>OZ020497.1:30734992-32005867 GCA_963971365.1 Lasioglossum villosulum
TGTTAAACCAGTTATCGTTTTTTTTAGAGCGTCCGAATATTAATGGAAGTCACTGTACATAATATAAAATGAATCTAACTTGACGGAATCGAATCACTGATGCTCCGAATCACTCTTGACCCAAGGCTCTCAATAAAACCTAACAGTTGCAATCTAGAGCAGAGTGTACTCGCTGAAACGGTGTCTCGGTAATTGTAAGAGAGCAGAGTGCAAATGGCTGTGTAGTCAGAGCCACTCGCTCCGTTAGCTGGAAAATAAAAGAAACGGAATTGGAAGCAAATGGTCCGGCTTGCTGTGTCGCAGTGAGCGGCGAACAGAGTGCTCGGCATTATGCTTCCGCTCTAACTATGTTTACGCTCGCGTGCAACGAGCCTGAAGATGCATTTGAAGTCGGCGAAGGATTGCAGCCGAGCCTTGACGAACGCGATTGAAACGGGAGCCTCCGTAAACCAGGAGTTTATCCGAGTCGTCTCTCAAAAAATTTTCAAAGCATTTTCGGGACGCGCCATGCGGCGTTTCGCTCTTTTTTCGCTCGTTTCGCGGACGGAGAAAGGATTACGATCGTTTTACGCGCAACAATTCGCGGATGGAAGGATCCGCGGGCGAGAAGAGGGAATTTTCCCGAGCGCAAAAACAAGTTACGTGGCCCGGGAAAGGTAACGAGGCAACTGACGGAACAGCGATAAAAACGAAGAAGCGATTTCATCTCGACTTTTCATACGGGCCGCCGGCAAGATTCTGCGATATTTCAAACGCTAAGATTGTAGAATTATCCCCTCCCCAATCTCTTAGCACACGTTATACGTCGTTCTACTCGTTTTAATGTGCTGGATACAGATACTACTTTCGTTTTTGCTGGAAATTACAATTTGCACGTGTTGCAAATATCATTACAAGAAATGACAAGATTATTGAATGCTGTAATTCATTCAGATAAGAATTCATTTATAAGAAACTCATGAAAACATTTAAGTTATAATAATTACTCTACCTTCTCTAGTGTGAGAGACACACAGCGCTAGACACGTATACGTACACGAGGATTGCAAGGGTTCCGTATTTTTCGATTCCTGACTCCATAATGCACATTTTAGTGTTCCAGGTAATCACAATCGCTAGATAAAAGATTGATATATGAAGGACGGATCCTAAGAATGGTTTAATTTTACGTATTCGAAGTGCAATTTACATTATTCGGCGGTCGTAGGTTTATGAAAATGTCTCTCGGCAGTCACGATAGAGGGCAGGACTGTCGCTTGTCCCGTTGCTTCTCACGGCTCCGCTACATTTTGTCGAATAATGTAAATTGCGCCTCGAATACGTAAAATTAAGCCATTCTTAGGATAAGTCTCTCATAGATTAATCTTTTATCTAGCGACTGTGACTACCTAGAACACTGAAATGTGCATTATAGAGTCAGGAATCGAAAAATACTCGAAAAACCATTTTGTATTAAAAAAATACATGGGAACCTGAGGGTGGTTGTCTCAAATTAATTCCCCTACTTTGGACACTCGTATTATTAATTATAAACATCATCTAACTAAATCATGGGCAGAGCGACTTGCGATCAACCTTCCTCTTTAGAATGAGCCCTCACACAGCTCATAACCTGCTCATATAAGGGCAAACAATCGTTTCCCGTGATTGTATTCAACTTTCCCATATTTCGTTCACATAGACAGAGTCTAGAGCAAGTCTAGAACCAATTTTAGTTCAACTACTTAAACGAGATGGCGCCTAGTCAGGAAAACTATCGGCGGTGATTCGTAACATAAAAAATATAAAGGGCTTGAAGCCACTCGGATCCATTAATAGCAATAAAGATATCGATAAAAAGAAAAAAAACCTGTAATGATAACGAAACTGAAGCGTTAACGGGGTAGGGTACCCACGTGACATTACTAGGATCTTACCAGAATCTAACTAGATTTTGGGCCAAAAAAGGGGTGTACGCGGCAACAATTCACGTACTCGTACGATTATATTTTGAGCTGAGTGAGGACTCATTCGAAAGAGGAAGGTTACACGCAGTGCGCGAAACAAATAAAGAACAATTCCGGAGATTCTAATGTATTTTTCGTTCACGAAAAGATTTTTCTCGCGAAACTATCGAGAAGAGCGCACTGCGTGTAACCTTCCTCTTTCGAATGAGCCCTCACTCAGCTCAAAATATAATCGTATGAGGACATGAAGTGATCCCGCGTGATCGCTTTCAATTGTTCCCCAGATTCTCTTCATGAAGGGCAATGAAGGGCAAGTAGAAGCAATTTTAGTTCAGCTACTTAGACGAGATGGCGCTTAGTCAGGTGAACTCAGGTGAACTATCAACGTAGTTTTGTAACAACAAAAGTGTAAAGGACGTGAAGTCATTCGGATCCATTAATAGCAATAAAGATATTGATGAAAAGAAAAAAACCTGTAATGATAGCGAAACTGAGGCGCTAGAGTGATACAAATGTATGTTCATCACTGTTACCAAACTGTTTTTCAGCGTTGAGGTTGGTTACACTGATAAATACCCTAGAATCAGAGATTCTGGTACCCCCATGGGTCTCGATCAATTGCCTGACGAAGGGAATTGAAGGGAATACAGTCCCCGCGTCACGTGACCGTGCCATGGCGGGAATAAGGTAGAGTGGGAGCAGAGTGGCAAGATTACGGATCGTCTCCCCACTCTACCTTCCCTTTCTACAATGCTATGCCTCCACGCTTCCACCATAGCAGGGTCATGCGACGCGTCTCTGTCGTGCATAGTCTTTATCTCGCAACACTGCTTACGGGTCCCGATGAAAATGAGGCCGTTTCTCACGGGAAACGGGGAAAACGGGAAAAGAGCAGGGACACGCTCGAGTTTTTCCGGACAAGCAGGAAACGACCGTGCGTCGTCACCGGGAGCAAACGAAGACGAGGGAGAAACGTCTGCACGCCGACTAAAAAGGAACGAGAACAATGCCATTCAGCCTGTGTCACTCTCCCACGCCGGATAAATCGTCGTTTGAATCTCCGACAATGGATATCGCTATCGGCACGACTACCCTCGATATCTTGACGGCCTTTGAGAGGAATGGAAACAGAGAAACGCACAATCCGCTTCGCTGGCTACCATAAGCGCAGCGGCACGTAACCGCGTCGATTGTGTCCCCAAAGAAATTTTTGGATTTTAGAAAAATGTAAATCTAAACAAATTTCACAGAAATTTTCGATATTTCAGGTTCCTTGAATCAGTAACCTCAAGTAACTTACCGTATATTTGCATGCTAAGAAAGTAACAAAGCAAATAGGAACCGTCAGTTTACTATAATAGTTGAATTCATTCGCCGATTTTATGCTATTGCTAATTATCAAATATTTGTTACGTAATTTCTTGTTCTGAATTTTCGACTGACTTTCATATATGGTCATTCAGCAATTGTATCGTGAATTACTAGGGCGTGAAAAGTATCACATGATAATCTAACATACATTATCTAATGTAGGTTCAATCATTTCATCCATTACCATCATCCATCTATAATAGGTGGAATATTCGATGGATTATTGTATTATTCATCTATTACTCCAACTATCAACGGAATATTATCCATGTGATACTCGAGTTCTTACTATCGGAGTTCGCTCTACAACGGTTTAGCGAATATCCTGATTTACGAAATTACTTGAGCGTAAGGAAATTAACTAAATAGAAATAACTGTGCAAGAGAAATATGTAATCGAAATTCGATATTGAATCGCACAATGTATATTACGATTCGACAAAATAATCTGACAATATTTAACGTAGTCGATTCTAGTACATTTATTAATCGATATACTTATAACTGCATAAAATATGAATAATAATCGCATTTTCATCAAAATTAATATTAGTATTAGTATTTAACATATTGCCACAAAATGTTCTCACGTTGAGACTATAAATCAACACTAAACCTTCCACCACCGGTCACATGACCGGCTCCAGATGTTGTATTTCTCAATTATTGAAATTATAAAGATGCTTTCCTGATAACTGATCAAATAAATACATTTAATAGCAGAAGTATTATAACACGCACTGCTAATAGCGGAAACATTATAATATGCACTGCTCAAAGTTCAAATAAATTTAACCTTAAATTTTATAATAGTTACGTGTTTATCGAACGTAAATTTTTAATATAAACCAATTATATGTTCTCGGCGCACGGTTTCGATCAATAATAAAAGCAAAAACAAAGCAATAATTAAATTTAACTCAACGTTTCGATCCAGGTGTAGATCATTTTCCAGAGCAATTGCGTCTGAAAATATATGTAAACTTTACTTTTAAAGCTCGATAGGTTTAGTGTTAATATGTTAGCGAAAAAAGAATGGGCATTCGGAAAAACTTTGGGATATTTTTAAAGGAACTTTAACAAGTTGTTGGAAGAAATTCATTCCAAAATTTTAATGTCGGAAAATAAGGTCCACTCCAGGTTTACATCCATCCCGATCGACGACGAGTCTCCCAGCAATGGTAAATGGAAAATCATTAATATCAGTGCAGCTGCGAGCGTATCACCATATGCTTAGGTTCCCAGTTCCAGTAGACGAGTGCGCATGCAATCGCGTTCGTCCTCCAGTGTAATGCAGTTCGTCGTCGTGACAATTCGCTGGATACACGTGCATGCGTTCTGCATATTCGCTGTAGAGGAGGGAAATTTTCGGTAGCTGTGTATCGGCCAACGAGACGTTAACATTAAGGAACGAACGGGTAGAACGAAACAGGTGGCGGGGATAAAAAGCATCGCTTGTTCTTCCCAGTTGAATGTCGGCCAGCTGCTCGCCCGCGGAAACGCCCAACTTGATCCGGACTTGTACTACTAACATTCAGTACCTACCGTTCCGCCGACTATTTTTCGTTTTGCTCGTTCGACAGACCGTAACTCGCTCGCACGCGTTCTCCCCGGATGTTTTTCTCTTTTCTTCTACCGAAGTGGAGGGATGAGGGGAAAAAGCACCGGAGGTGAAAAAAAGATAGCGCGGGGATAGTTTTACGTTTTCCTTTCGGCCGATTCACTTTGTCCAGGAGGAAAATAAAATTAGTTAGTTTATCATTGTTCGTCAATATCAACTATTGTATGTATTATAAATAAAATAGTTTACATCGATCGTATTATTGCTTATAACAATTAATAAATGATTTCGGCGCTACGATTCGATCATTAGAAAAACAAAGTAAATTAATCGGTAAGCAATGTTGCTATTGAACAAAAAAATCGACGTTTCGTTGTATGTATTAACTGTAAGTTATAATTGTACAGCAGAAATCTCTGTTGAGATCTGAAATGCTTAATAAATTAAAAAAAAAAATTAGTTTGTCCTGGTTACAGTCGGTGTTCGTGAATCCTCGCGGAACTCGCGTGGTTTAATGGGCCGCGGCGCCCCATTGGCCACGGTAATCCGTTTCAGTTAATAATTCAGTGGCGTGAAACGTTTAACAACAGCAATTATGCACGGCAATATGTAAACGCGGCACGCGCGCAGGCACAATGCCGTGATTAACGTTAAATTACAAGTAACTTGGCCTCGAATCGTCGAATCCTCGACGGCCCGTGTTGTGAATATATTTACGCAATGTTTGCTTTGCCACCGACGCGGTAGAGACCCTTCGTTACGCTGTTATTATTTCCAATCGAAACTCTAGGTGTAGACGAGCCTTCAAGTCACCCTAATTCTGATATTTTAATAGGCAATAGTAACCCGTGTTCACAGTCAACGAACTTGAGCATTCGTATTTTGAGAACTGAATTAAGGGGGTACCAGACCCATGGCTATGACTAGCATATTACTAGAATATTACTAGAAAAACAAGTGAAAACCGTGTTTACGGGAAACCATTTTTTGTTTTTATACAAGCATGTTACGAACTGTGTGAGGGCTCATGGTAAAGAGGAAGGTTCACCATAGACCGCTCTGCTCATGATTTCACAAGATTATGTTTATATTTAATAATATGAGCGTCCAAAATAGGGCAAACAAGTCGAGACGAGCACCCTCAGGTTCCCATGTATTTTTCTAATACAAAACGATTTTTTCGGCTTAAATTATGAGCAGAGCGGGCTATGATGAACCTTCCTCTTTGCAATGAGCTCTCACACAGCTCAGAATATGCTAATATGAGGACAAAAAATGTTTTCCCGCAAACACTGATTTCATCAACAAAACAGTATTTGCGGGAAAACATTTTTTGTCCTCATATTAACATATTCTGAGCTGTGTGTGGGCTTATTCTAAAGAGGAAGGTTGATCATAGCCCGCTATGCTCATGATTTAAATAGATTATGTTTATATCTAATAATATGAGTATCCAAAGTAGGGAAAACAAATGAAGAAAAATTCCGCAGATTCTAATGTATTCTTCTAATACAAAACGATTTTTTCGACTTAAATTATGAGCAGAGCGGGCTATGATGAACCTCCCTCTTTACAATGAGCCCTCATACAGCTCATAACATGCTAATATGAGGACAAAACATGTTTTCCCGTGATCGCATTCAATTATCCCCAGATTCCGTTCATGAAGGGCAATGAAGGGTAAGTAGAACTAATTTTAGTTCAGCTACTCAAACGAGATGGCACTTAGACAAGGGAACTATCAGCGTAGATTCGTAACAACAGAAATATAAAGGGCTTGAAGCCACTCAGATCCATTAATAGCAATAAAGATATTGATAAAAAGAAAAAAACCTGTATTGATAGCGAAATTGAAGCGTTAGATTGATACAAATGTATGTTCGTCACTGTTACCAAACTGTTATTTAGCGTGGAGGTTAGTTACACTGATAAATACCCAGATCAGAGGGTCTGGTACCCCCTTAAATCGGGTCATCGGTTTTCAGTCAATTCCAGAAAATATTAAGAGCTTCAATGTGTTAGTACTCGTTCATCGAAATGGTTCAAGGAAGAATTGATTTCATGTTCATTGTAGTCAGTAAGTGTATAAAAATGCACAATCCACGTACAAGAGCTTCCCATTTTCGAGTTAATCAAGACATCAACTTAATCGCTGCTGAACTCAGCATTTCCTAAATTCTTCTCAAGATTCTCACGTACGAGCATCACCATTACCCATCTGGACGTCCAATAAAAATAGGAACCTATGGAGAGGGATCATAAATCAATTTCTACCCCTAAACGATCTCGCAATCTCATCCAGCGGACAGGAGATCAAACACCTCTGAGTGTGGAGCACGTAAACGTGAAAATGCTAGCCCGCAGCATCAGCCCGTGTTTCCAGGTGAGGTAAAACTGAGACACCCTGTTTGCGCTTCAGCAGTTTCTCGAACTTTGTTTCCAGAATCTCAGCAGCACACCCGCTCCGAATGAAATTCTCCCGGCGAACAAAATCACGCCGCTGCGCCGCTGTCTCGTCCCATCGGGAACAACGTCGCGTCGGCCGTAATAAAAGATGGATGAAAGTTCAATTCCGCGCGATCGCGGAAAAATGATGTATTCGCAGCATACGCGCGAGAATGTGTATCGGCGAGAACGTGTCTCTAAGTGGGCTTCATTTCCGGTCTGTCGCGAGGATCGACACGACCGAGCGTTTCCCGAGCGGAACCTGCTACGCTCCTGCACAGAATGATAGCGCGCGTGTCTCACCTTCGAGGGGTTAGGACACCTTCAGTGTGTTACATTCCTAGCTGTCTTTTTTTTGTAACTTTGACACTGTCTTTTTACAGTTAACACTTTTTTATAATTTTACTAATCACGTAGAAGAGAAAAGAAACTTTATATTTATTATGTGGCTGTACTTATCCTATTGATTACAAACGAATCATATTTTATTTCATCTTGGAAGATCTTGGTTATTTAGTTACTTAGTTACTTAGTTACATAACTTACATAGTTACTTAGTTACTTAATTACTTAGTTGCTTACTTACTTACTTACTTACTCACATACTTACTTATTTACTTAGATACTTTGTTACTTAGATACTTAGATACTTTGTTACTTAGATACTTAGTTACTTAGTTACTTAGTTACTTAATTACTTAGTTACTTAGTTAGTTAGTTACTTAGTTACTTACTTACTTACTTACTTACTCACATACTTACTTATTTACTTAGATACTTTGTTACTTAGTTACTTAGTTACTTAGTTACTTAGTTACTTAGTTACTTAGTTACTTAGTTACTTAGTTACTTAGTTACTTAGTTACTCAGTTACTCAGTTACTCAGTTACTCAGTTACTCAGTTACTCAGTTACTCAGTTACTCAGTTACTCAGTTACTCAGTTACTCAGTTACTCAGTTACTCAGTTACTCAGTTACTCAGTTACTCAGTTACTCAGTTACTCAGTTACTCAGTTACTCAGTTACTCAGTTACTCAGTTACTCAGTTACTCAGTTACTCAGTTACTCAGTTACTCAGTTACTCAGTTACTCAGTTACTCAGTTACTCAGTTACTCAGTTACTCAGTTACTCAGTTACTCAGTTACTCAGTTACTCAGTTACTCAGTTACTCAGTTACTCAGTTACTCAGTTACTCAGTTACTCAGTTACTCAGTTACTCAGTTACTCAGTTACTCAGTTACTCAGTTACTCAGTTACTCAGTTACTCAGTTACTCAGTTACTCAGTTACTCAGTTACTCAGTTACTCAGTTACTCAGTTACTCAGTTACTCAGTTACTCAGTTACTCAGTTACTCAGTTACTCAGTTACTCTGTTACTCTGTTACTCTGTTACTCTGTTACTCTGTTACTCTGTTACTCTGTTACTCTGTTACTCTGTTACTCTGTTACTCTGTTACTCTGTTACTCTGTTACTCTGTTACTCTGTTACTCTGTTACTCTGTTACTCTGTTACTCTGTTACTCTGTTACTCTGTTACTTTGTTACTTTGTTACTTTGTTACTTTGTTACTTTGTTACTTTGTTACTTTGTTACTTTGTTACTTTGTTACTTTGTTACTTTGTTACTTTGTTACTTTGTTACTTTGTTACTTTGTTACTTTGTTACTTTGTTGGTTTCTCTCAATTTCCTCCTTTCGTATGCATTTAAGAAATCTTGGAAAAATGTGACGCTTTTCGGATATCATATCTCATGTTCGAGAAATTTGTCCGATTTTTTCGTTGCAAATCGTAGTGGCAAAAAACTAGAAATTCAAAAAATGTATATTTTTCAGAGAAATTGAAAACATACCGCTCCAATATTGATTCAGCAATAAAATACTATCATGAACGTTGTTCTCAAATTTCGTCAGATTTTTGGTTGCATATTGCAGTTACGAAAAACCCCGAATAAAATTTTCAAGTAATGCGAATATTTGGAGTACGTACATCGTTGTTATTTATCTCGGTACAGACAAAGAGATGGAGAAACGAGTCCGTGAGTCGACGAGTCCGTAAAAGTAAGGCGGACGGAGCCAATTTTCATAACAATAAAAGTAATAGTGCCGGCGATCGAGACGGGGGTTAATAATCCTACGAGAGAGGGTTGACGACGAAACGGAGCTCTGACTGTAGTAAAAGCTTAGCGCTCCATAGATGCTCGACGTTCCTGCCCGTTTAACCATGGCGTGGGTAAGTCGTGACAGATAGAGAGAGAGAGAGAGAGAGAGAGAGAGAGAGAGAAAGAGAGAGAGTTTAGTCGAGAGAGAATCATCCTGTCCACGAGTCTTTTCTCCGTCCCAGTTTTCCTTTTGATTTTTCCTAGCCGTTCGAACGAGTTCGAATTCGAACTCGCCGCGCTCGCCTCGCAGTAACCGTTAACGGGCAAAGAGCGCCGAAATATGCAAGGAAAAGGGGAGAGAGAATAGAGTGGAAACGCGGTTATCCTTCGTGGAATTCCAATTTGCCGGAACGCAAGCGTGTTTTCGCGTGCCGTACGCGCCCAGACCAAAGGCATCGAACCTTTGGACGAGGGTGGGCAGGTAAAGCGAGAGCATTATCCATTGGATCGGACCAGGAACCCAAGAAAAATGAGGTCGGAAATCGTCGATTTGTAAGGGAACTGCTTCGTTCAATGGGCTGGTCCTTTGGTCGCCACTTCTTTTCTGAATTACGGATGGCCCTTTTTACGTTTGACGCGAGGCACTGATAATATAATTGAACTAGGCGATCTAAGAAACATCACGGACCCGTGGTTTTTTCTTAGACCAAGGCTTTACTGCACAGCGTTTTCGACATCTTTGATTTCGGTATCTGAAAATATTTACTAACAAGATGTAATTTTAATTATGACGGTAATCGTGAACGTTGTATCATTCCTTTCTAGTTAGTCGGTTCAATCCTACATTCTCTTGGTCGTTAGTTACTCTTCGGAGACAAGAAGAAAATAAATGTACGCTTCGCGTGACCGCCGTTATCGCAACGTAAATCGTTTTCTTTTTTCTTTATTTTTGCACGTTGCTGCTCTTGGCGCGCAACGATGGTCATTTATTATTGCCAAACTTAACGGTGTATACTACAATAATTCATTTTCCCCTAGAAAATATTTCCCAGATTGATTTGTGGGCACCGTGCCCTATGATTAACTCTCTGAACCCTTGACGAGCATTATTTTTTATTTATGTAGAACAATATTCATTCGGACCTTTCGAAATCTATATATATATATATATATATATATATATATATATATATATATATATATATATATATATATATGGATGTTTGTGTGTGTGTATGTATATACATATGATTAATAGACTTCGAAACTGTTTGACTGATCAACATGAAACTTGGCAAATATATGTATTTTTTTCATAAAGAAGGTTTTTACGCTATTCAATTTGTTGTAATCACCACTGTAGATGGCGCTACAATACATCAACTTCTACACCGTTGAACCTATCGCTATGAAGATTGGTATACATAGGTATTTGACCACGAGAAATAGATTCGCGCTATCCACTTCGTTGTAACTCGCCATCATATTGACGACAAAACAGAATAATTTATGATTTTTAATGTCCTTCAATAATAAATACTGTTACGGACTGTTCCTGCTGCGCTGGCTTGCATGCGAGGGCAAATCCAAATTATCTTATTAGTTTGGTCGAGTTGTTATCCTCAGAGCGGTTGGTGATAGTATCTAACGTTGCACTATATATAAAAAAGAATAACAGAACAATATAAAATAATATACTTATTTTTAAATAACTACTTGCTTGCTCCAGAGTAGGGACACCATAAGATCGATACATATATACACCAAATCAAAAAACCAAAAATATTGTTTATCCACTCACCTTACGCTAAATGTTAGCATTAGTTTAAATTATTTTAAGTTCAAAGTCTAAATTCTTGTCACTCTTACCACGGGCGATTGTCGAGGACTGCTAGGTCTGTATAAATTTTCTCCGACGCCTTTAAGCAAGTAATTCAAGGGTGCGTTCCGTTTCACGCATCAAGCGCATAGATCGCATTCAATGTGATGCGAGCATTGATATCGTTCCGTTTCTTTAATACGCATGATGTGTGAATCAAAAATGGCTGTTTACATGCGTGACAAATTTTTGTTAAATAAAAACATTGAAAAAGAAGAATTGGACAATTTTAGTGGTTTGAGTGATACTACCGATATCAGTGACAGCGAAGAAGAATTGGAAGATATTTTTGTAATTAACTTCCCGATTCATAGGGAAGTTACTGTTTTTTATTTGGAATTAATTTATTCAATATTATATACAGAAGATTATGTCGAACGAGTTATCAATGGTTACTCTGGAACAGTATTCAAAGAACATTTTCTGTAAGTAACATACACATTTATTTTAAAAATAATCAAATCAAATACTTGCATTTACTTTTTTCAAACGTACCGCTAATTGCGTACCGTTAATTAATTTTGTTGATCGAACTTGTAGCGCCGATATCATATTTGCATATACAAAATTTACGATCGTGAACCAAAAATTAGTACCGCTAATTCATCGACTACGCATCAAACGCTTCGCTTTTGAGCTGTGGTAGCTGATCCACGGCTAATGCGCGAGAAGTGGTGGGAATCTGGGGATTTCCATGCGATCTGATGCGTGCATTGAATGAAACGGAACGGTTCTCTACGCAGTCTATGCGCATAATGCGTGAAACGGAACGCACCCCAAGTCTGAATAATCTGAATGTTCTCAAAGAGTTCATAAAAAAAACTTGATACATATTTGCAATTGTTGGGGTCACGGGAGACTCCGGTGTACCAGATAATAGCTGAATAATTGAACATTGCAACCAGGAAGAACAATACTTATTAATGAAAATGGGGATGAATGATTTTCTGTCCAGACTAAAACTTTTGCACACAACTCACAAATTTATTTTTGACATAAATCCCGCACAAACGACGATCTTCCTGTAACTTTCTGGTAACGAACACAATGAGATCTAGCCGGATAATCGGCTAACAGCAGCAACTAACGAACCCGAGAGAAACGAAGCAGCGGAGTAATCTGTTCTTTGGAGGAACGAAACACAATCCTAAATTATAATCGCGAAAGCTCGAGGGGTGGAGGGGGGGGGTCGGTCTTCTCTGTTCCCCAGTCATTCTTCGCGTTACCTCGGCGGAATATCCGATCCACGACGTCGGTATCGAAGTTCTTTCATTAAACTTGCGAGGATTGTTGTCTCCGTGGATCCCCAGAGGCAACAAAGTGCCCGACGCCAGCGTCAACCCGGTAAATAAAGTTCCTCTGGGCCGAGGCAAAGGGCGCAGGCAACTGTCAGCTCGTCGTCACTCACGACATCGCACGAACAAGAAAACATCCCGTGGACGTGGCACGCGATCTTTTTCACCGTCGATGTTTGATCGCGATACCATTCACTGATGTTTGGCGAAGAGAGAAAATTTTAAAATAAAACCAGTCCGTCTTCAACATCAATGTTATTAATTATCATATATTTTATATTAATTGTTAATTTAATCTCGGTTAATAATTCGTTTTCAACTGATTGTCTTTTCAAAGATTGTAATCTTGTAATATAAATTTCTTTTTTGTACTTTCATCGATACTCTTTGAAAATGTATTCTCGACATTACAGATCATTAACTCACTCTTGCATTGGGATAATTTTCTATTATTGTAAGCGGTAACATTAGCATTAGTTGCATAATTAAAGAAAAACAAATTTTTTTATTAAAAAAAAGATATATATATAATTATTATGTTTGTTTCTTCGGTGGAAAATTTCCGTCCTCTCGTATAATTTTCATTGTTGAATGAACTTATTTCGAAATTACAGTAACTTCCCTATGAATCGGGAAGTTAAAAAACTAAAAAAACTAAAAAACTACTTGACCAATATGGACCAAAATCTAATCAGCTCTACATAGTTTACAGCGGGGCACATCGATTGCATCATTCATTATTCTGATCGCGTTGTTACTTTTTCAGAAAACGTTAACAAAAAATTTGATACCATACAAACGGACATACGCATGCCCGCACACACACACGCACACAAACATTTTGATAAAATAGTCTAAAATGACTCCAATGGCCATGAAACGTGAAGATCTGCTGAAAATTCGATTTTCAGGGAAGTTACAGTAACTTCCCTATGAATCGGGAAGTTAAAAAACTAAAAAACTACTTGACCAATGTGGACCAAAATCTAATCAGCTCTAGTTTACAGCGGAGCACATCGATTGCATCATTCATTATTCTGATCGCGTTGTTACTTTTTCAGAAAACGTTAACAAAAAATTTGATACCATACAAACGGACATACGCATGCCCGCACACACACACACAAACATTTTGATAAAATAGTCTAAAATGACTCCAATGGCCATGAAACGTGAAGATCTGCTAAAAACTCGATTTTCAGGATAGTTACAGTAACTTTCCTATGAATCGGGAAGTTAATAATGTGAAACGTTCCGCTCGCTTTAAGAAAGTTTATATTATTACACGGTAATCTTAAATAACGTTTTTACATAACTAATGAGGATGTTCCCAAGAAACATTACAATAAATATTATTACCGTATTACGTACAGCCGTGTAAATTTCCTTCTTGTATGATGCCGTCCTTTATTAAATTCAGTCGCTATTTCAGATGCTGTTCGTCTGCGATTTTGTTCATTTATCAATCGAACATATCGATCCTCTGTTGGTGATGTTATTTTTAACGGACCTGGACGTGTACGATCTTTTAATACGGCTGTGTCTCGAAATCTTTAACCCTAATCGACTGTCGACGTCCTTAAACGCATTTAGGAATCTTCTCTCGTAAAATGTTTATTGTAATGTTGTTTCGAAAAACCCTCATTAGTTATGTGTATGCTGCGGATCTTTATGCAAAATACAAAATGTTTACATTGATTGCAAGACAGGAGCCAAATGGAAATTTCTTTTAATTGTCTTATTAAACTTCTTAACCCGTCCACTACTTTCAATTATACGTGTCAAGTTCCTTCATAAATGCATAAAATCCGCAATCGAGTAATGTAGGAAGGTTATTTAAGATTGCTATGTAATAATATTAACTTTCTTGAAGCAAGCAAAACTTTTTAAATTAATAAATTTTTAATGAATTTAAAAATTTTCTCTCTTGGCGAAATTTTCGTAAGCGGTAGTGTACATTGTTACATTATTTTTCGCAGTTTAAGGCGATTGAAATAGAAAATACATTTTTATTTAACTTGGAGTTCTTAAAGTTGACATAAACAATTTTTATTTCGCATACAGATCCGCAATCCACGAATAATTTTATTATTAATAATAGTACAAATTCATTCTTAGGCGTTTCTCCATAAATTTATTGATTGTCTACAAACATTGGAAGTATATTGAAAACAAATTCCCTTCATTCCCTTCACTTGCTTCGTATTTACTTAATTTCGCAAATAATTGCGGAATCTCAAAAGATTTAGGTTTAAAATAATGTTACTGATTGATTGCAAGGGCCACGAATTAATTTGTCTTGTTAATGTTTAGATTTATATATCTCGCATTTCCTGTTGCGTACGTATCCTAGTATTCCTACGAAACTGTAGTATCGAGTGGCAACTTTGCTTTTTGCTCGGACCATGAGCTCGTAACAGATTATTCCGAGATACGTATATTTCAATGTAAACTAGAACGAACAGACGTTATAACGAACGAAGTTCTGGAACCAATTAGCTCGTTCTAGCATCCCCTACACTGGATCAAGGGAAACAAATTCTGTTAGGTTCTCCGAGATCTGCGCGAACGTTGAAAGAGTGATCATTACCGTGACTCGTCTCTTTTCCAAGACCTGTTTTATTGAATAAACTGCTTCGATTTCGCCGGACTTTTTCAAGTTCTGACGTAGCAGGCGACGACGTGTTAATCGACCAACGGACGGGAAGGTCGCGAACCAATTTCGCCTCCATTTAGGTAACCAAAATCGTGTTCCCCAAACTTCAATGTGCACGTGTCAACACGTGAAATTTTCAAACTGAACTTCATAGTTTTGTATAAATGATTTGTTGGGTATGAACAGAGACAGGTTGAAGAAATGTGTTTTTCGATTCTTCAATAATAATATTGTATAATATTAACAATTTCTTATATATATATCTTTATTGATTCCCCTTAGGGTTACAGTTCTTGCCCAATACCCAATACGCAGCTTTTCTATGCTTAATATACTTAATTAATTAATTAATTCTATCTTATCTCTAACTTACAACTATCTTACATTACTATAGATATATAGAGAGAGAGAAACGATATTTACAAAAGCCTTAATTTCTATCTTAATTACAATATTTACATTATATATATACACACACTCACATACATACATATACACACCCATACACACATATATATGCATTCATACACATATACATACATAACAATTTCTTATAAAAACTATGATTTCTGCAATTGGATGATATTGTATATAAAAATAAATAAATCATTTTACTTGTCCAGCAATTCCGGTGTTGATTGCTTCGCATTTCATCCGCTCGAAGCAATCAGAGTGTTGCACAGACTCCAATGAATTCAGACTTTTCGAAAAAGAGGAGTCGGACCATCAGAAAATTTTCTCGATTCTACGTCTCAGCTAACTGGGTCAGTAGCATCATGCTCGCTCAGCGCTGCTCGAAGCAATGCAATAATAAATTCGCAAACTGGGTTTACGTTTAGCATCGTGCACGAACGTATCATAAATATCTGAATAAAATATAGTTTCGATGGGTGCATTAGGAAAGAAATAATACGATATAACGCGTACGTGATAAGAATTTCTCCCGATACGATTCCCTTTTTATAGCGTGTATTCTCGGGAGAACCGTTTGGTATCGTTCTCCCTTGTTCCCGGCGCCTTTCTTAAATTCGACATTTGTCTACGACGCCGTGTGTTGTCGGTGGAAAATTGATATCGGGGATTTCGCTATCTGCGCGAAACACCGTCGCAGCCCTCGCTGACACCGGAGGCTGGCAGATCGATGTTTACGATAGCGCTTGGCCGTTGGCACCTAGACATATTGTTGCTTTTCGCCCCGGACCCTGAACGACAACTACAACCCCTAGAGTTGCACGCCCCTATCGGCTGGCCCAATGGCCTTTATCATCGCAAGTTTCTCCAGACTCTCCTTCTATCGATGCGGTTCGATCTGATCAGGAGGTGTCGACTCCCATATAAAAAAATCATGTGCGTGGAAACCACGCGCGGCAGAATTGAAACTTATTGCTTATTAAGTATATGCATATACAGATAAATTATTATACCTAATGAGCAATAAGTTTCAATTCTGCCGCGCGTGGTTTCCACGCACATGATATTTTTATTTTACATGTAATTTTGTAATTTATATACATACCTCTTGTTTTCTAAATATATATCTAATATATATAATAAAAACACACATTAGTATAATAATAAAATAATCACTTCAATAAAACACTTCGTAAGACAGTGCAGTCTATCTCTATGAGTCTATAGGCGTAACATAACCATGTATTTCTAACCATTTCGTTTGATACTACTACCAAAATCTTCGCTGTCATTCTAAGATCATTGGTTGTCTAAACGGTTAAGGAGTTGGACCACCAATCGGTAGACCGGGGTTCGAATCCCGGCGGGGTAAGAAATTATTTTTCTCCGTTCGTTCTCAGTTTAAATTTTCGCGCCACTTGACGTTCGACTTCCGTCGCATCGACTCCCGTTACATCAGAAAATTGTTACCCTCAGCAAAGAAGTTTCACTTCAAAAGTGGACACTAATTTAGTTGTAGTTCAGTCCCCTTGGGCATGGTGACAGCACAGTAGAGACCAAAGAGTAGGGATACAAGCAGTGTGTGAGCACACGCACACCTAACTCACATATGATCAACCTTGCATATATGTACGTGTAATCGTATTCTTCGCTAGCTATTGATGGTTATGAATTTATTTTCAGGGAAAATGAATTGGTAGTGTAACATATAAGAATTACATTGAACAATTACATTGAATTACATCAATAAATAAGCAGCAAATATGAAAACTCAGCAACAGTCTGACTCCGCAACAGTTTGCAACAGTTATAAATGGCGTCTGATGGCGTCAAATAGCTGAATGATGCAAGGCAAAGATAGGATTTCCCCACCACCGAGGCACTACTGTGCTGACACCATACCCTAAGGGTATGAATTAGAATTATATTCGCCGCTATGGGAGTCGACACCCCCTGGATCTGATTGCGCAAAAACAACGTAATCTAGAGAACTACTCTGGGTTTTCTTAAAACATTTTGGTGTTACCTTCAAGAATACGTAATGAACAGTAACGTAATGACTACAGGGTTTCTGCAAGGTCAAGCAAGTACAGTAATTTCTCGATCTATGTCCAGAAAACGGGGGTTTTAAATGTCATAGATCGTAAAGGGTATGCTATTTTTTTTCTCTCGATCGCGCCGTGACTTCAAAAGAGTGCCGAACATAGAGAAGGACAGAATGATACACGGATCGGATGACCGAGCGTGCTGCCGTCGTCGACGCAGTTTAAATGCCCGCGTGTGCTCACAATGTAACGGCATTTCAAAATGCTTTATTCATTACATATTTTTCTATGGGAGTTTTACTACCTTATTCCTGGCATTTTTCTGATTACAACAATACCAAACACGATATAATTCCAACTTTATTTAGTGGTTTAATCGACGATTAATGTTTCACTTACAAGGAAGGACAGCGTGTTGGAAAGAAAGAGACGCGAAGAGTCACCGTCACCGGCATAGATCAAACACGTTGTCCTTCCTTGTAAGTAAAACTTTTAATTTCATTCAATTTCATTCTAACAAGAACTGGTCAACAGCCGAATACGCGGATATCCACTTGTAGAAATAATAATGATGCTTAAAAATTGTAAATATTATGTACTCGTAAGCTTTGATTTAGTATAACAACACATTTGTTTATAAAAACAAATTATGATTAAAGAATAGTTCTAATTTCAGTTAGTTGCGACAGGCATAGTAGGGAAAGAGTGTACGCGTGTCGAGGAGGCAAATGTTAGAAGTAGACTGCAGATCTTATGCATTCCTAACAAAAATGGGTACATACAATTTAAAGCAGTGGCCATGTTAAAAATATTTCAGGACATCAATGTGTTTGTTTTAGCTTAATAGGATAATTCAAAGAAGAATACCATTTTTATTTGAGTCCTGTGTCTTGCAATCAATCTAAACATTTTTTATTTTGCATAAAGATCCGTAGTCTAGTTATAAGAGTTTAAAACGAAGTTTCAGTTTCGAAAGAACTGAACCGAGAATTCACCTACTGAAAACCAGCAATGAAACAAAATTTTGTTTATAAATATCGTTTTACAATGTTTAAATAAATTACTGTATTTATAATAATATCATGTTGAGATTGCTTTCAATATAAATGAAAAACCCACTTTGTTTCATGTTTGTATCATACACAAAACAGAAGTTATTGAATTTTGTCCAAAAAACAGGCATTTCGTGACACCGTGCGCCGTTCCGGATGAAAGATGCAGGTCGAAGTTGGAAAATAATCCCGCGAACCAGGATTGCTAGTCGGCCTGGTTTCTGCCGCTGTTATTCCGGCCGAATTCAGCCAGCGGGTTGCGCGCGCGATTGCAATAAACCGTAGCGCACTCGGCGGTTATTAAACGCGGCATAAATATAAAAGTAAGGAACGAGGGTCGGCCTCGATTGCGTTTCCGGCGGGGGAGGAGTGCCGGTGGTGGAAAAACGCGGCGCAAGGGGCTTCCGCGGAACAAGCGTAACATGGTAACGGGAGAGAGGCTACCCTTGGGGTAAAGCGCAGCTCTCGAGCCTGTTTCCTGTTAATTGAACGCTCGAACCGTCCCGGAATTGTAAACAACAAAACGTTCCGAGGCTGGCAACGGGCTCGGCAAGGAAGAGGACACGTCTCCCGCGATGAGCACGAAGGAAACGCAATCACCTCGTTTCAACAGTACCCGACAACCTTACGTGTATCCCGAGAATTTATATTAGACCTTTTCCTGTTTGTACAGCGGCGAAATTCGTACGGGGGTCGTGACCCACGGGCCTCGAGATTCATGCGAGCCCGTACCTGTTCGAGTTAACGCGTTCATCGTCCCGTGACCCATATATTAGTCATGACTAGACTGCGGATGTTGATGCAAATTCTTGTCATTGGAGACTGTGCTGCTTCGAGAAAGTCTTAATTACGTCGAAATCTCCTGCCGAGGAGTTCGTGAAGTTCCGGATGCAACACGAACTTCGTTGAATCTCATTAATGTTGTTAATACATTATGTTTTTGCAACAGTCGTTGTTAGATCTGACCACTACCATCTAGCTTCTTCTCTGGCTCGCATTGGCTGTATTGACGATCCTAAGTGTAGTTGCATGGAGGAGGACGAATCACTGAACCATGTTTTGTGGCAATGCAACTTGTATAATGAGGAAAGGCTCAAATTAATTAATAAACTCCGATTAATTAACTTCCAGCTTCCAATGGATGTCTCCATATTAATAGCTAAACCTAATATCAAGGCCTGTCGTTATATACTTTCATTTTTTAAGAGCTGCGGACTTAAAGTATAAGTATAAATTATAATTATGATATCGGCGCCAGGTTCGATCCTTTTTAGACACAACAAATGTGCAAATTAAATATTTAAATTTCTCAACGTTTCGATCCCAATGCGGATCATTATCAAGAGATCAAAATTTTTGCGTCTGAAAAAGAAATTAATATTAAAGATTGTATCTAAAAGGATCGAATCTGGCGCCGATATCATAATTATAATTTATATTTCAATTTTTCGATCGATAAGAATTTTTCCTTTAAAGTATAAGTGTTTGTTTATACCGTTACTATCATTCTCGGGTCTTTGTTATATTATTTATGTTTCTTCTGTGTCCTGTTCTGTTTTGTGGTTTTGTATATATATATATATATATATATATATATATATACAGTGACTCCCAATAATATTCGGACACTCTTAAAAAGACGATAACTGTTTTAATATTGTATTATACGATTTGAACATTTTTTTAGAAGCTAGAGCAATTAGTTTGCTACAGGATACGAAAAAAGAATTTTGTCAAAAATTGCAATTGATCGGAATTATAAAAAAAATACCAAAAGTTGCATTTTACAACTTTTTTATGTGGACCTATATTGAAAATTTAAAAATTACGTTTTGTAGATCTGTGTCAGTTATATGCACTGGTAAAGTTTCATTAAAATCGGTTGATGAGGAAAAAATAGACAAGCCTCGAAAGATGCAAGAATCCTTAGATTTACTGCAGTTGAAGGCCGAAAATCGTGAAAATCTGCAATTTTTACTATCTTTAAACGTCTATACCTCATCGCAACGTCGACCGATTTTGACAAAAATTTTAAGAATGTGTTTAATTGATACAGATCTATGAAACGTAGTTTTTAAATTTTCAACATAGGTCCACATAAAAAAGTTGTAAAATGCAACTTTTAGTATTTTTTTTATAATTCAGATGAATTGCGATTTTTCACACAATTTTTTTTCGCATCCTGTGGCAAACTAATTGCACTAGCTTGCCAAAAAAATTCAAATCGTATAGTACAATATTTGAAAAGTTATCGTCTTTTATATATATATATATATATATATATATATATATATATATATATATATATATATATATATATATATATATATACTGTATTCTATGTATTGCATTACGATTATGTTGAAATAAATCTCATATGAGATTTTCTAATTAAAAAAAAAAAACAGTCGTTGTTTTTTAACGAGTTATTTTACTCGTTGTAATAAATAGGGGCCAGACACAGTCAAAAGTTTCACACGCAAAACTATGTAAAGTATCGCAAGTTGCCTCGACGCCATTTTGTCAAATCGCGTTACGAGGGAGACTACCGTATTCTCGAATGATTTTAAGTCGCTGAACTAGCAGAATTGAGCTCCGTATCACTTGTCATTTATCGGACGGACCATTAAGGTTAATTAGCGCGCAGCTGCTGATTACCATTTCCGTAAAAAGGTGAAACGAAGGCGAGGAGAAATCAAACGGGTCATAATCGTTACGGCGGCCGCGCCGGTTCCCACCGGGTAACACCGGAAATTCGATTCGCGGAACAGAGATCTCGGCAAATAAATATGGCCGGCCTCGACCGAACAAGAGGGAGAGAGCCTACTGTAATTGGTAATCGCGATTTGATCGAGTGTGTGAGTCGGTCGGAATAAACACCGGCAACGGTGACGGATCGAAGATCGACGCCATTAGGTAAGAGATTGCTTTCCCGGCGAATCGCGATTAGCATTTTTCCGGGAGAGCACGGTGGGGGACTGCCGAGGAGTTCGTTACCTGTTTCAATTTTCTCCAATCGAACGTGACGATGGAACAATCGGGTCCTCGAAAAGGAAACGGTCGACAGAGAAAACAGCCGTGTCCGATACACGGAAACGAACCGAGTCGAGAGCTTTATTTCGGAGGAAATTGTCAGGGCCGAGAAGGTTTCGAAGTGGAAAATACCGGGCGGAAGGCGTAGGCGGCAGGCAGCAATATGTAGCGATTGTCCTCGTGTTTCATCGCGAGGCGAGACGAAGGTCTTTCAAGGGGAGGTCAAAGGCGAGGCGCGAAATAGAAAGCTCGACTTCGAAGCTGTCACCGGAGCGCGGGTACACGGCCGGCCATACAGGAACCAGTTGCACGGACTTTCTTGCCCTTTGATCCTTCATTCTCCTACTTTCCGTATCTGACAATTGTGTTCCGTGAATCACGATCCACGGATTCTCGAACGCATTCCCTGCACACGCGTAAGTCAGATCCTATACTTCCGTGGACACTTGCTGTCAATAAAAATGCACCATCCCTTGAGCATGCAGTTTCAAATTCTGCTATGGCTTTATTCTTGTTCGTAGATCCTGGTTAGACCCTGCTTCTTAGATCGCGTAGTTCTATTTTCTTGTAACCTCGCCGACCGCTTCGTGATTAGATTAATAAGGGCTCAAACACAATTTTCACATACCCTATAAAGCATATTTCTAATCTTCAGTCTTCAGCCAGTTCTCGCGTAAGCCACATCGTTGTACAGTCATTTACCATTCATCAAAACACTTCGCCATTTATTAATCACCTACCACGGCTTTATGTAACCAAGCCAGGAGTGATAGATGTGAGAAAAGTCATGTTACCAGTCTTTCCCGGCGACGCACGTGCAATAATTTCTATAATTGTAAAATGACAAATATAAAACCAGTCATTTGACTGGCAGTGGTAGGTTTCGTGTTTAAAACTGAAGAAATAAAAGACGTAGTTAATTATTTCTTATTTTCATATTAAGTATATTTCTTCTTTCCCAGGCGTACACCATGCAAATTCAAGGATTTCATTTCCATACTAATATTTGTCCCGCTGAGTTAATGCAATTTTTAATTTTGCTGGACAGAATAATACCGGCGGTGGTACGTACGATAACGGGGGCTGACAATGCAAATATTAAGCAAGTAATCTGCACAGTCAACGGAAAACCAATTAACTGCGTAAGACCTTCCACTTACAACGTGTCCATCACTATGTGCTTTGCATACTTCAAATATTACTATCAGATTGTGCATGTTCATGCAAATTTGCTGTTATTCGCCGTCTTGTAGAGAACAAAATATAGTAGAGTTCCATTTCTTGTTCTAATGGTTTAATAATATTTGTAATAACATAACATTTATGTTATTTCGACTTATGTTTTTTTTTTATTAGAAAATCTCATATGAGATTTATTTCAACTTAATTGTAATGCAATACATAGAATACAGTATATAGAAAACGATACATACAAAACCACAAAACAGAACAGGACACAGAAGAAACACAAATAATATATTAAAGACACGAGAATGATAGTAACGGTATAAACAAACACTTATACTTTAAAGGAAAAATTCTTATCGATCGAAAAAATTGAAATATAAATTATAATTATGATATCGGCGCCAGATTCGATCCTTTTAGATACAATCTTTAATATTAATTTCTTTTTCAGACGCAAAAATTTTGGTCTCTCGATAATGATCCGCATTGGGATCGAAACGTTGAGAAATTTAAATATTTAACTTGCACATTTGTTGTGTCTAAAAAGGATCGAACCTGGCGCCGATATCATAATTATAATTTATACTTATACTTTAAGTCCGCAGCTCTTAAAAAATGAAAGTATATAACGACAGGCCTTGATATTAGGTTTAGCTATTAATATGGAGACATCCATTGGAAGCTGGAAGTTAATTAATCGGAGATTATTAATTAATTTGAGCCTTTCCTCATTATACAAGTTGCATTGTCACAAATCATGGTTCAGTGATTCGTTCTCCTCCATGCAACTTCATTTTCTGTTACTCGCGTAATTTTATTTTATGTTATTTTATTTCTTGTTCTAATTGATTAATTATACTTGGCATAACATAACATTTTATTGTTTTGAAGAGAGTTCAAATGCTTCGAAAAGTTCAATGCGTTCTTTCGACAAGCAAACAAAAATGGAGGGATTTGTTTAAAAATGGAGAAAAGCTTACGGGCGCGTTTCGTATTTAGATGGTCGAAGGATCACCGGGAATATAAAATATACAGGGACCGGAAGGATGAAGTACAACACCTGGAATAGGATAGTTCCAAAGGCAACCGATATTTCGCCATCAAAAATACCCAAGACCCAGGCAATCGGTACCGAGGTGGAATAAACAGTAAATAAATCGATTCGCGTCCATCGGGCAGTTGGCCGACTGCCGCTTTTATTTTCCATCGGAGCCGTTACGAAACGAAACGAGTGCAGCCAGTAACCCGCGCTGCATCGATCCCATTAAAAGTAGAGTAACTTTAGCATTCGAAAAAATTTATTTTGATTTTCTTGAAAAATTGTATCAAATGGATGTTTCGAAATTCGAAACATCATGTGTTGGTGTGCAACGATTGCCACTTCCTGAAACTGTAGGTTTAAGGGGCGATTTATAGTCCTTAGGTATAAGCGAACCTTGTGATACGAAAAGAGCGAGGACCGAAGTCAATCGCAAGAAAACCATCGAGCCTAGCACGTCGCGTCGTCACATTTCATTTAACCCTTTGCAGTCGGAGCTATTTTAACTCGAAAATTAAACATTCCTTTGACTGAAGAATATTTCTATACTACATGATTTTTTAAATTTCATGGTTATGAAATTGATGTAATAACTCATACAGTACTTAAATATTTAGTAACTAATTAGATACCAACATATTTAATAATGTAAATAATATTTTGATAATGGTACAGCAACTTTTAGTGGTGCCTCTGAGGCACCACTCGAGTGCTAAGGGTTAAAGAAACCATTGTTGCTGTATGTTTTGTCATACAGCTATATATGTACATTCAATCATGAACATTGTACACTCGGAGGATATTGTAGAATTCCACTACATTCTGTAATAAAGTCCAACATCATGCAAGAATTAAAATGCCCCTGCAAGCGTAATAAAAAAACTGCTAGTCAAACCGAAGCTTTTGCGTTTTCTCACCCGATCAACACAAAATCTCTGAAACCAGTCAAAATCGAGAGTTCACGTTGTTAAGGACTAATATAGTCTCAGCCATGTTACTGCAAAATTTTAACCTAATTGGTCCAGCAGTCTTCCTATTTAGAAATCCGAAAGTCGTGGTGTCGTGATTGGTATCATTTTATTCAGAAGAATGCCACGAATGTGTTGGTACCAGTGTCACAAACAAACAATTAAAAACAACAAAGACAACAAGACTTGCCACTATTCGTCTCGTTTCAACATTCGTCGCTAGTGACATGACGAAGTTTCCACACGTCCCGTGACATTCCTTCACGTTCGTTTCTCTCGGAATCGATTAGCCCTTGAAGGTACAGATTCCATCACGTTTATCACGGTCAAAAATTTTTTACACATTTTTAGATAGGTGATTTTTTCCTTTAACCCCTTGTCGGGCGTGACACGACATCAGAGAAAGGAAATTGTCAATGCAATGTGTTTTTTCACCTATTTGGTTCTTGCTTTATTTATATAAGTCGCATTTATCTAGTTAAAAACAAATATATGTTCGCAAATAAAAATTACAACATTTGAAAGCTATATTTAACCCTTAATTGGTCGCGTGGGGTGTCGTACACCCAAAGCATATTTCCAGGCTGTTAATTACCATTAAAGAGAAATTTAAAAGTCGAGTTGATTGATCGATTAATATGTAAGTTCAAATGTTCTCATTAATAAAAGTCTGATTTTGCATGTATTCGTGTTTTATTTTAATTTACTAATTAGGGGTGCTAAACACTCCACGCAACCACTTATGCAACTTCTTAGGCGCGCCCAATTAAGGGTTAACATAAATAGTAAACAAAATTGTTTAAAACAAGTAGGAGTCAAAAAACTGTCCTTTAAAGTCAATTTCAAATGAAACACAATAGTAGTATGTTGTTGGCAACAAAATTGAAAAATAATTCGAAGTGCCAAGGGTTAACCATGACGGTTCCAACGGGGTGCGCAGTGGTCTCGCCCCTGTTTATTCAATTTCATTACCTATGTATCGATCAACCGTATGTGCATACAATCTGCTCGAGAGAGTCACACTGTAACCTCGTATTCGAAAATTTACCCAGCGGGGTGGCCCCTGTGGCCTTCATAATTTTCGTTTCGATGGCTCGGTGCCATCGGGTCGTGGCCCGGCCCGTTGAGTTCTTTAAGCTCGTTTTGATTTAGCTGCTCCTTCTTCCGCTCCGCGGCTTTGTTTGATATAATTTATGGGTCGGCCGGTGGCACCGTTGTATGCACTTCGCTACGTAAGAATCGCCGATGCATTAGCGCGATAAATCTGCCGCGGATTATCGAGCCCGACCCGGCCTGCTCTGTTAGCCCGAAGCTGAAAAGACGGCTGCGCTCCAATATTTGATCCTGTCTCGTAATAATCTGCCAGATCGATGAACCGACGCGACGCGACGGGAAACGGATCTCCGAGGGCTGAATTTTCGTACTGGCCTCCTCCCGAGCGTCGCCCACTGGTAACTTCGTAATAATACCAGCCTCGAAAGGTTTCCGATAAGCCAGCAAGATGCAAATTACGCGCCGAAGAGGCTGTTAAAGTGAATGGACAGCGATCTATTTTATATGTAATAATAACATATACAGTGCAACCTCGGCATACGACCTTAATCAGTTCTTCATGATTAGACTTATACCGTATTCGACGTATACCAAACCAACCTTGTTCTCATGTAAAAAGAATACTCCTATCGATATTGTACCTATATTAATGGGGTTGTCAAATTGTTTAAACATATAAATGAAAATGAGATTTTATTATACATTTTTAAATTTGCTTAAAAATCATTAAAATTCATTAAATGCTTAAAATGCATTAAGTCTGTTTAATGCTAAAATATAAAAAGAAACACTCGACCGACTGATCATTTTCTTTCATCTCTGTGTGTTATATCTTCGCGGACTTCGCGATCATGCGCCGATTTCATCAGTACATAATTCCATTACTGATCCGTACTTGTATGATCAGTCCGTTAATAATACATCTACTCTGAATATAATTGGTTATTAATTTAATTTTTCTTCTGGGATAATTATTTAAAGAAAAAAATTCACTCTAAAGATTTATGTCGTATACTGTTTAGGATTAAGCGTAAAAATTAAGTTAGTTGTAAGCTGTCGAGGTCGAGCGATACTTCCATATTCCATACGCTTTCCCTTTCCGAACTCCCTTCGGTGTTCAAACCCGATCCCTCTCGCTTGTTTCTTAGATCGTCGTCTGTTTTTCAAGAGCGATTCTCACTTCGTTTGAGTCTGTCGAATAGTAAAGACGTGTCCCACAACGTGCCTTCTTAGATATATTTTATATAGAATAAATTCTGTTTCTTATACTAATAGAGTCTAGTTTTATATACCCATAATCCATTAATAATAATAATTATAATAATAAATAATAATAATTATTATTATTATTATTTATTATAGACGGACTGAAGGCCTTTTACATAAGTGTTTACAATGATAAAAAAACGATAAAAGACTACTCGTCTAATAACAAAGAAGTAATAGTACAAACGAATAGTAAAAACTAATAGTACAAACGATATGCCATTATCCTATAATCCTGCGTAATAAATAAAGTTTGCACATCAGGAATCAACGAACACGTGTATACCACCAAGATCGTTGTGTGTTTACTGTAACAGAGATCATTTTTTTTTATAGGTGCAATGAGCTAATGACGAAACCGGAAGTACGAGGCCCTCGAACGTTGGCCTCGAGTACCTCTTCCCAGTGATTACACCAGTGGTCGGCCACGTGTTCCCGAAACACGTCGAGAAACATCAGAACGACGATCAACGTGACGACATGTCGTTCCTCTTGAGCCGAGGTGGCCGGAAAGGGCCCATCATCTGCTTCGTCGGCCTCTTATTGATCTTCGCGCTCTACCAGTTGGGCATCATCTGTGGCTCGATGAAGTCCGTCCCCACAGCGATGATGGTTGCTAAAGAGGTGAGCATTTCTTCGATTGTTTCTTTCAATGTTTGTTCTTATGTGAAAAATGGAAACCCACGTAAAGAGTATAATAAAATTAAACCGACATAAATTTTATGAACCAGTGGTTTTTGGACAAGACCTAAATTGTTGTTTCTTGATCTATCGATGTTTCGTTTTTATTTAAAGAACTCTGTTTCAGCTGTTTATTGCACAGTCAGTATTGCAGAATATAATAAATGTTATAAATGTTATAAATCGGTGACTTTTCTACAAGAACTAAATTGTTGTAATCGGCACGAACTTCATTTCATCGATATTTCGTTTCTATTTAAAGGAAGCTGTTTCAGCTGCTTATACACAGTCGGCAAGAATGTCATTAACGGTCTTGAAGTAGGTAAAGAATTAATAAGAACTCGACGTAATTCTTTTCTCGATTGCCCGTTCCTTTCTGACTGAAGTATTGTATTGTAATAGAGTAAAGAATCCGAATTTTCTTTCTTTAACATTGAATATAATTGCACTCCATATTCTGCTGCATTCTTCACAATCTTATTCAATAACTGTAAATACCAAAGAATCAATGCAACCGACATTTCACTTCGTTGAATAAATTACAGAAGCACATCGCTATTTATTGAAATGCGAACTCGAACCGAGTAATTTATACAATAAACTGTGATAAAAAATACATTTACCTTTTCAATAATTCAAAATCAGAAGATTCAGAACGACTTTCAGCCAGCTCGGAATTTCCTCAACATAAATGTATAAATATCACGGTATAATGAGACGTAAATCGTATCCGCGCCCGAGGTATGCTACCCTCGCTGCACCTCGGTACACATAAATCACTCGAGACGGCGTTGCTACGCTGCCAAAGGACAGTGTCACCCTCCTGCAGCTCGATCTCCTTCACCAGTGTCCCAATAGGTCACCGTTGCTAGCAAACGTTTTGTCTCGTAAGGGATTCTCCTTCCTCACCGTAAGTTGCAGATACAATTCAAATTTGCCTGCCTGGCCTCCAACGGGAAAATTCCAGCTAAATTTCGAAATGCTTCACAGTGTCGTAAATCTAGTAAAGAGTCCAAAACCCACTAAAAATCAACGAATAACCCTCAACGGAAGTTGCAGATGCAACTGAAATATGCATTCTTGGTCCCCAACGGGTAAATCCAAGCTAAACGATACGCCCAAGAGCGGCGTAATCAAATAAGGACTCCAAAACTCACTAACAATGTTTAAATCAACCATTAATCGTCACCACCCAGTTAGAACGACTGATTGTTTCAATCTGAAATGGTTAATCCATCCAAAAGGCTCTAACAATTTTTGCTCACCAATCTAGGCGAGGACAACATTGGAAACATCCTCCTCTTTTTGAAGTCTATAGGTATATGTATATAAACTATTATAAATTCGTCTTTGCTACTTCTCATCTCAATGTAAACATTAACTGTAACCTGCTACTCAAGTAACATGTAAAATATATTCGATTTTAAAACATGTGGTCGCTAATGACCTAGCTGTTAATGCGACCACATTAAAATAAACTCAAAATAAATAAATAAATAAATTTTTGCTCACCAAAATTGTGGAGGTTGTTTCCACCCCTTGAACGATGGTCACTAAAAGAAAGCATCCAATATTTTTACAAGAAGTCCTCTCGAAGTTTCATTAAGATCTTGATACGTAGTTTCTTCCCTTGTTAGTTTCATTCGTACTTAATTATCGCCTGGCAAACGTAGGGGCGTCGAGTAGGCGTGATCCCCAAGCAAAGATCAAACTAATTAGCCGGGATATTTCCAGAAGTGTGGGGGCGTCTTCGAGACTTTCCGCCCACGGTAACCGAGCATTAAGTCGAGGAGATACGTCCCATCGATCACACAGGTTGAAGTAGTAAAGGTTGCCAGGAGAAAAAGTTCTGCGGTGATAACGATGCTCGATTAATTGGTCGAAGGAACCGGAAGAAAGATTGGCCGCCGCGAGACCTCGCAATTACGACGTAGTGCGGTGGCCAATTAGCCAAAGAAGTTCGCGAACAAGATTACGTCCCGATCCACCTGTCCGCCGACGATTTTCCTCATTCTTTCGCGGAGGCGCTGACGCTCTGACGTCAATTCGCCGGCGACCTAATCCGACGAACAAAAATCCAATTTGAAAGTTTCGTTGCATAAACGAAGTTCCTGCTCCGGAAAATTTCTGCCCTCGCCGTGGCAGAGTCGCGGTACCAACTTCACCCCACCAAGATCTTCCTGACTTCTCATAAGCTATGCATAGGGACACGTGCCCGTTAAAGACGACAGACTCGCACGTTCCTGCAGTCGCAAATGAAAATTTAAATCCAATGTTTGCGTTTACGGTGTCTTAACGCCACATTTGTTACCGCGGTTCGTTATCGTCGCTCGTAATCTCGTTGAAACGATAACGGGGTCCCAGTTCGAGGCTCATTTTTCATTTCATTTCGTCTGTCTAATAACCGTAATTTCCCACCAGTATTTGTAGTATTGAAACAAGAAACCATGTATTGATAAACTCGAACATTTTTTAAACGAGGATATTGTATTTTATTTTAATAGATTGGTGTACAAATAAGTTCTCGACCTTTTGTCATGAAAATAATTATTTATTTAATAAAATGAAGGTTTATTGTAATCGGGAAAGTAATCTCCGTTTGCTTCTACACATTTCTTCCAACTGTCAGGCAGATTCCGAATTCTTTGGCGGTAAAAAGATTCTCAAGTGCTTATGGAAAAACGAAAAGTAGTGGAGGACCTCTAGCGTTACATCCGAACATGATATCCGTACAATTTTGCGTGTTGTCTACGCATGGAAGCCAACTACGAATGGAAGACAACAAAATAACATAAATTAATTAAATGAAAGTATAATTGAACACATTTAGAACAAAAACTAATCAAAAAGTTATATAAAACTATATATATATATATATCTTTATTTTGATTCCCCTTAGGGTTACAATTCACATATACCATTCCTCATTCTTCCATTTCGTTCCCCCCTACGCCGTTCTTAATCTATCCTTACTTTACTTTATAAAATAATTACTTATGTCTGAATATATATATATATATATATATATATATATATATAGAGAGAGAGAGAGAGAGAGAGAGAGAGAGAGAGAACATATATATACAACAGCTTAAGTTATATAAAACTATTCGAAAGCAATTACTAGACGTAATAGAATTCAAGGGAGGTATCACAAAATATTAATTAACTTCCCGATTAATAGGGAAGTTACTGTAATTTTGTATTTTGTTTGCTTAATCAAACATTTTTCTGTTACTGTCTTATACTATTGTCGAAACAATGTCAGTCCGTGTTTACATATCGTTCTCTAATTTTGCTATGGTGTGCCATCCAATCCTAATATTCTACATATTTACTTTGGAGATAGTATATAATATACAGGATATAACGAAGTGTACATTTTCTACCTTTAAATGTATGAAATTTAAAAATATGCTATGTGTCTTATTATTTTGTCGAGGACTGTACTAGATTCGTATTATACGACACTTGACTTGAAAGGAAAACTTCTTCGTTCAAATATTCAGTATAGTTGTGTTTATTCTCAGACCGAGGACTTATTTGTACACCGATTATTTCCAACCGATTAAAATTCTTAAAAAATTAAATGGTATCTTGCTCCTGTATCTTGCAATTAATCCAGACAAGTCTTATTTTACATAAAGATCCGCAGTCTACTTGTTACTCTGTTGATGCGCTGATAAGAGTTCTCGTGAAAGGAGAAAGAATAAGAAATATTCAGAGCTACACGTGGGTGACTAGATGAGGCCATATGAAACATGCCACGGTCCAGATTTATCATTGTTTGGACAACATGTCGCATCGAACGGAGGTGTGGTAACAAACGTGGACAGGACGTTACATCTGCAAGGATTCGTCCGCCATTGATTTTCCTTCACGTCCCATCACTGTGCCGGTTCTCGTTCGCAGTAATTAATTGTTTTCATAATGGGCCACTGCCAGGGATTCGATTAAAAGTTCTCGGTGATTTTCGCCGGGACCAAACAACCGACAGGAAAGTCTGCGAAAATCGGATGACGCTTCTCCGACCAGTTGCACGCCGAACTACTCGCAGTAGTCCGGAATAGAACCTTCATTATTCGAATACCTGTACCACATGTAAACAGTTCAATCTAAAGCAATCGTGTACTGTCAAGATTTAATCTGGCACTGTAACGAACAAACAGCTTGTAAACACGTTCTCCATCCGACAAGTTCGCATAATAGAAGCTCCACTGTATCATCAATTAAACGAGTAAATATGATCCAAATTATATAATGAATTGAATGATATCGACACTAGATTCGATCATTTATAGAAAACAAGTGTGCAATTAATTAAACATGTATCTAACATTTCGATCCCTGTGTGGATTTTTTCAAAGAGACATTTTTGCGTCTGAAAAATATAAAGAGAAAAAACAAATATATTTTTTTTAATAATATAATAACCATTATTGAACAGCCGTGTAATTCCAAAAGAAAAAGAGAAAATCAAAATCAAATACATACTTGCTTTTTTTATCCAAATTATGTTACGTTTCATGTAATTTTAATCAGAAACGTGTCACGAGTGTTCGGTAAACTGTATCTTACACTGATTAGTTCGGATAATCGAGGTTTTACTATACCGAGTATTACGCAAGTAAATGTGATCGGTATTGTATCGTGTTTGGTATCGTTTCATTGAGGAAAGTGTCACGAGTGTGTTGGTGAACGATTCGTGAAAAATCGTTAAGATAAAACGATTGTTCGAACATTAAGAAATACTGCCAGTACACAATACAAGTAGGTTAAAATACGAGAAACTTTCTATAACGAGACATCACCGAATTTACGATTCTGGTCCACTGTGGTTCCGAAGGGATGTCGGGCCGATCAAAAACGGTTGTAACGCGGGGATTAAGAAGTTCCAAAGGGATGGTGGAAGAAGTTTCCCGAGCTGACGATAAGGAACTTTATACGTTCAGGTTCGCTCGAATCATAATGAAATTTTCCGACAAATAAAGCAGCAGCCGGATAAAAAGTTCGAGGAACTTAATTGTCACGACGTTCAAGATGGTCCGAAGTAAAACGGCGGACAACTGGGACGACGACGCAGTTAATTCCCGCGATAAAGTCCGGCCCGCGTTCCTTTTAATTGCGTCTCGCCTAATTCCGCTCGAGTCTCCATTGAAAATTTCCCATGGAACTCGCGGACGCGCGAAACTATTTCCTTTATGGTTCAACGATCGAGCTATTATAGTTCTCTTCGTGTTATGCAGAAGGGAATCGTCATCTTCTGTTTCTTCGTCTTCGAATTGAGTATCGAATTGAGTATCGAGTTCTGTACTGGAACTGAGGTCAAGACGAATCCAACGACCTACAAAATTGTGACCTTCGCGTGACCTCAAAAAGTTCAGAAAAGTTGGAGAATCGATACAAATAAAAAAATTTTATAAAAAAAATTAAACCTACTTCGAAACGCACCAGAAAAATTCACTAAAATGTATGAAATAATTTCCTTTTGATTTCTATGAATACACCAACTGTTAATATAATTGATTAAAATTAAATGCTAAGTACAATACAATGTTTTGGTGGCGGCGCAAAATTAAAAATTTTCGACACCAGAAATTACGAAAGTCCTTAAATTCTTTCACATGCTTCTACATATTAATATGTCTTCTCTTCCAATCTACTGATTTCCAAGTCCACCATATTCTAATGAAATCATAATCAGCATCGTCTGTGATTTGGAAAATTTTCAATTTTGCGCCGCCTCCGAAAAGATTGTATTGTATTTAATATTGAATTTCATAGAAATCAGTGTGCATAGAAATCAAAAGGAAATTATTTCGTACACTTTAGTAAATTTTTTTAGTGTTTCGAAGTCGGTTCAATTTTTGTTTATAAAATTTTTTTATTTCACACTTTTTAATAGAACGAATAGAATTTGTAGAACACCGTAGGATGGTTTTTAGTCTTATTATTGGTATAACAATAGTTATTAACAATAACAAATTCTATAAATTGTTGCAAGTGAGATCATCGCTGCAGTATCTCCTACTAAATGTGAAAGATTTCATCACAATCGGTACGTTCCTTGCTGAGCAAACGCTGAAGAAATCGGTTAAATATAAATGAAGCAATAAATATTTTTGCAATAAAAGTCGTTAGAAATTAAAACATGCAAAAATTTTCCAAACGGGACATAGTCTACTAGATGCAAAAGGTTTCTTATCGATTGGTCCATCCATCTCGGCGTAATCGGTGAACATACATAGAAAAAAAATCGAAAAAAAGGCACATACAGATAGAATTGAGTAACCTCCTCCTTTTTCAAAGTCGGTTAATAATATAACTAATTTCTGTTCTAATTTTTGTATTCTGTCATTTTGTATTCTGTTGTATGTTGGCCAGCTTTTGTGATCTTTTGTACTCCACGTCACGAAAAGGTTTCATCCAGATTCTGCCAAAAGCATCGACAGCTATTTAGTTTTCATTTATATATAAATAACTATTAGCTATTTAGCTTTCAGCGCAAAAGATTGGACATATTCGGCAGGCTCGATGCATAAACAAAAGGCGTGCCGGGAACACGATTAAACGTGCTAGCGTAGCTCTCGGTATGATCAAATTATAGAGTTTATCGAGTTCCAGGGGCGGAGCGGGAAGGCCACCGCAGAGCGCTCGAATTTTCGCCGGGTTTCGCGCGGGGATTTTTAATCGGACCCTTTCGAATTAGCAAACTATTTTCATCTCGCGACCGGGGCGACCAGTTGTTAATAACTTATTCCCCGGGAGAGTGCAGCGCGTAGAAACTAGTTGCACGTATCTACATGCAGGAGGAGTGTTTCGGCGGTTCGTGCACTGGTGGTCGTGAATAAATAGCTCATCCCTCGCAGGCATCCGGGACACCGTAGTACAGTGGCGACATTAATTTCCGGCCATCGGGAACGCCCGGGCCTCGGCTCTCGCTCGCTTGCTTTCCTGGCTACATTTAGCCGACATTCTTTACGCGTCTGGCCCTGTCGCGTTTTGCTCGACCAATCGCGTAATTCTCACCCGTTCGCGGAAACACGTATCCCGGCAAAGTTCAGGGAACTCGTTTGTACGGCCATCGACGATTGTTCCGCGCACGTACCAGCTATTTGCCGAACCATCCCGCGGAAAACTCGGACAAAACTAATTCGTAATTACTTCGCAAAATCCCGCGCAGGATAGCGTGACGAGAACCGAGGCATCCGCAGGGTCGATTCCGAATCTGTCGGGTCGACATTTATAAACTGAGAAATGCGTCCTGCAGGAATGAGTGTGTTCTAATTGACACTGTTCATTCAATTACTCGGGTATTCGCCTCTTTTGTTCTGTATTTAACAGTTTGTTGTATGTAAAGTAAGAAACAAAATCAAGAATAATTTAAAGATTTAAAGTTATGTACTTAATGTGTTATATACTTAACGTGTTCTACTGTACCTACATTACTAATATTTTAATGTAAGATGTATATTACTAATGTATAGCTTTATAACCCCCTATGGAGAGTTCCAATTAAGCTTTCAATAAAAAAAAAGAAATACTACAACTATTAAGTTAAATATAAAACCACGCCTTGAGTTTTTGTGATCTCGTTTTAATCAGTTAACTGTGGCTACTTCTCTCCAGAGAGCACACCTGTGTATATGTGTCCCGAAAATCAAGCCATGATGCCAAGTGCATACGGATATGCATGAGTCCATCTCAAAATATTCTTTTTATTTCGTTTTAACCTCCAAATGTTCTAAACATATTGAAATTTACTAAAATTACAATTTAAATGACTAATGGTAACTAGAATTTACACATGACGAGTATACTCGTCGATCACAGGTAACCGGTTAATAAACACATCAATAATGATTTTCGGCAAGATTATGTGTTTCGCAAAAAATAAAAAGAAATAAAAGACGAATTTCGGACATATTTACCTACAAATAACAGAACAGTATAGCTTGTGTTGAGGGAGAGATAAGGATTAAAAAAAGATGGGTTTATATTCACTCGTTGTCTCAGCTGTAGAGACGAAAATCACACTATGGAAGTCGAGACTATACTTTGATCATGCACAATTTAGTCGAGCAAAAAGAGCAGGAAAAGGAACAGAAGAATTTCATTCCGAGTCCGCCAGACTTATCAAAAGTACTATCACGGTACAGGATCGATCGGCCGTGAGAACTGCTGTTTGTTGCACGAAGCATAGTCAGCCTGTCAATTCGTGTCAAATGCGTCCGTCACAGTGCAAGCTCAGTGACAGGCGCGTCTGCTAAAATATCAAAGGATCGCGATAGTGTGTGGGAAACGCGGCAAGTTTGCAATACCCTCGCGTGACAAACGCGAGGAGTGAAAGCTCGTTCCTGATTCATCGATCGAAAATTATTCAGTTACAGGGAAGACTGTTCCCGAAACCAAGGCGTTGACTATTCTACTCACAAGGAGAGTGCAAGGACCACGTCACACCGATTTAGTTGAGACTTTGTATACTTATAGATCTCGATCTCCCATTTACGAATATATTATTATTATTTTTTATTATTATTTATTTTATACGGACCGAAGTCCTTTAATACAAATGTTTGCAGATAATGTAGAATAACAGAAAATAATCTTAAACATAAGTCTTAATCTAAAATATGAATTAATTAATTATGGACAGTGCGACACTAAACTAATAATGGTACTATTATCGAATAGTGCGGCGCAATTTTGTTTTGAAAGCCTATAACGTGCAATTGAAAAAATCAATATTGCTATAAAATGTGTTGGAGTTTGCAATAATGCGATTTAAAGGATTTATTGATCCATATGAGGATTTGTATTTGATTGTTTGAAATCCTGCTCTCGTTCTCAAAATATATACCATTATAGGCGCAACCGCTCAATCGTTTTTGAGATATTCATAAGCAAAGTTCTTACATTACTGCTTACGGATAAAGGAAAAATTCTTATCGATCGAAAAGTTGAAAAAATATAAATTATAATTATGATATCGGCGCCAGGTTCGATCCTTTTTAGATACAACAAATGTGCAAGTTAAATATTTAAATTTCTCAACGTTTCGATCCCAATGCGGATCATTATCAAGAGACCCAAATTTTTGCGTCTGAAAAAGAAATTAATGTTAAAGATTTTTAAATTGAATATACTGTTTTAAATGTAACACAGCCACGTAAATTACCAAAAATTGGTAAAATAGAAAAAGAAAAAATTAAATACGCACTTGCTGTGAAGAAGGGACAAAAACTTTTTAGAACACATATTTGTGAGTTACACTATATCCACTTTACCCCATGCTGGCGATAATGTAACTGAAGCACGATGTGCTAACCCAACGCAAAGCAGAGAATGTATTGTATGTATAATTGAGCGTTTGCGCCTATAATGGTATATATTCGTAAATGGGAAATCGAGATCTACAGGGTGTCCCAAAATTCCTCCGACACCCGAAAATGGGAGGTTGCTTGGGTCATTTAAAGCAACATTTTCCTTTAAAAAAATGGCGCCCGCGGCTTTGTTTAGGAATTATTAACGAAAAACACGGACCAATCACAGCGCGATCTAGACGCGAGGTAGCACAGTGGGCCCGACGCGCCAACTGTCAATTGGCCGAACGTGTCATCGCATGTCTAGATCGCGCTCTGATTGGTCCGTGTTTTTCGTTAATAACTCCTAAACAAAGCCGTGGACGCCATTTTTGTAAAGGAAAATGTCGCTTCAAATGACCCAAGGAACCTCCCATTTTCGGGTGTCGGAGGAATTTTGGGAGACCCTGTATAAGTATACCAAGTCTCAACTAAATTGGTGTGACGTGCTCCTTGCACTCTCCTTGTCAGGCGCGCACGCCTGATTTACAACCGGAAACGGCTGTAAAGAGGACGAACAAAGGATTAGAATCAAAGAAGTAGTTCATATTAAAAGCCTCGAGAGAATTTCCAAGCTTGGCATAAGTCCTATAGATCATGCACCCGGTCGCAACTTTAAAGGGACAGTTCTGACTCCTCTCGCCCGATCCAAAGTGCAAACAGAATGTTTTTATGAAAATGCCACCGGGAAAACCTGCACGATTTCCGGAACGATAATATTCTACGGGACGTTGCCTGTGTTTCTACCTCGCCCTGGAAATGCTGCAAAGTATTAAGCTGCCCGTTCGATTAACACGTCCGTGCGGTTTTCGTTCTGTAATGAATTTTACTTCCCAATAACAACTGTCCGTCAGGAACGTTTCACTTTACCGTTTGAATGCAATACCAAACCCCTGCAACCCGAATTGGCCCGACCGTTTACGTTCTGCATTAGCAACAATAAAAGCTTTGCGGTGAACACTCGCCGTGCGCCCGACGAATAAAGCCGAGCGTTGCATTTTCCTTTTTTCCTTTACAACATGCAAAGGTTAAAAACAAATTTTCGCCTACCTTTTTTTCACATAATTGCTTGAAATAAATATTGTAGAATTGTGAAACAATATTTTAAATCAATATTTTCTCTACAGTTTACGGCGATGCACAGTGGGGTATTTGCGCCGAAAATGCAGTCAAAGCTATTTGAATATTCTCTTTGAATTAATTTTCTCGCTATTATTACTCGTAGAAAAAAATGTTTCAGCAGAGGCTTGAATGGTATCGACTGGAGCATATTTTAATGTTATTAGTTTTTTCGTGGGTGGACGCGTAAAGGTCATATGAAGGTTAACTTCATTTTTTTATGGAATGAGGTATTTTTGAATACATCGATTCGTTATCAAAAAGTACTAACCTATGTATGTCGAAAAGTTAGTAGTTCAGGAGATATTAAAATTTAAATAACTCAAAGATGTCATTACTGTCCTACTACAGTAAAGATTCGAAAATTGTCCCAGGTTTGAAGTCCTGATTCCTGTTCAGGCCTACTCCAGAACATCACTACATCTTAAGTTTCATAATTTTTTATGGGACTTTCAAAACGTATTCTTGGCATTTTTCTGATTAAAACAAGACCAAACACGATATAATTTCAATTCTATTTTCGTATGGGAAAGAAAGAGACACGAACAGTCGCCGTTGCCTGCAGTTCAAAGGCCCGCGAATTCTCACAATGTGTATTGCCAATTAAAAATGATTTATTTTTCATTACTTCTTGGTTGCATTGACTTTATGGTGTAACTGTAGGATATGGAAGAGGATAGCGAAAGAGGAGGAAAGAAAAACTGTACTGTATGCTCTATTCTTTAAAATACCAATGCTATTAACACATTTATTAATAACTTATTAAATGAATATTTTTCTGATTAGGTATTCTTTGAGAACATATTTTCGAGATGTTTAGTTGTTTATTTAAACATATACTATAGCGTATGTTGAATGTACGATGAATTACGCTTTTTACATGTAGAGTATGGGCCAATTTATAATTTATATCGTGTTTGGTCTTGTTTTAATCAGAAGAATGCCAGAAACAAGCCAATAAAAGTCTCGTAAAAAATAATGAAAAATAAAGCATTTTGAATTGGCATTACATTGTGAGAACACATCACAATTTTAAACTCCCGAAAGCCACAGGGCTTTGTGGATGCGTTAATGAGAAAATGAATATTGTTCCTCAGATATTCAACTATTATAACTCGAGAAACAAAAACTTTATAATTTATATACATTACAATTTTAAAAATTGACTTTCTGTCGGATTTTTTGGGCAAATACCCCAATGTCCAACCTTTCATGTTAATAATCCCACGTGGCTGTAATTAATTAACGCGGCGTGTAACGCCAACTCGCGATGAGAATCTCGGACTCGATTAATCTCGATCCAAATGCTGTTTATTCTGATAATGTAAACTCGTAAATAGAAACAACTTGCCGTTATCAATATTTTATCTTCGAATAAATTAATGTTTTCAAGAATAATTTATTATGTACGAAAAGATGAAATCAATATCCAGCGTATTTTTCTTCATTATTCACAGCCACTTCCGAACGTGCAACATTTGATACGCTGCCAGAGGCGCCGTAAAAAATTTGTTTTCTGAAAAAAGGTAGTACAAACTCGCGCAGCAACCCAATAGAATATTAAAATTTCTGGAGGAGGGTAGTTGGGTAAAGCTCATGAATAATGATGAACGGTAAATGAGAACCTTGAAGAAAATTATTTTTTACATCTTCTTCAACCCCTTCGGACTGCCTTTTGATATTTTTATAAGCAGATATTGATAAGTAATCATTTTATGTATTCAGTAGATCAAGTGTTAACGAAAAACATCTTGGGCATCTGCTCCAAATAATTTGATTCAATTTTCTCAAAAACCACCCCTTTCATTTTACTCGACAACTTACGTCCAGTGCATTCAATGCAACCTCAGTCGATCGAGCACGTGGATCTCGAATGGCTGTCCTTGCGGTTTCTTTATCACGCATCCATCCCCTAAAGTAAGCTCTGGTCCGAAGTGGATAAAAACGCTTTCGCGTTTTGCGATTTTTTGCGCGGCGCCAGGGACATAGTCGCAATTAGCATTCCAACGTGTAACCGGGATGGCTTCGTAATTCGGGGGTGCAACCCTCTGCTAATCACCACGATTCTCGCCCCCTGAGCTCGCTTATTCTCTTCCGCTTGTAGCCCGAAGCATGTAGGGTGAAAAGGACTGGGCGAAACTCAACCGGCGCGATTTATGTCGTGCGAAGGGTTCAGCATAAACTCCTTTTTTCCCTTTCGCCCTCGGATACGGGCTCGACCGTGCACATATTCACGCGTGTTGCTTCTTCTTGTCCCTCATTTTTGCCTCTGCCCCCACCCTGAGCCCTCAGGCCTCGGAAAACGAGTGCAAATGGTGGGGTTGGTTTCTAGAGAATCATTGAAAGCTCGACTTTCAACTCCTTTCTCAACGCGATTGTTGCAATCAACGACAATAAAACGGACCAATCTTTAGTGTCGGAGTCTATTTTTGCATGAACCGAACTGTGCGAATAAAAAAGTACTAGAGTATAATATTGACGAAATATTTGCTGCGACAACTACATGCTGATAAATAATGCAAATGACGCCTCGTGAACGTAAAAATTGGAGTTTTGACGGCAGTACGGTCTAGATTGATCTTTTATCGAGCACTTTTGAGTACAAAGAAACCCCATCTTCGCATTATCGAGAAATGAGAAGTTGTATCCTGCACCCTTGCAATGCTGAAAACGAGTCTATCTCCCCAAATGACAAATTAACGTGTTGACGTCTACATTGTCAACAATCTTCATAGCACTAACCGGAATCGTCAAATTATTACTTCACCTATCGGAAGCCTATTAATTGGATACTGCAATCGTTAATCACAATTGACAATTAAACTCCTACTTTAGTCGTTAATTGCGGTAATTGATTACATTCTTTTTAATTGTAATTGTCAATCGAATAATTGGTTAATGATTAACTACTGAAATTTCCAAATGAAATACTCTCTCTCTCTCTTTCCTTATTACAATTTATGGGTAGACCGTGTGGCGATTAACTTCAACAATTGATTAAATCAGTCTCCGATATTTCGATGTTTTTTTTCAATGAACGATCAACGATTAACTTTATTAATCGATTGGTCGATGTTGCAACATGACGAATTTTTGGCTTTTTATGATTCTGCGATGCATATTCTGAATATAAACGGAAGGGTTATGTTCCGAGAGCGCGTTCCGTAAACAACAACAACAAAAAAATGCAAAGTTTTCATAGCAAGAACCTCTTTAATAATTTGAAACAAATTAGGAAGTAGAGATAGTACGAATGCGCGGTGAAATGTGCGCTGTTCGGCGCAATGTTCGTCGAAATTTCATAACATCTCGAAACAATCAAGTCATTCAGTCTTGAATCTGATGTCTTTAATGCTTCGTCCTGTCTTGAACATTTCACTTTGAAACTTTAATTCAGTCAAGAAACTGCCTACATTTTCTTTGTGCAGTATATACCGCTGCAGTTTCCATAGTTGTTCGCAAGAAATTCTGAAAATAGTAACAGAGTTAAAAGGGTAAGAAAAATTTTTAAAAGAAAAATATGCATTGATGTACGCGGTGCTACAGCCACCACAGTTCCACGAAAAAGTGCTTAGCCATGTACCATAGATTTTTCAAACTTACGCAGTAATCACCGGTCAGTAATGTGTTAAGGGGGTCCAGACCCTCTGATATGGGTATTTATCAGTGTAACCAACCTCCACGCTGAAAAACAGTTTGACAACAGTGATGAACATACATTTGTATCAATCTAACGCTTCAATTTTGCTATCAATACAGGTTTTTTTCTTTTTATCAATATCTTTATTGCTATTAATGGATCCGAGTGACTTTAAGCCCTTTATATTTCTGTTGTTACGAATCTACGCTGATAGTTCTCCTGTCTAAGCGCCATCTCGTTTGAGTAGCCGAACTAAAATTGGTTCTACTTGCCCTTCATTGCCCTTCATGAACGAAATCTGGGGAACAATTGAATGCGATCACGGGAAAACATTTTTTTCCCTCATATTAGCATGTTATGAGCTGTGTGAGAGCTCATTGTAAAGAGGAAGGTTCACCATAGCCCGCTCTGCTCATGATTTAAGTCAGAAAAACCGTTTTGTATTACAATTAGAAAAATACATGGGAACCTGAGGGTGGTCGTCTCGACTTGTTTGTCCTACTTTGGACGCTCATATTATTAAATATAAACATAATCTTGTTAAATCATGAGCAACGTGGGCTATGATGAACCCTCCTCTTTGGAACAAGCCCTCATGTAACATGCTTGTATAAAAACAAAAAATGGTTTCCCGTAAACACGGTTTTCACTTGTTTTTCTAGTAATAATCTAGTAATATGCTAGTCACATCCATGGGTATGGTACCCCTTAAGATTCGTCTCCCAACTCTACTCTTCCCCTTCTACCACGCGATTCTCCCACGCGTCCGCCATAACTCGGTCATGTGACGCGTTTCTCTGTCGCGCACGTGTCAGAATGTAACGTCACTAATTCGATACTGGCAGAGAGAGGGTAACTTTTTCCCCTGAATGCGAGTTAATTGAATAGTAAACACACAATAGCCAGTGTCGCCGGTGTATTGGTGTTCTTCGCGCGTCGCCCGGGAGATTATTAACAAATCTCTGCTATTTTGCTAATTTATCGCGCAGCTCGTCGCAATTACGCTCGCCGATCGTAAACGTCAATTGTTCCGGCGATTGTTAACGCCCGCGTCACTGGAATTTTAATCGCGCTACTAATTAAACTGTTCCTCGTCGAACTTTATTGTCTGCCGGGTGTTGGCATCGGGTGGCACGTGTTGGTAATAAAAGGTGGTTAAATCGAGGCGGCTGACAGTGACGTCGGGCAACAATAAATAAATCAATTTTTCCTAAATGAATATCTGCTTACATGAACTTATTTCAAAAACACCGTTTCTTCATGAACAATTACCATAAAAAGAAATAACCGCTATAAAAATTGTGTTATCATTTGAAAGTCGAAAAATTGATCACAAAAAGCGAACTCGTGGATCACCGTGGTGCGGCGTGACCTACTATGAAAGGGAGATGGAAACACGTATTAAAAGCCACCGGGGAAACTGTATATTTCATCTTCGCGAGGAACACGGTGCCGTCTCGAGCACGCGGATTCACGCTTGTACCTTTCGTTTCAATTTCTAACAACCCAGCTTGCCGTGCGAGAGCGATCAATTAACCACTAATTAACCGTCAGAAGTCGGAGTGTCAGACGTTCGGATAAAAGGAGAAGCTGGATCGTTACCGACGATGAAGCTCGTTATGTATGCGTGAGACCTGCGTATGCTTTTACGTTAATAGAGCCAGTTACCCTGACATAGAGGACTTAAATAGTAATAGGTGTCTCGGTTAATAATGTCGAATTTCTCGCAAAATTTTAGCGTTTATTTCCATAACGAAATGAATTACCTTAATCATAGCATCGTTACCTATGACTTTTTCTCATCTTTCTATCACAAATGGATTCCGTGCCAATCAAGCTAAATTTTCACTACTTTGTAACAACGTAAGTGTTGTTCTGAAAGTCCGTGCTGCATCGATCGAAATAAGTAGTAGTCCGAAGGGTCTAAGTCCCGATTAATGTTTTCCAAATAGTTTTTTACACATTTTGCAACTTGGGTCGAGCATTGTCATGTTGAAAAATGACTTTATCGTATCTTTGAGCGTATTCTGGTCATTTTTCTTTCAATACTCGGTTCAATTTTATCAATTATCATCGGTATCAATCGCCAATAATGCTTCTATCAATTTTTTCAACGTTTGCAATGTTGTTAGAGTTATCGATCGTAAGATTGTTAAAACAGATAAAGAGAAAATGATTTCGACGCAACGGTTCGATCAAATAAAACAAAAATAAAGCAATTTTACAGATAAATTTTAAACTTTTAAATTTTAAACTGTGTCACAACGTATAAAAACATGTGTCACCAAACAAAATATCTATGTTAAAATTTATATAAAGCAAGTGAGTTATAACATATAATACTCAATTTTAAATAGATTTTGGAATTTTTTCAATATAATTTCGTTTCTATCATATACAATATCATACCGTTCCTCTGTGTTATATTTTCAGACGCAGTTTTTTCCAATTTCTTGAAAATGATCCAAATTAGGATCGAAACGTAGAAAGTTTGAAATTTATCTGTAAAATTGCTTTATTTTTGTTTTATTTCATCGAACCGTTGCGCCAAAATCATTTTCTCTTTATCTGTTTGCAATAATGCTTGCAAATCAGCATCTCCAAACTTTTTCGGCTGTTCTGGACGCTCCAGGTCTTTTACATAAAAATCACCACTTTTAAAGCGTTTAAGTTTATACAATCTTTCACAAGTTTGTTGGGGTTGGGGGATGTTACCTATAAGCTTTAACCAACAATCGATAACTTTCAGCAACCGTTTTCTTCAAATAAAAGATGGTCATTAATAGGCTGCAGATTTTATGCATTTACAACAAAAATGGGCACGTACATAATAAAGAAGTGGACCTATTGAGTATATTTAAGGTCATCAATGTATTAGTTTCAGCTTAATAGAATAATTAAAAGAAGAATACAATTTTGATTTTGTTCCTGTGTCCTGCAGTCACTACACACATTTTTTATTTTACATGAAGATCCGCAGTCATTAAACTACCCCGCAAAACATATTTTTCTTGTACAAAATTTGACATATTTAAAGCTATAAAAAACAATGTTATTTACACATTGATAATTAATAACGAACTGGCTTTTGATGGCGTATATTAACCCCTCGAAACGCTGTGGACGTCATTAGTGTACACTAGCAAATGTATTAGTATCGTCATCACTTTGCAAAATCGACATTATTAACCGAAACACCTATTATTTTAACTATTGAATTTTATGTACATTAATTATCTTCACTGGAATCTCGATTTCCTACAGTCTCGTGTTTAAGTTGCAAAATCATATTGAAAGGGGTTAATTAAACAGCAATTCAAATCAGACCTCGGATTATTAATTTATATGATCGTTTCATATTCTACGGGGTGGGTGATGCAGTGACGTCATGTAAATGTCACTGTTATCTATGGATATATGAGAAAACTTTATCCCGCAGCAAACTGTTCTATTCATAAATTATAATTAAACGGGAGCATCCCTGTATGCCATAAGTTTGTGTAATGTGTCGGGAAAATAGGGACACTGTCCATGTAACATGATAAAAGTACTCGTGTAACTCGTAACTTTACATTTTCGCAAAGTTTGTGTCGTAAAGGGGTGCAGTAACATGAGGCTGTTGTAACGTGACAAACTTTTAGGAAACAAACAATTTTATTATTATCTATTCAACTCTTTAGAGAAATTACCGTAGTTGTGTAATAGTGTCCCTGCTGACAATTCTTTCGAATTTAGCGTAAAATATCTTAAATAATTTGGTGTGTATATAAGGTGTTTCAAAATGATGTGAGCCATTTATTTTGAGAGTGGCCGAAGTCCATTTTCGAGAAAAATTAAGCTATCAATTTCAATATTTACATTTCTATGTTATCTTTTCATTCCGAAGCAATTTGTAACTAGTATATTTAAAATCACAAAGATTTTGTAACAAGGAAATTAGTTGGTTAATAGAATGATAAAAAATTTTATTTTCAAATTGGTCTAAGTCCATTTGTCAGTTGTTTGAAGTTAAGGCAGTAGCTTCCAGCAGATGTCTTAGACCTCTAGCCACCAGTAGAAATATTAAAGTAGCTTCAACGTGGCTAAAAATTGTCCAAACTGTTGAACATAATGTGGAAATCATAGACCATAAATTCTTAATATCAGGACATTCATTTTTACCGAATGACAAAGAGTTTAGCGTCGTAGAAATGTCATTAAAGAAAAATAATTTATTGTTTGTTCCCCAAGATTATTATAATGTCGTCAAGAAATACCGAAAAGGTAAAAACTTTATTTTAAATGAAATGAAACAAGAGGATTTCATATCAACAAGATTTTTGGGGGATGCAATTTTCAGAAGGTTAGAGACTTTTAACGGAGAAACAATAAATTGGTGAAAATATGCTGGATGCGTTTTTTGAGAAATGAACCATATACAATTTTTCGTAAGATATCAGTGGATGAGATGCAGAGTTTAGAATACTGAATTCATTACCACGTCAGGGTAGACCAAGAAAATTCGAAAATATTGCATTGATACCACTTTATAAAAATATAAGACATATTATAACAGTGAAATATAAGGATATGATGGATGTACTACATGTATACCACCGGAACACCATGACTTCTTCAAATCCCTCCCGCATACATAAAATGTAAATGAGGAGTAAATTGTTATGTAATTTATATAGTTAGAAGATCTCCTGAATTGCATAAATGGTGTTTTTCAAGTTTTGTAATAAAATATAAAATAAATTGAATATTGTTTTTTCAATTTGAAGCAATTTTTCATAAGATATCAGTGGATGAGATGCAGAGTTTAGAATACTGAATTCATTACCACGTCAGGGTAGACCAAGAAAATTCGAAAATATTGCATTGATACCACTTTATAAAAATATAAGACATATTATAACAGTGAAATATAAGGATATGATGGATGTACTACATGTATACCACCGGAACACCATGACTTCTTCAAATCCCTCCCGCATACATAAAATGTAAATGAGGAGTAAATTGTTATGTAATTTATATAGTTAGAAGATCTCCTGAATTGCATAAATGGTGTTTTTCAAGTTTTGTAATAAAATATAAAATAAATTGAATATTGTTTTTTCAATTTGAAGCATATTAAATTATATCGAATGGACTTGGGCTGTTTCAAATGTTATGACGAGTCTAGTTGTAAATTTTGAAAATGACTTAAGTCCATGCTTGGTAAGAAGACATATATTATTCAATTAATAATTACTACTATTTTAATAGGAATTATAAATTTAACTCTCTTATTGTTAGATACACTTAAAAAGTGTGATACATATTCCTACACGTACATTTATAATTTATAATATTTATAACATTTATAATATTGGTCGCGACATATAATTTTGAAACATTCTGTACATGTAATCTATATTTTCGTAGATCTTCAGGCCGGACTGCGACACAGAATTAACAGGGATCTGGGAAAAAATAGCACAACCAGCATAACTCCCCCACGTCCATGAAATTCGAAAACATTCGCGCTTCCTGTAAATTTTCGACTTATTTCCGCGCGAGGAGTCTCCGTCGTTCTCGGTTGCGCCGCGATTCCAGAAACAGACTTTTGCGCGGGCTCTTCACAGCGAAAGGGTTAAACCGACACAACCAGCTAATTAGTGGGTTAATTACCAGTTTTTATTAGAGGCATTCCGGCAGCGGTAGAATTTTCGGTCGGCGGATTTACACTACCCGCGGAAAACCGGGTGCAAAAGAATGAAAAGCGGGGTGAACGCGCGAAGGTACGCATTATTCTCACCGTAAAAAATGCTAATTACAAAACGTATTTCTCTCGTCGCGGCCTCCACGCGCAAAAACCTCGGTGCCAACGAAAAATTTCGCTACCATGGAGACTCTCCGATCGGTGTTACACGAGAGCAGATAGCGAGCAGATAGGATGCACCGGCACGCTGATCCTCGCGTCGTGAAAATTATATGGCCGTAACTCACCCGCAATTTATGCGTCGCGCTAATGAATCGTAACCGTGGACGTTTATTAATAATCATGCAAAATGCATCGGAGGCACGATCGAGTCTACGCTCAGTGTGAATATCACCCTGCCATGGGATCGCTGCGGTTAATTAAACGACTCTAGCATGGTCTTTCAGTTTCGACTGCTATCCCATCAAGCACCACGTTCCAAATCCTACAAGCTGCCCGAACGAGAAAATGTTCGAGAAAATATCAGCTTCGGCATAACTTCTAGAATGCAGGTGGACTTTCGTAGAAAACCGTAATCCGTTTATTGAGTGAGGAGAGGAGTAGGGGAGAGGGCTAGTTGACTAACTTTTAACACATTTAATTTTTAACAATGAACCATTAGTATTTTGCTGACTTCTTGTACACCAAAAGATTCAACGTTGACTTCGGTATACATATTTGATTTTAAAATCGCTTTGATTGAAACTAGTTGCAGTTTTAATCGAATTTAGATTAGTGAGAGCAGCTCCGATTACGGGGATTCAACAATCAGGAACAAACCTCGATTATGGGGTTAGTTGACTTAACAGTTACTTTTAAGTGTTTAAGAAAAAATAATAGTATTAACAATACTTCAAATTAGGTTCACAAATCACCATCCGAGTCACAGTTAATACACACATCTGATGCATTATTCTGTTTTATTCACAAACGCTATCAGTGTGAGATGCATTGCAGATCGAGCATCCTGAATCATCTTCTAATTCTGAGGACAAGAAATCTTTCTTGAATTACGTAAATCCTATGCTCAGTCAGGTAGCCCCGTTCGACATTTTTATCATTGCAATGACCACACATGCATAACCTCGATGCACCGGATAAAATAAAACACCTTCAATTATATATTTTTTTTTTATTAGAAAATCTCATATGAGATTTATTTCAACATAATTGTAATGCTTCAATTATATTCAATGTATCATATTTCCATAAACTGATCATGAAAAAATATCAACCAGTACTTAATGGACAAAAATTAATAAATAATCGAATCAAAAATATTTACCTGCCGACGATGTTTCTAGATTTTTTATTCTTATTAGTATAACATGCAAGTTTCGTTCACGACAACACATTACATAGTGAGCTAGTCAGTCACGTGTATCAATATCGCGGAAAGCAGCATCATTTATGTACTGTACAGTATTACAATTAGAATGGATTTGCTAAATAAATTCATTAGTCAACTAGCACCGGTCTCCCCCACTTATCTGAAGTGCTGATCTGAAAATCTGATTTTCAAAAATTTTAGACTTTTCGAAATGCAGTCCTGTAGATCTTAGTGCATAAATGCTGAAAATCTAAGTCGTGATGTTAGAAATTCGCTGGTTCAAAAATTATGCACGTTTGAAGTTCAGCAATTTCTAGCATTTTTGACCGATATGGGCGCCGCCATTAAGTTATTGACGTCAACGCGTGTAAATCTACCTTACCTTCCCTTATCTTCACCTTACTTTCCGCTAATTAAAGGGCGCCCACACCGGCCCACACCGATGAAAATCGTTGAAGCTCAAACACACACAACTTTTGAACAACTGATCTCCTAAGACTGAAACTCAGACTTTCGGCATTTCCTCACCAAAATCTACAGGTTCTAGAGAAAGTTAAAAATTTCTAACACTAGAATACCCTCTTAATTCCTCATTATTCAATGATTAACTGTTCCGACTCCTTCCATTTTGGCATTAAACGGCTCATTTATTGAAGCAAACAGAGATCGCCCGATAATAAAATCATTTACTAGACTGTCCGTAAAAAATACTATCCTCCGTTGTAAAGGGAAAGAATGAAACAAAGCCCGGGTTACTGGCTGAGAATACTCGGCGAAGCTTTCGTTTTATCTCGCAGCAAGGAATATTTACTTTCCATCCCTTCCAGAAGGGAGAAGAAAGAGGTGGGAAGAAGCAGGAAGAGGATAGAGGATAAATCGAAGGCACATACTGCGTATTTATGATCCGAGAAACGAAGGAAATCTCGCTCCGAGGCTCCGTCGACGAAATCCACAAACATAAACGCGTGTTTGCATCGGTGGAGTTTCGCCAATATTTTTTCATTCCGGTAGTTTGGCGGATTTCGAACTTGCCGCTTGATAAACTAGTCGTAAAGTTCGAACGACGCGTTAACGTTCACATAGCGTTGCAATGATTGATCCACGAGTATCGATGTACTACGTAAAGTAATTCGGTGACTTTTTATTGAATCAATTATGACACCGGTTGCAGTTTGACATATTTTTCCCCACTGTAGATGTTTTATGAATATATCATTAATTATCGTAGGGAAATTCGGTTATTTACAGAATAACATTACAGTAATCCCTTGATTTTTGTCCCAGGGACTGTTCGTGGAGTGGACAAAAATCGCGATGTAGATTTGTTTTTTCTGATTTACGGCTGGGTCCACCGCTCCGATCGCGCCGAGCGAGACTACAATAGAGCAACGGTGCCACAATGTAATGTCAATTCAAAATGCTTTATTTTTCATTATTTTTTTAAGAGACTTTTATTGGCTTATTTCTGGCAATATTCTGATTAAAACAAGACCAAACACCATATAATTTGGCCCATATTTACTCTACATATGAGAAGCATAATTTATAATTTATCATACATTCAACATACGCTATAGCATATGTTTAAATAAACAAATAAACATCTCGAAAATATGTTCTCAAAGAATTAAAGAATAAAAAATATTTAAACGATTACCTAAACGAATACCTAACCAGATAAATTTTCATTTAATAAGTTATTAATAAATGTGTTAATCGCATTGGTATTTTAAAGAATAGAGCATACAATACAGTTTTTCTTTCCTCCTCACTCGCTATCCTCTTCCATATCCTACAGTTACACCATAAAGTCAATGAAACCAAGAAGTAATGAAAAATAAATCATTTTTAATTGGCAATACACATTGTGAGAACACGCAGGCCTCTTTCTTCCTCATACGAAACTTTCACAGTCGATTAAACCACCAAACACAATTGAAGTTATATCGTGTTTGGTCTTGTTTTAATCAGAAAAATGCCAGAAATACGTTTTGAAAGTCCCATAAAAAAATAATTAAAATTAAGATGTTTGAACATTCGATTCGTTGTGTTAATGTAGTGGTGTTCACACCGATTTACCCGGGCCGAGAACAACAGTCGCCGCCCTGCGGCGAGGGACAGCGTTGACAGGCAGTGGAGTGAGTAGGCCTGGACAAAAATCGAGTCGTCGAACCTGGGACAAAAATCAAGTCTGTACTATATTACAGGATTGTAGGATTGCGAGTGCACGTCGTAGGACCCAAGTGGTCACTATTTATGGAGGGCCTCTTGAGCCAGGTAGAGCGAGGGACAAATGACACGACGCAGGCCTGTGCCTGGTTTGTCTCCATCGACCTTAGACCATATATACCCATAGACGCGGCATAGGTATAGTATGTGCATACGATGCTGTGTGACGAGATCCAAAAGTATCTGGTGCCCACAAGCCTCGATTCGAGATAATTCAAAATGGTGGATAGTGTATGAGACGAAGCGAGTGCACAGTACAGAAGTATATTTTACAAGTCCATCATTTGATAAAAATTTGAACAAATGGATATATATAGCATATATATGCATTGTATTCGACATATACATGTATATTGTTTTTACTGTTCTTTTTTTAAATAAAGTAAGTTGTGAGGAAATAAATACAGATTTCGTATTATCAACTCCTATATTAAAATTTAACTTCTTCCAAATTATAATCGACAAAATGAGTTAAGCATATTTAAAATAATAAGAGTAAAGTAAAAATGAACGAGTAATAAAATAAAATACATGTATGTATATTACACAGTTACAGTTTCCATGAATATTTATACAGAATGACATGTGACGACGATTCCCATTTCCCCTCTGCCACTTTACCTTCGCGGTACTGCGATTTCTCAACATACTATAGCACTTTTCCCACAAGCGTCGTCTGCTAGCCGGTTTAATCTCGGAACAAGGCAGAATTATCTGCGCCGGGTCTATAGGTATATATGGTCTAAGCCATCGACAGTTTAGTTTTAAGGGCGCGAATGAAAGAAAGAGAGTGAGAGAGAAAGAGAGAATGAAGATGAGGGTGTAAGGACCCTTTTTCGAAAAGACGCAGTCAGTGTGTTTGTCGCAGCGGAGGATGACAGTCGTCGGCACGAAAACGTGGGATAGTCGCGTAGAAAAGTTGCTGTTAGTATAATTATACCATCTAATAAATAGATTTAAAATACACACACGGCTTATCGCCAAAAACTCCCAATCCCACAGGATTACACCACGTTTAAATTAAGTGGCTCAGATATTTTTTGTCTCGAGCATCGTGCGTCTACGTCAGAAGATGCAGTTCTGACGTATAGGTTGCATTTAGTCACTCTGTCGATTAACCCAGGGCATAATGTAGCTGGGGATTTGCTCAGGAAAAGCTCTCAGTAGATGATGAAGCGCGATGCAGTTTCAGAACAGGTTGAAACTGCTCCTGTAGCTGAAGATGCAAATTGCATACTCTCGTGATATTTTCGCTAATAATTGCACGCGTGGCTTTTACGAGGATGCTTCTTCCTGTATACGACCCTTACACAAGCCTAATGGTTATGTCGTGGTCCCAATGTCGATAAAATGATGGCGCGAAAATTCCTTGTGAAAATTCCTCAGAAAAATCAGACTTCTCGAGTATTCAAGCCCTTTACTGCATTCAGTTCTTTGCTCGCAACACCTAGATGTTCATGCGAGAAGCTTGGATTCACATCTTAAAGCTCATAGAATCACAAAAACCGACAGTTGAACATTCTACTCCACATACTTCAAGCACAACAGGCTCGTAGTCTTCAATGGGCACTGAAACTTTTCGCTTATACTCCCAAATGAACGTATATGATACTTGGGACACGAGTAGCTTTGATAAACTCGGCCGAGTGCAGCGAACCTGACAAAGACGTCTCTTTAAGATCTTCGATGGAAATGGTGGTTGTGCCAGAACCGGTTGGAAACGTTATTAATCAATGCAGTTCATTTACGGTGAATTGCAATTCCATTTCAAGCCTGCAATTCTCTATACAATTATCGGCCTCGTAATATCAAATTAAATTCGTCGAAATTTTAGATTCAATTTACAACGTCCGAACATTCTGATAAACATTTCATTTCGATTTAAACGAAATAAGTAATATTCACGCGTGGTAGATTATGTTCGACATTTTAAATAATTCGCCAGTTTATTTTATCTCGAATGATCGATTACCTTCGAATGGTACCCTGGGGTCTATCGTGACCCGAACAACATTTTCTATGTTTTTTTTTGTAGTCCATGTATTTTATACATTTTTTATTGGACTTTATAACCCTATTGGGTTGACAAGAATGTAACGGCGGTTTGATTTACTCATAACTGCAACTGTTAGGTTACTTTTGAAGCAAATTACACGTAATTTTGTTTAAAATTGTCAGTTCTGTGTCAATTTGAACATGGAGTGCAAAAACGAACATTATAGACATACATTGCTTTTCTATTTCCATAGACGTAAAAAAGCCGCCGAGGCTCACAAAGATATATGTGAAGTTTATGGTGTCGATTGCTTAACATAACGCACGCGTCTTTAATTGGTTTAAAAAATTCCGTTCTGGAAATTTCTCACAAATTTGGTTGTGATCATTTTGTGAATTTGTGAAAAGCTATAGGATATGCTTAAACAATGTAAAAATGAGAAGAAGACGTATTTCGCAGTGATCATTATAGAAAATAGACTTGGCTAATGTGAATTCCCATTGAAATATTGATTAAAAGCTGCGACGTTTGTTTTTTTGTTGTATTGAAATATGATTCAAAAAGCACTTTTAGTTTTTCCCGAATTCTCATTTTTCCGGGCAACTTTTCCAATTTTTTTTACCCTAAAAACCTGATTCGGACTACAACGAACATTTAAAAAAAACAATTAGCCAAATCAGTCGAGCTGTTCTCACGTGATGTCGTAACCAACAAACAGCATTTGATTTTTATTATATAGATAATATGAGTGTCTAAAATAGGAGGATCTTTTCGACTTGAATCATGAGCAGAGCGACCTGCGATGAACCTTCTTCTTTACAATGAGCCCTCACACAGCTCATAACATTTACGTATAAGAACAAAAAATGGTTTCCCGTGACTGCATTCAACTTTCCCATATTTCGTTCATATAGACAGAGTCTAGAGCAAGTCTGAAACCAATTTTAGTTCAGCTACTCAAACGAGATAGCGCTTAAACAGGAGAACTATCAGCTTAGACTCGTAACAACAAAAATATAAAGGGCTTGAAGCCACTCTGATCCATTAATAGCAATAAAGATATTGATAAAAAAATTATGTGCGTGGAAACCACGCGCGGTAGAAGTGAAACTTATTGCTTATTAGGTATAATAATTTATCTGTATCTATACTTAATAAGCAATAAGTTTCACTTCTGCCGCGCGTGGTTTCCACGCCTATGATTTTTTTTATTCTGTTCCACACACGGTAAATGACTCGAAGAACCCCCCATTTCCGCGAGTTACACTTATTTTGGGACACCCTGTATACCAAAATCTTCGCCTTCATTCTAAGATCATTGGTTGTCCAAGCGGTTAAAGAGTTGGACTACCAATCGGTAGACCGGGGTTCAAATCCCGTCGGGGTAAGAAATTATTTTTCTCCGTTCATTCTCAGTTTAAATTTTCGCGCCACTCGACATTCGACTTCCGTCACATCGACTTCCGTTACATCAGAAAATTGTTACCCTCAGCAAAGAAGTTTCACTTCAAAAACCTGTATTGATAGCGAAATTGAAGCGTTAGATTGATACAAATGTATATTCATCACTGTTGCCAAACTGTTTTTCAGCGTGGAGGTTGGTTACACTGATAAATACCTAGATCAGAGGGTCTGGTACCCCTTAATTAGAGCTCCTTCCTCTAAACTGACGACTCAGTCTCTGCAGATAGTATAAATTGACATTTATTCGTTCTGGCAGACATAGTATTATCAGATGAAAAGCCATTATGCTCTGGTGAAGTTGCATGAGAATACAAGCATTATTATTGCCTTTATTACTAGACTCTTCCAGGATGGCCCGATTATAAGCGTATTATTTCCAGAGCCACAATTATTTCCCCCCTCCGTTACCAGCCGAGCTTTATCGTAGAAATTCCGATAATTGTAGTAAACTATTATTGGCAGTAATTGCATCAGTAGAGAAAGCCCGTTTCACGAAGCGCAGAGAAACGAAGCCTCTATACAAATTTCATCCCCGGTCGGTTTTAATAATAACGATAACCGGTATCGAACGGATTACTAACGAGGGTTCGAACTTCCGGTAACGGCGGCGAGCAACAGTGCAACTTGTTAAACGATTCTTACAAAATTACGAGCCGCGAAACTTTCGCCGCCCCGCGCCGGTTGATTAAACTTCGATTACAAGGCCGTGCTCGTAACATCTGTCCTGCAAGATCGGGCTAACCAACCTCGTTTAGGATACAGTTGGACCAAGACGGGATTGATATGCCTTGAAATTTGTACGCGAGGATTCGTTTCGCGGATTCGATCGAGGTCGAAGTTTAAACAACTTTCGAGCAATTACGAAGTTTCAAACGCGGCCGCGCTCTCAGGCTCGAGTTTCTTTCGTGATTTAGTTACCGTTCTGCGATCGATTTATCTGTCTATTCGGGACCCGAGTCGCGTAAACGAGACGCTTGTGGTTCGGTCCCGAAAGTACTCCCACATGTTGATATTAGTTGTTATCAATCGCTGCTAAAACGGTTAAAGTTGACAATATTAAGTGTTCAAGTATTTTATTAAATGCAATGTACAATCTTTAGGAAATATCAGAACCATTTAGCAATGCGATCGAAATCTGAAAAAATTGAGCATAATACTGTAAACGTGCTCTTTCAATTTTTAAATAAAATCTGCGTCCTTCGATTTTTTCGTGTTTTCCATTTATTACAACTTGTAGATTTGCTCGCAAATGACAGAAATAGAAAATTCTATGGACACAGGATATATTTTAAACATTAGATGCAAACATTGAAAGTTTTTCCTGATACATATGTGGCTTAGTATCCGAAATATGTCAGATTTTCTCAGAATTTTCAATTGTTGATAAGTGGGTAAAGGAGGCCAAAAAATGGTTTTCGAATTTCCTTTAGAACTACTAATGCGTACAACTGCAATATGGTTATAAAACTATATTAAAGGTGACACAATTAATTTTTATGGCCCACAATGGTGAGAGTAAAGGATCTAGTATTCAGTAACTTTTTATTGGAACAATTTTTGAGAATTTAACAAAGTACGCCGATTAATTTAGGTCAAACTATAATGATCTTTCTGTGATTGCACGTGTACACATTTTAACACTAAACCTACCACCACCGGTCAAAATGACCGATTTCAGATCTTTCATTTTACACTTATTGAAATAATAACAATTGTTTGATAAGAAATTATTGTATAGATGCTTTGAATAGAGCACGCATTACAATAGGAGTTGCACAAGTCTAAATCAAATTAATCTTGTCAATCTTGTAAGGGAGCATGTTCCAGTTACTTTCGAGGCTCGGTAGGTTCAGTGTTAAATAATCAGAACGATGATCACGTGTTTATTATCTATTGTCAGCTTTCTTATCGAACGTGGTCATTATTGACGTTTTGTTTTTTTCTCGTTTCAGAAATACGTAATGGGCCCATTCGATCACAAGAGGTACACGTACGATCGCTATATGCCGTTAATTTTCATCGGTGGTGTGCCACGCTCGGGCACCACCCTCGTTCGCGCCATGCTCGATGCACATCCCGATGTCAGGTGAGTCCCCATTCATGGGACAAATTGCCAATTAACGCCCGATACGACTGGCGTCGAGTGCTCTTGATCAATGCCCGCGTTAAAGACCGGCCGACGAATAGCCGGATGTTGACTCGCGAATCGTTTTTGCGTGACAGGTGCGGCCAAGAGACCAGGGTGATACCGAGGATCCTGCAGATGAGAATGCACTGGCTCAAATCCGAAAGGGAGAACCTACGGCTATCCGAAGCAGGAATCTCAAAAGAAGTGAGTGCCGTCGGAAAACAGAGCTTCCACTCATCATGAACGATAATGAGAACTCTCTTGATCATTCAGAGTTGCTAATCGCTCATGGACATTTTCGTGTTCATTCAGAATTGTTGATCGACAATGGATATTTTAAAGTTCATCCAGAATTGTTAATTGATAATGGATATTTTCATGTTCATTCAAAATTGCTGATTTATAATAAACATTCTCATGTTCCATAGAATCACTGAAGAGTAATGAAAATTTGTAATGTACATTCAGATTTGCACGTAAGTAATGTGAATATTCTGTTGACCATCCAAAATTGCTGATCGATGATGAACATTTTCGTAATGATTCAAAATTGGTGATCAACAATCGACATTTTCATGTTTACTCGAGTTGCTGACAGATACTGAAAATTTTCTTGGTCATTCAGAATTGCAGATTCACAATGGATATTTTTATGTTTATTCAGAATTGTTAATTGATAATGGATATTTTCATGTTCATTCAAAATTGCTGATTTATAATAAACATTCTCATGTTCCATAGAATCACTGAAGAGTAATGAAAATTTGTAATGTACATTCAAACATGCGCGTAAGTAATGTGAATTCTGTTGACCATTCAAAATTGCTGATCGATGATGGACATTTTCGTATTGATTCAACATTGGTGATCAACAATCGATATTTTCATGTTTACTTTAGTTGCTGATATGATAATGAAAATTCTCGTGTTCATTCAGAATTGCAGATTCACAATGAATATTTTAATGTTTATTCAGAATTGTTGATAGATCGTGTAAATTTTCTTGTTCATTCAAAAATGATGATCGACAATGTAAAGTTTCTTGTTCATTCAGAATTGATGATCGACAATGTAATTTTTTCTTGGTCATTCAGAATTGATGATCGACAATGTAAATTTCCTTGGTCATTCAGAAATGATGATCGACAATGTAAAGTTTGTTGTTCATTCAGAATTGATGATCGACAATGTAAATTTTCTTGGTCATTCAGAAGTGATGATCGACAATGTAAAGTTTCTTGTTCATTCAGAAATGATGATCGACAATGTAAATTTCCTCGGTCATTCAGAAATGATGATCGACAATGTAAAGTTTCTTGTTCATTCAGAATTGATGATCGACAATGTAAATTTTCTTTGTCATTCAGAATTGATGATCGACAATGTAACTTATCTTGATCATTCAGAAATCATGATCGACAATGTAAATTTCCTTGGTCATTCAGAAATGATGATCGACAATGTAAATTTTCTTGTTCATTCAGAATTGATGATCGACAATGTAAATTATCTTGATCATTCAGAATTGATGATCGACAATGGATATTTTCTTGTTTTCCTGCGGATGCTGTTCAAAGATGGTTGTATATGTATTTTGTCTGATCGTTCCAAAAATATGCACAACATTAATGCAGCATCCTCTGGACAAGGCAGTAGGAGCGTCGGCTCGTTATCAGTGTTGAATGTGGACCATTTCGGCGTGTAATATGAGCCCGTTTCGAGATACGAGTATATTAATTACGAAATAATCATTTGCTGCAGGTGATGGACAGCGCGATAGCGGCGTTCTGTCTGGAAATCATAGCGCGACACGCGGAGCCAGCGCCACGCTTGTGCAACAAGGATCCCCTCACTCTGAAGATGGGCTCGTACATTCTCGATCTCTTTCCAAATGCCAAGTTTATCTTCATGATCCGCGACGGCCGTGCCACCGTGCATTCCATTATCTCGAGAAAGGTAGGAGGCCCAATCGAAGCGTTCGAAGCGCCTCTATACGTCGCTGGTTCATTTATGCAAATCCATCCCACTTGATTTGCGAATATTAAAGCGCCGTCTACCCGACAGTGCCCGTAGGATAGGAAATAAAAAGAGAACAGCAAGGAGTATTCACGCGCGGCCGAGGAATCCACCGGCTATATTTCGAGCGCGTATGAGCCGATCGAAAATCCGGACGCGAAATGTAAATCAAACTCTCTAAAACGAACCGCCGCGCATCGCACACTAGTTCGAATCGAGAATTTTAGACATTTTGTTATAATTTTTGAACCATTACAGACGTTGCAATACAATTTTCATGATAACTATTTTAAAAAACAGCCATTTTTAACTATAACTAATTCATTATTTGCTGCATTTTTAATTAATTTTCATTAATATTTTTTATTATCCAAGTATGTATTTTATATTAATGTCTATGTAACGTTTCATGGAATACGTAAAATATAAAGTCGAGAAGAAAGAAGAGAATTTGCGACGAAATTTAGAATCAAGAATACATTAATGTTAATTGTTCGTGCAGTAAAGTATGTTTCTGACACGGCAGTATTTCTGGCGCAAAGAACAATTATTCCGACTTCTCTTCGCAACCGGCAAAACTGCTTCTGACACGGCGCTGATTCGCGAATTACTTGTTTTGCAAATGGCTACGTTAGCTGCCCGTCGAAGCACGGGCTGACGTAAATCATTTGCAATTCCGTCGTTCAGAGTTGTTCAGAATCAATGGCGACCATATAATTGCGTACAAGTGGTTCTACCTTCAGTTTTAAGCTATTAGATCGTCGCGTATGAAATGTCCGATACGCGACAACCGAATAGTATGAAGTAAAATACGTGAGCTTTGCAAACTGTTCGAAATTGTCCGGATGCGAATAATATCCAGTTGATGTACAGTTTGATGGTTAACAAATTACTTGTACATAATAACTCATCCCCACCGTACGATAGTGGATGATGAGTACTGAAAGATAATCGTGCATCTTCCAGGTCACCATCACTGGCTTCGATCTGTCCTCATACCGGCAATCGTTGATCAAGTGGAACCACGCGATCTCGATCATGTACGGACAGTGCAAGGAAATAGGGTCGGATAAGTGTCTGATGGTCCCGTACGAACAGCTGGTGCTGCACCCGCGTCAATGGATGAAGAAGATTCTAAACTTCCTGGACGTTCCGTGGAACGAGTCCGTGATGCATCACGAGGAGTTCATTAATAAGCCGGGCGGCGTGCCTCTGAGCAAGTAAGAGAGCTAGCTGACGAAGCAACAATTTTCGTGTCCGAGAATGATGTCATTCCGAGAGAATGAGGATCGTTCTGCGGAAAAGGACGATCGACTCGCATCCTGGTCTGTTGAAACGATCGAACGTTAAATTCTGTATTTTCGGTATGCAGGGTGGAGAGGTCGTCCGATCAGATCATAAAGCCAGTCAACTTGGAAGCACTGACCAAGTGGGTTGGCCACATTCCGGACGACGTAGTCAGAGAAATGCCTGACATCGCGCCGATGCTTTCTGTGCTCGGCTATGATCCTTATGCTAATTCGCCGGTTTACGGAGCGCCGGATAGGCTGGTCAGCGAAAACACCAGACGGTACGTATTTGGTTTCGAATGATACTTCTGTGGACCCGGAATCGTTCCTTCGATCGAGCATCCGAGGCATCCTCTAGAACCCCGCAAAATGGCCTGGGAAGACGCTAAAACGATCTAGGTGGCGCACAGTGGTCCGGATGGAGAAATTCAGTGACATTTTGTGATAACTTTTAAACCATTACAGATATAGCAATGAAATGTTCACTAAAAATATTTAAAAAATAGTAATTTTCAACTATAGGTAATTAAATATTATTTGCATTTGTTAAACAATATTTTTTAATTAATTTCCATTGATACTTTTTTTTATTAAAAATGAGATTGTTTAAATACATATAAGATTACAAACTATTTTTTCTAATAATTTATAACAATTAAAATCCTTTCCGCGGTCCGGATCAAGAAATTCAGTGACATTTTGTCATAACTTTTAAACCATTACAGATATAGCAATGAAATGTTCACTAAAAATATTTAAAAAATAGTAATTTTCAACTATAGGTAATTAAATATTTTTTGCATTTGTTAAACAATATTTTTTAATTAATTTCCATTGATACTTTTTTTTATTAAAAATGAGATTGTTTAAATACATATAAGTTTACAAACTATTTTTTCTAATAATTTATAACAATTAAAATCCTTTCCGCGGTCCGGATCAAGAAATTCAGTGATATTTTGTGATAACTTTTAAACCATTACAGATATAGCAAAGAAATGTTCACTAAAAATATTTAAAAAACAGTAATTTTCAACTATAGGTAATTAAATATTTTTTGCATTTGTTAAACAATATTTTTTAATTAATTTCCATTGATACTTTTTTTTATTAAGAATAAGATTGTTTAAATATAAGTTTACGAACTATTTTTTCTAATAATTTATAACAATTAAAATCCTTTCCGCGGTCCGGATCAAGAAATTCAGTGACATTTTGTCATCACTTTTGAATCGTAAAAGTTACAGGAATAAAATGTTTACTGATACACATGAAAAAATAATCACTTGTTAATGATAGATAATTCAATATGTTTAGTGTTTGTTTAATTATTTTTATTAACATTTTACTTACTTTATTGGCTGATTTACTTAAGCTCGATTCGGCGATGGATACACTTTAATCATTAATAACTTGCGTGGAGGGATGCTGTGGGAAGTAAATCGTGCATAACTACATATAAACGAATACAGTAAAGATCCAATTCTTCTCCGGGATCAAGACTCCAATAGTTGTCTCGGCCTACCCACTCCACTGCGATCCGTGTTTCATTCTGTCCTTTTCTATCTTCGACTTTCTACAGTCATAAATCAGAAAAGCAAGTCTAGATCCCGATGATTGTCTAGTCAAAGAACGCCTTTTTGAGAAGAATCGAGACTTTACTGTATTGAGTTATGCCTGGTTTGTTCGCACTGTGGGGCGGTACAGAGAACAATTGAACTGTGACAAAATGACAAAATTAACAATCTAAATTATTTTATGGATCATCTCAGGGACCTAACGATACCAACTAACAATAATAGTTAAGAATAGCAGATTAATAATAAGAATAAACTCAATGTAACTCCATATCGATACTATATTTATTCTTGCAGGGTGCTAGCAAACGGGGAAGTGTGGGCGGCGAGGGCGCGGCAATTTTCCCTGGAAAAGCTGATAGAGTTGAGCAAAGAGGAGGAGACCACCAACGCTCCAAACGCGTGACCTCGGTTACACGCTATCCTAGGCGCGCGGACCTTGAACCTGTACAATTTCTGCAACGTTTAACAAGCTGGTAAAAGCTCACGGCACAGCCAGTTCTAACCGAGTGCCGTTGAAAGAGCGAATTCCTTCTCGTCGTTTGGTTCTTCTCGGTAGGATTCGGAGACAGCGGACCGTAACCGAGCGGGAAATAAGCACGCGAGCTCTGGACTACTTTAATTGTAAGATTGAGCGTGTACACTCGGAGGCAACGGTACAGCGAGTCGGTGAATCCAGCAAAACCTCGAGGAGATGCTGAAGAAGAAGAACCCTGAAGAAGATCCTCGAGACGAGGACCGTTCTTCTTCGAACATCTTCAGAACCGGTCTACAAGGGGAACTAGTTTAGATAGGGCCTGCTTTACACGGCAATGGTCACGGAACCCTTCGTTGGCCAAACCCCTGTTAATGATTCAGCTGGGTCCACGTTGTTCTTGCTTTGTCATTGTCTCCGAATGTACACGCTGAATTCCCGTATTCGCATGCGAACGATTGCAGTTCGCACGACTACGCGACGATGGTTATTCTCTCTGTATATTTTAACCGGTAGATGTATGTTTAAACTGCGAGACGGCACTTGCGTTTGTAAACGATTGCTTCGCATGATGCAGCGAAATCGAAGCGATCCGGCGTTAACGGACGGTTCGACCCTTTCGCTGATATAATCGGATGTTGATGCGAAAACTGCCACGAGCCGATTTGATTGTTCCATGAAAATGTTAACCCTTAGCACTCGAGTGGCGACTCTGAGGCGCCATACCAAAAATTGCCGTACCATTGTTCAGATTAAATCAATTACTAAACATTTAGCCATTGTACGAGTTATTATATCAATTTCATATCCATAAAATTTTTAGAATTATAGAGAATGGAAATATTCTAGGTCGAACGGATGTTTAATTTTCGAGGTAAAATAGCTCCTAGTGCAAAGGGTTAAGCTAAGTCGGCCCGCCAGTTTTTGCATATCCCACCCGTTATGGCAGCAAAAAGGTTGGCGCGATCATCACCGAACTCGCATCCTCCCTCGAACGAAATATCATGCAACTGGTCGCCGATTGCTCTTGTTTCGTTTATCCAGTTTCTCTTTTTCCTTGACGCGACCAACTGGAACCGTCGGAAACCCGCTAAACAATTTCTGTATAGTCTTGACCAACGGCCAGTGACTGGAAGACGTAGACTGCGGAGGTCTGAAGCCAACACCGCGGAGCTCGTGGAACAAGGTTATTTTTTCTCGAACGAACGGAAGAAGGTGGAAACGATGAAATCTTCTATTCTTTTCTTTTTTTATATTCTTGTATTGCGTAACGCGGAATAAATTTTCTCTTGGTAATGAACAGCACTTTATCGATCGTCGTCCGAACAAGATCCAAATGATACAACGTTTCAAGCTCTTGCATACCTTCTTTTGATACTTCCTACTTTCTTTGATTTTCTATGTTCACGGAGTAGGCGGTGATTATGTTCATCAGCGATTCCGCACCAGTTAGGATGAGCTTGATACGTGTTATCTGTAGACTGTGGATTTTATGCGTTTAGACTGCAAAGACATTGGACGATTTTCAGAATATTCGTTCACTATCCTTGACTTACTCTGAACTTTAAAGAAGCTATTTTTCCCGTTTCAAAGAAGAGATTTGTTTTTTCACGTATGTTTCGGACACTTGACAAAAATATTTCAGTGTTGACGATATGGACACGTTATTTTCGAGTAATCAAAATTATTAACGGAAAAAACTAATTTCATAGATGTTCTTAAACAGGTTTTATTTTACGTAAAGATTACCAGTCTACTGATAAGACATTCCAAAGTAATCAAAATTGTTTCGGCATCGCCAATGTGAATGATTATCAAGTAGATTAAGAACAATAGCAAATATTAAGTGAACGCGTTCGCTGCCCGTTTTAAGGATTTTTGCTCCATCGTATGAAGCAAAGATCGGTAAAAGATCTGAACAGTTCTTGGGTGTGTAATATTCTGCGTGTATGTGTGCGTGTGTGCGTGTGCGTGCGTGTGTGTGTGTAAATAGTACATTGTGTAAATTCGCAGCGAACGTGTAGAGCCTCCCTGTTAACAAAATACTCGGTGTTCGGCAGCTTATTGCAAAATATGACCCGTGAATGAATCTCCGGACACTGTTTGTCTCGTACGCAATGATTCTTGAGTTTTATGAACGCGAAACTGTCGTAAGTTTCTTGTTGTCTCGATCGTATTACTATTTGTAAGCCGCCTAAAACACATGGACGCGCAGGCGAATTGTTTAACCGGTCCCTCGATTTATATTATAATTTAGCCGCGTACTTTCGTTGTCGGTGGTCGATTATAGTACGCAGCGATGGTTGTCACAGCAAATATTATTGTAACGATAAATGTCCCTCATTGTTGGTAGACCCTTGTCTGAACGGCGACCACGACAGGTGCAACAACTTTCGATGTGGCAATACGTCATTCGTGTAAACCATGTTACTGTCTATCGAATTATACAATTAAATTATTTTAATATTACAGAAACTCCTACGTGTGTCATTTACCCTCGCCTATCATAAATAGGATAAGATTGTACGTTTTCCAAACCGAAGAGAAATTGGTGTGGTTCGTGAATAGTGACACGTTCGTTTCACGTGCAATTGTATTCGATCCAGACAAATCTAAAATGCATGCTATCAAATTACAGTTACTGAACGGACGTTATAGTAATTTACGAGCCGGTCGTGATCATAAAATTATTCTTGCTTGTAATATATATGTATAGAACGTAACGGGTTGTCGTTAAAGCTATTGAAATCAATTGGGAACGCAATACAGTTGCTATAATAATGTCACGATTAAACTGAATGGATGGATTAGCAGATTTGAATTTTGCACGGTGCAGCTCTGTTCAAATTGTTATAACACGGGGGATGATGTTCAACCGCACTTACGAGGTGACGCATGCAAACGAAAACTATCCCAGACTATTTAATGACCCTCTCGACGCCAAACATTTCTGGTTGCATGCGCACAGGTGCTGTTTTAATCAACATGTGTCGTCACCAGATGGATGCACAGTGAAATTTTTAATTGTGGCGGGTGTCGCTAACGTAAGTTTCTATTTTATCGATAAGATTGATATCAACAGAGAGGAACAGAGACACCGACGAGATACTGTTAAAGACTGCCAGCGCCCGTGCTATTCCGCGGTCCGGTAAATGGGCGCAATGGGCGAGGTGGTAACGGTGGAAATTACAGTGACCTGAAAGACCACATAGCTAAAAGTTACTCCATCGACGAGAATAGTATCAAAATAGTGCCAAAACATCGTCTAAAATATGGCGGAGAATGCAATATTTAATAATAATATCTTCAGTGGTCTTCTGCACTAACGAAATGTCGTCAGAGGCTTTTTGTTTTTCTGGATGAATTGAGAAACTGAAGACCATCGAAGTGATCTCATCGGTGCAGAAGGCCACTGAGATCTCGTCAGTGAGAAAGCAAATCGTCACGGAACCATACATATAATATTGTAATCTTTTGATGAAAAATAAAGAATATTAGTTACAATACTTAATGTGTTCTTTCCTCCCTCCTCTCTACATGAATATGCGATAGCAGAATTAGCTTAACATCTTCGAAAATTTAAAGTAAAGCAGAATTAATTAAATTCGACGAAACTTAAGGTTTTTCGGTGTTCTGGCTCGATGTTGAGTTGTACTACTGAATTTCGTGCCATCTCCTTCTATATCTCATACTCCTACTACTAGGGTCATTTTTCTAGATTTTGGAAAATTTTCATAGATTTTCGGCCATCTGAGTTGTCGTTGACTTGTACTTATGAAATTCAAAAATTCCCGAAAAATTGAGTTTCAGTAGTACAAGTTAACGACAAGTCAGACGCTCGAAAATTTTCGAAAATTCAGTAGTACAACTCAACGTCAAGTCAGACGGTCGAAAATTTCCGAATATTTGTCGATTTCCTCGAAAATTGAACTTTGTATTAGGAGAATATGATATCGAAGGAGGTATCCCGAATTTCAGTAGTACAAGTCAACGTCAAGTCAGACGCTTGAAAATTTTCGAAAATTCAGTAGTACAACTCAACGTCAAGTCAGGCGGTCGAAAATTTCCGAAAATTTTTCGTTTTCCTCGAAAATTGAACTTTGTATTAGGAGAATATGATATCGAAGGAGGTATCCGGAATTTCAGTAGTATATGTCAACCACAAGTCAGATGCTCGAAAATTTTCGAAAATTCAGTAGTACAACTCAACGTCAAGTCAGACGGTCGAAAATTTCCGAATATTTGTCGATTTCCTCGAAAATTGAACTTTGTATTAGGAGAATATGATATCGAAGGAGGTATCCGGAATTTCAGTAGTATATGTCAACCACAAGTCAGACGCTCGAAAATTTTCTAAAATTCAGTAGTACAACTCAACGTCAAGTCAGACGGTCGAAAATTTCCGAATATTTGTCGATTTCCTCGAAAATTGAACTTTGTATTAGGAGAATATGATATCGAAGGAGGTGTCCAGAATTTCAGTAGTACAAGTCAACGTCAAGTCAGACGCTCGAAAATTTTCTAAAATTCAGTAGTACAACTCAACGTCAAGTCAGGCGGTCGAAAATTTCCGAATATTTGTCGATTTCCTCGAAAATTGAACTTTGTATTAGGAGAATATGATATCGAAGGAGGTATCCGGAATTTCAGTAGTATATGTCAACCACAAGTCAGACGCTCGAAAAGGCTGTAGCCGGGTTTGGTGGTGAAATTCGCCCCCGGCGGGTTTTTAATCGGGCTTGGACCATTCGATAGCCTATCCAAAAAGACCCATCTCTGCCAAGTTTCAGCCCCCTATCTCATCTGTAAGGGTAGTTATTGAAGAAAAACGAAAAACCAGTTTTTGGCCCATTTTCCCCATTTATTGACAATTTAAAATTCTGAAAAAAATCTGACATATTTCGGATACTAAGCCTCATAATCGGTATCATTTTCAGATTTTTTAGTTGCAAACTATGGTTGTAATCAACGAAAAACACGAAAAAAATCGAAAAAATGCAGATTTCATATAAAAGTAGATTCCGCACCGCTTCAAGATTAATTTAGCAATGAGGTATTTTGAAAAGTATTATGCTCAATTTTTTTCAGATTTTTTTGAGGGGTGGCACGATGTTCAAAAAAATAAAAACCACTTTTTTCGGCGTTTTTCCTAAGTTACACTTATTTTTTCTCAATCCAAAAAATATATTATGCATTATTAAACATTTTTATGTTCAGAGAAATATTTTCCAGCCCTTAAAACTTGCGTAATACAAAAAAGAAAACAATGCTGTACAGATTATATTTCAATATTTCAAGAGTATTTTCAACAGCTCCGGTTGGTGCAGCGGCTATGGTCTCAGACTGGGGAACCGCTGGAAACTTTTTGGACTAGGTTCAAATCCCGCTCGGCTCAAGTTTTTTTTTTTTAATTAGTCAGTTGTTTTTTTTGCTTCCTCATCATACGTTTAATGTTGAACCATTATAAGAACATTTTCTAACGATGTTTAAACTATTTTTAAATAATTTTTCGGAAAAATATTTTTGGAGTACATTCGACCTTTAATCATTTACGGGCTGTATTACTGCTCTTAAAAATTGTTTACATTCAATTGTGCATCTCTTTTACTGTCACGTCTTTTGTCTTTCCTGGGTGCTTTTTTTAAACTTTTTTAAACGTTTTTTAAACCGCTGGTTTATGACCTACCTAGACCCTAATGAAACACTGGATTTTTAAAACTGTTTAAAGCACCCAGGAAAGACAAAAGACGTGACAGTAAAAGAGATGCACAATTGAATGTAAACAATTTTTAAGAGCAGTAATACAGCCCGTAAATGATTAAAGGTCGAATGTACTCCAAAAATATTTTTCCGAAAAATTATTTAAAAATAGTTTAAACATAGTTAGAAAATGTTCTTATAATGGTTCAACATTAAACGTATGATGAGGAAGCAAAAAAAACAACTGACTAATTAAAAAAAAAAAACTTGAGCCGAGCGGGATTTGAACCTAGTCCAAAAAGTTTCCAGCGGTTCCCCAGTCTGAGACCATAGCCGCTGCACCAACCGGAGCTGTTGAAAATACTCTTGAAATATTGAAATATAATCTGTACAGCATTGTTTTCTTTTTTGTATTACGCAAGTTTTAAGGGCTGGAAAATATTTCTCTGAACATAAAAATGTTTAATAATGCATAATATATTTTTTGGATTGAGAAAAAATAAGTGTAACTTAGGAAAAACGCCGAAAAAAGTGGTTTTTATTTTTTTGAACATCGTGCCACCCCTCAAAAAAATCTGAAAAAAATTGAGCATAATACTTTTCAAAATACCTCATTGCTAAATTAATCTTGAAGCGGTGCGGAATCTACTTTTATATGAAATCTGCATTTTTTCGATTTTTTTCGTGTTTTTCGTTGATTACAACCATAGTTTGCAACTAAAAAATCTGAAAATGATACCGATTATGAGGCTTAGTATCCGAAATATGTCAGATTTTTTTCAGAATTTTAAATTGTCAATAAATGGGGAAAATGGGCCAAAAACTGGTTTTTCGTTTTTCTTCAATAACTACCCTTACAGATGAGATAGGGGGCTGAAACTTGGCAGAGATGGGTCTTTTTGGATAGGCTATCGAATGGTCCAAGCCCGATTAAAAACCCGCCGGGGGCGAATTTCACCACCAAACCCGGCTATAGCCTTTTCTAAAATTCAGTAGTACAACTCAACGTCAAGTCAGGCGGTCGAAAATTTCCGAAAATTTTTCGATTTCCTCGAAAATTGAACTTTGTATTAGGAGAATATGATATCGAAGGAGGTATCCCGAATTTCAGTAGTATAAGTCAACCACAAGTCAGATGCTCGAAAATTTTCGAAAATTCAGTAGTACAACTCAACGTCAAGTCAGACGGTCGAAAATTTCCAAAATTTTTCGATTTCCTCGAAAATTGAACTTTGTATTAGGAGAACATGATATCGTAAGAGCCAAGAACAGGTGTGGCTTCGAGCATGGAGAAATGCACCCGATGAATGCGGATAGCGGGCCATCGGGTGTATTATTCCGTGCGAAAGGTGGAGAAAGAAGGTCTGGTGAGACCTGGGCGGTGGGGGTTTAGTCGGTATGGTGATTTGGCATAGGCCCTGATAATCCCCAATTAATATCTGGAGGGGAACCGAGCCCGACACTACCCCCCCAAATTTCATCTGCGGGGGGGTGTGCTTAAGCTGCATTCCCCCACCGCCCTTAAACAAAAAAAAAAAAAAAGGAGAACATGATATCGAAGGAGGTATCCGAAATTTCAGTAATACAATTCAGTGTTGAGCCAGACATTCGGGAAGAGTAAGTGGTTCAATCAATATAAGCGGTTCTTTATGACATTGTTTTTATTTATTAATTTTATGTTCATACATAAAGTGTTGATATTATACATATATATAACTTATAGTTTATCGCATATCCATACGTAAACGTAAAAGAAATTATCTACACTTTTATACTAGTGGTGGAACTTTTAGCGACGTGGTCTTTCAGGTCACTGTAATTTCCACCGTTACCACCCTGCCCATTGCGCCCATTTACCTTACCGCGAAATAACACGGGCGCTGGCAGTCTTTAACAGTATCTCGTCGGTGCTTCCGTATATCAATCCCCACAGTTTATTGTAGTTTATTGTGACAGGCATTACCGGCAGTAATTTACTGCATCGAATATTTTATTTGCACCGATATTTTAGTTATCGGACAGTAGTCCGGGTGGAGAAATTCAGTGACATTTTGTCATCACTTTTGAATCGTAAAAGTTATGGGGACGAAATGTTTACTGAAAAATATGAAAAAATAATCAATCACTTGTTAATGATAAATAATTTAATATGTTTAGTGTTTGTTTAATTATTAACTTCCTGATTCATAGGGAAGTTACTGTGATTACCCCGAAAATCGAAAGACGAGTTTTTAGCAGATCTTCACGTTACATGGTCATTGGAGTCATTTTAGACTATTTTTATCAAAATTTTTGTATGTGTGTGTGCGTGCGTATGTCCGTTTGTATGGTATCAAATTTTTCGTTAACGTTTTCTGAACAGATAACAACGCGATCAGAATAATGAATGATGCAATCGATGTGCCCCGCTGTAACTTAGAGCTGATTAGATTTTGGTCCATATTGGTCAAGTAGTTTTTCATTTTTATTCGAAAGAAGTTGATTCAAAAATGCAATTTATACGAGAGGACGGAAATTTTCTGCCTAGATTGATCTTTTATCTGGCGTTTTTGACTACTAATACAACCCGTGTTTGTATTATCACGAAATGAGAATGCGAATCCCGCACCCTTGCAAATCGGCCCGGCCTGCAGGGCCTAGGCTTGGGAATTCTGCAGTTGATTTGTGCGCATAGGCGCACACAGTGGCCCTGCAGAAACAGAGCAGGCGTGCTGACTGGGAAGGGTCGACAGTGTTTGTCCTAAAATTGCAAAAGCGATTTTTGAGGTCCTATATCTCGGAACCTACTAATGTTGGAAGATTAATGTTTTGTCAATATTGAGACCTGAACATTTTTATGAATTATTAAGAAAGATTATTAACAGACATTAAATTATTAAACCACAACCGGGTTTATTTATAACATTTTTAAAATTTACAAGTCGCGTACAAAATTCACTTGTTGAATTACATGGCATATCATAGAGTAGAATATGTCATGTCTTAAATCAGGCCTGGGCGACGCTGGTCCACAGAACAGATGTGGCTACTTCTCTTCTTCTCTTGCGGAGAAGGTGATATATGGCTACTTCTCTCCCTCCCAAATAGGAGTAGCAGCAGCATTTGTTCCGCGGGCCAGCATCGCCCTGACCTGTCTTAAATAATACAAGTAATTAAATTCTTCTTAATTTATTCAGAATGTTGATGCGGTATGCCTGGATGGATTCGAGGCAGTCCAGGGCTCCAACGTTGCGCGCATTATTATATATACAAACCATATACAAAAGATAAAACCGAAGAAGCTAAAGACACCATAGCTGTAAAATGAAGTTGACATTAGTAGCGATTGGTTCGGTATTGACGTTGATAAGTAGACTGCAGATCTTTATGCATCTATGGTATTTGAAAATTTTCAATAAATATTAGAGTATGAAATTTAATAGCATTTGGTACGATTTTTATGATTCGTGTATCTACTAGAGGTGTGTTCCTTCATTCTCGGAGGAATCGGATTTCCTTACAATTTCGAGATTCCCGAAAATTTTGAGAATATGACGTATGACACTATTGAAAACGATTCGTGATGGACAACATTCTTTAAATGAAAAGAATTTTGTATAATAATTAAATGTATATTTTTAAATATATAAAGAAAATATTATTTCGAGAAAATAAGAATCTATTTGATTCCACTTTCTTAAAATTTGGCTATAAAAATTAAGAATTCCATAAACATCCGCAGTCTATTCAGAAGAAACATAATGACTTTGTGATATCTCTTACTTCAGAAGCCACGCGAATAACATTCCTATAGCCAGTGTTGAGAGAAGTCTATAATTGGCAAGTGGTCGTAAACTTAATCGGGGCGGAATACGCTCTTCGTACTGACTGGAAAGACCAGCTTCTGTCCGTTTTTGTAATTTAATAATTTTGGTGGGTGATTCCAAGATTTGTCGGCAAATACTTCCCAAAAATCCTTGCTGGTGATACATAGTAGCCAACTTGTGCCGGTACTGTTGAAAGTGTATAATATTAAATAACATCCGCTCTACTTTTTGTTAGGAAAAATATTCACAATCTACGTGTACCTTAATGTTTATGTAACTGCATTGTTTATACAAAAATCTAACTAAGATAGTACACTCATCGGATCTCACTGGCTGTAATTCAGGATCTCCCAAATATTCAATGTATTTACAATTTTGCCTGTTGTACTGTATTGGTACAAACATACCAGGCTTACTAGTGTCCAAACTCGAATCCATCTGAAAAGTGAATAATTGACCAAATTTTATAGATTAATAAGAACCTTACAACTAGACAGCGGATTTTATGCATTTATGACAAAAATAAATAGGTGGTAACAATACTATTATATTATTTTCGACCTATTAAACATATTAAGAAAGAAGATAAATTTCTATTTTGTTTCAATTCAGGTAGAAACTTCTTATCTTGCATAAAGATCTGCTGACAGGTTTGAACACAGGATCAATTTAGTACCTGCGATTGGTGGCAGAAGGACGTCGATAAAATACTATCGTGATATTCTTGATCAGCTTCGATAGCTACTTGAGGTATATCTTCGACATTGATCTGAAATCGAATTTAGAAAAATTGCAGCATTTCACATAAAGAAATATCGAGTGTTTGTTATGCGAATTCGGTTACCTCGAAGATTTCAATCAGTTGTTGCTGTGCATTCGCCAAATACACAGGAACTCGTCGACGTTCGTCCATACTAATATCGTCTGTAGAATAATCTTCACCATTAAAGAATTCCCATACAGTTATCAAAAGCTTTCTGTTTTTTCTCTTCTTTTCTAGCGCATCGATTAAACTAGTCGCTGTTAAATGTGCTTGCTTGATAGTGTTTAATAAACAGACCACCTAAAATAGATCGTAATTTCAAATCAATTAAATAGAATTACAGTGATTAGACAATTTACATACCTGTGAAACAGTAGCCATGGAAAACATTGGAATATATTGGTATGTCGGTCCTTCCAATTCCAAAATCTGTTGTCTTACTATAGAAGACCACTGATTTGTAGATACTCGACTCCTACTAAGTCCAACGTCATCTATTAGACCCTCTATTTCGCATATCATTTTTGCTAAATGTGGTTGTGAAAACACCTACACATTTCAGTTTAATAAAATGTGATTAATCTACATCTGAACACTATACAGAACGGTCCACCCAAATGTAGCCACAACAAATGTTTTTAATGCAATGTAAATGGAATCGCTAGAATATGAAAGGAAAAAAAATATACATTTGCAAGAAAAAAAGTCAATGACTCCGGAAAAAATAACATTTGCAAAGCATTCACTTTGCGATACCATTTACATTGCATTAAAAATATTTGTTATGTCATAAAAAATAAAGACGATATTTAGGGTGAACTGTACTATTGCTGGCACTGCAATAATTATTGGCACTTTTGATTTTAATGGAAAATGTTAAGAATTCCTGATATAGAAAATCATTTTGTATTGCTTCTTATTTATATTTCAAAGCAACGTTGTACGTTTTCATAACAGAGTTCGACATATGACTGTTAGCAAATGTGCCAATGACTGTACTATATCTTACGATTGTTATTCACTGAATATATTTTATAATAAAAGACTTATGACTCGTAAAACTGTTTGATTTTGCAGAAAAATCTCTATTAGTTTACAATAATAAAATGTTAGGCTCGTTTAAACATTTCAAGAAAAGATTTTTACTACGATTTTCGATTAGGGTGCCAATCATTGTACAATTTACTCTAAGTGGTTACATCCAGATGAACTACCTTGTATACTAAACATGCCGTTTACATACTTTTGTAACTCTGAACAGCATCAAGGCATTTTTGGGGGCTACCAGATCCGTTCTCATAAAACGTGGAACCAACTGTTGAAATATTGCTGTGTAAGCTAATAGATTATTTGCAACGAAAGGTATCCACCTATAAGCATCATGTATTTTTCCCCTTTCTTCTTCTTCCAATTTACTGTAATTATGATAAAGCAAATGATTGACGGTGAACTTACATAGATTACTCTTATTCAATTTTGTACTTACCCTTCCTTAGTATACGATATACCAGGGAAATATCGCCATGGTTGTATAAAGCTTAACCATGTCTCAAGAATTAATCGAAATGAACTATCTAAAGGCCAATGATGTATAGCTTTTCGAAGGAATGTGTAGATTTTGCCTTGGACAGACGGTAAAATTATTCTGCAAATATTCATATTTAATAAATGGAAATAATTACGGAAATAAATTCTACTTAATATTACTGAATACCGTTTAAGCTCATCCATTGCACTCTTCGCACCTGTAGCACTGTTCGCGAACTCGTGTAACGTTTTTATGAATGCTCGTACAAGACGTATGTGTTCTCCGGAATGAATACTATGCTGTATCATAAAGTAAAATATAAATATATGCTTGTAAGAATATTTTGTATAAATAATACAAAATGAACATACTCTGCATGGAACGGATGTAGAGTAAGATGTGCCGAATCTTGTATTTAATTGATCGTCTTCTGTATACTCTAGCCAAAAGTCGAGAAAGACTTGAACTACAGTTTCGCTTCTCCAAACTTGCGGCAGACATTGCTGTTGGGGTACTGTAGAAGTGGTATTAGGAGATCCAGGTTGTAATATAGATGTTCTCAATAGACGCGGAGTTTGCAACCTGCAATAATATCTGATTTTAGCTTTTACATTATGTATTCAACTTATTGAATAAAGCACTTATATTCATGCTAATATACCTTTTAGTTTCTGGTGACTGTACTAACTTTCTCTGGGGTGTTTTCCTAATGTACGGACCAATTATTGGCAAAACTGGTGAGTTATCTGTGGGTAAAAAATGATATAAATAACAATGAGCTAATTGGACATAAACAGTTTCCCAATTAACCCAAACGTTCTCCTGTTGTTGCACTTGTAACCATGGATTGGTTAAGTGATAAGCAAAATGGAAAATGTAATATTCAAAAGGATCTATACTTGTGTTAAGAAAATGATCTAAACACCAATGAAGGTATAGATTTTAAATTAGTTAAAGGATACTCATATTTAAGGCAGATACAGCCCTTGTACCCTGATCATCCCGAATTTTATCTAGATAAAACGGAGGTATCACACCTTCTTCCAGCATCGAACGTATTTTTACCTATGGGAGAAAAGAGTAACAATTAAAACTTTTTCTATCCATTAGTTTTTTGCGTATATACAATATTTACTTACCGGCAAATACGATACTGGGAAATTGTATTTTAAATAACAGTCTGGTAGCAGTTTATAACATAAAGAGAAAACTGGTCCCTGTGGATTAAGGAAGTCACACAGTGTTTTGTATTCTTGTGGATTTTTCTTGAAAGTGATACTGTGTAATCCCCAACCAATATTATCTATCGTTCCAAAGAGTGAGTCTACCAATATTGGAAGAACATGCTGCAACTCCGTTGTACTGGACTCTTCTATTAACGATGCTATTTCTTTGCATCGTTGAACCAACGACAAATTCAGATACCTCTGAATTTTGATCTATACATGCAATATACATATAAACAATTTAAGAAAATGTTATTTTAAATAATAACGTAGTATTTATTATCATCCTTCGATTTACAATAAGCGTATAGTTTTACAGAAAGAATACAGTACAATTTTTTGCAAAATGGTTTATTTACAAAAAGTTATAATATAATAACATTAAACATAACTTTAACGTATAACTTTAAACTTTGACTTTAACCACTTTAATATATAATAACTTTAAACAATTGATAATATAAACTTAAAAAGTTTATTTTTAATCACATTTTAAACACGCCGGCTGACACATTAGATTGAGCATAGGTTATGTTATACTTCTGTAACAATTCCAAAATCGAGACTTTTAATACAAAAAATAATAGATAATCAATACCGTAGCAACGTCTGAAGATGCAGCCATGACAATGTTCACTCGTTACTGTGCGAATTTTTAGAAACAACATTTAAGTAATGTTGACTCGGTCACGACTTGATTCGCGCCAAAGATATTCACACATTCACACAGTACCGTGCCGTACAGTACCACCACACACACACCACAGTTGACCACAGTCTCGCTTAGTCCTCTCTCCCCACTCCATCAACTATCGAACGATTTCGATTGCCGAGTTAGTAATTATTGATAAATTTATTATTTCTGGCTGTTCAATGTTTACAACAATTCCTTTTGCTAATGATGTTAACCTGTACTCCCTTGACCATCTGACCATTTATTTTTTTAGTAAAAATAGGCAATAGAAGTCGAGGTACTCCTAGTAATAAAAGAGAATAGTAAGATCAATAAATATACGGTATATTACGTAGAAAATAATTACGTCATGGCTTTGTCGTTCCTTACAATTGTTTATGCAACAAATTTGTACCAGTTTTTTCAGTAAAAAGGTATATCTTTTTTTTATACTGCTATCCATCATGTTGAATTATCTTTGTGACGTAACTTGTGGGCACCAGATTACACCGTTATCTTGGAACATTGCGTCCTCTGCATATCTCTATGTATATCTATGTCGGGTCTATAAGTATATATTGTCTAAACAGTTTATATCTAATAATATGAATTTTTCTTTCACAAAAAGATTTTTTGACTGCTATAATGACCTATAATACATCTTAGTGCAGTACAAAATATGATCGTATGAGGTCAAAAAGTGGTCGATTTTTTTTCCTTTATTTATGTTCCTCGCTCTAATCTTTACACGCGTTCCGTTGAAGAGGAACCGAAAATTGAGGAACGGGTTGCCTTCCGAAGTGGTACAGAAAATTGTCGAGCGGGTTGCCTTCCGAAGGGGTACGGAAAATTGTCGTGCGAGTTGCCTTCCGAAGGGGTATAGAAAATTGTCGAGCGGGTTGCCGTCCGAAGGGGTACAGAAAATTGTCGAGCGGGTTGCCTTCCGAAGGGATATCAGAAAATTGTCGAGCGGGTTGCCTTCCGAAGGGATATCAGAAAATTGTCGAGCGGGTTGCCTTCCGAAGGGGTACGGAAAATTGTCGTGCGGGTTGCCTTCCGAAGGGATATCAGAAAATTGTCGAGCGGGTTGCCTTCCGAAGGGGTACTGAAAATTGTCGAGCGGGTTGCCTTACGAAGGGGTACCGAAGGTTGAGGAACGGGTTGCCTTCCGAAGGGGTACCGGAAATGGAGGAACGGGTTGCCTTCCGAAGGGGTACCGGAAATAGAGGAACGGGTTGCCTTCCGAAGAGGTACCGAAAATAGAGGAACGGGTTGCCTTCCGAAGGGGTAGGGAAGATTGAGTAACGGGTTGCCTTTCGAAGGGGTAGGGAAGGTTGAGGAACGGGTTGCCTTCCGAAGGGGTACCGAAAATGGAGGAACGGGTTGCCTTCCGAAGGGGAACTGAAAATTGTCGAGCGGGTTGCCTTCCGAAGGGGTATTAGAAAAATGTCGAGCGGGTGGCCTTCCGAAGGGGTACTGAAAATTGTCGAGCGGGTTGCCTTCCGAAGGGGTATTAGAAAAATGTCGAGCGGGTGGCCTTCCGAAGGGGTACGGAAAATGGTCGAGCGGGTTGCCTTCCGAAGGGGTACCGAAGATTGAGGAACGGGTTGCCTTCCGAAGGGGTACCGAAGATTGAGGAACGGGTTGCCTTCCGAAGGGGTAGGGAAGATTGAGTAACGGTTTGCCTTTCGAAGGGGTAGGGAAGGTTGAGGAACGGGTTGCCTTCCGAAAGGGGTAGGGAAGATTGAGTAACGGTTTGCCTTTCGAAGGGGTAGGGAAGGTTGAGGAACGGGTTGCCTTCCGAAGGGGTACCGAAAATGGAGGAACGGGTTGCCTTCCGAAGGGGTACCGGAAATAGAGGAACGGGTTGCCTTCCGAAGAGGTACCGAAAATAGAGGAACGGGTTACCTTCCGAAGGAGTACCGGAGATTGAGGAACGGGTTGCCTTCCGAAGGGGTAGGGAAGATTGAGTAACGGGTTGCCTTTCGAAGGGGTAGGGAAGGTTGAGGAACGGGTTGCCTTCCGAAAGGGTACCGAAAATGGAGGAACGGGTTGCCTTCCGAAGGGGTAGGGAAGATTGAGTAACGGGTTGCCTTCCGAAGGGGTACCGAAAATAAAGGAACGGGTTATCTTCCGAAAGAGTACCGGAGATTGAGGAACGGGTTGCCTTCCGAAGGGGAACCAAAAATAGAGGAACGGGTTGCCTTCCGAAGGGGTACCGGAAATAGAGGAAGGGGTGCCTTCTGAAGGGGTACCGAAAATAGAGGAACGGGTTGCCTTCCGAAGGGGTACCGGAAATAGAGGAAGGGGTGCCTTCCGAAGGGGTACCGAAAATAGAGGAACGGGTTGCCTTCCGAAGGGGTACCGAAAATAGAGGAACGGGTTGCCTTCCGAAGGGGTACCGGAGATTGAGGAACGGGTTGCCTTCCGAAGGGGTACCGAGGATTGAGAATTTAAAATGCTGTGGGATTTGAGGCATCCTAAGTACAACGATACAAAGGGAAAATACTTAACTTGGCTGAAGATTGCGGAAAGGATCCTCCTCTCCTAGCAGCGCGGCGGAATAATTTATTGAATAATTTGTACAGATGGATTAGAATTATGGACAAATGAATAACTAATGGGAAAGAACAGGTGTGGTAACGGTATATATAAGCGACCCTGTGAATGTGAAGAGCAGGTCCTCGGTTAGCTAAAATATATAAAAGAGATAAAATTAGAAAAAGGGATACTTATTGTCATCCAAGATCCCTGGTTCTCGGATTTTTCTATGTCCAAGAATAAAAAAAATGAATAACTAAAACAGAAATTTGTAGAGGAATTTTAGAAGAGTCTAAACATATTGAATTACTGAAATTTTTTATTCATTATAATATTTTTATTCCTTTACGACCAAATTGTTAAATGAAATTGAAATTTGTAACGCCATTAAAAGAATCTAATAATATTGAATATCGAAATATTGAATTAGTGAATTACTGAATTACAGAATTACTGAATTACTGAATTACTGAATTACTGAATTACAGAATTACAGAATTACTGAATTGCTGAATTGCTGAGTTAGTGGATTACTGAATTACTGAACTACAGTCTATCAGACTATCAGAATATCAGAATATCTGAATTACTGTATTACTGATTAGCTGAGTTACAGAATTACTGATGCACCAAGTACTGAATTACTGAATTACTGAATTACTGAATTACTGAATTACTGAATTACAGAATTATTGAATTACAGAATTACAGAATTACAGAATTACTGAATTACTGAATTACTGAACTACAGACTATCTGAATATCAGAATATCAGAATATCTGAATTACTGTATTACCGATTAGCTGAGTTACTGAATTACTGAATTACTGAATTACTGAATTATTGTAATATTGTAATATTGTAATATTGAAATGTTGAAATATATAACTTAAAATATTGAAACAATGCAATATTAAAATACTGAACATTTTATTCATTATGTTTTTACTCTTTTACGACCAAATTCAATAAATGAAATAGAAATTTGAATAGGTGGATTAGAATTATGGACAAATGTATAACTAATGGGAAAGAACAGGTGTGGTAGCGGTATATATGGGCGACCCTGTGAATGTGAAGAACAGGTCCTCGGTTAGCTAAAATATATAAAAGAGATAAAATTAGAAAAAGGGATACTTATTGTCATCCAAGATCCCTGGTTCTTGGATTTTTCTATGTCCAAGAATAAAAAAAAATGAATAACTAAAACAGAAATTTGTAGAGGAATTTTAGAAGAGTCTAAACATATTGAATTACTGAAATATTTTATTCATTATAATATTTTTATTCCTTTACGACCAAATTGTTAAATGAAATTGAAATTTGTAACGCCATTAAAAGAATCTAATAATATTGAATATCGAAATATTGAATTACTGAATTACTGAATTACTGAATTACAGAATTACTGAATTACTGAATTACTGAATTACAGAATTACTGAATTGCTGAATTGCTGAGTTAGTGGATTACTGAATTACTGAACTACAGTCTATCAGACTATCAGAATATCAGAATATCTGAATTACTGTATTACTGATTAGCTGAGTTACAGAATTACTGATGCACCAAGTACTGAATTACTGAATTACTGAATTACTGAATTACAGAATTATTGAATTACAGAATTACAGAATTACTGAATTACTGAATTACTGAACTACAGACTATCTGAATATCAGAATATCAGAATATCTGAATTACTGTATTACCGATTAGCTGAGTTACTGAATTACTGAATTACTGAATTACTGAATTATTGTAATATTGTAATATTGTAATATTGAAATGTTGAAATATATAACGTAAAATATTGAAACAATGCAATATTAAAATACTGAACATTTTATTCATTATGTTTTTACTCTTTTACGACCAAATTCAATAAATGAAATAGAAATTTGAATAGATGGATTAGAAAAATCTAAAAATATTGTACCATAATTTTCGATTTAAAATATTTCTAGAAAAATCACTTTGTCGTATAAATACTAATACACAAGTCGCACAAAGGAAGGTGCCTCGAGCTATAACTCATAACTCATTTTTCTACAGGTTTAATATCTCAGCGAGGAAAACTTAAAAGAAGAAATAGATATAATTAGAACTCACTTATTCAACCATAGATGCTGTTTCTCCTCCGCAGTGTGTGTCACTGGGCAATTCGGAGACGAACTGCGCAGTTCACTTCGTGTATACAGCAGTGCCCAAAGCTGAAGGACGTACGGTCAACAGAGATGCTAAATGGATGAACCTGGAGGAACGTTCCCCTCCGGCTGGGCCCCCCACTCTTACTTCTACTAGTTCTACTGCGCACGCGCCACATACGAACGTATCTCGAAACGTGACTCACCTGGGCAAAGCAGAGGTACGTTCGTATGTGGCGCGTGCACAGTAGAACTAGTAGAAGTAAGAGTGGGGAGCCCAGCCGGAGGGGAACGTTCCTCCAGGTTCCTCCTTTTGGCATCTCTGACGGTCTAGTCAACGTGCATCACAGCGGGTGATGGATAACAACCGCGAGCTTCGAATTGATATATTTTTAGAGATGTTCCCTCTACCGCAGTTCGAACGACACTGACTTTATGCGAAACTGTTCTCAAGAGTTTAGGGAGGGCATTATGAATGTCGAATGGAGAGGTTATCAAACAATAACAGGGCACGAGAGGGACCACTGTAAGACTGAACATTGTCTGTCCTTCTTATACAACAGACATGGGCGCGGTTGGCCCGCGGAACACATATTGCTGCTTCTCCTCTTCGCTTGGTCGGCCAGTCAGTCCCCACCACAGCCACTCCGACTCTTCCCTTAGCCGCTGGGACTATGGCTCAAGAGTCAGAGTGGCTGTGGTGGGGACTGACTGGCCGACCAAGCGAAGAGGAGAAGCAGCAACATGTGTTCCGCGGGCCAACCGCGCCCACGTCTGTTATACAAGAAAGTTTCTTAAGGGAGGTATAGGACAATAGAGAGTCATAAACGCCACGCATACCTGTCATTGTACTTGTTGATCCGTAAAGGACAGACCTTGTTTTCGAACTCTACTCATCGATTCTGCGCACTAATCTGCAGGGAAAAACCGAAACATTTATACCGGTCCCCTTCGTGTCTCATTTGTTGCCCTCACTACACTCTTCAGAATAATTGATGTGTAAAATCAGAGTTATTCCGACTTCCAAACTGAACATCATTTTTGAAGGTACTAATAAGGAATTGTAAATATAGTACTTTGTATATTTTCTAATTTGTTGGAAGTCGATCTAAAATGTTGCCTGATCTTTCTTGTTTAAATAAAATTATTTATTCCGTATAACGTGTCTACTTCTGCAATTGTTCCTTTATTTATCCCTAATTGAATAATTATTTTTTGCAGATAACTGCATAAATAATTTAATACAGAATATTTCCTTTATTTTATGAAAGAGAGAGAGAGACGAAAATTGGAAAAAAACATTTAGGTAAAAATTGTTTTATAGAAAGGGAATATAATACGGGTGCTGCGAAGCAAACAATATAAACTAAACGTTCTGATGATGGTCAAAGATGATGTAGGATCTTGTCCGATGTGAGAGTTGCTGACAGCGACTCGCTGTAGGCTCTTGCCAGAAACAAAAAGTCGATGTAGGTTCTTATCCGGACTAAAAAAGTCGATGTAGGAGCTGATCCAGGCCACCGACGAGATACTGTTAAAGACTGCCAGCCCCCGTGCTATTCCGTGGTCCGATAAATGGGCGCAATGAGCGAGGTGGTAACGGTGGAAATTACAGTGACCTGAAAGACCACGTCGCTAAAAGTTACTCCACCGAAGAGAATAGTATCAAAATAGTGCCAAAACATCGTCTAAAATATGGCGGAGAATGCAATATTTAATAATAATATCTTCAGTGGTCTTCTACACTAACGAAATGTCGTCGGAGGCTTTTTGGGCACGGCCAAATCCCGGGCGTGAGCACTCTCATTTACTCTCTGGTATACAGGATGTCCCAAATCTACCCTAGGAGCCGAAAATGGGAGGTTCCTAGGGTCATTTGAAGCGACATTTTCCTTTACAAAAATGGCATTCACGGCTTTGTTTAGGAGTTATGAACGAAAAACACGGACCAATCAGAGCGCGACCTAGACGCGAGTTAGCCACTGATATACAGGGTGTCCCAAAACTACCCTAGGAGCCGAAAATGGGAGGTTCCTTGGGTCATTTGAAGCGACATTTTCCTTTACAAAAATGGCATTCACGGCTTTGTTTAGGAGTTATGAATGAAAAACACGGACCAATCAGAGCGCGACCTAGACGCGAGTTAGCCACTGATATACAGGGTGTCCCAAAACTACCCTAGGAGCCGAAAATGGGAGGTTCCTTGGGTCATTTGAAGCGACATTTTCCTTCACAAAAATGGCATTCACGGCTTTGTTTAGGAGTTCTGAAAGAAAAACACGGACCAATCACAGCGCGACCTACACGCGAGTTAGCACAGTCGGCCCGACGCGCCAACTGTCAATTGGCCGAACGTGCCATCGCATGTCTAAATCGCGCTCTGATTGGTCCGTATTTTTCGTTAATAACTCCTAAACAAAGCCGCGGACGCCATTTTTGTAAAGGAAAATATCGCTTCAAATAACCCAAGGAACCTCCCATTTTCGGCTCCTAGGGTAGTTTTGGGACACCCCGTATGCAATCCGTTATTTCTGTTGAACGACAGACGGTAAGGTTGCGTATTCCAGGCTGTGCATTTTCGCGTGTAAATGTAACTTTTCGCTAGAATGAAATTTACATCTTCGCACGAGGTAAAATGTACTTTCGAAAGATTGTCGCGTAGATGGCCGTACTGGTTATTATTTAATCGATATCGCGTACGAATAACCGATCATCTTTGTCAATCCCGAAGGACATAGATAACTATTATGTACGACGCGACGGTTCGTTAACGCCGATATTGTGAGGAAGTTGATATCGAACTGAAGCTGGATCGCTTCGCGAATGAGGAATCGACAAAAAGGTGGAACAGATGATAATTACAATTTTTCTCCCGGTTCATAACGGCTTCTAACGTTTACGTATCGTTGAGCAAAAGTAAATCATTCCAGCGAACTATACACCGTGCGTACGGCCTATGAAAACAGGACTTTTTTAATTAGATCTTGCCATCGGACTCCACAGTGTTTTTTATGTTTCCCTGGGAGACTATAAGGATACATGTATATCACACTGAGCTAACTATTACCTTAATAAAGTCTGCTACAACAAGCTGATCATGACACTGTTAGCAGCTAACACACATATAGTTATATAACAATTATAAACTCGACGCTTTTTATTCATTATTCGACCCTAAATAAAATGGTGACCTTTACTTTTTATTAATGAACAATTAAAAAAACAACATTATTTACACATTAGCTGGTAAACTAATCCTTCTAAAGTCTGAAAAAGACTCAAGCAGTTGGATCGAATTTTGCAAATGTTATTTGTTTTTAAAAGGTGTATCTAAATCAGTGGTTTTCAATCTGGGAGATTGCTAGGGGAGGCTACAAAATCTTTTAATAAAAAATTAATTTCCATACCGTGATATCTATGTATAAATAAATAAAACTTAACAATTTTTGAAACGTTTCTATTATATCTATTAAGAATATAACAGGTAGGGAGATACGGAAGAAAATCTTTCTTTCGGGGGTGGGGGGCGGTCGTAGTAGCATTCGTTATCGAACGATATGATAACATTGTACACAGGAACAGTGTTTTTGACTGCACCACTGTCTCTAAGACCGTTCATATTTCCAATCACATTAGTCGCATTAAGTCATTAACTGTTTAGTGCGATGGTCGACGGGTGTTGCGTGTTCCATGTAACACGAGCATGACCCGTTTTCGACTCGGATCCCTGCAACTTGCATCTTGCATTCTCGAGTGGCCCACCTCTATCATGCATTCAGTTCTGTGCCGCGGTTAGGCGTTCTTTTATGCGTCCACAAATGACCAGTTGTACGCCAGTTATGAACAATAATCACGTTCGAATTACCTCGAATAGGACCCGTTCACTATTCGTTAAGAGCTCCTTTGCTGAGGAAGTGTCTTTAAGCCGGTGTACACGCGTCGCTTATAATCAATGTCTATCAGGCGCTCTATTATCCGCGAAGACTTAACACGATCGCCACCACCATTTCACTGTTAAAAAATCTGTGTTCAGGTCTGTATCTTGAAATCATCAAATTATCCCGATTCAGTTGGCTGCTGTAAATAGATTGAGAATGTAAAATAATTTTTATTGTAAAATTAATTTTTTTATAGCCTCAATAAGTTGAAAGTAACATACAGTGGGTGTACAAAGTATTCGTATACCTTTTAAATTACATGATATATAATGATTTTGCAATTTTTCGTGGTGTTTTTACTACTCTGCGTCTTAATTATTCATCATTGTTATAAAAGAACACAGTAGCAATCTGTTAATAGTGAAAATTAGTTGCCACCTAATTTCCTAATTTTCAACGCCTGTCTCTCGGTGCTTATTAGGTCAAAAAATACGTTTGGACAGTGAAATTTGAAGGAAATTTAATGCTTTTTCCAAAAATGGAAACAAAAAGTTCTTAGGACACATATGTAGTTTTTTAGTACTAGGCGAAAAACCAAAACAATGTAATAAAAATCGTGTTCTTTGAAAACTCAGATTCGATACCCCAGAGTATCTCTAAATGACGTGTCAAAATTTCGTTGAGTTCGGAATACTCTCCAGGTAGACGTCTTTTTTCGACCTGCCGACTGGCTTATATAAAAAATAAAAAATGTTTGGATTGATTGCAAGATGTAGGAGCAGAATAGAAATTTTTTCTTCTTTCAATTGTCATGTTAAGCTGAAAATAATACACCGATGTCCTCAAATCTTCTTAATTCGTCCACTGCTTCAAATGGTACGTGCAAATTTTTGTCACAAATGCATCAAATCTATAGTCTAGTGATAATGAAAAAGAGATAAGTGGATTATTAACGTGTTTCAAATGATCGTGGATAGACCTCGGTGTTTAGCCTGTCGAAATGAACTTTTTAATAAATATACTCAACCTAGAAACATTGCTCGCAGAAGAGTATCCGACCAAAGCTTCATTTTTAATATAATTAACAACCATATAGATTGTCCCTCTCTCCTTATGCAAATCAACTTTTACGCACCTGAACGTGCTTTACGATCTCGAACAGGTTTCCAAACCATTAAAGCCAAATCTACCTATGGATTAATCAATCCAATAAATCGTATTATAGTTGACTCAAGCACTCTGTATAATCGTATTGATTTTTTCATTGAGTCTTTGCACATGTTTAAAAAACAATTGCGCGGAATAATAGGATAATATCAGATAGTTAGTACCATTAGTTTTTGTGCATTTCCCTTCTGTTATTATAAGATTAGTCCCTTAAAATTTTTTTTTCTTTCTCTTCTCTCTATTGTAAACATTTATGCAAGAGGGCTTCGGTCCGTTCATAATAAATAAATAAATAAATAATAATAATAATAAGAGCTTTATCTAAATAAAGAGCTTTATCTTCAATTTGTTAAATAATAATATAGACTGTCCTGGACTCCTCAAGCAAATTAATTTGTGTGTACCCGAACGTGTTTTGAGAACGAGAGCAGGATTTCAAACAATCAAATCCAAATCCTCATATGGATCAATAAATCCTTTAAATCGCATTATTGCAAACTCCAACACATTTTATAGCAATATTGATTTTTTCAATGGCACGTTACAGGCTTTCAAAACAAAATTGCGCCGCACTATTCGATAATAGTACCATCATTAGTTTAGTTTCGCACTGTCCATAATTAATTAATTTATATTTTAGATTAAGACTTATGTTTAAGATTATTTTCTGTTATTCTACATTATCTGCAAACATTTGTATTAAAGGACTTCGGTCCGTATAAAATAAATAATAATAATAATAAAATTTAGGACGCACGAGACTTTCTAGAATCTAGAACAACCTAATACATTTCAGGGTTGTTTTCATCTTGTACTTTACAAGCTATGTTCTGGAGTCAGCTGTGCCCTAAAATGCATCGATGTCATCGGATGGTTCTCTTAGGCAAATCGAGTGGGCGCCATCGATATTTCGAAACGCAAATATAACGAACAAGGTCATGGAAACTTCGCGGTTAATCAAATAACGCGAAGTGTAATGAGAAATGAAACAAATAGGATTGACCTTGGAAGATCCTCGAACCCCTTTCAACTATTCCTTTTTTCAATTTTAATTTCATCTAGATTACTTTCCTCCACTTACTACATTGTTTCGCGCACGCCTTCCGTAAATGCGCACGTTCAATTAGATTCAACTAGTCTATATTATATCCCGAAGAAATGAGTATTAAAATCCGAATTATATTTTTCAATTAGCCCCCTCCCCTTCTTTCCGATCGTGAAGTTCATGGAAGACAATGGCTCCCGCCGCGTATCAGGCTAATTACGTAATTGCCAGCTATTAGAACGATATAATAACAGGCGAGGGTCGAAGACACGCTTGAGACTGACCAGACAATTAAACTACATCGATAATTTTATTGCGTCACGTAATTTTCGCACCGCTGCGTTCCTCTTGTTTGCCGTTGTATCGAGCTCCTGCAGTATTGTGACAATACAGCTATTCATCCTCCTGCAAATCAATTTCAACCTTATTAATTGTTAAGAAATGCAAAATTGTAGCTATTGCAAAGATGTACATCAAACGCTTATTTTAAAGTAATTACCAATTCATTAATTTTCTAATGTATGAAAACTGTGTAGATATACAGTGAACCACGAAAGTATTTGAACGCACTTTAAAACAGTATAATTCTATAATGATCGGACCAAACGACCTGACTTTTTTTTAGCAATTAGAAGAACTGATTAATCAAATTACATGCAGAAGAGATTTTTAAAAAATTGCAATTGCTAAGAATTATATGAGAAAGTAAAAGAAGCAGCGTTTATAATTCTTCTTATAATTATTCTTTCTTAGAGCCCGTAATGAAAATTTAAAATATGCGTTTTGTGGATGTATGTTAGTTATATACGTGCTGAAAATTTCATCGAAGTCAATTGATGCAGAAAAAACGACACGCATCGAGAGGTGTCAGAATCCGAGGATTTTAAATAGAAACTGACCAAAAGTCGCAAAAAACCATAATGTCGCTGCACTTGTAGCTCTCGGGAACGTTAATTCATTTTGATGAAATTTTCAGCATGCGTATAACTAAGATAGATCTACAAAACATATATTTTAAATTTTTATTATGGACCCAAATAAAAAAGTTTTAAAAAATGTTTTTTTTATATTTGCATGCAACCTTGTAAATTGTAATTTATGGAAAATCTTTTTTGCAGATCATTTAGTAAACCAATGCTTCTAATTTCTTACAAAACATAAGATTGTCTGTGGTACGATTATAAAAACGTTATACTGTCTTAAAGTGCATTCAAATACTTTCGTGGTTCACTGTGTGTATTCATTGAAGTGTATCGAGTCTTATTGTTCCCTCACAATAAAGACACCGTTTTTAATCTAAATAAATAAGTAATAAATTTTAAGTCTTCCTAATGGGCGAAATGGATTTGCTGAAGTATGAAATTGGAGTGCAAAACTTATAATCGATGAAATAGAAAAAGAAGGAGAGTAGATTATATCAAATACGATTTTCCACTTGAAGAATTATGATCAATGTGAGCATAAGATATCTCCAGTTTCCGCGAAAGGGAGAACGAAAAATGTGCGAAGTCGCTTGTCCCTGGTTCGCCTTGATAGTAATTCGATCGAGGCTGGACATCGAAGAGGATAACAAACACCTGTTTGTTTGCGAAGCGATCTGGTAAATAGACGATGGTGTTTCAACGATTTCTGTGATCAAGAGCTGCAAATAACGAATCAGAAATATTGTAATAACGACTATCGAATCCAACGAAACAATTGATACCGGTGAAATATAGGTACATCTTTCGACATATTAAATAATATTTGGATCGGGTATAAATAATCCAAGGAAAGAATAATGTTTTCTATTTTTATAGGTGTTTGTAGGTGGATTTCTACTTTGTACTTAATTCCTTACAACTGAATTTAAATCTACAACTAGTATTTCTGTATACACGTTTTGCACTCCAATTTCACCCATTTGCAAATGAAATTCAACCTTTTGAAAATCAATTTAACCCATTAAGAATATCTAAAATTAATTATTTATTTATTTACATTAAATTATATACTTGACTACAATGAAATTACATATCTACACACAGTTTTCATAGATTAGAAAATTGCTAATTAATTTTAAATAAGTATTTTACGTACATATATACATCTCCGCAATTAATAAAATTTTGAATTTCTTAATAATTCGATTTGATTTTCATAGATTACAAAATTGCTAATTAACTTTAAATAAGTATTTTACGTACATCTTTGCAAGTAATAAAATTTTGGATTTCTTAACAATTCGATTTGATTCTTTTCACAAGATCTTCAAAATACTTTATTTGTCAAAGATTGAAATTGATATGGAAATTAAAGGGTGAATTTGGAGTGCAAAATAATTAAAATAGAAAACGAGTAAGCTTCTTCGTTATTCTGTGTAACATTAATGAACAATAAATTAGTACAGGTATGAAATTTCAGTGAATTTGTACTGCACAATAATTCGATCATTTTCATACATCATACGTACGTACAGCGATAACAAGGAATTGAAAAGCTCGGAATTGGTTCTGTCAGGGAACAAAGTTTCTTATATCGACGAGATCGGAACTTCCAGTGTCGAGAAATGCCACGCGAAGTTGCTAGCGGAAAGGAACTCTTAATTTCGTCGAAGAAGGAGGACTCTAAACTAATTTCTACTACTCCCGCAAGGGGTGAACTTCGAGTATTTCACGCACGTGAACGTGCCGTGTCTGAGAGGCTTATCAAATTCTCCGACAATGTACGTTCCTCTTATTACAGATCCTGCCATGACCAATTCGAAGAAACGCGGACCTAAACAAAAAACAGGCCGTAGTTTGTAACTATTTCTGAAAGGACGTAAAATTACATAAGCCGACTTACGATCGTCGAATAAATTGGAATTAAAATGTCCAGCCATTAGAGGATATTAAACTCGTTGTAATAGTTTGTGTACTGTTCCATAATTTCAGGACGTAAGTATGATGCAAGTCTTAGAAATGTCGCCCCATAAATGTTTTTTCTTTGATTTAAAACAGACAACTGCAGAAAATGTACGAACACGATTTTTATTTTTAAAATATACGCTACTTTCAAATAATGGTATCACCTCCAACAGTCTGTTACAGTTTTACTAAAATGAGCCAATGTAGATTCACTCAAATGAATGACAGATTTCTAAATTTTGCTTGGCATATGGAACTTCTTAAACAGTGTTTTATTAATTTAATTAATTAATTTACTTAATTAATTTGGAAGAACTTCTTTCCCTACTAGCTACAGAAACAGGGAGTTAATTTCTCAAAGCTACAATAGTATTCGGATACAAAGAAATTCGATTATTTTGGCAGGAATACTTTAAAACATCCAAAGGATTCAGTAGAATATGGTAGCATTCGGTAATACATCGCGTAATTCTTGTAGATCATTTGCAATTGACAACGATTTATCCAAAAATACATAATCAAACAAATATAATCATCATATATATATTTAGATAGTTTTACGATCGAAAAGAATTTTATAATAGATATATGATGATTTCGGCGCACAGGTTCGATCAATAATAAAAACTTATTTAATAACAATTTTGCAAATTAAGACATCAACGTTTCGATCCTGCTGAGGATCATTCTCAAGAGAGATTTTTGCGTTCGTTATATAAGATTAAACGTAAATTTTATATAACAAACGCAAAAAAACGATCAATAATAAAAACTTATTTAATAACAATTTTGCAAATTAAGACCTCAACGTTTCGATCCTGCTGAGGATCATTCTCAAGGATTTTTTCGTTCGTTATACATATAAGATTAAATGTAAAATTGATATAACAAACGCAAAAATCGATCAATAATAAAAACTTATTTAATAACAATTTTGCAAATTAAGACCTCAACGTTTCGATCCTACTGAGGATCATTCTCAAGAGAGATTTTTGCGTTCGTTATATAAGATCAAACGTAAATTTTATATAACAAACGCAAAAATCGATCAATAATAAAAACTTATTTAATAACAATTTTACAAATTAAGACCTCAACGTTTCGATCCTGCTGAGGATCATTCTCAAAAGAGATTTTTGCGTTCGTTATACATATAAGATTAAATGTAAAATTGATATAACAAACGCAAAAATCGATCAATAATAAAAACTTATTTAATAACAATTTTGCAAATTAAGACATCAACGTTTCGATCCTGCTAAGGATCATTCTCAAGATAGATTTTTGCGTTCGTTATATAAGATTAAACGTAAAATTTATATAACAAACGCAAAAATCGATCAATAATAAAAACTTATTTAATAACAATTTTGCAAATGAAGACCTCAACGTGTCGATCCTGCTGAGGATCATTCTCAAGAGAGATTTTTGCGTTCGTTATATAAGATTAAACGTAAATTTTATATAACCAACGCAAAAAACGATCAATAATAAAAACTTATTTAATAACAATTTTGCAAATTAAGACATCAACGTTTCGATCCTGCTGAGGATCATTCTCAAGAGAGATTTTTGCGTTCGTTATATAAGATCAAACGTAAAATTTATATAACAAACGCAAAAAACTTTCAATAATACAAACTTATTTAATAACAATTTTGCAAATTAAGACATCAACGTTTCGATCCTGCTGAGGATCATTCTCAAGAGAGATTTTTGCGTTTGGTATATAAGATTAAACGTAAAATTTATATAACAAACGCAAAAATCGATCAATAATAAAAACTTATTTAATAACAATTTTGCAAATTAAGACCTTAACGTTTCGATCCTGCTGAGGATCATTCTCAAGAGATTTTTGCGTTTGGTATATAAGATTAAACGTAAAATTTATATAACAAACGCAAAAATCGATCAATAATAAAAACTTATTTAATAACAATTTTGCAAATTAAGACCTCAACGTTTCGATCCTGCTGAGGATCATTCTCAAGAGAGATTTTTGCGTTCGTTATATAAGATTAAACGTAAATTTTATATAACAAACGCAAAAAACGATCAATAATAAAAACTTATTTAATAACAATTTTGCAAATTAAGACCTCAACGTTTCGATCCTGCTGAGGATCATTCTCAAGAGAGATTTTTGCGTTCGTTATATAAGATTAAACGTAAATTTTATATAACAAACGCAAAAAACGATCAATAATAAAAACTTATTTAATAACAATTTTGCAAATTAAGACCTCAACGTTTCGATCCTGCTGAGGATCATTCTCAAGAGAGATTTTTGCGTTTGTTATATAAGATTAAACGTAAATTTTATATAACAAACGCAAAAATCTCTCTTGAGAATGATCCTCAGCAGGATCGACACGTTGAGGTCTTAATTTGCAAAATTGTTATTAAATAAGTTTTTATTATTGATCGAACCTGTGCTCCGAAATCATCATACATCTATTATATAATCATCATATACCCCACAGCTTTTATTTGAAACATTATTTTGTACCACTTATAGTTTTTAAGGTATGTAATTATTCTCCACGAAACGGGCATTCCGACGCGCTGGGCGGTGTAATTGTTAGAATTAGTCGATCGATCGGACCTATTAGCGGGTCTAGACGAATTTTTCTTCCGTATCCTCTTCCATTGCCACTATAATCTATAGTCCGCTTCCATTCCACCTCCACCGTCGCCGTGTCCCCCGTGTTGTCACGAAGAGGAACTCAGTTACCCGCCACGGGGTTGCGAAGTCGGGCGCGTTTCTGTCCACAGTGTACCGTTCGATTCGCGACGTTTAATAACAGTAAGCTTTTTCGAAAAGCGACGACGGAACGGATCAACGTCGATCGTCGACCGATCCGTGACTGGTCCCGGAAACGCGGCGCGTCGCGAGCTTGATTGGCGTTGATTAGCGAGGGACGAACCAGTGTACACGTTGATTGCTTATTGGTAAAAGCTAGAAGAGAAACAGCTGTTTAAAAAATAATAAACGATAGCCCCTTGTAATGGAAACATTGTTGCCAATCATCGCGGATGAGTTTTGGAGATGAATCTTTTTTGCAGTAGAGATATTCGGTTATAATTATGTTGAGGGCGTGATACGTGATGCCTCTATAAATAAAGATGGACGCACAAGCTTAGAATAGAGTGCCCAGCACGTGTGATGTTAAAACGTTATTATTTATGACGACTTTTATATCTCCCCCTCTCGACCTTCAACACTGAACCTAGCTTTTAATGGTTCGCGATAGAAAGATATGAAATTGGAGTTTCTAACGCACGAGGCGAAGGAACATCTAAATTTCGATCGTCTGATCCAACAGTGATTGCCTTATACTTCGATGAAAGGCTGGAATTGATTCTTTTATCGCTTTTTAAGTACTTTTTCGATACTTCAACTAGTTGCGAAGACTGGTCGCCATTGTTCCACTGGAGGAACACCTCACGTGGAACGCCTCGGTAAAAGTTCCTGAGCGAAACCCGGACAGCTCGCGCGGGTGTACAGCTAATCTTCCTTCCGTCAGCTGCTCCGTATTCAGTCTCAGTCAGTCGCGGGACGGTCGCAACTTCGAAGTTGCGTTGCGACGCAACCGCGATCGAAATGGTCCTCGCTGATCCTCCTTTTCGAACTGGCAGCGACGCTGGATCCGTGAAATTAAACTCTTAATCGGTTTACGCGAGACCGGCGAAAATCCTCGATCGTCGATTGTGAAGCGAAAAAGTTGAGATAGATCTCCGTAGCTCGAGCAGCTATGAATTTTAATGCAGGCCGAAGGAAATCTCGAAGACTATCAAAGGAAGAAGACTTGGACGTCAAAGCAACGCGCCGATTGAACTTTTTCTAGAATTCAGGAGAATTCAGGAACATCAACAATTCTTTCCGAGCAGAGTGGGGCATAACGTAATCCGATTAATAATTGAAAATTACGATTAATATAAAATCTAATTATTAATCGTGGTTACTCATTACCGAATAATCAATAATCCTTGATTAACGAATAAGGAAGGAACCAGAAGTTGTAATCCGTGATCGTGGTTGCTTTATTAATTATTTATCATGAAACGAGTACATTTTAACGTATAGATTTTTCAAACATTTTCTCTGATAATTTGTGTGTTTTTGGTACGTGTATGAAAATAATCCCTCGACAGAAGCCGAAGATGGCAGTGGTGTATAAAATAAAAACTTTTTTATGAAAGAATATTTGTCTAAAATACTATACATATAGCACGCTGTGTGCTAGACAGTTGGAGCAAGCATTAACAATAACATTTACATATTCTGAATCGTGCAGCATTAGGCAATTACGATGATCTGAATAACTTTATCAACGTTCACGTAAGGAAAAACGTAACTAATGATTGCACGATTTAAAACGTACTGATTAATTATCACAAATTACCGAAGGTAATCATGATTAGCAAATAATCGATTACAAAAGACTACTCTGCCCAACTCTGTGTTATATATCTACCTAATCTACCCTTCTAATTACGATGATCTGAATAACTTTATAAACGTTCACGTAAGGCAAAAACGTAACTAATGATTGAACGATTTAGAACGTACCGATTAATGATCACAAATTACAGAAGGTAATCACGATTAACAAATAATCGATTATAAAAGACTACTCTGCCCAACTCTGTATTGCATATCTACCTAATCTACCCTTCCAATTACGATAATCTGAATAACTTTATTAACGTTCACGTAAGGTAAAAACGTAACTATTGATTGAACGATTTAAAACGTACCGATTAATGATCACAAATTACAGAAGGTAATCATGATTAGCAAATAATCGATTACAAAAGACTACTCTGCCCAACTCTGTGTTACATATCTACCTAATCTACCCTTCCAATTACGATGATCTTAATAACTTTATAAACGTTCACGTAAGGAAAAACATAACTAATGATTGAACGATTTAAAACGTACTAATTAATGATCACAAATTACAGAAGGTAATCATGATTAGCAAATAATCGATTATAAAAGACTACTCTGCCCAACTCTGTGTTACATATCTACCTAATCTACCATTCCAGATTAGATAAAAGTTTGGTTTGCGAGAGGACTCGAGGCTAATCGAATCATGGGGCGAGAGGATCGTTGAATCATTCGAACAAGACGCGAGTTGTCGGAAGAATGAGGATAATTGAAAAGCCGATGGGAACGACGACTGAGACGCGTCGATCTCGCGAGGATCAGCTCGGCGATTTATGATAGAGGAGCGGGTCGTGACCCTAATACCCTTGAAACGGAGGCACGCGTGACGCTTACACCAGCTCACCCTCGGATGAACATGCGCCGCAAGCTCGAGGAAGCTCGTAATAAGCTCCGCAACTACGCGGCCGAAACGTGGCCGGACTCGAAACGCCGACACAATGAGCGCGGCGTCGTTTTCACTGTCATTCGTCCGCGACCAGCGATCCGTTGGTCCATTGTGCAACGAAATCCGCGGCAGATTGCTTGAGGCCTTGTCCAAGGGCTGTTAAAAGGCACACAACACCTTTCAACGAGGGCTTATTACATTTATGGAAGACATAACGGGCGAGACGCGCTCGCTGACTAGCCCACAAAAGCTGACCTCCGGCGAGATTTCCTGGTACATAGAGTCACACCGAGTTCCAGAAGATTCATGATTGGTGACGATACACCTAGCCCATTGACTTTAATCGTTCTCGCGGAGCGGAGGTGTCGGCGAAAGTCCTCGCAGATCGGTGTCGATTGCTGGCAGAGTGGACCGTCGTGATCTAGTGTTGGTAGTCAAGCCAGCGTCGCGTTCCTTCGATCTAAGAGATTTATGATCTGTGCAGTTTTTATGATCCAGCTGGATATAGAGTCTGTATCATTCTCGGAAAGTGTGGCTCTTGGCGGGCAACCAAATCCTTGGCATCTCGGCGCGCAATAAATACACTTCGTGTGCAGTTTAATGATTAATGTGCGCTATAATATTCTCGAACATGCTAGTCCTGTGAATTTTATCTGCGAGTGGTGACGTTCCTATCGGGATTAATTTGCGTCGTTGAATCGAGCGAGAACGATCGTATCGAAAGTAGAGCAAACACCGGGGCCCATACGAATCGACAGATACCGAATGCTTGTCTCATAGAAGAAGATCGATCACCGTGAAACGTGCCCCCGTCTACCGGAAGTTACTAGCGGGTCGGCTACCCGGTAAGCGGTAAACAGAAGTCGGCATTCCGTGGACACGCGACTTCGAGCGTTCTTCGTTGACCACGGAGGGTCTATTTAAAATCGTGGCATCAGTCTCGCGTGACACGCGGGCCCGTTCGACGTCATGGACGCCGAAGATTAAGGGGATCCATTAAAAAGAACGGCGAGGAAAGCGTTCGTCACGCGACACCCGGCGGATGGTTGTTCCAATTAGCCCGGGGAAAACAAATGAGCATCGATTATCAATGAGGACGATGGCAATTACCCCGATATCGTACGCGAACACTCGTATGTCAAGGTACATACGGAGACGTCGGATCAAGCTGGCCGAACTCGATCAGAGCAGACTTTCGGTTAATTGATTAAGAAGGGAGGATAGATACGTAGATGACAGAGAGGACCGGGTCTCAGCTTGTGTCGTGATGGAATTTCCATCAAACGCCACCGAGTTGGCCGACGATTTCACTACCCTGACCACTGTCACCGCGCCCACGAAATCCGAGCTGAATCTACCGTACACCGTGTGCGAGATTCTGGTGGCGGTGTGCGCGATCTTTGGCAACGGTTTGGTCATCATCGTCTTCAGCAAGGAAAGGAAACTACGTCGACGGACGAACTACTATATTATATCGTTGGCCACGGCAGATTTATTGGTGGGTCTGTTCGCCATACCCTTCGCCATCCTAGCAAGCGTAGGGTTGCCCACCAATCTCCATGCTTGCCTGTTCACCGTCTCTGTCCTGATCGTTCTCTGCACCATCAGCATCTTCTGTCTGGTGGCGGTGTCCGTAGATCGTTACTGGGCGATACTACATCCCATGGGATACTCGCGCACCGTACGCACTAAAACTGCCATAGGTAAGGGATGTGATTCTGTGATCCGAGTGACTGTCGTACCCGTAATCGGACACGCTGATTTATGGTCCGCGTCACGCTTGAGCGGGAAATATTATTTTTACAGGCGAGACACTTTTTCATTGAAAGCGACGCGTTTCGACAAGTTCACCTACAGTGGGTAAAAAAAGTATTGGCGCAGTCTTAAAAAGGCGATAACTTTTAAAATATCGTATTATACGGTTTGAATTTTTTTGGGAAGCTAGAGCAAATAGTTTGCCACAGTATGCGAACAAAAATTTTGTCAAAAACTGCAATTCATCGGAATTGTTGTAAAATGCAACTTTTAGTATTTTTCTAGCTTCCCAAAAAAATTCAAATCATATAATACGATATTTAAAAAATTATCGCCTTTTTAAGAGTGTGCCAATACTTTTTTTAACCACTGTGTATTAGTAATTCCTCTGGGATGATTTGGTGTCGCGATATTATGTTGAAAATGATAGCTTCTAATTAGACAGCGGATCTTTGTTTATCTAAATAAAAATTAAATGCTGTGCGTTTGGCTAACTTTTTTTTAATGTTTATAATAGTCCGTATACGGTATTTAGGGAAAGAAAAATTAGAAATGATGCCCACATTAATGGAAAATTCGTGAACAAATTAAAGTGCTTTCTTCTATGCGATTTTCGTGCGTATTCAAGACCATAACTCACGACTCGAACGATGGATATGCGTAATTCTTTTTTTGTTTTGTTCTTTATGGTCCTGGAAAAGTTTTCAGGAAAAAAATTCGGACGAACTACACATTTCCCATTGGCGTACTTCTGAATGTACTCCTCCTTAAATTGAATATCCATGGCCGCAATCGTTAATAGATACAATGATCACTCAGAAATACGTTTTTTCTTGTTTTTAATTTGCTTACACATTTCCGATAGCTTTTTACAGATTCACGAAACGATCACAAACAAATTTATTGAAATTTGGACAGGACAACGTCTCTCGGGTCAGCTAGTATAAAATAATATTTTTCTACCTGAATTGAAATTTATCTTCTTTCTTAATGTGTTTGATAGATTGACAACAATATGACGGTTTCTTATCGGTAGACTGCGGATTTTATGCATTTATGACAAAAATGGGTATATGTAATTTACAGCAGTGAAATGTTAAAAATTTATAAGCACATCAATGTATCAGTTCCAACTTAGTAGAATAATTAAAAGAAGAATACAATTTTTATTCGGCTCCTGTGTCCTACAATCAATGCAAACATTTTTTATTTTGCATAAAGATCCGCAGTCTACTTATCAGTCACAATATTAAAAAGTTCAAACAACATATAATTAAGGAAATACGTCTCGAGTAGACTGAAACGAAATTAGCAAAGTCTTATTCCGGATTAATTTCGCGAGTCGTGCCTCGAAACGTCTTATTTACCGGGAACAGCTACCGGGTACCACCTGTTGCCAGCACAATTGCTTACCGTGCTTCTACATCGATTCAGTCGTACTTAAAATTACTGCCATGTTGGTTGTACTATGGATATACACCTTCTTCGTTAAACTATTACTGTTAAGTCGTTCGGAAAGTAATTTCGTATAAAGATGATATTGCTTTAATTTACTATTGCTTAACCTTTTTTCAAATAGCAAAATCCTGGTATATCTTGACAACTGACATTTCGACCGTCCCATAACTCTTTGCTGATTAAAAAATAGAAATTCAACGAGCACGAGATCTTTCTTTGAAATAGTTTTTAAATTATTCAATTCTTCTGTATTCTATGCATTACTAAAACTTCAAATGTCGCATGAAAAAACAGATTCAATTTAAAATGGTACATAGTGTGAAAAAGATTACAGAGAATAAAAACCTGTCGAAAGATGCAAATGATATCGAACCTGTTTTTTCATGCGACAATTGAATTTTAAGTAATTCATAGAACACAGAAGAATTGAATAATTTAAAAACCATTTCAAATAATGATACGGCAATTTTTATAGGTGTCTCGCAGTCACCACTCGAGTGTAAAGGGGTAAAATATGCCTTGCCTTCGGAATTAAAATTCCTTCGAGTCCAAAGGGTTAAGTTGCCTGAAGAAATCGCAAAAGATCATAGAACAAAAATGTGACGAAACTTATTCTGAATAGTAAAAACTTGCCACTCATTTTCCATTGAGAAAACAATATGATTTTCCGAACGCCCTAATACTTATAATATTGCGCCAAATAAGAGACCAGAGCCTGCAATAATACCATGTGGGAGGTCGCATCGGCACAATGTTGTCTAATCAGACACGACGTAGCACGAATTCCCGTGTCCTGCGTTCTGAGACGTGACAGTCATTCATCATTATCGCGTGCGTTCATTGTCAAAGCAGCCGGAACACGCAATGCTACATTGCTGTGTTGCTAATTCTTGAAATTTAATAAAAGACACCACGTATAAAATTGTTAAACAAAAGTTAAGCCCCGCGTGGTATTTCTGTCGTTGTTGGAACAGAATAATAAACAGATCAGATGATTTCGATGGAAAACGTACACGTACGGTGATGCATGTAACAGATCCCCCCTGGGTAAACAATTCTGCAAATTATAATTGCCGGTGAATGTTGTTGCATCTCTGTTTAATTAAACGGCTACGCGCACAGTTCTTCTGGGAAACGTTATTACAATTGGTTCGGTGGATTGTGCAATGACCATGGTGACATTTATGCACCGGACGATTCTGCGAATTTTTAGCTGGTCCACGACACGATTGACTCGCACTACTGGCTTTGACTTCGTGTTCGTTCCTCGTTGACGAGAACCGCCTCTGATCGATACTGTCGCCAGGCTTGCTTGCAGAATTATAAAACAATAGTCTGTCGTCTTAACTGTACTGTAAAATAATCTACAGTCTACTTACAATGCTATTGCGACGCAACTTGATTACCAAGGGAACTTCAAAAATGTCAGGATACCTGAAACACCGACGACCATTCCTTCGATTTCCCATAGGACTTCCCCTGCCTTCGCTCTATCCACCATTGATGGAAATCGTATCATTGCATCTCCATATGTACAGTGGGTAACGAAAGTATTCGAACGCCCTTTAAAACAGAATAACTTTTTTATAATTGTACCAAACGACCTGATTTTTTATAATCAATTAGAAGCATTGGTTTATCAAATGATACGCAAAAAAGATTTTCAAAAAAATTGTAATTTACAAGGTTACGTGCAAAAATAAAAAAGGCATTTTTTAAACTTTTTGATTAGGGTGCCTAAAGAAAATTGAAAATATATATTTTGTAGATCTATGTTAGTTATACACATGCTGAAAATTTCGTCAAAATCGATTATCACACATACGAGCTGCAACCGATTAAAAATGTTGAAAATAGTAGTTTTACACGATTTCTTATCAGTTTCTGCTTAAAATCCACAAAATCGTACATCTTCCGATGCGTGTCATTTTTTCCTGCGTCAACCGATTTCGATGAAATTTTCAGCATGTGTATAACTAACATAGATCTACAAAATATATATTTTCAATTTTCTTTAGGGACCCTAATCAAAAAGTTTAAAAAATGCCTTTTTTATTTTTGCATGTTACCTTGTAAATTATAATTTTTTGGAAAATCTTTTTTGCGTATCATTTGATAAACCAATGCTTCTAATTGATTATAAAAAATCAGGTAATTTGGTACAATTATAAAAAAGTTATTCTGTTTTAAAGGGCGTTCGAATACTTTCGTTACCCACTGTATGTACCTCTGAGTTCAGAATATTCGAGTAACATAATCTCTCACAGCTTTGCAAACGGAATCAGATTATTGTATAAGTTCATGCCCGATTGACATAGATATCGCAAACTGTAAGAACAACTACAGAAAAAAAATAGTAATACAATAATTTCTTTTTTTTTTATTAGAAAATCTCATATGAGATTTATTTCAACATAATTGTAATGCAATACATAGAATACAGTATATATAGAAAACAATACATACAAAACCACAAAACAGAACAGGATACAGAAGAAACATAAATAATATAACAAAGACACGAGAATGATAACGGTATAAACAAACACTTATACTTTAAGTCCGCAGCTCTTAAAAAATGAAAGTATATAACGACAGGCTTTGATATTAGGTTTAGCTATTAATATGGAGACATCCATTGGAAGCTGGAAGTTAATTAATCGGAGTTTATCAATTAATTTGAGCCTTTCCTCATTATACAAGTTGCATTGCCACAAAACATGGTTCAGTGATTCGTCCTCCTCCATGCAACTACACTTAGGATCACAATCATTTCTTTCCTGACAATTGTGGAAAAGTCTGGTGACTGTATAATCGATTAATGAAGCAGTATTCTTAAAAATTTAACCATTGAATTTTATTTTCAAATCGGGCACGAACTTATGCAATCATCTGACATTTTTATGTCCACTCGAATATTTAATTTTTGAAAGACTAAGTTATAATATTACAATATTATTATAATTGATAAAAAAATAATAATATTTGAAATAAATTTTTTTTTTGATAATTTTAAAAATTCTTGAAAAATTTTGTTATATATTAAAAATCAAAATATTCTTAATCGTGATGGGTATAATCAATATGATCAATTGAATAAAAATAACGGTATAAATATAATTAACCAATTTAAAGATAAAAAATTATTAGTTGAAGGGTAAAAAATTGAGAATAAATTTGTTATCATTATTATTTAAATTTTTAATTTTTAATTATTTTTTTAAACTTAATTAATTAATTAAATTGAAATTAGTTTTAATCTGGTCAACAAAAGATTATCTATTCACAGAGCAATTTTTCAATACGAATTTTTCAGACGCAAGGTAAGTGCATATATTTTTGATTTTCTAAAACCTGTTAAGAAAAAAACCCTTTCCGAGTGAAATGCTTAATAATGAACGACAGACGCCACGCGAACTTTCATTTCAAAAAATGGCCCCCATGTTATGTCGCCACTGTTATAAATTGAAGACAGTTCGTGGAAGGATTAATCGGCCGATTAGACGTTCCTCATATCGCTAACCGGATGGTCGTGATTAATTCAAGCATTTCACCTGTTTATGGCTCGAGTGATTTTAATTACGACCAGGCTGGGTGATACCATCTCCCTGGCGAACGAAAAAGGTGCGTTTATTACCCTGCTCTGTGATCGATAATGTTCACGTGCGCTACTATCATCGATACCGTTGACCGACTTTCTGTCCTACTACTTTTTGCTACACAGAATCCTCTGTACACAATCGGTTTTTATCACTGACGTTTGTACTCATACTTTAATTTCGTGTCCGAAAATCAGAACAAAGGATCGTACTATTTTAAAGGACCATGTGCACTACCGTTTTCTAACGGGGGACTATACAGATTTTGTGATCCAAATTCACCCTTTTAGAAGTGAAACACACCATTTTGTAACTTAACTTCACTCTTTTGCAGCTCAAATTCAACCGTCTGTACAAAATGTCTTTTACAAAGAAATTCAAAAGTAATTACCAATTCGTTAACTTTGCAATGCATGAAAACTGTGTGTAGATATCTGCATTTGAGCCGTTCATATTGAAAGAAGTCCAAGTCCATTTAAGTTTAAATTGAAATATTTAACAGTTTGCGTTTCAATGATATTAAAAATATACGTATAGGATACCACCAATTTATCACACTTCTTAAGTATATCTAAGAGAGTTTTACAATTCCTATCACAAAAGTATCAATTATAAAGTGAATAATATGCGTTTTCTTACCAAGGATGAACTTAAGCCACTTTCAAAATTAACAACTAGATTTGTCATAAAATTTGAAAGATCTCAAGACTATTAATATAATTTAAAATACTTTAAATTGAAAAAACAATATTCATTTTCTCTTATATTTCATTGCAAAATTTGAAAAACATCATTTATGCAATTGAAGAAATCTTCTAACTTTATAAATTACGTAACAATTTAATCCTTCTTTACATTTTGAATAAACATTTTGATATGAATAGACATTTTGATATGAAGAAGTCATAGTGGTATATACTAAGAATTGATGGACTATGATTGCTACATTATGTTCAACAGTTTAGACAATTTTCAGCCACGTTAAAACTACTTAAATATATCTACTGGAGGCTAGAGTTGTAAACGTCTGCTGCAGGCTACTTCCTTAACATCAAACAACTGACAAATGGACTTGGACCACTTCCAAAATAAAAATTTGTATCATTTTATTAACCAGCTAATTCGCATTTTACAAAATCTTTGTGATTTTCAATATATTATATTAGTTACAATTTGCTTCAGAATGAAAAGATAAGAAATGTTATTATTAAAATTGCCAACTTGATTTGTCTCGAAAATGGACTTGAGTCACTTCCAAAATAAACGGCTCAATTATTGTAGTCAGATTTTCTGATTAAGAAATTTTTTTAATGAAAGTATATGATTATTGAAACGTATCGAGCATGGCGTCGAGCAGCGTGGGTCTCTCTTATGTTTCACTCGCAGTAATCACACCGCTCGCGTGTGTCTAAACGAATACATAATTTAATCTAAATAAGGGTGAATTTGATTTGCAAAAGGGTAAAACTGATCTGCATAAGGTTGAATTATCACCCTTGTAAAAGGGTGAATTTTGAGTGCAAAACCTATAATAGATTTTGATGGTCTGGGTTAAGTCATTTCTACCATTTTTTTGGCGACGAATCGTAATGTAACGATGCCTTTATCTCGAATGATTACAGGTATAATTTGCGTGTGCTGGGTCGCCGGGACATTGGTCGGTTTTCTACCGCTGTTAGGCTGGAACACCGGCAAGAAATCGAACGAGAAATGCATCTTCACCGAAGTGATGGATTACGATTACCTAGTGTTCCTCTACTTCGCCACGATCATCTTCCCAGCGCTATTAATTGCAGCCTTCTACGCCCATATATACAGAGTGGTCGTAAAACAGGTCAGACAATATTCCGTAAACGTACACGATGACGGTCCGTAAACATGGCGGCGAATTAACCCTTGTGTGGGCAATGGAGTACCCATTTCTATGTTTCCTTGAACAGTTTCTAATATTCTTAACAAATTATTGCAAAACCTTTCTGGATCCTAACCTATCCCCATTCTAAGTTTCATAAAAAAAATATGTATAAAATATTTTGAGTAATTAAGCTTCAAACTTGAAGGTTAAATTTGTGTTCTTGGGGTCATTTCACCTAACCTATCCTAACCTAACCTAACATGTCAATAATATTCACTACTAATTGAGTTTTAATACATAGACGTTTCTTGAGTCCCATATAAGCAGTTCTGAACGGAGCCTTTACGTTCCCCCGACCATCATTTCAGGGAGGAGGCAGTTGTTGTGCAACTTCACTGAAATATGAATATACTCGAAAACTGCGCAGCTGATAAAAAAATGTTATAGAACATAAATTGTTGGAAATTTAATTTTCTACAAAAAAGGTCTCTTGATATTTTGCCATATTTCGCACAATTACCGAGACATTTGCGGATTTATAAAAAACAGGAAATCCACTTTACCGGCTAAACCAGGCCTATTTGATACTTATGACATATACATTTTTTTCTTAAAATGACCCCAAGAACATCAATTTAACCTATAACCTATAACCGAGGTACCCGGGTACCCATATACTTACTTTTATACGTACCCATTATCCTTCTCCGGTAGAAACGAACAAAGTGTAATGTTTTAATTATATAAACTATAATAAAATATTTTGTTTATTTAAACGAGATAAGGGACCCTTCGTTGCCACATCAAATACAGTTGACGACACACGACCTAGAGAAAGAAAGTTGAATACAGGTATAAGATTTATTCGCTTCATCGTGGAATTGTAAGGTCACTTCAAATAATTTTTCGCCAAAATCTTTTAAACAAAGGTTGGTATATTATAAGAAGGGATTATTAAGACTATCGATAATGAATACCAGTAAAATTTGTCGCTGCATATCTCATATATCGGAATACAAGGCCTGGGGTACCCGGATACCCTGGTTGTGAAATTCTTGTTGCCCACACAAGAGTTAATGAAGATGCGATACGCGTTTTTGGGAACATATCTTCAACTTCCTCCGATAGTTCTCATAAATGAAGTTCCTCGTAATTATTCTTATAATTCTAATATCAATACATGCTGAACCTCATTTTTCTTCACTCGAACTCCTTTTGCTCAGACGACCTTCCGATCGAAATTAATGACCCTAATGGTGGCTGCATATCTTACTGGAAACTTAACGCTCCTGTTATTGATCACGTATATTAATCAGACTTTCACACTGCTACGGTAAAAAAACGTGTGGGGGACGGTCCATGAAAGTTTGCTAAATGACTTTTGCACAGGATGATATACAGGGTGTCTACCTACATGTGGGCACATAAATATCTCCTTGATTTTTGGTGACGTAACAAATGTTTTTAATGGGATGTTTCACAAATGTTTTTAATGCAAAGTATTCGCCTTGTAATACCATTTACGTTGCATTAAACACATTTGTTATGTCATAAAAACTGAAGGAAATATTTAGGTGGACCACCCTGTATACGTGTATTCTTGAAGATCCCATGTTTGAATATAAAATGTAAGATCATGATTAGACTGCGGATTTTATGCATTTATGACAAAAATGGGTAAGCACAATTTAAAGCAGTGGACATATTAAAAAGATTTTAAAAAATCAGTGTATTGTCTTCAGCTTCATCAGATAATTAAAAGAAGAATTTTTATTTCGCTTCTGTGTCTTGCAATCAATGCAAACATTTTTTATTTTGTGAAACAGTTTCTCCACTTAAAGAAACAATATAATTAAGTATATTACAGACATAGTGGAGATATATTTATTTTTTCAAAAACTACCGTGTGTGGAACAGAAAAAATCGTGTGCGTGGAAACCACGCGCAACAAAAGTGAAACTTATTTCTTAGTAGGTATAGATACAGATATTTCCTGTTCCACGCACGGTAGTTTTTGAAAAAAAAATCTCTAATATGTCTGTAATATATTTAATTATATTACTTTAATTCATATGAACGTGGTTGCGACCTTTACGAAGCGCTGAAGCCCACAATGGCGGCGCGGGTTACAAAGAGTGAGAGAGAACACTATAGATCCGGGTAATGCTTTTTTCCTTTCCGTGAGACTATCATTTTTAAATTTTTGATTGTCCAAGCGGTTAAGGAGATGGACTCTTCGGTAGACTGGGGTTCGAATCCCGTCGGAGTAAGAAATTATTTTTCTCCGTTCATTCTAAGTTTAAATTTTCGCGCTCTCGACTTAAGACTTCCGTAACATCGACTGCCGTAACATCAACTTCCGTTACATCAGAAAATTGTAACCCTCAGCAAAGGAGTTTCACTGCAAAAGTTGTTGAAGTGAAACTTCTTTTGGCAGGGTGTAAGACTAATTCGCGCCACAGAATTCGCGACACGAAAATGACTAACGAAAAAATAAAAAAACTTCTTGCAGTCTAGTAATTTTTAAGAGTAAATTAAGATTGTAAATGGTAAATAATACTATTGAAGCGACAACAAGATCAGGAACAACTCTCGATGCAGTATTTGCAAGGCATTTAGACAAAATTGAATCAAGAATATTTATCATATTTCAGCTATCACAAGCCAATTGTTTCAATGATAGAATCGTAGAAAATCATAGAAAAAAATAGTAAAAGATCAAAATTTGCGACGCAAAGAAGGAGAACGTATGGGAAATGCTATGAACTATGTCTGTTTCTTTCCCATACGCTCTCTCCTTCTTTGCGTCGAAAATTTTGATCGTTCATTATTTTTTCATCTTAATTCATTATTTAAAAAATTAAGATAATCATTTCCAATTTTAATTTACTTCTAAACATTACCAGACTGCAAGAAGTTTCACTTCTGTTGAAAATGGACGGATGAGGATGAACAGATTAAATATTTTTTTCGTTAATAATTACAGCTCGTGTGTGTTGGTCGAATAATAATACATAAACAGTTACAGCAAATAGTAACAATGAATCCTGGTCGTCGAATCGGAAACCAAACGTCGGCGGGCCCAATGCTGCGGCTTCTTGGTGCGGCTCGTAAACGGGAGGTGAAGGCAACGCAAAATCTTTCACGGATCGTGATCTTCTTCATCATTTGCTGGTTCCCCCTCTACACCATCAACTGCGTGATGGCTTTCTGTCCTCGCTGTAAAGTGAACGACATCCTGATGAACTTCTGCATCATTCTGTCGCATTTGAACTCGGCTGGGAACCCGTTACTCTACGCTTATCACTTAAAGGACTTCCGGGCGGCCCTGAAGAATTTCATGTGGAAGCTTCTATTCCCTCACAGCGATGTGAAGTCCAGCGTGGTCAGCGTGATCCATGATCGCGGTTCTTTGGTCGGTTTGCAGAGGCAGTTGCAGAGGCAGGCTGGGTTGTCTTCGGCGAGGAGTCATCGGTCCAGCTTGTTGAATCAGGTTGGGTGCCATTTAAAGTTCGGTATGAATGTTAGTTGCATGCAGAGTTGTGCAAAAGGTAATTCGATTGATGATTGATAGACTGCGGATGTTTATGTAAATACATGTATCGATATGCAAACATTATTTTGCATATTGCATACGTTTTCTACCATATGCACATGCACATACACAGGGTGGAGCAATAACTATATGTCCACTTTAAACGTTGGCGTTATTTGTAACAATATGAAAAAATGTTATACATATGTAAAACAACACAATAGACACATTTTCTGAGTAGGTGGAGGTATGGAGATTTCAAGGACACCTTGATTTTTTAAAATGATATTATTATTGTTTTATAATTATTATATTTTGTATATGTAGTAATAGTGCTAGTGTTTCTTCTATAAAATAATAAGTATTTTCAATTAGTTCTTTAGCGAATAAAAATATTTTATTTGAAATTTATTTAACATTGAAAATACATTTTTCATGAAAAAAAAACAATAAAAAATAATTTACCACGAAGGGATTCGAACCCTGCAGCGTAACAGTTCAGCTCGCTGCTTTAATTGCATACATCTCGAAAACTATTGAGTGCCTGCCCCTATAATGGGGTATTTTCTTAATCAGGGGAACGAGATCTATAACTCTGTAAAGTCTGAACTAAATCCATGAAGGACAGAGCGGAGGTTCTTCTTGTAAAAAATTTATGTTATAAAATAATAAGTATCATTTTCAATTAGTCCTTTAGCGAATAAAAATATTTTATTTGACATTTATTTAACATTGAAAATGCATTTTTCATGAAAAAAAAACAATAAAAAATAATTTACCACGAAGGGATTCGAACCCTGCGGCGTGACAGTTCAGCTCGCTGCTTTAATTGCATACATCTCGAAAACTATTGAGTGTCTGCCTGTATAATGGGGTATTTTCTTAATCAGGGGAACGAGATCTATAACTCTGTAAATTCTGAACTAAATCCATGAAGGACAGAGCGGAGGTTCTTCTTGTAAAAAATTTATGTTATAAAATAATAAGTATCATTTTCAATTAGTCCTTTAGCGAATAAAAATATTTTATTTGACATTTATTTAACATTGAAAATGCATTTTTCATGAAAAAAAAACAATAAAAAATAATTTACCACGAAGGGATTCGAACCCTGCGGCGTGACAGTTCAGCTCGCTGCTTTAATTGCATATATCTCGAAAACTATTGAGTGCCTGCCCCTATAATGGGGTATTTTCTTAATCAGGGGAACGAGATCTATAATTCTGTAAATTCTGAACTAAATCCATGAAGAACAGAGCGGGGGTTCTCCTAGTAAAAAATTAAAAATTTGCATTAACATTGGCAATTTTGTCATCACAAATGAAGCAGATTTACACGTGCATGGTGTAAGGTAGAAACTATTGTACTATAGCAGTGTCATTAAACTCGAATCTACCTTTAATGATGCCGCCGCTATCGGTACTCGACAGCTTCGTCTAACTCCAATAGACAGTGTGCCTATTTATTATCAGTTCCCACTGTTTATTGGAAATGTATGTCTTATCTTATCGATGCATAATAACGCGCGTTTCACATTCAGGTGGCCGACGTCAGATCGAAACTACCAGCTCTGTCGAAGAATGCGTCGATTCGCGAAAATGAAGCGGACGATGGATCGAGTTCGTCGCAGAGCGACAAACAGGAAGCGGATGGCTGCAGCAACGAGAACGCGAGTCAAAACAGCAACGAGGATCATCAGAGCGAGAGCGACACTTACGCGAACAAACGGATCGACTCGAGTTTGTTGAGAACACCATCTTGTGTATCCTCGATGGAGCTTCAGACCTACAAGCCGATGGTGCCGCTACTTCCGGCGGAAATCGATCGCGTCGAAGAAACGCCACCCGCGTCAATTTTCGTGATCGAGGTGGACGTAAATCATGTGGATTCGGTTCGCGAGGCAACGGACGAAGGATCGATAGAACGCAAGGATGAAGGCTGATTATCTTCCTATCGTTCACAATTGATGATCGTTGATAAGAATTCGTGCATGCCCGAAATAGACATTCGTACGCCGAAAAACGTGTAATTCGATGTTTAGCGTTAGTTCGACGTATGATATTCCGAGACCTGATGTTAATACTCATTGTAAATCGCCTACAAATTATTCTACGGATTTTATCACACTACGTAGTTCGCATTAAGACTGCGAACATCCGACTGAACACGATTTTTGAGATTTTGTTTCTCCACCCTCTCGTCGATATAATGTTAATCAGTGCTATGAGTGTACTGTGTCCAACTGTAATGTTATAGAATAGTGGAATTATTAATTCACTTTTTTACCGAGATCAAGTATTATTATTTCGTGACTGTTTTAGTAAGATCACTTGTTTTCTGTCGATCGTACATGGACAATTATAGATTCTTTAATTAACATATCTCTGTAACGTCATATCTTTAATGTAACGAAAGACAACGATATCTACGCGAATTATGTTTGATCCTGACATAAAAGTCGAAGGATAATGAAGAAAGACGTGTTTGGAACTAAGATCATTCGACGTGAAAGAATAATACGAATTTTTCACAGTATCAGAGGATTTGTCATGTATAGTTATTTGTATATTTAATGTTCATTCCGTATGCTGTATATTACAAGCCAAGCAAAATAAATGTCACAAAATTGTCTATTATAATTTCTAATTACTAATTAGTATCTACTAATTAGTAGACTGCGGATCTTTATGCGTTTATAGAAAGATCACGTAGATGAAATTCAAAATTGTTGAACAATTTAAAAAACTGAAGATATCAATATCTCCTCTATTAAAATCATTGAGGGAAGATGTAACGTTCAATTTGGTTTCTATTTCTTGCAATCGGTGCAGACAATTTTTGTTTTGCATATAGATCCGTAGTCTACTAATTAGTAATAGTTAATATTTCTCGATCGTAAATTTTTATAATATATAATTAATATATGTTCTCGGCGCACAGATTCGATCAATAATAAAAAACAAACAAAATCAATTTGCAATAATTAAATTGTACTTGGCGTTTCGATCTGGGTTTGGACCATCTTCAAGAGCATTGCGTCTGCAATTATATATTGAAATAGTGTACCAAGCATTTCAATATATTTCAATATATTTCAATACACACTATTCCAATATACAATATATATTATTATAAGTATTTATAAGTATATAAGTATATAAGTATTTCAATATATTTCAATACACACTATTTCAATATACAGGGTGTCCCAAAATTCCTCCGACACCCGAAAATGACAGGTTCCTTGGGTCATTTGAAGCAACATTTTCCTTTACGAAAATGGCGTCCGCGGCTTTGTTTAGAAATTATTAATGAAAAACACGGACCAATCAGAGCGCGATCTAGACATGCGATGACACGTTCGGCCAATTGACAGTTGGCGCGTCGGGCCGACTGTGCTAACTCGCGTCTAGGTCGCGCTCTGATTGGTCCGTGTTTTTCGTTAATAACTCCTAAACAAAGCCGCGGACGCCATTTTTGTCAAGGGAAATGTTGCTTCAAATGACCCAAGGAACCTCCCATTTCCGGGTGTCGGAGGAATTTTGGGACACCCTGTATAATTTCAGACGCAATGCTCTTGAAGATGGTCCAAACCCGGATCGAAACGTCGAGTACAATTTAATTATTGCAAATTTGTTAACATATATTAATTATACATTCTACCAATTAGTAATTGTAATAGCACCTTAAATAATTGAAATAAATAATTGAAAATTATTATAAATTTGAAATAATCGTAGATATTACTCCATAAGATCTTTATTCAAAACCAAGAACATTATTGAAAATCTCTCAATACACTTGTTCTTATTCGATGTGTGCAGCTATTAACTCGGTATTATCTGATATCATCCATTACTTGTAAAATACTAGAAGTTCTTACAAATAGAGGGTAATGCCGATTGTCCAGGTCTCACCACGAGAAGGTTGCTGCACAGGAGACCCGGAAAGGGAGTCAGAACGAATTCAATATTCCTTCTGGCTCCCTTTCTTACACTCACGGACTTATACTTAATTACGCAGGTATGTTGAGTAATTATTGCGGAGCAAAAGGTGTGAATTGGAAAAGAAGTCTCCGATCTACAGGGGACCAAAAGCAAATCGGGCAGAGGGCTCCGATTCTTTCAAACAGAAAAACCAAATGAACCAGGGCAGAAGGCTCTGTTCGAGGGTGACGCGAGCAACGGCTAAGAGGGGTTCAAACTGCAATACCAATTTTCTGCAACCACTTTCCGTCATAAACGGACATAACTGGATGTTAAGAACCGTTAAGGGGGTAGGGTACCCTTATTTTAAGGTAGTTATCATTGTGATCAACCTCCGCGCAGAAAAACAGTTTGACAACAGTGATGAACGTACACTTCGTACTCAACTTACGATACGTAAATTGCTGGTGGATGATGAAATGCTTACAAGTACAAATCAGTTTCTGTTATAACAAAAATGTCGAAACGGCGTTTACGTTTATAACAGACTCTCTACAGCCCCAAACCTACTCACGAGCACGCACGCCATGCGGAATCGCCTACCGCGACGGTCGCTAGATGGCCAACACTATGGCGCCGATTTCTCGCGAGTGAAACTGGGACAGGTGGCATACAAGTAGGTGCAGCGAAACCGCATAAGATAGAGTTGAGTCGAAGTTATCAAGTATCTAAATAACTATATCTGATCGCTCCGGAAACTGAGACTTATCTGCGTTCTGAACCTATCTCACTAGAACTGACCAGAACCGAGCCCTAGAACGTCACACAATTGCTGTCACCTTGATTCTTAGCCGGGAAGTACTGACGAGAACGAATCATCTGGGAGTACTATCGCACCGGATACCGCCATCCGGTTTGAAGCTGCAACATGTCCAATGAAGATAAAAACGCCTCCAAGTCCGCGCAGACGCAGGATTCTCAAATAAATAAGCCGATGGGAGAATCCGTTTTGACAGGAAGAAGCGATCCGTCTGAAAAAGGGCCTGCGTCAGCGTCAGCCATTAGAGGCCAGGAAGCCCCAGGGCAGGAACCGCGAACCGACCCCATGGCCAGGAGCAGTCCTGAAAATCCCGAAAACACCAAACCCCCAAACTCTAGAGGCCGCCGCCATAAAACCAGACGACTACTGCAGCCCGTAATACCAAGAAAAGCAGAAGGAAGCTACGCACTGCATCTAGACCGGATGGAGACGGAGCGCCCATACCGCGTCCCCGTGCAAAACGGGTGGGTTACCTTCCGGAAAGAAAGGAACGGTCTGCTTTATCTCAAACACGAGAAGCAACCATGAGTTAAGGCTCTGTACTCTGTATATGTGTATTAATAAAAGTTATAAACTGTTAAAAGTTATACTACATATTTTACCACCAACATAGGATAATTAGAATTAAGTTAATTATAAGTAAGCCATCGGGGTAAGACTCGAAGTATGAGGGAGTGTAACGATTACGTCTTAGATTCGAGACTTGCTACAGCCCCACTCCAAAATAGATATATGTGTAGATCCGTACTGCTACTAGTTTTAAGTCCGCGATCCCACCGTTAGATGTAAGTCCACCGAACTGCGAGTAATTCTAAGCCGTTAACCACACCGCACTCCGTCATTCAAACTTCAAACAGACGTCATTCAAACCGCCGTCACACCGTGAGTCAAAACTCAACCGACGACGCCGCCGGAAACCGCCGCTAACTATTTCCGCCTATTTAGCAATTAGATACCTCACACCGATTAGATACGTAACCTTTGTTATTATTATTATTATTATTATTATTATTATTGTTTTATATACATTGATAAATATAGCCTAGTTTCTACCTATAAACCGTATTTGCTTACTCGTATCCAAGAATCCTCGACAATTGACTGATTCAGCAGTTTTCCCACTCCCGAGTATTACGATATAATAAAACACAATGAATGATCTTCTGTTTAGCAAAAATATCTGCGAACGGTATCCACGAAACTTGACAAAGTCAATTTTTTGCTGCCAACGCGAGCCCGTAGCATTTGCTACTTCTGTTTTGGGGGTCGAACTAAACTTGTCAAATTTGTTTGCTCTACACTCTACATTATGTATTGCCATCCGGAATTCTGATTCCAGAAAGTCATGCTGAAACGGGAACCATATGTGTTCTCCCTTATTTCTCAGAGAATCAAAACGAAATATAGCTCATTTTGTAGCTGAAGATATTTTCTACAGCGAATGACCAAGATTGTATCCAGAAAATTCATCTGAAGGTATCAAACCTTGGATTCCATGACTCTATATTATCAATTTTGGAACTACTTCTAACACTTATATTACAAAATATGCGCTCGAGACTTAACTCTCCTCTTTCGAATAAGCTCTTGTCCAGCGAAAAATATGCTCATATAAAAACAAATACATACTAGTCATTTTCTCGCTCTACCTCATCCCGCCGCAATAGTCAGAATATTCTCAGCGAAAATCAGTTCTTTTTATTAGGAGCCCAGAAGTATGATGGAGATTCGAATTTTATCTAACGACTAGGATAAAAGATATACGAGAAAGATAGAACGTCATTATCAACTCTGGTTATTGACGCCTGTCAGTTTTGCGGAGCTTTTAGACAAAGAGGAATATATTGTGTGATAAGGATAGAGAAACGGAGTTTACAAAGTTGATTATCAGCTTCTGTTACTTTTGTCCGAAAATTATTAGAAGTATGGTGGAGCTCTGAGATAAAGATGATATTGTGAGACAAACGTAGACTAATGTGCTACCACCTTTGATGGTAGAGGTTGACTAAAGACAAGAAAGGCAGGATTTTTGAATTCAATATGCATAGAAGATTTAGAACGGAGAGAATAAGGAGATAATAAGTGTATACTAAAATAAAGAGAACAGATTTCAAACGACAATGATTTATCATTTATTGCAATACCCAATGAAGAAAGGTAGACTACAGTTTTCTCAGCCAGGCGTTCTGTTCAGAAATCTCGAGATCCAATTCCACAGCGGCCGATTTTAAAAAAAAGGTCACGTGTCAACGGTATATAAAACAATCGATTACGTTAGAGCGAGGTCGCATAATATATATAAAACAATGACCCTTGATTAAGTATTACAATACGTCATTTAAGTTATGCTAACAAAAATATAACTCTTATTACCAGTGAGAATAATCGTTCATCCGTATAATTAAAACGTTTTCGCAGTCACTTATACGCCTACGAATATATATATGTATACATATATATATATATAATATATCTTAAACATTTACGTCGTCGTATACATACATATACAGAGTATTTTGCGGACAACGTCATTGGTTCAGCAACAAATAACGCTTTTAATATTCGAGTAAAGATTATTATCATTCTTGTCGATATTGGACTGCACAGTGTAAAATCTAAGATACGTTCTATGACGAGATCTTTGCTAAAACTTTGTTACTTAAATGTTGCTCCGACATCGTCGACGACGAACCAATAAAATTGTCCACATCTCAAACACTCCGTACATACATATACACAGTTTATATACACACGTATGTATACATGTATACATACACACGGTCAAATTCTGATAGACGCGTACGTATACATATAAATACACCGTCTCGTTATATTTCTCTGTGTCTGTGTATATATAATAGAGCTACGTTCATGCCACTTTACAACGATACAAACAGTCAATATAGTTCAATAATTAGTCAATTAAACTGTTTCGTGTACCACATCACAGCAAAGACAGCGCGGATAAATAATATACATGGAATTGTTTTTCTTTTCTTTTTACGCAAGGACTAGATCAATGGCAGATCTTCAATTGGCTACACAATATACCTTTGAAACAGTCAAGGAACAATGATGGCACAACAATGAGTTAATCGATAATATTTAATCTAATCCCGTCTTGGATACCGAACCACGCAGAGAAAGAAAAAAGAAATCAAAAATAAAAAAAAAGAGGAAGAATAGTTGTCCGTCGTTCGAGATGATCCACGGGCGAATCGTCGCTGATCTACACGTTTCCTTTTAGACATCGTTGCTTAAAGTAGTTGAAAAATTCCACATCCCCTATTGCTCTTGGAGTAACTATCGTCGTAATAATAATTAATAGACTGCCGATGTTTATACAATTTTTTATTTTTGCAGGCTTTCAAGAAAGTGGAACAAATGAAATCATATTTTCAGTGTTAGGGATCTTTATAGATCCGAAATAAGTAAAAATCGTATTAAATTCTGTGGATCTTTATACTCCAGCATTTTTAACATTTTTAGAAGCCACAAATGCATAAAAATCTGCAGTCTAATAATTAGTCACAGTAATAAGCGACGCGTGGCGATTCGAATTGTGACAAATTTACAAAAATTATAGATATACTCATTCCCCGGTCTTAACAACAAAGCCGGACGATAATTAATCATCTAACCACAATTGTTTAAGCGTACAATTCTCAAGAGAAACGCATCGGTAACTAACGGTGAGCGCCTACTCGCCAAAACCGCCATCTGGCTTTATTATCATCTGGACAGCATGACCGTCGACGGAGCGCACAGCTAACTAGTTAAATCATACACTATATGTATATCGTTACCCATGAACATCGTAGCTACTTATTATGTACACTTTCTGGTTATTATTTACATTGCCGGTGATGTCGCCGGCAACATGGAACTATGCGATAAGAGGGAAGCGTCTTTGTACCAACGTTTTCGGGAATCGCCCCCTTGGGTCTGCTCGATAAACAACATACAAAACAGTGTTACACTCTTACTATAATCTTCCCGCTCTTCTTCTTCCTTTTCTTCTTCTCTCTATTCTCCTTAGAAATCGATATGAAGAGATACATTGAAAGTATGACATAGCACCAGTGTTGAGATTCAAAATGTTTGCAGACCGGTTTCATAATTTAGCAATTTGAGAGGCGACACAGTACACGTATATTTGAATGTAAACCAGCAAACATCCTACATTATATTTAATGTAAATATTGCGAGTTATAAGTAAAATGAAACTTTAACTTTGCTCACTCTCTGACAATTAATTTGAATTGTACATTTAACATGCAATCAATTTGAACGAACTAGGCATCACTGTCTATAATGTTTAAAACTGTTCGTATTCAAATGGTTGAAAACTGCTTGAATCTCATCACTGCATAGCACCGAAGGAACTTGGCCGCGACAGTATGCATCATTATAGTTCCTGGTAATAGAGTACTAACAAGGCTTACAGGCTAATCGTTAACGCTAACAATGTAACGATGAATGTCAGTTTCCCCTCGGATCGAGGGGCTCTCAGGTAACAATTTCAACGAATCTTTATACTTCTTACGAACTACCAACAGAGGAGAAGTTAACGCTACGGTAAAAGATGATTGTACACACATACATCCTTTTTGTTCGCTAGACTGAGACGGTGGGTATACTCTTCTACAAACCGTGCCTCGCATCTAAGGAAACGTCCCACCCCCTCTCATTTTATTCGTCATTCACAGTAGGAACTAAGTCGCATTCACTCGTTGCACCGTATTATCAAAAATTTTGATCGTGTTCGATCACGGTTTGCAAAAGACTCGGTTACCGAAACAGTATTTCTTCATACACAGTGTTTCGCCGCAAGGTCTCTATAAGAAAACTAAAAGCCCCGATCGCTGATTGAAGAACGAATTGCATCGCATGAAGTTTCAGTTTTATCATAACAAAGGGCACCGTGTGATCGTCTTTGCGCGGGGGCGGAGGTCCTCGTACGTTCGAGCCATTGTTGCCAGGCTGCGAATCTTTGCGCGAACGGTACTTAATTTTATGCAAGATCAAAGTGAAAGAAATAGAATTTTTTGCCAATTCACGTTCTTCATTTTCAAGATTGTCATCTTCATTTTGGAGTTTTCTCTACCATCCATAAACAGTACGTTCATTTACCACCACATTTTATAACTCACATTGAAATGAACTACATTAAAATACATTTAAATGTATAGTTAGACACATCACAAAATAAAAACTCTAGATAAACTTTTCTTTGTTAAGATATTCTACTAAATGTAAGGTAACTCTTTTACGAAATCTCAAATCAATTTAGCAGAAGCAAATCGTGGATTGAAGTATGCTAAGTATGTACTATGACTTTGAGTAACAAAGTGTATAAAGTTAATTCAACAATGGTTAAGTAATCTGCGATTGTGGTTGTAACTGATCTGTAACGATGGTAGCCAATGCGTCAAAAATCAGCTTTGACATTTCATATGCAACAGCCTGATAGTAGTGTTTTAGAAGCGTGTGTGCACTGTAATCGAATAAAGATTCGCAGTTGAGAGGTTGCTATCGGAGAGGTTATGCTTGCCCGGACGTTTTGTAGCGTGCCTCGACTTTCAGAAGCCTCGGATCTGATCATTTCCAACGACCCCGGATTACAATTTACAGGTATAGATAGTGGATATAAAAGTGGAGTAACAAAGTTAGATCTTCTTTAAATTGTTGAGCATGTGTCGATTGAAATGTACGAGGACTTCTTCGTTCGGTCCGCACCGACTCCGTTCCAGGGAAGATCCTCGCGAGAATACAATAACAATACCGTTCACCGCCGGGATTCGAAGAACGACCGGCAGCGAGCGAATCGTCAGAGTTTCTCCGGTGCCGTGGATCTGATGGCTGGCGCGGTTTGAGGTGAAATTGGAGGGCCGACGCTCGTCGATCGTTCCAACGGCAACGTCATGTTGCTCGGGATCGGCTGGGATATCGCACGCTTCGCCAGTCTGAAAGAGCTGTCAATCATCCAGGTTAATGCCCGAGCAATCCGTGATCTCTTTAATCTAAATAATTTGAAAAAAAGACTGCGTGTTAATGTATAGAGCGTTAAGTAACTTGAGAGACTTGATGCACTGATCAGAATAATTAGGGTAATCCTGGAAACGTTAGACTAGTCCCAATTGTTCTGAGCATACAGTAAACGCTCATTATTAGTCCAACAACCGTGTTTTCACGAACTTATATCGTGGCCCTGACTTGATTATTATACGACTGCGTCTGAAATTATATTGTGCTTGGACTTGTTTTAACCAGAAAAATGCCATAAGTTCTTTTTGAAAGTCCCATAAAAAAATCATGAAAATGGAGAAGTTTGAACACTCGATTCATGGTGCCAATGTAGTAGTTTTCATTCATCATTGTCGCCCTGCGGCGTTTGCCCGCGGCGGAGTGAGTAGGCACTGAACAGTGATCGTGCCCTCGACTCCGGACTAATAATGAGCGTTTACTGCACTCTGCACACTGACTGTCGATCTGTTCTGATTTGACTCTGTTAGACTCAGAGATTGTTATCGTAGGTTCCTACAATTAATGCTGATCTGGTTTATCTTATCGTCAACAGTCTGTGTGCTGAGTATGTTTTAATGTTAAGAAGACATTGAAATTGTTAAAGAAATTGGCAAACAGGGTAAGCATCAAGAGAGTTAGATATATACTATCAGCCGCAGGGATTCATGAATCATGCCTGAAGAATCAAATCCTTGTTAAGTCCTATGTATAGTTTTGGGGATACTGAAGCGGACATTGAAATGTCTCGGGCACGAGGTCGAATAAAATGTCCGTTTGAACGTAGATAGAAATACAATCTGTCTACTCTCTAAGTCTAGATCTAATTGTGAGATATATAGGTGAACGTTCCAATAACCTATTGAACGTTATCGAACTTGCAGCAGAGATCGTGAGAAGTATGCTGCATCTATCGACGATAAACAGGTGTACATCGCCAGTTGTGGAAGCAGATGAGAACATGGATATTAGCAGTGTGTTTGGATTTTCATACTGAAAGCGTGACATAAACATCTCCGTAAACAAGAAGCACTGGTGAATGATCGGATGGCGGTGAAGACGAATGGCTGTCCTGCAAAGACAGTGGTGTAGAGTGGGTCAGTTAGTCGTTGCTTAACATTCTGAGTGCCATGTCGGTCATATATAAAACAGACTTGGAAATCAATTTTTGATACACTCTACCAAGTAAATCAAATTTTATTAAGATCTATGAGATGCGAAAATGTTAGAACAATCATAGATATGGTGAACTTTGTTTTGATCTTATGTATGTTTATGGATCTTAGTGTGGCACTCAACGTGTTAAATGAAGAGACAGAGGGACGTCCGCATCCTCCATTGTGAGCATGAGCGTTCAGATTACGTTATACATTTTTTTGGCTAGACAAATCTCCCGTCGTTGGCTTCAGGCAAGTACAAGCAGCAATATACTTCTTACAATAGAAGTTGCTTCAGTCCAAAGTATGCAACAATGTATCATGAGATAAGAAAAGACAGTACAGTTTGATCTGAACAAAGCTGGTCGACTCTGTTTCAATTGCTGCAGGATCTGCATATCTGCTCCTGCTAGGGTCAATAGCTAGAAAAGATGCTGGAGTACTTGCGAATAGACTGTAGAAGCTTGAACGTACGATCATTGTGCGAGACCTTCATTCTATTCCACTTTCCATAAATTAAACGTCTACAGTCTTTGTACGACACACAGTGCATTGAAAACCTGTTTTTTTTACTTTCTCCAATAAAAAATAGAGGTCGCCTTGATTATTTAAATGTTGATATATATTTTTGATTTTAAAGTTTGAAATAATGCTAAAATAATTTTGGCCACAGTAAAACGGATTTCCAGTTCACTGTGCACCGGTTAGGTTCGTGAGTAATGTTATTCGAAATGGCATTCGCGTGTTATGTATCAGTAAAGTGCATTGTGTCAGAGCTTTAATCGCATGATAGACGTGCTGTTAGTCTTTCGTACAAGCAGATGTCTTCGTCTGATCTACCACCAAACCAAAGATTTAAAAACACTTCCATCGAGAGAAGAAGAAGAAGAAGATAGAGATAGAGAGAGAGAGAGAGAGAGAGAGAGAGAGACTACTTTGATGGTGGTGGATCTAGCTGAATATGTATGATATTTTTTCCGCAACACGCACGCACGCACATTCACCTAACAGATTTGAAGCGGTATAGGGCTCTGTGGTTTACCTTGGTCGCTATAGTGAGATCAGACCATTTCACAGGGTAACGAAATAACGGTTTTTGTTAAGTTTCTCTACATCTAGACACTCATACGTTGATTTAACCGCAAATTCTGGACATATGTACGGCTGACAGATAAAACATTAAGTTTGAGCGTAGAACGGCGGCGGTTCTCGCCGCGTAACACGACGTATCTTCATAACAGGTACCTGGAACGAACAGACTAATAAGCTTCAAACATTGTTCGGCTGAAGAATAAGGAGGAACGTATGGAGAAAGATAGAGACAGAGAGAAAGAGAAAGAGAGGGGAAGATCAGTTCTGAAATAGGTCAGAGAAACAAGACGTTACTTCTATCTGTGAGAGCCTAGCATCACTCTAATACAACAAGCATAAAGAAGAAAAGGGAAATGACGATGATACGAACATGAACGACACTGTACATAGATCATACATAAGCTAGGTGGAACTACAGAAGACTTGTTTCGAGACGAAATTCGATGCAGTCGCGAAATTAACTGCTGCATCGTTCAGGCTTCATGTAGAAATGATACCTATGCATCCAAACATACGATATAGACCAGGCTTGGACATTGTACGAATATAAAAACGATTTTTCTCTTGATTATTTCATCATGTTGACATCGAATCATTTTACTTTTGCATTCAAGTAAACTTTTACTCGTGATCCACTCAAATGAATCGTAAGAATCTGAGTAATTAAGTTTTAATACTCGGAGTCGAAGGATTCAATGTGACACTATAACGTTATGGTCTGTTTCTACGTAATGGATGTTTGTACTGGATATAATTGAGAAGTAAAGTAATTCAAATAAAATAAATTTCATCACAATGTTTGATGCCGAACTATTATTGATTTCATTTGAGTGGTCCGAGTAACTCAAATAAGAAATTCTAAAATAAATTGAAATAATTCATTATTGTAAATTGTATAACTGTGCCCAAGCCTGATGCAGACTAACATTCTACGATATAACGACAGGAGAACCGTTGGTTCGTCAGTCTATATCGTTTGCCAAGACTCTTATGGATTATACCATGCGACTACTTAGATTATTCGTGGTTTATGTACCTTGTTCTCGTAGTTACGATTGTTTTTACAAATCTCTCGACTATATTGGTTTAGTTAACATCGATTCGGGCGCGAGCATGAAGAACGCACCGTCGTCGCTTCTGAAACAACTACTTTTTTGCTTGAAACGTTGTCATATATGTATAACGACGTCACAGTACACAGTTTATAAAAATACAGCCTTATCTATGTACAGATAACAGAGAGCTTTTTGATTATGATCTCCGAAATGCCTTACGCCCACTCCGCACACATCTTCTCCGTCTAGGAGACAACATTTATCACGACACATCCGCCGTTCTGCAGCGATCGAAACGTCTGAACGTCGGGGTTAGCAAGGATCGAATGAATTATTACCTTAAAAATGTCCACATCACCACAACATGTAATCCGATCGGACAAATAACTGCGTCGAACGTGCATCGAAGAATTGATTGCTCACCTTCTTCGCCGTAGCGAAGCGTTCTGTCCAGGCAAACCAAATTGACCCCTTGGAATCACCATGCGAGCGTTACCCTGGGCGGGCCTTGAGCCCCCATGAGCCTGTAGCATGGTCAAATGAGCAGCATAGCCATCATGGAGGATCGTCGCCAGAAGGTGGTGCTTCTTCGGTACTTTACCGATGATGAATATTTGACTCGGTTTAAGATTGATCGCCGTGTACACACTTATGTCTTTGCTACTCCCGTATGCGTGATGGATTAATACACCGTGTTCCTAAACAGAAATAATAAAGTTATAGTTTTCCACTTTATGGTAACATAAAAGTTACCTTAGTGCACAGGCGTGCAAAATTAGCACTAGATTTACGGGACGCGTAAAAATATTCTTAATTTACGATTCTCTATTACTAAAAATTCAGTAATCCTTTAATTCTGCACGCCGATATAGTTACAGATAGTTGTATAACATTTTACCTGAACGAGTCTGTTTAAGTACGCAGCCTTGTGGCCCAAAGGGTCTGTCGAAAGGCCATCCGCGAAGGATACAAGACCGTGAGGGAAATTATGTTGAGACAGCCAGGAAACGACCTTTTGTTGCTGCATGTCGGGCCTCGCGGTAATATAAATAATTAAGTAACCCAGTTCTTGCCAGTGCCTAAATTAACCAAACAAACATTAGCTTGTTATATAAAAGAGGAGAAGATACACAAACGTGGTAATTTGATAACTTTAATATAAAATCAGTAATTTTAAGTTTCTGAAGACTTTCAAAAATCGATTTCCCGGTCAAAAATTCTGAGAAAATGTACAGTCGTGTGTGCTATTAGGTAGAATATTCAAACATTTTTTCGTAATTTTTCGTTTAGCAAAACAGAATAAATAGAGCATAGTTCATCTTATTTTTGTGTTAGTAGGATTTCAAGGTTGTACCTGACAACATCCACAGCTCCTGCTCTCACTTTTGGATCCTTCCCGCTGACAGACATACTCGCAGTGAACGAACCATCTATACTAAACACCACACACTCCGTTTTCGGTGGAATCACAGCCATGAAAAAGTCTACAGATGTATGATCACCTCTAGAAGAAGAAATTAATTTGTATCATCTAGAATACCTTCTCAATACTCGCTTGATTGATAGCGTTACCTGACAATCATTTTAATAGGATGCAGTCCATAGCCCAATGCTTTGTCGTCCGGTATCCTATAAGTTATTCTACCATTTTTGTCAGTTGTCTCTGTGGATAAGTACGTCCATTCTCCTGCCGGAGAATCCTTCATGATGTGGATATCCACTTTCTCACCTGAAAGAATCGATCGTACATGTACAGTGTCTTTGTAGTATGTAATTTATGTGATACAGTATTCAACACACCTTTCAATGCGATAACGTCTATCGGACTGTACATGAATCTAGCAACCAGCACTTGTGGTGCTCCTTCTCTAACAATTACATCGTTCGCTCTATGATTGGCAGCAACGTTCTAGTTTAATAAAGACAAATGTGATAAGTGACTGCGGATTTTATGCATTTATGACAAAAATGGGTTGGTGTAATTTCAAACAACCAAAAGATTACAAGAATTTAAGAGTATGATTACATTTCTTACAGCGTAATAAACATATTAAAGAAAGGAATAAATTCCTTTTATTCAAAATAAAAATTGTTTGTCCCAACAGAAATCTGAAACGCAACATTTTACTTCGACTGCTAGTTCCAGTGTGAATACCTTCAGTTTAACGGAGGTACGTTTCTTGTTCCATTTTTCTCTAGGTTGACCTGGACGGAAGGAAGATAATTCTTTCTCTTCGTTAGAGAGTATTGGCAAATCGAATCTGCCCAATTGCCGTAGAATGAACGCTATTACGTCGTACGATTCCCAGTAGCTGGCGTGGAAAAGATGAGGCAGAGCATTCGTAGGAAAATTCGACAAGCCTTCTGGACAGTAAAGCGCGTAATCCAGTCTTTTTGCACCCCACCATTTTTGCGTCACTGTAACAAGTCGCCGATTAAAGAAATAAAATATTCGTGTCTGAAAGATTCAGTAACAAAAATTTACTTTTTACGTACAATTGGTTACTACTTGGATATTTTCTACCATACCGGACATCGTACTGTGGATCGATATATCAGATAGCCTTCTTATATGCGACACATTCATGTCCGTGAATAATTGTGCATTTGATTGAATCGCCTCCACTGGAAGCAATACACGATATATACAATTCTTTGTCTCCTTTATCTGTGCAAGGAGGAGAATTTAAAATAGATCATTTGAATATCTCACTTGTTATTGATACTTAGACAGCCGATCTCTATACAAAACAGAAATTTTCAGCCTCAATTGTAAAAAACAGGAGTCAAGTAAAAAGCTTTTTTTTCTTAAATATAAATGCATAAAATAATAGCAAGCGAGATATTTGGATAACTTATTTTAAATTTTCCACACTCTATAGAAAATAAAATTGTGTATGCATATTGAATACATACACAGATGGTAGGGCTGACCATTCCCAAGTGGATACTTTTGATATCGAGCCACGTTAACTGGCGGAAGTAGAGAAAATCTTGCAGATATCAGTGGCTCTAATCTAGCAGCTACAGGGTCAGTAGGATGGAATAAGTTGTACAGTTGATTCACCGATGGTCTCTTTATATTGCCATTCTTATCGCCGCCTGCGGAAATTTTTCTATACGCCAGAACTAAAGCGAGTGGAGTACCGAACATGAAAAATTCGCCTACGTCAAAATCCAGTTTAGAATGTTGGAGATCACTGAAAGAAAAAAGAAAATATATTAACATTATTATGGAATTTTCACCGTATCGGTAGACATTGACACACGCAAGTCATGTTTCCCGGGTGCTTACTTTACACTAGAAGATTTTCTTCTGGGAGAAGGCGCTGCCAAGTGTCTCCCATCGTCGTTACTATCACCTTGACTATCCAAAATATTATTTTCACTATTATGTCTAGAATGTGTTGATCTACACAAAGCGTCGAATGTTAAAATCGCTCCTACTGAGTCCCCTATAAAGGAAATTTGTCCACTAAAACCGCGACCCTCGTCGCTTCTTATAAACTCGTGGTACACTTGATTGGCTCCAGTTATGACTCGCGAAACAGCGTCCTGATATTCAGGCGTGGAACTAGCAAGCAGCGGAATCGCTCCAATCGGAATCGTGTCGTTGGTAACTGGAGGTGCATCCACACAAGAAGGCGATATATCGAAGCTGTATGGACTTAGACTGAAATTGAATGCATTATGATATTGTGAACACTAAATTACCACAGAGGAACAAGATACGTAGAAGATAAGGGATCAAATTTTACCTTGATAAAATACTAAGACCTTCGGTGCAGATCGAAGGGCAGGAAACAAACCTAATAGCGACATGACCGACCATGCTAGGATAGTGTTGTCTCATGACCGACTCGAAGGCCCCTTTGAACGTTGTTATGTCCGATTTTTTCGCAGTTAGGTCCACGTTAGCGTCTGAAATATGTAGAAACGTGTTATTTTTAGGCCGCGGGTTATAGTGCAAAAAATGTTCTGTGTCATTTACCCAACACGCTTCCAGCGTGCATCACTATAAGGAGCACGGTGGTCTTGCATGGCTGATGGGTCGGGGAATGTTGTGGCGTAGTTGGACACGAGACGTCGATGCTGGTCGATGTAGAGATCTGCAACCTTTTGCTGCTATATTCGGAAGCCATTCGTTGGTGATAAGAAGACGAGAATATCGTGTCATCTGTGAAGAGAGATTCAATCGTGAGTTTGTGAATTGTCTGAGAATGGTGGAAATTTAATGATCGTGGTGTTACCTTCTTTGTCTGCGGTAGCGGACGTAGCAAACGTGTTGTCCTCCTCTTCTGCTAGAAGATCCAAAGAACTCCATTTAGCTAATGAAGAGTTATCGCCAAAGTCCTCTGTGCAACCAAAAATTTTAACATTGCTTATGCATTGTGCCTTTTTAAACGTTTATGACACGCGTTAACAAAGGGAAAAAAAAGAAGAATACGAATTCAAGGTCTTGGCTCTCTCAGATCAGAACAGGCGGTCACAAGAAGCAGAAAAGAGTTAGTTGCGTTAGATACAGGAATGGTACTTTTAAGAAAGAGATCCGTTACTCTTGTGATCTACAGAGTCATGCTGATTCCATGCTGCCAGAATTGTTGTTAGAACTTCCATGCGTAGAACTCTATGCCCATGTCTGTCTATAATACAACTGATCAGACTTTCCATAGGTATAAAAATTTCTCTAAATCATAAATTCGCTTTCTCCAAAAAGGCATAAATGCAATCGTACAATGTCAGAAACTCATACACAGAATACTAACACTAGTGTCAGAGTTGATCTTTATCCTTGACGTGAATGTCATCCAACAGTCACTTCAAAGCGTCTGTAGTTCTAAGATTTATCTACATGTCCTACCTGAACGTATAATAGGTATAATGAACCCAGCTGCAGTATCGAGTGCAAGTTAAGAAAACAGAGAGGGTACACATAAAACAAATAGATGTAGAAAGATACCAGCACATGCTGTATTATCTACTGGCCAAAGTGCGAATTTCTGAAAGACCCTTTGCGATTTCTTTTCGGATTAGTTCGGTCCACAAACATGTTCATATTAATGGATGAACAACTTCATTTTTCTCCGATCAGCAGAAAGACTGAAATCTGCGATCGTCGACCCGTACCGAAAATTCGCGCAAAAACGGCCTCGAGAATAAGAATAAACCCTTGAGGAGACAAGAACACAGCGTCCAAGAAATTCGCCGAGCCACGGCTTTAAAGTTGAGTATCATCAGCCAAATTGTTACTTGTATGCATAGATAAGAGATTATTGAAAGAGTTAAAAGACACCATGCTGAACAAGATGAATGGACATTTCACCTTGACAGTCGAAGAACTCTTCCTCGCTACCGGACTCCGATTCCCTGACGATACTCTCCATCCGCCAGTTCGCAATCTGCATGTCAAAACTTTTGTTCGAGGAAGGCGAGTGAATCGTCGTTTTGTTCTTTTTCCATGATTTCTTAGAATCCACTTTGTCCTCAGCAGGAGCGCTTCTGGAACAGATACGACCACCGTAAATATCGTAACAACACTGGACGGATAAACATTAGGGTGGTACTTATTTTTCGACTTTCAATTTTTTCTGGTCAAACACCCCTAACTTGTGACAAGTGGTTAAAAGCTGTTGTTATTACCCTTTCAATATGGATGATGGCCAATAACAAAAATACATGTCAAATATTTTTCCCATAGAACTTTAACGCAAACGCGACATGGGTTCCCGTTGTCCGATTGCTTCCATTACTTTCTCACCAAATGACACAATTTATTATGGGGGTAAGACGAAAAATATTTGTTGTGTCTGAGAGCATAGCTAAGGATCACCCTAATAGACATCCACCAAAGTAAAAAGATTTCTGATTTTACTTCGAGTTTTACCTAAGTTCAGGTACTTCGGTTGGGGAATCCTCGGGACTGATTTCACCCTCGGAACTGCCGGCCGTGTTCGACATGCCTATGTCGGAGGATTTCCTCATGCTTGGTGGACTCTGAAGATCTTCATTCTTCTCAATGCTTCCGAGGGTAGCTGCTAAGGTAGCCGCAACTTGCCGCTCTGAATCTTGAGGAGTCACGTTGGAGGTTGCATTGTCCTGGTTCTCGTCCGTGGACTCTTCGCCTCCTTCCACGGCACCCATTCTCTTCTGCAATGCCAGCTGAGTTTGCTTCTCGATCTCCCGGATGTCCTCCATCGTCAAACCGTTCCACTCGTCTTGCCAGGCCCATGCTTGCTTGTGCGCCCGCACCATCGTCTTCCGCAGAGCTGGAAACATTCAGTGTACTATTGACTGCATTGCCAAAAGATTTTTCTCTACTTCGATTCCAACTCTATGAAGTAACTAAGAAATGAAATAAATGATTATGTATTTAACATAAAAATCTGCGGTCTGAAGGATTAACATTTGTGCGACACTGATATCAATGAATATGAAAAATACAATAAGCATGATGATACGATACTGACCTATATCATGTATAAACTTTTCCAACTTAGTCTGCACGCCCCAATAACGAAACTCTACGCGACAAAGCTTGTAGGCGCACATTAAAGACTTCCCGGACGGCGTTGGCTGTTGCTTTCCCTAAACAAGAATCCTAGCGTATCAGCATCGTTCATATTACGAGATAGACGGACGTTACAACGGACGTTGCAACGTGCACCGTTGCGTTAATCATTTTAACATTCCCAAAATACTATGTCTTTACATTCTTCTAAAGTCTTTACAATATTGTATTTGACCTATTCATTTTTACCATAAATAACGCGCGTCAACATTGACGACCGCCGTAATGTCCGCCGCTTTAACGCTCGAACGAAACCGGCTTGAGAATCAATTGACCGTTTAATGTCACCTCGATTGATATCGTATCAGATGGAGATAGTTTCCTATCGAGTGATTTAAACCGGTCAGCTGATTTCAAGGTGACTACGCGCACATAAATGTGTATATACTTTCACGTCTGCCCAATAGTCCTCCAACCATGATTCCGTTAGCGGTCCCCTTCCGGTTTTCTGAGATACATACAGTTTTGGATCTTCCTCCTTTACGTAATCACCAACGTATTGGTCCTTGACGATGTCGATTACATCTAAAATTCAATAATATAAACAATATGATCTATGCAATTTAATCCATATTACGTTATATCTTTCAATCACAAGCTACATGTATCTACCAACGATTCTGTTCCTCAGGTCACTGCCACTGAGCTTAAACACATTTTCCTGATAACCATTATCAGGGAAATAGTACGTTTCAATCTCGATGGAGAATTTCTCCACGAATGGACAGGTGTAACGGGTCTTCGTGTACGGGTAGGCATTCCATGCTTCCTCTTTGGCGATCAACGCCGACCTGGGCAGCAGGCTCTTGAACCATTCTGGAAGATGACTGCCCACGTGGTAGATCTTGTGTGTGTACTGACCGTTCCCTCCTGGACCGTTGTTGTACGGTTCGTTCACTATGATCTCGACACCGCTGCCTGCTCCTTGACTCTCTTCCCGGGACTTTTTCTGCAAGAAGATAGATGTTTCAACAATCTGTGGTTTGAACGACTTCCTCTTCACGGGAACTAATTTACAGACCGAAGATTTTGTGCATTCAAAACAAAAATGGGTACAACGAATATAAAATAGTGGGCATCAGCGATTTTTGAAGATGGTTGAAGGAGAAACATTTTCAATTTGAGTTTCTTATAATTGACTTGGTTATAAAAATATGAAGATTCGCGGTGTAGTTATTAGTCAAGCTGTTCATTGCCGTTACCGCTATCATGTACAGCTGAGCGATTCGGTATTCCTCCACTGTGAGAGGCAGCGGTATCCGGTACTCCTTTATCAGCATTTTGCGGTCGTTGTTTATCCTCTGGCTGACCTGAGGAGAAGCTCTTGTCGTTCCAAGGTCCCTGTTTCCGCTTCAGCGTGCAACCTCATGGTACCATAAGCACCGACCTGCGAAAACAAGAAACCGGAGTTAGAATACGACCGATCATGACACAGCTTCTACGATCGAAACGTTTGATAAGACGACCGATGACCGCTCGATAACTGCCACCATGATTAATGGCGGATCACAGGGAACCGACGGTACAAGAATGTTTTTATCTGCGACCAGATGGGAAGATAAGCAGTGGGAAAAAAACACGGACGATCGCGTGCTATGCGAACAGACAGGGCCTTCCTCAGAAATCGACTTGCCTGTTTTTCTCAGTCTATAATTGAAGCACATCAAATGCTGAATCGCCGTGTTTGTACCGCACAGCTCCACGCAAATCCCCGCTCGGGGTCGACCGCGGGTCGGTTCGGTGGACATTAATAATGATGTTCTAATCGATTTCGGTAATGCAATTAACAATTAACAAATAGACCGTGACATCCTTGCCAGCTACATTTTTATAAAAACTACACATTATTTTCCGTATCGATATACCGCATAATTATAAACATAAGCGTACACGCGTTGATGCATGAAATTTTTGCTCGTCAACGTAAATGCTGTATGCTGTATATTTATATACCTAATTAATAACAGACCTCGTTAACTTGTTTATAAATATATTTCATACTCGTATCGTCGATTATGCGTCTAATTCGTTTATGTAAATTTACACTCCCGTGTGCTCGTAAACTATTTGTTTAAAAACATAACTTCTCACTTTTGCATTTGATAAACGTAGATTTGGTATGCATTTAATTTTAAAAAGTGCATTTAATTTAATTAGATGCACGAATTACAATATTATACACACACATCGTTAAAATATGCAAATGCAATTTCTTTGGTAAAAAAATGAGGTATGGGATCAACGTATAACGTAGTCAAAACCGGAAGTCATCTTGAGCGGACAGGAGTCGTGAATCAATTTGCCAATAATAACAATGCGTGACGTAAATCAGTTGAGGCCAAATTCGCGTCGAACTCGCAAGCGATTTACAGGCCGCGAATATTAATGCCCGACGAGGAATCGAATTACTGGTCCCTCGAGGCGGGGTTCGGCAATAAACAAATTATTGCGTAAGCCACTTATTTATATACCCACCTGTGCTGCGTTGGTAATGCGCGGGCAAAATTGCTGGTTTATTGCAATTTCCAACCTGATCCTTGAAAGTTTCAATCATTGGGAATAATACGTATACGTTTCCAGCCGTGAGTATAACGATTAATGTATTCACATCGAGGAGACCACGATTCTGTCGGAATTCGTGGAATCGGGTCACCTTAACCTACGAATTCACAAGCCGACGGGAATCCACGATTCGTATGTATAACCGTGGAATCCCATTGGAACTTGTATTTGCGTTTAACGTCGAAGCACACGTTCTAGGATCATTGAGAATCGCATTTGAAAATATGTCAGGTAAAAATAATCAGGTTCGCACGGTCCAGGATAACGATCGAACCGGGTGCCCCTATTGGACCGCAACCTGTCAGATCCGAGTCAATCGTTTCCAGCGTAGACCCACTCAGCTGACAGATTCCCTCCGGCTCGAGAGGTGGTCAGGTCTTCTACACTCACGATAATCGGACAGGGACTTCGGGAACAGATTCGACGGCGTTATCGACGTACTTACAGGTAAAGGGTTTCCTTAACCTTGGGGCGTCACGGAAATGGGGCAAAGCGACCAGCTCGTCCTATCCCCTGGCCCGCCGTGTGCTTTTCGCGCCACACCTTTCGGGCGAACCGCGGGAAGCCTACATGTACCTGGATGCACCTCGATCTCGATGAAAAACCGGTGACCGGCAATGCCGATAAAACAGTTTACCAAGATTATCTACCGAGACAACCAATGTTCCATTTATGATATCTTTCAGACGTCACACTTCGGCCTCCTCGAAGAAAGGTACACTTTCTCGCACTTCTCACTTGTCTCACGTCGTCCGAGTGTTGAGATGAACTGACAGTTCGAGAGGCATGGCATACGGGTCAACCGAATCACGCCTGCGACAAGGTGACGCGATACCAGGCGAAATTGAATGGAGAACGGGAGAGCAAAGTGTTGCAGAGGATGTTCCGGTGATTGTTTGAAGGTAGAAAGAGGTTTATTGAGTCGACCAGGGCAGGCACAACCAGAAAATCGTACGATGTTACGTGGGCAACGCGCGGCCACTGACTGACGGCCTGGAGGTCGCTCCGATTGGCGGGCCCGTTAGCACGCGCGAGTTCTCGAACCCGCGAAATCGAGCTGGACCAATCGGAGCGCCCCCTGCTGCCCCCCGTGACCCGGCGGTCCTGAGCCAGGGACGGAACCGTGGGGCGCAAGCCCTCTCTCGGGGTGTACGTCGAGGTAAATATTCAATTAGCCAACCCCTTATCGTGTGATAACTGGTCTGGCTCGCGATTAAGATTCTGAAATCTACTGTGGTTCATTTCTCTTAAGTTATTCTTCTGATGCTACCTACAGAACGCACCTAAGGATTAAATAACACAAAATTATGAATCTCAGCAACAGTTAAAAAAAATTCATTTTACTTGTACACGAATGAAATTTCTAATTTCTACAAATGACTAATTAACGTTAGTTATTAATAGATAGATTCTAGGAATTATAATTTCCATCAAGTGCCACAGTCGAGTTATAAAAGTGTGATGTTACGTCATAGTAGCTGTCCACCCCACTCCGTGTCACAAGTCTGAACCGATAGGAGTGGAGCGGACAGCTATTATGACGACCAGTGTGTCCCGAGTTTACTAAACCATGTCAGTCTAAAAATTCTGAAACGAGTTACGCCAAACAATATCTTTTCAGCCCCAATTTCTCGGACATCAATAACAATCTCAATTACGAAATAAAACAATATTTCGTTCGGTGTGGAATAAAGAAACTGGTACATTCTTCATTCAATGATTGCGAAGGTAGTTTCTCAAATCTCGGTCGGCTCCGCGTAGGATAACGTTGTCAAAGCGATTGGATGAAGACGCTGGAGGTGTCGCCGGGAGTATTTCAAGTAATTCCACGAGCTTCTTAATTACAGGTGATTAGCAATGCAAATCGTCGAAGCCGTCACTGGACGGACGGCCGCCCGTTAGCCGCCTCCGCCGCCTCCCTGGCCTATTGATCGAAAACCCCCGAGCGAGCAAGAAGACGCGAGACCAGATGCGCCACGACACCAGAGAGAGACTCTCTCGGAGAGAAGCGGCTCTCTCTTTACGACGTAGGCTCGTGGCACGTACACGCTGGAAAATGTGCGATGCTTCCCCCCGTAGCGGCTCGCGACGCTAGGGGGGAACGTCGCGACCCAAACAACAGTAAAAAATGTTGTAAGCTTGAGATATACCAGGTGTCTCGAAACAGGTGGCACAAAATCTACGGTTCTCGATGATTCTGCACAATGAGAAATCACTATGATTTGTATTACTTTAAATTAAACGAGAGAAACCTTTGGGCAACGTGATAAAGTAGAAAACAGGTGGCACAAAATCTAAGTAAAAAAGGAACAACATTTTATCAATTGGCTCTCTGTTTTTGGGAAAATCGAATTTTATTGAATTAATTAATACCAGCGGTGAAAATGGTACGTATTAATTGTATACAATTCTTTTTTATCAAAATGCTTTGGTACAAGTGAGTTTTTGCAACGTTCAGGCCGCTTCGAAAGCAACCCACTAGAGCATGCAACCGTTTGCACAGCGGAAGATACCTTGCAGCATCTTCGGCTGAATAGTTTACCCCTTTCGCCACTGCCAGGTAATGTGCAAAGCACTAACGGGGCTAAGTAAAATCTGTAGTTTGAAAGTGGGAGTATTCTTTTTTAAGAAATTTGTCACCCCATTGCCTACACAACTAATTTCTTGAAATAGAATATTTCAAAGTGTTTACTAAGATTAAAAGAGTTAAAATGTTCACTCTTTGTGAACTAACGGCTGAGGATTTTTTAATACCGATTCTCATTAGCGACGGGAATTTAATATCTAAATGAATATTGCAAGAAATGTAATCTGCTATTTTCTAGCATTTGTCGAAGTTGTCGAATTTCTTCCGCATATGACAGAGTCCTTGTCATGAATCTGTTGATTATAGTACCTTCTTATGAAATATGCAGCAGATATTGCCACAGAAAACTTATAAGTTTCAAGGCTACATTACAATTTTAAGTATATAAAATCATTTAAAAATTTAAAATGCCTTCTATTATTAACAGAAATACGTGATGCATTTTTACCATGTTTTAATGCACTTTTCATGCATCGTGAATCGGGAAAATGTGTTATCAGCTAGCGACACCTAAATACCTTTTTTCTAACGAAAGTTAGAAGTGGTGGGGATAACTTTCTCATTGACCGACCTTCGTACTTTCGTTTCTAAAGAATATTCTCGGTGCAGGAAGCAAGGGGACACGGATTTTCGAGTGAAAGGAAGCATTGTTACTTGGAGGATGGTTCCTCGGGTCTGGAGTGACCCGGTACTCTTCCTCGCTGAGATCAAGCAGGAAAGCCGCACACTCCATTCACCGCCGAAGTGGACGAGCAAGAACGAGGCTTGTTTATTCTCGCTCGACACCGCTTTCAAACGCCCTTCCGAGTATCATCTTTTTATAGAGGAGAGAAAGACGCCTGTTAAGGGCCGAGGGAGGATTGGCGGTAGCCGAGTAAAAATAGACAGCACCATTTGAATTCTTTAGATTCTAACGCGCGCGTAGCGTGAGATTAGAAACGACCGGACTCATTAATAGATAATTCGGTCCCATTTGAGTTATTGCTCGCATGAGTTTCAATTATTTAAACGACGTGGCACACTTACCGTCGGTCAGAAAATTCATTGAAACTGGAACGCAGAGTGCTAAAGTGGAATTCTAGTCTTACTATAATAGCATAGTAATTATTATGCAAAATTTTAAATTAGATTAATATATATTTCTTCCTCCAATAATTTTAATAAGTGAAAAATATAGATATTCTTAAAATCTTCAAACGCCTCCAAAATTATCTTCTTCGCTCACCTATTTTTGCCATAACATCATAAAATTCACAGTCTATTTATTCACCCCTTGTCATCAAATGACGTCTCAAGGATAGGACCTTACGGAATTCGGACGACAAACTTGATTATTTTTAGCTGTTTGTTATGAACTAGCATACGTGATAGAAACCCAACCATTCTACATCAACGTAGAAGCAATCCTAATTAGTTCATTCTCCGTCGATGTGTGCTTAAAACGTCTGATAAAATGAGAAAGTATGTTCTAATCTGAAACCTCCGAATTAAATTATGAGGCAATGGGATCCAATTAAATCTGGGTAAAGCCTCTATTTTGCGGATTTCGCGAACATTTTCAACATTTTAAATTCTGCTTCTCGTTCAAGCTGTGATTAGATCTACAACTATGTTGTGAATGAGAAAAACACGTTTGTATTGCAGATGAGTTGCTTCGTCAGCGCACAAGGTCACAGATTTTTCCGGGCTTCTGAAAACGTGGGATTGTCGCAACTATGCGCGGTGGACTTCGAGCTGGTCGGCAGGAGCAACACCGAAGGCTATATTTATTCAAAAGAGTACGGAGAAAAAGTAACACGGTTAGTGTGCAAAGTACAAGGTTTAATTTGATGAGAGCTGGATGATGAAACGGCGGTTCCAGACGCCGCCGATGCGGCAAGGTGAAATGCATTCGCGCAAATTGAACAGGTAGAATGCGCGAGGTTACGTTAAAATTTGTATCGAGGCGACCTGGTCTGCCGCGCGTATGCGTCGCTGATGAAGAAAACTGACCTTTGACATTATCGGAGAGCACAGCCTGCCAGATAGACGTTCCTCTCTCTCTCCCTGACTCGCTCTTTCTACCACTGAATTCGTCGACGTTGGATCCACAATGTTACCGTGCAGGGCCGATGAAATTCGGCCGATATACGGTCGGCGAGGGAGAAGAATAAAATTCTCCTATCAAAAGGACAGAGATTGCGGAAGGTTAGCGACGGCGTTCCTTGTGATTTGACACAAAAGCGGCGACGGGGTCGCTCGCTGGACGGTAAATACCGTTCTCTCTTTTGTGAGCCGGGCGCCATACAAGGGACATTTTTTTGAATAGACAACCGCGGTTTGATTCGCACAAAAGGCTCAAACGCTGAGACCAACAAAATATTGCTCCCTAAGACAAGGCCTTTTTGTCGTTTCAATGGTTTCGCGAAGAACGAGGAGACGTAAGGCCTGGTTCATAAGCAGACTCGGTGCAGTGCTTTACTCCTTAATGAGTATTAACCCTTTGCCGTATGATTTTCTTTGCGGCTACGGTCAACTCAAAATATGACACAATGTTTATAATCTTTTAAATTTATTTTTCGTGTTATTTCCTCAGTATACTATGAAATAGTGAAGGCATTAAAAAATGTTCAGATCTTCTATTTTCAACTGATTATGATTTTTAAGAAAAGAAATAAATGTCTATACGACTCCTTTATCTTGCAATCAATGCGAACAATTTTGATTATGCATAAAGATCTACAGTTATAACACTAGTAGCACTGTGTATTAATTTATTCGTTCTGATTGTAGTGTAAAGTACAAACTTCATTACCAAGTAACTGATAATAATTTTTATTTGATCGTTCAAACGAATGAAGTAAGCTTGTACAAAACACTAAAAATTCACGGGGCGATCAGCGTGTTAAGGATCGCGGCTTGTCCCAGATTAATGGCGTCAAGGACATGCGAAGGTCGCCAAACTCATTCAGAGGCTTTGAGATATTGACATCGAGGTGTGTCCCGTTGTCCGCGATCTCATTGAATGGGGCGGGTGTCGTTTAATTATCCCGGACTCGAGCTCGGGCGCTAATTAGGCGGCTCACAGCTATGGAATCGCGATGGCGACAGAGGCGGTGGTTTCGCGGCTGATTCCGGTGGTTCCTAGAGTGGAACGGACTCTCGAAACCATCCGTGACGGCCAACAGAGACGTCGCGTCTTCGTGACGTCAAACCACATTAGGAGGTATGCACATGACGCAAAACGACAGATTTCTTCAGGCTATAGAGCGATGGAACGATGCTCGTTCAGCAGTGACCTTCCACCTTCCAGCTTCGAGGATCCATTAAACCCCTATGGACTCGTTTCGTGGCTACGATGATCGGAATCTCTTTGTTATCCGCAATGCCCCATAGGATAATGAAGATTGATATCTACTTGCACAGGATGTCTGAGCTAAACGAGTCACCTAAATAACATCCTCTTAAATAGTGAAGAGTAATAATTAATTTGATCTTTCAGTGATAAATAGACTGTGGGTCTTCACGCAAAATAAAAATTGCCTGCATTCACTGCAAAACACAGGAGCCATTCAGGAATGTCTTTCTTCCTTAAATAATTTGAGTAGATTGGAATTGATGTATTGATACTCCTCAGTTCTTGAAATTTTTTTGCCGCTTCATATCATGGTCATAAATGCATAAAACCCATAGTCTAGTCATAAAGGTCCATTTATACTCAAATATATCCGACGGAATATATTCGATCAGATAAATATTCTTCAATGCACTTTAATGGAAGTATGTAGAGCTACGGTAGGTGTACATACTTCCATTAAAATGCATTGAAGAACATCTGTCTGATCGAATATATTCCGTCGGATATATTGGAGTATAAATGGACCTCAAATAAGGTGGGGTGATCCTAGTTTGTTTGGATACACTGCAGAAAAACCAAGGATGACTATCTATTTGAGTCGTCGTGTTCAAGCTGCTATTGGCCTTCTCGGCAAGCAGAGGGTGTAATAACACAGCAGGCTCGTTAGATCCTCAACACCACTTGTTACGTTGTAACGACGACGTCTCGAGAACAGTTCCAGATGTTTGTGTCTTGTGGCAGCAATCGTGATGCCAAGTCCCTTTCCTCGGGTTTAACTCTTTGCCCTGCAATGACGTCTCGGAGACGTCATAGGTATCGTACGCCAAACTTGCTTATTTTTAGTCTGCCGTCATAAACTAACATATGTGGCAGCAACCTAATCAGTATGGCAACCCAGCCGTTTCACAATGGCTTTAACGTTGAGCCTATCATCACCGGACCATCACATCAAATGAACCGGGTTTGCTCATTTTATTTAATATGGAAAGAGTAATTGTTATCATCGATTGAAAAAATATCCCCAAATGGGGATCATGATACGTTAACATTTTTCCATAGAAATAAAAATTATGGAAATTTTTGGCAAATCCAACCTTGTCAGGTTTTAGGGCAACAATTGCTTTCAATACTCGATAGGTTTAGAATTCAAACAATACGGATTATTTTAATCTTAGCATTATCAGAAAATCATGATACTCTCGTCAACGTGATTTTATTTACAGAAAAGGTTCTTTGAACTACTTTAATATGCGAAACCTATTATATATTTCGGAACCAAAGAAAGAAAAAGTAATTCAGCGATCAGTTATCCAGATCCAGGTATAAAATAAGATGAAAGTAGCAGCAACGCACGATTCGGCGGAAAGTTAAACAGGATCCACGAGTTTACAACACTGTTCCGCTTACATTTCGCAGATGTTAACTGAATTTAGAACGTCATACGTTGCGTTAGCCTTCTTTTTCTTCGCCCGTCTTCACTGCGTATGGGTCTGGCACTTCGTACCCGTGCGGTGATATCGGATTTTTTACGGGGTTGTGGAAAAACGAGTGCTTGCCGTCGCCCCATGGGAAAGGCTATCGAAGGAACGTATTTTTAAATTACTCAGTAAGGGACAATCGATCCCGAGAAAAAAAAATGTAATATCATCGAACGGAACGAGAACGTAGAAAAAGAGGAAGCTGGAGTGGCAGAAAACGGAGAGACGATAAGGAAACACGGAATTCTTGCGGCAACGGCGAGCGAATCGGTAAGACTTCGTTAATCGATCGTTGGGTCGTGCAAATGGATTAACTCCGCGCGGACAGCGTTGCGAAAACGAATCGGTGGAAAGCTTGCGCTTTCCAGACGGAAATAATTAGAATCCCCCCGTTACCTTTATAAAATGCGGACTTCATTTCAAGGAATCCTGATCTTCTACCGTGAAATTAAACTTTGTTTTATCAATTCCAAACTTTGAACACTTTCACAAACTATGATTAAGAATCGTGTTTTTCATTAATAATTCCTTAAAACAATTTTGAGATACCTACGATTCGTTTCTCACTATGCAATTTTTATAGAGTTTTTCACGCTGATTACGAATCTACCTTTGGTTTTCCTCCTAAAAACACAGTTTTGGAGAAATTTAAGTTTGAAAAAAAGTCATATTCTTCGACTGAATAAATATTGCGATGTCATTATAAAAGATATTGTATTGTTCTTTACAGCAAAAGATTCTCTAGACTTTCCCGAATCCAATAATACTAACACATTATGATCGTTAAAGCATGTTTAAACAATCATTAAACGCGGAGAGGCACCACTTTTGCATCGTTCCTTGATATTTTTTAATTTATCTGAAAAAACAAGGGTCCAACGGAAAATCGGATGATAGCACGCGATAGAGCAGACAGACTTTTATCTTGAGAAACCACACTTTCAACGTTGACGTTATTCTCGACTGGATTCGGGAAAGTCTAGAAAATCTTTTACTGTAGAAAACAATACAATATCTTTTATAACAACATCACAAATTTTTCAAAAACTATAATTAAAGACAGATTCGGAATCAGCGCGAAAAACTCTATAAGAATCGCACAGTGAGAATCGAAACGTTTTTTGGCTGTTGGACCGTGTTATTTTTACTGTTTAACCATCAACTAATAGTCTGGAACGTCTCACAAGATTATCAAGAATTTTATATTAAATATTTCTCGCGTGAGCAATGCAGGGTGAAAACGGCTGTCTTGCATAAAATAAGTTCTGTGTCTAATTTCAGTGAATTCATCAGCGTGGATAGTGAGGAGGAATGTAGCGCATAGGAATGGTAAAAATGGCACACCTTGTTTATTCGCCGCAAATACGGGACATCAACAAATTCCTGTCTCGGCTGCTTCCTCTTGCGGTTCACGTTCGAGAAAGTAAGGGCGGACACGACAACTAGCACCGGAAAAGCAACGAAAAGCACCAGATACTTCCAAAGCCTTTCGTTGGAGGTATCTACACTCATAGAAAACCACGTACTGTATTGTTAGACACGCGACGAACCGAGCATCTTTCATTGCCTCTCTATTCTTCTAAAAGGCTCTTATCTGATACGCTATCTCCATGCATCGTTTATCTATGTTATTCAACACTTTCGTGCAGATCGAGAGTAGGACCAAGGGGGAAAAACGCTTCCGGGGAGACAGCGTAACAGTCAATTGATCGATTCAATATCGGGAGCATCGGTAATAATACGCGACGCATTTTATCTGATATGTGACACACAAAATTTTTTGAGAAACTTTCCTAGACCGTTTCTTAAGGAAGAAGGCGAATGAATTCTGCAAAATACACTGTCGTGACGTAAACAATTTCCTTTTAAGTATTATCGGTTTTGTTCATCTAAATTATATCTCGATTAGTTGTGCTTGTCATTATATAGATACAATGACGTGTTGCTGCTTATCAAGTTGCTAGAGAGTAATGACTCACTCGAGAATGATAAATACGTCGGCACCATTTTTGTCACAAGGGTGGAAACTATTTTCGAAACTTTCGTCAACATATTTGTGGCATTTTTAATATTAAAATGAGTCCAAACATGACATAATTCGAACCATTTTTGCATGTTCAATTTTTCTAGAATTAACACTAAACCGACCGACTTTGGGACCGGTCATTTGACGGTCATGGTGAGTTTAGTGTTAAACAAGCAAGTGAGATCCTAACGGTGTCGAGTTTGAACTCGTTTCAATCTCTCTGTTCGTAAAAGTTTTATGAACAGAACTAACTATAAACAATTTAGTTTTGTATAATAAAAATGACTGTATTTTGCAGAATGATCTCTACAGTCTAGGAGCAAGTATGTGTAATGAAATTTTACCTATTTCGGGGCAAATCAGGCAAGGTGAACAATACTTGGGAGGCTCAGGTTCTTGGACTGGAGGAGCACATGGTGTGCAACAAGGATCGTCGACAGAAGTCGCGCAAGGACCCGAGTACTTGGGGTCAGCTAGCGCAAGATCCGAAGGAGGACAGTCCGACAACTGATCTTTCGAACACTCTTGCACCTTATCAGAGCAGTCTGACTTGGATTGTTTCTTTTTGCAGGAGTTGTCCTCGGAGGATAGACCACGAGCATTTTTCCGTCGAGATTGTCTATCCATTCGGGCGAAATCGATCGTGGAAGAGTAAGATAACTTCCTCGCGAATGGAACGGAGAATTGAGTTGAAGGACGAACAGCTTTGGAGTGGTTCCAAGTATCGCGAATCGTCGCCAAAGCGAATGCTACGGGAACCAACGAGCTCCTACCGAGCGGAAGTGCTCTTCTTCTGGGCTGCGTTTCAAGGTGACGTTCGTGACCCTCGGTGTAAACATTGTTAGACGATAGCGTACTGGATCCATCCTTATCTGAAAACCACTTTTGCAGTCACGTGAACCGGTCGGATCGTGAAACATTAGGCTTCTCGAGATCGTTGTCCTAGCTGTAACGTGAAACCAATTGGAACCCGAGGGTCCTGCAAATAGCGAGGGTCGAACTTTCGTGCGGGAGAGTTGGATGGAGAGGGTTGGGTCCACTGACCTTGGACAGTAGATTTATTATACCTCGACAAGGAATGGGAATGTCAAAACAAAATGGTGTATCTGAAGATTTATTTGATTCTGATCCAATATTTTAATGGAAACGTCTAACTACTTAGCTCGCGATGCTTAATTTGAATTGGTCGTGTTCTTGTATCCTTGACCAGTAAAATGATCATTTGACTGAGAATTTTATGCACTTATGGTCAAAGGCAGTAGGTTATTTCCAATCCATTAAAATTGTTGATGAAAGTAACGTCTATGTAGTATCTTGATAGTAATTGATTTTATGTACCCAATTTATTATACTTCAACAAGGAGTACGAACAGCTATAGCGAAATGGAATTGTGTCTCTGAATTTTAGAGTTTCAGCTAAATTGTCTAGATATTCAACTGTTGAAGGTTTAATTTAAATTGAATGCATGTACTTTAGCTGTGTAAAAAATTAATGAACAATTAATTCAAGCGGATCGATGGATTATGATGTATGTAATCTCAGGGGCTGGCGAGCTTTACCGAACACGAGTATCCTAATGATCACGAACAGGTTAATTAAGGGATCTCGCGTACCTTCATTTATCTTCAACGATCCTCTCGACGACTCGTTTCTCGAGATACTCGTAATCCCCTCAAGAAAAGTATTTTTCGTTTTTGGAGATACGTGATGACTTATAACAATCCAATTAGGAAACGCTTCCCTTAATAGCCAAACCGGAAGCAGGATTCCGGATCCTCGAACAAGAACAGCCATCACTGACTGACATTTTTCTCCTCATTTTGAGACGAGGTCATAGCTGCTTTTAATTCATTTTTCTCGAAAAGAATCACGCGTTTATCGGATCGGTTATGTGGCTTTTGTCACGCGTCCTCGCTCGCTATTGTTCCTTTGAGCATAACTTCACGTGCACGGGTGTTCAGAGAATTTTTTCTGCGTCGCAGGATAAATTCCATTCGTCACAGAGGCGTTCGACTTTGATATCCGTGACGTTTCTTATCTCTTTTATCACGCGATAGAAGGGACGAGGAAAATTCTTATTGGAAAGTATATCGAAACGAGTGTAATATCATTATTAACACGTTGAATGACATGGCAGCAGGCTCCGAAGTCCCGAGGAATCTAATCAATTCTTTAATTGAACTCGTAAATGAAATATCTACATGTCCGGGTTTAGTATATGTAGTAATACATATCAGAAAATGAGGTTTCACGTTATGTCCGTTCCACAACGATAGCCGTAGTTCCGGTGCATGAATGTACCTCCCATGACGTTCGCGAATCAGACGTATTTATAGAGACCTTCCGGCTCTTCCGCTTTTATTTGCTACACGGTTCCCATCTCAGTCCCGTGGAAAATCGACACACACCAAGCAGAAATAAGTGAGTAATCTTACTCTTCAAATGCTTTCACAAATCCTATCGAAAACTGTACTAAACCAATAACGTCACTTTTTTGCTTTTCAATGTTTCTTGATGAAACCGTTCCCGATACAGTCGTGACATTTTTCTGATTAAAATGAATCCAAACATGGCATAGTTTCGAGCGTGTTCACTTTGTACGATCATGGTTATGATGGAACCCCAATTATGCGAACCGGTGATGTCTAAATTAAACGGTTCAAACAGCTGTAATTTAAAGTGATTCATACATTTAATCTAACACTAGCTAAATAATTTATCTATCATTCGAACACTCATGCTCTTCACTAATTAGTTCGCATAATCAAAATTCCACAAATGTGATTCAAACCGTGCCGTGTTTGGACTCATTTTAATCAGAAAATGTCACGAATATGGTGGTACACGTTGCATTCATAATTTCATGATATCATGATAGAGAGGGTTCAGCATAAATTCCTCAAGTTTTGTGCTTATAAGACAAACAACCTAATGACATCCTTTGATCATGATTACTCTTCAATATCAAACATAGTGAACCTGGAGACATTATCTGATCGTAGAATAGTTTCCGACCTGAGCTTTATCTTTAACTTGTTAAATAATAATATAGACTGTCCTCCACTCCTGGGGCAAATTAATTTCTATGTACCGAAGCGTGTCTTGAGAACGAGATCAGGATTTCAAATAACCAAATCCAAATCTTCATATGGTGCAATTAATCCGGTAAATCGCATTATTAATATCTGCAATAAATTTTATAATAGTATTGATTTCTTTAATGGCTCGTTACAGTCTTTTAAAACTAAATTGAGCTGTACTATTAGATAATATTACCCTTACTTGCTGTTTTGTTCTGTCCAGATTTGGGTAATTTTAGATTAAGACTTAGGATTAAGATTTTTTACTGTTTTTTCTTTTTTTTGTTTTCTGTCATACATTTGTATCTACTCACATTTGTATAAAAGGATATCGGTCCGTATAAATAAATAATAGTAATAATAATAATAATTTGATTACTGGATCAGTATAGTCTCAACAATACACTTGTGAAGATGTCTCGCTATTCTTTTCTGTGAACGATATAAGCGACTTTTCAGTACCGAAGTTTCCACATGATCGGGACATTACTAACACGAGGATCATTGTAACGCTAAAGAGCGTTGTAACGTTGAGAGACGTTACAACGTTGAAGAACACGAGATCGCACAATCAATCAATTCGGCTGACCGATCGTGCGCGAAAGTATTATCGGCTGTTCATCGTGAATTTCTATGGCGGAAGATTAATGACAATGGGACACCTCGCTCGGATAAATGTGCAGGCGGGATAAATGGGACAGCGCGTAACTGAAAATGTATTTTATCGAAGCGCCAGGGTGTCTGAGGTCAGTGGAAACCAGTAAACACGAACTCGTCCGTATATTACATTCTAGCTGGCTCCGGGAACATCATTGTCTCATTAGTTTTTGTTCTTGAGCCCGGCTTTCGCCGAGATTTTGGCGTTGATCCGCGAACTAACGAAAATTCGGTGTTCCACCCAGTGTGAGCTAAATTAATGTGTTCACTGCCGGCTCAGCGACCACAAGAATTAGATAAAAGCGGCACTAGCTTCTGTCAGACAGTTATTTAAAAGTGTAATGTTTCTACTAGGGCTTCTGGTCAGGTAAAATTTGATTTTATGCATTTGCGATAAAAATGAAAACAGAAAAACTAGTTAAAGAAATTAAAAATCCTATTGTGCTACAATATTTTCATCCGATTTTGTTCTACAGCAAAATCTGGAGTCTCCTAATGATACAAATAGACTATGGATTTTATGCATATTTGCAAATGAATTAGTCAAATTCCAGCCTAAGAAAACATCAGAAGCGTTTAAGAATATTGTTACATCTTTCAAAATAAAGACATTTTCATCTAACTTCCATTTGGCACGATCGACTTCGACAATTTACAGTGGGTAAAAAAAGTATAGGCACACTCTTAGAAAGGCGATAACTTTTTAAATATCGTATTATACGATTTTTATTTTATTTTTTTTGGGAAGCTAGAGCAATTAGTTTGCCACAGGATGCGAAAAAAAATGTTGTCAAAAATTGCAATTCATCGGAATTGTAGCAAAAATACTAAAAGTTGCATTTTACAACTTTTTTATGTGGACCAATATTGTATAGTATAGTATAATTTTATTTGTTCCCTTACAGGTTACAAAGAGAGATCCCGTTCCCTTTACAATTTTCATTTTTCTTTTCATTTATTTATGTTCTTATATAAATCTATCATAAACTAAAATAAAAATAAAAATAATAAGACTAAAACTATAATTATAAAATTAACAAAAATTAAAAAAATTTAACAAAAATTTTTTGTGGGCCAATATTGAAAATTTAAAAAATGCGTTTTGTAGATCTGTGTTATATGCACTGGTAAAGTTTCATCGAAATCGGTTGATGCGAAAAAAACGACAGGCATTGAAAGATGTAAGAATCTGCAGTTATAGGTCGAAAATCGTGAAAATCTGCAATTTTTACTATCTTTAAACGTCTATACCTCATCGCAACGTCGACCGATTTTGACAAAATTTTAAGAATATGTTTAATTGACACAGGTCTATAAAACGTAGTTTTTAAATTTTCAATATAGGTCCACATAAAAAAGTTGTAAAATGCAACTTTTAGTATTTTTGCTACAATTCCGATGAATTGCAATTTTTGACAAAATTTTTTTTCGCATCCTGTGGCAAACTAATTGCTCTAGCTTCCCAAAAAAAAATTTAAAATCGTATAATACGATATTTAAAAAGTTATCGCCTTTCTACGAGTGTGCCAATACTTTTTTTACCCACTGTATATTTTGCATGAAGATCCGCAGTCTATTACATTTGATTCCCGGCATTGTGCGACTCCAGTTTGCTCGGTTGAAGCACTTATCGAACCAACTCCATCGACAGTCTATTCTCGACTTCTACTCCATTCCTCCGGCTTTATTGTTGGAGTGCAATTGTTGTTTCGCGTCATTCGGTAATTTCCGCGCGTTCTCGATGACCGAGTGAATTATTTTTGTAAAAAATGAAACGACGCTATCTCTCGCGGAAAAACCTTTAAAAAGAGAACAGCGTCGAACGGTTCTCTTTAAATTACGATCCCCGTCCTTTTTTTATTGCAGACCAAGCGAAATAACTTTCCAAATATTTACGGTCCTTGAAGCACAATTTATTGCGGCAATTAAGAATCGATAGAAATGATGTTTGCCCGCGGTAAACGCGGCCGACTCGTTTCAGTAGTCCAGCAAAAAAAGAGATTAAATTACGGCAGATTTTTTCATTTGTAATTCTGTTTTCTCTCTGACTTACGCGCAGATCATTTATTACATCTTTACGCGAGCTTTCAAATTATTCATATAATGGAACATTTTAAGTCTTCCGTAAACATTCTTGGTCTAAAATGTTTAACAAGTCTCGATAGATAAAAATCGTTTGCGAAGTTGAAATCGGTGCGAATGTATTAATTGAAATATTGTATCTATTTTCGCGTTGTTTGCTAAATGTTGCACCTCCGAAAGCAATTGCTGGAATAAACGCTGGCGAACGCGTAAATTATTTAACTCCCGGACAGTAGCCACTTCGACGGTCGAAAGCTGCACAGTAATTTTCGTCGGAGGGGAGCGTGCACATCGAAGAAGCCCAGCAACCATTTAATGCCGGAGGAAGGACTCGAGAGATCCATTTTTGCCAACATATACATCCATCCAGCCTTCCGTAAAGTTCCGAGCTTTCGATGGAGCTCCTTTGACATTCCACGAGCAATTTCCTCTCTTCATTTTAAAATTTTTACGACCGTTCTCCGAGGCTTGAAGTTCAAGGAATACGCTCGCGTAAATACCATCTATACGGAACAACGACACCGGAGAACAATTAAATATACCGCGGAGGACAAAAGGACGTTCATCGTCTCCCAGATGAAAGATCGTAAAGAGTATCTTCGGCGTGTGTCTCGTTACACAGAAGCCACCGCGCGTGATGGCATGCATTAATTCTCGGAGGAACCACTTCCTTGATGATATTCGATTGCGCGGCCGAGCTGAATGAAAACAGAGTAATTAATCTCCGAGCGATTCACGGAATCCGCGCGGTTACGTTATCGAGTGCACGCGAGCCTGCAAATGTTTGTGGATCAAACAAAGTAGAACCCTGCTTCTGCAGTTTATGGGAATTAATGGAGCACTTCAGCTTCTGCAAGAGGTCGCTCGATGATTCCCAAGGATATTCGGGCCTTCAACAGTCAGTCATCATCATTAGCAGACGGCGGATCTTTATGCAAAATACAAACTTTATGCATATCAATAAAATTGTATCTCGTCTTTGAATCATTTTAACGAATTGAGAGTCCTTGAAACCTGCGGATGCGTCAAATCCGCATGAGAGATTGTTGTGCGAAATTAAAAGTGGGCGATGAAGTCGCCGAGAATGTTTTGAATAACAATTTTATTAAATTTCAACAAGATGTTCATGCCACGCACCGTTTGAATCTATGTTCTTTTAAAGATGTTGGGATAAGTCAAAATTTTAGGAGAGTGCAGAGGGGTCTTACTTAGCTAGAGTCAACAGACATGACGTCGCAACGGATAATAAATAAAATAAATAGATTATAGGACGACGGGTGAAAAACGAGAGCCTGTTAATCTTTGGATGTGTATACTGAACCCTACTTTTTGCGAAACGCGTGCCCCTCGAGGTATCTAGGTACGCCGAGCGATTAAACACCGCGAAAGAACGCGATGATAATTATTCCCCGACGATAGAGCAGGAACAATGGGATCGACGAGTTTCGTCTGGGCTTCTGGAAAACGAGGATACGTCGATGCGCCTTGCGCGGCAACCTTTGACATTTCGAGAGGACGGGTCGAAGTTTCCACCCTCCTGGCCTAGGCGCCTTTAGGTACCTACATCCACATAGCCAGCGGCCTCTCTCTGGCAGCCAAACATCCGAAATTCGCGTAGGTCCAACAGCGAGACGCCTCCGAAAAACGAGAAACAAAAGGAATATTCGAGTGCAAAGTTCCCCGGGAACAGTCTCCCTCCTTTTCTCTCGCAATCCAAAGTGGTCAGGGATTAATTGGAAAGTTCCACGGAAATCCTTCAGCTCCCAACCAAATTAGGAACCCGGGGCGAAGCAACGAAACTAGGTCGATAGAAACTTTTTTTCCCCTCTTCCCCTTTTCAACAAATGCTCCAATTTAAATGTAATTGGACGACGGATACAAAGACTCGAAATCACGTTAGCCTATCGAATCTGTCCTCCGCATCCTCTTCGGCAACGCACCATCCGAAAGTTCTTCTCTCGGTGCATTTGGTTTTTACGAGACACGGACCCTAACTTTTACGACTGCGTCTTTACTTCGTCGCGATAGCGGCTGAATGTTTCATTTTTGGCCCTGCTGATGTGCTTGAATGTTTATTTTCCTACTCACCAGTCGCTTTTCGTTTTTATACGACGATACGATACGATAAACGATTAGGGGAGGGGGGAGTGTCTTTCGAAAATGGCTTCCTGTTAAGAGGTACCGCGGTGGTGTTATCTACTTTATTGTGCACTTTGGTACTTTGCTGTGCACGGAAACGATATGCTCGATTAAAAATATTACCAATTTGTCGTACGAACGTGGTACAAGGAAGAAGAAACTCTCGCAGTCAACAAGTTTACGTAGTCAATTCGTATGTACACTCGTATAATAATTATAGTGTAGAAGTGACTTTAGAAGCGTCATGAATCATGAGAAGTTTCCATATACTGTTTTCGTGTTATGCTAAATTCGTGTCTAAGCATTTTTCTCTGTTTTTATTATTAATTTCGTGTTTTCATAAAAATTCTTCGTCCACGGGGGCGAATTCGTAAGACGAATTCCTGCAAGAATACGACGGATACCAGACGGGGACAAATCGCCTTATTATGAGTCGTGGATCATGCAGACGCAGTCTTCCGGGATCGATAAATTCCTTGAAACTGGAGCGAGAGTCGGCTCTTTGAAAATGTTGCGGCGCGTTTACATTCCGACCGGCGAGTATCGTTGATAGGTCAAAAGATTGGATCAAGACCTAATTTACTTTGCCGCGTCGCCGCCCCCGCGAGTTACGTCTGAACCAGACATATTTTCGCCTCTGTTCTCCCAGGTACCAAAATGTCAGACACGAGCAGTGCAGCCTTTGTATATCTATTCTCTGTTCGCGGCTGGTAAACCGTATCATGCTGAAAATGTTTCCACGCGTTTGAACTGGAGCGATTCTCGGTTTCAACACGCGACGGAAAGGTGACGAACGAGATAAAAGTACGAAGGTTCCGATCTGGATGGTGGAGAATCTTTCAATCTACAGCGATGCATGGTTAAACTCAAAAAGTAAACTAGTGGGGCATACAGCTATTAATGGTTTTTTTTAAATTTTGTGTGTGACTCTCCACGAGCCACACAAAGAACTTCCCGATTCGTTAGTTGTAAGCGGTAACATTAGCATTAGTTGCATAATTTAAAAAAAAATTATTTTTTTAATTAAAAAATTTCTTTTTTTAAATTAAAAAAAAATTTTTTTGAAATAAAAATGAAATATATATAATTTGGTTTGTTTATTCGGTGGAAAATTTCCATCCTCTCGTATAAATTGCATTCTTGAATGAACTTCTTTCGAAAAAAACTAAAAAAATCTAAAAAACTACTTGACCAATATGGACCAAAATCTAATCAGCTCTAAGTTACGACGGGGCACATCGATTGCATCATTCATCATTCAGATCGCATTGTTACTTTTTCAGAAAACGTTAACGAAACATTTGATAACATAAAAACGGCCATACGCACGCACGCACGCACGCACACACACACACACACACACACACACACACACACACACACACACACACACACACACACACACACATACTAACAATTTGATAAAAATAGTCTAAAATGACTTCAATAACCATGAAACGTGAAGATCTGCTAAAAAATCGATTTTCGATTTTCGGGGTAATTACAGTAACTTCCCTATGAATCGGGAAGTTAAATATAGGAACATACTCGCACACATCCCATCTCATTCCTTGGAGTTATTATATCTTCCAATTTAAGGGCAATTTATACTCAAATATCAAAACAATTGTTGAATGATCTCGGCGCTACGGTTCGATCGTTAATAACAAACAAAAAATTAACTAAGCAATTTTGCTAATTTTCAAAATAATCGACGTTTCGGTAATTGATTTTGATCATTTTCAAGATTGAAATTGAATTGCGTCTGTAAGAAAAATTAAAAATTTTTAACATGATAACATACAATATTCAAAAATTTGAATATTGTTGAATATTGTTCAATCTTGAAAATGGTCAAAATCAATGACCGAAACGTCGATTATTTTTAAAATTAGTAAAATTGCTTAGTTAATTTTTTGTTTGTTATTAAAGATCGAATCGTAGCGCCGAGATCATTCAACAATTGTTTTGTTAACAATAATGCGATCGATATAAATGAGTTTATTTATACTCAAATATAAAATAGTGTAACTCACAATTATGTGTCTTAAAAAGTATTCGTCCTACTTTTCACAGCAAACGCAAAAATTTTGTCTCTTGATAATGATCCACATTGAGATCGAAACGTTGAGAAACTTAAATACTTAAATTGCATATTTGTTGTTTTTTCTTGAAATGATCGAACCTGGCGCCGATATCATAAACATATTTTATACTCAAATATATCCGACGGAATATATTCGATCAGACAGATGTACTTCAATGCACTTTAATGGAAGTATGTACACCTATCGTAGCTCTACATACTTCAAGTAAAGTGCATTAAAGAATATTTGTCTGATCTAATATATTCCGTCGGATATACTTGATTATAAATGAACCATTAAGCGTCCGCAGTCGGGACCTTCGCAAAGTAAGTAATGTAGAGTCTCAGAGACCCCAATTCAGATTTTCTAAAAGAATTTTTATATCAATAAAATTAAATCTGATTGTTTACTTTTTATCCTGTGTTATCCCAAATTGATTAAAAACGAGGCTATTTCTTCATCTTACTATTTATGTGTTATTAAACCTTACTTTGCGAGGGTGAAATGTGCATTATTGTGAACAATAGCCAGTTGTTGGAAAAGAAAATGTTCTACTCGCGAGAAACCGTATCTGTATCGTTCCAACTCTGTGGCGCTCGATTAACTATCACATGCATTTGTTCATCTTCACTGACTCGCCTCGTTTTTTCTCGTATGAGAAAAAGACGCACGTACGAACACGTACAAGTAACGAGCCATCGATAAATTATTTTTAGACACGGTTTTCCGGGACTAACAGCCACGAGGGTTCGGCGAACCCGCCGATATTGACTCGGTACAAATTCTATAAGAGGATTACATTACCCTGATTACGCGCTATCGTATGACTGCCTCGCATTAACTGCTTTTCCAGTTCATTATCGGCATAGCGCGTTACGCTGACATTGAGGTGCATTGTAGACTCTATTCTCGAGCCGAAGTCTCCTGGGCTGCTTAATGAGCAATAAGCTTAACGAGCAACGCACCAGGTAAAAACGAATCGAATTAACGCGTTCACTGACAACGGGGTCACCGGTGACCAACGGGGAAGCTGATGGAAGTGAGTCTTCGGTGACCGCGTCATAATTAACAAAATTACACGAGCCAGGTGAAACGAATCAAATTACCACGTTCATTGCCAAGGAGGTCACAGTTGGCCAACAGTCTATCGTCAGTGATCGTGACATAATTAATTAAACGAATCAAATTCAGACGTTGGTTTTCACGGAGGTCACCGGTGGCCGTCAGTCAGTCGTTGGCGACAGCGCCATTATGAACAAAATTATGCGAGCCAGGTAAAACAAAATAAATTCACTGGGTAGTTTATATAAGGTCACCGGTGACCAGCAATCAATCGTCCGCGACCGCGTCGTAATTAATTAAATCATACGAATCAGAAGAAAATGAATCGAATTATCGAATTACTTGCAAAAGAGGTCACCGGTGACCGGCAGCCAATTTACCGGTATCGAGAGAACGTGCTGCGTTCATCAATCAGTTACGTTACAGTGTTTACAACACCTAATGCATAGTTTCTTTCAATGAATTCACAACTAGATTACGACTGTTACGTATTTGTAACGTTTAGAATGCATAACACGCTTTGCATAGTAACCATTCTTTATGCAAATATGCAAAGTATGTATATCTGCATGCGAAATCTATATTTCCATAAAAATTTGTAGTTTAAATTCAAACATCAGTCCCGCCTCTTTCTGTGACAAATGGCGGAGGGTGGTGTCTACATTGACTTTGGATTTCCTTCAAAATAAAGTACAATTAATAAACAACAATACTAAACATCGCGAAGCAATTATTATTTTTATTTTATAGAATCCATGACCGTTTTGAAGTTCTTCAAAATCCGCTCAGCAGTCGACGCGTTAATCTATGGTACTTGTACACGAATGATTGGCATGACCGAGCAATTTTGCTTGTCGGTGAATAATCTTTAATTGTCTAAATAGTAGTGCGCCATTGAGCGATCAATCAAGTCGGCCGCAAGACCCTCGTAAAAGTAAAAGTTTGTGCCACAAACTTCGAATTCGATCGATCCCCCAATTGGTTGACGTCACTAGTTACGTCATATAGACGAAGATGGAGAATGGCGGGCACAACGTCAGGTGCACAGCGGGGTCCTCGAAACACCCCCTCGAATAATGACAAACCACAATGAAAATGGATCATCATCTCGATAAATGTATATCCTACGGTACAAACATTTATTATCGCAATCTTTTACCTCTGATTTTTCAAAGACACTTTGATTGACCTTGAACTGCATCTTGAACTAACGATCCTACAATTTTCTATCAAGCGGTAAAAGGGAATATACGAAAATAAAAATGTTCTGCGTCAATTGCGACACGCAAGAGATAATAACTCGAAATGTATTTTCGTTTTCAACAATCGCAGTACGTTGATAATAATAGAACAATAATCTTTGAATATTCTGATGCCGTGCTGTCTTTCATCTGCTCGGTTTTGTCGTGCTGCGATAAAAGCCACTATCTACTAACCATGTCTTTATCTCGATTGTCACGGTGACACGATAACGAATGCAAATAATTACAAGAGAAAAGCTGCAATAAAAATAACCGCGAAATGACGAATCCTAGGAAGATCACAACTATTTGAACAAATTTTAGACATTGACGACTGTAAACACTATGGCGACACGCTCTAGGCAAACTGCTCGCTTCTAAAGCACCGTCGAGGATGTATTCGAATAAATTAACGACTTCTCGAGTACACGTAAGAATCCAATATTCATTTTCCAGAACGTAAAATGAAATTACACTCGACTGTTTTCAATTTTGTATCTAATAATAATAACAACTCTGAACATAGCGTTTATGATGAAATAGACACCGGTAAGATGCACACATACTTTTTCCCCTTACTGTACATGCGCATAATAGCTCGCAGAAGATTATTTAACAAGATTACCCTTTACAGTTTATAGTAAAGTTCATAGTAAAATTCTTAAACCTCGATATCCTCGGTTAAAGAATCCACATTCAATCAGGCGTAACAACACCGTGCAAAAATCAATAAAATCAAACCGAATGAATGTAACACGCGTGCACGAACAGTTTTGCGGTTCGCTGTACATTTTCCGTGGAAAATGTTCGTAGCGGGACAAAAGGACTATCTGAATAGTTACATAAAACCAGGATGTTCAATGCATGAAAATAGATAATCTCCAGCATCTGACCGGCGTTTTTGTATAACCGGAAGTACGTAGTTGGCAATAGATCCGACTGCTAAATTGTTCGAAAAAACAAATCGATCACGGTTACGTTGTTTCCGTACATGCACAAACGTACATACCAATTCGCCGTCAGGATTCAATCAAGTCCTCTTTGTTTCCTTGGTTCTCTGGTACAATGGTGTTTCACGTACGCACGTACACGCACACATACACGCGCGCGCGCGCCAGCAATCATACGCAACTACCGCGATTATCCCATTGCGAGGTGTCTATCGTTTTTGTCTAGTTAATCCTGACAGAGATAGCCAGACACACAAAGGGAGACGAAGAGGAAAGAGAGAGAGAGAGAGAGAAAGGACGTAGAACGGTTCTTCCTCAATCAGTAAAGCAGATCAACCAGTTCTACGTTGAGAGTATCGATGCACTTGTTCCCGCGTGTGCAGTGATCCAATTCAACAAGGTAACTAGTCATTTCTAAACTTATCGAGCCGTCTAGATTAATCGACGAGTTCGAGTACGTCGATATCAGGGCTGTCTACCGAACATCTCTTCTCTTACTTCGAACGTTCGTTTTGCTATTCGACGCAGCGAATTCGCTGTCACGAGAAAACGCGTGCCATAACCCGAACAGCTGTTACGTTTGTTTTCGCTGCGGTTGCAGGCCCTGATTTCTGATCGGACACGCAGGTTCGCGGTTGTGACGTCTCAATCTAGCGGGATAAAATTGAATGTCGATTGTGGTGCGTGAACAGAAGCTTGATCCAAAAAGCAAAATCACCGAATTGTTTTATTAGAGAAAAGTTACTTCGATAATAATACTGCACAATGCCAGGCTTGTATTTTCTTATGGAATGAATGTTGTATTATTTGTATGTCTCTGTGTCATTATTGACATTCAATTTTGCACCCATAGCTTGCTGAAACGTCGCAATCAGTGTTGATCGTTATGTTAATCTCTGGGAACCGATGGTATTAAATGAAAAAATTTATTTTTCATATGTGATTCATATACAGGGTGTCCCAAAACTACCCTAGGAGCCGAAAATGGGAGTTTCCTTTGGTCATTCGAAGTAACATTTTCCTTTACAAAAATGGTGTTCGTGACTTTGTTTAGGTGTTATTAACGAAAAACACGGACCAATCAGAGCGCGGTTACATTGGATTGATTCTGAGTCGACCAATGGCGACACCAGGCTCCCGGGACCTGTCGCAGAGTCGGACTCCATTCGGTATAGCTGCGCTCTGATTGGTCCGTGTTTTTCGTTAATAACTTCTAAACAAAGTCACGGACACCATTTTTGTAAAGGAAAATGTTGCTTCAAATGACCCAAGGAACCTCGCATTTTCGGCTCCTAGGGTAGTTTTGGGACACCCTGTAGAATATTAAAAAGTACGTTCACTGTTGTATTGGATAAAACAGGAATGAGCACTTGCATTTAAATTTAAGGTCAAGGTAAAATTAAGCTCCTCAGGTCAAAATTCACCCACTTTCTGTACAGAAGGCTGTAAAATCTTTTTATTATTTATGATTGTGATGCAATTTGATGTTTTTAGTTCGATCAATTCGTGTTGTTCGTTTAAAATGTTACTGTAAAAAATTACGAAAGGGTTTTTTGGCAATTATTTCTGCGGAGTGGTCTAACGGAGTTTCCTTGTTTAGAATCTTGAAAAATAGATTTAATAAAAGGATTTATTTAAATTCGTAAGAATAAGATCTAGTTGTGCGATCAACTTCGAGCTGCCATTGCCACCTTCTTGCTTTATTCTTTTAATCAAAACATGTTAAAATGTGGTCATCGCAGTTGTTGTCAGTTAGCTCCACAATTAACAGAAAATAAATAAACGTTATTGTAAACATACATGCATGAGGAATTATTTAACATATTTGTTTCTTTGGGCATATATTATAAAAAATATTTATAAAGTAATGCAAAAATATTGTTCTTCCTTGATCATTTACTGTCTCGGTCATTTCCTGAGACCAATCAGAGCGCGGCTACAGAAGACGAATTCCTACTCGACGACAGCTCGCGTTGAACGTGGCATTGGCATTGGCCGAGTTGGATTTCATCCACTACAGCCGCGTTTTGATTGGTCCATGTTTTCCGTTAATAACTCCTCAACAAAGCGATGGAGAACATTTTCGCAAAGGAAAAAGTTACTTCAAATGCCTTGAGGAATTTCGAGAAAGTACATTTTGGGACAACTTGCATACGTTGATTTTTGTCAGGACCGAATTTGCCCCGGATCCTGCAGTTTGTAGGGGCGACTGTGATCGAAGCTACGCATATATCGAATTATCGAATATCATACTATCGGACTTCTGCTGTACAAAACGGTAGTTTTCCAATTTCTTTCAAAAAATTTCGAAACTTGCAAGGTGACTAGACAGCAGATCTTCATGCAAAATAAAAATATTCTACCTGAATTGGAACAGACTACAGCGCAATGGAAATGAATTTTCTTTCTTAATATATTTAATAGGCTGAATATAATACAACAGTATTTTAAAATTCCTCTAACGTTTCAAATTGCACCTATTCATTTTTGTCGTAAATGCATCAAATCCACAGTCTAAAGATAACGTTTCAGACCGGAAGAGCCCGTTCAGATCGGAACAGCTGTTACGTTTGTTGTTACGGTGGGGTTGCAGGCCCTGTTTTCGGATTGGATGCGCAGCGTCGCCGCTAGAGCGCGGCCCCGGCAACTCAATAAAATCTAAAGAGCGCCGGACGGGCGGTGTTCCGCGAAGCGTGATGAGTTTGACAGCTCCCGCGTACCGTGGCTCTCTCGAAAGCGGAAAATAGGATCGATCGGGGAAAAGATGCGGCCGCGACGGGATCCTTAACAAGCCTCCGTCTACATCCACGCGAGACCATCTAATATGGCAGAATGGCTGGGCATAGAATCCTCACGCTGATACTCTTCCTGGCAGGTGAGCAACCGAGACACAGACAGCAAGACAGAGAGAAATCCGCTCGCTTCTCGCAGCCGTGCGAGCGCACCTGCCGATCAATGTGACACACACCGAGAACGTCTCGTGCTGCGCCTGTATACGTGCACACTGCAAATCGGACCGACCAGCACACGATCGTTACGATTCAGGGTCGAGTTATGCAAATTTCACTAAGTATCTTGTTTTTTCCACGGTCCGACACCCGCCGAGATCCTCGCTTGAGCGCCTTCCGGCGAGTCCATTGATCGGCAGAAACGTCGATTCTATATTTTCGTACTCGATCCATCAAACGCATGTCGCTCATGTATGTATATAGACGGTTAATTCGTGTACAGGATGTACAGTTTGTTTATGCAAAATCGTATCCCGCGCGTCGTGAACATACGAACGATAAAGAGTCGCGTTCTGATCGACCTGTCTGTCATTCGAATCGATTCTTTCGAACACATGCTTTCGGGAAAAAAATTAATTGACAGATAGAAACTGACACGCTGTTCGTGTCATTTTAATGTATACTAGCTTTTTAGTATGTTGACGACTACGAAACATTTTTTGAAATTATTGTTCTTTATGTCGTAGAATTTTAGACAATAATCAAAGAAGTTTCGCACACCATGTAGATTTTTTAATGTGTAATTCTTTTGTATAAAATTTGTAAATAATTTTTTTTTACCTGGTAGATTTTGATATTAACGATGTCGATTATTGCAATTTTTATTGTATTCTTTTGTTTGCGTTTGTAATGCTTATAATTATGGTAGTCAAAGGACTTGTTGTGATCTCCAGCATGGCAGGAAGCAGTGACTTTGGTGCCAGTGCATTTTGTCGCTGTAGATGTTGGTCAGAACTTGACTGTACCTTGTGCAGAAGAAGATGCACCACCACAGTCAGGCGGATCTGTTGGTGTGTTGTGGATAAGAGAGGGACGCGAGGATGAACAAATTGGACGACTAAAGGTTGAGTCTAATGGAGCTTTGGAACTTATCAATGTTAGCGTGGACGATGCTGGGAACTATTCGTGTACCTTAGATGTTGATCATGATGCTGTCAAGATTAGGATTAATGTAGAAGTTAGAAGTGAGTCATTAAACTTCTAACAACATCTTCAACACTTTATGGGCTGGTCCTTTTGAAAATGTGTTTTAAGTATCCTTAATTATCTTAGTTTATGTATATATATAATCGAAATTGCTGGGCCGTAAAGTGTTAAAATAATTTCCATACCGATATTACCATTGTTATATTGTTCTTCAGCTCCTCCTCCAGCTTTACATAATGTATGGGTTAAACCATCCACGATATTGGCAAATATTCTTTGGGAGGTAGTTGGCACAGGTGGTTATCCTATCATAGATTTCACTGCCGAATATCGTCTTAAACCGAATGTGGGTGAAGAGCCAGAAGACTGGAAGCCTATTGTTCCAACGCACATTCCACCAAATTCTGTAATTTACTATGTGTCTCATTCTCTCAAAAGAAGTATTCATTTCACGGGTATTATTGAGAGCTGAAAAGAAGTCTTCTGACATGGCACATCAATGCTTCCATAGTCCCAATGTTTAGACTTTGGCTTAGCCAATATTTCACTACAGCCGAAAATATGTGTGGCTGAAGCATACTCTCCCACATTCATTCCAAGAAACTTCTTGTTAGTTCCCGATAATATCAATTTTTAATTAATTTGACTTGAACCAATGATTTTATAGAGGCAAATTGATGTTTATCACTTGGTGCCAAACACAACGTATTCGTTCCGAGTGTGGGCAACAAATCAGCTGGGGCGAGGAGAGATCGTCGAGGTCGAAGGTCACACGCAACACAGTGTCGAGGAATTAGGTACAGAATTAGCGTTTGGCGATTGTCACAGAGTACGAACTCTGCATGTACAGAATGTATTATTATTTATAATTGACGATTATTTCAGAACTTGCAAGACATCTCTTGTCGGGTGTAGAAAATTTTGACACTCGTGTCTGGGTGGCAGCGGTAGGCATAGTTATGGGTACACTTATGATTCTTGGTATAGGTACTTGTTACCTCCTCTATCGTGAGTGCAAAGTACCCTGTAAGCATTTCCTGGTAACTTTATCTAAGAGCTTTTGCTTCTACTCTTTCTCTTTCATGCTATTTATTTCTGCTGAGGAAACTCACTTTCTTCCGCACGAGTAAAGCCAATATAATAGAATAATTCATTGTAACGTTATTTAAATCCACGAGCAAGTGCGAACGTTTGTAATGCATTCTATCTAGTGGAGAAAATCTGCAGCAGAAACGATAGCATCACTAACCACTTGACTTATCTATGGCCCTGATCTCTAGCTTTTTCTTTACATCAGCCATTCTCCTTTCAATCAATTTAGTGCTATTCTAATACAGAACCAATTATCTTCCACTGATATTTCCCTACTGCAAGCGCTCTGCAAATTTTATTAGTATTTAACAAATTCTCCTAGTATTTTAACTTTTCTAAAACTTACTAGCATCTTATTATGAATTTTCCATACCATCCAAGTTAACAATAACACTCTCTTAACTTCTGCACCAAACACATTTACAACATAAGGCACTAAAAATAATCTGTAACATGTTTTTACCTTTTTCTATACAGTTTGCCTGACAGTAGCACCTTTTACACTCCTCATAGGAATGATACCCGAATCTCTTACGAATAGACTACATCAGCCACCAAACTTACTATCTTACTTGTTTACTAAGGAACTTCGTTTATCCTACTTGTTCTCACTAATTCTTTTTTGTAAGATACTTATGTGTCTGATTATTAAGCTTTGGTGGTTTGTATAAAATTTTTGTATGCAGAATGATTAGTGCAATGAATAGAAAGTATTGTAATAGTGATAGAGCATTATGGCCTAGATAATATTATGTGCTATTAGTGGAACTTTGACTGTACAAAATATAGGTCAAAGGTAGCACATACATTTGCTGGGTAAGCAATGTGTTCACTGTACAAAATGAACTCTGATGTTAACTTACAAAATTTAATTCCTTGATGTATAAATATATATATTTCCAAATGTTTCTATGTATGTAATAAATGTAGCCCAGCAAAATATTGGTAAAGGGAGAGGGTAGAAGCTAATATAACTCGTGGCCTAGACCAATGAAAATTAATCTCCGTTCCCGAATTGCAGCGCAGCTGGAGGAGCAGGAAGTGATTGAGCTGGTCCCCAACATCATTCTGAATCCAGGATTTTTCGACGAAAGAACAGAGCACATTCCGCAAGATGAGAACTTCAACAACCAAACCACCACGCGTCTGAACAATAACAGCGTCGTGCAACCTAGGCGACTCTAGTAACTATAAATACTTAGGTTTTTTGTGGCTTTTTTTATTAACAAGTGGCTTGAGCACAATTTATGTGTCACCTTAAACGTAAGTAAAACCGAGAATTATCGAAAACGATGGCCTCGAATAAAACCATTGGTGTATATCGATGACAGCACTATATATAAAGAGATCAGGTAAGCGATGAAACTTATACCATCATCGCGGACACCTAAACACCTGTTCGTGTTTGGAATCAGTACTGTCGAGGAATCGTAGGATTTGTACGCTGTGAGCGTGTAAGTCGTTCCCGTGCGCGGGAACGAAGAAGTTAAATTTTTCACTTACAATACAATGTAAAGTGTTCAAAATGCGTACGTAAGACTCTGCTAGGTTTTGTGAAAACGGAGTAGCACATTTTTGAGGAAGTTTACCAGGACGTTCCAACACTGAAATTCGATAATGTTATTGCTCATTGGTCGAGCTTAAAGTAAACGAACTCCTGTAAGCCAAAAGGAATATTCTTAGTAAGACTGTAATTCTAAGAACAAACAAAAAGAATCGTTTTTTGTGGAAACTGAAGTCACACGCTAACATTTAATCGTAACGTCGAACAAAACGCATCCATCTTACATTCTGTATGAAAATCTAAACGTCTTTTGTACGCAATTATTTTTAGCCGTTACCACCGAGAAAAAAATGAAATTTTCAATGGACAATATCATGCAGAATGTAAGATTTTTGTCTGCAATACAAATCATCCAATTGAAACAGATTTTTGTCGAGTACGACGAAAAGAAGGCTTGCTTACTGCCGTTTTAAGGTGTGCAGAAGTCGTTGGGTGAAAAAGTTCCTTTTTTGTGTCTTTCTAAAAAGTTATCGTTTATTTATTGTTGTTGTAAGAGCGCGTTTGTTTTTTTTAAGGATATTTTAATCATTTCTTTCCCGACAGAGAGCTTAACTGTCGTTGAGATCGAGGCACACATTGTTGTATGTTCTTTCTAGGGAAAATCCTGTGATTCAGAGAATGTGCAATTGTAAAGACCATAGTATTCTAACTGTAAAGATAATCCTACTATGTTAACGGTTATTTATAGCAGTATGCTATTTCCCATACTTTTAACTTTGCATGTGGTCGATCGAGCATCGTCTATTGCTTCAACATGCTTTTGCACCACCTTAAGAACAAAATGCAATACTGCTATTAAATTATTGATAATGTGTAAAATCAAATTTCATCAAAAGAAATTCTTAAACAGATAGCACAACTCCATTACGAATAAGTTCCAGTATACAGTGTTAGGAAGAGAAGCGAACAAAAAATCCATTAGTCTCCGTGATATCGAGCAATTACACTTCGGACACCGTGTATTTCGGTTGAGTGAATCATTCCATTCGTATTAGCAGTAAATATAGGGCAGAGAGGTAGAATAAGTTAAAATATTTTGGATATCATCTTTGATAGGATCACGTTTGATAATCGATCATCGAGACAAGTCTTTTCAGAGAGTATTCATTTGTAATGAAACATAATATCATCCTACACGAATCACATAAATGAAGGAAAATATTAACGTAGTCAATCAATAAGGTTGATGATTTCGATAAGAGTTCTTCCTGTACAAACAAATATACAGTTATTTTCCACGATTTACACGTAGCATCATATCAGATTTTCTCGTTGTGTAAAATTCATTAACAAAACCAAAGTTATGTGACGAGTGCTTAGTGTAGAGGTTTCTTTTGTTAAAAAAGAAAGAAAAAAACAGTATTATTTGATATTTATTTTGAACAATTCAAAAGAAGTTCTTTGCGAGCAAAAATAATTCGAGAAGTGTACGATTGTACATTTTTATTTCATTCGCTATTCGTTGAAGCACTCGTGAAGTGATAAATACGGAAATGGTTGTGGAAATTGATTCTTGTCTTTATTAGTCTTTCATCGGTTATTAGTAAAGCTCATGTTGTCAGAAACATAATACCTTACCGATTCTACTTAATACAAAATATGTAAGTTAAAAAAAGTCTTGCTTTCGTCGACACAAGGAGAGACGACAGAAAGCAATTTGGTGCACGCAGGTTGTATAAAAATTGGTTGTGTATTGTTACATTGAGGCTTCGTGATCTGTTCCTCCCTTGTACGTAATCTGATTAGGGGTGAACAGATTCAGTTTGGCTTCGTACTATGCACTCTGTGTTGTGAATGGTATATATATATAAAATATTCTATGCGCTAATGAAAAAAAAATAATATGATAATAACAATAATGATAATGATATAAATATATATATACATATATATATATATATATTTATATAGCCGAGGCATCATAATATTTTAGCTATAAGCAAAGACAATTTTTTATATAACTAACGATTACGCCGGAACGCAATGATAATATTTATCTACATATTCATATAGGTAATTTTGTGCTATGATATCGAGCTTCAAGAGTGATCTGGTAGGTTTGCTCGTTAAGAAAAAAATCTCATGTAGAGAATCATGTTCCTCTTTCCTTTTAGACGAGTCGTATTTCGCATTTCTACTTTGATAGAGTTTTTTACAATGCAGACAGATTGTTTTTTGTCAAATTTTCTAACAGTGATATATGCTTTTTGATAAATGCATAGTAAGACACGTACGATCGGATACGGTCTGTTTTCTCCATGTAAAAGACGTTAGCATTGCTTTACAGAGATTTACAGAGTTCAGTATTGACAATTTAACTTGGTGACTCGAAACTTCATTTCTCATGCACATTCTCAACTATAAATATAATCAATGATTTCTGCTGACATATATAACAATAGGTGTACTGTAAGTTAAATGTTTAACTGTCTCTATCAAAGCTATCTGGTGAAGGCATAGGTTTTACATTTAGTGGCATTAACACGATGCAGCCTGATAAAAAAGAAGTATAAATGTAACTTGGTATATAAAGCGAAAAATTATTCTTATAACTACCAGCTGCTACAAGAACTAACAATAATGCTTAGTCTTCTGTGTTTAGAGGTCTGCCATTGCATACCGTAAAAAGATCTGCATATCTACCTATGCAATATAGGATGTTCACAAAATGACTTTTATCATGTTAGGAATACAATCAATAAAGTAATATCATTAAAAAAGCAAGATTATATAGTAAGGTAACGATCACGGTTTCTTTCGTAATAGGATAAATAGTATTTTTTTAAAAAATCATGAAGAGCAACTCTCTTTTCGTCTCTATTATTAGGAACTCCAAATTGGCATTGTATTCAAATCAAAAGCGCAACTCTGAAATTCATTCATTACGATAGAATGTTTTTTATCGTTTTTATATCGAAAATATTGTACTGATGTCCTAACGATGTAACATAGATATATTTTTATGAGGTAGATCAAGATTATATAAACCGAAATCTATACCTACAGTGATAATGGCAGATATTTTGCGTTTATACTACAACAAAAGATGTTTGTAATCTGTCGAATTATCAGTTTAAATTTCTATTCGATTTGTTTGAGTCTTTCCTTCTGTTGATTGTTTTCTGCATCTACAATCATACATTTTTAAAACTGAGAAGCTATGAAACGCAACACGTGCATAGCATTCGTCATCTTACATCTATAGTTAACGGTACTGCATTAATATATTTACTTCACATAGCACGCTCATGTGAAAATATATACTAAGTAAAGCACTAGACCATAGAATAGTATAATGGTTGCCAGTAGCACCATGGATCGTCCCTAACATACATATTACCTGCCTATGACATACCAGAGAGAGAAAATAACGCAACGTGGTTTTTACAAAAAGCTTTTGCTCTTTGTGTTTCGCATGTAAGATTTTTATATGATACGTATTTGCAAACGGAAGCAGTTGTAAATACCGACATGATTTGAAAAAAACCCACTTTTTGTAAAAACTACACGTCTGTCGTGTCATTGTCTATTAGAGTAATAATATTAGTTTTATACCTTTAACTTAAGTGATAGTAAATTATATTTATAATGATAATTAATTGATGTTATTCATCTTTGTATTAATTCTATGTATACTCGGTTACGATGTATTATGTACGATCTGCGATCTAAAGCGTTTTTGTTTTGTTGTTTCTCGAAATGATTAATTGTTTATCTTCTGGAAAAGAAAAAAAATGTGAAAATAGGTATGAAGCAAAATTTGTATATATACTATCCGCGTATTATTGTTTCGTTTCTATATTTTGTATAAATTGTTAAAGAGGAATGCTTCATTATACACAATAATTTCTTTTATTTATGATAAATATACCGTGTCGCTTTATTGTTATTTAATATCTAATAATACTCCACATACATATAGTATTGTTCACGCTGAGTCAGTGTTAATATTAGTTTTAAACTATTGTACGAATTCATTCTATAGCTACTGTACATAGCTATGGCGTTTAGAGAAGTGTTTTCCTGACATGTTCACAGTTTGTTTTACAAACTATATACAATGCACATTTCATCACGTACAAATCCTGTATTAGAAAGACAAAAAATATGGAAAAAATGTGTAATAATGCTTGATTTAAGAGTTGTTTAAATATTTTTGTGGGAAAAAATAAAGAAAGTCAAGATTGTGCTTGAATATCTGATACTATCATTAGTTAGAGTATAGCTTTCACACTACAGGTAAAAAGACATTATTTACATATCAGAAAAATCATTTCATTCTCACTTTTACAAATTACATCTATACACTGATAGCAACAATGCTTTAAAACATTTTCAGAAGAGTGATTTGTGTACTATTACTCTTATGAACGAATACTGTTATTCATTCTGGATCATTTGTTAATTTGTTTTCTTCATCTCAAATAATGTTCATTATCAAACTGCAATCCGAATGAGAAATACAAGTAGTACCAGAACTTAAGTATATATCTTTATTTTCGTAGATATTTGCCGATTCTTTCCATTACGTCACTATAGCAGTGTACAAGACCAATATACTTAATGGTACTATACGTACTACATGTAGTTCTAATTCTACATTTTTATCACGATGGTTGTCAGAATGGTTGTCACTATAATCACCGCATTTCATATAAGAAATCATACAGATTTATTTATAAAAATCATTAATAATATTGGTACAATAAATAATCATTCATAACAGATGGCTGTTATTTACTTTTTTTACTGCATCTCTTCGTCATTACCCGACTGTGTTAACAGCAGAGTTTTCTCGATATCTGAGCATATCTTCTTTATGCTATTTGGAGTAGCATACTCTGCAGCTAAAATAGCATTAGCTACTGCTATCGTTTCCCGAATAGTTCTTGCTTTCACCCACACTCTACCGTTCATTCCAGCAGCTACTTCGAATGCCTGACTACGTGCCAATGTATTAAACAACAGAGAATTAGGATTCAATATCTTCCTAATGAGGCTTAATGAACATGTAAAAAGCATGCCGTCAGAACTGAGAACACCCAATTTCTTTTCTTTCCCATGAGAATCTACGCATACAAGTTCCGGTTCCATATCTTTGCTAGCAACTATAAGTTTAGCGAAGACAAGGTCCCCAACATGAAGATCAGGACGGTTTTTCTTGGTGGCACCTTCGAAAGCAAGATATGAAAGAGATGCTTGCTCGCTGGCCCCAATATCCACTTTAAAAATATCACCACCTTTCTGCACAACTATACCCACTACATTTTCTCCACGATTGGGTATGTACCTTAAAAAAAAGCTATAATTACAATAACTTCCCTATGAATCGGGAAGTTAATTAGTAACATTATTATTGACATTGTAACTCGGCATGTATATTACTAAAAAAATGGCTAAAAATTTTTATAAACATATAAACGATTTGTATAGTGTTAAATAGATAAGTTACAATAGTATGAATATAAACAAGTTTCGGAAATTATCTGAACAATAAATTCACATTACCGTTTCTGATAACTATCTACATAGTACACAGCCGGATTCGTTTTCTTTAATATTCCCGCCTTGTATGCAAAAACCATGTCAGATTCGCGTCGAAGACCAGGTCCCAAAATGATTGTCTCCTTCTTATTAATTGTTGCAATATCCTTCATAACATCGCCAGGCATAGCAACATCTCCCACGGTGACTTCCATTATTGCTGCAAGCTAAACAACTACTTACAAAAATTCAAAAGCGCATACCACTCATCAATTATACTCTACTACACTGAACACTGCCAGTATTAATTTAATTCAAAATAAAATCGCAAGGATACAGTTTTTGGCAAGTTGTTGGTTACATCGTGTCGCACCACGTGCGTTTCCGTGTGACAAGCTTTCTGCTAGTGTCTCGCGCGCTCGTTCAAACGCGAATCGTTGCTGCGCACTATAATTTACATAAATTGATGTAATCAATGGTGCAATACTGCAATCCAGGGACCGGTAACATTTTCATACCGGTATTATGCCAACAGGCTGTACTGAAACCGACATAATTTAAATACCGCTATTTTTTCGGTTTTTCCAATGCAAAGGATGTCTCAAATAAAAAGGAACTGCGTGCCACTTACCCTAGAACCGTCAAGAAGCGGAGTCACCTAAATTAGTGCATACACAAAATAAATACGGTCCGTCGTAAAACCCTCAGTGCAAAGGAACAAGTGCGAATCCGAATTCAGGTAAACTACATGCAGTGGGTATACAAAGTATTCGTACACCTTTTAAAATAGAATAACTTTTTTATTATTGTATCAAACAATCTGATTTTCTATAATTAATTATAAGCATTGGTTTACAAAATGATATGCAAAAAAGATTTTCCAAATAATTATAATTTACGAGGCAATATACAAAAATAAAAAAGGCATTTTTAAAAACTTTTTGATTTTGATTTTAAAAGGTGTACGAACACTTTGTACACCCGCCACTGTATATCAACCGACGACATATTTCCTGTGTCATAAAACATTAGACTTAGACCGTTAAAATCATACCAGTTTTTAAATCCTTGCTTTAGTTTATTAATGCATTTATACATATTAGTGGATAATTAATATTAATGGTTTATGTGTTGGGCGAATTTGAAAAAGTCCCCGACTGTATATGAAAATATCGGTATATTTGTGTGACGTTATACCGGCATTCCGACATTTCGGTTTCTATAACGGTTATATAAGAAGAAATAACCGAAAAATACCTGTATGATATTTTATTATACAGCATTATTTTATATCTGATCCAGGCCAATTCAGGCTGAAAGCGTGACTAGGGGGCAGCACTATTAGAAATTCCTCATTTCCTCTCTGTCCTACGCTCACGCGAAATAGTAGCGCCACCGCACTACGTCGCGGGGCTGTCGCGTAAAACGGTGACGCCACGGAAATCGCGGTCGCACTTGTGTTTTTTTCATCGATCATTCCATCCGAAGAGAAGTCGCGAAATCGACGGTCCTGTGGATGGCAGAGCGAGGTCTTCGCCATTGACACTGATGCCAAGGTAACGTTTCACGTTCACGCGAGATCGGCACAACGAAATATTTGCGCAGCACTCGCCGGATCGATAATTGATTTGCGTGCAGTCTATTCTAACCTACCTTCCCGCTCCCTCCGGAGTTATTAGTTCAATCACGTCATATTCCCGATCGATTCGTTCGTGATTTAACGGAGGTTCGATGCTCGGCGTGAGACGAGATCTCATTGATCTCGTTCTCGATCCGGATAAATGCGATCTTTAGTCAAGTTTTGGAACGTAACCGCAACGGCTGTTGTCCGCTTACTGTCATCCGTTGTCGATTCGTTCGTAAATGACTTTTGTCGTTTTAAAGAAAACGAATGGCGTGTCTTACAATCTTGGATACTTTGTTGAGGTGTTCTGTAATCGACAATAATTTTAGGCCTACGGGTTATTCGATACGCGATATTATTGTTTTATTTTTATGAAAAAGTGTGGGACATCTTGTACGGTATGTCTTTATGAAGTTCGAATTAGTTTGGTCCCCATAAATTTCCAATGTCTTTTTAACTTGTGAGGGTTGCTCCTAGAGAACGTAAGAATATATCTAGAATAATTTGCAAACAAGTGTACATGCTTCTGCAAGTTGCTCTTGCAAGGAAACGTTGGAAGTTACTAGCTGGTGTATTTGCAACCTAAACAAACCACAGCGCTGTTCTTTAACTTGCTAAAGGGATTTGATGGTGTTCTTCCAGGTGTGATACAAGATGTACAATGGTATCGGACTACAGACACCGCGTGGATCAGGTACAAATGGGCATGTGCAAAGAAATTGGGCGATTGTACGCAAAACAAAAGAGAAGGTCACCTATAAATCAGATGAAGGAAAATTAGACCAGCTAAACAAGCAACCTAACAAAGAAATTCTCGATCATGTTAGGAAACGGAAGGTTGAAGTTAAGTGTGCAGAGTTCGCTGACATACTGGAAGAACAAGGGTAAGCATTATTGATTATTAATTCATAATTATCATTACTATAGAACATGTCCAATATGCAATAATTATTTTTCTCGATGAAGATTATGCATAGCAAAATATGAAGCTTCATTGATCCCTTGAGCCCAATACCAAATGGGATTCTAAGCTCCAATTGGATTTAGCTTACCATTGGCTTCAATGTATTTTCCTAACCCAATATATTGCTTCTGCAGCTTATAGTACCGCTGATGCTAGAGCAGTTATTCACCCAAAGTTTTATGTTTTGTAGTTTTACGACTGAGGAAGTAAAAAACAAAGTAGAGTCATACAGATGTATGCTAATGGGAAGTGAAGCCAAACCGCCGGTACCCAGAGACGAATTTGGCCGTGTAAAGTAAGTACTATACATTTTATCTGCCTCTTTAATGTCACACTTTCGTATTTGTATTTAGTACAATATTAAAATAAACGATAACACGAGGAATTAAAACTCGTTAAAATCGTACGAGGTAAAACACTCAGAATGCTAGGAATTACATAATTAAATTGCATGTGCAAGCGCGAGTTAGAAAACACGGAGAAGAATTATTTCTGGTGACTCCTCTAGTAATCCAGCATAGTATCTATATATAGCACCTAGATGATAGAAGGCCAGCATTTATATCTTGTGTGCCCCCAAGCTTTCCTTTTGAAAGGCTAAGATCTCTTATGAGAGGAAAGCTTTAGATATTTGCTCGGCGACGCGAGGATAGAAACGTCTCAACCCTTCGTTTCTTAACGTAACTACGAAAACAATATCGTCGTTAATTCAGTACTTTGTGCATTGTCAGATGCCTAATAGTTCTTTCAAAATTAGCAAGATCTTTGCAGTTTCATTAATTGTAAAAATCAGATCTGAAATCGATTGACTTGTATAGTACATCTAGTGTTAATATTCTTTTCTTACAGTAATAATTATACAATTCTTATGTCAATGCTCTTTTAATACAGTAAAATTTCTTTTATTTTTTTGTTGGTCATCAGAAAGCAGATACTACTGTAAATTGTTGTTTACCAATACGGTTCAACAACTTCTCATTAGGCTATTATTTAAGGGGGAATTGTTAAGGTTTTTTTAGATATAGTAAACCAGGGACTTAATAACGATAAAATTTTCATATCGGTATTATGCCAAGAGGCTGTACCGAAACCGAAATAAATATCGGCATTTTTCAGTTTTTCCAATGTAAAGGATACCCCAAATAAAAAGGAGAATTGAGTGCCACTTACCCTAGAACCGTCAAGACAGTCACCTAAATTAGTTAAATATACACAATATAAATACGGTCTGTCGTAAAACCCTCCCTACGAATTCAGGTAAACTATCCACCGACGACGTATCTACCATGACCACCATAAAATATCAGTGATTTTCAAACATAATAATTACATTTGATAAATATATTTTATTATTATTAATAAAATTTACTAAAATTTATATCAACAATAATTATTAATAAGACATGCGAGTCGCGGAATAACTCGTTTAAGATCATGAAGCAGTCAAAATATTTTATACATTGGAAAAACCGAAATTATTACGAGTAAATATATGCAAATATACCGGTATTTCAATATTTCGGTTTCTATAATGGTTAGGAAGAACCAAGCTTCTATTATCTACTTGTTGGTTATCAGAAAAGAGATACTACTGTAAATTGTTGTTTAATAATATGATTTAACAACTTCTCATTAGGCTATTATTTAAGGGGAAATTGTCAAGCTTGTTATAGATATAGCCTGTTCATAGACTTCCTTAAGCCTGTTAATGAACTATATACTTAATGCGAAAAATAATCTTTAAACCTTTTCTGCAATTACTAGACTGCGCCTCAATTAATCATTTTAATAACCAGTTTTCGCCTTTGCTTAATTTCAAGTTAGAAATAAGAGGCACATTCTTCGTCCCATAAGGTCGCGCGACTCGGTGCTCGCTCCAACCCATTCCAGAACACCAACAGCTATTCCAGCTTCCATTCGTTGGCTGTTAACTCTCAGCAGCTTCGCGATTAGTCGCCCTCTGAGGGGGTGGTGGGCAGTGGCGTGCCGCTATAGGGGAAACAGTTTTTCGCATACTGCGAGGGAGGCACGCGATTGAATTATTTTCTAAATCCACCCTAGGGGACGCGGGACCGAGAGATAAGGGTAGAGGACATTATGGGGTCGCTGGAACTTGTTATAAAAAAAGCCGTTCTATATCGGGCACGTGGAGGGTAGGAATTCCGAGGCACCCCCGTGAAAACTCCGTTTCCCGGTAAGCCCAATATTATTGGAGGGCGGCGACGCGCTTTTCAGGGGTGTTGCGCGGCCGATATCGACGTACCCCATGGCGCCGGCGCCACCCACGAAAAGGAGGAGGGTGGGACGAGCGGAGCCGCAACGGGGGGTGGCACGGAAAGCGAAACAGAGAGGCGGCGCGGGGCCGAGGGTGAGTTTATTCCAGCATCTCACTCGACTTTTCCGCCTCAGTGCGAGGATGGACCGGCGTTGCGACGCTGCGCGTCGTCGGCTCTCGTCGGGTGCACGGGTCTCCAACGAGAATAAACTCGATATCCCCGTGTAGAAGGGACGTCGGATCGGACGAAGGAACAAGGGAACATGTAACGATCTCGTGATACGCTCGTAAAGCCAAACAAAATCACAAAAGTCTTCCACTAGCGCGTAGTTCTTCGATATTAGTCTATAATCATATAAGTAATCGCTACTCTCGTTGCCTCTAAGTGTTAAGTACCCGGGTTTGTAATAAGTGTAGTTCTGTAAGCAGCATCCAGTTATAAGATTCCAGAGGATCTCGTGGGCATCGAGCAACACGATTCGCGACACGTTGCGGGCTCGAGAGATAAGAAGAAAAGAGAAGAGATATAAAGAAAGAGCTTTACGTCTGAGTGAACGATTTCTCCGAGAGGATTCTGCAGGCAGCCCACGTGTCCGTGATCGATCAATAGAGAGAGGGCGACTCGCAAGAGATCCATTCCTCCATAGAAAAATCCATGTGTCTCCAGGTGTCGGCCGACCTCGACCGACGATATATAGTAATCGTTAAGGATTATCGAAGCATCGTTGCTTCGCGTACGACGATATAGTGTGCCTCTGATCCGAAGTCTTCCTTAGTCTGGCTAAGTTAGAGTAAGACCGATATATTCTTCCTATATTCTTACACGAGATATTGAGAGATATACGTACAAATATACATACATATATAAATGTGTATATAAATATATACATACATATTATACACACACAAGCGGTTTTAAAATAGATGAGAGTATAAACGTTGAGATTTATCGAGTGTCCCGCTGTATGGAACGATTCCAAGCGACACGAACGGGCCGCGGGGGGTGATTTACGAGAGAGCCTGGCCGTGTGTCTCGGCGTTGATTACTTTCCGAGGAGAAACAATCGAGACCCTTTCTTTCGGCCCGCGAGAAGACACGCGAGCACCCGGTTACAGAGAGGAGAGAGGAAGAGGGGCAGAGGCGACGTTTTCATCATCTCTTGCCGGATGATTGTTCTCGCGTTGGAACAACAGAAATTCTGAACACAAGGGGCTGTCGTAATCGGGGGAGGAAGCCATTACCTTCGCCTCGAGCCTCCAGCAACCACCCCCGCAAACCAACCAACCGACCAACCCCCACTTCCTCGCCCCTAAACTATCAAAGCCGCCCTCGAGAAGGGATTAAGCCGCGTCGGAAGCTGCTTGCACACCGTCGCACCGACCGGCAGAGCTCCTTAGCGTAAATTAGCAGCCGATCGCGCTTAATGCCCGACTAATTACTCGGGGGTTAATTATTCAGACCCGGAGATTGCCCCGAGCCTCCGCATACTTCTCCCCCTCTCTGCAGCCATCAACAAATTGGATGCTGAAGAAACGAAGTTTATCGGCGACCGATACCGGGAAATTCGTTGCCATGCTCGGCTCATGAGAACGCAGGAACCTCGAGAACTCTGAGAACGTAAGACGGTATCGCTGATCGTGGATTTTATCGAGAATAAAACCCTCGAGGATTGAGTTTGTCCTAGCGATTGGAAGGAAGTTCGTTCTCTGGATAACTCTCGTCTTTTTTGAGCGAAGACATTTTGGAACTGTCTATTTACCGGCGGAGAGAACACTGTGAGGAATAATATTTCCAAGCTGAAGATTCTTTTTTCATCGAATCAGTACCTTGAACGGGGAATATTTCGAACCGGAAGTTGAGGACTCGGGAGCTACATACACATTGATTTATTATTTTTCAATAAGCCGTGAGAAGAGGAAACAAGGAAAATTTAATTAAATCGCACCACGAAGGATATTTATCTTCGACCGGAAGCTGAAGATTACGGAGCAGTTTAAGGAGATAATAAATTGGTCTACCAAATTACTTGAGAAAGATTGAATTGAACTGTTCCCTGAAGGACGGAAGAATTATTTCCAACCGAAAGTTGAAGAACAAGGAGCCAGTCCTAATCGAAGGAATTAACAGACCCCAAGCTGTATAAACAGGAAAAATAGGAGAGAAATAGAATTAATAGAAGATTATTTTCAACCGGAAGTTGAAGACCAAGGAATGACCATGTCCGTGACAGTCCCATCTCCGCTGAAACCAGCGCGTGGACGCGGTCCAGCCGACGGACGCGCGTTTTTCGAAACTCTCTGGCGTGGAAACTTCTTCCTAGATCGGCAGAAGGTCATGAAACGATCCCGGAAACGTAAATTGCAAGCGGCGAACGGAAAGAAACGTGCACAGCTGCAGATGCGACAACACTGTTGCTGTTGCCAGCGCATACAACTTCATTTGCTCGCCGGACGGCGAAGCAACATGCGCTCCGTTGTTAGGTGAATTTCCTTCGATCGCTTTTCAGTCCTATTTTCAACCTCTCACCCTTTTAAAAACGTATAATGCCTCAGAAACATTTCGTTAACAAAATGCATCAATTCTAAGATCAGATAAATTCTGAATAAACATCGATAAACTCGTTACGTATTATACAATCAATTACGTATTAATTATTCGTTTATTATACAAATTTATATTTAACCTTTTGATAGCTTGAAAGTTGACATCAAAGCTAAAGTATTTCTTTTCTTTTTCTGGATATTACAAAGAACAGCGTACGTCTGTATCCACTTAATGAAAGCCAGAGACAGCCAAAGGGTTGAATTGAAAAATTGATTAGAGTGCGGCTCTGCATGCAAAATACAAATCTGCATCAATTGCAAGAAAGAAGAATCAAATAATTTTATAATGAATTTCAGTGAATCGTTTTTGTCATAAATGCATAAGACCGCAGTCTAATCGACAAAATATTCTCAGTAAAGTCTATCGTAACACGTACACCGCTCGATGACCTTCTGATTGATTAAAAGGCAGCCACTAATCCCCGAATAATTAAACCAACGTCACAAAAGGGAAACGTTGATCGGCTCCATTGATGAAATCCGGGCAAATTTTGCGCATTAGAAGGGCGACTTGGAAGAAGGAGGAATTGGATTTCTCTGGCCGCAGATTATCCTTTCCACTTGTCCTGGAAGGATATCTGATACGGTCGGCGGCACGCTCTCGTACAGCAATCAAGAGAATGGTCTCACATATATCTGTTTCTAACTTGTTTGTCGGACAGCCTCGCTTACCGTTTTCCCTCGCGAATAAATTTGCTTCAATCCCACTCTATCATCTTGTCGGATCTTGACTCTCGGACACCTCGAAGAGGATACCATAAAAGATTTCCGCCGATCTAATTTGCGACAGCGCGGAAAGCCTTCCGTGTAATTACTCCGGGCACAGCTGGTACACGTGTACTTCGTTTAAAAAGCAAAAATTCGTGATCGATTCGCGAGAAAGGCACACAGGGGATTAAAAAGGCGAACAGTCCTCCTCTACGCGCCGAATACAACACACAACGGGGTGAGTCACCCCCGTTCACTAGCCAATCCCCCGCAAAAGAGAAACATTTACGCGTGAACAACCGTTACCCTTCCGTAATCTCGCCAATTAACCGCAATTTGTACACTTTTTTTCCTCCCCGTCAACTGAGACAAACGAAAACTGCAACTGCTGCCACTGGTCGGCGGAAATTAGGGGTGGCAGCACGTCAAAAATGGAAAACGTTAGGGTTAAGTGTAGGCTAAACATGCTTTTCAACCTTGACATTATCGATTGAAAATGTTTTAAAAATTGAGGATTATTTAGGAGTAATTTTGCAAGATTAATTTGTCCCTTGGAACAAGTTCGCTAGATAAAGAAATCACGATCCTCTGAAACCAACATAAAATTTAACAAAGAAGAACAAAAATCTAATTTTCAATTTTTATATCAAGATGTAGATTCCAACCCAATAATAAAATCAAAAATAGGACTCCCAAAGAAAGTTCGTTATCGGAACAAAGTTCCTAATTTTCATCTGAAGCTGCAGCCTTTGTCTAATTCTTCAGCAGCCATTTGGCCATCCACTTTGCAACTCGCCATCAAATTAAGAACCAATACTCCGCTGACGCCACCATAAAATCTGAACCGAAAATCAGTCCATACGAGCTCGATGTCCACCCCAGTATCAAACCATACAGTTGGGAGGGGGGGATAGCAGACAAGGGATGTTCATCAGATACGCGATCTAAGGGTTATTGAAAAATAGAAAACCACGGGCGGCTCGATCGATCCTGCGACAACGAACGATGGCGGTATGGAGGGTGTATGTTAAAGGGTGAAAAAAAGAAAAATTCTTTTCCCGTTGACCCGCGGCGTGGGGTAGGTAGGGAGGGGGGTGTTGGTAGAAGAGGGTGACTCGTGCAAGAGAGTGGTTGCCTCCTGAATTTGAGCGTGTAGCGGGCGAGTGGCGCGAAAGGGATATACCAGAAAAGAGAACAGCTGGATTGTATTGATCGGCGCTCGAGCGTTGGCGTAGGGGTGGCTCGGCCGACCCCGGCCTGCCTGCTGGTTTTCACTCGCGGGGAAGAACAGGGGCCGCCACGATATTTCGCCTCGCATAGTCCTCTCTCTACGGCGTGTTATGTCACTGGTTTGCCGCATTGTCCGGACGCCTGGAGCTTCGTCGCGACCACGGGACCCGGCGTCGACACCCTCAGACACCCTCGGATAGGAACGTACTCGCGAAACCATCTGCGATTCCCGGGACCCAGTGAATTCCGTTTCGCAAGACGATGACTGTGAAAATCTCGACGCGGTACGATATTCCGTTCTTCTCCCGAGACAATCTACTGCGAAATGGGTCATGGTGTACCGCCACCCCCTGTATTTATTTATCTTCGACGCATATCACATTTATTTCGTCCGAGTGCCTCGTTCGAGAGTCTGGATTCGTGCGTGTACCGTGGATGGAAGAAATACAGTGATCTTGCATTAAATCTATGTTCCATTTTCATCGCCTTCTTTGAGAAAGAAAAAGCCCTCCCTATTAATCTGTGCTTGTTGGGTGTGCTCATCTTCCTTCTATTTTTTTGCTGTCCAAGTGCATTGGATTATTCGCAAGCAACGCAGGTGGAAGAGATGCAATTATTATAGTAGATGAAATCTGTTCTCAATTTTCCAGTTTAGTTGCTTTTCTTTGTGATTCATAATCTGTTTTGTTTTAGATGTACTCTGTACGAAGGAGATACAGTGAGCTAGGATCTCCCAAGTCCACCTTCAATCTTCATGTTCATTGATCTTCAAATTGTTTCTGATTGAAGTGCATCGAGTCATCAATTTCTTCTTTAGATACTGTTGCCGAAATCGCTTTTCCTTGGTTGTCACTCGCGTGTAACAAACACAATGATCTTTGGGATCATGTTCAAATTTCAATTTCATAACTTCGTAGCCCTCCAGCGGCGATTCTGAGGCGTCATTAAAAATTGTTGTATCGTTGCTCAAAATACTTCTTACACGATTAAATTTCATATGCATAAAATGAGAAAAACAATATAGTATGGGAAAAGAGTTAATTCTGAAATGGTTTTCGCGAGTGTGTTGTCGATAGAAGAAATTTTACACCCTCGAATCAAGTCTATTTTCAATTTTCAACTGTGCTTCTTCTCGATTCTAAAGTGATTTGCTTCGGTATATTATGAACAGAAGAATCCTCCGTACTAACATTATTAACTGGCTTGTAACTCGTGTCTTTGTGAACGAAGGAAATACAGTGAGTCAAGAGTGTCCATGAGCGGAGGCCGCCAAGAGTACCGCTCTTTGCACCTAGCTGACTCTGAAGTGGCCCTATATTGTTCCACCCACAATGCCTCATACAATTCAACACTTTTGTGCTGTGTCAATGAATTTGTCCGGGGGATGATCAAACGCCTGGCCGATCCAGAATTTAGCTGTTGTAACTGCGTGATCCAAGAGGACTAATAAGAATTAATTGTTTCAGTGTTCGTGAGACACATCAGATTGCCGAGGCGCAGCAAGAGAAAAATGCGAAGCTACGCGAGGCATTCGGTATATCGGAGTTCTTCGTGGAGGGAAGTAGCCTAGATCCAGAGAGGCACGCGCGAGAGGCCGAGGCGAGAGCTGCTGCGAGCAAAGTGTACGAACTGGTGAGAACGCCGAGCCCGGCGCCGGACACCACGTCTGCCCCGGAGAAGAAGAAGAGAAAACGCTCCGGTAGCACTAGCAAGAAGAAAAAGGGGAAGAAGCACAAGAAGGAAAGGTAAAAGACAACGTAATGGTGCACGGGTCAGTGGAGGCTGGATTCTCGGTGCTACTGGTTACTTTTTGATTGCGGCACTCTATAGTAGTCGTATCACTGCATTGTGCTATGATATATTGTATAATACTGTGTGACGTACAGCTGACACGAGTGTGTTACAGTGAAATAGCCGCGAGGTACTCAACTCCTTCCCTTGTGACAACGGGGTCTAGCTAAACGTTATGCCTTTATTTTAGGTCGGCTTCAAGTTCTTTTGTAATCCTTAACACTAAACCTACCGAGCCTTAAAAGTAACTGGGACATGTTTCTTTACAAAAATGACTAGATTGATATTAATTTGGACTTTGTGTAGCTCCTATTGTAATATGTGCTCCACTATAGATGGAAAAATCTATACAATCATTTATTATGCAATTATTTTTATTATATCAATAATCGTAAAATAAAAAATCTGGAACCGGTCATTTTGACCAGTGATGGTAGGCTTAGTGTCAAAGGGTTATTCTTATTTTCGAGACTGTTTTCGCGCAAATATTTAACAGTTTTTCTCAGAATAACTAGTCAAACCTTCAGTACGTGTCCGTTTTTTTTTAAGTAAAAATAATCAAAATGACACGAGTTAAATATATAGTTTTTAGTATATTCTGTAAAATCAGGGACGACGGTGTCGCACAGTTTAACGTGGCGGGCCGCGGGTTGGCCAGGCCTGAACTAGAACTTGAGGTATCGGTAGCAATCGTTTTTCGAGAAAAACGCGTTTAAAGACTCAACTATTAATATCTCGTAACGCGAGAATTCGAACAAATCTAAATAGCTGTAGGTATAGAATAAACGATTATTTTAGGAAAATCATACGGCAAGGGATTGGACTTCTGGTTTTGTGATGTATTCGAAGATGATGTGTACTTTTTGCTGATCCAGTGATCTAACCCAGACTGTAACAAGCTTGGCAGCGCACTGTGCGTATGCTGTGTACTATAGCGTAGCAGTAGTACCATCGTGTTATACTACAGCAGACTATAGTATGATAGTATCATGATAGAACGTTATATTATAGTACAATGGTGTAATACGTGTACCATAGCGAATGGATTGTGCTGATCGGTACTGTTTACAGTGGACTACAGTTGAAGGTGTACAAGAATCCAGGTTCCAAGACCGAACAAGCATCCCCCTGTAGTAGTTCCTCTCCTCCCCCCGAATTAATTATTCATTTACCGCAAGTCCACACTCGTTCATTTGCTTACTACACACCTCTTGTCAGATACTGACTCATGACTCACCTACTATTTCATGTCCCATACACCTTTCTCTGTTTCAAACAGAACTGAGGAGGACTGAGTGCCTACCCAGTAGGCTCAGTAGGTAAGTGTGGTCGTCGCGTCTACTATCCAAAAAAACAAACCAATAAAAAATCAAAACAGAAATAAGAAAAATTAAAACACTCTCGAAAGCAATCTAAAATGAGAAAAGAGACCAATCCAGTCTAGTCCGTTCGTTGCCTTAACGTTTTTTTAGGTATTGTCTCTCCTAGGCCAAATAGAGGTAAATGTTTGCTGTACCGTGGTTTACTGTGAACACGTCAGTGATACGTTTTCGTTGCTCCGAATAGAACAATGCTGGTCCGCACCGTCGCAAATAGGCAAACATTTACTTGAAACATGTACAAGATATCAAAACGCGGGATTTTTTGAACAAATAACATAACAATCTGATGCGTAAATCATGCATTTCTATCTTTGTTGTTGTTATCGATAAAGCTTGTTGTTAATGTCATCTCTCTATTTTTTTCTGACAAGTCCGTCCCTATCGATGGTTATCAAGGTAATGCTAATCCCATATTATATCAATACTCCTCATATTTTGTATACTTGTCTTTTGTGACTATTTGAAAGATGTGGTTTTGCATATGTGCCCTGATCGGCTGGTTACCATGAACGTGTTAAGCGGCTATGAAAAACCAGATCTTCCAAAGAAATAATTATGTAGTCGGTTTGTTAGCTATAGCCCAATCTTGTGAGTTTCACCTGTATATGTATCGTTGTACTTTTTTATATATATTTATACATATATATCCATTATTTTTTTTCTATTACTTAATTCACTTGAGATTGCAGTGAAAGAAAAATGAAAGGAAAAATGACTTTTGGTTCTTATTTGATATATACATATATATGAAATGTCCACACACTGCATTTCCTATACATATACATGTACGTGTAAGTTAGTTATCTACTTTTGAACTTACTAATCCTGATCCAGACGCTGAAATAATTCAGTCCGACGCGTATTCTTCCGTCCGAGTAACACATTCTCTGAATTATTTTCAAACCGTTTGTTCATTTACTTTTGATCGAGCTCATTGAAAGCAGGTAGCTTGTATCATTAGAATAAAGTATTTGTTTCACACACGGATACATTGTACTACAGCTTTCTTTATTGTCAGCACAAGGTATGCACTTGTCGACAGGAAGACGCCCACTGCAAGAATTAAAATATAAATATTATATTAAACAAAACGAAAAAAAAGACAAATATAAATTAGACACCAGACACGGTGAAACACTTGGAATAATGTCGATGGCGTTCCCTAGGTCGGAATCTCCAAAGGCCAGCAAGAAAAAAGAAAAATCGAAGAAGAAGAAAAAGGAGAAGAAACACAAGAAGGCTGAGGCTAGTTCCTCTGATAGCGAGTCCAGCGATGCTTCAGATGATAGCAGGTATCAACGCCAGTATAACAGAAATTTTATAAACTACAGTCGGTGTACAAAGTGTTCATACACTTTTTAAAATAATATAATTTTCTTATAATTGCACCAAACGTCCTGATTTTTCATAATTAATTAGAAGCATTGGTTTATGAAACGATATGCAAAAAAGATTTTTCAAAAAATTATTATGTACAAGGTTATATGCAAAAATAAAAAGGCATTTTTTTAAACTTTTTTATTTGGGCCCATAATAAAAATTTATGTTTTGTAGATCTATGGTAGTTATGCATTTACTGAAAATTCCATCGAAATCTTTTGATGCAGGGAAATACGACACGCATCGAAAACAGAAACTGATCAAAAATCGTGTAAAACTACAATTTTCACAATTTTGATGAAATTTTCAGCATGTGTGTAACAAACTTAGATCTACGAAACATATATTTGAAATTTTCATTGAAGACCCTAATAAAATAAAAGAAATGCTTTTTTATTTTTCCATGCAATCTTATGAATTGTAATTTTTGGAAAACCTTGTTTTCAGATCATTTAGTAAACCAATGCTTCTAATTGATGACAAAAAATCAGGTCGTTTAGTACAATTATAAAACAGTTATTCTATTTTAAAAGGTGTACGTACATTTTGTACACATACTGTGAATGGTTGCACAAGGTGTCTCATTTAACTTTACGAACAAAGTTATTAGGGGTGGTTGAGTTAAACGAGACATTCTGTAGAAACGTTCATTTTCTAACACAATGTAATTGTATTGCACAGTTCGTCAGAAACTGAGTCAAAGAAGAAAAAGAAAAAGAAGAAGAAGAAGTCCAAAGCAGAGGCAAAAGAAAAGCATGAGGTAGGAAAAACAATAGGAAGGACATAGATATTGAATTTCTATCTTCTTGTCTATTTCTATACATACATATACATATTTATAACTATATATATACATATATATATATCTCCATATATATACCTTAGCACGTGAAGCAGGAGCATGTGACATCTACTTTGCGTTCATTTTTCCTCCCTCCCCCCTTGATTAGTTCGTCAATTAACATTGGAATTATCAGAGAATTTTGTGTTGCTGCCTATCTTTAAATAAGCATGATTCATTGCTTGTTTCTGTAAAGATTTTTATCTGATTTCAAGTTAACAGTCATTATTTCAAAAGTGTAAATCTCAGTATTGTTTGTAATTATCAGCGCCATTTGACAGGATATATTCCCTGAGTGAGTACCAGATATGCCGCTACTCAATGTAATAATAATTTGTGATTTATATTCGTACAAACTTGCGATTGTTGTTGCCTTTCACTCGTTTTGTGTCAAGCACCATCACATTTACGAGAGAGTTACTTAACGGGAGACTGCTTGTTCTTTGGCATAGGTGCAATGCGAATAAATTAGTATAACAACATTAAGACGCTCACATGGTTCACCTGTGATCTCTTCTCCGTTCTCGTTAATAATTCTTTCTGTTTAGCGACCGTTCGCAAAAGAAACTATCGATTGGACGTACATTTCAAATTTACTCATGCTACATGTGTTAGAGCGAATGAGCAGACTCCAGGAAAAATTTTTAAACATTTGCAACATTTTTTTTATCCTACAAATACATATGCATGATTGATGTTCACTATCCAACCTTGTCTAATTTAGTAATCCGTACTGTTTTTCTTTTAGAAGAAAAAAGCAGCTGTCAAGAGGAAGCATCAGTCATCTGAGAGCTCATCCGACAGGTAAATGAATTTGAAATGTGCAGCAACGACACCATTTATATAAACTACCGCGCAAGATCAAAGGATCACTACGTTTTCGCTCAAAAGTGATGCATTTTCAGTGTTGTAACTTCATGAAAAACATTGTAGAAGATTTATCTCACTACATTTTTTTTCGTGAAAATGTAGCGAACCTTTAATTATGCAGGACAGTAATTAATAGCCTACGGATCTTTATGCATTTATAGCATAATTGAGTAGATGAAATACAAGCTTGTTGGAAAATTTTAGGGAAGAAATAACATTCAATTTAGTTTCTATTTCTTACTATCGATTCAGACAATTTTTATTTTGCTTGAAGATCCGTAGTCTGGTAATTAATATTCATTTTTACTACATCTAAAATCAAACGTGATACTTTCAGCTCCCCAGAGAGACCCAAAAAGTCCATGAAACATGACAAAGTCGTAGAAAAATCAAAGAATGACGAGCCCGAGACCACGGCGAAAGATCTCCGATCGAATCGATCGCCGAAAAAGCAGGAGAAGGGTCGAAACGAGACTCCGCCTCCGAAAAAGAAAGATTCTCCAGTGAAAAAGATAGTTCCGGAGAAGAAGGAAAAGTCACCGGTTGCACACAAGAGTCCACCACCAAGGCGTCACAGATCACCGTCAAGAAGCAGAGTCGAAAGAGGAAGGTCTCCTAGGAGGTATTCAAGATCGCGCCGAGTGAGTCCTTCGCCTAGACGAAGAAGAGTGTCGAGGTCGCCTAGAAGATATACCAGATATTCGGTATCCAGAAGCAGGAGTCGATCGAGGTATGATCGCTATGGATCTCGGCGCAGACCGTCTCCTTTGCCTAGACGCAGGAGATCTGACTCAAGAAGAAGGTCAAGATCCCCGAAAAGACAGAGGGACAGGCGGGAAAGGTCTAGAGAACGTCGCAGAAGTCGCAGCAGAACTAGGAGCAGATCTAGGCGGTCTACTTTGAGCTACTCCCCTGTAAGAAAGAACCCGGAACGATACAAGCATATCCTGGAGGACAAGAAGAAACGGGATCAGAAGAAAACCAACGACACCAAGCGGAAGTCTCGATCGACCTCGAAAACCAGAAAGATAAGAACTATAACACCGAGAGTGAGGCTTCGCTCTTCCAGCGAGGACGAAACCGACATGGCTGACGACGAGCCGAAGCCCGAAGACGAAGAACGGCTGAAGGAATTGCACACCTTAAAGCGTCTGCAAAGTGGTCTAGCAGCTAAAGCTAGGGAGTCTATAGGGAAGAAAGTGATCAGTCCCGTGAAGATAAAGATAGAGAAGAAAGAGGACAATGTGCTCGATATTGCTCTACCGAACGACCCACCTAAAATGGTACAAAACATTATTGTCGGCCCGGTGCGGGAGAAATCTAAGTCAAAGTCACCAGTCTCGCATCTACCTGCTATCCAATCACCGGTGTCTAGCAGGTCACCCTCACCAGCGTTACCGCTCACGCGAGAAGAGGCAGCTATAAAAATAAGATCGCCCAGTGAATCACCTCCTCCGTTGCCGCCAGCTTTGAATAAGATAAACTCTACCTCGCCAAATCTAGCTACCAAGACGAATCATCGTCCCAAGTCTCCAACCGTTGCTAAGAAGAACTCCCCGGTTCTGTTGACGAAGAACTCGTCGGAAAGCAAATCATCCTCGCACTCGCCACCAGGCTCTCACAAAGAAGCTCCTATAAAGCTGCGTTCTCCCAGCGAGTCTCCACCTCCGATACCAACAATTGCGACCAAAGCGAAGCGGTCTGCTTCTCCGACCACCTCCAAGAAGAACTCGCCAGCTTCCAGGAAACACTCTCCGAGAGAGAAGTCCTACTCAAGGTCGCGGTCCAGATCCTACACGAGATCAGTGTCCCCGGAGAAAAGGTCTTCCAGATCTCCCAGACGCCATTCAAGGTCACCCTCGAGAGATAAAAAATCACGTTCTTTATCGCGAAGTAAGAAATCAGCGTCCCCTAGACACAGATCGTCGACATCTCCGTCGAAGTCCAAGAAGTCACCTAAGTCTCCGGCGAGGATGAAGAGGGTGACCAGATCAAGATCTTCCTCGGAGTCGAAGCACTCAGCGTCAAGATCGCCATCGCGCTCTAAGAAGTTTCCCTCTCATTCGCCGGAAAAGTCCAGGTCCAGGAGCAGGACAAGGTCGTTGTCGAAGAGGTCCAGGAGTCGGTCCTTGTCGAAGAAGTCGAGGAGTAGATCGTTATCCAAGAAATCTCGCAGCAGGTCACTGTCGAAAAAGTCCAGAAGTAGATCGTTGTCGAAGAAATCGAGGAGCAGGTCAAGGTCACTGTCCAGGATATCACGGGATAAAGAAAAAAGAAGTCGCAGCAGGAGCAGTTCACGGTCTTCTTTAAGGTGATACTCGATTGAATGCTGAAGCGTGAGATCAGAGCTGGGTAGAATACTATTTCAAATAGTGAATAGTATATTTTATTTGAAATCGTACGTGCACTTTTAAAAACAAAATATGTCAGTTGTTAGAAAAAGTTTTTCAAACTAACCGCTTTCATATGTTTTGTGTTACATTTAGTGTTTTAATTTTATCCAGCTCTCCGTGGGATGATTTCTTGTGTGGACCTGTTTCAAGATGATTTGTTTCTGTTCTAGTTCAAGGCACAGTCGCAGGAGTTTTTCTAGTTCATCAAGATCATCCAGCAGCGTCTCTAGTAGGTCCTCTCGTTCGACGTCAAGCTCTTCAGCTTCCAGCAGATCTCGATCTCCGTCTATACCTCGACGCCACGGTTCTCCCAGTTTCTTAGACAGGCGTCGAATCACAAGGTAGGTAGCCTGATCGGTAGCCTCGATGTCGTAGCCAGCTAATTTTTCCAACACACCATGGCAAATTTTGTAAATCCACTGCATCGGTCGTAGACACGTACATATCTCTCTATCAATCTATTCGGTTTCTCCTCCTTTTTTATTTTTGCATTTTTGATTTGATTTCTCTCATCAGTTGTCGCTATGTCGCTTTCTTTTTTTCGCGTGGTCCCGTAAAAGACGTCGGACGATTACCGATACAATTATGAAACCCGATTTATATTAATCTTGATTGTTTAATCTAATGGCATTTTATGTTGTCCTACAGGGACAGATCAAGGGACAGGCATAGAAGATAAAGTTACGGCTTCGCACAGATGTTTCTATTACTTTCCTACAGTTCACACACGTAGTTTAAATACAGACGCATATCGAATTTCGATTTTTTTCCTAACAATACAAATAGCAGATATGCGTGTACAAGGCGAAACAGTTCACCTGCTGATGCGAACATTAGGCTAATCAATGAATAAGTGCAACCGAATATATGTCGTTTTATTAAAAAATATTTCGTCGTCTCTATGATTATATATTATAAACTCTATCAGTGTAACTTCACGCGGACGTTGCTAACACGTTCCATCTGTAAAACATAATCAGTACAATTAGGGAAGCCCGGTATTATTTCCGTTTCACAGAGTATAACTATACTTACTCTGACACATCGACACACACACACACACACACACGCGCATACACACACAGATTTAATTTCGAGTACACTCACGTTTGTATGATTTCTTTTTCCCCTACCTTCCCTTCGTTTCTTTTTATTTGTATCAAATATGCTTATCGAAATACCGACATTAAAGTAGACGTAGCATGCGTGTATTCCCCCGTATAAATTATTGTAAATTAAGCATTTACAGTAGAAGTCCTCTTTTATTTTAATGTCAGTTCACAAATAAAATGTATTTACCGCTACCAAGCAAGCCTGGTTCTTTAGTTCGACGTTTCTTTTTGTTGTAATATTTGCGAATCGTTTTTTCATCACTGCCTGCATTGATAAGACAAGGTAAGTGACACCATTTTTATTTTGCATGCCGGTCCATAGCATGGTTTATTTGGCACGCTTCTATTCTGATGTTAGTATGATAGTATCATCTGGCGGTATCAATGACACTGTTCAACTATCACTTCGAGTAAATGTTCTATAAATTTGTTTAACTCTCGTGTGGATAAGCAAATTATCAACTTCAAGGAAGTCTTGTGCTTCAACGGTAATATCTGTGCAACTCGAAATCGCATATAGTAGTATTCTGCAGACTCTCCTGCATAAAGTAACGTGGTTGTAATATTAACATTAGGTTTACGGAGTATTAAAAATTACTATTTTATGTTAAATTTCTCATACTTTTTCTATTATAAACTACTGAAAAGTTTCAAAAGATAAATCATTTCTTTTATCAGATAATCGTCGACTTGTTAAATTATTAAACGAAGAAATATATTTCCATTTAACGTCCTTTCCCCACAATTGACTTGATAACTTTTTATCTTGCATGAAGATCCGCAGTCGAATCATTACCGTTAAAGGACAAGAAGTCTTTGAATCTGAACATACGATTTCACACATGAGAATTGAACAAATTCACAGAATATATACTCAGAGTTGTGAAAGCGAAGAAAAAGCTGAAGTTTGCGAAACAGTGGATTCGTTGAAAGTGCTCTCTGACGACTAACAAATCGCGTTTGTCTGAGCGAACTGAATTTCTAACAAATGTTGTTCTCGAGTTGCCAGAATATTGACGTCGACTAATTTTAGTGCCAGGAAGCGACCAATTCCATATCACCGACCTACTCCGACACCACCTTCTTCACCGAGTAGCTCAGATAGCAGCAGACATAGTAATTGGTCAAGTCCGAGTCATCGATCAAGTTGTTCCCCGAGTCGGAGTCCATCGTACACGCGTTGAAGCGGTCGCAGTGGATCCTTAAAAACGAAAAAAGTAAAAAAGACATTCGACGTTCCTCTCACGTGTCAGATTTGGAATGGTGCGGATCACCAAGATTCTCTGATGCTTTTTCTAAAAGTTCGGTAGGATGCATGACTTTAAATGGGATGCAGGCAGGGGCGCGCCGGCAAACTGAGTTTGGTGCATGATCTTTTAAGTCTGTATAAAATTATTAATACGCATTTACACCTCTGATCTCATGACTAAAAGTAATACTCATCGATGGTGGTTCACCTGTTAGTTTCAGTATTAGTACATGTATCATTCGAGAATAGACTCTTTTCTTGTCGGCTAACTAAAGCTACAATTCTACAGGTCTTGTTTCCGCATAGAAATTAAGGTCGAAAACGTTTCACCGATTCAAACTGTTAGGCATTTTCTCTCTCTCTCTCTCTTTCTCCAGGACACCAGGAAACGAAGTCAGATTTTAGTGTCAATTAATCGTTCCTTTGATTTCTCCGATTCGCAACTGGATTTCTAATCGTCAACCTGTACAAGAGAAACCAAAGAGGATATTTTACTAATAACTATAGCGACGAACGTTTTTTCATACGGTCGTTTTTGAGAAAGGATATTTATTATTACCCCGTGGCTTTACGTTGTCCATACGATCGTTGAGTTTTTTAGAAGTCTCTTTACGCGATGATGTTCTTTACAAACTTACATCCACCTGAATACGTATAAGCAATAAGAAAGCAAGGATAATTAACCGCGCGCCATTAACTCTGTTGATTACAGGTTTTTTCAGATCTCATATTAGAATTATTATTATTATTATTGATTCGGTAGTTATTTATTTAACTACTCATTTAAGACTACTCTAATAGTTCCATGTGCACGTGATTATTTAATCATGTAATTGTTTGTTATACAAACACCAGCTAGTCGAATTTATAGACATTCCATTAATGGTGAGAAGAAAAAAAAGAGCACTAGCATTCTTTTTGATTCATCAGTTTCTCGAGGGATTAGCTACGGAAATTTTAGTGCAATGTTCTACAACCTGTTCCTTTTGTATATAGATATATTAATGTGCATAACGATGCGTAGTACTTTGCTCATATGGTATTTACATTTCATTATTTATATCGCGACGTCCAAGATTATTGTATATTTATTTATACACTTATTTATTTTCTAATTTATTTATTTATTAATTTAACGATATTGTCATTTGCTAGTCATTTGTCGACTTTGACGACAAGAAAGAAAGGCGTAAAAGTGATGTTCAACTTTTAAACTTTCCTTTACTCGCAATACTCGATTTTACCTAAATACTAGTCGGAAGGTTTTTATTTCCTTGGCTATATAAGGCCAGGCAGCATACAAAAAGACATAATTAGATATAATTAGTCTTGATTATTCGAAGTTAAGTCTTGAGAATGTATGTATAGGGTTAAAAGTCATATTTGGAAAGTCTACGTTGTTTACAATTAGAAAGGGAAAACTACATAGAACCTAGCTCTCGCATAATGACTGAGTCAGTTTTATTGAAACGAAGTCGTCAATTGCTATGGTGTCGCAATGTTCACCTTGCATCAATGCATATCTAAAATAAAAGAAATATTGAAACATAAATGCATACTTATAACGGAGTATTTGTTTGGTAGAAGTAGTAGTATGAAGAAAAATTTCAAGCATCGATCCGATCGCATGACAAATTCCAACAAAAAGTTGTTGAAACTTGCTCACCATGGCTGTTGACTTACTATTTATTATTATTCATAATTTACAGTCATCGAATGTTACCATCGTTGAAATGGAAAAATTCTGATTATATCTGTAATATACTCTGTATTGTTGTTGTGTGATTAAATCAAAAAGCTTGAAACAACCGAGTTACTTTGCCCCTAACATGTTTTCAGCATTTATTTTATTACTTTTTATTTATTTCGACCTGTCTAGTAGTTCTAGTATTAGATGTATAAAATAATAAAAAATTAATCAATATAAATATCTTTATATATCAATATTAACCTATATACACTATTTTTCATACAAAACATATTCCCTTTTATAAATGTGGTCCCTTCCAACTCCGCCTTTATAAATGCCAAACTTACTTTAATACGTTACTTTCTCTTTCCTTGCCTCGACCGTTTCTGTGCAAGATATATAACCCAGAAGAAGCCGATCAAATTTACAACCAACACACGTAACTAAAAATATAAATATTAATTTAGTATATACAATACTCCAGTGCCTAAATAATTATTTAATCCTTTGCACTCCGAATTATTTTTCAATGTTGTTGCCAACAACTCCCTGCTATTTTAAGTGTTCATTGACTGCTACATATTTTAAACAATTTTATTTACTACTTATATTAAATATAGCTCTCAAACTATGTTGCAATTTATATTTTTTTCTTAACTGAAAAATACGATTTAAATAAATAAAGGAAGAACCAAATACGTATAAAAACACATTTCATTTAGATTTTCCTCTCGTCAATGTCGAGTCACACTCGACAAAAGAGTGCAAAGGGTTAATAGAGATTGTTATGTACCATTGGTGGGACATATTTCAAGTTAATGAACTGTAGCAGCGTTAAGTATTTTAAATTTGCGTTAAGCACTGGCCAGTACAACTTCTGCGCTTGTTTGACTGCTTCTTTGTGCGTGTTGCCCTGAAAAGAATCAAACTTAAAAATTGATCTACCAAGTAGTTGGATATGTATGTTAGCATGGAGCAGAGGCAGATTAAGTCAGCGCAGGGCCATTGCAACTGTTACCAGGCTCTGGCTTTTGTACGATAACAAAATAAACTACAACTTTTACAAACAAAAGGGGCTCGCAGAAACGTGGGACCGATTCCGCGATAGCATTTGCTACTTCTGCTATATGATTAATCCAGCCCTAGTGTGGAGAATGAAAGATTTTACCTCGAAGAGAGCTAACATGTATAATGTCAAAGCTTGATATAATGGTGTGTATAAACATCTCTCTATCAACAAAAGTGCAAGAGGGCTCCTCGCAAAAGGATGTATGTATTTATAAAAGTAATGTGGAACCGGGCCTCCGAAGAATAATCTATAAAAATACGATATTATTCAATAGAATTAAATGCAAATAAATTAGAAAATAGAAATTATAATTGTATGGAACTTACCCGAAGAGACCATAGGCCAGTATGCTATCCCCATTGATGACTTTTGCTCCCGCGATTTTTTGCGATAACAAATTTCCTAGCGACGCAATTATGCAGCTATAAATAAAGGAACTCTCGGTAATTATATGACTTACAACTTATCATCTACTCTGCATGATTTTCGGAACATTAATATACCTGGTGATTGCTTTTGTTTTCACTGGATTGGTGTACAAACGTTCGAAATAACCACTGGTAAGCTGAAGAATTAAATCCATCGGTTTAGACAAAGCCATCGTTATGATTCTATTTATTTACGTGTATCACACGATGAATTCGAACAGAAAACAATAAAAGCGATCAGTTGTGGGCAAATATGCAGCTGGAACGGCACAGTGAATCGCGAATCAATATTTGTAATTGTTGTACACAACGCAGCAAGTTTAATTGAATTTGCAAGTCAGGTTAATTTTTGCATACTCAATTTGGTGATAAATTGTCAACGATTTACCCCGTCCTTGAAAGTATTATCATATCGAGCAATGCCCGCATTATCTCACAAGTCCTTTTTTACTTTGTAATTGGCGAGTTTCAAAATTGACATGCACTCAACTACATACGTTCGATAAATCGAACGTAGCGATAAGATGGGCCGTGGTACCAATTAGCGCCGGAGAAATATCGATAGTTTCTGCTGAACCATCGATAGTCGACGACAGTTATCGATAGCGTGGAAGCACAGACCAGAGAGTGAGCACTCTCTGTTCCTCTCTGGTATTACCAACAGATGGCAGCACGTATCTTAGTAAGTTGTCAACTACAATTTGGACCTTTCACTACAGATGGCTCTTCAATGATGAAATTTGTCTCCCGCAGTTTGAAAATGGTATTTTCAAAATGGCGATCTTCATCCTTTGAATGGAAGGAATAATATTTCGATATTGCGTTACCAATTAACGTTGAAGTTGATTTTTGATCGACATATTTGTTATAAAAATAAATGATTCTTGATCGTGTATGACATTGTAATGGTAATTGTCTATAATTTCTGGAAATTGTTAAACCAACATAAAATAAATGACTGAATATGAATCTATACAGGGTGTCCCAAAATAAGTGTAACTCCCGGAAACGGGAGATTCCTTGGGTCATTTGAAGCGACATTTTCCTTTACAAAAATGGCGTCCGCGGCTTTGTTTAGGAGTTATTAACGAAAAACACGGCCCAATCAGAGCGCGGCTACAATGGATTGATTCTGGTTCGGCCAATAGCGTCACCGCGTTAAGCGGGACCTGTCGCCGAGTCGGACTCCGTTCGCTATAGCCGGGCTCTGATTGGTCCGTGTTTTTCGTTAATAACTCCTAAACAAAGCCGCGGACACAATTTTTGTAAAGGAAAATGTCGCTTCAAATGACTCAAGGAACCTCCCATTTCCAGGAGTTACACATGTTTTGGGACACCCTGTAGAGTGAGTTTTAAGTTTATCGTTATAGATATAATACAATACGCAAAATTGTATAATATACATTATATCAGAAAATTAAGTGAAATTAGAAAACCGCTGAAAAGATCGTATGTTAATTATTAATATATTCGTTGCAACATAGTTTCTACGTTATTTTTTACAATCATATACATTTATATAGCAGGCTCTTGCAGTATTTAGTTATTGTAAACTTTTGGACGTTACATGTGACATTCTGTCAGGAAATTAAAAATTCATCTTCTAAATGCAAATCCTTTTCTGCGACTTTTAATGTCGACTAATTGTTGTGCTTGTTTTTTTAGAATACTCCTAGACGGCACGTCTTCCTCATCTTCGGACGGAGCCGCGGCTGGCATTGCTGATAAGGGAAATCTGGAGAAAAGCTGTCCTTCATTTGCACGTATTGCTTTCCCTTCTGCAGATGTGGTTGCGATTGATATTGTCTCTACCTAAATAAATATAAGTCGTGAAATATTTTAAGCTATCATAAAAAGAATTTCGCATATCTCTAATACCTACGAAACATCTAATTCTTAAAAGAATGCCTTATTCAAAGAAGCTATTAAACACTGTACATTATAATAGTTATACATACAGTGGTTTAAAAAAGTATTGGCACACTCTTAGAAAGGCGATAAGTTTTCAAATATCGTATTATACGTATTATACGTATACAAATATCGTATTAGAATTTTTTTGGGAAGCTAGAGCAATTAGTTTGCCACAGGATGCGAAAACAAATTTTGTCAAAAATTGCAATTGATCGGAAATATAAAAAAAAATACCAAAAGTTGCATTTTACAACTTTTTAAATATCGTATTATACGATTTGAATTTTTTGGGAAGCTAGAGTAATTAGTTTGCCACAGGATGCGAAAACAAATTTTGTCAAAAATTGCAATTCATCGGAATTGTAGCAAAAATACTAAAAGTTACATTTTACAACTTTTTTATGTGGGCCAATATTGAACAATTTAAAAATGCGTTTTGTAGACCTGTGTCAGTTATATGCACTGGTAAAGTTTCATCGAAATCGGTCTACAAAACTTATTTAAAAAATTTTCAATATCGGCCCACATACAAAAGTTGTAAAATGCAACTTTTAGCATTTTTGCTGCAATTCCGATGAATTGCAATTTTTGACAAACCTTTTTTCGCATCCTGTGGCAAACTGATTGCTCTAGCTTCCCAAAAAAATTCAAATCGTATAATACGATATTTAAAAAGTTGTAAAATGCAACTTTTGGTATTTTTTTTATACTTCCGATCAATTGCAATTTTTGACAACATTTTTTTCGCATCCTGTGGCAAACTGATTGCTCTAGCTTCCCAAAAAATTCAAATCGTATAATACGATATTTAAAAAGGTATCGCCTTTTTAAGAGTGTGCCAATACTTTGTTTACCCACTGTACGTTAACAAATTCGTAAATTTACCTTATCGATCAACATTTCGTTCAAAGCTTCGAGATACTTATCCGGGCCGCCCAGGATTTCGATGATAGCGTTGACCTTATCATTGATTACTTCCACAAGTTGCAATGGATCTTGAATATCTTCTGGATCTTCAGGTAACGTTTCAAGCATGTCCTGTAAAAAGTGAGTGAGAGTAGAAGTAAGCAGAGAAAAGAGAAGGTATTTCCGAACTCGTGTCAAATTCTTGTAGTTTTTATTTTTTCGTGTGTTTATAGACACCTAGCAGCGAAGTGAAAGAAGAAATAGAAGAACGAAAAGCGAGTTAGAGTGGTCGGTACGGATTCTAGGGATCGATTGAATCAATAACTGATACTCTTACGCCTCGACGTGCTACCGAACTATTTACTTTCGATCAGTCTGGAAGGTGTTAATGCGCAGGACAACGGCTTCCACAGGTGAGAATTACAAGCAGAGATTGTTGGAAGATATTCATTGGTGGATGACCAGAGAATAGGACACGGTGCCATGGGTGTTAAATCTCCTGAGACAATATAGTCGGTACGAAAACTCGAGGCGGTTCCATTATGGCGGGTACCATTGAACAGAACTTCTCTAATTTAATTAGGGATCTACATGGTATTTCCATCGGCCATTTTAACATGACACCGGCCGATGGAGTTTGATTTTGTGAACTCTTCGCCTTGGATAGTGTTAATTGCGATCTCTTCGGTTTATTGAACGACTCCATGTTAATTGAAAACTTCTGTTCGGACGAAAGTTGCATACGATACTTTGTGAAGAAACTGAACAATCGCCATAACATCGTTAGCATTACATCTTACAAGCAGCTAAATTTAATATAAAATATGTTAATGATATCGGCGCCAGGTTCGATCATTTCAAGAGGAACAACAAATATGCAATTTAAATATTTAAGTTTCTCAACGTTTCGATCCCAATGTGGATCATTGTCAAGAGATAAAATTTTTGCGTCTGAAAAAGAAAATTAGTAATATAAATTTTCGAAATTAAATATACTGTTTTCATATAACACAGCCATGTAATTTACCAAAATTGGTAAACCAGAAAAAGAAAAGAAAAAATTGAATACATACTTGCTGTGAAAAGTGGGACGAATACTTTTTAAGACACACAATTGTGAGTTACACTATTTAAACCTTAACCCATGCTGGCGATAATGTAACTGAAGCAACAAACGTGCTAACCCAACGCTAAATTTAATGTTTATCAGCTAAATTTAATGTTATCGACGCACTGGTTCGATCAGTTAGACAATAAGCAAGTTTGCAAAAATATTACATGAAATTAAATTCGACGTTTCGGTCTCAGTTCAGACCATCTTCAAGAATAGAACATTTCAGTATTGCGTCTGTAAGAGTTAATCAAAGAAAATTTGTAAAACGTGATTTATATAAGCAGAAACTTGAATTCAGAAAACAAAATGTACAAAAACTTACACGCTTATAAAAGTATTAATTTAAATTTTTAAAGAATACGGAACAACATGTTGGTTCCATGCCGGTGACATGTGGACTGAGCAAATCTTATAGATTTGAAACGAGAACGAATCAACGAACATAGATCTATGTATTGGCCAATCAAAACTTGCTTATTGTTCTAATCGATCGAACCAGTGCGCCGATAACATTAAATTTAGTTATGAACAATTGTCGATCGAGATACAGAGAAATCTTACACGTAGGGTGTGCATTGAGTTGTTTATATTCAAAAAATTGATGTATATTTTATCCATATGTTGCGCAGCAGGTAGGGTAACTGCACCAGTGAATGAACGGGCACCAGTAAATGAACGCTTTTGTATATTTCAACAAATTTTAACCCGGACGGCATACTAGCGATAAAATTGTGATTAAAGAGTTAAATAAATAGGAGAATATTGTTTAGTAATTTTGTTCATTGATTGGACTAGCATTATTCAATTACTAGAATGTAGTGTTCATTGACTGGTATTTTTTATATTTTTTATTTAACGTTTAATGAAGAAAAATAATAATAATTTCAATTTGTTTGTGATTCATTCATTTTTGACAAATGAAGTATAGGGAGCCATTTGGCATATATGAGATTCCTTTAATTCACACATGTTTGTTTTACATAAAATATTTTCTTGAACAATTTCTTAAATGTTCATTCACTGGTGCAGTTACCCTATAAGAATTACACGCGCTTGCGAAGAATGTCTAATCGATTAGTGTGAAATTTGAAAGCAATGTCTTACCCGGAATTTGTCGCATAAATTCCACAAGACGGAGCTGATTTGCTGAAGAAGTTCTTCGACCCTCCGCGTTCCCGCTTCAGCTTTTAATTGGCGCGCGCGTTGCTCATCGATACTACAATTCAATTTTTTCACTTCTTCCGCGTTCCTGAAGCATTAGATTGTACGAGATACTGGGAATGTTCATGGGAGTGTTCATCTTTGGTACTAGAACGAATCAGACGACTCACTGCTCCGCATTCTTCGTTTCGGAGAATTTTCTGGTCTCCATCTCGGCGATAAACTCTTGCCTCTGCTTTTCTAAGGTCATTTTCTCCTGCTCGGTGGTCACCCGCATTTTCTGTAGATTATCCTTGGTCGCCCGCTGACCCAGAAACCGGTTCAGAACGTCCTCGGACCTGGACACTCCGGTGGCGCTGCAGAGCTTAGCGAACGCCACCTCCAGCCGTGTCACCTCGTCCTTGGTAATGTCCTCTGCGGTCTGCACACGGCTTTTCCCACGTGTGTCGAAATCATCTCGCAGACGTGAATGGAATATCATTTTTTCCAGCCGCTCGAGTTCCGTTTTTCGTTCTAGCACACGCTGCCTGGTTCAACGGGGACGCTTCATGTACAGGGTGACAAGAAATGAGCCGTTTATTTTAAAAGTGGCTCAAGTGCATTCAAATTTAAATTGGGGTATTTAAGAGTTTACGTTTCTATTAAATTAAAAATATTGTACGTATAGGATACGTACCACACTTCTTAATGTAAATGTATAAAAAAATGTATCACACTTCTTAAGTGCATCTAAGAGAGTTCAATTTACAATGTCTATTATAATAATAGCAATTAATAAGTGAATACTATGTGTCTTCTCATCAAGAATGGACTAAACCTACTTTCAAATTTAACAAGATTTGTCATGAAATTTGAGGCAGCCCAAGTCCATTCGATATAATTTAAAATTTTTCAAATTGGAGAAACGAGATTTATGTTATTTTATTTCTTTACACATAAATTACATAAAAATTTACTCCTCGTTTACATTTCGTGTAGGCATAAGCGATTTGAAGAAGTCATGGTACTTGTATTTTGCTGTTGTTTATATGTTTATGAAGAGGTGCCAATACAATATTTTTGAATTTTCTTGGCCTGTCCAGACGTGGTAATAAATTCAGTATTTTAAACTCTGCATTCTCATCCATTGTTGTTTTACAGAAACTTTTAGATGGTTCATTTCTGAAACAACGCATCCGGCATATTTTTAACCAATTTGTTGTTTCTCCGTTGGGATTCTTTACCCTTTTAAAAAACGAATGTCGTGATACTAAGAATTATGTGATCTATGTCTATGATTTTAGCATTATGTTCAACCAATTGGACAATTTTTAGCCACGTTAAAGCTACTTTAATATTTTTACTGGAGGGTGTTACCTTAACATTAAACAACTGACAAATGGACTTGGGTCATTTTCAAAACAAAAATTTGTCTCAATCTATTAACCAGCTAATTTCCTATTTACAAAATCTTTGTGATTTTAAATATATTAGTTACAATTTGTTTTACAATGAAAAGATTACGTAGAAATGTAAATATTAAAATTGCTAACTGATTTTCCTCGAAAAAACCCTACAGGGTAATTCTACAACTCAGAATAGGGGAAGATGTGTTAACACTAGAACTACCGAGCAGTAAACGCATTGGCATACTTAACCATATAATAGTGAGAAAATTTCTTTTATTTAGATTTCGTACCAGTTTTGTGTAAACGTGTACTTCGAAAGAGAAGTTCACTAAAACAATTTCTCAGAGAAACGTACTTAAATTTTAGTATTGCTACAAGAACAAATCACGAGCATGTCATTTTGACCCCCCTTGATAGATCTACTCTTAAAAAAGTTTTCTGCAAAATTCATCTTGACAGACTTGTTTAAGGTGAAATTTTTTACAATTCTGTCGCGTTCTACTCATCGAGAGGAATGAACTTCTCAAAAGAACCATCATCGGTCAAACAATTAGAACAGTTTTCTTGCAAAATTGACGTTGAAGTTCAAGTAACACATAAATCTACTCGATTCAGAATTCCATTACAATACGACGTAATATAATTTATTTTGAGAAAAATCTATTCGTTCGAACCTGTATTCTTCGAGAACAGCATTCCGCTCTTTGCTGCAGTTGGTCACTTCGATTTCTTCCTTGATCAACGTCTCCTGCGTGCTGTTTCTCAATTTAATCGCTTCTTCCTTCACTGCCTGCGCGTAAAAGTAAATTCACGTCGATTTCATATGCTTGCCAGGCAAATACATGCATATAGTCCAGCGATCATGCCTTGCCTGCAGACGTTTCACTTCGTTTTCTTGCTCCCTTATCTCATCTTCCAAGCTCTTCAACGACGAAGCGTACGACACGGACTTTTCTTTCAAACCGGAAAGTATCGATCGGTACTTCATCCGCGATAGGTTTGCCTTTATTTGTTTCATTCTAATGTGCTCCAAGTGCACTTCCAACTTGACGATTTTCTACAAAAGTACGGAGAAACTAAAGGGGGTAGACTCTCGTTTTCAAGACTGCCAGAGTGCGGGATGCGTCTTCCCATTTCTCGCTAATGCAAAGATGGGGTTTTTCACTAGTCAAAAGCGCTATATAAAAGATCAATCGTAGCTGTTTTCATAAAACTGCGACACGCTGCCGAATAATACAAATTACGCCTCGTAAATGTAAATAAAAAAACTTTTTTAAAACCACGCTAATATTAAAATACACTAAAAAGGATAAAATAATTGTTCCTGGTTCTCCATGAAATATCAAATCCAGTTAAATGATTAATAATACTTTCCCCCAAAATTTTAAGCAATTAGATCAAAATTTCTTCTGTTATAAAATTAGTGTCGGAATAGATAGAAAAATGTAATATAAATTTAAATAAAATCATGACATGAGTAACTATAAATAAAAGCGTGGAGCGCTAAACTATATTAACGTAATCTTCGTGTGCGCTTCACGTTTTTCTTTATAGTCACTAATGTCATGATTTTATTTAAAATTACATTTTTCTTCCTATTCCGACACTAATTTTATAACAGAAGAAATTTTTATCTAATTGCTTAAAATTTTGGGGGAAAGTATTATTAATCATTTAAATGAATTCGATATATCATGGAGAACCAGGAAAAATTATTTTATCCTGTTTAGTGGATTTTACTATAAGCGTAGTTTGTAAAAAGTCTTTTTTTTTTTTCATTTTCTACTTTTTTAGTCTTTACATATCTATTTTAATTACCACTTCAACCAAGATCTTTTGTGAAAGGGAAAATATTGTGTCATGATTAGATAGTTTATTATCCTGTTTTTATAGCCAATAATTGTCTTGTCTCTTCCAGTCATCTTGTCAGTTGCGTAGCAGTTTCATTCTTTATCTTCTGTTTATTTGTTTTGCGTTTACTTTCATTTTTGATCCCACGAGTATGGCGGCAAATATTGTTACAGGAAGCAAGTGTGTATACAAAATTTCAGCAAGATTGGACTGTGGGAAGTGGTTTAATATTCGATTACAAGATTTGACGCATACAACAACGCGGCACGCGTGGTATAAAGTAGGACTTTTGTGAACAATTACAGTCTAGATTGATCGTGTATCTAGCACTTTTGACTACTGATAAACCCCCATCTTTGCATTATGGAGAAATGAGAAGGCGCATCTCGCACCCTCGCAATCCTACAAACGAGTAACAGTCGCGGCAACCTCATTCACGCTGTTCAACTCACGTTTCTCAACGGGTTATCCATCTTTCTCTTGAACAGTTTCTGCATTTTATCGTTCACTAATTGGTCATACTCCTCCGACAGCGATCTTAATTTTTGCTGTCGCTAAGGGATATATGTTCGTGTTGGAATATTGTGTTACACAGACGCGCGAGATTAATATCTAGCTACTTACCTTCTCGCACTGATACTTAATTAGATCGTGCTTCTTTCTTAAGCGTACATTGTCCTCCTGCGCTTTAGCAATTGTCTCGGTTAAATTACGTTTTTTCCCATAGGCCGAGGACTCGCGACTCATGTGAACCTTCTTCTGCGATTTTCCCTCGTTCTGAAACGTATCGCGTTAATTCCAATTTCTCCCGGGCGAATTTTTGAGTTTCTGCTATTACGTTTTTCGTTTTCGCGTACTCCGCGTACAATTCCCTGACGCTCTGCTTGAGAGCTGCAATTCTCTCCGCGTACTCATGCTTCTTTGTCTCGTACTCTTCGAAATTTGCTTTTCTTTGCCCCTCTGTGAAAACATGTGTATTCATAACGCGGTTAGTTTCAAGCATGTTTCAATGCATGAAGGAACGGTGATAAAATCTACATATACTTCCACGGGAAACATTTATGAATAAAATTTTCCTATTTAGCCTTTAGAAGTAATTTACAAAGTGATTTATTCAATGAGACGAAAACTAGGATGTTGAGATTTGGTTTTGATGAAATTGTAGCAATATAAAAAAATTAATTGTTAAATCTGCGTGAATATACTAGTCATTAACATTTTTATACAATACATTATTTCTGTAGTTTTCGTTGTTACGTAATTAGCGATTTGAATTTAAAGTAAATCTAAATTATTAGCTATTGTTCAATTGTTAATATTGTACTGCATTGTACATAACTTGGCAATCTCAACGAAACCAAAATTGTGTTTAAGAAATGTTTATATTATATTATTTTCTATACCTACCCAGTTTTATAATTTTTATAGTGTAGTAAAGTTAAACTCTTATAATAATTATTATTATAAAATTTATATAAGTTTGTTTGACTAAAACAGGTTTCATTATAGTTTATTTTACGTACAATATAATAAGAGACTGCAAATTATAATAATATTCGTAATAATACGTTGGAACTTCATGATACTCTTATCATAAGAGAAATTAGGTATTTAATAAATAAGTAGAGAATTCTTTATGAATGCAGGAAACATGAAAATTGTTAAACTTTCATAAAATGCGGTTAGCTAGTTTAGCCACTAAAAGACTCAATTAGCCTATGAAATACGAAAAAATCATTTCCGTAATAATAGACCAAAGTATAAAATAAACACAAGTCGTGACTGTTCTCAAGATTGCGATGGAGCGATCCTCATAACCATGATCATCGTATTTTGCATGAACACCTTGAAAAAAACTGAATTACCTAGATTACTTAAATCGACGTCACGATTTTCCTTAAAAGACCAGAACGCTTTAGGAAATTTACTAATGTCGGGTTGCTGGTTGTCCTTTTAGGCGACTTCGAGAATGAGGACAACGTTTAGATGTTCGCGATGTCTCCCCGGTGACCAATTTATCTTTCGCGTTTACTGAACAGTATTCGAATTGCAATACATTCTATTAGCTTAGAATGTTAAATCAGATAACTAATTAGTTTCTAGTCGGCTAAAAAATGCAATAGAAAAAATATAATAAAGAAAATATTCATGATGGTCACCTTCGTTCTTTTAAATGGGAAGAGAAGTCTAACGACCTATTAATGACAACCAGTGTAAATGCAATAAGGGTCGGGAAATCCTCGATCATGTGATATGGCAATGCGAATTGTACAATGCACAAAGAAGAAACTTAATAAGTTCTTTGCTTAGTATGGGCCTTCAGCTGCCCCTCAATATAGATACAATTATAGCGAAGCCAAATATCAAAGCTTGTACTAGCATCCACTGCTTTTTCCTAAACTGTAACCTATATATTTAGCGTTAATAGACATTGTTGTTATATTCATTTAATTATTATAGAATTCCCATTGTATTACTCCTGTATTCGAAACTACTGCATTTACTAATACTATTCATGTAAAGCATAATAAACCCAAAAGGGTTTCAATGCTTAATAAAAAAAAAAAAAAAAAAAAAAGTCTAACGACCTAGTATACTATGACCTTGACATGACCTTAACAGTGAAGCCATAAAAGTAATGCAGGCTTGTCGGTAAGGACCTCTATTTTGCACGAATTAATTTCTGTTTTGAATTTTTTTCCCTTGCATTCTGACTAAAAACTAATTAGTTTTGTTCGAACCATGTCTTTATCTGGCTGCCGGAAGTGCCCGAACAATCGTAGCGACAGTTACATAGGACACCCTGTATGCTTAGAATTCTAAATAATTGATTACTAACCTATCTATATTAATTAATATTACACAAAACGAGTCTCGATTTTTAATTCGTAGTTTCAATTAGAAAGACGCTTGTATTAAGTGAAGAATTATTCATGAACGATCTAGGTCATTTATTTACATCCAACATATTAGCAAAACCTATACTACAGAATATAGTTTGTAAATCAAGTTTGCATGTAGAATATTAGAAATCATTCTCAAATGGGAAGTATTCAATCTTCGCTGGAGAGTGTAACCTAAAACTTGTTACCTGCCAAGTTCGGAATCGAAAATAAAAGCGCTCATTGGAATATCCGTTTTATAAGTTACGGTTTGATAGCGACATATCGATAAACCAGCGGAGATTTTCTTTTTTTTTTGGAGGTAGCCACTTATGCGACACGAACATTTCTTTCTGGACTCTAGTCTTTCCGGTTAAACGTGTTCTTGTATATCTTCGCGTGTAATCAGGAACTGGCTTGGAAAATAAATGTTAGTGAATTTTCGTCTTTTTCTCGATGTAATCTCTTCGTGCAGCGGTCAAGCAAACATATGAATATTAAACTATGATTAAGAAAACTGATTACAGCTTTATTACGTTCGGTGGTGTCGTTCCGTGCGCGGCTTTACCTGACAGCTGGATCTTCTTTTTGATTTCCGCAATTTTCTTGTTTAGTTCGTTCAGTTTGTTTTCAACACTCGGCGTTGAGTGGTCCGACATCTTGTCTCGATTGTGCTCGAAACTCCACGTGGCGGTTATCGACTTAACAATGCGTTGTCTTGGCGACAAGATCGTCCCGTACAATGGTTGATTGTTGTCAATGCATCGAAATTAAACATCTTGTGCGAAAATCAGCATGTTCTCAGAATTTATTGCATCGAATATTTTTTAAGTCTTAATTCCGTATTAAGAGATATAAAAAATTTCATTCGTACACAATATGCATTCATGTACATACAAGGAAACATTTCATGCACGAACAAGTCATCAGGAATACGAATTGTTCTTCCATTTTTGATTTCGCAAAATAATCGTGACGAAAATAAAAATTTAATATTAATTAATTTAATGATAAGTATTTATAGACTATAATGAAACTAGATCACGGATTTTAAGAATTCATAACAAAAATATATCAAATACAATCTGAAAATATTATTTGACTCATAAAATTGATTAAGAGAGAAAATTCATCTTCATATATAATTATTACTTACAATCGCAATCTAATGATAACGAATGACCTTATTCAGACATGGTATCAAAATATACGATTGTAATTAGCAATACAAAAAATGTAGTTAATAAAATTACACATGGTTACTTTAACGTAACGGGTGTAAAAAATTAGTTACCGATCAAGGTATCGATAATTCGAGTCAGTGAAAAAGAACATGTGCTCTCAGCTATGCAACATTTCGCGCGACAACGCCTCGCCCGCAGATGTTTGCGGTACGATGATAGGGTTAATAGTTTCATTAATAAAAACTAACGACCGCCGCGTATTTACAGTTCCGTGCTTGTGTATCCCGTGTTCGGGGCACAAAAGGGAAAGCAATTCGTAAGGCTTCGTCCGTTGAATGGTCTTAAGGAGAGGGCACCGAATTATAATTCCGCATTTGTATTCGTTAGGGCAGTAGCCGCGCCTGGCGGCGGCGGCCATGCCGGCGATGAATTTTGCGTTACACGCAATCAACCGCTGGAAGGTTAATTAATGATCAGACATGCCCCGCCAGTGCTCGACGAAGTTCATACGCATCGGCGTCTTGGTACTTTATAACTGACCACGTTCGCTGTGTTCCGTTTGCTGGCTGAATTCTATGCAGAGAACCGTCTCTCGCAATGGTGTTGGATTTCAATCCCACGTCGAATCGATGATGCCGCTCGAATTTTGCTAAAAATGTCGGGTTTTATGCGTTTATTGCGAAATCGTTTGACTGCAATTTGAAACAGAAAGATTAAAAGAATTGAACATCTAAAATTCCGAAGTGAAATCTACCTGTAACAGACAAGTTTTACTTGCATCCGCAGTTATTTATTCAAAGGTTATTCGATAAGAGAATATGTTACTGAATAAGTGTCACAATTTTATATTTGAATTTAAATTGAGAATCGCTACGAAGGTATTTGTTCATTGGTTTATTCAATAAGTGATCTCAGAAATGGTGAAAAATAGTAGAACAGAATCGAGAATATGTTATTGAATAACTATCATAATTTCATATTTGAATTTGAATTTAAAATCGCTACGAAGGTATTTTTTCATTGGTTTATTCAATAAGTGATCTCAGACATGGTGAAAAATAGTAGAACAGAATCGAGAATATGTTATTGAATAACTATCATAATTTTATATTTGCATTTTAATTGAGAATCGCTACGAAGATATTAGCTTATTGGTTTATTCAATAAGTGACATCAGAAATGGTGAAAAATAGTAGAACAGAATCGAGAATATGTTATTGAATAACTATCATAATTTTATATTTGCATTTTAATTGAGAATCGCTACGAAGATATTAGCTCATTGGTCTATTCAATAAGTGACCTCAGAGATGGTGGAAAAGAGTAGAACTGAATCGAGAATATGTTACTTCAGTAACTAACATAATTTCATATTTGAATTTGAATTTAAAATCGCTACGGAGGTATTTGTTCATTGGTCTATTCAATAAGTGACCTTAGAAATGGTGAAAAATAGTAGAACAGAATCGAGAATATGTTATTGAATAACTATCATAATTTCATGTTTGTATTTGTATTTAAAATCGCTACAAAGATATTCGCTCATTGGTCTATTCAATAAGTGACCTAAGAAATGGTGAAAAATAGTAGAACAGAATCGAGAGTATGTTATTGAATAACTATCATAATTTAATATTTGAATTTGAATTTAAAATTGCTAAGAAGATATGTATTCATAGGTCTATTCAATAACATGTTAAAAATAGCGAGAAGTAACAGAACAGAATGAAAAATATGTTACTGAATAAATATATAAATTTTATATTTGAAGTTTAATTTCCAAAACTACGTACTTCCGTTCTATACCATACTTCTTTCGTTTTCTGTATTCCAAAGGATCTCCCGCCAACGTGATTGCAACAGTAAATGTAAATCGTCCATCGAGACTCGAAATGCTCTCATTAGTTGCATGCGTAAATTTCTTCTCGAGATAAATCAAATACGTTAAGAACAACCTTATTTACTCGCAGGCATTAATTAATCTCTAGAAAACGGCGCGTTCACAATTTCTGTAAAGAAACACACCGAAGTTTCTTCGGGAGAAGACGACTTCATTTCCAACGGAGCGCAAGCGGCGTTCTGCGCCGCCGTTCTCTTAAAGCCGCGCTGTGATTGGTTCACGTGGTCAGCCATCCCTTGACGGCGCATTGATACAACGGCGGTAGGTAGGTGCGCGCGCACCGGGGAACTACTTTCAGCGCGTTAAGCGAACAATAGGGATCCCAGAAGTGTTTCGGACGCGGTCGTGTTCGTATACGGTTGCCGCATGTTTTTTTCTGGTTCCGGCTCGCGTGTACGTGTATACAGATTAGCTGGACGTATCGGAGGTACCATAGATCTCGGACGATGTGCGTGGTCAAGTGACGGTACGCGGATTTAATACTGAAGTGTACTAAAGTGTTGGTTTCTCTCTAGTGTGTGCGCCCGGGCCCCGATGAGTGTGTGTCTGCTCGATGTGTGTGGATAAAATTCACGGCATCATGTTGTTGCCACGCCGAAAATTGGATTACGCATCGATGGCGTTTCTCTCGCTGGCACTGCTCCTGTCGGTTTCCCTGCCTACGGTGTCCGGTGAGTTTACAACAATCACGCTTTCGTTTCGAGTTCGAATCGACGGAGTCCCTCGACTACGTTTGAAGTCGTTGTTCGCCGCATGCCGCTGCTAGGCAACAGGTCACGAAACAACGCCGAGCGCCGGCGCGTTGGACGCTCGCCGCGTTCACTGACGTTCCGCGTCTCCTTTGAATATTCTCTCTCCGTGAAATGTCGGAGCTATTCGAGGTCAACGCGTCCGAAGATTATTGAACGATTTCGGGCCCGTGCAATTGGTATTCCACGACGCTGTTTCGGCATCGGCCTGCTCGCTTTCGATTACTATCTGTTTCGAAAATATTCGCTCCTCTCCTCCTCGACGCACGATGCTTTGGCCAAATTCAAAAATTCCCTCTGACAAGCGCTTCTTCGATCTCGGACTTTATCAAGAGACAGCTTGGGCAGAGCCAGTAGGCTAGTGCGATCAAAGACGCTCTCGTTTTAAATAATTATTCAATATATTGGATTTAAACGGTTCAAAGATGTTCGCGAATGAAACGATTTATTACCGTTGTGCTCGTGATAGTCGCATGCTAGGCTCTCGAACACACGTGGTTATGTTACTGTCACAGTGGTGCTCAATTTCGATACTGCTGTCGATACCGTTCGCGCGGAGGTTGGCAATCCCTGAAGGACAGGTGCCCAACCCTGCTTTCCAGGAAACGAGCCTTTCTTCCCTCGTGTGCACGTAAACATTCGAACCAGCGTTTCGCGTCCCCGTTTCCTCCCGACATTGTGCACAAATAACAGCTTAGTTTTCCTTTCCGGGCAGCCATTTTTACTTTTGCCGGCTATTTTTTCGCGGCCGTTACGGAATAACGTGAATTTCTTCCCTTCGCCGAAACTATTTCAGTTTTACTCGTTTTCTTTCGTTCAAATAACCGTTCTCAAATATTAACATACGTACAGTGACTCCCACTAATATTCGGACACTCTTACAAAGACGATAATTCTTTTAATATTGTACTATACGATTTTAATTTTTTCGGCAAGCTGGTGCAATTAGTTTGCCACAGGATGCAAAAAAAAATTTTGTGAAAAATCGCAATTCCTCTGAATTATAAAAAAAATACTAAAAGTTGCATTTTACAACTTTTTTATGCGGACCTATATTGGAAATTTAAAAAATACGTTTTGTAGATCTCTGTCAATTTATATGCCCTGTGAAAGTTTCATCGCAATCGGCTGATGTGGAAAACAACGACAACGATTGAAAGATGCAAGAATCATTATTTAGAGGATAACTAGGGATTATTGAATTGGATCCTCAAATAAATTTATAAGACTGAAATTAACTATTTAATTTTATTTATAACTTATAACATTGAAAATAAATTATTTAAAAGTAACCATTTTAAATCTTAACACTATGACCCTTCTCCAATGAATTCAGTTTATCGATTAAACATTTTTAAACACTTTTTCAAACATTTGTTTTAAAACAAAATAATTCAAAACACAACTTCACAATAGTGAGAAAGTTCATATTGTTAAGAGTTGACTGAAGGTAGCTACAGTTGCTACAATTATGTTTACTGCAGTTGAAGGCCGAAAATCGTGAAAATCTGCAATTTTTACCATATTTAAACGTTTGTAGCTCATTGCAACGTCGACCGATTTTGACGAAATGTTCAGAATATGTTTAATTGACAGGTCTATAAAACGTATTTTTTAAATTTTCAACGTAGATCCACATTAAAAAGTTGTAAAATGCAACTTTCGGTATTTTCTTATAATTCCGATCAATTGCTATTTTTGACAAGATTCTTTTTTCGCATCCTGTAGCAAAACTAATTGCTCTAGCTTCTAAAAAAATGTTCAAATTGTATAGTACAATATTACAACAGTTATCGTCTTTTTAAGAGTGTCCGAATATTAGTGGGAGTCACTGTATATCGCAAACGGATTGCGGATCTTTATGCGAAATAAAAGTGTTCCGTAGCAATTACATGGTACCGTACACAGAATAAAGATAAGAATTTGCTTCCCTCTTTTAATTCTAATAATTTGTACTGTTTCATGTTTCACCTACGCGTTTTTGTTATGAATTCGTGAAATCCGTTATCTAATAATTAATTGAATTTAACTTTCTATAGCTCCGTGTAACTTCAAAGTGACGTATCAATATTTTTGAATCTCATTTTATTTTCAATCATAATATATATATAATATTTATTATATATTTTATTATAAATATATTATTATGTATGTATATAAGCTGTTTCCAAGTTGCAGAAATTTGTTTACACTCGCGGATGAATATTAAGAATATCATTACGTTGTTTTGGACTTGTCAAAATTACTGAAAGAAGAAATAAATTCTTATTTGCATTTTGCATAAAGATTCGGAGTCTGTTCACAACAAAATTCTGTCTGTAGAAGGTTAATTCATAAGCTTCGCTTAAATAATTCGTAAAACAATAAACTTTTACATAACATCATGCATTTGTACAACTTGTACAGTTTGTGCAGAATTTCAACGAAATGTTAACAAATCCACCTGGTTGTTAGAAAGTCGGCAAAGATTTTTGTGTACGGTACAGTCGTGTGAAAAGTGAAACATCGGTATTCGTACTTATTTTAGAAAATAACGTGGCACTTTATGACCTCGTGAACGCTTTCGATCGTGAATTTTCATTTTCACTTTTCCACAACACAAATCCACGATGGATCGTGACGTAACGCTGGTTCAGACCAATGAGTACTTAGGCGGGAAGAGCGTGTAGCCGGCACAAAGCAGTTCGCTGAAGAAAGTTAACAAAACTGTATGTAGGCAAACCTGAACTTCAGTCTATTTAATATTATTGCGTAATAAATATCAGAAACTAGCTAATAAAACACTGAAATTAACCAAAGTCCACCTTTCAATCGTAGTAAGTTTCTTTTTGCATGGATTTTTCAAGATAATTTGAGTTTCTGAATTTTCTGGGTTGAAGCCAATACTTTCTACCGCGTATATTTGTTTGAAATAATTTCTACTTCTTCAAATAGAATGATACTTGCGCAAGAAGCGAGTCTGGAAAGAAGAGAGACGAATAGAAAGGAATTTACATAAATTATGTAAGGAGTAATAACAATTATTATCGCCGGGTCTTTCTTCTTCCATCAAGAAACTACGTTATTGAAACTGCATGTAGTCGTTAATCACGAAGACAGTTAAGGAGACTTCGAATGTCTACAAAAAGTTCTACTATATTTTCAATCGATGTGTCACGGGACGGTAAAGGATAAACATTTCATGTTACAAGCTAATAATGTCAATGATAATAATAATGATAATATACATATCAAATATAAAAAATAATATACATATGTAGAACCAAAGAAATAAGTTTATTATTATTATTATTATTTATTTTATACGGACCGAAGTCCTTTAATACAAATGTTTGCAGATAATGTAGAATAACAGAAAATAATCTTAAACATAAGTCTTAATCTAAAATATAAATTAATTAATTATGGACAGTGCGAAACTAAAGTTTAAAGTTGTTATTAAAAAGTTCTGGATGCACCTTTAATAGATTATTTGCAACTTTCAATTTTTGTTGCGTCGACCGAAGAGGGAGAACTGTTCTGTCAATTATTTTCCATTTTCAATCTCCTTTGCAGAAGTAACGTTATTGAGAATGGTAGGAAAAAATTAATGGCTATCTTTCGGAATGTTTTTCGATTCAGGCGAGCTGACAGTCGCTACCGAGAGTAGATCGAGGTCCTCGCCTTCGAGTCTGTTACTTTGCGTTGAGATACTCTGAATGCGGCATGGCGGCAGTTCTCCAGACGCTCGCTGTTCTTACGTTCTCAGGCTTTCTCTTCTCTCTCTCCTTAGGAAACTGTTCGCCCGGACTTAACGTGCTTTCACACAAAATTACGCGTCTCCTGCGCGCCGATATACGTATCGCATTCGTTTTCGCCAACTGAAACCGCAACGGACTCTGGAATTGTTCAAATTGTGAAATTAATTTACAAACCATCAGATTACTCGAAAATATTCTGCACGTTACAGTAAGCATCAAGTTTCTTTTCAGCTTAAATATGTGAGATTTAAATTAAAAATTACGTCGAGCAGCATTAGATTCAGTAACATTTTAAAAATTTCTTCTTTAGGAAACCAAACAAAGTTATATGAAATAACAAAGAATAATGATGTTAGTGGCGCAATGGTTCGATCAAATTGTTAAAGTAGCAATTGACTTCCTTGTATTTGATCAGTCCTTTAGAATTCTTACAGTTTCGAATCTAAACTGTCTCGACATTGACGCAAAAAAACCTGTGTGTGCTGTGTTTATTTCGCCATCCATGATTAATTTTCTTTCTATCGATCGAAAACAATTTGATCGAACCATTGCGCCGCTAATATCATTATTCTTTGTTAAACCAATTTACGATCGATAGAAAAGAAAAAAATTATATGATAATTTAGAAATTGATTGATCACTTCTTAGTATTTACATTCATCGGATTAAGACACAATGCGAATATTTACGCACTTAAAGTATTTTCAAATTTTAAAATACACGGAAATACGTATAGCAATAAACATTAGTGACATTTCTACTCTCTCCTTGTCACCAGAAATTTTCTAGGAGAGATAAATTGAACTGATTAATCATTGATTACTTATATTAATTAGCATTGGAAAAATCCGACAGGTTGAATTGCCGAACTATCGAAATTATCATGATAAATACTTTATAAGTAGTTTTTGGAGTACATTATTTCACTAGACGCATAGTCTCTGTACAGTAGTGTTTAAAAAGTGATGGAAAGACATTGTAGAAATAGAAATTTAATTTTTAAAGAACGTGAAGCTGTGTATTTTTGAAAATACTTTCGAAATAGTTGACCAACAATTCTTCAGAAATTCCGTTGCTCTCTATCATTCTATCGTCCCCAAAGACACTTGAAACTGGCATGACTTAGAATCCGATGTACGACCGACCAGCAACCGGTTCCTCGTTCCCTTTCATCGATTCAGGGGCCACACGAGCCTTCCGTGCATACGTGCATGCACGCCGGTGCAACTTGAGAAACGCGTGTTCGACGATACCAGTCTGCCGCTTGTCTCTCTAGCCGTTCACCTGGAGGGAACGCGTTCCCCAATAAAGGTCACAATTCGACCATTACCGGATTTCGTTCGTGGCAACATCATCAAGCTGAATGTTCGCCTTCTGTAAACGAATTCTTCTCGATCAAAATCTTGTGATCAACAATTACAATAAAAATAGCACAGAATCGAATTAAATGATTTTATTAATCAATTATTAGGTTCTCCTGTAATCGATGTTGTCAGGCGGACAACGTGACTATTTGACTATTTTCTTGCTAATATTTGATTGGTTCTTACGCTGCCGATAGCTCGTTCAAAGAACAATATTGCGGATTGAAAGAGTAAATAATGTAAAGGAAAAATTCTTATCGATCGAAAATTGAAATATAAAGTATAATTATGATATCGGCGCCAGGTTCGATCACTTTTAGAAACAACAAATGTGTAAATTATATATTTAAGCTTCTCAACTACCAATTATTCGGTAATTTTCGTGGCTGTGTTATATTGAAATAGTATGTTTAATTTCCAAATTATTATTATTTTTTCAGACGCAAAAATTTTGTCTCTTGATAATGATCCACATAGGGATCGAAACGTTGAGAAGCTTAAATATTTAATTTGCACATTTGTTGTTTCTAAAAGTGACCGAACCTGGCGCCGATATCATAATTATACTTTATAGTAAATAATGTGTTTAGTTATAATTATGTTATAATTATATTACAATTATATTACAAATATGTTAGTAAAAGTTGCGTAAGAAAATATTTAAAATGCTAAAATATTTCGAGGCAACAGATCAATGGGTACACATGGGAAGTTTGCCCATGTATCGAGACATTACTGTGCTCGAGTCCATAGTTATGGCGCATCTGCTTCCTGAAGCTTCGCTTGCCCCAAGCGACGAGAGGGGTTGAAAGAGTACACGAGTCACTTGTAGTCCTGGGATGGATGGATGCCAGTACTTTTCCCGGTCCCTCGATCCTTCGGTTTTCTCCGTCAAGAGGTAGATTGAGGGAAGACTAGAGATAGTTGGTATCTCGCGGCATCTGGTAACTAAAAGGGTAAGATCGCCGTCTCCCCGTTGCGCATGCTGACCTGGCCTATGGGCCACGTGGACATTTGCATTCGTTTTAACCCTCCAGTCCCTTTTCATCCTGTTGTTGGCGCATTGCGTAAAACCGCATAATTAAGGACCTTCGCTACCTTACGTATGTCCATCCGTTCCTTCTGTTCTTTCGTTTCCCTCAGCGAGTTACGTCGTCCCCGTCGTACAGAGATCCGCGGTGCTCCTCAGTATCGCGCAAGGATCGAGGATTGTGCCGTCAGTCAACGGCGGGACAGCCTCGAGCCCTTATAAAGCACGAAAGGATCTATCCTGCGTGACAGTATGTAGATTCCATGAAGCTCGCGCGGAAGAGGAGCTTCTTTTTATCCGGCCAGATAAAAAGAATCCTGCGAGAGAGCTTGCTCAAGCATCCCTTCTGGCATCCAGTTAGAGGTGCACCTTGGCAAATAAATTGCGTCGAAGGAACATGTTTATTTAATAACTTCTACGTCGCATTTTGCGTCCAGTCTCCGCTAAGCTGGCATAGAATACGGATTACCTTCTTCGATTTTTATTTCGACCACTGAGCCCTCACCTCAACCACGTTTCGACTCAAATCTGCAAAATGATTGTACACTTCCCTTTCACTGTGCAAGAGTATACAGTTATTTCATTTCCAACGATTCGATGTTTCCTCATTGTACCATATATTATTCGCATTCTTGCGCGTCTTTTCGAAAGATATTCTGAAATTCTATATGCTAATTTTATCATCGGACTGCCCTAGTAGCATTTACGGTTGGCCAACGGTGGTCGACGGTTGGGAGTTTGTTGGGGAGTGGTTAGTGGTTTGCCGACAAATCTATAACGTATAACAACGACGAAAAATTATGTCAATTTGCCGACGAATGCTCAACGTAGGATCAACGACGAAAAGTTAACTTCAATTTGCCGACGGATACCCAACGTTGGGCCTACATATTTTATAGTTGGTTAAGTAACGTGAAATTTACAACGATTATACTACATCGGCCCAACGAAAATCTGCCAATATTTAAATATATCGTCTAACAGACGGCAGTAGTGTTGCTGCAACCAAAAATAAATTATATTCCAAATTTTGTTTTCGTATGTCTAAATATACTTGAAATTTGTAATTTTTGCGCGATAGTTGATCCATTATAAAGTTTTATTGTGAGAGCAATCTTCGAATTCTTTCATTTCTTTAATTTTTCATTTTCCAAGGGAAAGACAAGGTGTTTATGTAGTATAAGAAGACCCTTTTGGATTTCTTCAAAATGGGTCTTCCTTTTTATTTAGATATTTTAATTTTAATTCAAGCGGGTCCGGGTTCAAGACCGACGTGGGTATTATTTTAGTTTTTTCCTTTTTTCCCAAAATTTTACCGTGAAAATACATTTTTAATATGTATATTATTCACGATATCATACTATACCATAAAAAGAGAAAATCAGAATGTGGGCTCTATGGGTTCGTCTTGCAGTAATGTTGGTTCTAGGTTGGGTGTGATCGTTGGCCCAACGTTGGTCCTGATTTTTTCTTTTTTTATTATTTAAATCTTATACAAGATTTATTACAACGTTAGATAATACAAACTAAACAGAAATAATATAAACATGGAAAGAGTCTTGTCAATATAAACTTGTAGGTGTCCAAATATACATTTTTCTTTTTGGAAGACACCTATACACGTAAATTACAATTGTTTAAATTGGTCCTGATTATTGGCCCAACTGCAAAAGAGAGAAAAAGATAAATGCTACTAGGGTGTGGACCTGTTTGCGTAAAAGACGTAATCTATCCATAATTTGATCAAACAAGCACATTCTGGTCTCTGGTTCTTCCTTCGAGAGAGAGTAACTTTTTCCCTTAAATTCGTGCTCCACCCTCCTCTCGTCTGGCAACTCTGGTCCTCAGTACATTAACGAAGGAACTATTCCTTTAGTGAATCGCAATATGGTTAAGGTGCAGCTTATGGAACAACATTGCCCCCATTAGTTTAAGTAGAATACAAGGAGCACCGCTCGGATTGCAAATCACCTCTCGTACGATGATTAAAATAAATTTCGAAACGATCCTGAATCTTTCATGCGCCTTTCATTCACCTCGCCGACTTCGCGAACGAAGAATTCCGCTGTCGCGTTCTCACAAGCATTAAGCGTTCCCTTCAGTGCGGCGGATTCATTTCAATTCGCGATCGTTGCGGAAGATCTCTCGGAAGAAGCGAAAAACACGCGAAACGGTAGCTACTCGTTGGGGAAAAAAAGTGAGACCAAAGGGACGCGGAAGACCACCGTGAAGCTGCTGTCTCGCAAAGACACGTGGAAATGATTTCACGCAAGTCGGACTCTGAATCCGTTTAAAGCGATTATTTATCGCGACACAGCCGTGGACAATGATTCTTCTTATTCCGACGACGTTGATTGCGACGTTCTTCCCAAGGCGCGTGGGGCACGAGAGGGACCCGCGTGTTCTATCTTAGGTCAATGCGATCGTATCTATTAATCATTCGATTCTGCCTCTCCTCACCTCCGCACCACTGTGTACACGGTCGCTCTTTTCCCTGATAAATGGAAATGAACGCCGAGGCGAATACTTTACACGAGGCTAATCGCCGACTAATAACTTTTCTCTCGGCGGACGATCATGGGAACCTCGGCAGAACCTTACAAGGGAAAATATTCAGTTGATAGAAACCGATTTTGATGAAACTTGTGTCGGATATATAGTTCTTCGATAAATATTTGACAGGCGTTTCTTTATCGGCAACCATTCACTTTGAAGGGGTGAAAACAGCCCTCAAAATTCGTGGTCAGAGTCATATTTTTTGAGATACCTCGGAAACCAAAGGTCGAAAAGTATTGATTTTCTTTTTAAATTGTGTGTTTAATGGGAAACGTAGTTGTGCAAACAAATTTTAACGAAAGACACTTGTTCAAATAATATGTTCAAAATAAATGCTTATATCTCTGTAAAACAAGCCAGAATTCCTTCCTCCGTACACCAGGTACAAGACTATCTTTCATTATGCATAAATATCGTTAAATGGAAAAAAGAAGAAAATCCTAAAACATATCCCCTATTTTGGATCAAAGCTCACACATAGTGTACATTAAAATTAACTAACGATATATATTTTGTTAACATTTTTTGCACTACTACATTCCCCATTAAAAGAAAAACACAATTTTAAAAAAATCAATTTTTTCGATCTCTGGTTTCCAAGATATCTCAGAAAATATGGATCTGCAGCGAACTTTGAGGGCTGTTTTCACCTCGTCAAGGTAGATGGTTGCCAATAAAAGAAAATACGTGTCAAATATTTTTCGAAGAACTACATCTCGCATAAGTGTCATCAACATTTTTTTTTTAATTTGAGAAAATCTGATATGAGATTTATTAGAACATAAAGCATATTACATTATAATACAAAATAAAATCAAAAGCAAGAACATTAGAACATATTATATTATTAGAACATATTACATTATAATACAAAATAAAATCAAAAGCAAGAACATTAGGAAAAAGACAAAACAAAAAGAATTTCATCAAAATTGGTTTGTTTCACCTACATATGTTCCCTTGTTAGTTCTTTCGTTTTCGAAAACAGGTGTCTTCCCTGACGAGGCTCAGCGAACTGTTTTCTGCAATTAACAGTATGTTTCGGCATTTTACAGCAGGTTTAAGATGTCGGAATATAATAGATGAAATTCAAAGATGCACTTGCACAAACTGTATTTCGTTTGTCTCTATATACCCAATATCTGAGAAACGCGCGGGACACGTGGAGACACACTGCTTCTGGAAAATGGAATAGTTCGTTTAATGGAACGTTAGCCGCGTAAGTGTGGCTTTCGATTGTTCCGTCGTGCGAGCATGTAATACGAACCAACAAGCGTGTCTGCGAAGGGGTTCTTACTTTCAAATGCAGGCTTCGCTGACCGCGTGAAAAATTAATCAAGGCATCGTTCCACCACGTTAATTGCTAAATATTCCACCTGCCTGCGGACCTGTTAATGCGTACACCGTCGAGTAAAATAAGTAACGAATAGGCGATGTCATTACGCAACTTTCTATTTTCATAGATTGCTCCATACGACTCACGGACAAAATAAAGGAAATATTTTGTTCAATTTTACACGCACCCATAAATTCCGCAAGTGAATTTATCTTATGTTTAACTCGACAGAACCTGAGAGAACCTGTGAGAAATACTAATTAATTTGTCAAGAGATTTGCGAGCGTAGAATTTTTAAATTACACCTATTACGGAGTTTTCCGAAATATTCTTATTTAACATATTTAGATGTTGTACAAGTATCTTTTCATTGGTATCTTTGCGAGATCGTAAAAGTAAGAATTTATAACGTGTCGAGAACAGTCGGACGTGTTTTCTGTTTAAATATTCAAGCGGTCTCCCAACGCAACGAATCATTTTACGATACGCAATGCTACGCCGAACATTGTACATTCATTTTCGAAATTAGTTTGTCGGTATTAATAAGATATGACGAGAAAGACACCGGATGGCTGTAAAAAGTCCATCTGCTAGGACGCCGGACGACTGAAACAAACCGGATGGCAGATATATTTCATCGCGCTATTAACCAACGCCAACCGACGCCAGACGGTTCGTAAATTCCAGCTCCTAACCGAATAAAATGTCTTGCATATAAAATCTCGAGCCGTTTGCAGAAAATTATAAGAACTGCACGAATGCAAATAGCGATAATTCGATTTACAATCTTATTCGCCAACATCTCAATTCTCCTCTTATAGCTTGCTTTTCATAAAGGTAATGCAATTTCATGTTACTTATCAGTGCATATTAAAATTTCGAAGATTGTGTAATGTAAATACAAATTGTAACCTCTCTCGTAAGTTCTATTAAACGAGAGTCTACGGATAAATCTTCATAAAATGAGTTGCTTCAAAGTAACTCGATGTTGAAGTAATATCTGATATTTCATAGATATTTGATTCTTTTTGGAGTTACACGTTAACGTATTTCTGTATTATTTTAATTTTAAAGCTGTGACCTACGCTTAATCGATGTGAATGTTTAATGCACTGAGGTGAGATGACACGAATTCTGATCGCGTTGTTACTTCTTCAGAAAACGTTAACGAAAAATTTGATAACATACAAACGACCATACGCACACACACACATACTAACAATTTGATAAGAATAGTCTAAAATGACTCCAATGACCATGAAACGCGAAGATCTGCTAAAAAATCGATCTTCGATTTTCGGGGTAATTACAGTAACTTCCCTATGAATCGGGAAGTTATCGATAAGGAATCGGGAAGTTTATGATAATAAAATTTCGTCGAAGGCGTGGCGTCGGAGGTTAATTGCATCCGAAGCGAATTTTCCGAAAGTTAGCCGAAGCCGATTCGTTCTCGAGCGTTCACTGTCACTCTTCCCGTGGAGTTCGCGCGCATAACAAGGAAGGATCCGCGGAGAGTATAGAGTCTTTCGCAATTTGTAAGTGAGAAACGGCGTTCTTGCCGAGTCCCAGCGCGCGGTACGAACCTTGCTTGAACTTCGTCGATCGTCGCATGCATGTTTCTCTGTGTGTGTGCGCGCGCCGTGCACCTACGACCATTCACCGGAGGCCCTCTGTGTCGGCGCGACCACATGCAACCACATGCAACCACATGCAACCACATGCAGCCAGCCTCGCCGCGGATTCGTTTGCGTGCACGGCTGTCGAGCAGCGCGGCGAGTTATCAACTACCGTTCGCTCCCACAAACTGGTCGCTCGTGATCTTTGCGAATGATAACGCATCGCTTCGCGCGTTGTCCCGCACTTTCACGTTGATTGGCTGTGACTTCGCTCTAATTGGATCCGCGTGAACCAACCAGATCATCCATTTACCTGTAAATTCGTTCATCAGTCGGTTCGATATTACTCGTGACGCTGCACGAGATGGATTTTCCATTTGCAAAGGTCATTCCGATGATGGTTTCTGACATTCAGTTCGGCACGCGAGAGCTGCACGTCACGATGAACGCGCAAACCCTTTGGATCTCTTTCGTAGTTCAGTTTTGTCACTGGCACTCAGATTGACATTAAACCTATCATCACTGGTCGAAATGACCGGTTTCAGATTCTTTATTTTAAGCGGCCCCTAGACGATCAATAGACGATGATATATTGCACAATAATATTGCTGGCTCACCCACGCGAGACAATATTATTGCCCATTAAGTTAGTGCACGACCGATGACACTGCAGTTAACGTGTGGATAAACTGTATGTAGTTGTTTGCACTGATTGTAAAAGTATTAATTGTTTCAATATTGTTGATCGTATCTTCAGATTCTTCCCTGTCATCTCCTTGAAAAGTATTTTGTGACGTATGTACTTGGTTCTTCCTGTCCTATAAGAAACTTCAATTCCTCAAAACACCATAATGTTGGTTCTAATAAGTCGTCTGTTTCAGCATCACTTCTTTCAGAATTCTTGATCCGCTTCAATTCCTTTCTGAAGTTAATGCGTAATTAATTAAATTGTTTAACGAACTCCGAGTTATCAGCATCTGGATACTTTTCTTTATATTTACGAAGCAAATGTTGCTATTGTTCAATTTTTTATCCTGTTGCTATACTCTACTCTTGATATTCCATAAACCAGGCAAGCTCTGATACACCTCGATACATCCTAAAATGAATTTTCTTGCTTTCTCCTTTTTCTGTTTTGATTGATTCAATATATTGTGTAATCTTTCGATTTGATTTACAGACGAACAATATTATTGTACAATATCAATTATTATGCAATATATTGACGATAATATTGATTGTCTAGGGGGCAGCTTCACAATTATTGAAATAATAAAGACGATTTCATAAGAAACGATTGTGTGGATAGTTTTAGTAGAGCATGTGTTACGATAAGAGCCGCACAAAGTCTAAATAAAATCAGTCTTGTCATCTTTGCAAGGGACTTAGGGAAGTACATTTTAATTTAGCTTTCTCATCCCTTACAGACCAGAAAATGTCTAATTTTATAATAATTAGTTACAATGCTGTTTCAACTAGTAAAAGTAAATGACAAATTAATTATTATGAGAAATTTCATATTTGTAAACACGTTGTTATACCGAGGTAGGTACAGGTACAAGAAGTATGGTAAGAACGCTTAGGAATTATCCACGCTAATCACCGCGTCGCGAAAGAAATTTCTTTCCCTGTTAATTGGATACACTCGTCAGTTGTAGCCGGTACACGGGCCGTGCCTAGTTCAGTTTTCCGGGAACGGAGATCCTTCGTCTTGTTTTTTCGTTTCTTGTACAAGCCAGAGATTCCACGGAAACGTGGCTTTCTTGGCTAAAATCCACATTCATACTATACGTTGCTATTGTGTAATGGTCCTTGAATCAACATCCACCGGCGGTTGGTCGACGGTCTCCCACGCCCTGCTACCAAACAGCACGAGTCCTCGCATGATTCCCAGGATTTAACACGCTCGTGTCGAAGCAATTTGTTCGTGATTTTTTCGCCCGTCCGGTTGATCACATTGTGATTCGAATCCTCCGCGGCGGAGCTTGTTTCTTCATCGAAGCATCCTGTCAGTCTCGCGTCTATTTTACACGCGTTTCAGAGTTAATTCCTTTGTTGCTAATTCATATCTTTTGTGCTTTCGTTTGAATTGTGTCATCGTCGTGTTCCGAGTTACTTCACACTTGCGATTTCTTCTTCACTTTGTAATTAAAGGTTCTTATAATTCATTATTGTAACCTTATTCCGGACCACAGCATCACAATAATGCATCGCTACATACAGTGACTCCCACTAATATTCGGACACTCTTAAAAAGACGATAACTGTTTTAATATTGTACTATACGATTTGAACATTTTTTTAGAAGCTAGAGCAATTAGTTGGCTACAGGATGCGAAAAAAGAATTTTGTCAAAAATAGCAATTGATCGGAATTATAAGAAAATACCGAAAGTTGCATTTTACAACTTTTTTATGTTTTTTTTTATGTTTCTATATTGAAAATTTAAAAACTACGTTTTGTAGACCTGTGTCAATTAAACATATTCTGAAAATTTCGTCAAAATCGGTCGACGTTGCAATGAGCTACAAACGTTTAAATATGTTAAAAATTGCAGATTTTCACGATTTTCGGCCTTCAACTGCAGTAAATCTAATGATTCTTGCATCTTTCAATCGTTGTCGTTGTTTTGACATAGATCTACAAAACGTATTTTTTAAATTTTCAATATAGGTCCACATAAAAAGGTTGTAAAATACAACTTTTAGTATTTTTTTTATAATTCAGAGGAATTGCGATTTTTCACAAAATTTTTTTCGCATCCTGTGGTAAACTAATTGCACTAGCTTGCCAAAAAAAAATTCAAATCGTTTAGTACAATATTAAAAAAGTTATCGTCTTTGTAAGTGTGTCCGAATATTAGTGGGAGTCACTGTATTTAGGGTCTGTGAACTTCTCGACTGCATACAGTTAACTGTAGAAAAATGAGGGAATTTGTTTCGGAGTAATATTTAAAACGAGAGCAATTTTTCACAGCTTACAACACAGGTGAACCTGAGAAACTTCCTCGTAGGCTTCGTAAGATTAATTTAGTGGTGATGTACGCTCCACGATCTCACTCATGCTTCGAACAAAAAAGGGATACCAGTTCGAAACGCGATGAAAACATTTTTTCATTTACTCAGCTGACAGACGAATCGGAATAGTAAGAACTTCTCGTGTGATTTATCGCATCCGTGGATGCTGAAATATCCGTAAATTCAATTTCGAATTTAGGATCGTAAATTCATCTCGCCACCGCTGTGCTGTGATTCAATTTACGCGGGCCCCGCAATTCGCTATGCAAGAATACACTCGTATGGAATTCCGTGTGATGACTGCGGCGAAAATACAGGCGAAAGAAAATCCCGCAAACGGTTTCAAGCCGCTTCATCTTGTTTTTCCGGTAATGATCATGCGCGACGCGACATCAATCATCACGGCCACTCGTGCATCTCCTTTCTTCGTGCTTCGAGGATCTACGAGTGGCCGAATCGACGATTTTGGTTCGATCATATTCTCCTCCTTCGCGCTACAGTCACGTATAATCGGAATCTTAAAATTAAGACTCGTCCCCCCACTCCAATTTCCCCTTCTACCACGCTACTCCCCACATTTCCGCAACAGCCCGGTCACGTGACGCGGCTCATCTCTGTTGTGCATGTGTCCGGTAGAGAGAGGGTTAAGCACTTTTTCCCCTGAATTCGTGCTCCCTCCCCTGATCTGGCCAGTCTGCGTATAACAGTATTTTCTTACAAGGGGAAACCACGGTTGATGGGTCACAGATTTTCTTGAAACTTCCAGTATATGAAGATGGCGTATCCAAATGTAATTTAGCAAAGCAGTAGCGCACGCTTCTCAAGATTTTTCGAGAAAATTGCATTTGAAAATCTGTACGCGATCATAAGGAGTTCGCGTTCACTTTTAAACAAGAATCGTAGTGGCCGAGGACGCTGCGAGAAAGACTGATCAGTAGGTAGCCGGTTCGAGTCTTGCTGTCGATTTTTTAAAATCTTTTTTTCAATTTTAATCCTCAAAATTTATGAAATCTGCCTTAAACAAATATTTTTTAAACAGAAAATGCATGTTTTCATTTCATTAATAATAAAGTAAATATAACACTGTATTATTTTTATATTCGATCTTTTTTTCAATACTCACAAATAAAAAACATGCATTTTCTGTTTAAAGAATATTTGTTCAATGGTAGATTTCATAAATTTTGAGGATTAAAACAAAAAAAAAGATTTTAAAAAATGTCCACAGCAAGACTCGAACCGACGACCTACTGATTTCTGATGTCACTACGGTTCTTGTTCAAAAGTGAAGGCAAACTCTTTATGACCGCGTACAGATTTTCAAATGCAATTTTCTCGAAAAATCTTGAGAAGCGCGCACTACTGCTTTGCCAAATTATATTTCGAGACAACATCTTCCAATACTGCAAGTTTCAGAAAAATCCGTGACCCATCAACCGTGGCTTCCCCTTGTTAGTGTTCTTTTCTCTTGCCCGTTACCGTGGTGTACGCACCGTTAACCTTTAAATTCTCCTATCGACGATTGCGCCTGTAATTACATTGATAGGAGTACGTTACGCCGTTTGATCGTGGCCGTGCGCGCTGACGCGTCCAACCGTGTAAGCGCATACTGTTCGGCGCATGTTGCGGAAAGTGTTTACACTATAAACGGGGAGCTTCAACACGGAAGATTTGTGAACAGTGTTGTCGTCAACCCGACAGTTTTATTGACTTAAAATAATAAATAATAAGACATTCGGCTTTATCACTTTTGAGGAATTTTTTTCAGGAAAACAAACCTTAGAATTTAATTTCTTTTAGAATTTAATTTAATTTCTAGATTTTGATTTTAACTAAATTTAGCTATTGTACAAATCAACTATATTTTATTAAAATTCACTAATGATATCAAACTTTGATGGAAATTTTATACTACAATTTTTGCATTAGGATTTTGCAGAGATGTTTATAGCTATTTGCAGTTTGCTTGTTCCATCGTAAAACCCTCTGTGAAGGGACAACCGTACGATCGTGAAAGTCAGCTAGCGAAACTACTTGGTCGCATAAAAGTGACGAAAGGCGCAACCAAAAATAAGCGAATCCACCGTAGTTTAACATATTCGATAAACTGTCAGGACACGCAGCTGACGAACACATGCGGAACCGTTTTAGCATCAGCGTACCGAGGTTATAGTTTTATAGCCGTAGCCGTCCGTAATCGAATGTATTGGGTTGGCAACTGAGTGATTTCCTTTTTTTTTAATAAGAAGGAAAATTCAATATTTTTGCTTAAAAATATAACTTTATTCAATTAGGTATTGTCCGCTTTGATCGATTACTCTTTATCATCTTTTAGGCAGTGTCATGATAAAACTCTTGACTTTTGCCAACAAAAAACTGAATTAAATGTGATTTTACATCATCAGCGTCATTTAAAAATTAGAAGTAAATGGTATTTCCACTGCTTACACCACCATCTTTTCCACTGCTTACACCACCATATTTCGTTGTCAGTAATCAGTCGTTTCAGAAATGGATCAATCTCGTTGCATTCAGAAACGAATCGCAGTTGCTAATGTGTTGCGTCAAATGAATTTTCTTTAAGCTGATGGGGGACCCATAAATCGAGTTTCTTGACATAGCCAAGCCGTTTGAATGTTTTTTTAATCCATGTATGAAAATATTTCTGAAATGCGCGTCTTGTTTTTCCATTTTTGGAGCTGCTTTGAACACTTTGACAAAACAAAAAATGTGCTAACACCACCTGTTCTTAAAATCTGCAATCTCTTAGTTGCCAATACTATGTACTTCTACTCTTCCTAATTTTCCACTGCTTACACCACCGTTTAAAACACACCCCCAACCAAACATATCCAATTGCTCAAGGCCATCCCTACCTTCGTGCTTTCATAATTTCCACGCGATCACAACTAGATCAGAACTGTTTCGACTACCGGTCCACTATTAACCCTAAGCTCAGCCGAGAATGACTTGGAGATAGCAAGCCTTGTAACTAGCAAAATAAAGAAACGTGTTCTCCAGAGTTTGACCATGCACACATTCCCCGTTTAACTAGTCGTGACACGACCTCCAATTCCGGTATCAACACGACGCCATACCGCTTTTTATTCATTTTGCTGCAACTTCTGTACGGAGAAGTGTAAATTGTTGAACTCGTTCTTCCCGTACCTGTCTGTCGAAACTGTTGAAAAATCGTTACTCGCAATTTTGTTAAACATTCCTCCTGAATTTACTCTGTGTTTCGACAAACGTGACAAAGTTAGCACCATCTTGCGAACTGAAATTCCCGGTATTTACGTTACACGAATTGGATGAAAGATCCGGGGCTTGTGGGCTGAACTTCAGGAAGTCCTAGCCCACTTTAACCACCGTTCAGTGTACTTGTCAATTAGAGACCATTTTTCTGGTTAGTCGAGGAAGCGTGACTTAGCAATTAGCGGGGCATAATCTAATATCTCCGTGTATCTCATTGGTTGATTTTTTTGAAAATGGCCGCACGTACTTTGCATTCAGATGGACCGTCCATGTTACTTATTTCGATGCTATGTATCGTATAAAAGTCTTTATCTTTAATCCTTATCCTTTATTCAAGCTTAAATTGCAGTTTTACGCGTCGTACATATATTTTGCGCATTACTGAAATTAAAATAATATATATTTTTCTGTATTTTGTGTTTTTATGTGAGCATACTTTTACACCCGTTCTGTCCAACCATTAGTCTGTTTTTTAAATATTGTTCTTTGGTAATGGCATGTGTAATGTTGGTCCATTGCATTAGTTTCCATTGAATCTTGTTTTTACACACCGTTCGCTTTCCTTTTTCATTTTTTACTTGAGTTTAGTTATTTTCTTAACTTATTATTTATCACTTTTTATGCTGTTTCGTATCTCTGGTTTTCCCTTATATTCTTGTATGTGACGAGGGGAAATGTAATAATTTGTGAAATCTCATTATGGCTTTAATGTTTATTATCATATCAAATTGTTGATAACTGACCGTATTATTCGATTGGCAAGAAAGTAATTTCGGTATTTTTGGATGAAATAAAAGCCAATTTTTCTATTCAAGCAATAAACTTTGATCCTAGAATACTTTCTATTTCGTGTGATGATCTTTTCCCATCTTTCTGGTAACTTCGTAATCCCGCGCTCATGAAACCTAAAAATTTTCCCAAAATTCGGTTTTTATTTCACCTTAAAATACCGAAATTACTTTCTTGCCAATCCAACAGATTACAAACAGATAGATGAGCAGATTTGAAAAGGTACCCCTTAAATTGATTCAGACCTCCCAAAATTTCATTTGACAACAGGGAATGCTTTGTTATTAATTTACGTACGAATTAATTTTCGAAATTATTTTTCAAACGAGTGGTGAAACGTGCATCAAGTTACAGGATGAAAATTCACGTTAAACGTAACAGTCTGAGAACGCTGTACACGTGGTTCCGGGGTTCACCCTCCCTCTGGATTCCCAGTTGTCCGTTTTCGGTCTACGGGTACCTTTGTACCATTATCGATTGCCAGGTGCGTCTCTGATAGGTCTCGGAGCGTGACAGAACGCGTTGCAGAAGGGTGCCCGGTCTGTTTGTAGGGTGAATAGTATGCCAAGGCGGTCTGAAAATGCAACTGCATGCCAACGGTGAAACGTTGCTCGCTTCCGATGCGTTTACACGACACGAATTTTCGGAGAAAGTGGCAAATGCAACGTAACCGATAAATTCCTTGTAAAAAGGACGAAATCTTCACGAATTCTGGCAAACATTCCTGATATCGCGTGTATGCATTGAACACGATGAAATGCTATCTCGTATTATTGATAAAGTTGAATCATTTCACGGCGAAGATAAGAACGTACGCTTGAACAAAATTTCAGGCTTGAACAGTGTTATCGTAATTTTGAATCTAGATACTTAAACGATTAAACAAACAACAGATGTATGTTTCATAATAATTTCTGTATATCCAGAAGTAACAATGCACAATATTTTTGCTTCCATCATTTATTTCAGTCGTACATCAAATTATCTTTACGAAATATGCAAGAATGGCGATATGAAAAATAAATGAAATTTTCCCACTACCAACGAATATACAGTAGGTAAAAAAGTATTGGCACACTCTTAAAAAGGTGATAACTTTTCAAATATCGTATTATACGATTTGAATTTTTTTCGGGAGGCTAGAGCAATTAGTTTGCCACAGGATGCGAAAAAAAATGTTGTCGAAAATTGCATTTCATCGGAATTGTAGCAAAAATACTTAAAGTTGTATTTTACAACTATTTTATGTGGGCCAATATTGAAAATTTTAAAAATGCGTTCTGTAGATCTGTGTCAGTTATATGCACTGGTAAAGTTTCATCGAAATCGGTTGATGCGGAAAAAATGACAGGCATTAAAAGATTATAGGTCGAAAATCGTGAAAATCTGCAATTTTTAACAGATTTAAACGTTTATAGCTCATTGCAACGTCGACCGATTTTGACGAAATTTTCAGAATATGTATAATTGACACAGGTCTACAAAACGCATTTTTAAAATTTTCAATATTGGCCCACATAAAAAAGTTGTAAAATGCAACTTTAGTATTTTTTCTTAAATTCCGATGAATTGCGATTTTTCACAAAAATTTTTTTCGCATCCTGTGGCAAACTAATTGCTCAAGCTTCCCAAAAAAATTCAAATCCTATAATACGATATTTAAAAAGTTATCGCCTTCTTAAGAGTGTGCCAATACTTTTTTTACCCACTGTATAGTACTCTTCGAATGTTTGGAAGTCTCAGAAAACTTTAAAGAACTAGTTACCTCTTCTCCTTACTTCTGGGTCCTCCCCATCAAACTTCTGTTTGGATCTTTTCGGATTCGTGTGGGAAAAATCAACAAATCTGAATGGCTATAATTAAGTAAAAGTCGAGGAAACAACTCGTTCGGTTTTCGCGGTGATTGCTCGAAGCGGTTGAACATTTCCGAGCGACGTTGTGCGTGTCTGATGTAAATATTTTCCTCGGCAAAAATTAATTCGAATCACAGCGTTTCGAAAGGTTCGGCCACGTGCACCGCGCTCCACTTTTCCACAGGTATTACGACCAGTCAGTTCGGTGCAATTACGCACTGTTAGTGCCGGTAATTCGAGTCAAAGGACGCAATCACGTCGAAGCACCTTCCGAAAATTGATGGTTTTCGCGCGTAAGGAATCGCAAGCGCGCGCGTGTTTGCGCGAACGATGCTCGCTCAAACCGGACGTTTTCTTTTACTCCCGGGTAACGTGCGAATAAAAATATACATACATACGCACGTAAGTCGCAGGTATCAAGAAGATCGATCGTCGAACTTCGCGGAATTCTACGCCGGTTTTCGTAAGGTGTCGCAATCAAAAACGTTAATTGTGAACATATATATTCGACACGAGGCGAATTTTTCCTCACCGAAGGAGGAAGTCGGCTGGAGGATATAATTGTCCGTCGTAATTCTCGAGAAGGAAGTCGTCGAATACCTCGCGCATCGGATTCTTCGAGTTCCTCGGGCAACTTTAAATAGTACATTTTTTTTACCGCTGCAGGCGCAGGATATGCGGTCTACGCTATTTTCGCACGTCCGTATCCCAACGAATACCTGTGCATTTATTTCGCTCCGTTTCTATTTTATCATCGAACCCCTGCATCCTGCTCGCCGTTTAAACGACCTTCCTTTGCTGTGACACGTAGGTTCTTACCCACAGCGTGACCAGATTAAGGGAGCACGAATTCAGGGGAAAAAGCTACCCCCATGCCAGTACGGAAGGGGAAGATAGAATGGGATTGCATTCAACTTGTTCAAATTATGAAGAGAAGAAATAAATGCAAAGAATTTTTATTTTCAGCCACAAACAAATTTGAATTCAAATAATATGGCTACAAATCTTTATTCAAAGTAACAGTTTAACGTTTCGTGATCGTAATAAACTTTTAGCAAAATTTAAATGTTATCGGCGCATTGATTCGATCATTTTAATATTATACTTAACACACTATTTGCAAATTATCACAATTATTTATCCCGACGTTTCGATCTCAATTTAGATCATTTTCAAGGGATTAACACCAAAGACATTGTGTCTGTAATAAACAAAAAACTATACATATTTTTCTTTAATATTTATTCAAAGTGTTCAGAACGGAAACTCAAAGGATGGTTTAACATAACCGGATTAAATTAATAATTGGTCGAGATTCGTCGCTGTTCGCTTCGTCAGACGTTCGTTTTATTCATTACATTTGTTTATCGTTAGCAACAAACAGTTGGTATTCGATACATTCGGATATATTCGATATCAAGAATATACCAGGTGGCCATAACGGCTTACAGTAAGAAGCCTGCACGTGCAATCGCGTGCTCAAAAAGGCAAGAAACTGGCGAGTGAAAAACCGTGGAATATCAGGTGAATGATTTTCAAGATATGTGCAGCCCGAGGCGAGGGAAAGAAAACAATAGAAGTGGTTCAGATACCGCAGGGGTAACGTTACACCAGACTCGGTTGCGAAAACTTTCCATCGTCACCGATACCGGATGAAATAATATAATAAGAGGAGAAATACGTGCCAGAGGGGTAATTATCCGCGTGATCGATTTCGCCAGTTGATTTTTTCGCGTCCGTTGATTTATAAGTCGGGCTTCAAGCGGTAATAACGGGCCAATGCGTCCGATAGAACACACTGGACCCGGTGAAATCAGTATTTAGAGCTCGTTAATCGCACTGCTCCGAATACCGTGGCGTAGCATTTTTCCATCGGTTTTGTAGCCATTATTTTGATAATTTGTCCCGGTCTCGTTGTTCCTACTGGTTCTACGGCGACCCCGCGTATATGGTCATCGACGAATTATTGCGGCAACCCGTTGCAACGGCCGATTGTCCCGACCGGGTGGTGGCTGGTGCACTCTCGATCGGTGCAACAGACGATGCTGCGCAAAAACGAAGCTGACCGCCGTCGCCGGAGAATACCTCCGCGTTCTGGTAACGGCAGGTGCGAGATACGAAGGTAGCGGACGACGACGTTTTCACCGTGACTCGTCCCATCCGGATAACCCGCGTGCCTCGATATCCGATGCAACACGGCCGAGGTGTACGCTGGAGGAGGCCGAAATGCCTGGCATCTCGATTTACTCGGCTCAACTTCGCTGATCGATGATACAATCACTGGTCAGTTTCGTGTCGTTATCTACCTTCGATAGCTACCTTTACCGCTATCTGCAGTTGACAACAGGTTTCGTTTTCCCCCTTTCTGCATTTTAAACTCATCTTTGCATACATGGTAAACATCACTAGGTAAAAAATTAACCACAGTCGCCGAAATAATGATAGGTTCACTAGCCTAGCCGGCTGGTTTACTGCTTTTATTTTTGCATTCATTTTTGGAAGTTTACTATGGCATTTGTTTTTATTTCACAAAAATGTCCTTTACATACTGTGTAAGCAGTCTGACAACTATCAACAGTATTAGTGTAAAGACGTACCTGTTTCAAAAATACTTTGAGAATTAGTGAGTACACGATACGAAATAATCTTAGGTTTACGGTGAAATATTTAAAAATTACTATTCACAGTGCAATTTTTTTAACGTTTTTGTATGGTATGTACGCAGATTTATAAAATTTTAAAATTATAAAAAATATTTTATGTTCGTTTAATACTGTTAAAGCAAAATTACACGGGGAAAATCGTAAAATAACGAAAAGGGCCAAATTATTGCTTTCCACAATATGAGTCTCTCTAACAGAGAAATTGCAAGAAGATTGAAAAGGTCATTAAATGTCATAAACAATTTTTTCAAATTAAAAGAGAAATGCGGTAGTAAAAAATCTACAGGTCGTCCAAAAACATTAACATATAGGGATAAAGGTAACATTTTTCAGGAAGCACGACAAAATATGCTTGATGCCTCTAAAAGAAATGACATTAGACTTGCGAGTTAGTGTTCGACGTGTATAGCAAGTTCTCGAGTGGGACACTTGAATATTCTAAAAAAGCGAAAAAACCTCTGCTATTGAATTCTACAAGGAGATTAAAGTGGAAGACGGTGATTTTTTCTGACGAAAAAGAATTTAATTTGGGTGTCAATATCATTGACACGATCTGCGTGATGAAAAAAATGTAAAAATGACAAGAATCGATGGAGGAGCGTATAATGCTTTAGGCTGCATTCGGCTGGAATAATAAATAGATACTGGATGAATATGGCGACAAAATTGGTGAGCCTAATTTAATATTTAAACGCGATAATGCAACAATACATCGTAGAAAAACAATTAAGAATTACTTTGAGGGAATAAAAGTTGAAAATCTTTGGGAAATATTAGCACGAAAGGTATACGACAATGGAAAACAGTATAGCACTGTTTTAGAATTGAAAAATGGCATTAGAGAGACGTTTTCCGAAATTAAATTAGAAACATTATAAAAATTAATTGAATCAATTCAATGCATAATATTTCAAGTTATAAAACACAAAGGGGGTTCAACTATGTAAGTACTAAATTATTTTTATTTTTTAAAATTTTTTAAGTAAAAATAGATAATAAACCTATGTTTACTTCGCAATTATATTTCAAGTGTTATAATAGAAAATTTGTAATTGACGTTAATTAAAGTTGTTTTATTCGATTGAGCTGTATATTTTGTTAATTATATTAGAATAAATAAATAATAAGTAAAATCAAAAATACTGCATTAAACAAAACATTATGTCAACAAATTGAAGCGAACTTATCATTATTTCGGCCACTGTAATGCGGTAAAGCGTTGATCTAAGAAAAAGGAAACCTTAGGATCTACGGAAAACGAATATCCCCTTCACTAAAGGAGAACCTGTATTGGTTGCCGAGGAGTGTAAAGATACCGACACGGGGTCGGATATATCGGTATGAACCACTACTAATCTAATAAATTAACTTTTTCATTTTTCATTATTTTTCTACTGGATTTTCGCCAAATTATTTCTGGTATTTTTCTGATTGAAACGACACCAAACACGATCTATGCTGTATTCATATATCATATTCATATTTACTCGTTTAATTGACGATATGCGATGTAGGGAAACAGTGTTGAAAACGAATGGTGTAGTTTGTTACAAAAGAAGAGAATTTAACGCTTGTTGTACGTCCACGCTTACTGTGAACTTAACAATTATAGGCTGAATGTAAGAAACGTTTTCTGCGATGTTTTTGAAACGGCTTGAACTTGAAAATATCGTGTTCGCGTAAATGTGCATCGAGGCCTTGATATCGTCGATTCTTAATCGACGCAGTATCAACAGGTCATTTGATAATGCAATCGGAGAAGTAGACGCAACTCGTGCCAGACCTTCTGCTTTGATACGTAGCTGAGCTGGTTTCGGAATACGATTCCTTGTACGAACGTCAGAATTCCTAATACTCTGACAACTGCATAATTTTATCGTCTGGTTGACAGCATTACGTGAAAAATGTGTTCGTGCAAGATATGCATACCGATAAAAAGGATTTATTATTTTTAACTGTCTAACATCGTACAGCTTCGTCCGGCATAGATCAAGACATAATTAACAATGACAAGGGTCCAGCAACATACTCTGTAATCTTGTATGGAACAACTGCAAATTGATCTCCCCACAATATATCTATAAATATTTCTGACTATAAAGATATAATATTGTAATTAGAGCTCTAACTTTTACCCGGGTATATGAGATACCTGGGTACCCGAGTACCCATAAGGTCTCACAACTGCTTTCGAGAGCTATTATTACCTGAATCATCGCGCCATATGCTTCATTTGATTAAGTTAGTTCATATTTGAGTATAAAATTAAAATTTAATTTAATTTCTGTTTCCCGAATACCCGGATATTATATGCTGTTTACCCGAGTACCCGGATTACCCGGGGGTATCTCATAAGTCACAACTCTAATGTTGATGTCGACCTGTATAAATAAATTAATTAAAAAAGGGAAACCAGCGAAAGTTTATTTCTTTGTTAATAACTTTGATACATCAACATTGAAAGAAAACCAGTACAGAACATAATTCTATTTCACGTTTTAGCATGTTTCATATTACAGAAATATTGAAACAGTTCTCTGTATCTCGATCGTCAATTGTCCATAACTAAATGTAATGTTATCGGCGCACTGGTTCGAGATGGTCTAAACTGAGACCGAAACGTTGAATTAAATTTCATGTAATATTTTTGCAAACTTGCCTATTGTCTAATTGATCGAACCAGTGCGCCGATAACATTAAATTTAGTTATGAACAATTGACGATCGAGATACAGAGAAATCTTACAAGTAGGGTGTGCATTGAGTCGTTTATATTCAAAAACTTGATGTATATATGTTGCGCAGCAGGTATAAGAATTACACGCGCTTGCGAAGAATGTCTAATCGATTAGTGTGAAAATTTAGTTATAGAAAAGTAAATTTAGTTATAGAAATATTGCAAATTGCGTATTCGTATATACATAAATCTAGCAGGCTTTTCGTCAACGAATGGTGGTCATCGTTTACCGATGCAACGCCTTTCTCTTAACAACGCAAGGCAATATATGGAAAAGACATTTCGGACGCGAAAATATTGTAATTCCTCGGCGAGCGCGTTACTTTCGCCGAAAATATGTGTTTAACGACAACTTTCAAGACCGTGTGATCGAGACGGTCTGCGATAAATGAATTCTCCTCTTCCCTCCGCATTAATGAACTGCTCGCGCGTTCATTCACGTTCGTCAACTCGGCGCGGACTGGCCGAAGAGAAATTCACGGGATAACTTGTGGCGCGGCTCGGTCCTTGCTCTTTCTCTTATGTCAGTGCAATTGCTCGCCGTCTTCATTCGCATACGTATGGACATTTATATCGCGTGGCTCTCGACGGTCGCGCCGGTCACGAAAGAATCGTCCGCGGTTAATAGCGCGTCGGTATTTGGGGTCAACGAGACCGAACGCCGATAGAGAAAACGAGCACAGTAATGTCTCGATCTGTGACACAGATGTACATGATATTTGCGAAATATTTATCCCCACTACGGGGACTGCATTTATTGAAACACTTCGAGACAAACATTTTCTCCCCTTCTCTTCCCACAATGTTGTCAACGTTCTTGTTATTCACTGTAGTCTGTAATGTACATTATGTTGTAATAGATCTCGTACATGTAAGGAAAGTACAAGGCACTTCCCTAATATTAGTCGAATCGTTTCGCATAATAACGATGGCCGGTAAGTCAGATATCTATATGTCCAACAAGGTGAAGGTGATGATGAGAAACACGTGGGAGAAATGTGTACAATTCATTGTAAGAAAGGAACAACGGAGTGAATAATAAACATTGAACGTTTCTTTGATTTTCAGGTAAGATTGTAATAATGTAATCCTTAGTTTACAAGCTTTAAATTGATAAAAATTAATTTTGATTTTCAGGAAACGATTCAGTTAATTATTTACATTGACAATTAATATTGACGTATTATATACATACATATAAGGGATTTTGTAAAATAATAAAATCTTGTTTATTTTTGACTACTTTTGTTACGAAACGTTTATCAACACGTTCGCAACATTTTACTGATTGAAACGAGAATAAACACGACATAGTTCGAAGCATATTCGATATACAAGGTGACGCAATGTTTGCATACAAATGTTTCTTAAACTGTTTTTAATTCAATTGCATTGTATTACATACGTCATGTTTATGATATTAAATGACATTTTAGTTCCGAAGCTTTGATCATGTATCGAGACATTACTGCAAAAAGGAAAAGAAACAGTTCGGGGAAGGGGAATCGGTTGACTCGCGCTACAGCAAACTCTCTGTACGCGTGTATGGCTATTGATCCTTGAACCGTCTCTGCCACGATTCAGTCTATTCGTATCCGACACCTTTCTCTTGCGATTTCATCCTTTTTCTTCCCCTCGGTGGCCATCTCGTTTCTCTCGTAGCCTATCCGCGATAATAATTATCCGTTCGAAACCGTTGCCGCAGTCAAAGTCACGAAGTCTCTTCCTGCCGCTTCCTCCGGCGCTCACAATCGAGTGTCGAGAATTATTTGCCATCGATTACCCCTCCTCTTTTTCGTCCCCTCGCCTCGCCACGTCTCGCACGTTCTTTTCGGTTAATCATAACCGGGTTTATCCTTTATTTCTCTGCTGTTCGCTGAAGTTGTTCTCGACTAATATAACCTTGGGAACCGCCCTTTTCAACAAAATGCAACATTTTTGGTACACATTGAACTTTCTTTAACAATCTTAAAAAGTTGTAAATAATACACGTTTCAACATTCCTAAATTCTGTTAATCTTTCTATTTTAAATTGCATCAACTCATTTTTGTTATACGTACATAACGTTTGCAGCCTAATATAACGAAGTAAAATTCGCTTCTACCATTTCGATACGCGAAGGAATTCCACTGCTGAACGTCCAACGTCGTAGTTACTAATTCTCATACACTTTCGCCGTTTTCTGGACTATCAACCGTGTTTTTGCACGCTTCGCTGATGGGGATAAGCAAATTAACTGACGGATCCGGTTGTTTTACACAATTGCCACATATACGGGAATTTTAGGTTGTGAACGTGGTTGAAGTGTAGCCGCTTCTACAATGTAACAGGAAAATAACTGGTCATGCTTTGAAATGCATCTTTTCCAAGTTAGAAACATGATTCATCTACAATGGATTGTTGCAAAAATGCTTCAAATTACTCGGCACATTAAATCACTAAAGCCCTACATCAACAAACAGTAACGCATTAAAAAAATAAATATTAATATTATTTACAGGATTTTGAATATTTTTGCATTCGTGATAAAAATTAAGAGGATCACGATACAAATAAAATATAAAATAACCATACAGTACTTCCACCCATGCATCCGATTAAAAAGAGAAATAATTGTTCTATTTTACTCGAGTTTGTCGAAATCGCGCCAGTCCATTAATTGCGCGTTAGTATTAAAATTTCTTGTCACGCTGTGTACGTACAATGTCCTGCTGCGTATTATCTATGTGTTGCCTGCGGCAGTGTCCGCACGTTTTCTGCGCGCATGCTGGTACGTTATGTTATACGTACTTATTCATAACGTGCGCCGACTCGAACCCGGCATCGACTGTATTATCGTTGAGCAAGAACACCGAGGGGTTACTAAGTATAATGGCCGCCGGGGTACCTTATAGCAACCTAGAAGAACAGCCCTTTTAGCCCGAGATATTCACATTTTGTTCGAGGCTACTCCCCGTTCACAGTTAACGACGCTAATGATTATGATTCGCCATTTTCAACTGATCTTTTTCTTCCATCCGCGGTCAAGAAGAAGAAGTTAGTCGTAACCCCGGTAAATTACATTACACTTCGAACACGTGGATCAGTTTTTTAATCGACACGGATTTATTAACGCGTTCAGTTGCAGCACCACGACTTCTTTAACCCTTTGGTTACCCTGGACGAGATATCTCGCGCCCCGATACTTCCCGATAAACGCCTTTTGCGAGATATCTCGTGCCCCGATACTTCCCAATAAACGCTGTTGACGAGATATCTCGCATCCCCACCTAGACACTATAGACAAATATATTTTATAAGTAACTATATCCTGATTTGTAAAAGAGAGAAATGAATGAAATCTTTATTCAAATATTATTTCTTCCTAAATACTTTTAAATCTTTTTAATACAGATTTCATTCATTTCTCCCTTTTACAAATTAGGATATAGTTACTTATAAAATACAGGGTGTTTGACTACAGGAGGAAGAAAATTTAAGGGGTGGTTCTTAACGATGATATAAGACGAAAATGAAGAATAAAAAAATTGAGATTTCAGCTTCGTTATTTAGCTATTAACAATTAAAGATCAACAACGCGTCTAATAAGAGTGTACGTTGTGTACGTCAAAGAGTTCAATGTTGTCCAACGATTTGTTAAACATTTTCACCTCGCTGGGGCCCCAAATGAGAACCAAGGTATGCATGCATCTGTCACTCGATACGTGACTGTCGCGTTGTTAATAGCTAATTAACGAAGTCGAAATCGGAATTTTTTTATTTTTCATTTTCGTCTTATATCATCGTTAAGAACCAACCCTTAAATTTTCTCCCACTTGTAGTCGAACACCCTGTATATTTGTCTATAGTGTCTAGGTGGGGATGCGAGATATCTCGTCAACAGCGTTTATTGGGAAGTATCGGGGCGCGAGATATCTCGTCCAGGGTAACCAAAGGGTTAAAATATCAACTCACTTTGATCTGCGAGCGAGCGAGCATCTCGCCGAGCTATCATTTGATTAACGACGAGTTACACGATCGGCTTTATCGGCGAACAAAAATATGTCGATGGGAATAAATGGAAAATGGAGATCGCGACGACGATTGATTTCCGCCGGGGATCGATGAAAGCCAACCGTAACGAGAGCCGATGCGCTGATTCCCGGTTTGTGATCGATAATATCGGCTGAATCTTCATGTTTGCGGATAATGTACTATTGCACACCTGTTGATAACCTAGTGTTAGCAGAAAGTGCTGAAAAACAGTTGTGATCGCAGTAGTTTGAATCTGCCCCGGGAAAATTCTTCTCCGCTGTTGATTTACGACTCCCACTACCTTTGCCTCACGTGACTGTGAGGACACGCCTTATCTTCAACCTCCTTCTACGCTTCACAGGAGTTTGGTGGGGAGAACCCAGAAGTAGAGAGATGTGTCCAGGTCTGGTTTAGATTGTAATTCAATTATCAATGGTTGGTCGTTACGGTTAGCTTTTAAATTATGAATTGTTAGGATGACGTAATGAAAACAAGTAAAATTAAGATCATGAAACTCATACTATCACATTCACTGTAAATACAATACAGTTTATACTACATAATACGAATAATATAACACAGTTAAGTTAACTTATTCCTTCAATCAAGAAGAAAAAAATTTGTAAACGACTGTAAATTCAAGATTGAAGTGACAATTGAATAACGAATAGAGGTCAACGTTTTTCAGAATTTTGAATAGTGAAAAGACAATTGATTAGAGAATTACTGAAGACGGTTGTAAAATATTAGATTTTATTGGCCTTCGAAAGTAGGAGTCTCCCATTTGTCTTCCAAATTATTGGAGAAAGTTAGAACGTTTCAGGAAGTAGGTAAATGTTACTTCTTTGTGTTGCAAATATTTTCTCTGCGTATTCTTATCTTCTGACCTTTGATGGATCAGCGTGATGAATGGTGCTGAGGTGAAAAAGGTGAATTAATCGTTCTCTAGATATAACTTTATTTTTACAAAGCTTCGTTCATTTTAGAATGTGTTCTTACAACAGTTCTGTTACTTCCAGTTTAATAATTGATATTTATTATACATAATGTGAAATATACGTATAATATATACCTTATTAATAATCGCATATTTTCTTACTGAAGATTCTTACAAAATTATCTATCCTTCTGCTTTTCCTGAAACTATTGTTTGTTTTTAAATTTCAGTTATATTTCCTGTAGCGTTCTTTTTCCTCGCACAAATTTTCTCAGCGTTTTTCGAATAAAATTAATTTTTCTGTGAAATTCGAGTTTATCAACAATCATGATCTCAGAAACGATAGTCTTCGTGACAGCAAGAGTTATACAGTATTACTGGCGTGCTCTCGATGAAATTATGCCCGACAATTTTCGAACATGATAAGTAGAAAGCATTATCACTTCAACGAATTGCGGTGGGATCGTCTGTGAGAAAGGGCAAGACAATTGATGGACTAAATCCACTGAAAATAAATAATTTGACGTGTTCACGACGGCGGACACAGACGATGCAAAATTGCTGTGCTCTATTTTAATTATGGTTCATAAATCAACTCGCGAGCTCGCCGCTCTGTATCTTCATCGGAAATTAGCCTCACAGTGGATTATTTAACCGCCTCGCCTCGGGACGCGAACTTTCTCCGCGGCAACAAAACACATTTCAGAGCAAATCTATTGTTAGAAACTCGCGAAGAGGTTTACGACATCGAACGCTATACATGTATAACTGTTTGTCGACAATGAGGCACTTTTTTGTACATACATACTCCTAGCTCCTAGAATGTTAAGTATCTCGACTTCGAAAAATTAGATTGCATGGTTGAAATAATAGGAAATATGTATACAACACCTCAACGCAGAACAGTCGTCTGGATTCTTTATTAAAATTTCCAAAAAACGGCATACACAAAATGAAGCTTTAGGCTGATAGAGCCTATTCGTTATTTTGTGTTCTTGGGGTTATTTCAAGAAAAAAAAATATAACATAGTATCAAATCGGCCTGGTTTAGCTGGTAACTTAGATCAATTCTTTTTTATAAAGAAAAAGAAAGAGATATGGCAAAATATACACATACCTTTTTTGTAGGAAATTGAATTTCTTATAAAACACATTTTGAATCACTTTTTTCTGTTCAGATGCGAGCGGACCTTTTTTATTATTCGAGATATTTGAGACTACTCCTGGATTTTCGTATGCATGCACTACGCCCCTTCTCACGACCCACGATCCAACCACAACTCACTCTGTTCACATAATTTTCCCATTATAGATATCATTCAGAATTTGATCTTTTCGGAACGGAGCCTTTACGTTTTCCCGGCCATTATTCCGGAGGAGAGGCAGTTGTTCTGCACTGAAATGTAAATATACTCGAAAACTGCGCAGCTGATAATAAACGTCATACGACATAAATTGTTGGAAATTTCATTTTCTACAAAAAAGGACTGGAGAAAGCAAATTTATAAAAAACAGGAAATGCACTTTACCTGCTAAACCAGGCTGATTTAACACCATGTTATACATACATTTTTTTCTTGAAATAACCCCAGGAACGCAAATACACCCTCAAAACGAGGGGCCACCATGAGGGTCTTGTTTTGAAATTAATTTCTTGAACCGTACATTCGCATAAGGAGTTAGAGTTAGGTTAGAATTGGAATATACTACAATATACTAGAATATAGTAGTATATACTGAAATATGATCACAGTATACTAGAAAATTGCCATTTTTACAGAAAAATTAAGACTGAGAAAATACAGGGGATTGAGAGACACTGGCAAGCGTCGGTATTTAATAGGTAGGACGGCATGGGGGCTGTTACGCAGCCAGGCTCCCCCAGTTTCCGGTGTCGATGATGCACTCTAGCTCCATGCTGCGGTTCCTTTCTGGCCTCCACGCACACGCACTTATTTGAATCACACGCGAGGCCTTTCGTCCGTCTCTGTTTGCTCTCCTCCATGTAGCCGAAAGGCAATGTCCTTTCCTGTAGTTAGAGAGGAACGTGACGAAGATAAGCGGTGACGATATTTGACAATAGTGGTATTACGAATGTACCCACATGTCGTCTTTTGTATTTGCTTCATCGACTTCCCAAGAAATTCCCCCGGATGTAGCAGAGATCTGACGCTGCGACGCCGGTGCGGCGAGCGAGTCTTTGCAAAATCAAACAAATCTTCAAAATACGGGCCCTTGTTAACGTTTACCCGCGTTATCTCGTCTGTGTTAGCTTCTCGGAACGATATGCGGTGAAAATGTCTGAAAAATATACAAGATAATTCTACGGAAAAATAGTAGGGTGGTTTTTCTTAAATTGTGCATGGTACAGTTTTGCACTTGCACCGAAGAGCCAGCAAACAATTCTTTGAATCTCCGTTGATGCGTATTATGCTCATTTTGCATTGAATTCCATAAAAATACACTTGTCTTGGCTCTAATGTTCTTTCATATAAAATTACTATAAAACTGTTACATTTTGAGGAATTTGTTCGTGTGGAATGTTTAAGGCAGATGTACGTATAGAAAACATGATTGCTCGAAACTAGTGAACAACGACGTAGACGATCAAGGAGAAAAACGGTAGGAAAAATACGTGAAGCCGATTCGAGTGTGGGAGGGACACGAATCGTGGAGCACGGGGAACTTGGCCTGGAGGGTGGCTACAATGAGAGAGGATCCTGCAGGCTAAGGATAGTAGCGCGATCTTGAAGAGATAAGGTTCGCGAAGATGAAACCGGATAACCTACCTTTCTTTTTACAAACGTCTTCTCGCCGAGAGAGAGATAGAGAGAGAAAGAGAGAGAGCGAACGAATTTCAACCGAGGGTGCACCTATTGTACTGCAGAGCATATCCTGGTTGAGATACATTGCCTAACATACCGTTTCCCTAAGATAAAGTTAACAGTTTTCGAACGCAGATCTAAAATATCGTCCAATACTCGCTTGGCCACATCTTCACTTTTGAAGAGCTGCAATAGACTCCATAACCATTATGTATCAAATGGCCAATTCACATTGTGGGTCAAGCAACGATAGAAAAATAGCATAATTAAGCCTTTGCACTCAGAGCTATTTTAAATATTTCTGATCTAGAATATTTCCTACGATATTTGAAATTTTGTGGATATGAAATTGGTGTAATACCTCATACAATATCTAAATGCTCTGACTTTATCGCAGTCTTACAGATGCCGGCTTGGGCTAAACATGTGGTTACACCAATGTCAGTTATATCTATTATAATTATATTTTAATTCACACTAAGCAAGTGAGTTGCAATTATAACTTTCTTAAATGTAAAAATTTATTAAAAAAAGGTTTATAATTATATTTGCTCCACAGTACTAATAGAAATTGTCGGTTAATTTACAGACGCAAAATTTTATTAATTTCTTGAAAATGATCTAAATATAGATCGAAACGTCGAAATTTTGATTTTGTGATATTTTGCAAATAGTGTAGACGTAGTTTTTGATCGAACCAGTGCGCTGATACCATTAAAAATTTTGTTTAAAACCTATTTACGATCGATACTAAGATATTATTACAATATCTAAATGTTTAGTAATTGATTAGATACCAATATATATTTAATAATGTAAATAATAGCTTTGAATAACGATACAGGAATTTTCAGTGGTGCCTCAGAGGGGACAACCGAGTGCAAAGGGTTAAAGTGATTGTTTCACTTCCCTTTACATTCCTTTTACAAAGCCTTTGCTACATTATTACATACTTTCGAAAGAAGTTATTCTAATCTTTCCGCTTTCTATTTGATTTTCTAGGGAACCAGAATCACCATTGAAAATTGCTGTACCACAGTATTCACAATATTGTTACATTATTAAATATATTCGTATTTAATCAACCACTACTATTTAATTTTCAAGTTAAAATAGCTCCGATTGCAAGGGGCTAAAGGTGTTGATGTCAAATAAAATAATTTTAAAAGGCACACGACGTTCCGCGATTTATTTCTATGACTAATTTGCGAATCTTATAAATTCTGATTTACACAAGTCACTTCACAATAATCCAAATTAGGACATTATTTTATTCTATTAGGTCTTGTTACTCCAGATGAGGGGAGGGTGCACGAATGAAGGAGAACGGTCACGTGACTGTAGAGGACTCTCGTCGTAGAAGGGGAAGATATAGTGAGGGGACAAGTCTTAATCTGGCGAGTGTGCGATGAGTAATCGCGACTCGAAAGAAAGCCCAGCGTTCATTGGACGCTCCGCAAGAGAATACTTTGTTGCGGAGGATTAGAGGCTGCTTGGTCGCAATCTGGGACGTATGATCTCCTCTCGGTTTCGCTGTGTCATTTCATTACCATATCGGCGGATCTCTTGGTTGGTCGTTCGCTTAATAACGATTTCAGAAAGATGCCGGTTAGTTTCGCCAGGGTATCTCAATCTGGGAAGGTCAGCGCACGAAGAAGAAGAAGAAGACACGTCTCGGACGTGCACGCTTAGCCATCGGCATCGTTCGCGCATTAACTTGTTTCCGTTTACGAGCTGGATGTCGATCGGTCGCGAGCGAACGCGAACGATTTGCCGCCGCGGTGTCGAGAGATCCCCGGCTGAATTTATGAATCGTTTTCTTTACATCCGGGATCTCACGATACTCTGGTTAACGAAATTTATGCGGAATCTTGTTCGCTTATCGTCCGAACACAGTCGGCTTCTAATACCAGCCGAAGGGGAACACGCTCGCTCTCGCTGTTACTTTCGGAGCGGCGCGGAGCCGAGCGGAGCGGTATCGTTACCACACACGTAATCTCGGGACACAGTCGAAGTTGAGGTTACGCTTGCATAATAGCACGTCGCCGGTTCGTTACCGACGAAATGGCCGCAGCCATGTCATCCTCTCTACGGTTCATGTCACCTCGGTACGTGGACGGAATTCCAAGCAACCAGACGCGACGCTCGATCAACCGCATCCAGCCTGTTGAATGTTCCGGTCGCTCCAAAACTCGATTCTATTTCGCCGAACCGCATCGTGCAGTTTTCCTTTAGTTTCGTCGTATCTATTTATCCGTGCCGCGGTACACGTTCTTTAATTCGATTTACGAACCGCCTCGGTTGAGCTGTTATTTGCCTCTCGGTTTACGTAAATGGCTTCCGATGCATAACTCTCGTTCCCAATAGAGCACCTGCGTCCATCGCTTCGCTTATTAGGCACACGAGATTAATGAGCGGACTGCGTGTACAAACGTACAATTTCGCAGAGTTGAAATTTAATAGAAATTCGTCCGCCCTACATGCACGAATAGGTAGTCAGTGTCGAATGAAGAATTTATTGTATCCTCAACTGTGTTGAAGATTTAAATTTATTTAGAAGCATTGTCATCATTATTCTTCTTTCTTTTTTTTTTATTTTAGAAAATCTCATATGAGATTTATTACAATAGAAATACATTACATATAATATTGAGTATGGAGATTACAAAACAAAGTAGGTTTTTTATAGAAATACAAATATTATAATACGAACATGATTAATAGGAACAGAAAAAAACTTATACTTTAAGGCCACAACTTTTAAAAAATGACAACATGTAGTATAATAGAAATTGATGTTATCGGCGCACAGGTTCGATCATGATTCAACAAACATAATTTGAAATGGTAACAAACGTTGATTCGGGTTTGAATCTATTTCCGTTTGAGCTATTCGAATGTGAAACGGAAATAGATTCAAACCCGAATCAACGTTTGTTACCATTTCAAATTATGTTTGTTGAATCATGATCGAACCTGTGCGCCGATAACATCAATTTCTATTATAAGACAATTTACGATCGCGAAAAATTATCACTTAACACATGTAGTGACAGGCCCTAATATTAGGTTTGTTATTTTTCTTTCTTCTTTCATTTCAATCGCACGCAATCGATCCAGGTTATAAGATAACCGCAAGAGTATAGTCGTCGTATAGTGTCCCGTAGCAGGGTATGTGTTTCCTCCCTTTAATATTCGAACTCGGCCACACGTCGCATTTTAATCGTTTATTACAGTTACGTGGCGAAACAAATACGGGATATTCCCCGGGATCAATTTGAGATGAGTCTGCACGAGACTGCACCTGACTCCGCGGCGAACCTGCACGCCCGAGCTCCTCCGAATAACTGTACTTTCATTCTAAAGATCCTCGAAGATACTTTTAACGCTTCACCGATTCTCAATTGCCAATACTATTCTTGCACTCGACGTGTAAGTCGCGGGCGTTTATTAAGCAGCTGACCTCGTTGCGGTAATTTGTATATCGCTCCGCCGTGTACCTTGCCATAATCATTTAAAACCAACAGACCGATAATAGAATAAAACCGTCAATCAATACGAGAAACGATTTTTCTAATATACCTGGACACCCTAGATTCTAGAAAATGAAAACAGACTGCCGATTACCCACTTTTGTATATTCTTTATTGTACAACGAAGTTTCTTTCTACCTGAATGGCGACAAACTGAAATGCAAATTTTTGATATGTTTAACCCTCTCAGTACCATTTTCTTTACAGTTACACTGATTAAAACGCCTTTATCCCTAAAAATGTCGTAGTAACTTGATTTAAAGTGACTCCCATTAATATTCGGACGCTATAAAAAAAACGATAACTGGTTTAACATTGAACTATACGACTTGAATTTTTGTTGGGAAGCTAGAGCAAATAGTTTGCTACAGAATGTGGAAAAACATTTTTTCAAAAATTGCAATTGATCGGAGTTGTAGAAAAAATACTAAAAGTTGCAGTTTACAACTTTTTTATGTGGGCCAATATTGAAAATTTTTAAAAAGCGTTTTGTAGATCTGTGTCAATTATATGCACTGCGAAAGTCTCATCGAAATCGGTTGATGCGGGAAAAAACGACAGGCATTGAAAGATGTGAGAATCTACAAGGTGAAATTTTTTTATTAATTGGATTAATTATATTAATGGAATATATAATATATTTTGTATAGATTTACTGCAGTTATAGCCCGAAAATCGTGAAAATCTGAAATATTTACCATCGTTAAACGTTTGTAGCTCATTGCAACGTCGACCAATATTGACGAAATTTTCACAATATGTTTAATTGACACAGATCTACAAAACGTATTTTTAAAATTTTCAATATAGGCCCACATAAAAAAGTTGTAAAATGCAACTTTTAGTATTTTTGCTACAACTCCGATGAATTGCAATTTTTGAAAAAATGTTTTTCCACATTCTGTAGCAAACTATTTGCTCTAGCTTCCCCCAAAAATTCAAGTCGCGTAGTTCAATGTTTAACCAGTTACCGTTTTTTTAGAGCGTCCGAATATTAATGGGAGTCATTGTATATTGTAGGAAATAATTTTTCATTAAAATTACGTTTGCACAAAATTTGCGAGTTTGAGGTAATTTCAAGGTTACAGTGTAATACACTGTTAAATTCGTCTAGACGTCGGAAACAATCCTGCGGTGTCCAAAACATAGTGTCATTTACAGAAGTCAAGATTACCTTTACTTTTTTACGTAAAAAGCATTTTTTCAGATTTAAGAATATGCGAACACGTAGCTCACCAACTAGTGAGAAACTTTTGTCTAAAACATTTTTGAATTGCACTACTGGAAATAAACTTGTGTTTCTCGATCGTATTATTGTTAAAAACAATTGCAAAATGATCTCGGCGCTACGGTTCGATCACTAAACTACTTTAAGCAATTTTGCTAATTATAAATTAATTCCGACGTTTCGGTTCCAATTTGAACCATTTTCAAGGAGATTAATTGAAATTGCGTCTGTAATCAAAATGTTTTAGATAAGACAGAAAATGGTTGAAATTGGAACCGAAACGTCGGAATTAATTTATAATTAGCAAAATTGCTTAAAGTAGTTTAGTGATCGAACCGTAGCGCCGAGATCATTTTGCAATTGTTTTTAACTACTGGAAATGCATAAAAAATGGTGACATAACCTAACGGATACACCCTGTATATTAGTACTGATCGTCCATCACGGCAGGCGAGAAACTTCTAGGATCCACGCGATATCCCTACTCCGCGTTATACATCATCCACCTGGCGTCAAGAGTGGGTTCTCGTCGAAATCACTGGCGTCTCCTGATGGACGATCGGTACAAATTTTCCCGCGGCGATACAGCTCGGAGGCAATAACGCTTCAAGAAATCAGCGGGACCTCTTTTTCGGTGTGCACAACGGTATTTGCATGTCCGGTCCCGATGTCATTAATCTTCTGACTCGACGGAAAATTACTCGGTACATAATTCTCAATTCTAATAAAACGCGCGCTGAAGGCGTATCCCCGGTTAGCCGGAAAGGCGGCTCGATACAAATTAAATCGTTAAGCGCTGTTTATTTCTGTATTTTTTGGGTCATGAATGGCCAAGAAATTGATTTCTCCTTTGATACTTTCAAGAAACGAGTAACCCGAGCATTGAATTACTGTCATCTCCATCGCAGCCCTAATTACGGACGATATTAATTCAACGAGTAATGATTTCGCGAGATTGATAACTGTAAAGCGCTTACTACAATGTGGTCGTGGAAAAACAATCCACTGGGGTATAATCAGTTTTTAACGTCGACGTATTTTCCTAGTCGTAGCGCTGCAATGACCTCCTTTCCTGGTGATTTGAATGCCAGCACGTACTATACTTTCCGCCGTCGTCGCCGTGACGAGAGAAGTAGAGACAATCGCCACGTCTGATTTCCTCGTCCAAAAACATATTGGCTATTGTAGGTACTGTTAACCCTTTGCGACGTGATTTGTTTCGTGACTACGTCCCACGCCGGTATCTTATTGTTTATAATGCATTTGAATTATTATACCGAATGCGGTCACAATTTATCTCCGTAGTTTAACATTGGTGTATTTTCTTCAATAATTAATTAAATACTAACTTTTTCAGCGCACTTTGATGGTGTGCAAGATTCCATATACTGATCTATCCGAAAATTTTAGGAAAGAAGCGATTTTAAATACAGTTTCTAAACTAAAAGATCAAGGATTATTTAAGGGTAAAAATTATTTTCAACGGTTCTTTGAAAACGTTTGTTCACTAGTTTAATTAAGTTAACTAGACAATGTATTGTTACAATCAATCGATGCAGAGCCGACCATTATCATTTAGCAGCTTCACTTGCTCGTCGTATTGGCATTATTGATAACGAGCAGAGGATAAAATTCATCCGAAATCTTACTAAAGCTGGATTTCAATTGCCGTTGGATATAGGTTGTTAAATAACTGAACCTAATATTAATGCGTGTGTTTATATGATAGCGTTTACCATTCTTGTAATTTACGTGTCTAATGGTTTTTTTCTTTTTTGTCAATAAATGTTTTTTTTTGTTTTGTCTTTCTCCAATGTTCTTGCTTTTGATTTTATTTTGTATTACAATGTAATATGTTTTATGTTCTAATAAATCTCATATGAGATTTTCTAGAAAAAAAAACTTTTTCAGTAATATACATTTTCTTAAGCATAAATTACTCTGTACAAGTATGATTTTGCACTAATTCATAGAAATGTGCAGCTTTTTAATAGTCCCTAGCTGAACAGAAAAATAGAATGTTGTCAAACTCATATATTTAGAAAATAGGATTTGCAGTTCAGTTCTATAATATTTGGAATGTAACAGATATAATAAATTAGGCTGTAAAACGATATTTTGCAGGCGAATAATATAGGTTGGGACATTTTGAGAGCCACATCTTCTAGAAATGAGAGACAGAATTATTGTATAGTGAATTTACCGTACAGTGAATTTGAAATTAAAATTAAATTGAATTTCAGATTAAATATTTTCATATCTGAATTTGGAAGATAGAATTCGGGTTATAAACGTTTCAGTTGACATCGGAAATGTTTGGAAAGGAAAATGTCTAGAGCGTAATCGAGATAAGTCAATGTCGTCAACACAGTTAGTACATCGTTAGCCCCTCCACCGTAATAAGTGCAAGGTGGTGGTGTTTGGAGAAGGGCCTCGACCATCGGCAGATGTTCCATTCACTCAGCCGCCCGCTACGTAGGCCCCTCGCAGGGCTATACAAAGTTACGGGTACATACGGCGTCGTCACATGCAAAGAAATCATCGATAGCATCGAAGGGAGCAGCTGCGTTTTTCCGTCGATCGTTCCTCAAGAAACCATTATTTTCCTTTACCTGAGTCGTCGCCGGTTTTCCGAACGCTCTCCACTTACCGAGAAAAAATTATCCACGCCCGCTTTATTATATTTGAATCAGTACATTCCATTTCTCTCGCTCAACTGTTATCGTTATTTAATTTTTCATAATGTAAACAATTTAGAATTGAACCTACCACTGTCAACCATTTTTGGAAATTATACAGGCGCTACCATTGGAAATGATTGAATCAATCTCATTATCACAGTAAATATTACAAAGAAACATTTGAACAATAATTCAATCTTTACAAAAACTTATTAATGATTAATTGTCATTATTATATTTATACATTCCATTTCTCTCGTTCAACTGTTATCTTTATTTAATTTTTCAAAATGTAAACAATTTAGAATTGAACCTACCACAGTCAAACATTTTTTGAAATTATACAGGTGCTATCATTGGAAATAACTGAATCAATCTCATTATCACAGTAAATATTACAAAGAAACATTTGAACAATAATTCAATCTTTACAAAAATTTATTAATGGTTAATTGTCATTATTATATTTATACATTCCATTTCTCTCGTTCAACTGTTATCGTTATTTAATTTTTCAAAATGTAAACAATTTAGAATTGAACCTACCACAGTCAAACATTTTTTGAAATTATACAGGAGCTACCATTGGAAATAACTGAATCAATCTCATTATCACAGTAAATATTACAAAGAAATATTTGAACAATAATTCAATCTTTACAAAAATTTATTAATGGTTAATTGTCATTATTATATTTATACATTCCATTTTTCTCGTTCAACTGTTATCGTTATTTAATTTTTCATAATGTAAACAATTTAGAATTGAACCTACCACTGTCAAACATTTTTTGAAAAAATTATACAGGAGCTACCATTGGAAATAACTGAATCAATCTCATTATCACAGTAAATATTACAAAGAAACGTTTGAACAATAATTCAATCTTTACAAAAACTTATTAATGATTAATTGTCATTATTATATTTATACATTCCATTTTTCTCGTTCAACTGTTATCGTTATTTAATTTTTCATAATGTAAACAATTTAGAATTGAACCTACCACTGTCAAACATTTTTTGAACTTATACAGGAGCTACCATTGGAAATAACTGAATCAATCTTATTATCACAGTAAATATTACAAAGAAACATTTGAACAATAATTCAATCTTTACAAAAACTTATTAATGGTTAATTGTCATTATTATATTTGATTATTACCGAATTTTCATTTCTCTAAACATCAGTTGCCAATTTCACTTATAATTGAATTGCCAATTTCACTTATAATTGAATTTTTCTTTATTCCCAAAATTAAGTAACGCTATAATCAGAGAAGAAATATAATTTAAAGTAAGACGATAACGTGTACAACCTTTAAACACGATAACCATTAACAATCGGCGGTGTTGAATAGTTTAAAAATAGTCACGGTGCAAAATACATGTTTATTTGGGCTATGAATAAAATTAATGTTACCGATACAAAAACCAGAAAATTAACGCGCGAGGCCAACATGTTAATTACACAATCTTGCATGCACTGGTCGTTTACTTGTAGTCTCGGTACGAACTCGATTGCTTTCAATATTTCAAAGCATACATTTAATTAAGATTCACTAATTAGATAAATGTCATCGAACTATTTTTACCGTTCAACATAGTCTACTATGCTATTACTTGTACATGTAATACTTTTTCTTATATTGTAGCATTTAAGAGAACGTTGCTTCATTTATTTTCCGATAAAACCTGTTTCTTTAAATTTTAATCATTTAAGAGTGGAAATAATTTTTATATAATTTAGTTGCACAAGACCTGGCATCTACCAGATTGATATTTTATCGGTATTATTAGTCAAGTCAGATAGCTTCCATAAGATTTGCACCTGCTTTTAAAGCTGATCTTAAACAATCTTATTTAATGACAGCGATAACGTGACTTAAAACTGGAGAGCAGTAACAAGTTTATCCGGTACAGTATAACTTTGTCACTGTCGCGAAGGCAAAGATGCAACAAAACCATTAGCGATGATGGTAATTCGTGCCAGAACTTGTTCTCCAAGTTTGTCGTCTTAGCGATAATAATTCCGTAATATACAAATCATGAAAATCGAAGGAACTGCAACGAGGAAGTAAATACTGTTCCAAACATACGTAATGTATCAGTTCTCTGTATCTCGATCGTCAATTATTCATAACAATATATTAATGTTATCGGCGCCCTGGTTCGATCAATTGGAACAATAAGCAAGTTTGAAAAATAGAATGAAATTTAATTCAACGTTTTATAGTTTAGACCATCTTCAAGAATAATATATCTCATTATTGCGTCTGTAAGGATTATCAAAAATCATTTTTAAAACGTGATTTTTAGTACGTAATGTATAAAAACATTCGTACTATTAAAAAATAATAAAAACAGGCTGTTTCCTTAGTTCAATTCGTGATAAATAAGCTATAAAGTGAACAATAAAGATCTTCAATCTACTTGGAGATCAATGAAGTGTACGATATTAAAAAATGCAAACTTCTAAATTGTCTAATAGGATGGCGAACATTACATGAGAATGAACTTGTGTTTCTCGATCGTATTATCGTTAAAAACAATTGCAAAATGATCTCGGCGCTACGGTTCGATCACTAAACTACTTTAAGCAATTTTGCTAATTATAAATTAATTCGACGTTTCGGTTCTAATTTGAACCATTTTCAAGAAAATTAATTGAAATTGCGTCTGTAATCAAAATTAATTTATAATTAGCAAAATTGCTTAAAGTAGTTTAGTGATCGAACCGTAGCGCCGAGATCATTTTGCAATTGTTTATTATATGAGAATAATGGTGAATTCTTCTCGATCGGAAATTTGGATAATTAAAGTTTAAATGATATCGGCGCCAGGTTCGATCATTTTAGACAGAAAAAACAACAAATGTGCAATTAGTAAATGTTTTTCTATATTACAAATTGTGAAAATTTGCATTCCGACATATTTTGTTTTCAAATATTTTCAGACGCAATACTTGTTCTTTGAAAAAGATCCACATCGGAATCGGAACGTCAGAAACATTTACTAATTGCACATTTGTTGTTTTTTCTGTCTAAAATGATCGAACCTGGCGCCGATATCATTTAAACTTTAAATATGAGAATAATGTTTAAATAAAATCGTGGGAGCCAAGTGGCTAGGACCGTGTAAATTGTATCCGAAAACATTGCGTGTAGGACCACACAAGCCAGCATCGGGGGCTGCCGTCTAAAAACAATATGGACGACTAACGAACATCCATAAATCGCGCAATAGGACTCGGGGTACGAGCCACTTAGGTGAATATCCGTAATGCCCATTACAATACAATAGGGTCCCGGGTCCGCTGTCTCTTGCTTCTTCCCTTTCTCCGATCGGTTCCTCTCAATTCCCGAAAAACAATGGCGACCGGGCGTCTCCGTTCCCGGTTCCAGGCCTCGATGCTCGAACGTGTGTCGTTCGATCGTTTGAGGCTGTTGGGCTGCCGAAACGAGACCCGGGGGACCCTAAAGCACCAACGGGAGGAGTCAAAACAAAAGCCAGATATACGACCTCGTGACTCGGTCCCGCATACCTGGCCCGTGAACCTTTTTCGAGTCCTCTGCTACCTCCCCAGGTTCTACCCAGGGTCAACTTTCTGGCTCCTTTAACGCCGTGAATCGTGAACAATGAAAATTGGATAATTCTGATTTACGAGCGACGCGGTCTTTGCTCTCTTCTACCCTCGTTGTCGTCAATATACTGGTCCACGTACTCCGTTATTCGTGTATACGCGAGTGTAATAGGATTACACTCACAGGCTACTTATAATAGCTGTATATTAGGGTGGACCTTAGTTATACTTGGCAGACATTATTTTATTGCTTTCTTCGGGACTAGAATTGTGCTACTGGACGAAAAAATAATGTGTGCAAAATTTGAAATTGATCGGATAACGGGAAATGCCGCATCGACTTTGAAGATTTGTTAATTTTGTAACTTGCTTTTCTCCACTGCAGTATATTATTAGTATATATTTTTATATATCGTTGAAATTGTGTTTTTACGCACTATAACGGTATAGAAAGAAAATGTACTATTAATTTAAAAAAAATTTGTGACCTTGAAATCTCAAAAGTTGACTTGAAAAACTTTTTTTCTTTAAGTTTTGTACAATGTTTAGTCCAAATTTGAAGTCCGCGTCATCTTCTCATGAATCGGGATCTTTTTTAAAAATTATTTTATTACATTAAACATAATGCAAGAAAAAAAGACTTTTGAAGTCAATTTTTGAGATTTCGAGGTCACGAATGTTTTTTAAATTAATGCTACTAATAAATGAATAATATTCCGATAACTTTTTTGAAATTTCATTCCCTCGTGAAGTTTTATGCTTTATCAAAGATGGAGAGTTTTCGTATATATATTCAATATAGTAATATTGAACACTATTAACCCTTAAATTATTGAATAGCTATTAACCTCTAATTAAATTTAAATTAATCTAAAACTAACTGAAACTCTGCACTGTAGGTCTCTGAAACCCATAGAGATATTAATTATAATGTGACATGCGTGTGACTGATTTGTTTGCATTTTAGTGAAACATCGAGGTGAGATACTAAACCATTAAATATTCACATTTTCTGCTTTTTTTCTAAAAAAGAACTTTGGCTTTGCGAGACCCGAGCGTGAAGTACGTGTCCGAAAAATAAGTGTGATGTTCCAGGGTAAATTTACAATAATCTGTCGACGTTTATTAACTCTTGGCACTCCGAATTATTTTTCAAATTTGTTGCCAACAAACTTATTTTAAACAATTTTGTTCACTAATTGTTTCAAATATCTCTCGATAATAATAATACTAATGTTAGCTCTCAAACTTTGTTGTAATTTATATTTGCTTTTAACTCTAACAAATATAAACAAAGGACGAACCAACCACATAAAAGAACCCGTTTCAAATGCATTTTTCTTACTCTGATGTCGAGTCACACTCCACAAAGGAGTGCAAAGGGTTAACCCTAGAACCACAGCGAGTTCTATGTCGGATTCGATCCTGACAAAAATCAACGTGTAGAGGTTGTCCCAAAATGTACTTTCTCGAAATTCCTCAGGTCATGTAAGAAGTGTCTCCGAAATTGTTGGAACCAGTGGATAATGAACTATTCATTTATTGCGTAGAATTCTGGTTTAAAGTATAATGGTTGAATTGTAAACACGTGCGTACTCTTTGAAGGTATTACATAGAAGAGGTCGAGTGCCGCGAGACGCAAACGCGCATTAGTATACTGTGCTACCTAGAGTAACATGCTCATTACAATATGATAGTGAATCTCAACAGATGTCGCGATTATAACATAAACGGAAGTTCTTACAGAAATGAATTGCATTCTTACAAGATTTGCATGGATTTTCATACAACAAATAGCAATGTAAATCGAAGCAGCAACACGTTCGAGAGAAAAATGTCTGCCTTCGTGCGCTGTCCTTAGCGAGTCGTTTCGCCGAGGGTGCTGAGGTAGGACAAGCGGTCAACAATGCTGTAGGGAAAATAGAAAAAAGGTTCGTCCGTGGTCTTCGATCTGGGTAGCAGAGGCAGACGTCCGGACCAGTTAGGTATTGAGTGTCGAAGGCAGGTATCGAATACCGGAGAAGATACCTCTGCGCGAGTCGCAACCGAGATTCCTCGTGCACGTCGAAAAGGCCTCTGTCTTTTTGAAGACTCGTATAACTTTTTCTGACAATCTGCACACAGTGCGGTCAGGATTTTTAATCGCGTGAAACGTGCGCTGGCTTACGTTACAGGATCCCTAAGTGATACCCAACACGGCTTCGAATGCAGCTTCAGAAGCTTCTATTTCCAAGAAAGCCAATGTAAAACTGTCTACACGATTCAGCTCGAAATCACTGCCGGTCTACTCAAGTAACACTTGGGAGAGTATTGAGACTTGAAAAAAAAACAGATACATCATGTAGGATATATTATACATTAGACTTCGACATATGTCAACATTACGAGTACACATATTTTACGATAAATTCGAAAAATAATTAGTAAGGTGACGGCAGGAAGTTGTTTCTTCGATCAGACATGCAACAGAACTGAAATCAACTTTATGAGTATATATGTAGGGTAAAGGTACCAGTAGTTGACCATGAACGAGTAATTGACCATTTTATAGAAAAACATAAAAAATAAGATTTTTATAAGCTGTACACATTTGATGAAAGTTGGTTAAATTTCTCTAATACTATTCTCTATGAATTTGCAACGTCTACTATGTTCCTCGATTAAACTTTTTATGGAATTGATTTGTTTTATTTCTTATTTCTTTCTTTAATTGTAATTTGTGCTGGAAATTGTTGAAACTAGTAGGAGGTCAATTACTAGATTTTTCATTTTCATGAGTGGTCAACTTCTGAAGCAATTACTGAATTTCTAAATATGTTTCTTAAATTTGTACAAGTAAACTTTTTTTTTAAAAGTGGCCTTGGTACATAATTTAGAAGACTTAAAGAGTGTCTTCAGACATCGACTCTCGCTGTTGGATGACAGAGTAAATGGTTACTGTTGTTCGCGTGGAAAACTTCTCTTAACTGGTCAACTACTAGTACCTTTACCTTATGTATATTTCACTTACAATAAATTCGACAAATAAGTAGTAAGATGACGCCAGGAAGTTGTTCGTTCAACCAGATTTGCAATATTTTATTTCGTACTAGGCGTGAAATATTTGGTTTTTAAACAATCTAGTAGAATACTATTGATCACAGAATATTTTGTCCGATGAATTAAGTTCGTTCGTTCGATGAAATGCAAAGAGAAAATAAAAATAAGTCGGAAAAATAAATTCTTCTCGTGTCTTCAATTTAACAATTAATTCCTGCCATAAACGCATAAAATCCGCGGTATAATGATAGACTCTGTGGCTCCAGGGCGGACAGAAAAGCAATATTCATCGAAGTTATGCTAACTTCGTGTCTGTTCACGGCGAAAGGATCAACAGGTCTGGTTCGCATGTGTTTTTACGTTGCTCGGAAGGCTAGGCTCGCCACGGAAAACGGGCGAACTCGCGATTATTATGCGCCAAACCTGGAATTCCCGAATAATGAAACACAATGGCGTGTCTCGAGGTAATGGGAGAAAAAAGTGGGTAAGGTAGGAACGGTATGCGGACTCTTTTATCGTTTATTGTCTGGCCTCTGCTGGTTCGTGAACACGCTGAGACAATATGTGTACGTACCAGAATTTCTGAATGAGCTGGAGGGAGTTAAAGTATGGGAAATAATGGGATCGATTCGTTCGACTACCCGATTTTTATTATTGTTTAGTGCCCGTAAATTATAGATGTTCGCGTACATTTTTATGGTGTGATAGCATTTCACGTATACGAGGATCAAATATGTAGAACATCTACAGGCAACTTCAAAATGATCGAGTTAATGTTTATATTTCGTGTTTATACTGTTTCTCAGAATGTCTGATAGTGTTTCTACTAATACAGGGTGGGCCATTTAAGATTTGGAATTTGAATCGGCTATAAAAAAAAACTAATGAATATTTTTTGAAGTTATGAGTTTATTAGAAAGATTGAACCTTTCCATTTAGGAATGGAAGACAACATCATTCAAACGACTGCCACGGCTAGACTTACAATACCCCATTCGATGAGTCCAATTTTTCAGCACATTTTCGATTGTTTGAGCCTCTATTTCGTCAATGGCAACTTCGATTTCGTGTTTCAAGTCGTCAATCGTCGCTGTGCTTAACTTGTCCTTAACAGCTCCCCACAAAAAAAAGTCCAACGGAGTCAAATCGCAACTTCGAGGTGGATAATTGACATCAGAATTTCGGCTGATTATCTTGCAAAATTTCTTGCAGTTCGAGTAGAAGACTCACCACTTTGGAAATAAGTTTTTAATATTTCCCAACTTTGCTAAAGCGAAAAGCGACCCATTTCATAAATGTCAAACATAAAACTAAGTTTCTGTCACATCGGAAATGTCGTCAAACATTCTAACCACAAAATAACCTATAGTTCCAATTCCAAACGTTAGATAGCCCACCCTGTAACTTCGTATTATCATTTATGTCCCATATTTCGAAAAATTTTAGTGTAATTATAAAGAAAATATGTTCATGTTATTTAAAATTTTTGTTGTACGCAATCAGATATAGAGGATTGAAATAAATTAAATAAACATGCTATTAAATGCATTGAATTGTAATCTAGTTAATACATAAATGGTTTCTAATTGCTGTGCACATTAAAAATGGTTTCAAGTACACCGCCTCGTTATCTTATTATCAAGTTCATAGAAATAAAGAAAAATCAACGTTTTCACAAACAGAATACGAAAATTTTACACGATAGGCGAGTTCGAATTTTCGTGATTTCGCATTCGCGATAATTGAAAGGCGCACGAATTCGTTAATTATGCGATCGGAAGAGTACGGGCTGGGCGAATCGGGACTCAGCTGAAAGAGTTAACGAACCAATAAATAAAAAGAATGAAAAAAGAGAACCGTATCCCGTGACCGGTTCATAAATCGTAATCACGCAGGCTGCCAGTGGAATTCACGACAATTTAACAAACGGTTCAAGGCCCAAGACGAATAGTCGTACGCGCGGCGGACCTCCTCTCGTCGACCAAACGGCTTATTAAAAACGCTGAGACGTTTCAGCGTAGCGAGTGCCCATTAAAATAATTCCGTTCATCATGCCCAGTGACACTCGACAATGAAATCGAATTTATATCTTGCGCTACAAAGTAAGTATCCAGCGTGAAGAACAACAAAAAGAGATCGGTTCGACGTGTTTCTGCGGTTCCGATCTCGAGCGTTTCATTTATCACTTGTCAGTAGCAGGCAATCGATGGGTACGGGCGATGCAACTGGCTGCAACAGAATTTTCGAGCAATTTTTCCGCCGGACAAAAGAACATGGCATTGATAACCCAGAATGTAGCTGCGATTAGGGCTGTAACTTTTCCGAAGCTTCGAAGACTTCGAAGCATCGAAGGAACGAAGGGAGCTTCGAAGTTTCGAAGTTTCGAAGTCTTCAAAATCTTCGAAGTTTCGAAGTTTCGAAGCTTCGAAATTCGCAATCTTATACCGTGTCACGATTTTTGATAAATAAAAATATTAACTGTCAGTCACCGGTGACTGACATTGAACTTTTCGTAATTAAATTATATTTAAAAAATTACATTTTATTAATTTTCGGGATCATATCACGAATGTACTTAAAAAATAATTGATGACTGGAGTCCCGAGATATTCAAGTTTATGTGAACTAAAAAAATCATGGTTTTTTGCAATTTTCTAGAAATCAAGGTCGAAACAAAAAAAGTGGCAGGGGTAAAACTTGTTCCATTTGGGGTTCTTTATAGCTGGTTTACGTTTGTCCGTTTAAAAACGGATGACCCTGTATATATCAGTGAATGAGACCCTTTATGGAAAGAACAGGAGTGGTGGAGGAATATACGGGCGACCATGAGAAATGTGTACAACGGGTCCTAAATTCGCTAATGTATATTAAAATAAAATAAAAGGAAAAAGGTTTTTAAGGTCACCAAAGTCCCCTACATATAAAAAAAAGGGAAACGAGACCCTAAACCATGTTCACTGACAGTGCAATTTATATGATGTTCAAAGATTGGTGTTTTTAAAAAAACTTTATAGGTTGGGTTTTCAGTTGCCTCTGGACGTCTCTTTGTTTTTGGTTGGATCAGATATTAGGGCTTGCCATTGTATTGTATCGTTTTTGAATGACTGTGATCTGCGTGTGTGAGAGTTTCTCAAAAAGAATAATGTCAATTTGTAAGCCATTACGTTTTTTTTTATTGTAGAAAATCTCATACGAGATTTATTTCAACATGATGAAGAATACAATGCAGAAATTACAACACTGTAGAAAATTGAAAGTACAAAAAAAAACATTATGATGAAAATATGATAACACAACATGGAACATATTTTAAACTTTTACACTTATCCAGTACATACTACACCAAATCAGATTTGTAGTTTACATTTCCTCAGAAACTTAAAAATAAGAAGACAAGCCCCAATATATGGCAATCAACATTTTCAAACTTAGGGGAAGTTGAAGCTTAATTTTATGCAACTGCTGAACTAGTTCATATCGCTGTAAATCAAAGAGGCTACATTGCCAAACGATATGATTGATATCCTGACTACTGTGACCGCAGTCGCATTTCGGGTCACCAATGATTCTTACACGAAATAAAGACGCATTAAGACTATAATGATCGGCTCTAAGCCATTACGTTTGGTTTGTTAATATTGCTAACTATACATACGATATTTTTGTTCACGTATTATCGCCAAAAAAGTTGTAATAAATCTTTCCTACGATTTTCTTCAATAAAAAAAAAGAGCATGGCGAAAGCGGAGCGAAAAGTAAACAACCGTCGTCGTTGACGGTGTGCGAGGGAATTGTTAATGACGAGAGATGGACGGAAAAATGTAGCTGAGCTCCTTGAGGTGAAACCTCGCCTATATTTAAGCCGGGGAAATATATCTTCTGGACAGTTTCACTGCTGCTCGAAGCTGGTCTGACAAGGGTGTACGAGGAGAAGTTGTAACGGAGAAGGGACGCGTTCAGCGTAGAAAACCGAGGAAGAAAGAGCGTAATCGTCGGGGCGCTTTACGAGTGCGCTCGTCAAAGTAAACACCGAGGACTACCGCGGCACTCCGGCATGTAATGAAGGAAAACGTGAATTTGTGTGATGCTGCGCAGCCTATACGGGTACACAATGGAACGCCAGAGCGGCGAACGTGTTACACGCGGTTGCAGCCGAGCCGGGAACTCTCTCAGCTGCATACAACACGTGCACTCGCGAGATAGCGGAGATGCGCTCGTGAACTCCGATGCTTCTGTGGAGTTGTAAAAGTTCACCAACAAGCAAATACTACATACGTCTTCGACGCCCGCTCAAACTTCACCTTGTGCAGTCCGGGCTCCGCACTTTGCACCTGCGGGGTGCAACTTATCGCGGAGATACGCTGCACTTGGAAATTTTTATCGGGCCGATGGTCGAGGAACATAGAATGATGATAACAAAATAAAAATAAAATGAATTTTAGACAATCTTTTAACAATTTACATACCGGAAGCCTGTTAATAGGATTTTCAATAATTGTGCTGTACCAAAAGAAGGCATAGAATTATTTTTGAAGTGAAACTTCTTTTGGCGCGGTAGGCGTAAAACTGATCTGGCGATGAAACCAAAATATGTAACGGAAGTGGCTAGCGTTCAATTAAATTGATCGAATTGATTAAATTAATTGAATTAAATGATGTGAATGTGTGTAATCTTAATTCTAGTGTTGTTCAATCTTATAATGACTTTGAACGCCATAAGTCAGTTCATAATCAATTAAAAAAATCATACGTATCGAAAACTGAAACGCTACCTATACGACACATTTCGGATGATATTAATTGTCTAACATGAACATGTTTAAACACGAATTTAAACAATGAACATGTGCTTTTATTATTACTTTAAACGTTTTATCAATTATTTGTTCGTTTATCGGTGTAAGAGAAATACCTTCCGAAACGTTTTTATCCGCATGAAACAAACAAGATTCGTAAACGAGAAAAATATCAGTCAAGGGAAACACTAAATGAATATGTATGTCTTAAAAATAGGAAACGCGGTTGCAAACTTTCCGAAAGCAGCGTATACAATCCCAAGATGTCTTAAAAGGCAATCGCAGGTTTTGCGTGATCTTCGTTTTATGGAGCCATAAATTCCAGGAATATGTGGCCTGTTATGTTAAAATGGAATCAGCATTCGATTTCCATGTTTTTATGTGTATTTTATAATTCAATCGATTTTAACAATAAAAGATCCACAAGGTAAATGAGATACCTGTGGAGATTTTTCTACTTATTTGATATGACTTATTCAAGGTATTATTGGAGAAATACACACATACATAATTAAACAAAATAACAATATTTTTTCCAAGACAGATTCTGTATGCATTTGTTCATTGGCTTAGCGATTTCTCGACACAATCAATTAATTATACATGCATCGATAAAAAAAACTATGTAACTACCTTGTGACTTCCAAAGACTTATTTTACATATTCAGTATTTCATGAATACACATTTTTCTACTAATTTTTACAAGACATATCTGGGTATATGTGCAGATAAAATAATTTATAAGCTATTTATTAATGCATTTAGGCATCAAATTAACGTATTTAAAATGATGTGCACGTTCTTGTTGATATATGTTTAATCCCTATATTCTTGTATAATTACAAATTGACGCTAATTATAAAAATTACAATTCCATTAAATAAAGCTTAATATTTTATCTACATGAAGCATATTAATTAATTCTTTCATATTTACGACACGTTAAAAAAAGATTTAACCATTTTCTTCTAAGTATATAACAACCTCAAAAAAAAGAGGATAAAAGTATGTCGTTGGAAATAATTTGTTGATTTACGAACAGAATTACTCTCAAATAGCAATCTTCGATTTTCAGAAGAATATTAAATCATTCCTGGTAGATGAAGTGTCATCATGCAGCTGTAATATTAAAGATATTTGTCGTCTGCCATCTGCAGACCCGTGCGAAACCAAAAACACGACTATATTCGTCACGCGTCAGTCGAAAATGATCGATGCGATGTCGCAAAGGTAAAATTCTGATCCGTGAAAGTGTCGTCTCGTTACAGTAACGGTCGCAGGAAATTATCGAGTGATCGAGTTCGGTGCGCACTGTTCGTTTATTCTGTTTCATAAGACGTCTCGCTCGTTTGCGCCATATTTGGTTTTCCAACTCGTCTTGCGTCGACGATAAGTGCATACATACGCACGTATACACAGCGTTTCATGCTAAAATCGGAGAAAATCGTCGCCGGGCAGATCCACAAAACTTCCAAACGAGTTTTTCTTGTTTGACTTATCGGGATGCAGACGCTCGTGATTTCGAAAGTTGTGTGTCGTCGCGTGGCGATCACGTTTATTATATGAATTTAACGAGCATATTATACGGAGTAATTTTTTCGTTAAATATTTCAATGTGCATCGAGTGTCTTGGTCGTTAGCGACTTCGCACACTGTCGTAAAAAGTATCCGGACACGTACCTGTGTACAGGGTGTACAAAATTGTTTAACTCGATGAAGATCTGTAAAGAAAAGTTGCTGCAAAATTTTCCCTGACAATTGAACGACCTGAACGTGAATTTCAAGGTGAAAATTGTTTTATTAGCTACCTACATTTACTTGACTTGATAAAACCTTTGTTTCTCTGAAAAAATTTCACCTTGATACGCGAAGTCAACTCTTTCCTTCAGATATGTCTAAAATATGAAGTTCTTGCAATTGAAATGACATTGAATGCAATTGAAAATGCCCGCCTTTGTAGTTTAGTGTTGCCACGACATATGACGTTCAAGTTGTACAATTTGAAAAGTGCATATCTCGTACATGAATTTGCGAGTATAATATAAAAAAGGAAATTCTTATAATTGTAAGGAGACTCGGAGGTTCGACACAACACGTTGTTATCTGTCGCTTGCTCGCAGAGAACTGTTTTATTTAACAAAAACTTAACGAAACATACATTTGTTAGCAAAAGCCTTAACGTGACATATAAATCAATAAAACTATATATAACACATAAATCAATAAAATTATATATAACAAATAAACATATGATAGAAACAGTCATCCACACGGTGATATATTACATAATTTACTTGTACGAGTTCAAGCTTCAACATACTGTGTCCGAAGCAGCGAAAAACATAAATGCTGCTTTTGCTGAAGGTACAGCAAGTGATCGGACCATAAGTATATTTCTCTCCAGCAATTCTGGTCGCGTACGTGTTTAATTGTTCCTTAATCATTTCCAAATACATTTTGCTATTCATTTTTCTAAATTTTATAAATTTGATTTCCATTTTACCATAGTACCTGATACCGCATCAAATCACCACACCACCATCTCCCATTTGCCGACGACTCAAACACTATTCCTCTTTTCGCATATCTATCTAACATGGTGATGGTCTCAGTTAGTATTTTCACGATATGTGAAACGAGGAACAGTTTTTGAGTCGTCGGCAAATGGGAGCAAATTATTTCGATTAATGGAATATGAATAAAGCTTGTAAAATTCAAGTTCATGTTAAAGATTCAAAACGGTCATTTCATTTACAACAACCTAATAATTAATAAAGATATTATTTTGCACAGAGCCTATAATCTGCCGGAGAAATTAATTATGTCTCGTTGATGTGGAGTCGTTGCAACAATTTCTCTTTTGTCTCATCTGATGTTTTTACGAAAGTCTGTTTAGCATCTAGGCGAATAGACGCAGTTATGCGAGGGCAATGGGTGACCGTTTGACAGCGTCCTTCAGGTGGCACATTCACGCCGCTATTTATGCACCGCAATGTGCTATAACATTTATCATGCGGCTGTGACTGCCGACTCTTCATTCAGAACTTTCATTCAACCAAGGGAATAGTTCATTCTTGGGGTGCGTTATTGCGCATTGTTACGTGGAAGAACGTATTTATCGCTGTGTATAACGCCGAACACAATAGTGGAGTGCATTCTACTTTTGAAGGACATTTAAATTCAATGTCAATAGACATCAATTTTTAAGAAAATCCATTTTTTCTTACCAATTGTACTAGGATTGCATACTACAGTCATTATTAAATAATTTACAATTAGCACAATGCGAAATATTAAATTTTTCCGAAGATACATTTATGACAAAATTAGCCGAGTGAAATGTACAACAGTAAAAGATGAGAAAAGTCGAAGAATATCGCAATGTCCTTTTTGGTACGACAAAATCATTAAGGGATGAAATCAATTTTTATATTTCTCCTGCTTTCCACAGTCAACGCAGAGCATTTTTATTTTGCATAAAGGTCCACAGGCAGAGTTGGGCATTAATCGATTACAATTTTAATCCAGGATTGATTGATTAATGCGTACGATTAAAAAAGGTAATCATTGAAACATCAACGATTGATCAATCGATTGATGAAATTTATTGTCAATCGTTGACTGAAGAAAGAAATCATCGAAAAATCGGAGACTGATTTAATCAATTATTGTTGAAGTTAATCGCCACACGGTCTATCCATAAATTGTAATAAGTAGACACATAGAGATCATATTACAGACCAAATGACAATATACCTAAACTCAGTTTAAACTTTCTTCACTATACATACAGTTTTGATTGCATATTTCATTTCGAAATTTCAGCGGTTAATCATTAATGAATTATTCGATTGACGATTAAAACTGAAAAGAATGTAATCGTTAACCGCGATTAGCGACTAAAGTAGGAGTTCAATTGTTAATTGCAATTAACGATTCAAGTAGACATTCGTCAATCGTTGATTAAATTTTTTCCCAACTCTGTCCACAGGTTAGGTATCACTTAATAAGTTACTGTGCGTGCTTAAATGATTAAGATAGCTGTATAAAAAATGAATTTTCTGATAAAATCATAAAATCATAACTTAAAAGTGAAAAGCTACCCCCTCTTTCTTAGAACTAATCATCGAGTATTTATTGTGATCCGAATAATGAATAAAAAATAACGTGACCATAAAACACAGCTTCCCTTTCAAAGCTAGCAAAGACCCTGAGGGAAAATCGGCCCAGCACGGTGCAACGTCCACGTAGCTTGAGAGTTTTACAGTTTGGTGTCCGGGGATCTAGAGGCGCTATCTCCTAGCGCGAAGCTTGTTCATTAAATCGCTCGGTTTATCCTCCCCGGATTAATCAGTTCCTGCATGGCTAAGATTCTCGAGCGGTGTAACAAGAAGTAACTTTTAAAGGTGCTGTGGACTAATGAAATATCGGAGCGAATTTCAAAGCGAGATACGGTATCGGTGGGTGCGATGCGAACAGGTTTCCTATACTGGGCTCCGGGAACCTGTTGCATCGGCCAGCTTCTCCTATGGCGCTGGGTTAGGGTCCTGGAGTGCGAATCCCCGATTCGAGGCAAAAACACGCGATGCTCGCCGAGCATTCGGTTAATTTAACAAAACAGCATACTGGATAGAGCAGAAACGAACAACAAGTCGTCGGTGGAATGTTTAGCTGAACGAAAGCGAAGTGTTCTAGACTCTACTCTAGGCCTTAGCTACACCCAGTGGAAGTTTTTACGACAATACCTTTCAACTACCTGACTATCATTGCGCCTAAGTGATTTTTTAGGATTGAACTGATCAGTAGAGTTTTATTTTACTGTGCGCACTACTCTGGTCTCTGATCGTTCTTGCTGTTCTATGCTGTTGTAACTGTCTTGACTCGCTAACCAAACTCTACTGACCGTCCCTTTGGGTCCGCCCCATGTGTAGTGTTGGCGACGGACCGCTTGTGTTGTACAGATGTTCACTTACTGCCTGACCCTTTGGCACTGGGACTTTACGATACGGTCTCTTGGGCCTGTATGACTAAATTGAATACATAATTGTGCTTGTTACTACGTGTCACGTGTTGCCTGCAGACCAGTCTACTGAAGAATTGGCAACGGCTGGATGCTAAGAAAGAAATTACTGAAAAGCACCCAGATGGTCAACCTACCATAAAGTCATTCCTAGGGTACTCGTCTTATACAAATATCGACGATCTCTGGTGATAGTAGAATTGATTTGTTTTATTTATTGCATCGTTCAAATAAAACATGAAATTTAGTTTGAGGAATCCATTTTGTGGTCGATTAATGAAGTGATCGTGGCTGAATGAAGAAAAGCTAGTTTCTCATATCTCATTGTTTATATCTTTAGTGTTGTACTGTATTTGAAAACGTTCTTTATATTGTCTAAGTCGTAGTTTATAAGGTTCTTTGTAATGTTAGCATGCACAGCCATGTGCATGTTGCTAATAATGCCATAAGGGGTTCTACAGCTTAATAATAAAAAAAAAGAAAAGCTAGTTGCGACTTCTCAGACAGTCGATTTACAACAATGAGCAACTTTGAGGACGTTTCTTGAAAAGATCGCCGCTTCTGCTGCGTAAAAGTAGAAAAAGGCAACAACAAAAACTCGCTCAACGTTGCTTCGGTGGCCTAATAGAAGTTAGCCCCCCACTTGTTGAATTAAACAATTTCAACAATCGTGCTGAATTGTGCTAAGTTTGTGCTATATTGTGCTCGAATATTATAATTATAATATTAGGCTAGCACAACTCAGATATATGATTATATGCTGTTTGGATAACTGTTTCTTACTTAAATGTTAATTAGTTGTAAAAAACGTTTTTTGGCTGTAACTTCTTTATTTATAACTTTTTAAAAGTAATACTTTAGCACAATCTTAGCACAACTTAGCACAATTGAGAAAATTGAAAAAAGTGCAAAGTGGGGGGCTAGTCAAAAAATCGTTTTTTTCAAATTTTCATCTTATTTTTCATATTATAATTATAATATTCGAGCACAATATAGCACAAACATAGCACAATTCAGCACAATTGTTGAAATTGTTTAATTCAACAAGTGGGGGGCTAACTTCTATTAGGCGCTTCGGTGTGGACACAGCTTTACCTGAACAATTGGTAAACCGGCGAGCGCTGATGAGAATTATTTCGTTGGCCGAAGGATTCCGCGAGCGGTCGTCCGGTGCGAAAGCGTCCGAGCAGAGTCTTCCTGTCCCATCGAAATTCCACGGTGGTCGGGGATTATCCACCCGCTGCGAAAACGACGACAACAGGGGTTTGTTGCCGGGCATCGGCCCGGTGGGCGGTATTTTTACCTCGGTGACTCGTGCATTTCTGCAGCTCGGCTCGTGCATTCTCCGGCACACTCGTGCATCGTGCCACGCCACGCCACGATACGCCACGATACCCTAAGCCACCCCGGACAAATCACACACGCACGAACGCCGCGCGCACGCACGTCGTGCCAGGACCTGAATTCACGTAATTGTGATTAATGGGCTTGCTAATACGAGCCGGTCGCCTCGATTCGTGTTGGCGATGACGTCGAACGGTTTTGAAGAGATGTCGACGTGATTCCGAAATGCAATATATGATATGTGCATTTCAGCTCCTTCAGCTCGACTTTAAACGACCCGACCGACGAAAAAGTACAATCATTTTTCGATACGCCATGCGAGAACTTCAGGACCAAAGTGTTACTTACATCCTGTAGTAAACACGGATCCCTTTAACCGTTTGGGATTAGGTGGGTTAGACTGTCTCACATTTTGTTTTACTTTTTATGCATACTGGGATATATTTTAACCCACCTCGAAAAGTTGAAGTTACTCATAGTCGTGCTCGTGGATGTTACTCATTTAAAGTTTTTCATTCAGTTGGCAATGCTATGAACCTACGGTAAATGCGTAAATAAGTGAAAATAAAAGTGCCTCGAAGAGTTAATTTCTTACTGCTAACTAGTTAGAAGGTGATAATGGAACCTTTTCGTCTCTGATTATTTAATTATGAAATTTTTCTTATTCAAATTAATGAATGTATCACGACGTCGTCACCAGGTTAAAATTTATGTCCCTACTATACCGTCGCACAGTGGTCCTTCTCAGCGATTTAGCTGGACAAAATTATTCTAGCATTATTTTAAAACTTAAAGCAGTAGTTAAGTAGGTAATTGGATTCGTCTTGACATCAGCTACAACAATATGTAATAAAAAATACTTGATGGTATTTAAAAAATTAACATGATCATATTTTTAAAATAAAAAACAAAAATTATTGTAAAATATTTTTATTGGGATTTATAGACGACTGCGTATCAATTAAGTTTTGTTGGAAACATTTTCTTGCAATTTTAATGAATCCGCAACGATTCCAAATTACATATAATATCATTTTTTATTTAAGTATTTTTAAAACATTTTTTAATACTTTTTCGATATTTTTGGTACGTTTTTAAGTAAAAAGCAATATATTGTTGGATTAAAGAATACACCGTAATAATTTCATCTCAAGTATTAAATTCGAGCAGCCAATTTTTGTTTTACTGTAAGCCCACACCATTGACAATTACAACCGCGTTTAAAAAATTACTCGACGCACCCGGAAGTACAACATACCTAGTCACTCATGCAGTGTTACGATCGTAACAAATATTATTTACATACTAATCATGTTGAAATGTAAATAATTACCAAACGATATGCAATCAGAAGCTACAAAATTGTTGAAAGTATAGTCCATACTTACTTGCAAAACTTTCATACTGGAAAGAAATGTGCAACTCACTTGAAAGATAAAAAACTGTCTCATCGAATTTTAGCAGCAAGATACGTATTACAAAAATCTCTAACTTCCGATAAAGTACAGCACGTAATGTTTGCCTGAATGCTGAAAAAAATATCAGTGCATTGTCCCCCATATATTGTAAGCTGTTATAGTCACCCGGTATATTCTTGATATCGAATATATCGAATACCAACTGTTTGTTACCAACGATAAACAAATGTAATGAATAAAAATGAACGTCTGACGAAGCAAACAGCGACGAGTCTCGTCAGATCCGTCGCCGGAAAAAGACGTATATTGAAATAAAGTTAATTGATTTCCTTTGTTTTAATCCCGGCCATCTCTTACAAATTCAAAATTAAACTATAGCAAGCAACAAAAATTTCACACTTTAGGTAAAATTTTGAAATCGATTTGTCCACCTAAATCGCTGGGAAGGACCACGTGCTCAGTACCAGAACTTTTTCTCCTCAACTTATCCTCCCTCCCCTCATCAGGGGACTCTGTGGAAAAGTAATGGCGATCCCGATTGCTTTTCACTTTATCGTATCGCGGGACACGCTCTCGCCCTCTTCTGTTGCCGATCGGCGTTGTCAAGATCGCAGAAAGCCAGATGAGAGGAATCGTCTCCCACACACCTGGCAAAATTTACGTGTTTACAGACAATGGCGGAGCCGATTGACGCGTACGATAAGTGCGCACGGTGATTTGTTTCCTGACCGGCGTGCGATGCGTCTAAAGCCACGTGGTAGGCGTTTAAGTTGTTGCGGCGTGGATAGAGGATCGTTTTTAACACGCCACTCGTCGGATAAGTTTATTTATCGCGCTAGAATTGTTGCGAATACGTTGCTTAACTTTTTAAGAACTTTATGCTGTGGCTATTCGAATTCAATGTGTTCTCGTGATCATGCTTGTGCAATGTAGCGTCTGGACCAACGGCTTCAAATATTTATGGAAATGTATTTCACTGTTTTATTGATATCTGTATTTTCTTAATTTTTGTAGTTCTTAAATATGTTTCTCAGCTTTCTCTTTTATTTCCAATGTTTTGCAGAATTTAAAAGATTTAGCTGTGTTATGACAATGTCAATTTTCTCATTAATCGTGTCGAATCGTATCGATGAATATTTTCTCATTTGACACGATTGCTGGTACCCTTTTCTCACGAGGGGGCAGCGCACGTCCGCAGGAATCGGCGTGGGAGTACATCCCGAGTGCAAGACACTGCGACTTAAGCACGTCCAGCTTTCAGCGAATAAAATCGCGGGTCGAGCACGTAATCTTCCGTATTCTGCGTCCGCTCGTAGAAAGGGTGAGCCTAGTAATCGCGATTGCGCTGCTGTGATAGTGGTTATTTGCAATCATAACGGGGACACTTTCCCGTCAAGTATTAAACTCCATTAGCGGAAGTGAACCGTGCTTACAATTCTGATATCTGGCACTAGAAACGCGAAACAAACCACTAATGCTTGAATTCGCGCTAGCTATGGGAAAGTTGTAGAACTTTTTGATCGCTTTGGCTGTTTCAAATATCTAGTCTAATGAGGACGTTAATAAATGAGTTCGACTAGCTGCGAACGTAGAGATAAAGAGACACAGGAAGCAATATTTAACGTTGAAACAGTTCAAGATATCCGTACCAACGCGAATGCTGATACCAATTAGTGGACTAGTACACTTATTCTCACTTTTATGCGAAATACTTTTATGGGATATATTATTTACTTTGCAACTCCCACTGAAGTTTCCCAGTCCCCAACCTCCTGCTGCACTCTATGAGATAGGCGGGGAGATCGCAGGAGTGGGTTGCGTCACGTGACATTGTGACACATGCGCGATAGAGATGCAACGTGTCACGTGACTGAGTGTGACGGAAGCGTGGGGGAACAGCGTGGTAGAACTTTCAGGAAGTGTGAGATTTTTTCGGAAGTTTCCTGTTACAAATGATGCCGCTGGAAGGGCTGTTTGCTTAAGACAGCAATATTTAGGTGAAGTAAAATGTGACGGAACCTTTCAGAATCTTCTCTTGGTCAGTCAGCATGCGCGGAGAGCTATGCCTATGAAAACATTGACCAAAAATTCGTTTTCAACCAACCTTTTTCCTATATAAGAATTAATTTTTCGCGGCGCCAGGTTCGATCATTATTTACTACTAGCTGACCTGACAGACGTTGTCCTGTCCAAAATTCAATAAATTTGGTTCTGATCATTTTTTGAATTTGTGAAAAGCTATAGGATATGCGTAAACAAAGTAAAAATGAGAAAAAGAATATGATTCAAAAAGCACTTAGTTTTTCCTGAGTATTCATATTTCCGAGCAACTTTTCCAATTTTTTTTACCCTAAAAACCTGATTCGGACTACAACGAACATTAAAAAAAAACAATTAGCCAAATCGGTTCAGCCGTTCTCACGTGATGTCGTGACCAACGAACAGCATTTCATTATAGATACTTGGCTCTACTGTAGCATATACAGGGTGTCCCCAAAACTACCCTAGGAGCTGAAAACGGGAGGTTCCTTGGGTCATTTGAAGAGACATTTTCCTTTACGAAAATGGTGTCCGTGGCTTTGTTCAGGAGTTATTAACAAAAAACACGGATCAATCAGAGCGTGGCTACAGCGGATTGATTCTGAGTCGACCAATGGCGACACCACGCCTCGCGGGACCTGTCGCAGAGTCGGACTCCGTTCCCTATAGCTGCGCTGTGATTGGTACGTGTTTTTTCGTTAATAACTCCTAAATAAAGCCGCGGACGCCATTTTTGCAAAGGAAACTGTCGCTTCAAATGACCCAAGGAACCCCCCATTTTCGGCTCCTAGGGTAATTTTGGGACACCCTGTATGTCTAAGTGACGTTTGCTCTTCCAAATAGTAGAGGAAAAAGGAAAGGTGGTGGTGTCTTGTGTTTCGTCCTAGACCCGCTAGAGCCAAGTATAGTAAATAATGATCGAACCTGGCGCCGCGAAAAATTAATTCTTATATATCAAAAATTGCGATCGATAAAAATAATCCACTATCCAACCTTTTTCCGTTTAGAAATTGCATTATGTAAATAAATTTTGTGATTATATTCTGTTATTGTGATACTTATCTATTGTAAGCAGTTTTTCACTCAAAACGACAAAAGTACTAAATATTTTTAAATTTTACAGAATATCCTAAGTTTAAGCTTCTTGAAGCAGTGTTTAGAATAATCTGAAATGAATAAAATTAGAGGGTGTCCTAACATTTTATCGCTCCTTCGTTTGTTAAGGAACACCCTGACATACACATGTACACTATTATCGATGCTCACCGCTCCACTATCAGTCTACCAGTGTCGTCAAATCGTGGAAGTCGAGGGGAATAAAGTTTATCCCCTGTCTGATAACCAGATTAATGCTTGACCAGTCTACGGTCTTACTGGATAGTTATCGACCAGCTTCGGTCGATTTTGGCGACACTGGAGTCTACCAATTATTGCACGTTTCGGCTCGAGTCAAGCGTACCAATGTTTGGACGAAATCACTGATATGAAATAACAACGTAACAGGGGATGTCAACGCGAAGAGGTGAGTTTCCGATGTTGAAGTACGTCGATGCTCACGGTTACGGAGCAGGTTAGAGTCATGTACCTGGCATCGGCGCTCTGATTTGTTAGGAGCCACAGCGGGGTCGGCAGCGAGGCTTAATGGGTTATCATTTATCGCGTTCCATATTCCGCGTTGCTTAGCCGTCGACTGGTCGTCACTAATTTATTGGAGCCTGAGTGATGGAGCACCTGTGTGCTCGAGTTAAACGTGTCTTCGAGCATTCTCCGAGCCCCATCGTTCGCTAATAAATAAGGGTGAACAACGTCCCAACACACCTTTCGGATCTCTTATCTTTCGACAAGGATTCGCTTATCAGGAAGAAAACTGTGTAATTTGCAAACATGTCAATGACGTTATACATTTCACCGGATGAGGGGAGGGGCACGAATTGAAGAGTTACCATCTTTCATTTGGTTATAGCTTTTGAACCGTTTGACATAATGAAATGAGGTTTGAACTAAAAAATAAAAGATTAGAATATATTTTTTGTTTAATTTGTTAGTTAGTTATTTTTGTAAATGTTTATGTAGTTATTGAATCAGTTGCATTCCTTATTAAAACCATTGTATAATAACTGGAAATTCAAATCTTGTAGTTTTCTTATGTGTATGCGACTGTGTTATCAGAATTTTTGATAAAATGTGCAGATATTTAAGTTGTTAAGCAAGGTATCTAACGCTACAAATATACATATATTGCGAGCAAAAGTATTACTAATATTTTACTTAATTGATAAAATAAGAAGCGTACTAATTAATCTCACCGTTTTGTTGTTGAAGAAGTAGGTACAAGCAGTTTTTGTTTTCTTTTAATACTTCTGCAGTCTCTAGACTTCATTGGTGGATTTTCTTTTTTTATTCTCGTGGATGAAATATATGGGTCCCATGTTAATAACAATTTATTAAATTTTCCGAGTATTTTTGGTCCTAATTTTTTAAAAATCTTTATGTCTTGTTTCTTGAGCCTCTTCACATAATTGGCCAATCGGAAATAATGCGTGCTGTATTATCTCCTTCCCATAAATTAATAATTTATGAATGGAATTAATAATTTATAAACACACGCATTTCAGAGGTTCAGAATCTTAAGTGTTCTCGCCAGCTTTGAACATTATAACTTCTAAAGTGACACGAAATAGGAAATGATTCTTGTACGGTTATTTAAAGAAAGTTGTACCGAAAATATACCTCATTATAAGAGCCTGGGATGTTTTAAGAAGAAAAGATATGCTTTAACAAATATACAAAATTTGTTTAATTTGTCATGTATCATTCAGCATTAATTTTTAAATATATTATTGTTAGTTATTACTGAAAAGATATATTATTTCTTATTGGGAAAGGATGCTCTTTATCATACAAGAAAAACCAAGAGAAAATGAGACGAAACGATGAGGACATCGCATAGAACTGTGCTGGGAAAAATATGCTATTTTCATAACGCTCAACTTTAAACGATCATAGTAACGAAAATATTTTTTCAATTTCATTAATTATTGCTCACAAAGCAATACAAATTGATTAGTTTTCAATTTCGAAAGGTCGACTTTTCGAACAAATGTCCCTAAATTCTTAGATCCGGACTACTGTGCGTCGACAAAGGCGAGACGCGAGTACGTAGTGTGGGGATCCAAGTCTTAATCTGGCAACTCCGTAAGTTTCCCAAGTTTTATAGGTTTCTACCGAATGGATGAGCGACAAGGTGCAAAAGCCGCGAAGCGTCCGTTAATTTACGATCATTTTGCGACTTGCGTAGGCAGCTATGAATAATTTAGCATGGGAAAAAGCTGACATGTGGACACACTTGCTTACAGTACGAGCACTTGCAAATGATAATGCACACCGCGTTAACTCACCTACCCCGGCGTACCCGGCTGATTAAGCCTGAAACAATTTCCGGAGATTGCTGGATAACGGATTAATGATTTATCATCATTTCGAGCGGACATTACCGATTGCTGTCCATTCGCCGAGGTAACAGAACGCTGTAAATCAGTTAACGTTACTTTAGACCAGTTTACGAGCGCCAACGAATCGCCGCGCCGCATCTGCTACATTTCATTCATCTCTATTAAACTGCCTGTGTAATGAGAGCTCATTGAAATTACTCTATCGAGTCGTGTGGCGAACTTGGAAAAATTGCTGGCTCGGAAAAACCGTCTTGAATAATAGTGTCTCGGAGATTAGTTTCCAGTTGCGCGGGACCGTTCCGCGCAGAAATTGCGCACAGAGTTCGTAGGCCAATGATTGAACAGATGGCGAACAAAATTTAGTAATAAATGTGTTTTCAAGTATCCATGCTATGACTCATACGTACTGCTGCATATGCAGTTGCTGATCAATTATACAGGGTCATCCGTTTTTAAACGGACAAACGTAAACCAGCTATAAAGAACCCCAAATGGAACAAGTTTTACCCCTTCCACTTTTTTTGTTTCGGCCTTGACTTCTAGAAAATTGCAAAAAACCATAATTTTTTTAGTTCACATAAACTTGAATATCTCGGGACTCCAGTGATGAATCTTGATGATTTTTCCTTTGTTTGGTTTAAAATAAATAGGGGCATCTTTTTTGTTAACAAAATATTTTTGTATTCAAGTTCATGTGAACTAAAAAAATTATGGTTTTTTGCAATTTTCTGGAAATCAAGGCTGAAACAAAAAAAGTGGCAGGGGTAAAACTTGTTCCGTTTGGGGTTCTTTATAGCTGGTTTACGTTTGTCCGTTTAAAAACGGATGACCCTGTATACCGAGTTAGCTGTTTATGCGCGATGTTGCTTGGGAAATTTTACTGCTGCTTGTTCCTGGGAATGTGATGCATGCAATAACAATCATTCGATCTCGTCAGTTTTTGCTTTCATTTCTTTTTGCAACTCGTGCTCGCAAAGACAAGGGTCGAGTTAGGTTTTAAATTAAGTTAGATGTAGCCCATGTATTTTATTACTGGTTCAACAAGTTGTTAGCATTCGATGAGTTACTATTAACACGTTTCCCAGTGTTTCATTGCTTGCAACTCGGTTCCTAGAAGCATAACTTTTCCACTCGATCGTTCCACGAGAATTTATTGCGAGCAACAAGAAGCGTAAATTATTCTAATGAAGAGTCGTTTGTGCAATTATACTTACCTTTCGAAAGTGAGCATAAAATCTCTGCCATTTAAGCTGCACGTCTGCGCAACCTTGGCGCAATCTCTTGTCAGTTCCATTCATGTTTCCAGCGCACCGTGAATTAACCAGATCGAGCGGTATCAATGATGCGAAAGTTCAAATGGTGTCTCGCTGAGGAGCGAATCTTGTTTCGCAGGGAATGCGAGGCAGGCTAGTTAGGAGAACTAGTCTGAGAAACTTTTCTCTCTCCATATCGCGTGTCTGTTCCGGGAACGCATACCGATTGCAATGGCTGGCGACATCCTTGCAGCTTCCACGGTCGAAAACTCGATTCCGCTCGGCGCCGTTTTGTTTCAACGATAGCGCGAACTCTAAACACCAGAATTTAGTTCCGCGATGGCCGCGTTTAATATTTAATCCAGTGTTTCCAGTCGACTGATCGAGTCGAGCAAAATCGACCGGTCGGTCCAGTTCGATACATTTTTCCTTGCTTCGTAACAGCGAGATATTTAGTAAAGATCTAGAAATTAATACATACCCGAATATTATCTTAGGATTATTGAATTTGAACAGTATATGTTTATCCGCGATGAATGTATAATTTCACTAAAAAGCTTCATATTTGTAACTTCGATATTTATTGGTAATTGCTTCTTACGTAGTTCCTGTTGTCTAATTAATTCTGTGATTATAAAGACAAAGGGATTTATGTGAATGTATAAGTATGGATAGCTTAGGACCCTGGGATTTTTTTAACTGATAAATCACGATTAGCAAAGTGGATCCTCCACTTGTTGAGGGTAGCTATCTCGAGAACAGTGGATTCGTTCACGAGGAAGGGTCGTCCATACTGTTGCAAAACTGGCGGAGGCAAATCTGTGTAAATCGGGGAGGTATCGTATCGGTGTTCTGATACGCGCACACGTTGCAACCGATTACGTAATCCACGAGGTCACGACTTGCACTACCTACCTCCATTAATGCACACACTGCGCCAGATCTACGTGTAGCAACGTGGAGCAACCGTGCTCGTGTCGTTCAACTGGATCAACGGTTGTTGGTTTAGAATTCATTTTTCCAAAGCATTCGCTGCGACAGCATATATTCGATAAGTCGATTTCTTTCAAAATCTTTTTTCCACGTCATTATAGCAAACCAATGCTTCCATTGGCTAAAAACAGGCTAGGTCGTGTGAGTCCGGTGTTGCGATCACACCACAATAATTACATTATCTTATTACTAGACAGCGGATTTTATGCATTTATTACAAAAATGAGCATGTGTAATTTAAAACAGTAAGAAGATTAGAAGAATTGAAAAGTACTGTTATATTAGTTTCAACCTATTAAACATATTCAGAAAGAAAATAAATTGCCATTTAACTCTAGTTGGTTGCAAATCAGGTAGAAAATGTTTATTTTGCATAAAGAACAGCTGTCTACTTATTGCAAGTGATCATATTTGTACTTAGTGCTAGTAGTGACTATATTTAATATGTAGCAATTTGATGCATTACACAACATAGAAATTTATATACACATTATACGTTTTACTACAAAGAACGATATACATATATTTATAGCTGTTAGGAATAATATAATTTGAACAAGGTTCTTGTGAATGTTTAAACATGTATGTATACGAAATTTAATTTTTGGTTTTTTCTATGTGATGATTGTTTTCATATTAAAAATAATTTTTTCTTTTTTGTTTTCTCTCATACTTGTCAGACGCAAAAATGTTTCTTTGAAAAAGATCCACATAGGGATCGAAACGTTAGAAACATGTTTAAATAATTGCACATTTGTTGCTTTCTAAAATTGATCGAACCTAGCGCCGATATCATTCAATTTATTATATTACTAATTTTCATAAAACATTATATCGTACTGATCAATCGAGCACTATCGTCTGACCACGCGAACCTGTTAAAGTTTTTGCATCGAATAAACATCTGAAATCCAATGACCATCGATTATCTTCCCAACCCAGTTCGACTTTCGTTAATTCAAAAACGAGCTAGAGTGATCGCGCAACCGTCTTCGCGAGCAAAGCTCAACATCCGGTTTGCAGAAAGTTCCACTGTTTGGAAGGGTGTTCGATCCCCACGATCATGAGCCATTGTATGTACCAACAAGTTCGCAACTATGAACTCTTATCGCAGAAGAGCTAAACGCCGTTTACCATCGATCCGCTCTTTGTTGTGGCAGAAGCCGCGATAAACCCAGCAATATGCACTTCATCGTTCCCCCGTAAAATCGCACTAAACATCAAAGTCGATTTAGCGTTGCTCATAATTCATTGAATGGTTCATTGTTGCGTCCGGGTGATCCGACAACGATGTAACTGATATCGATGCATGTAAAGTCGAGGGACGACGGCGAAGTCGTCTAGGTCTGAGAATAGCTCGCTCTCGGCACGCCCGCATCGCTTCTGATTTATGCGTGGGCGGTTCGAGTCGAGTTCGCGATGTATCGCGCGGCTCGTCGTAGCGAGAAATCGTCGCCCACGCTGATTGAGAGTACATCCTTCTTTGTCGAAGTTCATCCTCGACGAGGGCATAGGAAACACCGGCCGCTGCCCCAACGCCAGAAAGAGAAGAAAATATATTTCTTCGTATTACCGGCGCGTCTCGAGAGAACTCGAGGCAGCGTACGCTCTCGCGGCATTGACACCGTCGCGTCGTGTTGCCTCGGCTACATCGCACACGAGATTGAATTCGGGATTTCAATTAGCTACAGCCCACTGAGAGTACTTTTCAAACGATTCCTCACTTGTACTTGGAAAAGCCAGGACATTCTCTAAGCTAAGATCGAAGGTCAACGAGTAGACTGCCGGAGGCGTTTGCGGCTCCGAAGTCTTCGGAAAGTAAAATATTAAGAATTAATTTTTTGCGGCGCCATGGTAAAATCATTATTTACAATACTAGGCTCTACTGTAGCGAATATGTCAAAGTGACATACATGTGCTCGTCCAAATAGTAGAGGAAAAAGGAAAGGTGGTGGTGTTTGTGTTTCGTTAATATTTTATCGATCGCAATTTTTGATATATAAGAATTAATTTTTCGCGGTGCCATGGTACGATCATTATTTAAGGTAAAGGTACCAGTAGTTGACCATGTACGAGTAGTTGACCATTTTATAGAACACGAAAAATAAGATTTTTATAAGCTGTACACTTTTGATGAAAGTGAACCTCGGGCGCCATGGTAAAATCATTATTTACAATACTAGGCTCTACTGTAGCGAATATGTCAAAGTGACATACATGTGCTCGTCCAAATAGTAGAGGAAAAAGGAAAGGTGGTGGTGTTTGTGTTTCGTTAATATTTTATCGATCGCAATTTTTGATATATAAGAATTAAATTTTCGCGGTGCCATGGTACGATCATTATTTAAGGTAAAGGTACCAGTAGTTGACCACGTACGAGTAGTTGACCATTTTATAGAACATGAAAAATAAGATTTTTATAAGCTGTACACTTTTGATGAAAGTGAACCTCGGATGCCATACCATCTGTTGGTTAAGTTTCTCTAATATTATTCTCTAAGAACTTGCAACGTCTACTATGTTCCTCAATTAAACTTTTTATGGAATTGATTTGTTTTATTTCTGATTTCATTCTTTAATTGTAATTCGTGCTGGAAATTGTTGAAACTAAATGATAGTAAAATGATTCTCAATATTATTGCTTTAACCCTCTTCCTAGTATAAGTGGTCAACTACTAACGAATAGGAGGTCAATTACTAGATTATTCGTTTTCAAGAGTGGTCAACTTCTGAAGCAATTACTGAATTTCTAAACATGTTTCTTAAATTCGTATAAGTAAACTTTTTTTAAAAAGTGGCCTCGGTACATAATTTAGAAGACTTGAAGAGTGTCTTCAGGCATCGACTCTCGCTATTTGATGACAGAGTAAGTGGTTACTATTTTTCGCGTGGAAAAATTCTCTTAACTGGTCAACTACTAGTACCTTTACCTTACTATACTTGGCTCTACTGTAGCGAATATGTCAAAGTGACATACGTGTGCTCGTCCAAATAGTAGAGGAAAAAGGAAAGATTCTTTACACCATGTACAGGGTGTAAAAAACATTTGGTCCTGGCTGCCATAGGCGTATTCTACGATCTATGAAAATTCTAAGATCTATGAGAAAAGTTGCCGCAAAATTGTCCTGGACCTTGAATTTTAAGGGAAAATTTTTGTATTATTGCATTTTATTCTACGCATCATAGAGACAAAAAGTGTCAAGGGAACCATGAGTCAAAACTCAACTCCCTCATGGTTCCCTTAACACGTTTTGTCCCCATGATGCGTAGAATACAATGCAATAACACAAAAATTTGCCCTTGAATTTCAAGCTCAAGGACAATTTTGCCGATCCGAAGATGTAGAATGCGCCTATGGCAGCCAGGACCAAACATTTCTTTACACCCTGTACGTCCTGTAAACTTAAAAATAGTTTGATCTTTCGGCTACAGAGCACCCCATCTACAATTATCGAGAAACGAGAGGATGCATCTCGCACCGTTGCAATTCTGAAAACGAGAGTTCACCCTCTTAAGAAATTCTCAACCGTTGGACCATTAGAAAATGGCTGATATACAAAAGTGTTAAGCATTACAAAATGAATGAACGACATTACAAAGTTTCTGCAAGCGTACCGTTCACTTGCGTTCACCCGGACAATCGGATGAACAGAAATCAATGAATCTTTCCGTATATTCGCTGTCAATGGAGTCGCAAGGTCCACAGAAACGTCGGTGCCGCTGCAACATAACTACACGCAATTCCGACAAGAGACGTGATGGCATGCACCCGCACGCAGCCGATTCGAATCTCCGATTGCGCACCGTACGTTCATTATCGCGTTATCGCCGCGGCATAGTGCAAGTCCGTTGCGTTTCGACGCCGTGCAATCATTCAACCATGCCGCGATGATAATCGGCCGGCTAGTCATTAATGAGTCGTTGAGCTGCGCGGATCGGTCGGTCGACCGCGAGATGGATCGGCTCCGGATAGATCTGACTCGCACATATTTTTCTTGTATTGCTTTCGAATCTCACTTCCTCGTTGTCAATGATCGTGAATGAAATTAAACTATCGTTAGTGGAAATTAAAGCTACGTTTGCTGGAGCGCTGTTAGGCAATTCACAGTGCAATCCGCGGGTGTTGAACAGCTGTACCTCGATCGACCGCGGCTCATTGGTTCTACATTTGATAATGTTATGCATAAATCTTGAAAATTTGTCGTCTTAATGCATGAAATTGTAAACTTCGGTGATTTATTATCTACCGTTAATATACATGAACTCGATATGTAAATAATTATACATGTATTAAATAAGCATTAGGAGTGTTAAGCAATACATATAATACATCACTATAGTATTGGATTTTGATTTCCTACGGTAATCATGCTCACCAATATTCTTTTCCAATTTCGATTTATCGCTGCGCAACAGTGCAAGCTGCAACGATGAATTGCATTTCATAGATTTAATATTAATTTCGTATACGTTGGATCGAATACAATTTTCCGAGTCACCGTTCACGAGTTTCTATGTTATCGGAAGATTATTTGGTACCGTTATGAGTAGACAGCGGATGTTTGTGTAAAATAAAAATGTTTACCTGGATTACAATCCCAAGTGGAATAAAAATTTTACTGTTCAACATTACACGTACTCATTTTTGTTCTACATGCGTCTGGTCAAATTATAAAAATAATTTCATTCGTAATATTTAATTATAAGAACATTTAATCTTGTAGAGCGCGATTTTGTAGAAACACGAGTACATATACAGCAACTCCCACTAATATTTGGACACTCTTACAAAGACGATACTTTTTTAATATTGTACTATACGATTTGAAATTTTTTGGGAAGCTAGAACAATTACTTTATTAAAGAATGTGAAAAGAAATTTTTTCAAAAATTGCAATTGATCGGAATTTTTGAAAAAATTTGATTTTTTAACTTCCCGATTCATAGGGAAGTTACTGTAATTAACTATTTTATGTGGGCCTATATTGAAAATTTAAAAAATACGTTTCGTAGATCTGTGTCAATTAAACATATCCTGAAAATTTCTTCAAAATCGGTTATCGGCAATAAATCATGAAAATCTGCAATTTTTACCATCTTTAAACGTTTGCAGCTCATTGCAACGTCGACCGATTTTGTCAAAATTTTCAGAATATGTTTTATTGACACAGATCTACAAAACGTATTTTAAAAATGTTCAATATAGGCCCACATAAAAAAGTTGTAAAATGCAACTTTTAGTATTTTTGCTACAATTACGATCAATTGCAATTTTTGACAAAATTCTTTTTTCGCATCCTGTAGCAAACTAATTGCTCTAGCTTCTAAAAAAATGTTCAAATCGTATAGTACAATATTAATACAGTTATCGTCTTTTAAGAGTGTCCGAATATTAGTGGGAGTCACTGTATGTGAAGTACGATACGGAAATAGAAAGTGAAGAAGTGGACGTGACGCGCTCCTTTTAATGGTCTTACGATTCGCTGATGACGCAAGACCTTTAATTCTCTCTTTGCTTCTGCGACAATTTGCACGGGGTTTCCATTATTAGCGCGGGCGCGCGCGAATTAATTTCGCGGACGAGCAGGAAGGAAGGCGTAATTCAACAGTGGCTTTCTACTGGCGTTGCAATTTACTCCGAAATTGAAACAATTAAAACTATTTTTTCCAGCAAGTGATGCAGATTACTGTGCGAGTGTTTGCTCAGGCGGTTCGGTTTCCCTCCAGAAAAGGAAATGCCTGACTGGTTACGACACCCTAATGACTGAACTGCCACTGGATTTTACCGGGACTTATTCACGGAACAACTCATTTCCGCGCATTGTCAAAATCGCCATTATTTCCTTCCACGTCGCGAACCGTTTCCTCCTTTCTTCTACAGGGTGTCCCAAAACTACTCTAGGAGCCGAAAATGGGAGGTTCCTTGGGTCATTCGAAGCGACATTTTCCTTTACAAGGCGTCCGCGGCTTTGTTTAGGAATTATTAACGAAAAACACGGACCAATCAGAGCGCGATCTAGATTGCGATGATACGTTTGGCCAATTCACAGTTGGCGCGTCGGGCCGACAATTGATTAAAATAAAATATTAAATACCATATTTATTACAATATAATCTTTTCGGAGGCGGCGCAAAATTGAAAATTTTCCAAATCACAGAAGTTGCTGATTATGATTTCATTGGAATATTGTGGACATGAAACTCAGTAGGTTGGAAGAGAAGATACATTAACATGTGAAAGCATGTAGAAGAATTTAAGGATTTTCGTAATTTGCAGTGTCGAAAATTTTTAATTTCGCGCCGCCTCAGAAAAGATTGTATTGTACTTAATATGGTATTTAATATTTTATTTTAATCAATTGTATTAACAGTTGGTGCGTATTCATAGAAATCAAAAGAAAATTATTTCAAACTTTTCAATTAATTTTTTTAGTGCGTTTCGAAGTCGGTTTAATTATTATTAATCCTATTTTATGACATTTTTTTATTTCACACTTTTTAGTGGGATTAACAGAATCTGTAATAATGTACAAATAAACAATATACTGATCGAATTCAGTCGGTTAATAATACGAAAGCAACTAAATAGAACATATAATTTTTATTATTACTTAATGAAGTATAAAATATTTCTTAATTCTGTTTTGCACCCTCCTGCCTCACCGTCACCTTCCCCCCTCCAGGGAAGATCAGTTCGTATTTCCGTAATGTAACACGACTGAAGGGAAGTTACATTGTTCAGAAAATGGAAATTTACCCTTCCAGTGCGTTTTACTTGCAATAAAAACCTCAAAGAATGAAAAAATGCAAAATTGTTTTCAAGGGACCAATCCGGAGTCATACACTGCAAAACACAGAAGATTTCCTTCTGATTGGTCCATCCGCCTCGGTATAATCGGTGAACATGCATAAAAAACGAAGAAAAAGGCACATACAGATCGAATTGAGTGACCTCCTCCTTTTCGAAGTCGATTAAGAAGAAAACTAGACGTGTTTTGCAGTCTATGTACAGAACGGTTGGATCGTTTTAGGAAGAATTTGTGTAGCGGATTGTCGTTCAGTGGAGAGACTTCGGTGTGCCACCGCTTTGCTACCAATCAGCCCGATCCAAGTCGTAGACGGAAATCCTGAGGAATCACACTAAAGCCAGTCGTCCTACATAGAAATTACCACGATAGCCCGTGTCAAGGCGTGCGTGTGCTGGTGTACACGCAACTGCGTCAACGACAGTAAAACGGAGTCGCGAACCGACAGAGGAAACGGAGGATTTGTCACGAAGGCAGTTTGGTTTAACTGATCTCATCCGTCTTGTCGCGGACGTTGCTACGTTCTGGCAGCTGTCTTCGTCGTTGTCTCGACGACAACGTTGCCCGACTTTCATTGTGCGCGACAGCTTGAATCACCCCTCACCCCCGTCTTTTTCAAACTGAATTGAATCGTCTCGTCGATTCGAACGGGCCTCAGACTTTTAATATTCGACAGTGGTCACCACACTTAGCCTGTTGCACTTGAAGAAACACTCGCGGTTTCAAGGTTACACTGACTGTACGGTTAGTAAGACGGAAATGCACAGTATCGACGAGTCCTTTAAAGCATAAAACAAATTTTTGAGACGTTTAAACAGTCGTTTGATTATTAGATAAATAACGCCCATACTTGTTGTCTAGCGTTAGTCTATAGTGGCGGAAATAATGATAGGTTCACTTCAATTTGTTGACATAATGTTGCGTTTAGTGCAGTATTTTTGATTTTACTTATTAGTATTTATTTATTCTAATATAATTAACAAAATACACGGCTCAATCGAATAACACAATGTTAATTAACGTCAATTACAAATTTTCTATTACAACACTTGAAATTTAGATGCGAACTAAACATAGGTTCATTATGTATTTTTACAGAAAAAATTAAAAATAATTTAGTACATACTTAGTTGAACCACTTTTGTGTTTTATAACTTGAAAAACTTAAAAAATTGCTTATGACATTTAATGACCTTTTCAGTCTTCTTGCAATTTTTTTGTTAGAGAGACTCATATTGTGGAAAGCAATAATTTGGCCCTTTTCGTTATCATTTAATGACTTTCTTTATTTTATTATACTATTTTTATTTTATTATATTTTTTATAATTTTTAAATTTTATAAATCTGCGTACATGCCATACAAAAACGTTCAAAAAATTGCACTATGAATAGACATTTTTAAATATTTCACCGTGAACCTAAGATTATTTCGTATCTTGTACTCAATAATTCTCAAAGTATTTTTTAAACAGTTTATTTTACCTTTTCAGTCTCTTTGCAATTTTTTTGTTAGAGAGACTCATATTGTGGAAAGCAATAATTTGGCCCTTTTCGTTATCAGTTATATTAAATTAAATTTTATAAAATTTTAGAATTTTATAAAAGTCTTTACACTAATACTGTTGATAGTCAACTGACTGCTTATACAATATGTAGAAAACATTTTTGTGTGAGACAAAAATAAATGCCATAGTACAATGGATTGTTGATTATTAATAACAGACACGAGCAGTGTCGATTAGAAGGTTACTTTTATTCTAGTGCGGACTTTCAATAAATTAATTAAATTAAATTATTGTACACGAAAGGAATTTGAAAAACTCCTTTGGTAGTTTGAGTGTCTAGTATTAACTTTTATCTTAGAATCGGCACGAATTAATCAATTATGACAATTACAAACACCTTGGATATACCAAAATAAAAATTGTCTGCATCTATTACCAGAAATAGAAACCGAATCGAATGCTATTTCTTCCCTTAATGATTTTAATAGAGAAGAGATCATATATTGGAATTTCATTTTTTTTAATTTTCCAACAATTTGAATTTTATCTACTCAATTTTGCTATAAATGCATGAAGATCCACAGTCTGGTAATGACTGTAAACCATGGAGTTCGCTTAAAATTTACTTATCTTCGGTCCTGTAGCAACGTAGAAGCATAACTCTCGTTCTAAAGTACGTATGTATTCAATATGCGTGAAACTCGGTGAACTCACGCGTGTCATGAGTGTCACGGTTCGCCATTGCGTGTGGACGTGTCCAAGTCAAGAAATGTGTGCCATTAAGATGACATTTACAAACGTTAGAACCACTTTCTGCGTCCCACGCGTCACCATCAAAGAGTCCTGATTGTTACGTCACGTGCTTCATTCTATTAACATCCTTTTTTTGTGCGTGCTGATATTAATTGCGGAGCATCACGCAGATCGATATATTCTTGTCTCCCATTCATCGTTGCGACACATGCTTGCTTAATAATCACCGTGTAATTAGCGGAGAAATAATCAACGAAATTAATCTCCGCGTCGCGTACCATTTGCATATTAGAGCAACTACGTCATTTAATACGAAATTTAATTATCGTTAAGTGAGAATTTGCATAAAGATCCGCAGGCTAGCTATATCCATTTTATTTCAGCAGAATTTTATGAACCGACTCACATCTGTAACAAATAATTGCTGTAGTTCCCATGATACCAATGTGTGAAAGTTCAATACTGCATTTTTATTTATCACAAAGAAATTCCTGAAATGTATACCTGCAATAGATTGAGAAATGATGTAATGTAGCAGTTTTGATCAATTGCTTGATTGTATCAGCATTGATTAGAACGATTATTCCAGAGACCGTTCGTCACGTGCGATCCATATTGTTGAATTACGAACGCGAAGTTCAAGATCGTTATTTATTATTGCTGTTTCGAGCTGAATCATTAAATCTGCCTGAACAGAAGAGAATATTACAGGAAGGACGACGAGCGTCTTTGCATCATGCAGAGCTCCGAAACGAAAGGTCACGTAGGATAACGCGAATCCGTGAGGCCTCCGCGTTCTGTGATAAAACATAAGTACATACACCGGAGAGCTGGTCTTGTTGGTTTCCTCTCCATCTATGTTAAACAGTTATTTGCTACGTTGTTATGGTCGTGACGGTATATGTGTATCTCTGCATTAGTTGCTCGGTGTACTTTACGCTGCGCAGGGCACGTTAATCGAACTTTAAGTACACGCTAGGCCGAGTGTGTGATTGAGCACGAATGTTGTTTGAGAATCGACATTAATGATTCCAACGAAAACGAATACATTAACGGTGAGATATACAAATGTATGCGGAATCGAGCCTCGGCGGAGGTTCCCTCTAGTTGCAGCAAATGCATACAAAGTCCTGAAAGCCTGAAATACATTAATTAGAATTATATAATGGGGACGACTCATCGCGCCGGCTTCTCGTCTCACTTCCCAATTATTATTAATTCGTGCAATTATCGGAAAACCTTTCTTTTGAGGCAGAACTTTATGTAACGCCAGTTTAAAATATTTTTACGTTACGGATAAGAAATTTCGTTTCTTTTGTCATAATTACGAGATAGTGGACTCTTATGCGAAAAGTCAGTCGATGGGATCGGAAATTACGAATTCAACAATTAACCCGTCAGTTTGCTTCTGTATGGAGCTGGATTAAAGCGGCCCCTAGACAATCAATATTATTATCGTTAATATATTGCACGATAATTGATATTTTACAATATTATTGATCGTCTGTAAATCAAATTGAAAGATCGCGGAATACATTGAGTCTTCAACAAAAAGAGTTTGATTTTTATCACACAATCTCGAAAATATTGCTTCGTCTGTGGGTAATATTGCACATTATTGGCTCAGTTCTATCTTTGCTATCGCAAAGTGAATCTTCAATTTTCAAGTATGGTTACGAAGGAAAAAGAGGAGGAAAGACAATACATTTTAGAATCTATTAAAAGTTCATCAAATAATGTACCATCTAGTCGTAGAAAGTTTTGAAAATCGATTCAGTTGATCACTTAACAAATTTCCTCTTCTCACAATTCAATGGCTACACAACTTGCTTGCGTTTTATTCCACGTGTTAACTGCAGTATTATCAGTCGTGCACTAAGTTATTGAGCAATAATATTGCGTCGTGTGGGTGAGCCAGCAATATTATTGTGCAATATATTATGCCATATATTGACGATAATATTGAACGTCCAGGGGTCGTTTAAAACTTGTGTCCACACTCTACCTTCCCCTTCTACGACGTTATTCAATAGAATGCAATTTTTTAATAAATATAATTTAATTACGAAAAGTTCAAACGGAAAGTTCAATGTCAGTCACCGGCGACTGACAGTTAATATTTTTATTTATCAAAAATCGTGACACGGTATAAGATTGCGACATTTCGAAGCTTCGACACTTCGAAGACTACGAAGACTTCGAAACTTCGAAACTTTGAAGCTCCCTTCGTTCCTTCGAAGCTTCGAAGTCTTCGAAGCATCGGAAAAGTTACAGCCCTAGTTCGTACTCCTTTCCTTCATCTGGCTCAGTCAGTACAGCATAGATTGACACGTTTAACAGTACTTTTGACGGATAACGATTAAATAGAGATTTCAATACTAAAAATTAAAATTATTTTCGTTCCTTGGATGTCATGTAGTCAATGTCTCCACGAATGCACAAAATGATCTGCAGTCCAGTGCTACAACTTAAAAGTTCATCTGCGATACAGCATTGCGTATCTGAAAGACCTTTTAAGTCGCGTGCATAAACCACTACGCAACAGACCGGCTGATAACGCAGAAGATGAGATAGCGAGTAGAGATGAAAACAAATGTGGTTATTGTGTAGAGGCGGTGGAAAGCATCGGCTCTGTTGGTCGAGGTTTGTTTTATTAGTAAAAGGTCTTCTGTTTTATGCAAGTGACGCACGTGTGCGGTCGCGTTCCTCGGCTCGTGTGAAATTATTCAGACGCCGGTTCCGGCAAATGGTTGAGCAGGATGTGCACGGGTGGTTTCGCCCGGACCCGGTTCCCTAGTTCGGTCGCGTTTACACCCGAAGCGGGTAAGGGTCTCCGATATTTTCGCTCCCTTAAAGGTGCCTCCTTTTTCCGTTCCTCGGTCTATCCTTATCTCGCCGTATTCTTCAACAGGGGATACACGAAAGTTCACTTTGCACGGCGTGTCAAAGGTTCCCCCCGGGGATCCGCCGCGCCGTAACCCGCGTTCACCGTTCTCCAACTGGGCTTTAATTGCTAACACGATAAACGGACGTCAGGTTGCGCCTCCTCCTCTTTTTCAACTAAAGAGCCTAGCGAGCGGATATTCTGCGTTTTCGACAACCGACTATCTTGTCCGGCGAAAGGAGAAATTACTTTCCTTTCCTCGCGAATCTCACTTTCGTTGTGATTCTCAAAGCCCTGAGAAAAGATGGTCCGAAGGCGGACACTTTCAGAACAAATGTGTAACGAGTAACGATTAACCGATGAAGACTGCCACTGCTGACCAAATGACTCAGAGCACAACATTAATTTCGAGAATCAAAAGATCAATCATTTCTTTTATCGCGTCGTATCCTACTCATCAAAAGGATAAAAACTTCAGAAGTAACCATAGGTAAAAGTTGAACCGTTCTCTTAAAAAATTATAATGAAATATTTATCAAACTGATTTTATTTATATTACATGTTCGATATATTACTAATTATAATTTCCAAGGGCTTAATAAGATCTGAATATAAACTCCATCTGACCGAGGAATGAAAATATAAATAAAATTAGTTTGATAACTTTATCATAAATTTTTAAGAGAATTTTTAAGTTTTACCTTGAAATTGAAGATAAATACAAACTTTATGACCCGTTGATCGTGAGATATTGGTAATTTATTATTACACTACGGATGTTCATGCAATTTTTAATTTTTGTAGATTGAATTGAATGATTTTTTTTATACAAAATTAATAACAATCGTACCAAATTGAATTTCGTATTCTAAGTTTTTTTTAAAATGTTAGTAGGGTAACTGCACCAGTGAATAAACGGGCACCAATAAATAAACGCTTTTGTATATTTCAACAAATTTTAATCCGCACGGCATACCAGCGATAAAATTGTGATTAAAGAGTTAAATAAATAGAAGAATATTGTTTAGTAATTTTGTTCATTCATTGAACTATCGTTGTTCAATTACTAGAATGTAGTGTTAATTGACTGGTATTTTTTATATTTTTTATTTAACGTTTAATGAAGAAAAATAATAATAATTTCATTTTTGACAAATGAAGTATAGGGAGCCATTTGGCATATGCGAGATTCCTTTAATTCACACATTTATGTTTACATAAAATATCTTCCTGAACAATTTCTTATATGTTCATTCACTGGTGCAATTACCCTACTCCATAAATGCATGAAGATCCGCTATCTATTATGTATTCCGTAAAAATCGACTTTCATAAATTTCCATGAGGATCGTTCTCCATCTTATGCATACATAACTGATTGCGTTTCTTTGATTGTTTCAGCTTTTGTCTCGTGTTCGCCCAGCCCCTGCAAAAACGGAGGAGTGTGCGTGTCATCGCCGCGCAGCGAGTCGCATTGCAAGTGAGTGCATATATTTCACCATTTCAATTATTATAATAGCGCGTTGTCATAGCCCAGCCCTATGCGACCTCAAGCGTCGTTTGACGCGCGTGTCAAATGATCGTGCGCGGAACCGTTGAGTTCGCCGTCTTGACGATTGGCGAGTGCCTTGAACGAATAGAAAGAGAAACAACGTGCAAAAGAGGGAACTAAAGATAACGCGCACTCGAGAGCGCAACAGGGAGTAACGAGGGTGGAGAGGGGGGAAGAAAGAGAAAGAGAGGGAGGGCAAGAGAACCGGACGTCTCGTTGCGTCCCACGCGGAAAAGACCAGAAACAGAGGAAACATCAGGAAAAGGGATGCCGTGAAGACTGGGTGGCAGGAAGATAGACTCATTTGAAAATACTTTAATCGAGATCAAGGGGATACGGTAGCCTCTGATGCTAGGGTATTTAATAGTGCAATCAACCTCCACGCTTTAAAACAGTTTGGCAACAGTGATGAACATACATTTGCATCAATCTAACGCTTCAGTTTTGCTATCGTTACAGGTTTTTCTTTTTAGCAATATCTTTATTGCTATTAAGGGGGTAGAGTACCCACGTGACATTACTAGAATCTAACCAGAATATTACTAGAAAACAAGTGAAAACAGGGGTTTACGCGGGAACGTTTCACATCCTCATACGATTTTATTTTGAGCTGAGTGAGGGCTCATTCGAAAGAGGAAGGTTGCATGCAGTGCGCTCTTCTCATGTTTTCTTTAGATGATGTTTATATGAAGTAATATGAGTGTCCAAAGTAGGCGAAACAAATGAAGAAAAATTCCGGAGATTCTAATGTATTTTTCGTGCACAAAAAGATTTTTTCGCGAAAAAATCGAGAAGACCGCACTGCGTGCAACCTTCCTCTTTCAAATGAGCCCTCACTCAGCTCAAAATATAATCGTATGAGCGTAGATTCGTAACAACAAAAGTGTAAAGGGCATGAAGCCACTCGGATCCATTAATAGCAATGAAGATAATGATTAAAAGAAAAAAACCTGTAATTATAGCGAAATTGAAGCGTTAGATTGATGCAAATGTATGTTCATCACTGTTGCCAAATTGGTTTATCGCGCGGGGGTTGGTCACAATGAAAAATACTATGGTCACGTGGAGCCTCTACCCCCTTAATGGACTCGAGTGGCTTCAAGCCCTTTATATTTTTGTTGTTACGAATCTCCGCTGACAGTTCTCCTGACTAAGCGCCATCTCGTTTAAGTAGCTGAACTAAAATTGATTCTAGACTTGCTCTAGACTCTGTCTGTATGAACGAAAGATGGGAAAGTTGAATGCAATCACGGGAAACAATTGTTTGTCTATACGAGCATATTATGAGCTGCACAAAAGTTTTTTTGACAGAGGAAGGTTCAACACAGGCCGCTGTGTTTAGTATATTAGTAACAAAAGTCTTTTTGTGTTTAGAAAAATACATTAGAATCTGCGGAATTTTTTTCAATTTTTCCCCCTCCTTTGGACACTCGTATTATTAGATATAAACATAATCTAACTAAATCATGACCAGAGCGCGCTGTGATGAAACTTCCTCTTTAGAATGTGCCCACACACAGCTCATACGAGCATATTTTGAGCTGCACAAAGGTTCTTTTGACAGAGGAAGGTTCATCATAGCCCGCTCTGGTCATGATTTACGTAAAAACAACCGTTTTGTATTAGAAAAATACATGGGAACCTGAGGTTGGTTGTCTCGACTTGTTTGCCCTACTTTGGAACGTTCATATTATTAAATATAAACATAATCTAACTAAATCATGACCAGAACGCGCTGCGATTAACCTTCCTCTTTAGAAAAAGCCTTCACACAGCTCGTAACATGCTCGTATAAGGTTAAACAATCGTTTTCAAACACTGTTTTACTTGTTTTTCTAGTAATATTCAAGGCTACTGTACTATCCATTATGTCGTCTTATTTTTCGCCCGAGCTAGACCCTTCCTGAAAAATTAGTCATAATTAGACAGCCGATTTTAGAGATTTCTCACAAAAATGAGTAGCTATAATATAGAACGAGTAAAGATCCACTGTTTATTTATGACACATTTTTATTTTGTTTTCATCGCTATTTATTGCACGTCGATGACAAAGTAGGGGTATGTAATACAGTTCTATTTTATTTTCACTACCATTTTGCTACAGGGGAAATAATCGTACGATTGAAGAAAGACTTCAAATGACCTCGGAAGTCTCAACCCCTGCAAGATTTTCCGACATTTTTGGGACACCGTGTACATTTTAGTAGAATTGGTGACGTGATAAACAATTAAAGGTAAAAGTAGGTTGCACGCGGGACTGTTTAGCAATCATCGATTTTTTCCGAAAGGGAAATCAGTGTATCCCCGGTCGCGATTGACCGCACGATTCGATCGCGCGAAATGACGCTCGGACTCGCATCGATAGAACATAATCTCAACAGAATAGCGTGGGATGGTATAGAATGAGATGGAACGCGATGGGCCGGGATCCGGTAATAGCTGTAATAGTTGCCAGTCGTGACCCAGCAACGCATCTAAATTACCTTTATCTCGAACCCTTGTGGGTTTCACTTTTGTATCAGTCAGCTCGACACCTCCGTTGATCCGTTATTGACCCTCTTATTACACTGCCCACGGTATGCAAATGGTAACAGTTGTTGAGAATTTGGGAATCGGTGATGCCACATCGAAGCTACCTCGCCTTGCATTCCATTCTTATACAAGACAATTTATAGTCCCAGAGGACCACACAGCGGGAAATATCTGTCAGATCGTGAGCTAATTTACGAGTCATTTACCGTTACAAATTGCCCTCCGAATTTTCATTTTAGTCAACGAGACAAGCTTTCTTACACAATTGTAAATTCGAAAAATGTAGACATAAATATGGGCCAAATTATATGGTGTTTGGTCTTGTTTTAATCAGAACATTGTCAGAAACAACCCAATAAAAGTCTCATAAAAAATAATGAAAAATAAAGCATTTTGAATTGGCATTACATTGTGAGAACACGTGAGCATTTAAATACATCGCGATTTTTGCCCGTTCCACGAACAGCCTCTGGGACAAAAATCAAGAGATTACTGTACTTGCATTTCGCGCATGAGGAACTTCAGAAGCATCGTTTTGAACATCGTCAAAGATGATTTCTTTGATGCGTGTGGTTACATCTTGCCGTAAGCTGTGGATAAAGTAGCGAAACTCACAATTTGAGATTCGGGAGTCAACTGACACGATGCAACACGCTCCAAACAAAACATAAATGCGAGCTCGATCCCCTCCACGAGTTTTCTCCCACTCTAGAAGCATTAGACGCAAGTAATGTACCTGTGAGATACGCGCGAGTACCGGAAGGTTAAGATACTAAGTTTAATTGCGAGTCGGAGATAATGATGCTACGCGCTCGTGATCTCAGGGTTCAATTTTTAGTCACTGCGTTCCCACTTCTATTTTCTTCTTATTTCATCTTTCTTTTGATTATACTACTCTTATCTTGCTCACCGGCCGGGACCGGCCATACCACCACCTCACCCGGAGGCCGCCTTCAGCGAGGACTAATTCATCTCGTTGCGAATGCGAACAGCGCTAATCTCGCGTTGCAAAGCTACGCTTTTCAAAGCAATTCTGGCTACGTGTAATTTGACGGATACTAATCGCGGCGAACTGTTGCAAGCGTCAGCACGCGTGTAAATCCATTGCCGAGTTAGGGATACGAACCTCAACGCTGCTATTAATGGTGTAACTCAATGAAAATTTCAGTTGTTGCGTGACAACAATTCTGTACTTCTTTCCTACACTGTTTTTATTATTTTTAATTCATTATTAATTGAATTTTATTATTGCTTTTAAATATCTCGCTAGATATGGGAATACCATTAATTATCTAACTGACCATAAATTTAAGGGGAATTACTTTTTTCTCGGTCAAAAGTATCGATACTTTACGATTTTTTATGAACAAAAATGTAACATTAATTAATTTGAAGTTAATTAGTTATTTGAAGTTATGAATTTGAAGTTATTTGAAGAAAATTAGTGTTACGTACATTTCTTCAGTTCAGTTAACTTAAAAATACAGTTTGAATTGCCCCTGAACCAGGACCCTCCAGTTCATCTTAAATCAAAGTTCCAATGAGATTTCATTTTATACACATCGTAATTATATTATAATTATATAGACATTAAAATCTTGTATTCTATCCTATCCTATTGAAAATATTAATAGCAAACGCAGTTCTACCATGAAATGTTTCAAATCAGAACCGAGAACGTTTGGGATACTTGCAAAGTAGCTATATTTGTTCAGAGATTGGTTGAACCGTGTGCCGATAACATTAAAAGTTTAAAATTAAGTAAAATCGTCTATCCGTCACAATAACAAATTTGTAAATATTGGAATTCCATTAATCATTTAACTGACTATGAATTGAATAAAAGAGAATTTAATAGCGATAGTAAAAAGCTTCTATGAATAATATTCCTCCATTGTTCCATCGAATCTGTAGCTTGAATCGTGGCGAATCCCCGATCGCTTTACATAGCTTCCACGCAAAACGGCGATGATCCGACACAATAACAAATTTGGCTAGTGCCACTTGACAATATGGTGAGTTAAAGTTGCCGCTAACGGATGGAGGATTCGACACAATGGAGTGGAAACCATCCCCCATGCGATCACGTGCACACTCGCGCATTCATGCGCCCGTAGGTTCCGCGACGATACTGAGGATACACACGTGCCCCTGCGGCACAGCGATCGCATAGATCTGCTCGCACAATGGAACTGCACTTGCACAGTTACATGTTTACGTGGATGCGCTAACGCGTGCGTTCAAATGCATCGCGAGTGGACAGGTCACGTGTGCTGGCACGTGACCCCCATGGAGTTTGCATCGGAGCTTCGACAGCTCGGAAGGGTTCGCTTGTCCGGAGAAATAATATTATTTTTCTATTTCGATCTTTCTCCCCCTCCGACCACAGTATCGATCAAGCGAATATTTGTTATTTCACAAAGTTGCAAAATATAATCATAAAAAAATTATAGCCCGCTTTTTAAAGAGACTCGATGTCTATCTTTGCTACCCCATTGCTGTAATTTCAATCTTATAGCTGAACAGCTGACCTTTGTCTAAAATCGAGTTTTAATTATTCAATAATTTAGCTGGACTGGAAATAATACATACAGTGACTCCTATTAATATTCGGACGCTCTAAAAAAAACGATAAATGGTTAAACGTTGAACTATACGACTTGAATTTTTTGGAGAAGCTAGAACAAATAGTTTGCTACAGGATATGGAAAAACATTTTTTCAAAAATTGCAATTGATCGGAGTTGTAGAAAAAATACTAAAAGTTGCAGTTTACAACTTTTTTATGTGGGCCTATATTGAAAATTTTAAAAATACGTTTTGTAGATCCGTATCAATTACGTGCACTGCAAAAGTTTCAAAGAAATCGGTTGAAAGATGTGAGAATCTACAAGGTGAAATTTTTTATTAATTGGATTAATTATATTAATGGAATATATAATATATTTTGTATAGATTTACTGCAGTTATAGCCCGAAAATCGTGAAAATCTGAAATTTGTACCATCGTTAAACGTTTGTAGCTCATTGCAACGTCGAACAATATTGACGAAATTTTCAGAATATGTTTAATTGACACAGATCTACAGAACGTATTTTTTAAGTTTTCAATATAGGCCCACATAAAAAAGTTGTAAACTGCAACTTTCAGTATTTTTTCTACAACTCCGATCAATTGCAATTTTTGAAAAAATATTTTTCCACATTCTGTAGCAAACTATTTGCTCTAGCTTCCCAACAAAAATTCACGTCGCATAGTTCAATGTTAAATCAGTTATCGTTTTTTCAGAGCGTCCGAATATTAATGGGAGTCACTGTACATCGATATTTTGAAACGATAAATCATTCTGGAGTTTTCAATTTTACTAAATTTGTTTTTCTCACAATATATTAACGTTCTCTTAATAAATACATTTCCTAATAATAAAAAAAAATTATAATATGAAAATCCACAACTAATGATATCTTCACATAGTTCAACATATATGTACATTTTCAAATGTAATTAATGATTATTATAATTATAGTTTCATGTGTTTCGCAGTGAATACAACTTTGGATCCACGTTTTTTGTACTTCGGCCCGGAACATGTAGTCGCCCTTCCTGGTTATAAAGATAACGATGAGTGGTTTTCGTGCGTCCAGGCTTCATTCTTTAGTCTACCTTTCGGTCATGATTCACCGTAACTGTTTCCTCACTCTTGGTACTTTTTCCTTCCCCGAGGTTTTACGACACCGCGGCGCAGACGAGATTTACGGTCTTCGGTTACAAAAAGCGGGGGAACTTTTTTCGGTTTCTACTTTTTTATTGGGGGTAAACTTTTGGTAAATCGATTAATGAAGTTCCCGCTTTGAATGCGCAGCTGCGACCGTTAACCCCGGGAATTTTTTCGTCGCACTAGCTCGACCTGTGTCGCACACACGAGGAAGGGTTCGTCGAACGGAGCAACATATGCACGGTGATGGATGATGGCGTGCAAACGCATCCCCTATGCGAGTCACGGGGTGCTTTCGAACGGGCGTGTACGTTTGTATTTCGGATCGTGCACGGGTTGATGGTTCCTTTGAGGAAATAGCTTAAATTCCGAACGGCCAAGGGTTGTTTCGAGCACGAGAAATCCGTGTCGGACTCTAGTTACAATTGTCGTTCGTTTGCATATTGTGCAGCATGTGACCCGGCTCTAAGAGGTGTGGTCAACGATGTAGACATGAGACTAATTATACCGCGTGATTTATGTTCCCCGCAGGTATGGCCGTTGCATTTTAAAGAGCCGACCGTGTTGCTGGACGGTCTTTCCTTGCCGAACGTGTTTCTCTTTATTAAAAACGCATTGCACAAATCGTTACATTCGTTAACAAAATATTGCAGTGTGACGCGATGAAAATTCATGATAAATCCCTTAACCAAAGCCACAAGGCCAGCTCGATTTTAAATGCAATTATCTATCGAAATTTGTTGGTAGAAAGAATACATATTTGTTGTAACATACACCGGATTTTACTACTAGACATTTACAGATTAGCTACTAGAATTCTACTAATAACCTTTATTTATTTATTTATTATTGCTGTAAACCAAGTGATTTTATGTGTTTATAGTTGTTCGAATGTCGACATAGTGTACCTAAGTACCAATCTTCAAGCCTAAAGCAATTTATAGATGCCTTGGCATGAACGTAGTAGCATTGTAATCAATCTCCCTACAATATTTTTCGTATTTCAACCTAGGTTTCAAATGAGTAGTTGGTATATATTGCCATTTTTAAAATAACAAGGCTACATTTATCAAATACGTTTGATGACCTAGAATTCTACTAATAACCTTTATTTATTTATCTATAATTGCTTTAAACCAAGTGGATTATAGCAAGTACAATATTATTACAATTGGCTTACATTAACTAAATGAAACGTTATTTCTAAATTCTAACGGAACGTTGTTTGAGAAAATTAAAAATTATTTTCAGACCTTGTATATCAGGTTTACATAAGAAGGAACTAATACAAAGAGGGAAACAGTACTTGCCTTTGAGGAGCTTTGTTTCTAATGTGTTACGTTCGTTTTCGTAGTCTGGACATTGCCATATAACATGATTTAGATCCTGGAGCTCATCTCCGCATTGGCAAGCACTGTTAGCTATAAACTTAACCCTAGCCAATGATCCGTTTAAATTATAATTAAATTATAATGATTAGCACGACATCCAGTAACAAAAAATATAATATGGCTTGCCTTCATTCTTGTGATAAAGTCTTAATAACCTTTATATTGGCTGCATCTAAAACAAGTTTAACTACCTTTAGTTAAACGATAATCCCAAAGGAAGTTGTTCAAGTATATTATTTAACTTGTCGACCATAGGAAATTCAGCTGATTAAATGTTAATTAATACATCTGTCAGATTCGTTAAAACTTGTAATTTACCTACTGCAATTTTGTTTCCCTATACAGTGAAACTTACACGTGTTGTCCACTTCAAAAATTGTATAGAGACTTCAAGGGCTGATGATCGGTAGCTGCGAGATAAGAAGCACAATGTAACATCGAAAAGCGACACGAATCCGACTGTAAATGTTTATCAGCTAGTTGGAACCATGTGTAGTCACCCTTCGGAGCGACAATCACCGGCAGAAGACGCAGCACGGTTCTGTCTTCTCTCAATGTCACAGAGATACTCCCTTGGTTCCTGCCATTGGTTGATGCAGCGGCGTCCAAGTGGTGGAACACGCCGCGAATTGATGGGTACCATTAGTAGCAATCATTGCCATCTGTTCTGTCGGGAAATGTTCTACGCTCGTTCTGCGAACTTATCTGTCTGACGCGCGTTACATCGAATGATTTAGATAGACTACGCGCTCGCGCACGGCGCGCTCTTATCGTCCTTTCAAACGGGCTATTCGCGAGCAGAAGTTTGATCAGCCTTGAGGCAGCCACGGGCTGGAATTAGAGGAACACTCGCATTGTGCGAAGATAAATCACAAAGTCAGGCCGCGAGGCCTTTGTTCCACGAGTGAATGGACGCGAAGGAGACACGAACCGATCGACAGTGGATGACGAAGGTTGCCGGGGCGCTGTCAAAATACCCGTGTTCCTTTTTTTCGTTATTTTTCCCGTGGACGCGCACCCCGCGGCGATCGCGTCATCGTCCGTTATCGTGCGCTTTAGGGGTACACCTCGGCGTTGTTTTACCCGGGGTCTCCGATGCGTGTGCACGCATCCACATTCCGGCGGGAACAATACGCGTGCACGTACGTGCAATTTACTCGCGCCGCGGTGCAACGACGCCCTATCGCCGGAGTGCATCAGCTACCGAGTACTCCCAGTTTTTCCCGCTTTGCCGCGAAGATCGACGCGCATTAATGGCGGGGCCGATACGCATCATGGCGTCTAATTTATTTCCCAATTACCACGGCTCGTCTATTCCCAACTTATCTATCGCCGAACGAACTCTACGCAAGTCGGAATCGTTGCAACGGGAACCCCCGAGCTAGCAATCGGATCACCGGCATCGGCGACAGCCTGTGTGTTTGCACACGCAGGACCATTTCCCCGACGCGGCGGGACGACCGAAGTCCTCTCCCCATTTGCATTACCGATCACCCAGATATTGAGCACCCCTGAACGAATAACTAACTTCATGCCCGCGGGGCCTTGGATCGTGGCCACTCGGCCGTGATCGGCGATCCTCGTCCAGACGTATCTAGACAGAGCCAGAGAGACCCTGGGGCCCGTCGGAGCGAGAGAACGGACTAGAATCGACGGAGAGGGGAGCGAGAGGAGCTCAATGGAGAGAAGGGCTGAGCGAATGGAGCGAAAGAGAAGGAGGGGAGCACCGTCTGAACGTGAGCGCGCTTTCCCACGCCCGCCGCGCATGCGCCGAGTATCCTGGCCCCTCGTGGACCCCTCGGCTCCCTCCGCGAGTAATCGGTTCTCTTGCACTTCCACTCCTCTCTCTCTCTCCCTCCGTCCGAGGGGACGTCGACGTTTCACCCTCCTCGTCTCTCTCTCGGGCCACGTAACTTCTTCTCCCGCATCAGTTCTTCTGACTTTGTTCCTCGTTTCGCTTTCTTCCTCCTCCTCCTCGCTCTCCCTCTTACTCTCTGTCTCCGCTCCTCCCCACCTCCCCGACCCATCGACTGACCCCCCTACCTCCAGATATCCGCATAGATTCAAGTGCGGACGTCTGCCGTTCTTTCTCTCCGCCGCGTTCTTTCTCCGTACACCTCGTCCGCGAACAATATTCGCTTCAAGTGGTGGAAACCACTTGTCTCCGGCGGTGGCCGGCTCCCTCGGCCCAGCGCGCTCACCTTCTCCTTCCACTTCTTTCGCCTAGCAATAAGCTGCTCTAATTATCTTCGACCTGTTTGTCAGCGGATGCCGCCGATCCTATGAGACATCGGGCCCGATTGAACGCGCCGCGCTGCTGTTTTCTACCCGCTGACTTCTTGCCCCTTTTTCCCGTGGGTGGCACGCGAAGTTAATCGATTCATTGGTTCGCGGAACACCTATGGAAAATCTACGCGTTAGCCTCGACGACGACGACGACAACGTCCACGCGTTTCTCGGAACATCCGAGATGATAGATCTTTACCAGCGCACGACTCCTGGGTGAAGCAATAATAATTATCTGCCTATGAGCATTATCATAACGACCAGCGACTTACAATAGCATCGTTCTTCGATGTAGTCCTCCGAGTTTCCAACGCTGCCGGTGCATCGCTGCTTTGTGCACTCCGGTGCAATGCTTTTTGCTGAAATAAGAACGCAGCAAGCACGGTTCTAGGTTCTCTTCTGATCGTTAGGATAATTGTGCCGGTAGTCGGCCATTTAAGGCCAGTAGTCGGCCATCTTACATGTTGTTATTATTTGTATGATGTTGTCTACGTTTTTTATGCGAGAAAAAATGTACCTACAAGGAGTGATTTCTGAAATCATTCGAAGTAACTTTTCCCTTTGCGATAATCTTTTCCGCGGATTGGTGGAGGAGTTATTAACGAATAAGACTGATCGATCAAAATCATCCCGTTGGAGAAAATACACCATTTTTGGGACACCCTGTATAGGACTTTGTTAGTAGGTACCTCACGTTTTTGAGCAATTTAGTTTCAGGAATAACAAATAATTGAAGTGAATAAATTGAAATGATTAAAGTACTTACGCTACACAAATTAGAAGTGCGTGAAACATTATCCGAGGTTTACGAGGTGGTTTCAGCTTCAATAAATTGAATGTGATTGGCCGATGTTCTCTTCTATTATGGTTCCACATGTGTTATTGCGCGTGTCTTGGAAATTGGTACAGCTTTGACGTTCTATATTGTTGGACTGCGGATTTTACGCATTTATGACAAAAATGAATACAATGTCACACAAAATAGCGAAAATATCTGACAATTTGAAAAATGCGATTACACTGCTTGTGGTCTAATAAAATTATTAAGAAAAGGAGTAAATGTTTATGCATCTGAGTCGGAAAATTATTATTTTGCATAAAAAATTCGCAGTCTATCATAGGGTAACTGCACCAGTGAATGAACATTTAAGAAATTGTTCAAGAAAATATTTTATGTAAAAAAACATGTGTGAATTAAAGGAATCTCATATATGCCAAATGGCTCCCTATATTTCATTTGTCAAAAATGAATGAATCACAAACAAATTGAAATTATTATTATTTTTCTTCATTAAACGTTAAATAAGAAATATAAAAAATACCAGTCAATGAACACTGCATTCTAGTAATTGAATAATGCTAGTCAAATCAATGAACAAAATTACTAAACAATATTCTCCTATTTATTTAACTCTTTAAGCACAATTTTATCGCTAGTATGCCGTCCGGGTTAAAATTTGTTGAAATATACAAAAGCGTTCATTTACTGGTTCCCGTTTATTCACTGGTGCAGTTACCCTACAAAAGACAAGTGTAATTTTCGAATACGACCAAGAAGTACTGTAGACCTGAGAAGAGTGGGGTTAAAATTGAAAATAAGTTTCGCAGTTCTTTTTTTCAAGGAAGGTGGATAAAGTTTAAAAACAGTCCACCTCCCGGGACAGCCAATGGCTGCCCCTCTACTACGCTGGTTCACTAAATAGCTTTCCGTGGACCTACTTTTGCATATACGCCCGGCGCCAACACGAATTTCCCACGCATGTTCTCGTCTTGAGGAGTTTCGCAGTTCTGGAGCGCAGGATTAAGAAGATTTCGCGAACGTTCCAGGAGCTAGGGACTGAATATTTGCAGGAAAGATTTCAATGAGCAGGCGTGGTCCATAAAAGTAATTCCGAAAGAAACGCGAGAGACGTCGGGGCAGAATGAGAGAGCGGTGCTGGGATGTTTGCAGAGCCCGGGGAACCCTCCCGAACGTGTTATTTGCGAATACCTACGAGAGACGGTTTCGCTCGTTCTCGTGAGAAGTCGGGCTTACGGTGCCCGGCAACTATTTCCACCGGAGGGTAACAAGATCTCGTGGAGAGCTCGATAAACCGATAAGTTCGTTCGAATCGCTCCCTCGTGTCGAATCGCGGCTGCTCGAAAGGTCTGTTTGTTTTAGTAGAAGCGAGGCAATTAAACGATCACAGCTCGAGTTCACGGAAGCATTAGTTCCGCCGGAAGGTACAGCTATTCTGCGGGGTATCAGTCATTTGTTTGTGCTCCGGCCGGTTTTGCTTTACGATGCTTTCGTTCGGCTCGACTCGCTTATCGCCACGGATCACCGACTCGTTTCAGTTGTCGAACCAGAACATCAGAAATCCGACTTATTTCCAAATCAAACACACTTCGCCTCTGTGCTCCACACTTTATTTTATTGCAGAAAATCTCATATGAGATTTATTTCAACATGGTTATAATGCAATACATCAGGATGTACCTAATCCATTTTGGGTCATTGAGCATGTTCGAAAAATATTTTCATAACTTTAAGTGGACCTTCAAACTATTGTTACATTTATTATTGTACCGCAAAAAATGTTAAATGTTATAATTTGAAATATTAGACAAGAAGACAGTAGACAACCTTCAATTTTCAATAGCATTTGTATAAGTGTATATTTTACATTATTCGTCATTCTTTAATGTAACATTAACGTTTCAAAATATTACAACTATTTATCCAGTTTTCAACCTGATTTGCAACCAATTGGAATGAAGTCGAAATGGATTTTCTTTCTAAATATGTTTAATTGGTCGAAAATAATAGAACAGTGTTTTTAAATTTATCTTATATTTATGTGCGGACCTGCCTCCCCTAAATATAATATTTACCAATTCTTTTTTTTATTAGAGAATCTCATATGAGATTTATTTAAACATAATTGTAATGCAATACATAGAATACAGTATATATAGAAAACAATACATACAGCACAAAATACAAAAACCACAAAACAGAACAGGACACTGAAGAAGCATAAATAATTCAACAAATACACAAGAATGTTAGAAACGGTATAAACAAACACTTATAATTTAAATTTAGATAGTTCTGCGATCGAAAAGAATTGATAATAGATGTATGATGATTTCCGCGCAGGTTCGATCAATAATAAAAACGTTATTTTATAACAATTTTGCAAATTAAACCCTCAACGTATCGATCCCGATGAGGATCATTCTCAAGAGAGATTTTTGCGTCTGTAACAAAGTGTAACTTTATAATAATAACCGTAATTTAAATATATGTTTTTAACTGGAAAATAAATTTATTTTTCTAGACGCAAAAATGTCTCTTGAGAATGATCCTCATCATTGTTATAAACTCACGTTTTTATTATTGATCGAACCTGTGCGCCGAAATTATCATACAAAAATGATAGTATGTAACGACAGGCTTTAATATTCGATTTGGCTATTAATATGGAGACATCCATTGGAAGCTGGAAGTTAATTATGTGCTCCACACTTGTTTTCGAATGGGGCTTTGTGATTAATATTGTTTCAGCTCAACTCGTTATCCCAGCAAATATGTGTTCTGTTAAATTGTGCTCCGAAGAGATTGCAAATCTTGCAAAGTTTCAAAATATCTTTGAAAGAATAAAATCTTATTCTATTCAATTTTGATCAACTTCACGTGTAGACATTTTTTAGAAATACGGTCTAGTTCTGAACCGTGAACGAACCAAGTAAATATCCAATTGTTATCGTGTTCAATATCAATTTAATCAGAAAAGTGTCACAAATACGTCGGTGAAAGTGTGAAAAATGGAATTCCATATACCGTGTGTCTCATCGAATTAGTATGGTCTCACCGGCGCATCTAATCCTCGAAGGGTTACGCCCTGTGGTGGTGGGGGAAAATTGTTCACAACTATCGTGCGCGTCTCATTCACGTCGAGACATTGCCGTGGTTCTTCCTCGCATAATAGAAAAGCTATTCCATTCTCGCAGCTGCGTATGCAAATGGGAATCTCTAGGCAGTTGGTTTATTACTAGCCGTTGTTTGGTGGCTGGGAACACGGTGGTAGCGTCCGACATACTACTGGCCAGAACATATACGGTACACGTTAGTGTCTCGGTCAGAGAGGCGTCTTCCCCTCGTTAGTGGCCGTAGGAGACGTCTTCCGTCGCGTTCGTCGACGCGGTACATAATGAAGCTCCTGCAAACGGAACAGTTGTGCCCTCGCACCGACGTGCTGATTGCCAGTGCGAATATTGTCGTACAGTAATGGGTCTGTTCGAAGAAACCCGTCGACAGGAGACTCGCCGGAGCCGGCCGTCGAAAAAATGATTATTTAGCGCCAATTAGAAACGGACGCCTAACGATTCGAACGGGCCCCGGCCGTGTGTGTAATCCTCCCCTTTTGTTTTTTTCCCCATTGTACGAGCGAACACGGTGTTTCCGATGCGAGGCCTCGTCTTCCTGGACTGATCGAACACAACCACCGTCGTTCGATTCAATGGAGTTGAATAACCGATTCCGTCCGGTTCACTAAAACGTGACTCTCTTCACACTTATCTCGCTTCAGCGGTATTAACACGCGGCGCACCACCTCGCATACTGATTCGCCTGTATTCTTCCCTCTCCTCGGGCTCGACCTTACGACCCGTTTCGAATTTAAGGCGGCAGACTCGTTTCCAGAATTGCAAGGGGTCGGAACGCGCCTGCTCATTCCTCGATAATACAAAGATGAAACAAGTGCTAAATAGAAGATAATCTAGACCGCGATTGATCTCGAAAGTCCTTTTTTTACGTTCACGAGGAGCAATTTCCGTTATTCGGTTGCGTGCGCCTTCTCGTTTCTCGATAGTGCAAGGATGGGGTTTTTCTAGGCCGCAATCGACCCGAAATTTCCTATTTTTACATTTACGAGGCCTAATTCGACTAACAAGGGAACATATTCAGTCGATACAAACCGATTTTGATGAAACTTATGTCAGATATATAGTTCTTCGAGAAATATTTGACAGGTGTTTTTTTAGCGACAACCATCCACTTTGAAGGGGTGAAAACAGCCCTTAAAATTCGTGGTCAGAGTCATATTTTTTGAGATACCTCGGAAACCAAAGGTCGAAAAAAATTGATTTCCAAGATATCTCAAAGAATATAAGCATATCAATGTCTACGTATGCATGTTTGCAATGTGATAATTTGTAATAATTGTTGGGAATGCGTGTCGATGTGAGGTAATGCACTTGGTGCTTTGATGTTCGCTCCAAGACACAATGTGATGCAATGTTTAGGCGGTACAGCAAATTCTAAGTAGACTTGTTGGAAAGTACAACAATAATTCTTATGAAAATAGTGAAAAACTTTCAGATTCTCTTTCTGTACGTATTGGACAGGAATAAACATTGAGTTAATGTTTTTTGCGCTTTCGATAAATATTATCAACGATATTCCAAATATCATAAGTTTTCCAATATTTTTTTACTGTCTTAAAAATTCTAGAGAATTGTCTAGAATTCTCGAGAATTATAGTCTTATTTCTCATTTCTCGAGAAATGAAAAATGTTGAGAAATCAGGAACACTAAGTCTGATTATACTTTCATCGAAACAAAGAACAGAATTTTCTTGAAACAGAGAGGCAATAAAGCAGCTAGAAGTCTGATTGGACAGAGTATTCCGCAGAATCGACGGTCCAGCATAATCGCGGTTTGCTAAATATGGTAACCAGTATAATATCTCTATCGTATAATAAGGGATATTCCAAATATCATAAGTTTTTAAATATTTTTTTACTGTCTTAACAATTCTCGAGAATTATCGAGAATTATAGTCTTGTTTCTCATTTCTCGAGAAATGAAAAATGTTGAGAGATCAGGAACACTATTGCAATCTTTGCGTTATCGAGAAACGAGAAGGCGCGTCCCGTACCCTTGCAACCCTGGAAAAACGAGTCTGCCTCCTTAACCAGCCGTCCCAAGAAAACTGGTACGCCCAGTCGAAACATTAGGAATTAATTTCAGGTAATTGAAACGTCCAGTGAACCGCTTATTCCCGTCGACCGAAGTCCCGTTGCCTAGCGTCCAACCATAGACTCAGCCGGCGAACATGATTTCTCGGCACAAGAAGAAAGCACCGGTGCCCCGAGATAAATTTCTTCCCCGGGTATCCTTGTAGTCACACCCGCTTTCTCTGTTATCCGTGCGCGCGGCCCCGGTAGCGAACGTTACCGCCGCGCGTTTTATAAATCTGCACGCCCTACATCTTGAAACGTCCGTTACACGTCTGCCGTACACGTGGTCGCCGTGTATTTACAAGCTTTTTACCTTAGGCCACATACCGTCTTTGCAGCGCGCGGACACGGACGTACGGTTTTCGAGCGCATTGAAGTCATACGCGCGCGCCAGCGAGTTCTCGGGTGAGAGCGACACGGTGTGTTGGTACGGCGGGACGAACGATCGGTTCTCTTAATTACGATCGGCGCGATCGTGCGTGTGCAGCCGAGCCGAACGAGAAAAATAACTAGTGCCTCTCCTTTCTGGCGAGCCACGCGAATTTTATTCCTGTCGTCGTTCGCATACACCGCGCTATTAACGACTCCTGTCGAGACATACCGATGCGCGCCAACCCGCAACGGCATTCGGCATCTCGCCGCATCGGCTCCAGTTACAAAAAAGTCATTTTAGATTTTCTCGGAACATTGCATACTGGTATATTTCGTTCTCCTGTTTATAAAAATATAGCACTACAGGGGTAGATTCTCAATCAACTTGAAAATACTTCAACCAAACTGTACTTAACGGGTATAATGAAATTTCATAGGTAAATATCTCAAAAGTTATTGAGTATCTAACCTTACAGTGCTTCATTTTCATAAACAGGAGAACGGAATCTACCAATATGCAAAGTTTCGAGAAAATCTGAGACCCAATGACCTTCTCCTTGTTAGATAACGCACGATTCTAGAGTCAAACACCCGATCCGCGGCAATGATTATCGGGAAAATACGACAAACGGTTTCTGCTTGCGCCAAGTATGTTCCTCGCTTAGGTTTACTTCGCCTTTAACCCATTCGGTTAAAGTAGGATTTTCATACGGCGATCTCCGAAGGTGGGATCTCCAAAAAGGTGGGATTTCTTTAAAGGTAAGAACTCTTAAAGTTGGGATCTCCTAAACGTAAGATCTCCTAATGGTACAATCTGCTATAGATGGAATCTCCTAATGGTAGGAACTCCTAAAGCTGGAATTTCCTAAAGGTGGAATCTCCTAATGGTAGGAACTCCTAAAGTTGGGATTTCCGAAAGGTGAGATCTCTTAAAGTTGGGATCTCTTAAAGTTGGGATCTCTTAAAGTTGGGATCTCCTAAAGGTGAGATCTCCTATAGGTGTATGTCCTAACGGTAGGGACTCCTAAAGTTGGGATTTCCTAAAGTTGGGATCTCCTAAACGTGAGATCTTCTAAAGGTACGACCTCCTATAGGTGGATCTCGTAATGGTAGGAACTCCTAAAGTTGGGATTTCCGAAAGGTGAGATCTCTTAAAGTTGGGATCTCCTAAAGGTCAGATCTCCTATAGGTAGATCTCCTAATGGTAGGGACTCCTAAAGTTGGGATTTCCTAAAGTTGGGATCTCTTAAAGTTGGGATCTCTTAAAGTTGGGGTCTCTTAAAGTTGGGATCTCTTAAAGTTGGGATCTCTTAAAGTTGGGATCTCTTAAAGTTACGATCTCTTAAAGTTAAGATCTCTTAATGTTGGGATCTCCTAAAGGTGAGATCTCCTATAGGTAGATCTCCTAATGGTAGGAACTCCTAAAGTTGGGATTTCCTAAAGTTGGGATCTCTTAAAGTTGGGATCTCTTAAAATTACGATCTCTTAAAGTTAAGATCTCTTAATGTTGGGATCTCCTAAAGGTCAGATCTCCTATAGGTAGATCTCCTAATGGTAGGGACTCCTAAAGTTGGGATTTCCTAAAGTTGGGATCTCTTAAAGTTGGGATCTCTTAAAGTTGGGGTCTCTTAAAGTTGGGATCTCTTAAAGTTGGGATCTCTTAAAGTTGGGATCTCTTAAAGTTGGGGTCTCTTAAAGTTGGGATCTCTTAAAGTTGGGATCTCTTAAAGTTACGATCTCTTAAAGTTACGATCTCTTAAAGTTAAGATCTCTTAATGTTGGGATCTCCTAAAGGTGAGATCTCCTATAGGTAGATCTCCTAATGGTAGGAACTCCTAAAGTTGGGATTTCCTAAAGTTGGGATCTCTTAAAGTTGGGATCTCTTAAAGTTGGGATTTCTTAAAGTTGGGATCTCCTAAAGGTGAGATCTCTTAAAGTAGGAATCCTCTAAAGGTGGATCTCCTAATGGTAGGGACGCCTACATCTAGAATCCCCTAAAGATGGGATCTCTTAATGGTAGGAACTCATAATATTAGGAGCATCTAAAGGTGGGACTTTTTAAAGGTAAGGTTTCCTAGTGGTGGCATCTCCAAAGCGCGTCTGAACGCAACGATTTCCGATTCGTACTTCATTCGTTGTCTGGTCACTGACGTAAGTAATTTTATGACTTATGAGTAGACAGCGGATCTTTATGCAAAATAAAAATTTTTCACCTAAATTGCAACAAACTACAGTGACATAGAAATTTATTTTCTCTCTTTATATGTTCAATGCTTTAAACACGATATAAAAATATTTTTAAATTGGTCTAATGTTTTCAATGATTTAAATTATTCGTACTCATTTTTGTCATAAATGCATAAAATCTACTTATGAGACTTCTTAGAGCTCCTTGCGGAAAACAAGAACGCTTTAGATCGTGCAGACCGGATCTCTACATCTTGATTGGACTACTATGCTTGATCATACAGATCCATGCCACACGCCTCGAGTCTCACCTGTGATCGGGCTCGAGTGAAAAGCTAGTCGCGACTTCTCAGAAAGTTGATTTGCATTGCGCGACATTGCGAAATTCTTGGCTGAACGATTGCTCGTAAAAAATTTAATCAAGGAAACTGCAAATCACACGCTGGTAATGCGGTACACCTTGAAGTAATGGGAAAGTGAACTAGAGTATCCTATTGACTCGGCCATTCTTCGTGTATGCGTTGTTACAAGAAAAATATACGTGGAGATAATCTCCGGCTGAAATTTATTGTCTCATAACCTAATGAAACATAGTCGTCTTACTCGGTAATTGAAATAGCTACGATTTAACGATTGTTACTCCGACGAGATAACGATACAACTATTTCGTCCTGGGAGATAGAGATCAGGAGAAAGCAGACACTTCTAACGACTCGCGAAGCCTGGGTCCGGTTCGACCTCTATTCGACTTTCTTTCTAAATATGCTACGGAATGCATCTCTTATCGGTGGATCATCGTCTTCGATAAATCTTCGCAAGCCGGGAAGTTGCATACCGTCTTTGAATCATTATGAACCAAGTTCGGAATGTTCGACCATTTGCATTCTGTTCTACTTGTCTTCAAGGAGAACACCGACAATTATTCGCTCATTATAAAATCGTTGCTATAATTTCTCGTCAGGCCTGTATCAAGTTCATCGCAAGAAATGTACTTTTTCCTCTCGATTCTTCTGAAACTTTCGTTAACCCTGTATCCGTAAGCCCTAAAATTTTCGTCGGCCCTATGCACCGTGCCCCGAGTGCTCAACGAACGAGGCGTTCCCGTTTCCAGGACATAATTAGTTCAGGAACGGGTTACGTAGTTCGGTGGACGACATCAGAGGGAATCGGATGCAGTTGACGCTCGACGGGTAATAATTACCGACGGTCGATAAAGAACACCGATTTTCTCAACGAGAATGATGCTTTATCGAGCAAACTCGCATCCCAGGATTCCGCTAATCACCACGTGCTTCGCGTTGATGCTCCAGTTAGGTAGCCCGAAAGTCCTTGCGACCAACCACCTGCGATGTAATTGTACGCTCCCGTGGCTCCTTTCTCTCGATTTCTTTTTCTCCGTCGGTAATATCTTGACACCGGTGCCAGGAGAGCAGGGTGTTGTCCCCCGCCCAGCTGCACGTATATGTGGACCCGGTAGGGCCCGTGTGGCCTGGCCCTTCATAGTGGCAAACGTTTCAACTCGACGAGGACCGATGGACCGGGATCACCGGTTTCTATGTATGCCAACGTCGATCGGCCATCATCGGATCTACCACCTTTACGGATCAACGCGCATTGTGCGCTGGTATTCCTCGTGCATGGCACATCAGCACCATGGCACACACGAGTGGTGTTTAAGAGCCGAGGAACGCAGATTATACGGCACTAACGCCTCCAGCTACGGTCTGCATGTTAAACGTCTCTCTCCCTCACCTCCCATGATTAGGCTCGATCCCCGGACCCCCCCCTCCGTCTCTTTTCTTCCCGATCCTGCGAGCCTGCAATCCCGATCCTGTTGTTTTTGCCTATTCGATGGCCGCCTGTCCCTCGATTCCTTTCACTAGCCAGCCAATTATTTTTTGATGACAGTTTCTTCCTTCACCTGTGCCGCTCAAACCTGCTTTCGTTCACGACAAAACAGCCAAACGTTAAATAAGCGATAAACTTTAATGGGCGCAATTAAATATATGACCGGAATTTTCTTTTAATCTTTTACCTCCGCATTTCTGTTTCCCGTTGCTGGAGCTCAGAATTTCATAAATTGCGTTTCGCGGCTAGACGTTGATAATCGGACGTAGTTCGCACACCGGTAAACATATCACGGAATTGATTAGTACAGCACGACCTCCGTTGTCCGAATTAATGGAGGGGCTATTGATCCAATTTATCACACGTTGAATTTCCAATTTTATCAGTACTCCCAGAGCCTCATACTAGAGCTCGAACTTTTACCCGGGTTTATATATTATAATTATGATGTCGGCGCCAGGTTCGATCCTTTTTAGATACAACAGATGTGCAAGTTAAATATTTAAATTTCTCAACGTTTCGATCCCAATGCGGACCATTATCAAGAGACCCTCGTTATCAAGATTAGTTGTATCTAAAAAGGATCGAACCTGGCGCCGACATCTTAATTATAATTTATATTTCAATTTTTCGATCGATAAGAATTTTTCCTTTTACCCGGGTATCCGAGTACCCATGAGGTCTCACAACTGGTTACGAGAACTACTCTGAGAGAGTATTTTCCACAGCTGACAATATCGTTACTTCGAAGCGTACGTGTCTATTGCCGGAAAATGTAGACTTGTTGGTATTTTTACATAAAAATAAAAGTGCCTAATTTCATGATTAAATAATTGACTTTTTAATTATTCCCCCTAAAAACACACGAATTGCTTTGTAAACGATGCAAACGACTTTTATTTTGCATAAAGATCTGCAGTCTATTCATGAGATACCCGGATACCCGAGTAATTTTTGTTTACCCGGTTATCTCATAAGTCACAGTTCTACCTCATACGTTCCAGATTGAATCGAAGATTGGAATTAAAAACGGCTGTAAGTGCTATTTCTTTGAAAAAATGTTTTTCCCCATAAAACCGGATGTGGAAATGAATTGGTTACAAGAGGATCTTACAAGTTTCACATGGATTTTGCATACAGTTTTAATTTCAGTGTTGAAGTTACGTTTGTCACAGTTGGAGCGTAACACGCAGTAAATTTGCAGTTGCGTCAGAGATAAAAACTTGTCAGGAATTCCTCCCGTTTCCGACCCCCTACGTCGTATCAATAGTCCCACCCCTTCGCGTTCCATCTCCGTCGGATCGTTCCTCTTCCTCCCTGTCTGGCCTTCATAAAACGATTAGTATGTCCGTCGGAGCCGGTTCGAGCGTTACTTTCTTCGGAGTAGTATCGTAGACGAGGGTCCAAGCAGTCCATTTGTTATTCCGCCCCTGGCCGAGACCAGCTTTTCTCCAGCTCCTCGGCTATATAGAACACAGACGGCCGGACTCGAACGCAGCCCTCGAACCACGTTTTTCTCCTCCGGTTGCAGTTTCAATTTCCTCGGCAAAAAGCTGCGTCTAGCCTCGTTCGTTCTGCTATTCATTTACACTCGGTAGGTATAAATTAATGGAAGCCTGCGAACGGGCGCGCGCCCGGTTTTGTTGGTCATTGTTTCACCCTGGCGTTCATTAAATCATTGATAACCAGCGCAGCGGCGTTACACCATATCTACGCGGTAATTACACGGGGTTATCATTTTCCCGTGCAGCACCATGTACGGCCGGTTGTAAATTAATTTTCCCCTCGCGCGGCCGGATAGGTCACCTTGCAAATGGAACTAGTCACCGTATCAGCCGTCACGCAAATAAAACTAGACGCCACCACGGTCAAACAAATCGAGAACCAGATAATGCTTATCTACGATCGAACATTGCTTACACGATCACACCCCTCTGCAAATTCAACGAGCTCGCTTGCAAGTTCGCGTCGACTTTCTTCCGAACCTTGACGGAGAAGAAATTTCAAACATTTTTAAGCCTGATGTTCTTTTACAGCACACCCAAGAATTGTTCCAATTAATAAAAATAAAATCTATGCAAGGTTTAAGCTTCATCTCGGATGTGCCCCAAGCCCCATAAACGTTACAATAATTAATTAAATTCTTATCAAATCGTTTTTCTCGAATATCTTCTAAATGATTGTCTGAAACGTGTGCATGTTAGATAAAACCTGTAGATCTAGATAGGCTTTTATATCCTACTAGCTGAAATGACGGACGATGTCCTGTCCACATTTCGATAAATTTGGTTGTGATCATTTTGTGACTTTGTGAAAAGCTATAGGATATACATATGTGAACACAGTAAAAATGGATAATGTAGTTATTTAGTTTTTCCCGAATTTTCATGTTTCCAAGCAACTTTTCCAATTTTTTGTACTGTAAAAACATGATTCGGACTACAACGAACATTTAGAAAAAAAATTAGCCAAATCGGTCCAGCCGTTCTCACGTGATGTCGTGACCAACGAACAGCATTCCATTTTTATTATATAGACTACTTTTTAGTAAAACGAACGGTTTTTGAAAAAAGTGAATAATATGTCGGACCACGATCAAACAATTTTTTTGAAACCTACCGTGTGTTTTCGTTGCCTTTTATTGATTAACATTATCAATAAAAATATGTATTTTTTTTGTAACTTGGAAAACTTTTAATTGCATATTACTTTGCAGGAATTTGCATACATTTCTATTATTAAAAGCGAAAGAAACGTTCTGGTGCCACTTTATCAAGGGTAAAGGTGTTATAAAGAGAACTACCCTCTAAAATCAGAGGTTAATTTTCCAGTACCAAAATCGAAATCTCTGCGTCTGTTGCCGTCACTTTTTTGCAAACGATGCGCGTTCCCTTTCTTTCGCGACGCGAATAGGAAAGCACGTAGAGTCGCGCGTACGCATTGTACGCGTATCGGAACACATAAGCATGTTGGAATGTGTCAGTACATAGAGTCTGGACTGTATCGACTAGAGTGTATCGAGAGGGACGGTGTTATGGCGTAGATTGCCGCGAAAGAATCAGGTTTTCGAGACTGTAGACGATTTGCTCGCCTCGGGCTCTGTCTCGCATACCTGAAGAAGAACCTGCGGCCCCGCCGTGTTATTAAAGAACCGGAGGGTCTCCTCTTCTTCCTCTCGCGTCTCCTCTTCGCCTACCGTATCGTTCCGTGCCGCTTCGCGAGGCCTCGGACCTCTGTCTTCAGCCTCCAGCGCAGAATCCCATACGCGAAATTTTACTTTGTATTTCCAGACTTTAATTACTGCTTTTCGGCTCGTTCTCGTAACGATATTGATGGCTGACCGACTTGTCAAATTTCACCTCGCCCTTTCGCCGAATCTCGGCAACGAATACGTCCCTATGAGACTTGCTTATGATTTAGGGCATAGGGAACAGAAGAACATTCGTCTACACTTTGTAACTTGTCACTTATGTCACGTCCGGTGGTCCAACCATCATTAATAAACAATAAATAACCACGGTACAAATATTTCTTAATTTTGTTTAACATTCTCTCTAACTAATAAAATATTGTAATCATATACTAAGCGAATAAACTGAAAAATGATACGCGAGCGATGTTAAGCAAAATTAAGAAATATTTGTATCGTGGTTATTTATTGTTTATTAATGATGGTTGGACCACCGGACGTGACACTTACATTCGCACTTGGCCATTTACCAGGTCTAGAAATTTCTTTCATTTGGTTATCGTTGATTTTCAACCCCATGTATCAGTTTCTATTAGAATCATTAATTAGATAAACTGAATTAATTGAACAAAGTTTTATTACGAAGTCAAATGAAATTACGAGCACGAAGAAACCACACCTTTATGGTTAAATGTTAAACGTCAAGTGAGGATCACTAGAGTTAGAAAGTTGAACAGTATATTAAACAAATAAAATAGTTTATATCGATCGTATTATTGCTTGTAACAATTAATAAATGATTTCGGCGCTACGGTTCGATCATTAGAAAAACAAAGTAAATTAATCAGTAATCAATTTTGCTAATAAACAAAAAGATCGACGTTTCGGTGCTGATTTGCACCATTTTCAAGATAATTTTTGAAATTTGTCTGTAAGAAAAATGAGAAAACAGAACCTTTAGAAAATAAAATAAAATACAATTTTCAAAGTAACAACTATTGTATGTTTCAATGTAAGGGAAACAAGTTTTAACACAAAATTTTCCTACTCACTAGCTTAGTATATTAAACAAGTAACCAACGGTTGTTATAAACAAACTGAAACATACTAATATTGGATTTAATCGAATCGATTATAATCGAACAATAGATTAATTTTGTATATTTCTAAACGTTGATCATAGGCAGATAAATTTCATTTCGATTTAAAAGAGACGAATGACATTCGTGTATGGTAAAGTAATTTGTAAATGTTCATTACGAGTCGATTTCGTTATTATGTGGAAAGAGTTAACGTTCGTCGTTAATGTTCTTTTAGTTTAGTTTTAGTATGATTGTTCCGAAGTCGAAGGAATTCCATTTGTTTCTGGGAAACGTGCCCCACGATTTCCCTTTTCTCTATTGTAATACAATACCTCCAACAACTTCCTCTTGCAAGAATGGAGCTGGCAACGATTGGTATCCGATAATAATCAGCTGATTCGTGGCAAGACTGAAAAGCGTTCGATCGATCGATCTGCCATCTCGAATCGAGACGTTTTCCGTTTCTGCGGTCACGAGTCGATTCCGGACCATTATCACGATTAAGCCCCCGGTACCCTTCTAAACCCTTCTCCTGTGCCTTCCACCCCCGGTCTCCCATCTTCCATATGCCGTATTGCTGCCGATTATGGTAATGATACGTTTGCACGTATCGCAACTTGCCACAATGATACAGATCCGCGTACAGAATCTATAAATCGTTCCTTTGATGCACTCTTTTTTAACTCGGGGAACCCTTAAACTGTAATCCCATAAACCCTGCTGAACAACCCTAACGCAAACCTAACGCGAGCGAGGGGCTTTACGGACCACCGGTCACGAAAAATTCAATATTTATTTTATACTAGCTGACTTGACAGACGTTGTCCTGTCGAAATTTCAATAAATTTGGTTGTGATCATTTTGTGAATTTGTGAAAAGCTATAGGATATGCGTAAACAATGGGTCCTCCTCACCAAACTACTGCGTGGAGACAACATGATCTGGCTATTTAAACTTAAAATCCCCTTTAATCAAATGTACAATCATCTTATTATCAGAATTCCTCCATGATAAAATTATAAGAATTCCTGTAAATTAGATTCTCCAATTTCTTTTAAATTAAATTAAACAGACAAAGCATACTACACAATAGAATTGTTTAAAAAGATGCATATATGGACAAGAAAACGATGGTTTTATAGAATACTAGCTGACCTGACAGACGTTGTCCTGTCGAAATTTCAATAAATTTGGTTGTGATCATTTTGTGAATTTGTGAAAAGATATAGGATATGCGTAAACAAAGTAAAAATGAGAAAAAGACGTATTTAGCAGTGATCATTATAGAAAATAGACGTGGATGTAGCAACTGTAGCTACCTTCAGTCAACTCTCATCAATATGAACTTTCTCACTATTGTGAAGTTGCTTTTTGAATTATTTTGTTTTAAAACAAATGTTTGAAAAAGTGTTTAAAAATGTTTAATCGATAAACTGAATTCATTGGAGAAGGGTCATAGTGTTAAGATTTAAAATTGTTACTTTTAAATAATTTATTTTCAATGTTATAAGTTATAAATAAAATTAAATAGTTAATTTCAGTCTTATAAATTTATTTGAGGATCCAATTCAATAATCCCTAGTTATCCTCTAAAGTGGATAATGTAAATTCATATTGAAATATTGATTAAAAGCTGCGACGTTCGTTTATTTGTTGTATTGAAATATGATTAAAAAAGCACTTTTAGTTTTTCCCAAATTTTCATGTTTTCGGACAACTTTTCCAATTTTTTTACTCTAAAATACTGAATCGGATTACAACGAAAGTTTAAAAAAAAACAATTAGCCAAATCGGTCCAGCCAAGCTCACGTGATATCGTGACCAACGAACAGCATTTCATTATATAGATTGCAGAGCAATTTAACACAATATTATTTTTGCTCAGAAATTAGCTGTAGTTTGTCAAATATATTGTTTCTGTAAAAATGTGTTAAAATGTGCAAAGCACAAATAATTATATATTTCAACCAGAACTTTCGAATAAAAGTACAATATTAATTTTTAAGGAATACTATTTATGAAATGACTAGAGCGCGGATTTTCATACATTTTAAGACTTACGAAAATTTTCAAGAAATGCTAAAATATAAAATTCGATGGAATTCAGTACAATATTTAGTTACGTTGGATCTGCGATGGCTTTTCCTACTGAAAATAGAAATATAAATTGCGTAAACATGTCCGCGATATAACAATCACATATGAAACAAATTGTTTCTGTGCATAAACTTGTGCAACCAGTTCAAGGTATCGAGTGCTTTCCATAGCTCAATTAAAAACATCTGTTGTACTTAGGACTCGGTACAAAGCATAGTACAAAATCTAGCAGTGATTTTACGAAGTTCCCCGAGCGGTCTGCCTTGGAATCAATCGTTCATTATCGGTAATTGATTTTACGAGCCACTGTGTAGGAAGGAAGGTATTTAGAAATTCAATCACGTATTCACTTGCACTCGTGAGGCTCGTTCTCGAGTCCCCTGGAAATTCTCCACAACGAAAGCTGGTCCTCGGAACGGTAATTCAAAGGATCGAAGGGTAAAATTTCAAGGAAGCGAAGAAAGATCTTTTAAAGGGCGCATCGTTTAGAATCGTTTAGAATTTTTAATTACTATGCAAAATCAGCCGCGGAGGAGTTAGTATTACAATACAGCGTGATTGGTAGCTGGGTATATACTCATCACTATTCATAGGACGAGCACGTCCGGAGCTGCAGGTTCGTTAGAGCTATCCACCCTGTTCCGCATAATGACGTAATTAGCGCGAACCCTTAGTCCGAGGGCTACCTGTAACCAACTCACCCTTCTCACGCTTTTGTAATGGCTGTTGCACGAAGTCACCTGAAAAACTAGCGTCACGTGCACCATTAATCCCCGCGGCGATTAGGGTATCTATCCAGAAGTATCTGCACTCAAACCCTTGTCCCTTATTATACGATAGAGCTACTATACTGGTTACCATATTTAGCAAACCGCGATTATGCTGGACCGTCGATTCTGCGGAATACTCTGTCCAATCAGACTTCTAGCTGCTTTATTGCCTCTCTGTTTCAAGAAAATTCTGTTCTTCTTTGTTTCGATGAAAGTATAATCAGACTTAGTGTTCCTGATTTCTCGACATTTTTCATTTCTTGAGAAATGAGAAATAAGACTATATTTCTCGAGAATTCTCTAGAATTTTGAATAAAATGAAAAAAATTGGAAAACTTATGATATTTGGAAATATTTATCGAAAGCGCAAAAAACTTTAACCCTAAGTTTATTCCTGTCCAATTTGTACATAACTTTAAAAACAACGAAAAATAGACGCTAAACATAACGAATAAACTTATTCATTTGAAACCAAACTTTTATAAAACGAAACATTACGGTTTTGTTTTGAAACAACTACGTCTAATGTAGAATCAGATAATCTACTTCTTTTTTTCTGGTAACAAAATCTGTAGCCGTAGGAAAATTTCATCATTTTGTGTGGATGTTGCTTTACTGTATATAGAACATCAAAAAGTTGCTGCAGATTGGGTTATGCAATAAGTAATGTGCAATTTGAGTTAACTAAAAATTCATTTCCGAAAATACGTTATAAAATCAATGAGATGAACGAGTATATTTCTTGATGAGAAATAAATAAGAATTTCCTAAAATATATTATAAAATAAATGAGAATTTCCTAAAATATACAGCAAAGCCCCGATTCCTGTTCAGTTTGGGAGGTCCCGATTCTTGTTGAGGCCTACTCACTCCACTGCCTGTCAACGCAGTCCCGCGCCGCAGGACGGCGGCTATTGTCGCCGGCTCGGGTATATCGGTGTGACCACCACCACATTGACTCAATGAATCGAAAGTTCAAACTTCTTAATAATCATTATTTTTTTATGGGACTTTTAAAAACGTATTTCTGGCATTTTTCTGATTAAAACAAGACCAAACACGATATAATTTCAATTGTATTTATTGGTTTAGCGACTGTGAACGTTTTGTATAGAAAAGAAAGAGTCGCGTTCCTCCGTTGTTTATTTAAACATATGCTATTTCATAAGTTGAATGTATGATAGATTATAAATTATACTTCTCACATGTAGAGTAAATATGGGCCAAATTATATCGTGTTTGGTCTTGTTTTAATCAGAATAATACCAGAAACAAGTCAGTGAAAGTCACATAAAAAAATAATGAAAAATAAAGCATTTTGAATTGGCATGTACATTGTGAGAACACGTGGGCCTTTAAACTGTGCCGGTGACGGCCACACGCTACGGCCGCACGCTGAGGGTAGCCGTCGCCGACACCGTTGCTCTATTGTAGTCTCGCTCGGCGCGATCGGAGCGGTAGACCCAGCCATAAATCAGAAAAGCAAGTCTAGCTTGCGATTCCTGTTCGCTCTGAGAACCACCCCCTAAACAGGAATCGGGGCTTTGCTGTATTATGAAATAAATGAGAATTTTCCTAGATTTAAATCTCATGAGAAATACCGCAATTTCTCGAGAAATGAGAAATAAACGATTTTAAAATTTCTCGAGATATTCTCGAGAAGGAACACTAATCAGACTTGACGTTATTTTTAATATTACCTTGAGAATTGTTTTCCCGCGTTACCGGAATCGCGATGATTCAATTCAGCAGCGTGTTTAGTAAAAGATTGTTAAATCGAACAATTTATCTACAGCTTAGGGTATTTACCCTCATATAATCCTTATATGAAGGGTTAGCGACTTGAAATTTTGATGGGTTATCTTTCAACCTAAAATCAATGTTTTCCACACAATTTCAATAAAAATCCAGGGGGGGGGCCGATTCACTATTCTTAGTCCACTAGACCCTTTGTAACATATTTGAAAAAGATATTATTATTTAATAATTAAGTTAGAGAAACGAGGATCGATGAGATAAGGTAGCGAACACGACGATTGCATCTGGAAGGTAATTAGACGACTCACTTAAAGGAAATCGCGTGCTCAGCATCCTGTAACGAAACGGCAGTTTTTCGTCGGCGCCATTGTGCAATTCCGTAAACGAGCTCTCGTACACATGTCCAAGGGGCAACTCGGGCCTCGAATATACCGTCGGTTCCTTTCTCATTAAGTCGAACACTCGTGAGTGGCGCGGGTCGCGGTTTAATCGCACGTAATCGCGCCCGCGGAGAAACGCCGTGTAGCGGTTTGATGTCACTTCGCGCATGGCTGGTTCGCAAAACCGCGTTGCAGGCCCGATATCTGGACCCGGAGTCACGATTTTCTTCGCTGCGTGTTCTTATCGATAATCGAGCCACTGGGCGAGCCGGTGAAAGTTTGAGAAACCCGGCCGGACGTTAGCTAGAGCCGAGAGCCGGAGTCGGGGCGTTGTTGAATCGAGGATATGTAGAGTGAACTTTCCGTCGAAATGGCACTGACGGTAAATCCGCGAGCGATTAATGACTCGCCGTTTCATTGAAAGAGAACGGCGCCGCCTCAGCTTTTCCCCCTCGTGTGTTTCCGTTGGCTCCGAGTTCACTGCGAGTCGCGATAGAGATTTCAACGCGTTATCGAAGGATAACTGGTTACCCGGCTCTAGCCTGTTACTCGACGATGTCACCGTGTTTTCTGATAAACTGCGAAACACCGTCAAAACTCGAGCTATAAATCTGCTTCGAATGCAGGAAATGCGTGGGATTTTATAACCCTGTTGCCACTCGCGAACAGGTTAATGTCGCGAATTTGTATCCTATCTTAGAAAAGCATTTTTTGACGCGACTCGATGCATTGATCACCAAAAAGATAATCATGCAAATTTTCACGAACGGATTTTATTGCATTATGCTAGACAAGGTCTGGACTCCTCTGCCTGCTCTTACACTCCTGTGGTGTTGGAAGACGCAGTGTCGCCAGATGAGGGGAGGGAGCACGAACTGAGGGGAATAACGTCGTAGAAGGGGAACGTAGAATGGGGGAACAAGTCTTGATCTGGCGACTGGATCTGACGCTAGTGGGAACGTTGCACTTATGAATAAAACCGCATATGTGTAAGCGAAAATATATTAAATAACTGAATAACTGTTTTAATTCGAAAAGAAAATACACAACTGAAATATGAAATTAACGGAAATTAACGTAAACGTATCGTATTTAAATCAAACGCGATGACGTGTTTCGTATCTCGAGAAAAAGACGAATCGCTACGTGAACACGTCCTTTTATATCCTACTTTTTTCTAATGTTTACAAACTTTCTAGCACAAATATTGATTTAACAAGATGTGTCGCAATCGCAATATCACGGCACTCACGCATACATACACGATTCTCGATTCTCACATTCAAACAACAAATAATATCATACAAATCATTCATTTCCTACACTCGGACGCCCTAAAAAAGCATATGGCCTCAGATGCTTTCATCGCAATTCTTACATTTATACAACAAGTTACAACAAGTTACATTATACAAATCATACTACAACAAGTTACATTATACAAATTATACATTTCCTTATTCAAATCATACATTTCCTACATATGTAAAAAGATCCCATACAGGAACAATCATAAAATGCAATAAATAACAGTTTCTAAAAAAATTCCATTATTTATTTCATGGCTACACTCATTTTCAAGTAGACTAACAGCCATATATATTTTGTTCAACTCGTCATAAAAATTCATGCAATACAGGGTTAAACTTCTACATTCAACAATTTTACAACGGATTTTACCGTGTAGAAATCAATGGAAGGAAAATTGTAAGAGATTGAAAGAAAGCTCAAGTCAGCTTGCAAAGTCGGTGGACAAAGAAAAAACCTTGAAAAATCAGTTCGTAAAACTAATTAAATGTCTTCCCGCTATTCAACCTAGAAATATAAATCGGTGAACAACCGTTTCGTATATTTTCGCCTTTGCTAGCATCGTCGACTTTCTCGTGGGTCTATTTCGTTTTTCACCAGCACCGATCTACAAGACTTGAACCAGTCTACGCTCTCGTATCTCCGCGTTTGGCAGCGCGTTTTCTCCGGCGAGTGACCGCTGTTAATCTTTCAGAAATGCTCTGTCGAGCGTCGACGTTTTACAACCGCGAAAACGCGATCGATGAACACACGGGGACTGAGCTCGGTCAATTAAACGGTGATCTATTTCTTACTCGGTGAAAAACTCGGTCGAGGAAGTGATCGTACGCCGAGCTGATTCACGTGCAGAGCACACGCGCACGCATGCAATAAAAGTTTCGAACGTGTAAGCTGAAGTGCCCTATGCCTGGACAGCCTGTTTTCTATTTGAAATTTTATCGCTTTAGATAAACAAAAATAATTTTTTAAGAATTTTAACGTATGGTTCGCACACACGTACAGAGTTTGTAAAGTAATTGAAAATAAAAAAATAATTGTTTAGATTAATATCTTAATTGTATTAACAAGAATAATTCAAACCTATAGTTGGACATATTAAATCCAATCTAAGCTAGTACCTGGACAGAAGCAAAGCCTAAAACGTTGGTTGGTTGCGAATGACGAATAGAAGATGCTTTGCGTAATATGTATACTTTTATCATAGATTATAGTATTGTATTATTTAAGTTAACCATTGAAGGTGCATCTCTTTATTTACGAACCCAAAACATACATACAATTATATCTATAACATCGAACTTTATTAAATTTTTAACAAATTACATGTCAAAATATTATTGTATTAAATTCTATCCCCTATAACTTTTATTTTTTGTTGTAAAGCAAGAATTTCAAGAGACAATAGTTCTTTCTCCATATTCTCTAATTGAGTGCATAATTCTGCTTTCTCTTCTTTGATTTCATCTTCTTTCTATCATTAGTTGCTTTAGATCTTATCTTTTTAGATTTATCATTGAGTTTTAACTTAATATCTTTAATTTGTTGTGTAATTAGCTTTTTCCTTTCATGTAACTTATTATTGATTTCTTGTTCCTTTTCTTTTCTAATTTTGTTTCTCTCTTTTTCCTGTTTTATTCAAATGTTCAATTCAATTTTGGTAAATTACATGGCTGTGTTACATGAAAACAGTAGATTTAATTTCGAAAATTTATATTATTAATTTCTTTTTCAGACGCAAAAATTTTGTCTCTTCATAATGATCCACATTCAGATCGAAACGTTGAGAAACTTAAATACTTAAATTGCATATTTGTTGTTCTTCTTGAAATGATCGAATCTGGCGCCGATATCATAAACATATTTTATAGTTCAATTCAATTTTTTTCAAATTTGTTCTTTTTCTTTTCTAATTTTATTTCTCTCTCTTTTTCCTGTTTTATTCAAACGTTCAATTCAATTTTGGTAAATTACATGGCTGTGTTACATGCAAACAGTATATTTAATTTCGAAAATTTATATTATTAATTTCTTTTTCAGACGAAAAAATTTTGTCTCTTCATAATGATCCACATTCAGATCGAAACGTTGAGAAACTAAATACTTAAATTGCATATTTGTTGTTCTTCTTGAAATGATCGAACTTGGCGCCGGTATCATAAACATACTTTATAGTTCAATTCAATTTTTTTCAAATTTGTTCTTTTTCTTTTCTAATTTTGTTTCTCTCCTTTTCCTGTTTTATTCAAATGTTCAATTCAATTTTTTTCGACATCTAGTTTCCGAGATATCTCAGAAAATATGGTTCTCACCTCCAACTTTGAGGGTGCTGTTTTCACCCCTACAAAGTGGATGGTTGCCCATAAAAAAAGGACGTGTTAAATATTTTTCCAAGAACTATATCTGGCATAAGTTTCATCAAAATCGGCTTGTATCAACTGAATATGTTCCCTTGTTAGTCTACAGTCGCCGGATGAGGGGAATTAATTCGAATCGAGGGGAAGAAGCTGCCCTCTCTCTGCCAGTACCGGAGTAGTCGCGTGACATTGACCGCGTCACGTGACCGGCAGTGGCAGAAGCATGGGGGAAGGTAGAGTGGGGATACAAGTCTTAATCTGGCTACTGATCTAGTTGCCTTATAAGTACATTTTCCAGATATGTCCTTCGGAAAACATGAACTATCTCCCGGCGATAAAGGAACCGTATTACACGAGCCGGCGAATCAGTCAGACAATTGACAGTCGACCGAGTTATTAACCATTCCTGGCGTGAAACAATGAAACGACACAGGGTAGGACCTCGTAATGGGCAGCCGTAAACGGTAACGCGTGAGAAATACGCGGATCGTTAAGTCCTGTTCGGGGGATACGCGCCGGTAAAAGACGAGCAGGTTTCATTAGAGCGTTATTAAGTTCGCGCCTGCGAATAAGCTGCTATTATACGTAATTATACTAACTGGGGAAAAAATGGAGGGCGTGCAAGTAACTCCGAGGGAAATCAGTGTCGAGGCCCTTCAGCTAAGAACGGCGAAGGGGCAGAATCGGAAGCGAGAGGAACGACTCGCAGCTTGCATCGAAGTCATTTTCTTAATTAACCAACGAGTTTCTTATTCTATTAACCCATTCTACGTGTCGTTGCACGTCCCTTCCGTGTAGAAAATTGATGTTCGCTAATTGCTTCTGATCCCGTTTAGCACAATGGAACTTCTTGCTGCGCTTTGCTTAGTCACAGCTGGTAATTCATGTTTCCCAAGTAGTATTACGCAAGGTCTTTGATTTTTACTTACATGTTCATTATTTTTTGCTTGTTTTCTTTCAGTCACTCTGTAAAACGTTTCTTCTTACAAACGGAATTGCGTACACCGTTATAATCTTTAATACAATTTCTATAACATTAAGAATTATGATCAGACTCCGGGTTTTTATTTGTTATCGTAATACCTTTAATGGGTTGGAGATAATACAACCCTATTTTTAAATACCTTAAATATTTTTTCTGTTTCGTATTTGACGTTTCTATCATAAATACATAAAATTCATAAAACGAGTGAATTTGTTCCCTTTGAAAAGTTGTTGTCTGTGCATCAGCGGGAAACATCCATGGAAGCGAATCTCAATGTTACACCTATGGTCGCATATGCTTCTGTTTGTCAAGTCATCTAGCGTGCCCAGTCAACGAGGTCAGAAACACGATGGTGTTGCGATGCTGATGACCTCTAACCATTCTCGTACCTTTCTACCAGCTTCTGGAAAGTCGCGGCCGCATGTTCATCCTCGCCCCAACATGTTTCTTTCGCGTGAAGCTCTGTATGGTCAAGCTTTCGTTCCTCTTTAATCAGATATGGTACCGCTTGAAACATTACGCATAGAGCGTTTTGCGGAATACGCTTTAATTAACTGTACATCGATGCGGTTGCATCCTTCTATAGAAAACGTGGTCACGCAGCTAGGACTTTTCATAATAAATTAGGGGACCGCTAATACATCGAGGGCGTCACGCACAGGAAAAGACGCAGTTGAAATTGATATGCAGTATTTATTGAGAATAACGCGTCTATATTTTAATAATTAATTATTTATTTATTTATTGATGCCGTAAACCATGATTGGTTTGTATAGAATACATTATAACATATATATATAGCATACATTATGACTATATTTTAGTAATGAAAGATATAGTTTATTTTCCGCTTTACAACAAGTGTACATGTAAAAGAAGAGCAAAACGAACACGTCACAGAATGCTCTAGACAGGCCATTTATCTGGGCAAAATTATTCTCGTATTATTTTAAAGCTGAAAGCTTTAGTTAAGTCGGTCATTGGATTCGTCTTGACATCAGCTACAACAATATGTAATAAATATAATAATAAATACTTAGTGGGATATAAAAAATTAACATAATCACATTTTTTTATTAAAGAAAATAGTTTTGTGAAATTATTTTATTGAGATTTATAGACGACTGAGTATCGATTAACTTTTGTGGGAAATATTTTCTTGCCAGATTATCCGAAATGTTTGGAACATCGTGGTTTCATGTAAATGTTTATGACAAAATCATATTCCCACAATACTAATATAATATATAGTAATATATACTATAATTATAATTATATAATATATAATATATGTATATATATATATATATATATATATATATACATATATATATAACATATAATATAATATATATAATATATATAATACATATAATATATATAATATATATAATACATATAATATATATAATATATACTATAATACTAATATATACTAATATAACAAAATTTTGTAAATGTCCAACAATAGTTATTTTTATTTAAATTGTTTTTCGATCGAAATATTGATAATAATAGTATCATTGTTCGAACGTATAGTTATTTTGTCTAAACTTGATTTACAAACTTTTACAGTGCAAGCAATTGTACAAAGTATTTATTATTGAGCCGCCTGTAGCGCGATTTTCTACGCACCCTGTATAACCAGAAGGCAGATCGAGCGGGTAAACCAACATAATTACTTTCAACGCCGCTGCACGGATGCACCGAGCCGAATGTCGGCTGTGTACACGAGCAATGTTGGTCGACGGTGAGATCACTCACCGGAGGAGAAGTGGTCAAGAGACATTAACAGTCGGTAGCCACGTCGGATCGCCATTACAATGTTTGCTCACGTTTTCGAGGCGCGCACGAGCGAAAGGAATACTCCCCCGCCCCGTTCACCCTCGGCCCGGCGTGTTCGGTTCTCAAATATATCAATGATAATCAACAGAGCATATCCCGAAACACGTCAAATATGGACACTGCTCTCGACCGGCGTAGAAAGTACAAAAAGAACCCCACGAAATTTCGAAATGGCGTACACAAGCTCTCTCGAGAGAGCTTTCAAGGAATTTTCAGTGGCTTATTATCACGGGGTGCTTTTTTTCTCCCAGAGGAACTGGAAGTTGCGGAACGCTATTACAGAAAGATCTGCCCGGTAATTAAGTTGACGTTAGAGAGACAGTCGTTCTAATCGTTTCTGCACAGTAAGCTGCACATGCAGATCAGATCTTTATAGAAACGTATATTATATAGGAAATTATATGGACATTCTCAATGAACTTAATGTTGTCATATTTATAAGGCAACATTTTCCAGATACATACTTTTAATGCTTGGTAGGTTTAGTGTTGAACGACATTCAATTAGATATGCAATTTCAAAACAGAAGACAACATTTTTGTCGTTAATATTGATCTATGCAATTGTAAGCAATGCATACTTGTTCTAATCGTTTCTGCACAGTAAGCTTTACATGCAGATCAGATCTTTATACAAACATATATTATATAGGCAATTATGTGGACAATCTCAATGAACTTAGTGTTGTCATATTTATAAGGCAACATTTTCCAGATACATACTTTTAATGCTTGGTAGGTTTAGTGTTGAACGACATCCAATTAGATATGCAATTTCAAAACAGAAGACAACATTTTTGTCGTTAATATTGATCTATGCAATTGTAAGCAATGCATACTTGTTCTAATCGTTTCTGTACAATAAGCTGCACATGCAGATCAGATTTTTATACAAACATATATTGTTCTTAGTCTAGTTATAAAGTCAATAAAATTAAAATTAAGTAGAAAGTAGAATAGGAACACCATGAAATTTCTCTCTCAAGAGAGAGAGCTTTTACAGTATTTTCAGTATTATCCAGGAATGCTTTTTTCCTCCCGGAAGAAATGGAAGCTGTAGGACGCATTTACAGGAAGATCTGCCCGGTAATTAAGTTGACGTTAGAGCCAGGTGCAGAGACATGAGCGCGGTTACGCTAGTATGCAAAGAGGGATACGACTCGTCTTCGACAAGCAAACACCAAAGTGTGATAAGCCTGTACACGTATTTATCAGGCGATAGGGGTCGGGGGTGCGCGGATACACTATCTTCATGCATTAATGCATGGAACGCTGGTTGACAGTACCACTGTCCTCTCCTCTCGAATAGTGTCGGGAAACCGAATATAATGCGTTCTCGGTTGGATCAGTGGCACGTACAGGGTGTAAAAAAATGTTTGGTCCTGGCTGCCATAGGAGTATTCTACATCTTCGAATCGGTGCAGATCTGTGAAAAAAGTTGCAGCAAAATTGTCCTTGACCTTGAATTTCAAGGGCAAATTAATGTATTATTGTATTTTATTCTACGCATCATGGGGACAAAAAGTGTCAAGGGAACCATGGAACAAAACTCAACTCACCCATGATTCTCTTGACACTTTTTATATTAATATTCAGGGTGTTCGAATACAGGCGGGAGAAAATTTAAGGGGTGGTTCTTAACGATGATATAAGACGAAAATGAAGAATAAAAAAAATTGCGATTTCGGCTTCGTTATTTAACTATTAACAATTAGAAATCAACAACGCGTCTAACAAAAGTGTACGTTGTGTACGTCAAAGAGTTCAATGTTGTCCAACGAGTGGTTAAACATTTTCCTTGATACGTGACTGTCGCGTTGTTAATAGCTAAATAACGAAGCCGAAATCGCAATTTTTTTATTCTTCATTTTCGTCTTATATCATCGTTAAGAACCAACCCTTAAATTTTCTCCCACCTGTAGTCGAACACCCTGTATAAACAATAATACAAAAATTTGTCCTTGAAATTCAAGGTCAAGGACAATTTTGTGGTAATTTTTTTTCATAGATCTTCAAGGATCCGAAGATGTAGAATACGCTTATGGCAGCCAGGACCAAACATTTTTTTACACCCTGTACATCGAACGAATCCGTCGATAGGTATCAGCCTAAACAGGTATCTATCAGTCCGACAGATAAATGAACGAGGTTTGCACCCGTTTCCTTCACACGCGAGTCCAGCCAGCACAAAAGCCGGTCACATATTCAGTGATCGCTAATCGTACCGATTTAATTACTCCTTTCCACTTTGATGAAACGATTCAGGCACTTGGGCACTTCGGGATGCGAACCAAGCAGAGTTTGCAATATCCTCTCCGAATATCGTTGTTAATGCTGAGATATTAATTTTTCTTTCTTCTCTTTTCAGGTAAGTGAACGAATCTTCGATCCAGCCTTTGCGCGAGTTCTACTTCAGGTCAGCTAAAACTCCTTTCAAATGAAGACACTGAGTTTTCATGTGTATCGCACTCTATGCTGAACTGTGGACGGTTATGCGTTACATTTTGATTACGATCTTGTTCAAAGGAACGATTGAAGCGGAATTTGTTCTCTAGAAGATTCGAATTCTTTGATTGTAGCAACTTCTGTTTGATTTAGAAAATGAAGAACATCGTTAAAGATAAAGTGGAATAGAACAGAAATTTGGTGTACAATGCACTTTTTAATATAATTTTACTTTTATCGACTTTGTTCATAAAAATGTAAAGTTACATCCACTTCCACAGTTTAGTTGATAACTAGCTAGAATGCCTTCATTGCAAGATAAAGGCACAACATAGACATTTAACAACTAACTTGACAATAATACAATAGTGATGTGAATTTATTTTTACTGTTTCGTTTACTAGTTTACTGTTGTAAAATGCGCAGTCTATTTACAACATAATAATTGAAAGAGTTCAAACGAAATCCATTGTTCACTTGCGACAAATTATACAACTTACAATGCAGGTTTATGAAAAAATTCTTAAACATACTTATCAAAGATATACACAATTCACTATCTGGTTTACAAAAAAAAGTATCTGAAGTATATGAAGAAATTTGTTTTCTGCTTCAATAAAAAAATTATTAATCGATCCTGTGCGCCGAAATCATCATACATCTATTATCAAATCCAATTCCATACGTAATGCGAAGAGAAAAGACGTTTTTGTCTTCGATATTGGTTCTCGCACGCATACCTGTGCAACACACTCGGATCTGCATGTCTGGCTAATTGTAGATGAACGATTAGAATGTCTGAGGGAATAATGTTGTTAGCACCGTTTGGAATACCTGTGGAGCGTACCGCGATCATGCGCGAGGGTGCGAGAATAGGCGATTCGCATATACACCCTTGTTAGTTAGCACGGCCGCTCGTTTTCTTCGTTATTATCGCGTAGGCGTCAAGGTTGTCGGAATTTCCGCTTATTAAGGGCCTGCCGTCGGCATCCGGCGCGCTCGCATAGAATTCGCCGCGTCAATGTGAAACTTGAACTTGAAACAGCCGGTGTGTGCACTTGCATGCATTTGCGAAGCTCGTTCGCGGAGAAGCTCATCTTCGATCTTGATTTCTCGGTTCTCGAAACGCCATTCTATACAATTCACTTTCAGTTAACGGAATTTCACACGCCCGATTCATAGCCTTAAAAAATATATTTCAGATTGTATTAGACACTAGCTGACCTGACAGACGTTGTCCTGTTCAAATTTCAATACGTTTGGTTGCGTAAACAAAGTAAAAATGAGAAAAATACGTATTTCGCAGTGATCATTATAGAAAATAGACGTGGATAATGTAAATTCCTACTGAAATATTGATTAAAAGCTGCGACGTTCGTTTTCTTTGTTATATTGAAACATGATTCAAAAAGCACACTTAGTTTTTCCTGAATTTTCATGTTTTCGAGCGACTTTTCCCATTTTTTTTACACTAAAAACCTGATTCGGACTACAACGAACATTAAAAAAAAACAGTTAGCCAAATCGGTTCAGCCGTTCTCACGTGATGTCGTGACCAACGAACAGCATTTCATTTTTATTATATAGATTGTATTTGCCCGATGATTCCTTTGAGAAGGTTGGTCCTCTAGACGAGTAGAACACGATAGAACCATAAAACAATTGGCGCAAAACATTTTTAACAGATATTTGCAGAATTCTTTATCATTTCGTGTACGGAATAAATGCATTCGTTCCAGACGTTAAGAAAATAATATTTCAACAGTAAACATAAAATCGTTAACAAGAAAGCTGAACTTGTGTAGAATTCAGTCTACGGCAGTGGTTTTTAACCTCTTTCAAGTTAGAGAAAACTTTTGATTATATGAAACATTTTTGGAACGTCGAAATTAATAAAAGTTTAACGTTTCGTGATCATAAGAAGCTTCAAGCAAAATTTAAATGTTATCAAAATTAATGACCCAAAAAGCAAATTAAAACAGCCCCCGTTGAAATAAATATTATTAAATATACTTAATATATTTCGTGAAACACTTGCTAAAAGCTGGCGGAACACCGATTAAGAACCAGTGGTCTGCAGAAAGTACATCGGGAAAATTGTATGTCGCATAAAACTCCGTGTTTTCTTTACGCTGAACTTGTACGGAGTAAATGCGAATGTAGTGGGAGATGTCAGTGAAAACTGGAAAGTACAGTGATTAAGGGGGTAGAGGCCCCACGTGACCATGGTATTTTTCAGTGTGACCAACCCCCGCGCGAAAAACCAATTTGGCAACAGTGATGAACATACATCTGTATGAATCTAACTCTTCAATTTCGCTATAATTACAGGTTTTTTTCTTTTAATCATTATCTTTATTGCTATTAATACATCCGAGTGTCTTCATGCCCTTTACACTTTTGTTGTTAAGAAACTACGCTGATAATTCTCCTGACTAAGCGCCATCTCGTCCAAGTAGCTGAACTAAAATTGCTTCTACTCACCCTTCATGAAGGGAATCTGGGAAACAATTGAATGCGATCACGGGAACACACCTCACATCCTCATACGATTTTATATTGAGCTGAGTGAGGGCTCATTTGAAAGAGGAAGGTTAAACGAAGCGCGCGTGGGTCCCTAAATTAGCAGGAAAAATCTTTTTGTGATCGAAAAATACATTAGAATATCCGGAATTTTTCTTCATTTGTTTTCCCTACTTTGGACAGTCACATTACTGGATATAAACATAATGCAACTGAAGTTGGACCCACGCGCGCTTCATTTAACCTTCCTCTTCCAAATGAGCCCTCACTCAGCTCAATATATAATCGTATGAGGATGTGAGGTGTGTTCCCGTAAACCCCTGTTTTCACTTGTTTTTTAGTAATATTCTGGTTAGATTCTAGTAATGTCACGTGGGTACTCTACCCCCTTAAGCGGCGTGTTCGGCACGTTCTCATCTTCGATTCAGCATACGAATCCTCCGGGGACTGTCCGTATAGCTTTTGCCAACTGGTTTCTATCACGGTGGTAGCGGTGGCACGAGCAATTCGTGGACCAGAGATGGCCAACGAATCCGTAACGAGCCTATTGTCTTTGTCGCCGATTGCTGCAGTCGCGACGCCTTCCTGACGGCGTCGGTCGTCTGCAAAAACCGCGATTGTAACACCGGCTGGCCAGTACATAATTAATTAAATGGGCGGACATCGCCAGCTGAACGGTAGCTTGGCCTTTAGCTGACTATTAATTAGAGTTACACAGCCGGTGTGCACCCAGGGATACCATACTGATTTTGTTCTGCGTCGCGGATCGTCCCGAGAACAATTTTTCTTTTTCTACCACCAAACAGGATCTAACGTTGATTCCCATATTTTACATTAACATTTCGCCAGGATTTCCGTATTTAAAACAAACGATGTATCAATGATTTCGGCGCAACAGTTCGATCAATTAAATACGTAAAAGCAATTTTACCAGTTTATTTCAAACTTTTAACGTTTCGATCCATATGTGGATCATTTTCAAGAAAGAAGAAAACTAAGTCTGAAAATTTTAATAATATTGTAATAAAATCCGATTGAAATTCAGTGTCAAGATACTGTAATATATTACTCACTTGCTTTATAAGACAAATGGTGTATCACTGATCTCGGCGCAACGGTTCGATTAATTAAATACGTAAAAGCAATTTTACAAGTTTATTTTAAACTTTTAACGTTTCGATCCATATGTGGATCATTTTCAAGAAAGAAGAAAATTAAGTCAGAAAATTCATTCACAATTCATTCCTCGATCATTCTGAATCTCTTGATAAAAGCAGGACATTTTATATAATTTGTTTCCTAATTGTTTTTTAGTTTTCTGATCACATTGACACTATACACGATACAAATTGGATCTTGCTGAATTGATGATTCGGTAGAACCTCGGTTATCCGAACTGTTGATATTTAAATGTAAATTAAAAGTAGATTGATCGCTAATGAAATCGCTGGTTCTCTATTTATCATCTTGCAACGATTGAAATTACTAAATTATTAATTTAATGATTAAATTGAAATTGCTTACATGGAGATCGATTCGATCAATTTCTTTAACCAAGCACATATTGCGATAAAAAAAATTGCATAAAATCTAAATAAATAAAGCCTGCCACTTTTGCAAGCTAAAACATTAAAGTCGCTTTTAGTGCTCGGTAGGTTCAGTGTCAACGAAGAATCCAGACATCGTAAATGAATTTAAAGATATTTTGTTTCCACAGAATTGATATTTATTTATCTATTATTTATTGATGCCGAAAACCATGTTTAATTTATACGGCATACATCATAACATACATATAGCATACAGTATGGCTTACAGTATAATATTTATCAGAAAAATAAAGAGGTATATAACATAATATAAAGAGAAGTAAGTTTAAATGATGAGCGCTAGATCCTAATTTAACACTTTTTAAGGAAGTTATAAATGCAGAATTGATATTATACCTTATCGAACAATTGAGTTTGACGACGGTACGACGTTAATGTATTTATCGATGCTGATTTGCATTTTGCCCCCTCGCTGCAACAGTGATACAGTCGTAGTAGACGCAGTTGGTATTGTTTATCCCCGAGTACACACCAACGCGTCTCCCACCACTAACTTTCCCACGCGTGCTCCGACTCCCTTAGCAGTGTTTTTCTGCTGTCTCGGCTGTTGGCAGCGACTTGCCGTCTGGGCCAGTCCGAGACGCTTCACGATTTCCCGAGAAACGTGGTTGCGCGTGCTTCTTCGAGCCAGTCGCAGCGATCGATCGTCTTTTTCCTCGATCCCTCGACGACGTTGACTCTTGCCACGATCGCAGATCCGATAGAAGACTACCAGGAAAATATCGATCTCGATCGGGATTCATAACGGAACTTTCCGCGACGTCGCTGTTTCGTAACTTCGTTTTCTTTTCCTCCAGTTGCATCGTTATTTAAGTAAATCGTAATTTTACGCAGTGTTCAGCCCCACTGCAAATGGCGGTGGTATGTCTTTCTGTGATTTCCGCCGCAGCACCCGTCTCTGACTTCGTCTAGACGAGAATCCTTTTTTGATCCTTCTTAGGCGATAGTCGGCACGCTCGCCTACAACGTCCCATAGAAACGCGTTGTCCGCCATAAAGGTTGCGGCACACCTTGTGCTTCTTTCAAGGCCACGGCCGACCATCATACGATTTATGCTTCGACCCTTTTTCCATTTTTATTGTCGTAATCCTCGTGCTGTCTCGACAGTTACCGTTTAGCCTTAGGACACAAAATACATAGTATAAAAGTGGTGTCAATTGTTATTCAATCATTGGAGCATTCCAGTTGTTACATGTTTTATGGTATTTAAGCTCTACCAAATCATAATTATTCTGACAGTTTTATGCGAAAATGAATTCGCGAGAAAACACTTCGAAATATTTTATTGAAAGGGTGTAGTCGGATATGGGGGTTTAAAGGGGAATTTTCAATAGACGTAATGAGGTGACAAAGAAAATCAAATTTTCCGGTCACTTCTCCCAGCTTCTTCAATTGAAAATTCTGAAGAAAATATTTCTGCTCTTGGATTCCACACCTACGACTTTTTCTCCGAATTTTTAGCTTCGAATCCGAATTTTGTTGACACATAATTTTGTTCCGATTTTTCCATATGGAGACACATAGCTGAAATTATGAAACTGATGATTTTCAAGCACCGTCTTGTTGGAACAATCCTCTGACCGCAAACAGTTTCAACAGATTGTCTTGTAATATCCATCTCAAGTTTGATTTATGTGCAAGAGGTGTTCTATCTGCAGGAAGACAGCGTTGCGGTTTTTTTTTTTTAATTGAGAAAATATTATATGAGATTTATTAGAACATAAAACATATTACATTGCAATACAAAATAAAATCAAAAGCAAAAACATTAGGAAAAAGACAAAAAAAGACATTATTAACAAAAAGAAAAAACCATTAGACCCTTAAATTACAAGAATTGATAAACGCTATCATATTGTTACGAAGGCTATGACCACGTCTTGCCGGAGAACACATTGTAACAATGAACAAGAAAACTATTACTTTATTAATTATACAACAAAGAGGTACAATCGTTAACGCATGCTCTTTTATCAAAGACTCAAGAGGGTCTTTCTTCTTCTTATCAGCAACCTCGTTGTTGATAAGGATACCGCAATATCGATCTGTCAGGCGACTTCACTCAATCTCTGCGATATCTTCAGGATATCACAGGCAAAGGCAACTTCATCTCGTGCCGTCGTAACAATATAAACACACGCCTTAATATTAGGTCCAGTTATTAAACAACCTATATCTAACGGCAATTAAAATCCAGCTTTAGTAAGATTTCGGATGAATTTTATCCCCTGCAATTGGTGTTATCGATAATGCCAATACGAGCAAGTGAAGCTGCCAAATGATAACGGAGCGTTGTGGTTCCTGAATTATCGAGAAAAACCAGACGACGTATCTAATTAATTTTCCGCATTTTTTATCCGCCCGATCAAACTTCCTTGAATCCGATGTAGGTTGTTGCTACCTCACGGTTGACAAGCTGTTTATTAACGTCACTTAGCAGACGTGTCAACGTCAGTCGACAGTCCCGTTCTCCTTTTTGAGTCGGCTAAATCGGAAAATGTCTCCGAACGTCATCGTAAAGCGTAAATTCGGTCCGTGAAAGCGTGCTCGCGTCGATCATCGAGCGGATCAGAAAGGAGGGACGCATTCTGGTTGATCATTAACGATCTTACGATCGTATCGCCGAGATATCCTATTAATTACGAAATTGCTAACACGACAGCGAGCGCGGATCTCAGTCCCAGCCTCGTCGCAACAACATAATTCGATGAAAGTTGACTTCTGCCCGCGCCGTGGACCTCCTCTATACCATTAGGCCCGCGAAAAAGTATTTTGCGAACGCGATAATTGGCTGAAACCTCTTCCGCGTTGGAAAACTCCAACCTTGATGTAGCGGCGCATGCCTCGACAAATTATATAAGTTGTAAGTATTTACGGACACGTTGTATTCTTCGTAGTCGATTGCATTTTCGAGCATGAACTAATTGAGAGAAGTCATTGCAATGTTTACATTTAAAAGCCTGGAATACAAAAAGATATATAGGTCTTTTTTCGTATAGTTCATAACGTCAGTTTGATAATGAATAACTTTTAACACAACTTTTTAAAGAACCGATGAGTTTTGACCTTTTGCACTTTTTATCCATATGCTGAGTAGAATAAGACGCTTTTCGACGAAATTCAACAGCAATCTTTACAACCTGTACACATTTCCTTGTACTTTGATCTGCAGTCCACAATTGCATAGACAATATCCCAAACCTAGGAACTGGAAGCGTAAATAATACGCGATAAAGATTGTCCTCAAAAGAATTGAAAGAAAAGTATTCGTATAATCCGGTTATAAAATCCTCTACAGTAGTTTTCACGGCAACGAGCCTGTTGCCAATCAGCTTTCATTCTAAACTGGCAAGTTCCAAAGGGAATGACTCGAAAAGTAGGGCTGTAACTTTCCTTCGAATGTCGAAACTTCGAAGCTTCGATTGCAGAATCTTCGAAGCTTTGAAACTTCAAAATTTCAAAGACTTTGAAGACTTCGAAGACTACGAAGACTTCGAAACTTCCACGACTTTGAAGACTTCGAAACTTCGAAACTTCAAAGACTTTAAAGACTACGAAGACTTCGAAACTTCGAAACTTCGAAGACTTCGAAGACTACGAAGACTTCAAAACTTCAAAATTTTGAAACTTCAAAGAGTTTGAAGACTTCGAAGACTACGAAGACTTCGAAACTTCCACGACTTTGAAGACTTCGAAACTTGGAAACTTTGAAACTTCGAAACTTCAAAGACTTTGAAGACTTCGAAGACTACGAAGACTACGAAGACTTCGAAACTTCGATACTTCGAAGACTTTGAAGACTTCGAAGACTTCGAAACTTCGAAGACTTTGAAGACTTTGAAGACTACGAAGACTTCGAAACTTCGAAGCTCCCTTCGTTCCATCGAAGACTTCGAAGCTTCGGAAAAGTTACAGCCCTATAGAAAAGACGGGGGATGGTTAGCCCAGGAGTATAAACAGGAAGAGGAAGGCCGTAGTTTTCGAGGGATTAGCGTTCTTCCGTGGATGCGGCGGCCATTTTTGGCATTTGGCTGCGGAATAACAAAGGCCGAGTAGAAGGGGGAAGGGAAGGCAGGATCGGACAAAAGGAAACCGTAAGACGACAGGAAACGATAAACTGGAACATCCTACCGAGAGCATGCTCCGGGAACCAGTAGCGTGCAACTCCTCGTTCGGTACGTCGATGATGGAGAACTTGCGCAAAAAGTGGAATCCTCTCGAGACGAAGCTAGTAAGTAGCCTTATGTAGGCTGACTCAGGAAGGTACCTGGAAAGCACGGTGCAAGAACAGTATATCGGCGTGCCGCGCCGGTCGTAGCCGGTGCGCGATGCTGTGTTGCACCTCGGTGCATCGACGGGCAGAAACGCCGGGGACCTGTTCTTTGAACCAACCTTCGAGAACACATTGCTGGAAAAAGTGGATGAAGTAACGAGGTGAAATTACGTCTTGTTATGTCCCCGGGATTCCGTAAGGATCGATCGAGCTTTTATGACCCGCGTAAAAACGTTCGATTCCGCGGGCCCTCGAACCCTGGAAGCTTCGATCGCAGCTTTTTCAGAAAAATCCAACGCAATGTACATACATGGTGCCGCGGACAGAGAGAACACCGTGGTACGATTAACCGGGTATTTTACGTATGGTGCTCTTAACGACTCGATTGCGCCGAAAGAAACGACCGTTTCAGCACCTTCGACGAGCCGGACTTGTCCTCCGCTTCTTGCCACCGACTGCGCATTGACGAATGCGTCTTGTCATTAAGGCCGGAATATACTACTTCGCGATTTTTACCTCGCACGGTTTCCATGTTCCAGCTGCTGAAGTTGGATATTGCAAAGTGAATCAGACTTTACATTAAACGTGTATACAACGAGCGTATATTAAAACCTCCAAATAGGTTTGACAATATATTCGCTTGGATGAAAATGCACATTTGTTATATGCATTGTGATCGAATATACATACAATACAATACTCCATTTTGGATCATTTTCACATTTATCATTAAGGCCGTAATACTAATTCGTGATTTCTACCTCGCACGATTTCCATGTTCCAGCTGCTCTAGTTGTATATTTTGAAGTGAATCAGACTTTACATTAAACGTGTATGCAACGAGCGTAGATTAAAACCTGTAAATAGGTTTGACAATATATTCGCTTGGATGAAAATGCACATTTGTTATATGAATTGTTGATCGAATATACGTATAATACAATACTCCATTTTGGATCACTTTCATATTTGTCATTAAGGCCGTAATACTAATTCGCGATTTTTACCTCGCACGGTTTCCATGTTCCAGCTGCTGAAGTTGGATATTGCAAAGTGAATCAGACTTTACTAGGTTCGAAAATTTAGTCGTTTCGATAACAATGCACATTTGTTATGTAAATTATTGATCGAATATGACGCTCCATTTAATGAATCTTACTGATGGACTTCTACCTACTGGTAACAGGTTTTATTGAAATGACCCTCTTCGATTTCGATTAAGAACACATGTTTGATAAGTCAAAGTTGTCCTCTAAGTAGAGATTTTGTGGAAAATATTTTGTAGTGTACGATCCCTGTCCGTGGGTCAGAGTTGGACATCAATCGATTAAAATTTTAACCAAGATTGATTGATTAATGTGTACGATTACAAAAGGTAATCACTGGAAAATAGACGATTGATGAAGTTAATTGTCATTCGTTGATTAAAAAAAGAAATCATCGAAAAATCGGAGACTGTTTTGCCATAGGACATCGGCTATCGAATTTATTTTCATGTCTTTCTTTCTGGCAAATATATATTATTGACAATCACAGATATAAGAGCGAATGAGAATGCAATAATTGGTAGAGGGGAAATCGGTACTGAAACGGCAGCGGGGAAGAATTTGCCCTGATTTAGCTAGTGGGTTTAAAGAAGAAAATTCAATATTGTCCCGACTTCTATATCGTTTTATTAAAATTACAAAGGGTGATTTGGCCAATATCCCCCGTGAGATCGGCCCCATGGGTTACCGCGTGACGCCACCGCGCTGGGATCACTCGGAGGGGGCGCATGAACGTTTCTATTTACGACTCCGTATTAGCGCTCATCGGAGCCGTTCGGTATCTATCTTAAATGTACACATCCGATCAGCATCGACAAACTTGGGGGCTCGGGCGGAGGGGAAGCGCACGAGGGATCCTGGCTAGACACACAGTCAAAGGCCACAGGGAAGAGTTACACCCGCGTGTACGTGATTGAACGTGGGCCCGCGATTTACATCGCAATCGGAGTCGTAATCATCGTGAAGCAGCCACACGGTGTACACGACTGGAAGAGAGACGGAGAGAGAGTGCAAAGGGCCGTGGGCCCGTAGAGGATAGGTTTTATATGTGGCCACGTACGAGATCGTTAGTAAGGGTGGAACAACGACTACGTGGACGACGGACTTAGAGGAAGAAGACGAGTATCTACCGACGATTTAGCGCGCCTTTGCATCTCCGACTTTCGTCCCCTCTCGCACCCCTTTACCCCTCGTACCCCCAATATCCTCTTCCCTCTCGCTTCTGTTCTCCTCGCGTCTCTAATACCTACACGTCCGCGTTCATTCGTCTTCGCTACCCGCTTGCCCGTTCGGCTCGTGTGAAGCTAGGAAGGATTTCTTCCTTCGCGAGGTCCAGGGTGCATTGGACTCGTGAAATTGAATACTTTTTTTATCCAATTTTTTGTAAAAGCATGTTTAAGGACGGTCCTTCTTCTTTCCTGAATTTCTTATTTTGCTTTTGTCCCGTTGCAATTGGCGCAGAACATTTTCATTTTGCAATATAATAAATTGAATACAACAAATGTGCAATTATTTAAACATGTTTTTAACGTTTCGATCGCTATATGGATCTTTTTCAAAAAGACATGTTTGCGTCTGAAGAATATAAAGAGAAGAGAAAAAAATTTTTAATATTATAACAATTATTTAACAACCGTGTGGTTCCAAAAAAAATAGAGAAAATAAAATTCATATACATACTTGCTGTATGAAAAGTGGACAAAAACATTTAAAACAAATATTAGGGAGTTACACGTGAAGGGAACTTTAGTTCATGATGGTAGATATGTAACTGAAACATGTGCTGTTTCAAAGGCAAGAAGGCTATGACATATATCTAAGTGACGTGCGACGATTGAAAACAAACTTGAAAACAGCTTTAACCGAAATTTTCATTTTGCACAAACATCTGCAGTATAATAATGTCCGTAGCCCGGATCTTTCTATAATAATAATAATGCATGTAATTCATGCTTTATATTATTCTTAAATTATTTTAGATTAATATATGTCATACATGATTATTGAATTTTGCTTGGGATATTTATTATGATTTATTTACGTGATCCATTTCAAGTTAAGGGTGACCAAGAAAGTGAAGTACGACATGAAAAAGACATTGATTAAAAATAAGTAAATTAACTAGATACCATTTAGAAAAAAATTAAAATTAAAATAATCGAAGCGTATCGACATTGGCAACTAAATTCGCGACCTTCGGTTTCGCAATTTTTTTATTGTATCATTATAACCTCATCCAGTGAGCATTCCTTTTGATCTATACATCATTAGGAAGCTCTGAATTTTGCGATTAATTTTATATACAATAGTCGTGCTTGAAAAACGTATACAGGGTGTTCGACTACAGGTGGGAGAAAATTTAAGGGTTGGTTCTTAACGATGATATAAAACGAAAATGAAGAATAAAAAAATTGCGATTTCGGCTTCGTTATTTAGCTATTAAAATTACTAATAAATTATTTGATTTTAATATTTTAGTAAAGTTCATTAATTATAAATTTTTCCTAGCGGGGTGAAAATGTTTAACAAATCGTTGGACAACATTGAACTCTTTGACGTACACAATGTACACTTTTGTTAGACGCGTTGTTGATTTTTAATTGTTAATAGCGAAATAATGAAGCCGAAATCGCAATTTTTTTATTCTTCATTTTTGTCTTATATCATCGTTAAGAACCACTCCGTAAATTTTCTCCCACCTGTAGTCGAACACCCTGTATAAATGACTTCGAGAAAATGTAGAGGTCGCGAACTTAGTTGCAAACCTAATATTTTCAGCTTGTCCAAATTATGAATGTCTATTTAATAATTATTTACGTGACGCGTTAATTATTTGCCTCTTGTCTCTCGCAATCGATGCAGAGAATTTCTATTTTCCATAAAAATTGTCAGAGTATTTTTGGATGAACATAAGATTCCTAAAGATTAAAATTTCTCCACAAAATTGTCAATAATTATTTTTATCCATTTGAGTATACGAGTTTGAGGATACAAGAGTACCAGTGTTCTGGAAGTGGTGCGCAAACCAATTAGCCGTAGCATTTAGAGTGCGCTCTCGGAATCTCATTGAGCATTCAGCGAGCGTGTCGTTAAATTTTCGCGGCAACTATTTCACGGTTCTTCTCGGCGCCTTTGAGGGGGTCGTAGGTGTCTATCCGTGGCGATGATTTTTGCGCTCGTTAGAGCATGAAAGTGCACCGGTGAACATACGTTTCTGTCACCGGTATCGGCGCGATGCATCACCGGACCGAAACGCGTGACTCGATAAATCGAGGCGCCTTAAGGGGGCCGGCTCTACGTTTTCTCCACGCTTGGAGCGTTTTCCGTCTCGTCGCCATAGATCGCGCTAATTTTCGTGAGCATTAAAGTCGCGGAAGCGTTCAACCAAGAACTCCTCGCGATATTGCCCTCCGCGCGACGACGACAACGACAACAACGGCCATGGTTGCGTGTGTTTCACGCACGCATGCACCCGATGCCTGCAGAAGAACCGTTCGAACCATTAAGTAGAGTTCTACCGCATGCCTGCTTGGATTCCGCGAACATAAAATCCGCTTCTGCCATTATGAGGAAAGGGAAGGACGCGCGTTCCGCTAAGCTGCAGGCCACATCTGCAATGCAATCGCGCATTTTTGTCGCTCTAATGACATTAACTAAATTGCGGTCAGTGCTCGTCCCTGGACAGGCCGACCGTTTTTGCGACCGGTGGACGTTATTGCGGTCTGGCTTTTCCTGACCGATCCGCCATTTGTCATTTCGCTCAATTTTTTTCACGGACCATTTGCTCTTCTTCTCGCCGCGGCGTTTTTCTTTGCGAAGGTCGGCACCGTCTTGATGTCTCTACTTGCCCTCCTCGCAATTCTTCTTAGTTTAATCCGTACACCGATTACATTATTAATACACAGGGTGTCCCAAAATAAGTGTAACTCCCGGAAATGGAAGGTTCCTTGGGTCATTTGAAGCGACTTTTTCCTTTACAAAAATGGCGTCCGCGGCTTTGTTTAGGAGTTATTATCGAAAAACACGGACCAATCAGAGCCCGGCTATAGCGAGCGCAGTCCGACTCGGCGACAGGTCCCGCTTAAGGAGGTAGAGTACCCACGTGACATTACTAGAATCTAACCAGAATATTACTAGAAAACAAGTGAAAACAGGGGTTGACGGGAACACACCTCACGTCGTCATATGATTATATTTTGAGCTGAGTGAGGGCTCATTCTAAAGAGGAAGGTTAAATGAAGCGCGCGTGGGTCCAACTTCAGTTACATTATGTTTATATCCAGTAATGTGACTGTCCAAAGTAGGGAAAACAAATGAAGAAAAATTCCGGATATTCTAATGTATTTTTCGATCACAAAAAGATTTTTCCTGCTAATTTAGGGACCCACGCGCGCTTCATTTAACCTTCCTCTTTCAAATGAGCCCTCACTCAGCTCAATGTATAATCGTATGAGGATGTGAGGTGTGTTCCCGTGATCGCATTCAATTGTTTCCCAGATTCCCTTCATGAAGGGTGAGTAGAAGCAATTTTAGTTCAGCTACTTGGACGAGATGGCGCTTAGTCAGGAGAATTATCAGCGTAGTTTCTTAACAACAAAAGTGTAAAGGGCATGAAGCCACTCGGATGCATTAATAGCAATAAAGATAATGATTAAAAGAAAAAAACCTGTAATTATAGCGAAATTGAAGCGTTAGATTCTTACAGATGTATGTTCATCACTGTTGCCAAATTGGTTTTTCGCGCGGGGGTTGGTCACACTGAAAAATACCATGGTCACGTGGGGCCTCTACCCCCTTAACGTGGTATCGCTATTGGCCGAACCAGAATCAATCCGCTGTAGCCGTGCTCTGATTGGTCCGTGTTTTTCGTTAATAACTCTTAAACAATGCCGCGGAAGCCACTTTTGTAAAGGAAAATGTCGCTTCAAATCACCCAAGGAACCTCCCATTTTCTGCTCCTACACTAGTTTCGGGACACCCTGTATAGATATCGATAATTTGTTGCGAAAAGTCTCTCGAAACTTTATCGAAGCGAACATGCATGCTAAGCGATGTCTTTATTGCACCGATGAACGTCCTCTTCGTGTGACCTACGACAATAAGGTGAACGTTCGCCATGGAACATTACCATCGATGTTTATAACCGCGATACGCGGGCCTAAACGCAGCTTTGATTTACCGTCACGCGAACTCGTTACCCGTACGAACAAACGTGCGTAAATATCGCTTGTATATCGTGTATCGAGGGACACTTGTTTATACCTACCAGCGCGCACTGACACACGTGGCCAGACTGATCACCGAGACCTTAATGATCGAACATCCTCGCCGTAAATGAATTACAGGAAGCGCCTACTTCGAATCCTAATGCAGCGGAATGGATAACGACGCGATTTATGCGTTGCATTTCGACAGGATTTCAAAACGATCAATAAACGAACCGGTGATTACCATGGAACGGTGTTATGAGTTTCGGTGCCACGATACATATTATTGATAAACCACTCGCGTCCTGTTGTAACGGAATATCGGCTTTCGTAGACAAATTTGACGCACGGGCGATGACGCGTTTATTAAGACGTACGAGTGTAATCAACGTAACAGGTGTAAAATGGCGGAAGACGATCGGGATGGGTTAAATCCAATATGCAAGGAACGGATTGAAACGATTATTTGCATCGACGTGGTACACACGTATCGTTATGAGTAGAACGTGTACAGTGATTAAGACTTGTTCCCCCACCTCTACCTTTCCCTTCTACATACTTCGTTATTCTAGTCACGTGACTAAGCAAAGAGAGCGAGAGAGAGAGAGAGAGAGAGAGAGAGCAACTTTTGCCCTTCAATTTCTGTCAATTCAATTGATCCGGCGGCTCTGAATCAAAATCAAAATTGCCTTCATGAATCGCAACAAACTAGAGTCTGCTAGACATTTACAGACACGGATAAAAATAAATGGACAGTTGGTGGAAATAGGTAAAAATGAAGTGTATTCGAATTAACGTGACTTATAAACTTGAGTTTTATTTATTATATATCCTTACGGTGTATAGATTATTTAACGAATAATTTACGAATAAATGGCACGGGCGTTTACATAAAGATGTAAATATGAACTTAAATTATTCGTTAAATAACCTATACATCGTAAGGATATATAATAAATAAAACTCAAGTTTATAACAGTTATGTTAATTCGAATAAACTTCATTTTTACCTATTTCCACTAACTGTCCACTTACAGTGGGTGAAAAAAGTATTGGCACACTCTTAAAGAGGCGATAACTTTTTAAATATCGTATTATAGGATTTGAATTCTTTTGGGAAGCTAGAGCAATTAGTTTGCAACAGGATGCGAAAAAAAATTTTGTCAAAAATTGCAATTCAACGGAATTGTAGCAAAAATACTAATAGTTGCATTTTACAACTTTTTTAAGTGGGCTAATATTGAAAATTTTAAAAATGCGTTTTGTAGGTCTATGTCAGTTATATGCACTGTAAAGACAGGCATTGAAAGATGTAAGAATCTGCAGTTATAGGTCGAAAATCGTGAAAATCTGCAATTTTTAACATATTTAAACGTTTATAGCTCATTGCAACGTCGACCGATTTTCACGAAATTTTCAAAATATATTTAATTGACACAGGTCTACAAAACGCATTTTTAAAATTTTCAATATTGGCCCACATAAAAAAGTTGGAAAATGCAACTTTTAGTATTTTTGCTACAATCCCGAGGAATTGCAATTTTTGACAAAATCAATTTTCGGATCCTGTAGCAAACTAATTGCTTTAGCTTCCCAAAAGAATTCAAATCCTATAATACAATATTTAAAAAGTTATCGCCTTTTTAAGACTGTGCCAATAATTTTTTTACCCACTGTATTTTTGTACGTGACTGTATTTTCCATCTTGACATGTTCAATAACTGGATAATAACATGACAGACTTTTAAAATTCTTTTAATATTATTAATTTTATTACTCGTTTTTGTCATAAACAGATGGAAGACATTTTTGATAAGTGCTTCATAAACCTGTAATAAAAATTATTTAGCTCACCAAAACAGGAGATCTTCGGACATTTCTGAGAGGTCCATCGAATTCGAGTACCCAGCAGGCCATCCGCAATAGCTGATCATTTTCGCGGTAACCTGTGGCTGGATACCTAGCGGATTCGCAGAATTTAATCGAAGCGATGGCACGATTTGCACATTTGCCTGGTATATTGTTCCCGGAGCGATGCAGCGACTACGAAAAGGATCACTGTCATTATCGACGACTCGCCATCGAATGGCTATGCGAATAAATGACGAGGCTTGAACTGGCGAGGGCCGCGCAGAAGGACCGCAGTTTGAGCCACTTTCCATCACTCTAGGTGCTCATTTGCCTTCGACCAGCACCGGCGAATCTCATCGAACGCTGTAATCGAACGGCAACTTGTGTTGCACGTCTTCCCGAACCACACACGCACGGAATGTGTCAGAGTGTCAATAGCTCATGGTCGGAACGATTACCAGATAGGTAGTTCGCTTAGGCAGGCGTTGCATTTGTAAACTTTACGGAAACGTTCGATAAACACCTTCCGCGCGTAGCCGGGCACAAACGCTGCGTTGTACTTGCGACGATAAATATATCAGCTTTCCGATTACTTATGCAAATTTGAATGTATCGTACGACATTCAACATTTGCACTGTCGTTTTCGAGTTTTACAATGTAGATCCCGATCTATACTTTGATCCACGGTTCATGTCATTAATGAAATTTTAAGAATTAGAACGAAACGTTAGTTGTGCATATCATTCTTCTGATAAATCTTATTGCTTATATTGTTTGTTATATATCATTCCGAAATTTATTTCCGACTACAATTCGTCTGCCTCGAAACATTTTTCAATAAACAGTCTAAAATCGCTTAATGTGATTTTTAAACTTTTACTTTTCCTGTATCCGTGGTTGTCAGGAAAATCGCCGCATGTCACAATTTCAAAAAATTCGAGTTTACGCATTAACTGAACTTTATAGTATAGGATTCACGTATTTACCAGAAAAAGTGACGAAAATAAATTTGAATGCGTCAAAAAAAATGCACTTTAAATCAGCGATCAAAACTTTAAACGGCAATATCTCGAAAGTGAAAGTACGTGACAGGCGATGTTCTTTTGACCAAGTTTTAACGTCAGGAATTCATCGGTTCAAAAGTTATGCGTGTTTAAAGTCGAATGATTGTTAATCGAATTATTATGGACGTAAATGAAATCAAGAAGTGAAGGATATCTTTCAGTGAGGAACGGGCTGGCTAACTGAAACCGCAAAGACAAAGCACGATCCAGCATGACCAAACTGGGGGAGGAGGGATGAGATGAAAGAATATTAGCGGACAGCTCGAAGGTATCATCCTCTTTTTTCCTTGAGGGTTTCGTTTCTTCTGGCCTGCCGTCCTCTCCTTCGGCTTCGTCATCTTATACTTTTAGTAGGAGAAGAAAGACGGTCGCTAATAGAATCCGTGGTCCTTTATTTACTCTGTTGCCCGGTCGCAACCCTTCGCCTGCTCCACACCAATTTTCGGTACTCCTTTTTCTCTTTCCCTCGCCTCTTATCAAGCCGGTCCTCCTCCCACCGTTCAGACATTCGCCACGAGACCCCGTGACAACCTGTGTTCTTCGCAGAAAATGACAAATTCCATTCGCGTTCCCCCTCTATTATTATATTAGACGTTTCTCGGGTTCTTTCTTCTCGTTTGACGACCACTTTGCGAAGGGTGTGCCGAGTCTTCCCTATTCCTCTACAATACAGCGTTACGCCTGTTGCGAAAACAGCGTTCTGCCGTTGCAGAAAGATTTAAACCACCGACGAGATACAGTAATCTCGCGATCTATGTCCGGGGATGCCTTTACGATCTATGACAAGAGCTTACACATTCCACTGCCGGCCAACACCATGCCGCGTCGCAGAGCGGCGGTGATTGATTTCGGCTCGGGTATATCGGTGTGAGCACCACACATTGACTCGAATTAATCGAATTTTCAAGGCCCTTTGTTATAGGACTTTCACTATCTTATTTCTAGTGTTTTTCTGATTACGACAATACCAAACACGATATAATTCCAACTGTATTTAGTGGTTGAATCGACGATGAAAGTTTTACTTACAAGGAAGGACAGCGTGTTTGATCTATGCCGACAACGGCGACTCTTCGTTAATAATAAAGTTAGAATTATATCGTGTTTGGTATCGTTGTAATCAGAAAAATGCCAGGAATAAGGTAGTGAAACTCCCATAGAAAAATATGTAATTAAACATGTAATGAATAAAGCATTTTGAAATGCTGTTACATTGTGAGCACACGCGGGCATTTAAACTGCGTCGACGACGGCGGCACGCTCGGTCATCCGATCCGTGTATCATTCTGTCCATCTCTATGTCCGGCACTCTTTTGAAGTCACGGCGCGATCGATTCCGAGAAAAAAATAGCATACCCTTTACGATCTATGACATTTAAAACCCCCGTTTTCTGGTCATAGATCGAGAAATTACTGTACAGTAATGTCGCGATAGTTGCCGCAAGAGCTGTACACGATAGTTGCCGCAGTGCCTAGCCATTCCACCACCTGTCAACGCTGCGCCGGGCCGCAGGGCGGCGATGTTTGATGTCGGCTCAGGTATATCGGTGTGAACATCACTACATTGACACCATCAATCGAATTTTCAAACTGTGTAATTTTCATTATTAACTTCCCGATTCATAAGGAAGTTACTGTAATTTTTTATGAGATTTTACTGGCTTGTTCCTGGCATTTTTCTAATTAACACAAGACCAAACACGATATAATTTCTATTTTATTTAGTGGTGTAATCGACGATGAAAGTTTCATTTGCAAGGAATAACAGCGTATGGGAAGGAGAGAGACGTGCATAGTCGTCGTCGTCGGTACAGTTCAAAGGCCCGCGTGTTCGCACAATGTAATGCCAATTAAAAATGCTTTATTCTCCATTATTTGTTAATGAGATTTTACTGGCTTATTCCTGGCAATATTCTGATTAAAACAAGACCAAACACGATATAATTTGGCCCATCAGCAATGTCTTGAAAGTTGTCGGAGGGCTGTACGCGAAAGTTGCCGTAGTGCCTACTAGTGAATTTTGCCAGGAATAAGCCAGTAAAATCTCATTAAAAAATAACGAATATTGAGTAGGAAATTCACTAGTAGTCACTACAGCAACTTTCGCGTTCAGTTCATTCTCAGTTTAAATTTCCGCGCCACTCGACTTTCGACTTCCGTAACATCGACTTCCGTTACATCAGAAAATTGTTACCCTCGGCAAAGAAGTTTCACTTGAAAAGGACTTTTGAGGGCGATCGCGGCCTAGATTGATCTCGTATCTAGTGCTTTTGTCTACTGAAAACTCCCATCTTTGCATTATCGAGAAATGAGAAGGGCTAGCCCTTAATAGGCTTCATTGCCCGAGACATCTGACGCTTGCGGGAGAGCAAGGCGAGGAGCTCGTTAACAGTGATTTTAACCGGTGGACGTAGCGTTCTGGCCTCCGGTGATCCGATAATCGTGTACGTAGGGTTTTTGACGAGACGGTGAGCAATGGGATTGATTCCAGCGGCGCTGGGACCGCTGAAAGAGGAAACGAACCAGCGTCACGGAGAGAAGCCCCTGCTAGAGCAAGGAGTTAAGCTCGTTGACATCGCACTCGTGAGGTCAGCCAACCAGAGTTCGATTCCCACCGATCTTACTTTCGTACTTTGCCACTCACTTACTCACTTGGCCGAGGCTCACTCGAGAGCATCGAGGGTATATACGCGCCGATGTGCATTGCTACCAAGGGGTCACGTGCCGGGGTCGGATACTTGTTTCGCCGCTGTTACCACGTTTATTCGCGTATTATATTGCCACTTTTACGCGCAAATATCTTTTATGCTCTTGCCACCGTTCGAGGTATCGAGCCGTTGCGCTAGCTGCCGCGAAAGGCCGGTCGACTGCCCCCTTAAATAATAAATAACCTTGCTAATAAACCACGAGGCAACGCGAGCACTGGCTCTGTCATTTACACTTTAAAAAAAATGACGGTAGTACAAATATTGATCTCATGATATGATAAAATGAAGTAATATAATCTTTTCGCTTTTTGGAATGTATGAACGCGTAATGAAAAAAAACATGCGCGACAGACGTGACACTTGTTGCAGTCTAGTAATGTTTAGAAGTAAATTGAGATTGGAAATGGTAAATAATCCTAATGAATCGACAACAAGATCAGGACCAACTCTTCCACTCTCATGCAATGTTTTACTCTCCTCACCCACGGTGGAAATATGTAAACTAACTTACTCGTTTCTGAAAGACTATGAGTTACAAATTTAAAGAAAAAAAAAAGAAAAAAATTATATATGTTTAAAACTGCTCGTTTTCAAACCTACGATTATGTATATGTAATTTGTACTGTATTATATAAAGTATAATAATGTATTAGAAAAGTAATGTACGGCAAAATAATATCGAACTTGAGATTCTAATTGTATTTGACAAGAATGTTTATATCATGTTTTAGCTATCATGCGCCAATTGTTTCAATGATAGAATCACAGAAAAATATAATGAACGATCAAAATTTGCGATGCTGAGAAGGAGAGCGTATGGAAAATGCTATGAACTATGTCTCTTTCTTTCCCACACGCTCTCCTTCTTTGCATCGTAAATTTTGATCGTTCATTATATTTTTCTACGATTCTATCATTTAAACAATTGACGTGTGGTAGCTAAAATATATATAAATAATCTTGATTCAATTTTGTCTAAATGTCTAGCAAACATTGCATCGAGAGTTGTTCCTGATCTTCTTGTCGTCAAATCACACGTTAAGTACAAACGAGTCAGCGCGCTAGCCACTTCCGTTACGCGTTTCCGTTTCATCGCCAAATCGGTTGTACGTCCACCGCGCCAAAAGAAGTTTCACTTCAAAAATTGTAATAAGCAACATGAATGTATTCACAACATTTTATACTTTTCCATTACCAAGTGTGTCGTGCTCGCATATAATCTTTTTAATGTTTTTATCGTACTTTTCTCCCGCATGCGCGTTAGAATCGCATACAATAGCCGAAGTGACGAAAAATAACCCATACAATAAACATCGATACATTTCCAAAGGGAACGCAGGAAATCGCTCAACTTTAAACACCTATAATTTGATTGAACCATCGATCCTTCAGGATCGAAACTTGGATTTCTCACATATTCTTGTTCAAATTTACCGGATAACATAGGAAAAGCGCAAAAATTTGTAGGAGAAAGCAAATATTTCTGGTTACGCGACGACAAGAATAGCACAGGCGTATCGTATCTTATATGAAGGCAGCGGATTTTATGCATTTTATGCATTTATATTATTGTAAGAGAAAAGATATTGAATAACTGTTTTAATCCGAAAAGAAAGTACAGAACCGATATATGAATAAAAATTAACGTAATCGTATCGTATTTAAATCAAACATGACGTGTTTCGTATCTCGAGAAGAAGTCGAATCGCTACGTGAACACGTCCTTTTATATCCTACTTTCTCAAACGTTTATAAATTTTCTAGAACAAATATTGATTTAACAACACGGCACTCACGCACACATACACAATCCTCACATTCATACAACAAGTAACATTAAAAACAATTGCAAAATGATCTCGGCGCTACGGTTCGATCAATAAATTACTTTAAGCAATTTTGCTAATTATAAATTAATTCGACGTTTCGGTTCTAATTTGAACCATTTTCAAGAAATTAATTGAAATTGCGTCTGTAATCAAAATATTTTTAATAAGACATACAATTTTCAAATTTTAAGGAACAGAAATGAAACTAAATTTTTCCAACACAATAAAATCTTCTATAGATCTTATTTTTGTTAAATCTGACACATACGCAACCTTTTATTGTGTTTTGATTTCATTTCAATTTGATTGTTATTAAATTGTGGTTTACCAATTTGGTATTCTCACCACTGTGGGGTTAAAGACATATTATGAATTTTGAATTTACCGTTCTATATCGATCTTGCTAACCTAGATCGCGTACAAGAATGATCAGTGTCGTGCAAACAGACATGGGGAACGCACGCGTTTCACGTGTCTCACGACTCTCAAATTTAAATATTTAATCACACCTAAGCAAGTGAGTACAAAAATTTTCCTCTTCTTTTTATACAAATTGTTTTTTCAATTTAGTTTCATTTCTGTTCCTTAAAATTTGAAAATTGTATGTCTTATTAAAAATATTTTGATTACAGACGCAATTTCAATTAATTTCTTGAAAATGGTTCAAATTAGAACCGAAACGTCGAATTAATTTATAATTAGCAAAATTGCTTAAAGTAATTTATTGATCGAACCGTAGCGCCGAGATCATTTTGCAATTGTTTTTAACAATAATACGATCGAGAAACACACGTTTATTTAACAAGTAACATTATACAAATCACACTTCCTACATTATTTTCAACCTATTAAACATATTCAGAAAGAAATTAAATTTCCGTTTCACTCTAGTTGGTTGCAAATCAAGTAGAAAATGTTTATTTTGCATAAAGATCCGCTGTCTGCTTATATGCCACAATATCACAAAGAGTGAATTCCCCTCACCTGGCGACTATGAGTTCACGTAACCAACCAAAGCGTTCTATCGGAGTATGGTCCGTCATTTCCATTATGTTCGCCGGTGAACATATTTACTAACGAAATCCTCGGATGTCGATATAATTCCTATTAAAATGCCGACGTCGACCTCGAGGAACTTTCAATACTCGCGCGCGATCCACCGAATATGAAAATTCCGACAATGGCTTGGCTCGTAAAGATCCAACAGGAGATGATATCGGCGCCGGCTCTCCCGACACAGCTAACTGGTAATTAGTATTCGTGCGTATCTATTTCTCTCGCGAGCGTAAGGTCACCGGCGATATTTATCGTGTCGTGAGTCGAATATGCGAATATCCTAGGGTGACTAAGATTGTACAGTTACACGCCCGCAGTAGCATAACTTTTGCCGCGGTTCTTCGCTTGTATTTGCGAGAGAGGAACGCACGGTATTCGTACGTGGTCGGTTGGCGACATTAAAAACGCATTTAACGAACAGTGCAAAAATACTCTTTTATGCAGTCAAAGTTTTCGTGCAGTAACTCTGTTTCTAACGCAGACCTTCTTGGTACTGTACGCTAGTGTAGTGGCTCTCGTCGATATATTTTTGAATGGTACCATATACTGGCTCAGTTGTTGTTCTTCCGTTAATAATGTCGGTTTATTCTCTTTGGAACAATTTAAAGAAGTAGATTACATTTTTTCGTTGTACAGTATTTTATCGATATAAGTCCCTAGCACGGGTCTGCCGACGGACATTTATGAGCCAGAGACACTATTCCTTGAGTTTTGCCGAACGTAGAGAAGGACAGCCGAGCTTGAGAGGCCTCGGTCGCCGAGAAATGCAAACATAGCTAATCCAAATTTCCAACTTCCTTATTTTTCGTTATTTTTTTATGAGACTGCGATTACCATATTTGTGGCATTTTTCTAAGAACAATGATACCACATATGATATAATTCTGATGATATTTACTTGTGTAATAGACAATGAAATTACTTTACGTATTATGGACTGGTACAAACCTGTGCCATTTGATGGTCGCTATGTGCGAGCTATTGAGAAACTATGAATGAAAATAAAAATTTTCTTCCTGAATCGCAACAAACTGAAGCCAAATAGAAACTTATTTTCCTTTTCAATATGCTTAATAGGTTGAAAGTATAACAATATTTTTAAATTCTTCTAATATTTCTACTGTTTTAAATTATACCTACTCGTTTTTGTTATAAATGAATATTATCTGTTGTCTAATCATGAGACAGTACAGTACAGATATCTAGTCAAGTACAATTTTATTTTGGGTACTATATTAGTACTAAACCTTGTACTTGATTATTCTGAAAACCTTTTTACTAGATTCGAACAATTCTCACTTGTTCTATCGAAACCTGGTAATAAATCAATAAATCAAATAAAACCTGATGGCAATACTGTCGGTCCAAGCAGTTCCTAGAAGAGTGATCTGGGAACAGAGGAAAAAATTGAGTCCCACCTTGATCCAAATCGGTCGGACATAGATCCTGAGCATCCATCACTGGCTCGAGGGAGTTTTGCATTGGCGTAAACGCGAATAAGCGGCCTCACCGCGTAATCTCCTCGCTGCGGTTTCACGTTGCCCGGTATTTTCCGTTAAAGCGTGACCGAACCCCTCCGTAACGGATGTTCGTATTCAATTTTAAAATAAGAGCCGTTCTTCCAGCGGAAAATTAAGAGGCGTGATCGCCGCGACTTTTTGCATATCATTCTGTCGCTTTTCGTCCCGGCGCGGCAAGGAAAAGGAATAAGAGGCTGAGATAACGGACCGCGAATTGAATTGTCTAAAAGTGTGGAATCGTGACTAGCTGCAAATTGTTTTCCATTTAGAAGAAATACACTCTCAACGGAAGTATCATTTCATGCCAAGACTGTTCTTTACAGTTTTTATACATTCGAATTTCTGTTCGGACGTAAACGTCGTTCAAATCGAATCTTCGAGACTTTCTGAAAACGTGAACGACGTAATTCATCTTGACGCTCTACATTTTAAAAATGTATAAATACAAGAGCGGGTTAGAATAGAACAATTATTTTTGTAGAGCTTTGTTTGTCTGTCCTGTGTTTAAGTAACGCATTAACTGCCACCGTATAGAATAAAAGTGATCGCTTGAGATTCGCAATAAAAATTTATACGAGAATGTAAAATTCCTGGAGCTATTGAGAAACTAAATCCAGTAGGCACCCTTTGATCGCTTACAATTCGAAACTAATGTACAAACATTTTAGTAGCTTGGGGCTGAAATATTTGTGTAGTAGGAAAAGCACGTTGGAAGATATGTAAGAGAAAAGCTGTTGAATAACTATTTTTAATCCGAAAAGAAAGTACACAACTGATACATGAATAAAAATTAACGTAATCGTATCGTATTTTAATCAAACGTGACGTGTTTCGCATTGTTTCGTATCTCGAGGGAAAGTCGAACCGCTACGCGAATACGTGCTTTTATATCCTTTTTTCTCAAATGTTTATGAATTTTCTAGAACAAATATTGATTTAACAAGATGTGTCGCAATCGCAGATATTAACAGTTCTCTGTATCTCGATTGTCACTTGTTCATAATAATATATAAATGTTTTCGGCGCATTGATTCGATCAATTGGAACAATGAGCAAGTTTGTAAAAATATTGAATGAAATTGAATTCAACGTTTCGGTCTCAGTTTAGACCATCTTCAAGAATAATATATCTCATTATTGCGTCTGTAAGGATTATCAAAAATAATTTTGAAATCTATTGATATATTTAAACTATTATAAATTTGTTTTTTGCTTAGATTATTATATCATATTATATTAGAATGTAAAACATGTGGTCGCTAATGACCTAGCTGTTAATGCGACCACATTAAAATAAACCCAAAATAAATAAATAAATAAATAAAAATAATTTTTAAAACGTGATTTGTATTAGCAGAGGCGGGAAGAAAACCAAATTCAAAGACAAAGTATGTAAAAACTTACATGCTTATAAAAGTATTAATTTTCATTCTTAATGAATATTGAACAACGTGTTGGTTCCATGCCGGTGACACGTGGACTGTGAAGAAGTATTACAGATTTGAAACGACAACGGATCAGTGAAAATCGATCTTTGTATCGATCAATCAATAGATGGCGTTAACCGTGAAACATATCTTAACCTCTTTTTATCATAACTACATTGTTTAAATACCAAAATAAATTTGGTAACAAACTAATAATCCACATTCAATATGATTTATGTTGAGAAAAACCAAAGAAATATTATATTGTTTGGAAAGTGATCTAAACTGAGACCGAAACGTTGAATTAAATTTCATTCAATATTTTTGCAAACTTGCTTATTGTTCCAATTGATCGAACCAGTGCGCCGATGACATTAATATATATTCCTACAGATATTATTTTACTAATTCAAACTTCAACCGGATCGTAAGATAGTCTTGATGCAAGCCCAGAGAAATGCTGTGCATAGTAAATTGCATATTTTACGTGTGTACAAGCTTCAGGTGCAGCGATGATTCTGAACTTGTGCAGTCCGCAGGCCACGTAAAATCACACCCCGATATCCCGGTGCATTACAACCGCGTATATTTTCGTCGCCGTTGAAAAAAGAAAGAAGATTTATGTGGAAAGGAGACTAAGGGGTCGTCGGGATCGTGTATGAATGGCGGCAAGGAAGAAGAAACGGAGGATGGTGTCAGAGAAAAAAAGGTCCGACGACCTGTTTGCCGGATAGCGGCAGTAGACGGAAATGTCATTGCCACGTTCCGGCATAAAGGGACGAGAGTGGATTTTTTTGTGGAACAGACAGAGGGGAAAGGGTGATAGTAGTCGAAGGAGGCAGCCACATGGCGCTAGCGTCGTAAACTGACAGCGATATGAGCTGTGTCCTGCTAGCGAGAGCTCTCTCCCTCTTTTTTCGGTCTTTTTCTGGATCTTCTTGAGCCGGTTGCTTTTTCTCTGCACTGGCTTTTAGCCGGCGACCCCTTTCGTAGTACGTCGAACAAGACATCTGTGCGCCAAATTGGTCGCGTTCGCGTCAAGCGACATTGACGTTCACTCTGATACTCCAAGGTTCACGGACAACTTCGTCAACCCTCGCTTACACTTTCAAAATTGACCTCGAAACGCAACAGCTCGATATATTTAATCGGTTAAGGCAGCGGTCGGCAAACATTAGCCAGTGCCTAATATGAACATTACAACAATTTTTGAAAAAATTGAGAGCCAAATCTGCTTGGTAAACTTTTATTACACTCAATAAGTAGTACACTGAATGAAACTAAATTTCATACATGTTCTCGATTTATAGAAGAATTTTAATTTATCAAAATCAGATGTAATTTGTTTCTTACCAAGTGTTTTTTTAAATGAAAATATTATTATATTTGTTTCCTTCCGTGGATATTTGTGCCAGAGCCGCACTTTGCCGACCACTGGGTTAAGGTAATATGTATACAGTGGATAAAAAAATATTGGCACACTCTTAAAAAGGCGATAACTTTTTAAATATCGTATTACAGGATTTGAATTTTTTTGGGAAGCTAGAGCAATTAGTTTGCTACAGGATCCGAAAATTGATTTTGTCAAAAATTGCAATTCCTCGGGATTGTAGCAAAAATACTAAAAGTTGCATTTTACAACTTTTTTATGTGGGCCAATATTTAAAATTTTAAACATGCAGTTTAATTTTGTAGACCTGTGTCAATTAAACATATTCTGAAAATTTCGTGAAAATCGGTCGACGTTGCAATGAGCTATAAACGTTTAAATATGTTAAAAATTGTAGATTTTCACGATTTTCGACTTATAACTGCAGATTCTTACATCTTTCAATGCCTGTCTTTACAGTGCATATAACTGACACAGGTCTACAAAACGCATTTTTAAAATTTTGAGTATTGGCTTACATAAAAAAGGTGTAAAATGCAACTTTTAGTATTTTTGCTACAATCCCGAGGAATTGCAATTTTTGACAAAATAAATTTTCGGATCCTGTGGCAAACTAATTGCTCTAGCTTCCCAAAAAAATTAAAATCATGTAACACGATATTTAAAAAGTTATCGCCTTTTAAAGTTATCTACTTTTTTTACCCACTGTAGTTAGTGTGTCGCTTTCCAGTCATTTTTCATTATTCATTATGTATTCATAATTCGCAGAAATAGTAACAGTAGAATCTCGATTATCCCAGCCATCGATATCTGGATTCGCCATTGTTCACAGCAGATCCGCCAAGTTACCCTCTCTCTGCCAGTACATATTAAATTTAAATAGTTCACTCTAAGACGACCCATATGTAACCCTATTTATTGTACCAATTAATGAAGATTAAATCTAGCATTGATCTATTATACGAACACTCGTGTTGTCCTGTTTAGTTCGATAATCGATGTTCTACTGTCAAATTTTGTTTTTTTTGGACTTAATCGCGGTAATGTCGCAAATATGATACAAGCTTTATATTAGAATTGTTAAGAACAAGAAAAACCTACTAATTGTATAATCACCTGCCGGCGATGTTTGAAAATTTAGAAGCTCGGACATGTTATTTACGATTCAAAAATTCATGATGTTCACTTTGAAAGTAAATTTTAAAGACGAAGGATATGCAAATCATCGACGAAACGCAACGTGTTTCGATACTTCTTACACAAAAAAATATTTTAGCTGAATGCCTGTGTCACAGAAAGTAGCAGATCGCGTTCGATCAAATTAATTATGCGATTTATTTGGGACTGACGTTTCATAGATTTGGTAGCGAGATTGTATTTCTAGATCCAACGGAATCCAGAGTATCGTCGGCGTTTCTTGTTCATGAATGGCCACCCGTGTCCTAGCATTCGTCCCAGATTCTGGCGAAACCAAGAGGATAGGGCTAATTGGTCTCCCAAAGCCGTTCCGGCTACATTTTTGACGATCGATTCGGTCCCTACTATTTTTCGATCATTATCCTTCCCGTCTCGAAGTCGAACTCCCAGTCGATCGAATTTTTACCCCCACCTTTGCTCGACGATTCGCTCCCGTAATTCCCCGGATTTTGACCCGCATCCCTCGATTAATGGAACTACTTATCCCGAACGTGGGCCACGTTAAACTATGTAATATCAGGGATCATCTGTGGAAAAATGAAATAAAAGGGGATATTAACTGTGGAAGAACGGATGCGAAATCCGTTTGGACCGACCGTATTATCCAAATTTTTCATTATTACTATTATTAATGTCTACATTTTTCGTTATTATTATCATTAAACGCATTTATAATGCAATCTGTAGGTATGATGTATGCGGAAGACGATTACAAAGTGCACACGATGCACAGCTGATGCACTGCAGATGTTTATGAAATGCTTCGAATTTCAGTGAATTTTTAGCTTCAATAATTCCATTATATTCTTTTGTGCTTGCCGCAAGTCAATTATTATTCAGAAGTTGTTCGATCATGCTTTCAGCCTGAGTCAGTCTACTCGCTCCCTTAATGTTTCCTCAAGTGTTAGTCACCTGTGCTTATTCCAAAAAGTCCGTTTGAATCATTCTACATTCTCGCAATTTAATCAGGATGTACCTAATTTATTTTGGGACATTGAGGATGTTCGAAAAATATTTTCTTAACTTTAAGTGGACCTTCAAACTATTGTTACATTTATTATTGTACCGCAAAAAATGTTAAATGTTATAATTTGAAATATTAGACAAAAAGACAGTAGACAACCTTCAATTTTCAATAGCATTTGTATAAGTGTATATTTTACATTATTCGTCATTCTTTAATGTAACATTAACGTTTATATATATATATATATAATTATATATATATATATATATATATATATATATATATATATATATATATAACAATTTTTTATCCAATTTTCAACCTGATTTGCAACCAATTGGAATGAAGTCGAAATGGATTTTCTTTCTAAATATGTTTAATTGGTCGAAAATAATATAACAGTGTTTCAGCGGACCTGCCTCCCCTAAATATAATATTTACCAATTCTTTTTTTTATTAGAAAATCTCATATGAGATTTATTTCAACATAATTGTAATGCAATACATAGAATACAGTATATGTATACAGAAAACAATACATACAAAACCACAAAACAGAACAGGACACAGAAGAAACATAAATAATATAACAAAGACACGAGAATGATAGTAACGGTATAAACAAACACTTATAATTTAAATTTAGATAGTTCTGCGGTCGAAAAGAATTGATAATAGAAGTATGATGATTACGGCGCGCTGGTTCGATCAATAATAAAAACGTTAATTTATAACAATTTTGCAAATTAAACCCTCAACGTATCGATCTTGATGAGGATCATTCTCAAGAGAGATTTTTGCGTCTGTAACAAAGTGTAACTTTATAATAATAACCGTAACTTAAACATATGTTTTTAACTGGAAAATAAATTTATTTTTCTAGACGCAAAAATGTCTCTTGAGAATGATTCTCATCAGGATCGAAACGTTGAGGTTTTAATTTGCAAAATTGTTACAAAAAAACATGTTTATTATCGATCGAACCTGTGCGCCGAAATTATCATACATCTATTAACTTATATTTTAAGTACGCAGCTCTTAAAAAATGAAAGTATATAACGACAGGCCTTGATATTAGGTTTAGCTATTAATATGGAGACATCCAGTGGAAGTTGGAAGTCAATTAATCGGAGTTTGTTAATTAATTTGAGCCTTTCCTCATTATACAAGTTGCATTGCCACAAAACATGGTTCAGTGATTCGTCCTCCTCCATGCAACTACACTTAGGATCGTCAATAAAGCCAATGCGAGCCAGAGAAGAAGCAAGATAGTAGTGGTCAGATCTACACCTGTTGATAGTGACAATAATTGTTCGGGATAGGTTTAACTGTAAAAACCAAGGAAGTCGATTTTCACTAAAAAATTTCTGAAAATAGAATTATTTACCAATTCTTCTAATGTTTTCACTGTTTCGAATTACGCGTACTCATTTTTGAATAAATTCATCAAATTCTCTGTAGTCCGGCGATGACCTTTCGAAGGCGAAAGCAATACTGATTGAACGGAAGAGCAATTGTCGATCGCCATATTTACTCGCCGCTGAACGTGCACGAACACAGGAAGCAACGTGCACCGAAATTTTCACACGAAATTTCTCTCTCACGTTTATGTCGTTACGTCAATTAGAATCCTCTTTACAGTGTATCCATCAACGGACGCGTCGCGTTCTCAGAATGTTAAGCTCAACGACGTATCATGATCCCATTAGCTTATCAATGAGCAACCCTTGAGTACGGGGAGTACGAAAATAAACTACGCGACACGATGTGAACCGAACCACCACCTTTCTCCGACCCCTTTTTCCACGGTGTTACATACCTTCTCACACTTAGCCGCGTTAAAAGCGGACAAGCTGGGCGTGTGATACATGTGGCACCGAATGGCGTCGACGACGTCGCCAAGGACAACCGACAAAAACACGTATTTCTCGTACTACGTCCCAAAACTACGTGTGTAACGTATAGTAGCGTGCTTGTCGTCATCGTCGAAAGTTTGTTGCTAGAGTAAACAGCGCGTTATGTTACGTGTTGCGTTGCCATCTTCTTCGACGATGCGTGGAATCTGTTTGTGATTGTTTCGCTTGGTGCAACGAATTTCATCCTGTTTATAGATTTACTTGTTTAACCCTCGTACGCTCCTCAGAAATAGTTGCGTGAAAGATTCTATGATACTTTCTCACCCATTTTTGCTTTACACTTTGAACTAATAAACCATGCTTCATTTATCAGGTCACATTTTGAAGAGATACTTCTCACAATACAGATAAAGAGGAACCATTTTATAGTATGTAAAAATAATTATTTAAATAAAAAAAAATTTTTTAAACCTCGTTTTTAAGACGGACTAAAAATAATTATTTAAATAAAAATTAAAACGAACTAAAAATAATTATTTAAATTTTTAAAAAATGAAACAAATTTTAATATACGGAATAAAAAGTACAATTAAGATGGATTAAAAAGTATAATTTAACCATTTTATAGTATGTAAAAATAATTATTTAAATAAAAAAAAATTTTTTAAACCACGTTTTTAAGACGGACTAAAAATAATTATTTAAATAAAAATTAAAACAAACTAAAAATAATTATTTAAATTTAAAAAAAATGAAACAAATTTTAATATACGGAATTAAATGTACAATTAAGATGGATTAAAAAGTATAATTTAAAATGCACTAAAAAATATAAAATAAAATTGTCCCTAGCCTCCTACAGATGTCTAACCCCATACAGATAGTCCTGAAAATTTGTGACTGTGCATTTTTAAAAGCTATGAAAATACTTGTATTTTATCGCATACTAGCGATAAAATTGTGATTAAAGAGTTAAATAAATAGGAGAATATTGTTTAGTAATTTTGTTAATTCATTGGACAATCGTTGTTCAATTACCAGAATGCAGTGTTCATTGACTGGTATTTTTTATATTTTGTATTTAACGTTTAATGAAGAAAAATAATAATAATTTCATTTTATTTGTGTTCATTCATTTTTGACAAACGAAGTATAGGGAGCCATTTGGCATATATGAGATTCCTTTAATTCACACTTTTTTTTTACATAAAATGTCATCTCGAACAATTTCTTAAATGTTCATTCACTGGTGTAGTTACCCTACCTGATTTTTCTGGATAGGGAAATAGCGACGGTAAAAGAGTAATAAACATCAGGTGAAAACAGCATCTTTCCTACTCTACGTGTTCCGTGCATTTCGTTGTACACTCCAACTCTCTATCGTACGTCACAGCACCTGCGTGTGTCGAACGGGTCGAACAATAATTAATATTGCTCCGGTTGATTTCGCAACGATCGTTGCTGCTTCGTATCAGCCACTCTTGTTCACACGGCCGGAGTAAACCAGCCGAAGGCTGACGTTGTACGGCGTTATCATGCACGCCGAGTATATTATAATTTTCGATCGCGTTATCTCGGTCGGTATCCGGACAGGTTTCGCGCCGTAGCTTTTCATTTTCCCCGAGCGTTGATGCACGCGAATGCAACGGTTTCTGGTGCAGCTGCGAAAGAGACACACACGAGGGTCGCTCCAACTGCGGTCATCCACGACGCCACCGCAAGTCGCGTGTTTAAAAAAAAAAGGCAACCCGCCTGTACGCTCTGCACTGTTCCTTTTGCTCGTTGCAGCTTCGAGATGACGACGAGCGACATCGACGTCGAACTTGCGTTTACGATCGACGATCGCACGGGCCAGCGGACGAGTGTTACGTTTCAAAAACCGCAGAACACACTGACGCGGCGTTCCACGCTCCTGGGAACACGTTTCAGTTTCCCTTTATTTGGTTTAACATTCGATCTTGTCCCCGTGCAAAAATATTCCGATGATCCCTACTTAGAATCTTTGTCGAAGAGCTTGTACAAGACGTCCGCAGATTTCTTTAAGAGACTTTCGTCTTATGTCTTCGGGTGAAGATGTATTTTATTGAATGACGCGATCGTTAGATGGTACTGCGATATACAGGGTGTTCACGCTATTACTAGCCAGCATTTTTTTTGTAAATAGTAAATTGACTTCCTTGCGCAATAACACAAGCATGTGGATTAATAACTGGGACCGCATTAGAAGAAGCTACCAAAAACGTAATAACAGAGCCGAAATGTGCATTCGTGCGCAAGGAAGTCATTTTGAACATTTGTTGTAGCCTCATTAATAAAGAATACTTGTTAACACATTGGTACGCAATATTCAAATTGTTTCTTCCATTTCTGACCTTGCATGACCTTGAAGGTCATTGTATAGTACATGGATGAATTCGTCTTGACACACGCTTTCATACGACATAAAAAAATGTATAGCATTCCATTTAAAAAATTGAAGGTCACCTTCATTTCTATCAAAATAATGTAAATAAAACAAAAATGCATATGTCATTGTGTTGCGCATAAAAAACAGTACTATTTTTTCCTGTATCATTTTTTTCTAATATTTACTATTTACAAAAAAAATGCTGGCTAGTAATAGCGTGAACACCCTGTATAGCGTTTGCGGTTTAACATGTTGGTCATCGCATTGTAATGATGGATCGCAGTTTGTTCGATTAGTCGGGATTAGATTTTGAGTATTTATGAAGAAAAGGAATAGTGTAAGGAGACTCGGAGGCTCGACACAACACGTTATCCGTAGCTTGCTCGCAGAGAACTGTTTTATTTAACAAAAACTGAACGAAACATACATTTGTTAATAAAATTATATATAACACATAAATCAATAAAATTATATATAACAGATAAACATATAATAGAAACATAGAGAAACATTCAGTCATCCACACGGTGATATAAACATTCTTACAATAGCGATGGGCATTTTTGTCTTGATTGAGATAAAACCGTCTCTCCACCATGGCGTCCGCTCTACCCTATCAGTATTCGTTGTTATCATGAAGAGAGGGCGCGTCTTCTCTGACTCGCATTGGCTTTATCGACGATCCTAAGTGTAGTTGCATGGAGGAGGACGAATCACTGAACCATGTTTTGTGGCAATACAACTTGTATAATGATGAGAGACTCTTATTGATTAATAAACTCAGCAAAATTAACTTTCAGCTTCCAATGGATGTCTCAGTAGTAATAGCCAAACCTAATATTAGGGCTTGTCACTACATGTTGTCATTTTTTAAAAGCTGTGGCCTTAAAGTATAAGTTTTTTTTCTGTTCCTATTAATCATGTTCGTATTATAATATTTGTATTTCTATAAGAAACCTACTTTGTTTTGTAATCTCCGTACTCTATATTATATGTAATGTATTTCTGTTTTGTATTTATGTTGTAATAAATCTCATATGAGATTTTCTAAAATTAAAAAAAAAACATTAACGGAGAACGAAATTTATCGCTGGAAGTGTTAATAGAAGGTTTTATTCGAATTCCCTGGATGTCCAAGGGTATTGATTTATCGTCGAATTAAGAAATCCAATTTCAAAGCCGAAAGGGATATCCGTGGTCCAGGTGGCACGATCTAATTAGGAGCTAATGAAGGTTCACTGGCCTCCCCAGTAACTCGATATCCAGACAAACAGGGGTTTTCCTCGAGCACCGCGTGCTCGTAGACTACAGCTTACCCCGTGAAAGAGAGCAGCCCCCAAGCCCGCAGTCATACTATCCACGTGGGAAGCTTCGCTTCGCTCTTTGCCATCTTCTCATTCATAGAGGCTCTTCGCTGCCTTATCCGTCCACAATCCTTAAGAGGATCGCGATTGTCCTTGCTTCGAATATCAAATGGTCATCGATCTTGACAACGAAATCGGACGCTCGCTCTCTTTTATTCTTGTAGGTTCGCCTAATGAGTTCATCATTGAACGACACGTGCTGCTCGAACACTTTCCTAGTAATTAATGTCACACCTTAACTGCCTTTGATTGCTCGTAATTTTTAGTTCTACGAACGTTATTTCCATCCGTTATGGTAACTTTCTTCGTTACTAGACTGTCGAATTTAAATAAAAATCGTTTAATAATGCCATCACATCATTCTCGATTTTTTAAGGTTATCAAAGAATGAAACAATCTTCAATTAAATCTCTAAATAATGAAAGTTCGTCTATAGTTTTTGCTGGAAAATGAGAATATAGGGTAAACTGGCCTAATAAAAGACCTCTCCACAACATTAATTGTTACCAGTTTCGTTTTACTTCATTATTAAAGAACCATATTTACTTTGTTTCCAGTAGGTTTCGAAAGAGATAAAAACAAGAACACGAGTGGCCTAAACTCGGGATATAAAACAGTTGCTGTTAGTTTACGCAAAAAGCGGGTCCCTGCAATGTTTTTCCAAGTCATAGAATGCAAAGAAAAAAAAAGTTTCGAAAAAGAACTTAATGTTTAATAAAAGTGTTATTCGTTTTATTTCATTACTAAAGAACCATTTTCGCTTTGCTTCCAGTATGGTTTAAAAAGATCACGTGTTACATCTTGAAAAACGAAATAAATCTTAATAGAAATAGAGTTAGTTTTTTGAAAAAATGTCTCTGATATTAGGTTACTGTACTGTATGCACAGAGCGCGGTTCAATTAACACGCAGCGTCGATTGCTCAATCAAGACCGCTGGCCAGCTCGCAAGGGCCAATCCCTACACGTTGGTCAGCGCTCGGTCACGATCGAATCGCGACATCTTTCGGCTCCCTCGGATTCTTATCTCGGCTCCTTAATTGATCGCGTCCGTTGACCCTTAATTATTCGTCGAACCAGCGTTGACCCTGACCAGGCAGCCACCCTCTGGGCAATCCCTTCGAGCGACTCCGCATCGAGTCCTCCTACACCTTGCCCGAGGGACGGCTCCGTTTTCAGCCGGTGACGTTCCCGATCTTAATGGATGCTAATTCGACGACCGTATTACGGTGCCGTTTCTTAATTAGCGGTCCTCACGAGCGCCGACTGCGATCAGTGTCCCGAGCTAATTACACGCTTCTAGATCTCCGTCGAGGACCAGAGGGGGCACCGTCGTCGGAACTATCTCTCTCTCTCCCTCTCTCTCTCTCTCTCTCTCTCTCTCTGTGTGTGTGTGTGTGTGTGTGTCTCTCTTTCTCTTGCTATTCTCGGCAGTTTTTTCGCGCGACGTCCACCGCGCCATCGGCGTCGAGACGCGGTTGTGGTAACCACCGCAAGACGGTGACGGGGGCCAACCGGACGAGCGAAGAGATTTTTCGAGGGGCCAAAGAAACGTCCGCCGGAGAGAGTCAGTCCATTAACATTCGGCGCGGCAAATTACAAGCCGACACACTAATGGACCCAGCACGGGCGGTCGAGCGACCATTGATGGTGGGTGGTGATGGCGATGCCGAGCCTGATGGCTCACCGTGGTGGCGCTGACGACGCTAACCGGCCGTCTCTATCATTTCGCGAGACCAACTGCGAGATGAGCTCTCGCGATACCGCGGTTGGGACCAGCCCTCCGCAGAAAAATCGCCAACTGAATCTATTTCGCGCGACATCGGTCGAGTCTTCTTGTTCCGCCCTTTTTTTCACTTTTTCAGAAACCCGCATCCTCTGTTCGTCGTAGAGGATGCGGTTTCGACCGTCTCGCGTCGATTCGGTGACGGGATTTCGAGGTCGTCGGCAAGGTCCCAGCTGCTGGACAAATTCAACACTGGAACTTGAGAAAGCTGTGAATGGTAGGATGAAAATTCCGACCAAAATCCATGTACAACTTGTAAAATCGTCTTGTTACCAATCTTGTTCCATTGCATTGGCGTTGGAACTCGCATCCTTTTTTGCAGAAAATCATTTTTGAAATAATGGCACTTACAGCCTCTTTGAATTCCAGTCTTTGATTGTAGGACTTTCTTTTCGATAAATTTTTTTCTGTGGATTCACTATCCGATCGATTGCTCTGTAGGGTACGCGGGATACGAAACAAATTCCATGATAGGGTGTAGGGAATAATAGAAAATCGAATCCAAAATCTAAAAGTTGATAAACATAGTGAAGGGTTTGAAACATTGTTTGTAGACTGCGGATTTTATGCGTTTATGGGAAAACGAGTAGGCGCCATTTAAAACAGTGAACAAATTACAATAATATTATATTGTAGTTATAATAGTATTGATTTCTCTAATGGCTCGTTACAGTCTTTTAAAACTAAATTGAGCTGTACTATTAGATAATATTACCCTTATTTGCTGTTTTGTTCTGTCCAGATTTGGGTAATTTTAGATCAAGACTTAGGATCAAGATTTTTTACCGTTTTTTTTGTTTTCTGTCATACATTTGTATCTACTCACATTTGCATAAAAGGATTTCGGTCCGTATAAATAAATAATAATAATAATAAGAAGTTTCACTTCAATAATCTAATGATGTCAATGTAACGTCTTCAGCTTGTTAATAGGGCTGTAACTTTTCCGAAGCTTCGAAGTCTTCAAAGTCTTTGAAGTTTCGAAGTTTCGAAGCTTCGAAGCTTCGAAATTTTGCAATCTTATACCGTGTCACGATTTTTGATAAATAAAAATATTAACTGTCAGTCACCGGTGACTGACATTGAACTTTCCGTTTGAACTTTTCGTAATTAAATTATATTTAAAAAATTGCATTCTATTAATTTTCGGGATCATATCACGAATGTACTTAAAAAATAATTGACGACGTATCTACCGTAGCCGTCATAATAATTTACTACGGAGAGAAGTTCGAAATTAGAAACTTTCATTCTCCATCGCCTTCGAATTTCCAGAAAGCGAACCTTCGAAATTTCGAAGTTTCGAATCTTCGAAGGTTCTGCAATCGAAGCTTCGAAGCTTCGAAATGTTCGACCTTCGAAGGAAAGTTACAGCCCTACTTGTTGACATGATTACAGTAAGAATTAAACGTTTATCTGGCTCCAGTCTCTTGCAAATGGCACAGGCAAATTTTTATTTTATTAATTTTATTTTTATCATCAATTATTTATAACAGAACATAACGTATGACGGAAGGTTCAGTTACTAATGTGTTCGCATACGGTGGAGTTGATCGGACCGCTAAATGCGTTGCTGCGAGGATGCGATTTTGCAATTTCAGTTTCGAGGTGATCGAGACCCGTTTGCCGATATGATCTCGTAAATAACTGTCGCTGCTTGCGAGAATCGAAAGCTGGAAACCAGCCGGAATGGTCGAAAGGATACGTTTTCACACGTCGTTCGTTAAGTCCGGTTAATTGCGGCACCTTCCCCCGAGCCATTTTCCCGCGGTTGATCCGATATTCATACGACCTGTTCGACGTGCGAATTTCCAGCATCGCGGATCGGTAGCCGGTTTTTCTTTTTGCCGGGAAACCAGAACCGATTAAACTCACGGCTTCTCGCTGCGACGGATTACCGACGACGGGGCAAACTCGCAAGGACATGGGAGCATGCGGCGTGCATAATCGTCGAGATCGCACTGCAGGGGAGTGGCCTGCAGATATTAATCCGCGAACAGGGAAATGTAGGTCGATGCATCCTGACCGAGCATGTTCCGAGATGGGTTGCGTAAGGCTGCGTGTATTCCTTTCATTGATGAGCGACGTATCGGACCATTAATATTTATGGTCGGCTCTCTTCGTTTTTTCATTGTACCACTTTTTTCAGACATTTCCCTATTTTATAACGATTAAACCGCCGATTTTATGCAACAGAAATGCATAAGACGAATTTCTCCGTAATTATATAAATTGTTTACGTACCGGTTAATTGCTTTGCGGGAATACGAATCTGCATAAACTTGCATAATAATTGCAATACGGTAATTAGCATAGTTTATTGGCTGCAGAAACGGTCTTGTAAAAATTGCTACAGCCGCGTGCTTGGAAAAAGTTGCATCATCGAGTCAAGTTTTTTCTTGACTGTAATAAAAGAAAGAGGCTATTTCTTTTTCTTAACGTTCTCCATTTTCCTTTATGTTTGCGTCTAATTCGTTATCTACTTATAATCACTTATTTTATTTTGCCGTGCAGCCACGTGTTCAAAAAATGTTTTTTTTTTTAACCCAACATCCGGCCACCTGCAATGCGTGCAACAGTCATTTAGAAAAGAGTTAGTCACACAACTAATTGTTAAACTGTAACTACTAGACTTTGGTGGATATGTCTTTAATTTGGTACGTTATTCTGTAAACTACATTTTATGTTCTATTCGCATGTAAATAGACTATTTTGTATACCGTTTTCACATGAATTTTGAATTTATTTTTAAATTTCATTTGATGTCTTACCGAAATAATATTCATATTTACTTGTAGCTAAGATCTCAGAATAAATCAAATTATGTAATCTGTTAATTATTGATTTTACTATGAAAATTCAATTGTCCAGATTTAGGCATCACTTTTGGACTGCCCAGTCTTAGGGGACTTACGAAATAAATCTGTTTATTGCTGGCTATTTTGCAAAAGCAGAAACGGATTATCCCAGGATCTTTTATGCAACAATTTCGGAGGAGCATAAGAGGTTTTTTTTTTATTTGTGCAATAGAAACCTCAAATAAGAGGTTATTCTGCAATCAGTATTACATACATAATATTAAAGTAACAATTACATGACATTAATAGTTACAGTACATGGCGTATTAACAGTACCTGAAACATAAGATCTTACATATACTGTTTGTAGGTCTGTGGAGTAAAACATTGCATGACATGGGAGGAGAAAAACACCATAATCTCAGGTTATATATAAATTTTAATCTATGAGTATCATAAATAGGACATTGCCATAATACATGATCAATATCCTGTGCCTTATATCCATATGGACAGCCCGGGTTGTTTACCACATTGATTTTCGCTAAAGAGAAGTTAAGACTGTAATGGCCAGATCGAATTCTGTTTTAGGGCTGTTACTTTCCTTCGAAGATCAAACATTTCGAAGCTTCGAAGATCAAACATTTCGAAGCTTCGAAGCTTCAAATACTTTGAAGACTTCAAAGACTACGAAGTCTTCGAAACTTCGAATGTGGAAGCTTCGATTGCAGAACCTTCGAAGCTTCGAAACTTCGAAGACTTTGAAGACTACGAAGACTACGAAGACTTCGAAACTTCGAAACTTCGAAACTTCGAAGACTTTGAAGACTTTGAAGACTTCGAAGATTTCGAAGATTTCGAAACTTCGAAACTTCGAAGACTTTGAAGACTTCGAAGACTACGAGGACTTCGAAACATCTAATGTCGAAGACTTTGAAGACTTCGAAGACTACGAAGACTTCGAAACATCTAATGTCGAAGACTTTGAAGACTTCGAAGACTACGAAGACTACGAAGACTACGAAGACTATGAAGACTTCGAAACTTCGAAGCTTCGGAAAAGTTGCAGCCCTATTCTGTTTATGATCACAATGGTATTTCAGCATAAGAGGTTATTATAATATTATTGGAGGTATTATAATTTCTATAATTCCACGTGTATGTTCGCTCTGTAATCGCTTACGAGTGTCTGCTCGTCCGATATTCTTGGGCATAGGCGCTTCAATCAGTGCATCGATGACATTGATCGATCAGCCGGTGCGAAAAAATTAGCGTCATTTCGGCGAAACGAGCGAGGATCGCGCGGACAGCGTTTCACGAAGCGCAATTGGCCGTGTTCGCGGTGGCTGGAAAAACTTGGTGGTGCAGTCGCGGCTCGCAAAAAAGCATCGATATCGGGAGCGGACGAGCGGTTAATGCGAGCGACGAAGCGTGTTGCTTGGCCTAAGAGCCACCAATAACAGGCTGGCATCGGCTCTTCTCCACTTGTAGCCGTCCGTTTCCTTCTCGTTCACTTTACGTCGCGTTCCTTTTCGTCGGCCCCGGGTCTCGCTTCTTGCGCTTCGACTTTTTTCCAACGGGGGGCCCCCAAGTAATTCGAGCTCGTGCCAAAAGAAGTCGGGGAATTTGCCGCGGTCGAATGCGCTCGAATTTGATGGTTCCGGTCCCAAATCCGACGATCCCACTGTCTCTACCGAGCAACGAACGTCGTTACCTTTATTTACTCGACTTCTTCTCTTTAATCCCGACCAGGACTCTTCCTCGTCCTTTGACGCCCGCGGCAGTTTCCTCAGGTGCGCACATCTTTTTATATACACGTGCAAGACCGTCATTACTAGGCTGCGGATTTTTGTGCATTTATTGCTTGTAAAAATTTCCAGAAATTCCTCAAGTATCGAATTCAACAGAATTCAGTTCGATTTTAATTTATTTCTCGTCTACCAAGGTTGTTACTAGATTGCGGATTTTATGCATTTGTAGTAAAAATTGAATACGCGAGAATCAAAATTGTAATGTGCTAATTCAACGATGTCAGTGTCAAGCTTGATCAACTTTCGTTTCATAGTACAGTGACTCGGATTAATATTCGGACGCTCTAGAAAAGACAATGTTTTTTTAATATTGTACTATAGTATTTGAACTTTTTTGGAAGCTAGAGCAAATAGTTTATTAGGGGATGTGAAAAAAATTTTTCAAGAATTGCAATTGATCGGAATTGTTGAAAAAAATACTGAGATACATTTACAACTTTTTTATGTAGGCCTATATTGAAAATTTTAGAAATACTTTTTGTAGATCTGTGTCAATTATATGCACTGCGAAAGTTTAAAAAATGAATTGTAAAGGTTATCGTGTTTTTTAGAGCGTCCGAATATTAATGTATCGCTTAACACAGAATATGATTGCACAGCTAAATTTTACACATTTCAACATTTACAGATGTGTAAAATTTATCTCGCATTTTTATACGATCATCTATAATTTTGTCTTTTTTTCGTAATTTACATGTTACACGATGCTGCTCTCACTAAAATGCCTCAGTTTTCTTTAAATGAAATTTTGGATAAACAGTGCCTTATACAAAATTGTCATAACGGTTATTCAATTAAAAGACCGGAAGTTGCAGAACGGAGATTACAGTGTTACAAGAAAATTGGGACTCCGTAAATTTTCGAAGATACGGCATTACTTTTAATACTTTTTCAATCACCTCGCAGCGTTTTTCAATTTAAGTGATTATTAGTTATTATAACGGAAAATTACGGTGTCGCAAGTGTCTCGAACGGTGACCGGGAACTGTACGAAATTGTGGTGAAATCGTCGATGCAGAATCGACGACAGGATTCTACCTCGGCAAGATCTTCAATTTGCAATGGCGGCGTTCGTTTTGCTCGCGGTTCGTTTTCCGTTCGTCTGGGACTGCGATGTTATTACCGACTAAGTGGACGATTCGTAATGACACCGGAGGCTGCCATTTTAGTGCTAAGTGCCGAGCATTATCGGCTAGGGATGACGGTAGTCCGTTTTATATTTTTTCGCTCCACCCCTCCCCTTCCTCCCGTGCCCTACTCCGTGATCGTATTTCGATCGAACTTTCGCGAACCGGAGAGAAAAAAACATCGATCGTTTTCGCAAACTCGTGGCCGTCGATCCTTATTTAGGCACTCCGATTACAGTACTCCGAATAATGCCGCGAAATAAATTTCAAAAAAATAATGAGACAGATTAAACATTTCCAGTCTCGCTTCGAGTATTACAATTTTTGATCAAGATTCTCCGAAGCAATTGAAACGGAATGAGATACTCAATTTTCCGAGAAAGTAAATTTTTTAACATTTATTTCATCTTCGTCCTCTCGTCCTTTTTAATAATTTCATTTGTAGGCTATATATTCATATTTAATCACGAACCAAATTTATCGTTCAATTATTCCTCGTATTTCGATGGAACAAAATAAAATTCCAAAAGAACTTTTTCAAACAAATAGTGTAAGTCGTTCATTCCTATAAATTAATTTCATATTCTTCCTAATGACATCGACAAGTTTCGCTTTTCTGAAGAGAAAGTAGCTGCAATTGTGTTACTACAATAAAGTTACTAAAATAAAATAAAACTCCTCTAATTGTAACTCGGTTCAAGTAAATATTTTTAAAATATGTGGGAATTAAACGAAAATGTTATCTGCACTCTAAATCTCATACAAAATTGATTATAATTATATATATAATATTTATTAAAATACAAATATAATATTTATTATAATTACAGGGGGATGTTATGAATTTATGACGAAATGGATAGATGCAATTTTAAACATTGAAAACGTTAAGAGCTTTTACTATTAAACATATTAAGAAAGAAATTTCTATTAAACATCCGCTGTCTGATAATTACCGGGATACCACTACCTCCGTTCATTCTGATGGAACACCTCCAGAGGATTTCGAATAGAAATAAATAATTATTCGAAGCCGATGGTGAGTTTTGTCTTTCGAGTTTCCCGGTTGGATTGTGTCCAAGCTGTGTTTGCCGGCCAATTAAACGTCGAACGATCGGCAAAGGCTCGCGTCTTAACGCGTTGCGCAAAGCACAATTTCAGATGCTCGTTTAGATAGCGCGCGGCAAAATCGCGCAGCCATTCGTCATGTCCCACCGGAGGCAAGAGACAGTGAGAAGGTGGGGAGGTGGGTATCCTCTGGATTTACGAGGCAATTTCGGCGGACGATCCGTTAATTTCCGGACGATACGACACGATAATTCCGAAGAAATCACGGCTATCGACCTTTTTTTCTTGGATGCCTTTCGCGCGGCGCCGAACCTCAACGAAAGCATCTTATTAATTGCCTGCGAATTACACGAATTTCTGCACCTTCGGGCGGAATGAAAATTTTATCGGGCCTTTCGAACATCGTTCAACAAATTCCACTCCTCCACCTCTCGCGATTTCGCCAGCACATTTTTTAATAAATTGCGGGAAGAAAAGAGGATTGTTCATTCTAACATAATAAAAACGCAGTATTTTCTTTTGGTTTAGGACGACAAGTAATTTTACATTTAGCGTAGACAAGCTGACCCGACAGACGTTGTCCTATCGAAATTTCAATAAATTTGGTTTTGATCATTTCGTGAATTCGTGAAAAGCTATAGGATATGCGTAACCAAAGTAAAAATGAGAAAAAGACGTATTTTGCAGTGATCATTATAGAAAATAATAAAGGTTAAATTCTTCTCGATCGGAAATTAGTAATATAATAAATTGAATGATATCAGCGCTAGGTTCGATCATTTCTAGAAAACAACAAATGTGCAATTATTTAAGCATGTTTCTAACGTTTCGATCCCGATGTGGATCTTTTCCAAAGAGACACTTTGCGTCTGAAAAATATGAGAAAAATTCGAAAAGAAAACAAAAAGAAAAATTTTTTCACATAGAAAAGACCAAAAGTTAAATTTCATATACGTACTTGTTGCGTGAAAAATGGACATAAACATTTTAAAACAAAAATTAGTGAGTTACAATTTAATTTATTATAGAAAATAGACGCGGATAATGTAAATCCCTATTGACATATTGATTAAAAGCTGCGACGTTCGTTTTTTTGTTGTATTGAAATATGATTCAAAAAGCACTTTTAGTTTTTCCCGAATTTTCATGTTTCCGGGCAACTTTTCCAATTTTTTTTAACCCTAAAAATCTGATTCGGACTACAACGAACATTAAAAAAAACAATTAGCCAAATCGGTCCAGCCGTTCTCACGTGATATCGTGACCAACGAACAGCATTTGATTTGTATTATGTAGATTACGTTTCAATAGCATTGAAATATATTGTCAAGACTACCATTCTGAACAACGTTTTCCTTCAAAGTTTTTGTCCCACGAATTGTTTGAAATAGCGACATCTTTGATGTCTGTAATATTATAATTATTATATTCCTCTCGGTAAAAACTTCAATATTTATAGTGTCGATTAAAACAAATTCTACTACATTCGATTTCTAATTCACTGAAATCGATGCCGGTTAAATAATGCTGGAAAATGTTCACGGAGTCAAATACGTAGCTAAATAAAGTCCTACGTCGTGTTTCACCAAAGAAAATGCATCCTTATGCGAAAACATGAATGGTTGAGTAAGAGTTGCGCTTTTACGTTCCGCTTGCGTACTCCATTTTATTTCTTCTTTGCTTCCTACATTGTGCACGTGGCTCGTAAAGACCATTAATACCAGAAAAAAAGCGGGAATATTTCTAAATACTCTTCCGTCCAATTTATCGTGTGAAACAAGAACTAGGAAGAGGCCACGGAAATTGGCATGGAACCGACGCAGAGTTTGCACTCCCACGTAACCAGAAACATGATTCATCGGCATCGACTTAATTGTCTTGTTTCGACGAGTGAAAGTCGCAAAAATTCCGTCGGTACTCGTCATGTCGATCATTTGTGTACGATTGCATGGTTCGTTTGTGTTTGAGCAGCTTGCCACGTGGCAACACCTGTCTCGGTGTTTACATTGAATTTCATATTTTACTGCCCAATTAGAGGCTGCCTATGAGATATCATAACGCGTTAAACCCTGAAAATGGGCTGAACAGACACGAAGAACTGAGAAGGGTTTATTTGAGTTATTAGTTAACGCGACGAACGTCATCTTTACGGCTGCCGCCTTCGGGAACTATAGCGATCGCCTATGGGGGACGTTAATCAATTCCGAGCTACTGTTCGTCTTGGAATTGATTTACACCAGTGGTGCACTCAGGGTGCATTCTGCCTCTCCCAAGAAAAAGTAAATAGATCATTGAAAAGTTAGTTAAACCACAGAACAGCTGCTTCTACTTGCAGGGCTGGATTAGCTGTACAGGGTGTCCCAAAATAAGTGTAACTCACGAAAAAAGACAAACAACCCAATATCAATCTACGATCATAATTACTCCACGATATCAAACACAGTCATCCTTGAAACATTGTCTAATCGTAGAACAGTTTCAGACCGGAGCTTTATCTTCAATTTGTTAAATAATAATATAGACTGTCCTGGACTCCTTAAGTTAAATTAATTTGTATGTACCTGAACGTGTTTTGAGAACGAGAGCAGGATTTCAAACAATCAAATCCAAATCCTCATATAGAGCAATAAATCCTTTAAATCGCATTATTGCTAACTCCAACACATTTTATAGCAATATTGATTTTTTCAATGGCACGTTACAGGCTTTCTAAACAAAATTGCGCCGCACTATTCGATAATAGTACCTGCATTAGTTTAGTTTCGCACTGTCCATAATTAATTAATTTATATTTTAGATCAAGACTTATGTTTAAGATTATTTTCTATTATTCTACATTAACTGCAAACATTTGTATTAAAGGACTTCGTCCGTATAAAATAAATAATAATAAATGGGAGGTTCCTTGGGTCATTTGAAGCGGCATTTTCTTTTACAAAAATGGCGTCCGCGACTTCGTTCAGGAGTTATTATCGAAAAACACGGACCAATCAGAGCTCGGCTATAGCGAACGGAATCCGACTCGGCGACAGAATCAATCCGACTATTGGCCGAACCAGAATCAATCCGCTGTAGCCGCGCTCTGATTGGTCCGTGTTTTTCGTTAATAACTTCTAAACAAAGCCGCGGACGCCATTTTTGTAAAGGAAAATGTCGCTTCAAATGACCCAAGGAACTTCCTATTTCTGAGAGTTACACTTATTTTGGGACACTCTGTATAGCAGAAGTAGCAAATGCTACAGGCACCTCGTTTGGAGCAGAAAATGGCATGTAAAATTGTGTAACAATAGTCCTGGCTATCGTTAACAGATATTTTTGCGAAAAAGGTCTTCTGTTCACCTGACCCCTCATCCAAGATTAAATCCTGGGTGCGCCACTGATTTACACCGAATCCCGGTCACAATACTATGGTATTATTATGCTTCGACTTTTGTAAAGTTAATATTAATCTCAATATTTAATTCGATATCTCGTAACGTTAATATTAACATTTATTTTAATGTCCAACATAGTTACTTTATCTAAATCTGGTTTGTAAACGTCTACAGTGCAAGCAATTATACAAATATTTATTAATTGAACTGATTTAAACAAAATGGTATATTCAGGTTAATTTATTAACATAAAATGGCAGGTTTTCTATTTATTTTAGATTAGTAATCTTTTGACTAAACCATTATTTTGGAAAGATATTTGTTTGGTAAGTATCCAGACGTTATAACTATTGAGTTAGTGAAGTCCGTACTTTAAAACTTGCATTTTTTGAGTTTTCTCGTAAAAATCTACAAGATTGTATAAAATTGCAAAATTTTTGGTCCCACGAAGAATAGCCAATTAACGTATCACACAATTATGTAAATACACATATAATTTTGTTTCGCCATTCAGCATACACGAAAATTAACCCACTGTGTTTTGATGTTCATTGGGATAGTTAAATAACTTGACGTTTATATCGAAGACATTAATATCTTACTAAACGGAGGGACAAGTTATGTTACGTATAAAAGTATAACAACTATAGTTTATAGTTTGGCGAGCAGTGTTTCAGTCTAACAAGCCTGGGTGAAACTTTAAACGCTGCCCAGTACATTGAAACGCTAAGCAGCTTTGTAATTGAAGACCGGCACAATTAACTGGCATCATTGGCCGAGCTACTTCGTGAAACCGGGCACTCTTTCTTCGCGTGCCTTTAGGACTATTTTGCAGAAGAGAATGCCACTAAATTGTATCTGTCTCGCACGAATTAGAACAATGAAAAGCCTAACGAGCTCCGCGACTTAATGACGCCGTAATTTCGGAAAGCTGAACATGCAAGAAAACGAACATTTATAATTAGATAAGGATCGGCGTTCCAGTTTTGATTACTCGAATAACTTTCATTCTCGGACTTCAATTGAAATGAATTTATTATACGTGGACCGCCATTGTTCTTGGAAAAATGTTTCCATTTATTTTTCAGTTGATCAAGGTCGTATCTCACGGTTTTTACCATCTACGTTGAAAACCGGCTATTTAATATTCAACCTAGTTAACTCGGTTTATTAATCTTCAGTGTCAGATCCATGTAGCCTGTGGAGCTCACTTTTTCATTTTTCTCGTGCATTTGCGTATTGTTTGTAAATGTTATATTATATTATATTATATTATATTATATTATACTATATTGTATTGTATTGTATTGTATTGTATTGTATTGTATTGCATTGCATTGCATTGCATTGCATTGCATTGCATTGCATTGCATTGCATTGCATTGCATTGCATTGGATTGCATTGCATTGCATTGCATTGCATTGCATTGCATTGCATTGCATTGCATTGCATTGCATTGCATTACATTACATTCCATTACATTACATTACATTACATTACATTACATTACATTACATTACATTACATTACATTACATTATATTATATTATATTATATTATATTATATGCAATATTATATGCAATTACGATATTGGTCGTGTATGTTCTATTACCGTTTCAATATTTATTCACCTGAGGGAGGACAGTTTTACATTATTGAAAATACTGAAATATAAGTTTCACTTTTTTTATAAAAATTTTTACTACAACAATATTCATTCAGGGATGTACAATTCAATGATCAATCACTTATTTCAATGATTAGACTGCGGATCTTTATGGTAAATACAAATATTCTGCATTGATTGTGGGAAGTATGAAGAAAGTAATAATTGATTTCATCCCTTGACGACTTTGTTACATAAAAAACAACGTTATAGCGTTATTAAATTTTCCCAATCTATTACTGCTTTAAATTCCCCCCTATCAATGTCTTCGTAATGCGTATTCTTCCTATCATTGCATTACGCCTGACTCAGTATTGTGAATTCGAACCGTCTAGAAAACAATGAACAAGTTGAACGACACATTGCGTTTCGCCAATTGAGGTAGAATTAGTTCCAGGCAATTTCCATTGAAATTCGAATTGATATGAGAATATGGACACTGGGAATGCACCTCGTTGGATTCGCAAATGCGTCTGAGGTTGAGGGTGTGTTGCCTCTGGACTCCGCGGTATCATTGATTCGAGATCTCGATCGCATGTATGTCGATCAATTTATCAAGCTTCGAGCTGCGAGAGATGGGTATATACCAGTTACTGACAATAACAAACGATGATTGAAATCGTACGGCCTCGATCACGATGAGATTCGAGGGTATTATACGTGCAGCAAGACCCCTTCTGATGATCCTCCATCCCTCGATTACAGATCGGACTGATAATGCAACATACGATATTATTTTGTTGCAAAAATCACATTCACTGAATCATCGGCGTATCCTCGCCATTCGAGGAACTTCTGTCTTCACCAACGAGTACAGTCCATCCTCTTGCAAATATAAATTCCTGTGAATTTTTCGAGGATTCGTTGTGTTGTAAAGTTGTACAAAATTTCAGCGGGATTTAAACGCAATTAAAATGCTGTTGTAAATACGATTATAGATCTGTAGAGAAGTCGTATAAGGAGGATCTCGTATTCGTGAAAGATGAAGACTTTATGGGTTTACTGCTGTCATAAATGCCATCAAGAAATGTGTTGGTTAAGCTCCCAAGCGAGTCACGCGATAATGGATCCTTTAATTCTATTAAATGTTCGATTTAATAAAGAGTTAATGACGCATTAAAAACTCGTATGTCGCTTGAATTATGCTAATATTTTATTCTGCACCTGTTGACAGCCGCAGGGCAACATTTTCAATATTCCCGTTCAGGATATCACTCAGTTCATTGCGTAAATAACATATTTTTGTTGAACTGTACTCAACTAGTGCTCAACAAGTACTCAACAAGTGCTTACATACAGTTAGATACAGTTTAATCTAACAGATTATCATTGTAACACAATGATCTTGCAGAAATGCATACATATAATTCTAATATAGATAACATCTTGACAACTTTATAATCAATCGATCATTTTTTGACCAAGTCTAATAAATTAATTTTGACTGCGATACAGTCGGGACTTGAACAATGTAAACGAGTTGGAAGTGTAACCAGTATGACAAATTGATATGTTCCAGTTTTCGTTTTGTTGATTGAATCATTGTAATTTTATGGAAAACTGCACGTATTAAATTTCCTCGTAATACATAAATTGAACAAAAAGAATTGAATTGAATTTTATTGAATTGAAAAGATTCGAATGAAACAATTCAGTAGAAAATGAAATGATTATTTGAGCCGCTTATTTTGAAAGTGACCCATGTCCATTTAAGTTTAAATTGAGATATTTATGTAAGAGGTTTCGTTCCAATGAAACTTTCCCTTGAAAATTGCATCCTCCAAAAATCTTGTTGATATGAAATCCTTTTGTTTAATAATAAAATAACTTTATAATCATTTTGGGGGACAAACAGTAAATTATTTTTCTTTTTAATGACATTTTTCTACGTCGAATGTCCTGAATTTTCTAAAAACGAATGTCCTGATACTAAGAATTTGCATTTTATGCTTTCCACATTACGTTCGACAGTGTGGACCATTTTTAGCCACGTTAAAGCTACTTTAATATTTCTACAGGAGGCTACTACCTTAATATCAAAAAACTGACAAACGAACCACTTTTAAAATAAACATTTGCATCATTCTATTAGCCGGCTAATTTCCTTTTTACAAAATCTTTGTGATTTTAAATATATTAGTTACAATTTGCTTCAGGAAATGTACAAAATAAATAGCAGATTTAATTAATTCCGTTGTGGAAATTAGACTAAATCCGAAACTTTTGATCAGACCGGCGCGGCGTATTCCTTACGGATTCTTCGCGGTGTGAGCCGAGACGCGGGTTGCAGGTTTTTGCGACATGTACGTCCGCGGTTGTCCGGTATTTTTGCGCAAAAGTCGAAGGTGGAATCGTTCTAGTATCGACGACTATTCATCGTGTCCGCGGCATAATTCACTGTCACTCGGCTGTGCGTCGCGTCGGCGAGCGACAGCGGCGGATCGGTCCCGCGACATTCCGGCCGAGTGTTTACAGACTGATCGAGAGTCCTGGCAACGATCCTGCCGCAAATACAAGTCGTCCTTCCGTTCTTCTTTCGGCGGGATTTTCTTGCCATCTCTCGGCGAGCGATCTATCCTTATAGACCACGCCGCCGCGCCGCGTCCATGTATATCTATAGAAACCCGAACAGGAGAGTCGCAGGGAGAAACTACTTCGGTCACGAAGAACACCTGGGTATGTCGTATACGGTCCTCGTCCGACTGAAATTCGTTATTTTTGCGTGCGAGTCAAATGATCGTGAAAGCATTTGTACGTTTGCGTCCCGAGCGATCTCGTGGTACCATTAACACTAAATCTACGGTCGAATCATCGTTTTTTCTTATTTAATAGATATTATACTGATATTTCCACTTTGACATTATGAAAGTACAGGTGAAACAAATTTAGAGTACGTTTTTGAAATGATCTTGAGGCCATCCAAGCTTGCAAAAGTGAACAATCTTTTGAAACAGACGGGAATCAATGTGTCTATTAGATTCGAGCGCAAACTTTAGGAAAATCAAGTTTCATAATTTTTGTAGGGTGTGTTATCAGGTATGGAAGCGTAATATATTTTTAATATACAGGGTCATCCGTTTTTAAACGGACAAACGTAAACCAGCTATAAAGAACCCCAAATGGAACAAGTTTTACCCCTGCCACTTTTTTTGTTTCGGCCTTGATTTCTAGAAAATTGCAAAAAACCATAATTTTTTAGTTCACATAAACTTGAATATCTCGGGACTCCAGTGATGAATCAAGGTCACTTCGTTTTTTTAATGGTATGCCATACAAATCAATTATTTGTCAATTTTAATCTATTTTAACTAAATTTTAAAATATTGTAAATAATTTTAAATATTGATAAAAATAATTTTATCAATTTTAATTATATTCATTCTGATGAAATTCGGAGTAACGTTATTTGTTCTACATTTTAAAAGAAATAACTTTCTGTTACTTATCTTTGAAATTTTTTTTACAATTTTTAATTATATTCATTCTGGGCTATTATATTCATATTAATTATATTCATTCAATATTATTTTTGATCGAAACTGTACGCCGAGAACATATAATTGATTTATATTAAAATTTACGATCGAGAAACACGTAACTATTGGTATGCCATACGTTGGAAAAATATGAAAAATTGGCTTCTCGCTGCTTACATTTTATCGTCTCCACGAAATACGGAATTTTCGCGTAATTACCTCGTGTTGATAACGTTATTAACCGTTTCCCCGTGATAATGGCGGATCAGACAACGATTATAGCGTGATTTGACGACTACGGTGCGCCGAGTTCGTCAACGGTAGTTTGATAGTACGACGATAGGATTCAACGGGCGTAGATCGGCATTGATAGTCGCGATTCGCGAGAACCTCGAGGGAAATAAATCTTGGTAGTGTGTCCTGGAACCGCCTCGAGGTTGTCCATTACCAGAGAGAATGGTCAACCATAAAGTGGCTCCGTTTCTCCTTCTTTTTTAAATAACGTTGCTCCTCGACCGGCAACAAAGCAGAATGATGATGCTACCGGACGGAACTTTACTACCCGTGAAGTCTCTGATTGATACATGCTGCGCGTACAGCACACTCCTTGATGCAATCATATTCGCGTGCAGATGAATACACGGGAAGCAACAGTAGCGTACACGCTCGGAACAGCTGTACGTTGGTGGTCCTCGCTTTCCGGACGATGGTTCGTAGAAATCCAGCATCGTATTATGCGAGTTTGGCGAGTCTGGGTCGCAAAAGCGAACTGTTACACGTGTGTAACAGTTCCGGACAGGTTTTTCAAAATTGTGAGCTCGTTGCGTCAGAACAGAAAAGAAAAATGGAAGATAGACTCATGGTGATCACCATACTGCGGATCTTTATGCAAACTCCAATTTTTTTAGATTATTTTATAAAGATCAGGAACGAGTTCGATTTAATTCCACATTAATAAATCCACAGAGTGGAAATGTCGTTAATATTGCATGGAGTATTCTCGATTGATTATTCTTTTATGATGTAGATTTAAACGAATAGTTTGAATAACAATAAGGCTGTTAATTTTTTGTTTGCGACGCGTGAAAAATTGCAAGTCTGATGTGCGTTTTGATTGAATCATACGACGCGTGTCCAGCATTTGTTAATAAAATTACTGTTCGCTTTCATAGAGCGACGCGTACGCGATGGTATAATTACGGTGTACTTGACACGGTATCATGGTGAGATGGCTGGCTTATTTTTTTATATTAATTTTTTTATCTTTGGTGCAGTTTATCGAAAAGTCAATTTTGGTGAGAATATTTTTCAATTCGAGGTTAATTCTTCTCGATCGCAAATTTTGATAACTAAATTTTTAAATGTTATCGGCGCCAGGTTCGATCATTTTTAGAAAAAACAACAAATGTGCAATTATAACATGTTTCTAACGTTTCGATCCCGATGTGGATCTTTTTCAAAGAATCATTATTGCGTCTGAAAAATATTTTGAATGAATAATAATGTAAGAAACAGCATGTGCTCAGTTACATATCTGCCACCATGAAGATTAAATAGTTTTAATACAAAATGTAATATGTGTTGTAATGTATTGTCTAGTTTTTACACAACATGTAAGTTTTTTGAGGGTTCTATTAACTTTATAATTTCTTACATTATTATTCATTCAAAATATTTTTCAGACGCAATAATGATTCTTTGAAAAAGATCCACATCGGGATCGAAACGTTAGAAACATGTTATAATTGCACATTTGTTGTTTTTTCTAAAAATGATCGAACCTGGCGTCGATAACATTTAAAAAATTTTCAATTCAGTAACAAATGCATTGTGACCGCTCATTTCGTACAAAACAATACTGATTTTATTCTTAGAACATAAACGAAAAAATGTTGTTTGATATAAAGTGTCTATTCAATTGTAATAGGTATAATTTTTTAATGACTTGGTATAGTAGTTCCTGTGGGGTAAAAATGATACTGTAGGTGACATTTGCTACTAATATACACAAATATGTAATTCACTTCAATGAATAGACATGTTTTGAAATTTATGCAAAATTAAAATGTTTTACATTGATTGCAAGAAACGATAATTTGTTAATCTTTTTAAATTTCATCTAGGTCAAACTGCACTATTGCTGGCACTACAGTAGTTATTGGCAGTTTTGATTTAAACGGCAAATATTAAGAATTCCTGGCAGAGAAAATTATTTTTTATTGCTTCTTATTCATATTTCAAAGCAACGTTGTAAGTTTTCATAACAAAGTTCCACATATGTTAGCAAATCTGCCAATGGCTGTACTATTGACTGCACTGTGTCTCACGATTGTTGTTCGCTCAATATATTTTATAATAAAAGATTTATGACACGTGCAACTGTTTGATGTTGCCGACGAATCTCTATCAGTAAGGGCGTCGTCTGGTCAGCTGACGACACTCGCGCGTTGACGTGTGTGAGTGCACACATCGCTATATCACATATACGTACACGAAAATTGTAAGGGTCCGGGAGTAGACTTCTGAGATCTTAATAATGCAATGACTGTATTTCTTAGTAGTCAAAATCGCTAGATGAAAGATCAGTCTAGGGTGCTAATTGGCTGAAAAGTCGTACTTCTATTAAAAATTCTATACGTTTAATTCTACAAAAATCCAAGCCACAGTGAGGTTGACATTCAAATATAGTTCTGACATTTTCCGCTACGAGCGTTGATTTCTGTTTCATCTATGACGTCCTCACTGACGGGCGTGCTGTCGAATATTGCAAATCATAGCTCGTGAACGTAGAAGTACGACTTTTCAGCCAATTAGCACCCTAGACTGATCTTTCATCTAGCGATTTTGACTACTAAGAAATCCAGTCATTGCATTATTAAGATCTCAGAAGTCTACTCCCGGACCCTTACAATTTTCGTGTACGTATATGTGATATAGCGATGTGTGCACTCACACACGTCAACGCGCGAGTGTCGTCTGCTGACCAGACGACGCCCAAAGATTTTTACTACGATTTTAGCGTAGGGTGCCAATCATTGTCCAGTATATCCTTTTAAATTTGATTTTAAACGCATGATATCCGCAGTCTAGTGTTAAGAAACAGTGCATCCGACACGTGTCGTTGTATGTCAAGGGGTCAACATCAATTTAGTAAACTTGTCTTAAACGATTCAAGAAGAGTTTGCAACAAACCTATATTACCACGAATGTTAGAAACGGTAGTAGTACGTTTGGTTTTCCGCGAACGAATTTAAATGCAAGAGCGGATAACACGTTCAGAGCGAAATTGCTTCTAGACTCCCGCAATTGTTATTTTCTTGCAAATAAGCGGCCGCAATGTTGCACCGTTACAAAATGCAGCGCCGTGAGCGTGGTTTCCTCTTGGAACCGCTCGTTTCATGGTTAAAATAATACATCCCGCGGGTGGTACACGCGCATAACGTCCGTACACGCGACACTCAGTGGCACCGCGGTGTATTCGTTACGTCCCTGCGATGCTTAGAAAGGAATATTCACAGATAGAAGTCAATAAATCCAGCCAATGGTGCTCAACGTGCTCTGAAGCTGGACTGCTAGTCCAGAAGAAACCCGCTGCCAACAAATAATGGCCGTGGAATCGTCGCTTCCGTTTATAGAGATACCGGCTGCGGCTTTCTAAGCGCTCGCATACTCGATATCCACGCCAGAACTCAGAACCAACCGGGAGAGAAGCTGCGTGAACTAACTCGGAACCAGCTGTGTTCACCGACAATGGCCTGCAGCTCTCTTCTTTTACCTTACTGCAGCGGCCATCTTCTGTCAACGTTTATTCATAAACAGCGTTCCGTGAATTCGTCAATTTTATTCGAACGAATAAATCAATTCTACGCGTTGTTGTGGCTCAGTTGAAAAACGACATGTTTTTACCTGTTACAGACGTGACATCTATATAATAGGTACATAAAAACACGCGCGTATTCGAATGCAACGCTGTGTCAAAATTTCAAAGCAATCGGTGGAGAACTTTCAGAGATTTAAAATTTTGAAAAAACGAACATTATATTTTATTTATATAAAATTTAATTCAGTAACAAATGCAACAATAAATTTTTAATAAAATTTATATAAAGCCGGAGAATGTTTCATTTGAAGAATACTATGAATAATGTACTTTGGTTTACAATGTTTCTATTTAGCTGTGTGCAGCAATATTTTCATAAAAGACTTCCAGAAAGTATATAACGAATTTTATTTGAAACCGTTTGTATAAAGTTAAGTACAATGTTTCTATTTAGCTGTATGCAGCAATATTTCCATAAAAGACTGTTCCACATAGTAAATAACGAATTTTATTTGAAACCGTTTGTAAAAAGTTAAATAATGAACTTTAATGTTCAACATTTCTGCTCAATCAAACGACATCAATTTTGAGCAATTTACTTCGCTATATACAGCAAAGTCTTGATCGAAGACAAACCCTCCGGTCCGCGCTGTTTCTTAGAACCTGTAGTTCTACTAAACAACTCCCAGTGGAGGGGATATACGTTTTTCGTAGATCCCACGTTTATCTTTTTCTTAGATCAAGGCTTTACTGTAAAACTAGTTCTCTTAAAAAAGTAAAAATAAATTCAGCTTCCCGAATATAAGAATATCTTTCTTGAATTTAGTTTTATCGTTCAGAAACAGATTAATTATAATATCATATTTGGAGTGAAAGATTAAATGAAACATTTCATCAATTATGGGCGCTCCAGAGCACATGATGACACCATTGTTTTTAGGTGTGAATAAAAAGTTAATATAAAATTTCTATAGTTACATAGAAAGAGTTCAGTTATTTACATAACAAGAAATACATATTTTTCTGTTTTTCATTATTTGAAGCTTCAATATGTGTTGAAAATATTACATAATGGTATAAAATTCCGCACTCGAAGTATGTCGAGCACCCAACATGACCAAGTGACTCATTTTATCGCCATAACTGGAGATGTCCAATTAAGAAAAAAAAAGTGCTTTCGTGCCTGAGGACCAATGACGCCCTATAAAGGGTTGCCATAACAGGTCCACCGAGTGTTACGAAAATAGACCAGGCTTCCAAAGTAACGTGAAATCAACATCGTTCTTCACACGCAAATTACTGTGACTCATTCCAGCGCGAACACATTGTACCAACGTGTCTAGATTGAAGAATTTACGACTCGCTCGACCGAGCACACATGAAATTCCACGTCGCGAGAGACACTATAATTCCGTCGCATTCGAGAGCCGAGGTGAACGAGTCGTTCTAGTTAGTCGATTGTCATTAGAAAATATCGAGAGGGAGTATTCGATGCGGGATGTCTATTAGAATAGGCGTAGTGAATCACGCAGGCTAACCACACGGAGTCGAAGGATACCTATAGTCACGCAATCGGAGGAAGTAGCCCTTATAGAGAGCCGTTTCTTTCGAGATTCTTTCGAGTATCGACCGCTTCCCGGGAAAGAGAGGGTGATCGATCAGGGACTACAATACGAGTCCTCGAACCTAGGATCATTAGGGCCCATTAGAAAGTAGCTTTTCTTTATAAAGGCCCGGCAGGGCGCCTGGCGTTACCTTTTCGAAGGACGGTGCAGTCACTGACCCCTCGGACATTTTTCTCAATGCCCTTCGCTAGCGATGGAACTAACCACGGCCGGTTCTAGTACAATTCAGAACATGGTCAATTTGGCAACGCTGTTTCGGTCCGATTGAAAGTTACAATATTGTTGGATATTGCACAATAATATTGATCGTCTGTAAATCAAATTGAAAGATGCGATAATTAAAGTTTTAAACGATATCGGCGCCAGGTTCGATCATTTTTAGAACAAACAACAAATGTGCAATTAGTACATGCTTCTAACGTTTCGATCCCGACGTGGACCTTTTTCAAAGAATCATTATTGCTTCAAACAAATATTAAATGATCTCGGCGCTACGGTTCGATCAATGAAAAAAGTTAAGCAATTTTGCTAATTGATAATTAATTCGACGTTTCGGTTCCAATTTGAACCATTTTCAACAGTAATTATAATTGCGTCTGTAATCAATTGCCTTTACATTCAAACATTTGATAGTTTTTTCCAATATCTTTTGAAAATTGTATGTTTAAAATCTCTGATTTTTCAAAATATATTATTTTGTATTTTTCAAAATTTGAATATAGGCCCACATAAAAAAGTTGTAAAATGCTTATTTTAGTATTTTTTCTACAATTCCGATCAATTGGAATTTCCGAAAATTTTTTTTCACATTCTGTAGGAAACTATTTGCTCTAACTTCCCAAAAACATTCAAATCGTATAGTCCAATGTTAAAACAGTTATCGTTTCTTTTAGAGCGTCCGAATACTAATGGGAGTCACTCTAGAGTTTGTGTACTATAAATAGTTAGAATTTTGTATAATTTTGTACATCCTATTAAAATTGACAAACAATTGCCAAAGAAGTTTTCACTTCAATAAGTTAACAAGTGCACGCACTGCCACTCGTTTTTGTGAACATTAGTTGACGAAATGAACGGTATTGAAGTCATGTCTTGCAGTTTCGCTCGTTCCTGGGGAGTTTTCCAGATTTTTACCGTGGACAGCACAGCGTTTGCGGACGGAAATGACCGATTACGTGAAATAATAAAGAAGAAGTTTAATTAGAGGGAGAGGAAAGCTCGACCGTGTAATTGGCGAGGGTGGATTGTTTCTTTGAATGGGCTGTGCTTCGATCGTTTAGCAGCCCGCCGAAATACGGCTCGAGAGAGAGTTTCTCTCAACCTTGCGCGGATAGAGTACAACACGAATTTTAGATACACACTCGGAGGATATAATAACACGTGTTGGCAACCCGGCCACAAAGGATCGCGTCTTCCGCTTTCTGGACCTTTCGTGGAAACCTTGACCGCAACGCGATCGCCGTTCCATTTCGCGAGAAGGCATTAGAGGTCTCTTTGAGAACGTCTACATGGCCGGAAAGCGTTTCAGAGTTTACTCCGCAAAGATTAAAACCGAAGTGATACCACCACTGAATGGCCACCCATTTTTAAATAGAACTTCGCGTTACGAAACTGTACGAAACGTCACTAGACTCGTTATTAGACAAAAAACATCATTTACTTATAAAATTTGCAAAAAATGTATGAAGTGTTTAAATTTCTGACAACTTGAATGTCAATGTATCTCATTCCGACACGAAACCTCTTTTTATTCTGAAATAAGAGAAAATCGCTAGTCCCTTTCTTCCTTTGAAGTTGTTCGCTTGAAAAAAATATTTTGAATAATTGAATTGATCAAGTTGATATATAATGTATAAAATATATACAATATAAAAATAAATTTAATTTAAATAAATATCTAATACCAAAGTATAATGTTTTTATATTATATATATTTTAACTTATATTAATAATAACTTATACTTTAACTAAAAAAGACATTGAATTGATCAAGTTGATATATAATGTATAAAATATATATAATATAAAAATAAATTCAATTTAAATAAATATCTAATACCAAAGTATAGTGTTTTTAGAGGATTACTAGGGATCAATGAATTGGATCCTCAAATAAATTTATAAGGCTGACGTTAATTATTTAATTTAATTATTTAATTATTTTATTAATTAATTAATAAAAGTAACAAGTTTATATCTTAATTCTATGATCCTTCTTCAATGAATTCAGTTTATCGATTAAACATTTTTTAAACATTTGTTTTTAAAACAAATTAATTCAAACAACAACTTCACAATAGTGAGAAAGTTCATACTGATGAGAGTTGACTGAAGGTAGCTAAAGTTGTTACAGTGTTAACATTGGATTTCTTATTTTTGTTTCAGTTGTACATCAAAATACGTGGGAGAGTACTGTCAACACCTGAACCCTTGCCACACGGGGCCCCGCTGCCAAAATGGCGGTTCCTGCAGGGTGAAAGAGACCACCGGGGGTGGCACCCCGTCCTTCACCTGTTCCTGTCCAGTCGGTTTCACCGCGAGTTTGTGCGAAATTCCGATCGATAACGCGTGTGACTCGTCACCTTGTCTTAATGGCGCCACATGCCATTTGAAATCACTCCGGGAATACGTTTGCACCTGCTCCAGTGGATACACAGGTAAGAAACATCTTCTCTCAATAAGGTGTTCCGATGTCGCCAAAAGGTGTAAACACTTTCGACAGCGAGAATAAAAATTCTCGAGACCCGAACCGAAAGTCTCGCCTGTCCCACAATAAAGCGATCGAACTTACAATTCTTTTAAAGTAATAAATTGATCGAGTTTATTTTTGCGAAACTGAACCGCATATATAATTAGGTGGTACCTGTCTCGATCACCTGTTCGTACATCGTACTTGACAAACGTGATATCACAAGAAGTAAATTACCTCGAGTTTTAAAAATTCGTTTACACGTTTAATGGTTTCATAGTCTAATCATTCAGTTTTATATTGATTTATTGGCTGCATGAAATACTTAGCTGTAATTCTTTGTCACCACGTAAAAATTAATATACAAGGTGTCCCAAAAATGTTGCATTTTATCTACTATTTAAGAGTAGATTTAATTGCATTTAATGCATTTAATGCGTACATAAAACGATCCTGTACATTACTTCACGGGAACAGGAAGTTGCACAAGTGTTTGCAGCCATAACGCAAAAACAATAAAAGATAAATGAGGTTTAATATCCGCTATATGAGATCCCGAAATGAATGGCGCTAGTATCAATTCGCATAGGTCGAACGGCAAGGTCACGCGATTAGTAGAGTGATAGAACCTGAGTGTCCTAGTATTTTCATTGTTTCGCTCATTAATAAGATATGATCCCGTGAATGGATAATAAAGCACGCGATCTAGTCCGAAGGATTCATAGCGATCATGTGGTGACGCATTGTGCCGAGAATGCTGAAGCTGAAACCGATCGGGTAAACAGAATGGCAGGAACGTCGACCATAAATCGATCGATCAGGGAGATAATCGTGAACATCGGAGAAGGTCGCTTTTGACTCAAACGGAAACCAGGGTAGCACTGTATTGGTAAAATGACCAAAATATAATTAAAATAACTTCTACGTATGATGCCTGATTTTTTAATACTTAGAAATTGGAAACTCGTCAAGTACAAATGTCCATAAATATTAACGATGATGCATTACATTTTATTTTATAGTATTTTCTTTTAGTATTACGTTTTCGTGGACAGTAAACTCCTTTTATAAAAATTTAACAAAATAAAAAGATGGACTTTGTTGTTAAATATTTCGTTGAAAAGAATACTCCATAACCTGTCGTATATCATTTATTTCCATATTAAATGATAAAAACAATATCGTGGACAGTAAACTCCTTTTATAAAAATTTAACAAAATAAAAAGATGGACTTTGTTGTTAAATATTTCGTTGAAAAGAATACTCCATAACCTGTCGTATATCATTTATTTCCATATTAAATGATAAAAACAATATCGTGGACAGTAAACTCCTTTTATAAAAATTTAACAAAATAAAAAGATGGACTTTGTTGTTAAATATTTCGTTGATAAGAATACTCCATAACCTGTCGTATATCATTTATTTCCATATTAGATGATAAAAACAATATATATTATTATACAAAATTATTGAAACAATTGAATATTACGAACAATACTAAAAATAGATATTGAAACAATATTTATTACATTCTCAACCTTTTTTTCAATAAAGTAATTTGGATTCTTTTGTAACTGTATCGAAGCCGATTACACCAATGTGGCTAAGCTTCAACCCTTATCGAATGTTCATTTGCACGAATTTGTTCGGCTTGCGGAAGTTACGAGCAAAGCTAAACGGGTATTTTTTATGGGCTGGTTTTACGCACGGGCACGTGCTGCCTTGACAAATAAATCTAGGGGTAACTGGAATTTGGCGGGACAGGGGAAGGGAGAAAGGACGTAAGAGAAGAGAATCCACAGAGAAAGAGAGAAGTTGGTGGTGGTGGATAATTGGCGGAGAGCAATGCGGCATTTCGCTGTGGCGGTACCTTTGGGACAGTGGTTCTCACATTTGCATCCTTTTCGTTGATTCTGACGAGCGTTCCAAAAGAAAGAACAAAATTAAGCACGTGGATCATTTCGTATTCATTCATCAATTAATTTATCAGTCAGAATTTCTAACGAGTTTCAGAATCGTAAAATATTTGCTTGATGAATTTTCTTAAATAATTGCTTTGTTACAACCTTGAATTTATTAAATCTAACACTATGCTATATACATATATACTATAGGAGTACTATATTCTTTGTTTCTTTAAAATTATATAAATTAGTTTTGGCTATTTAAAAATGATAGAGTCAATATTAATAAAAACAAATTCTAGATAGGCACTATTTGTTAATATGCATCCGCATGAAGTCGTGAAAACATGAGAAGTTTCTAAAAAGTTGATCTTTTTGAAAAAGTACTTTCGTCACTCGAGATGTACTTTGAGATCTAAGAACCACTGGCGCGTAGCGGGTGCAGTGCACAGATCGAGGAGCAGAGACATCTTAGATCTAAGGGAGCGAGCAGCGAATCCAGTAATTAGTTCCACTAATCAGTGACCTGGAGGAAGATAGGGATGTGACTTTAGGTAGACAGAACGAGTTGGTCAGTGTTGCGGCCATCTTAAACGATACCTCCCTTCGCGATGGAGTATAACCGAGTACAAAATCCCAAGCAAATTCATCCTCGTCTTACCGGTGGATCTTAGCACTGAAATACTTGAGTGAACATTGTGACACAAATCGCAACAGTGTGTTAGTTCATATTTTTAATACCCCTCATAAATCTAACTGTATTCAATTATTCAATCAGTACTTTTATAATAGATTCACTATTTTCTTATTTTTATTTTGAATGTGGAAGGTTAGTGGAAATTTTGAATACCCCTCACTAATGTAATTGTATTCAATTATTCAATGAGTACTTTTATAATTGATTCACTATTTTCTTATTTTTATTTTTAATCTAGAAGGTTAGTGGAAATTTTGAATACCCCTCACTAATGTAATTGTATTCAATTATTCAATGAGTACTTTTATAATTGATTCACTATTTTTTTTTTTTATTTTTAATGTAGAAGGTTAGTGGAAATTTTGAATACCCCTTACTAATGTAATTATATTCAATTATTCAATGAGTACTTTTATAATTGATTCACTATTTTTTTATTTTTATTTTTAATGGGGAAGGTTAGTGGAAATTTTGAATACCCCTCACTAATGTAATTATATTCAATTATTCAAACAGTATTTTTATAATTGATTCACTATTTTTTTATTTTTATTTCTACTACTACTACTAGTTGAAAATTTTAATACCCCTCACAAATGTAATTGTATTCAATTATTCAATCAGTACTTTTATAATCGATTCACTATTTTCTTATTTTTATTTTTAATGTGGAAGGTTAGTGGAAATTTTGAATACCCCTCACTAATGTAATTATATTCAATTATTCACTGAGTACTTTTATAATTGATTCACTATTTTTTTATTTCTACTACTACTACTACTAGTTGAAATTTTGAATACCCCTCACTAATGTAATTATATTCAATTATTCAATGAGTACTTTTATAATCGATTCACTACTTTCTTATTTTTATTTTTAATGCGGAATGTTAGTTGAAATATTTGCAAGCTTCACTAATTCAGTTGACAAAGCAGAAACATTTACTCACTGTCGAATCGCAAGACCACTCGTCATATAATTATTTGTTTTCTGCCACGTTCCAGGGGACCACTGCGAACGACAAGACCACTGTGCCTCGTCGCCATGTCGGAACGGGGCCGATTGTCGGTCCCTCGAAGACAGCTACGAGTGCACGTGTGCACCCGGCTTCACGGGTCCAAATTGTGCGGAGGACATCGACGAGTGCGACAGGGACCCGTGCATACACGGCTCCTGCAAGAACATTCACGGATCTTACAAGTAAGTTGAACGACATCGTTAACGGCCCCTTCCACCATTTTACATATCTTCTGCGGACGTAAATTGCGATCTTACGTCGCGTCGTTTCCGATAAAACACAGCGCGACTCAATTTCACGTAGCCAACATTTCGAGGCCGACATTTTCTATTCCTTCTCCCTGCTCTGCGCCTTCTGCAAGACGCTATAATCCCCACTCTACCTTCCTCTTCGACGCTTCCACGATAACACGGTCACTTTTAGAGACGGTTAAAGACAAATCGCGTCACGTGTAGTGATGGATATTTACGACAAAAAATTCGAATCACTTGCAAGATAATTCAAAGCTTAGAACTTGTAAAACTCTTGGACGTCTTGTAAATCTGTATTGTCTTGAAAATTTTGAAAGTCTCATAACTTTGAAAGTTTGTCAGAATTGAAACATTTGAAATGTTACATCTATCACGAAACAATGATTACGTCATGTCAGCATTGGGATTATAACAGTATGAACATAACGATATTATAAAAAGTATAACATTTATTACGATTATCAAAACTTCTAAAATTTTTCAAGACTTCAAGACTTCCAAGAGTTTCTAGAATTTATGATTTCGAATAAATATCGAATTGATTCGAAACTCTGTGGTGATTGATTTGTTCGAAAACTTGCAAGACAAAGTATTGTACGCCCATCACTAGTCACGTGACCGTACCACGGCAAATGCGTAGGGGAATAGCGTTGTAGAAGGGGAGGATAGATTGGGGAGATGAGTCTTAACCCTTGTATAGTCAGAGTTGAGCAAAAATTTTATTTTAAATAAATAAAATTTTATAATTTATTTTATTTAAAATAAAATTTTTGCTCAACTCTGTGCGTAGTCAACCAGCTATCCGGGTACGCATTTACTGTATTCCTTTCATCAATTTGTTAATGTTTCTCTAAATAATATTACAAAATTTCTCCGAATGTCTATTCTTTACTCGCTAATATATTAACACTAAAACTACCACCACCGGTCAAAATGATCGGTTCCAGATTTATTATATATGTTACAATTATTGAAATAATGAAAATTATTTTATAAGAATTGATTGTACAAATATCTTTAGTAGAACACGTATTATATACATAGTATTATAATAAGAACCGCGCAAAGTCTAAATAAAATCAATCTTGCCATTTTCATAAGGAAACGTGTACCAGTTACTTTTAAGACACGGTACGTTTAGTGTTAATTTATAGTCTTATAATGGGAATTTGTGCAAGCATGTTAAATACAGAAAGGTTTTAAATAGTCTATACATTTATGGTTGACTACACAAGGATTAATCTGACGACTCTGGTTGGCGGTCTCGCAATTTTCTCGCACTCTCCAAAATTGATCTGAAACCTTACGCATTATAATTGATCGGATAAGACGATCTTGATCCCCGCCGATCTTCCGACGGAGGAACAGACACGCATCACGGCTACTTTGTACTTAACATGAATTTTGATCACCGTCTCGGGCAGATTTTTATCTCTTCAGTGTCTTCCCTTCTGAAATTTGGCGCGTACAGACGAGGGTACCGGCGACGGGAATTGATTGAAGTCTTACATTTGTGCGAAACATGTAACGCAATATGCAGCCGCCGTAATGTATTCGGTACTTTTGCGAGCTTACACTCTGTTATTAAATTCCTGACAGTGAAACTCAGTTGCCCAGGCAAGACAAACAGCTTTCCGATGACTTCGACGAACCCAAATATGTATTATAAATTGATGGCCACTTGTACTGTCGTCTTATCTTAATGCACGGACAGTATGTATGATTTCGATAGTGGCATGCGGATGCGAGTCCTGATGGATTCACATTTTTCATCGATTTTCAAGCTGCTTTCATTTTCCAATTTCAATTTTTAACGCGGAGAAAAATCTAGATACATATTTAATCAATCAAATAAAGAGCATTACTATTTCACACTAGCTTACCTGACAGACGTTGTCCTGTCCAAATTTCGATATAATTTAGTTGTGATCATTTTGTGAATTTGTGAAAAGCCGTAGGATATATGTAAACAAAGTAAAAATGAGAAAAGAAAGTATTTCGCAGTGATCATTGTAGCAAACAGACGTGAATAATGTAAATTCCTATTGAAATATTGATCAAAAGCTGCGACATTCGTTTTTTTGTTGTAGTAATATTGTAGTAATGTAGTAAAACTAAAAGCACTATTAGTTTTTCCCGAATTTTTATGTCTCCGGGCAACTTTTCCAATTTTTTGTACTGTAAAACCCTGATTCGTACTACACCGAACATTTAAAATTTAGCCAAATCGATCCAGCCGTTCTCACGTGATGTCGTGACCAACGAACAGCATTTCATTTTTATTATACAGGGTGTTCGACTACAGGTGGGAAAAAATTTAAGGGGTGGTTCTTAACGATGATATAAGACGAAAATGAAGAATAAAAAAATTGCGATTTTGGCTTTGTTATTTAACTATTAACAATTAAAAATCAACAACGCGTCTAACAAAAGTGTACGTTGTGTACGTCAAATAGTTCAATATTGTCCAACGATTTGTTAAACATTTTCACCTCGCTGGGGCCCCAAATGAGAACCAAGTTATGCATGCATCTGTCACTTGATACGTGACTGTCGCGTTGTTAATAGTTAAATAACGAAGCCGAAATCGCAATTTTTTATTCTTCATATTCGTCTTATATCATCATTAGAAACCAACCCTTAAATTTTCTCCCACCTGTAGTCGAACACCCTGTATAGATAAGACCTTGTTGATTAAAAATGTTTTATTTTTTATCACGAATTAAGAAAAATTTATTTTAAAATCCTGACTTCATTTTGGAAGTAGCTTTTAAATAGATTTAAATAGTTTTTTCAGATTCTCAGTTTGCACATTACATAGCTAATCACAATTCAATTTCTAGACCACCATACAAAATCAACGAGAGACAATATGCTTGTCAGAGCTGCAAAATGTATGTTTGCAAACATTAATACTTGGTAACAGAATAGTAATTAATCAGCCTAGCTGTCGTTCCATGTACATACAGAGTGTCGAGAAATGAAAGAAATCTTCTTCTACACTTCAGGATCGGCGAAGATCTTTTAAAAAAGTTTTGTGGAAAATGACGAATTTGTTCGGGGTCAAATTTCTTTTACGATCGTATTTGTGTTCTCAAAGGAATCAGTCAGAAATGAACCGTTCTCTTGAAAATTGACAGTGAAGTTCAAGTAACGGATAAACTTACTTGATTCAGAATTTCATTACATAGAATGCATGCAAACGGCTTTAATAATTCAATCACCAACTGTAGAATATACATAGTCACCACAGTCGGACATTGTATACGAATGATTCAGTGTTCGCGTATGAACGACTGGCTAAACTACAAAAAGCCTGGAATGGCATGTTGTAATAGTATGTCTTCTCCCTCGAGACACTTAAGGTTTCCTCGTAGTCGAGGATTTCGAGCGGTCATCAAACCACATCAAAGGCAATATAAGACCGGAATTACCGTGAATATTTTCCAAGAACGTGTGTAAACTGTTCCATTAATTGCTTAATCGTCCAAGCCCGACGAGGAGGCCGCGAGAGCAGATGCGCTCGATTTGTTCGCGCCAGAAAATTCGATGACGATGACTCGCGTTGGAAAAAGAACGGGGGGAATGGTCATGCACGTCGCGCGTCGACCTCTCGAAATATCGTTGCGGCCCAGCGAGCCTGGTGATGAGGGTGCAGAGAACCGCGGTAGTGTCGTTCGTCTTTGTCGCAATTACCGATTGAGCACGGACGCTGGAACGTGAAGCGCATAATGACGCCGAACAACGAGGATCCATCGAGTCGATCCCACGGCCCATTACGGATTTGCTCGTAATTCGACGTTCCGACGCCTCAAAAATCACTTTTGTAGCAAGAGCCGCGCCTTTTTCGACCGATCTCGTACGCTCCCCCCGACTGCCAGTCTCCGTGCAACAGTTGCAGAAAGTGAAATCCCGCGTTCGTTACGGGACGTTCGTTACACGGAACAAAGGTCTCGGAACTCTGAAATTCAAGTTGCGAAAGCTCGCTCTTCAGGGGTGGTTTCTTCTATCGCACACGTTCACGTAAATATCGAGTCGCTGCATATGAACAGACACACGGGCGCTTCATCAAAGGGGCGCCACAACATTAACAGTAAACGGATTTGCTAAATTCAAAAAAAGGTCATTCAAATAATTTTCATGTTTGAAGAGGACGTACTAAATTTCTTTTGCACACGGGCGACTCGTACCTACGCGGCGCCCCTGCATATGAAATGTTCAATTTCACACTTTGGGATTGCAATCCCGCGCCATTTTCAATCTCGCAGGACTGAGGATTTAGTTCTTCAATCTAATATATGTATATTTAATAAAGAAACAAATTGTACTTGATGAAATAATCATCTTCAATCGTACATTGGAAACGTCCTCCTCTTTTTGATGTCTATAAATATATATACAGGGTGAGTCCAAAGAAACAGAACATCTAAATAACGTGGCTGCCATTGGTGCTAGGAAGAGATGCATCAGATGGAACTTTTTTTTTTTATTAGAAAATCTCATATGAGATTTATTTCAACATAATTGTAATGCAACAATACATAGAATACAGTATATATAGATAACAATATATACAGCACAAAATACAAAAACCACAAAAAAGAACAGGACACAGAAAAAACATAAATAATATAACAAAGACACGAGAATGATAATAACGGTATAAACAAACACTTATACCTTAAGTCCGCAGCTCTTAAAAAATGAAAGTATGTAACGACAGGCCTTGATATTAGGTTTAGCTATTAATATGGAGACATCCATTGGAAGCTGGAAGTTAATTAATCGGAGTTTATTAATTAAATTGAGCCATCAGATGGAACTTTCATGATTTCGAGTGGTCATTGATCTGATGTTAGTAGCTTTTTTGTAGGTGGACGAGTAAAGGACATATGAAGGTCAACTTCGTTTTTTTAAATGGAATGAGGTACTTTTTAATACATCGATCGATGTAGCTGGACATTCGTTATAAAAAAGTATATATCTGTATATAATCTTCGACAAAACATCGAAATAGTCGATCGTGCGCGTCGTCATTCGCGAAATTTTGATTATGTGCATGGTCCTGCAAAATTTTCGGGCTTCCGCATCATCTGATAAAGAGAAAATGATTTCGGCGCAACGGTTCGATCAAATAAAACAAAAATAAAGCAATTTCATAGATAAATTTTAAACTTTCTACGTTTCGATCCTGATTTGGATCATTTTCAAGAAACGTAGAAAGTTTAAAATTTATTTGTAAAATTGCTTTATTTTTGTTTTATTTGATCGAACTGTTGCGCCGAAATCATTTTCTCTTTATCTGTTTTAACAATCTTAGGATCGATAACTCTAACAACATTTCCGCATCATCTGTTTAAGAAATACGGGACCAAAAAATGACGCGGGATCCTGCGGGATTGCATTCCCTGTTCACACTGCATACAGAGTGTGCTGAAATTGTATTTTCTTGAAAGTAACTGTTTCCTTTGCGAAATTGCGCGCGAACGAAGAACGCGAACATAAAAAGAATTAACTTTGATTCCGAGCAAAGTGGAAACTCTAATTTTCACATACGTTTCAGTTTGTGAAATTTTAGACCAAAAAAGCATCTTCTATAGTCTTCCACAGGAACTACCTTCCACAGCGTCCTTCAAAAACGTATAACAGAAGATTTAATCGACACGTTGAACCGAGTATCAGTAAAAATTTTCAACAGTGTGCCAGAAAGTAGAAAATCGAAAAATCACCATCGCTTTCAACTACCCCCCATACGATCATCACGTGTTCACAACAAATGTCGCGAAAGGAGCAGGGCCACACCACTCTGTGGCACAACGGACAGAGGGGAGGTCCTTAAGGAAGGCCAGACCAGGGGGATCCCTTTGTGTAAAAAAGAAAAGGTAGAAGGAAAACCGAAGGGGGGTGAGCCGCGTAAAGGAAACGAGCTCGCCAAAAACTGGTTCCAACAAGGGACTTAAGAGCGATCGGCGCGGAGAACATAAATCGGCGCTTTGTTGAGATCGAGTCGAGATTAATCGGGGCTCGAGTCGAGCTGACTGCGCGAGAGCAGATAATGTCGCTGGGTCCTATATTATATTGAATTATATCGGTTCGGCGTCGGTGGGTGTAAGTGTTCACCTACACGATCGTCGATTCTTTTTGTTTCTGCGCTCGGGAGCCGCGAGAAAGCTTTGTCGGCCCGGAATCGTCCTCCCAGCGACTGCTCGACATCTTCATTTTTCTATCTTTTACTTTCCACCGCCTGTTCGTGATAAGTCCTCGATCTGCGTGTCTTCGGACACTCTTCCCATTTTTTTCTTCGTCGGCATAACCCCCTTGAAAATTCAATCGCATTCTTTCATGACGCAGGCTGTGCAGCTTGTTGTGTGAAACCTTAATGTAAGAATATACTACAGTAGTGGCGCAATTCCCCTCCGGGTTCGAGACTCCAAAAGTTGTCTAGGCCTACTCACTCCACTGCCTGTCAACGCTGTGCCGCGCAGGAGGCCGGCGACTATTGTTGTCGGCTCGGGTACATCGGTTGTGAACACCACTATATTGACACGACGAATCGAATGTTCAAACTTCTTAATTTTCATTATATTTGATGCTGTAGAATGATTGATTACTATAGAATGTACCAGAGTGTACGAGACTGTACCTGAATAAACTAGAATATGTATACAAGGGTATACCACAATATAGCAGAATAAACCACAATATACAAGAATATACTAGAATATACCTGAGTATATCAGACTATTTCTGAATACACGAGAATATATTAGAATATACCTGAGTATACCAGACTATATCTGAATACTCGAGAATATACTAGAATATACTGTGATAAACCAGAATGTATTAGAATATACCTGGATATACTAGGATATACAAGCATATATAATACCAGAATATACTATAGAGTGTACACTCGAATACACTAGAATAAACCACAATGTACTAGATTATACCTGGAGATACTAGAATAAACCAGAATATACTACAATATACAAAAATATACTAGAATATAACTGAGTATACCAAACTATAACATGCGAATATACTAAAATATACTAGAACATACTAGAATAAACCTGAATATACTAGAGTATACCCGGATATCCTAGAATATACTAGACTAAACAAAAATATACTAGAATATACAAGAATGTACTAAAATATACTGTAGACTATACAAGAATATACTTGAGTATATTAGATTATATCTGAATGCACTCGAATATACTAGAATAAACCAGAATGTACTAAAATATACCTGGATATACTAGAATAAACCAGAATTTACTAGAATATACTAGAGTATACCTGAGTATACCAGACTATACCTGAATACACTCGAATATACTATGGACTCTATATATGTACATATCTATAGTATAGAGTGTACAAGAATATACTAAATTGTACCAAAATGTACTAAACTATACTAGAATATACCAGATATATCCATATTTAGCATGGAACAGAACCCACACCCACTTTTAACACGCTACATGTGGGTATAGGTTCTATCCGATGCAAAACCTAGATCTCTGACTATGCTGACAAAACTGGTCAAGACCCCGAGCACCAAAAAACAGGTTCGCGTTACAGACCACTCGCACACAGGAAGATTCATAACATTTTGAATTTCCGGGTACCATAACCTACTCGATAGGATGAGGGAAAATAGAGAAGTCCGGCACGCATCGTGAATTGAACGGTATCCGGTTGACGTGGACGAAGCAAACTCCGGGCCGTATAGGAGTAATCGAGCTTTAGCCGGCTAATAAATATCGGCGAAGGGTTAATCGTGCTGCTACCCAATAATTCCCTTTAACGCTGTTAATCCGCCTCTGCCTCTGGACTCTGCAACCTCTCCTCGGCCGCGTAGTTAACGCGCGTATGCATCATCTTTGCATCGACGTACGCGCATCCCATTTCTGAACCATTAAGCATCGTACCTAGGTGCGTGCGCCTTTCTTCACCTGTCCCGATACCTGGCGGCGTAACGACGTCTCGAGACGATAGTCGACCATCCATCCGCCCTTTAAGTCCCGCGTCGACCCTTCCCGCCCTTTCCCTTCTCTTCCCGGTTACGCCGCCCGAGGAGCAATAATGTTCAATTGGACCTAATAAAGACTTTGATGTGGCATGCCTGGCCGCCAGGTGGTGCTGCTACGAGCCACTATGTTATTAAATAGTTACCGAGGCGGTGGCCGAGGCACGCTGTCGTGGTGGGGACAGAGATCTTTCATCGATCTCTCCCTCGGATCGAGGGACAAATAATCGAATACTTTGTACCGTCGATGGGATCGATAATCGCCGATAGTTAACGGTAGTCGTCGTCCGGCATGGAAGTCTTCGGATAGCAATTTTCTGATTGCTCGGTGCTCCATTTTTAAGGGCATTTAAGTAAATGCACGCGACGTGCTCGCTTTAGCATACTTTCGTCGTTCGAAATTATCGACGGACACCCGTGTGGCGAATACGAAATTGGTATTCATACGGCTGCATTCGGCCGGTCGATCGGTGGAGACATGCTCTGGCCGAAGTTGCTGTGCATCTTTTTGGTACTTACGATCTGGTGACGACAAGGTCGAGTCAACGCGATTCAGCGACAAAGATTTTATTAAAGGGACGGGTACAAAAAGATATTTTAATTATTTATATGAAGCATCGATTTACACTTAATTGATTTTGTATGGTGATGGAATTGAATACACCGTACTTTGGAAACTTGTTATATGATTATTTTATAATTACAGTTTCTTGATCTCGGATAATGATATCAATTTGAAGATTGACATATGAAATCAAAAATGAAATGAGAATACATATGCTACGTTACTATCCGTCGACATTTTTCACATCTATACTGTTAACACAATTTTATTTATTAATGACTTAAACATATTTCTCAAGTATTCCTGGTACATTCATTAGACTTAATTTAGTCGTCAGAAATTAACTCAGACACTGAGATTCACACTTCACCGGCGGATCTTCAGATTCGGATAAAATGTCAATAAAAATATGTTTAGAAAAATTCATGAACAACGGTCTAAATTGAGTTAAAGATCAACATTTGCAATGTTCGCATCTTTCGCGGCCGGAAAGTCGACGTGAACAACAAAAATGGAATTATACGGAGAAGTACACGTGCATGGCGCGTGTGTGTCCGAGCAAGGATGTGATTTATAAAATGATCTCTCCGAAGTCGAATTTAATTGAGCGGAGGCAAGCCAAAAGGAAGAGAGTGGTGTTTCTTACCCCTCCGTTGGATTCGCAACGGATCTTGATAAACCGTGGCCTCCTCAGCAATTTCGGACCTCGCTGTGATTGACCTCGCAGGGTCAAATTCTTCTCGGCTTCTACGCAAAACTCTCGCACCTGATTCATCGCGAAGGTTTCGGAAAGCCGTGTTCACACCTGTTTCCTTCGCCTTTTGCTCGACACCGATGCGGCTTCTATCGCGAACTGTGGATTTCTCGGACACTTGCCCGGTAGTATCAAATTCGCCTTCTCCTCAAATTCTTAAGCGGTTCGTACCGGTCAAACTTGCTTGAACGACGCTTAAGAATTTATAATCTGTTAGCTGCTCAGTTATGTGAGAGGTGGTGTGCTTGTAAAATTTCTTTCAGGCAGGTCATCCAATTTATTGAACACTTCAATAAATTCAAAGATTGTTGCACGAAATATGTATATGTACTATACTAGGATAATGCTTCATTATGGTTCACACTTTAAATCGATAAATTGTGTTTCCTTTATGATTCCACAGTTTAGTGGAGGATATTTCCTGGCATAAACAGGAAGATAGATTTTACATTTTTATAGGATGAAGAAATTCAGTGACATTTTGTTGTAACTTTCGAACCATTAGAAATATAGCAATGAAATTTTCATTAAAAATATTTAAAAAATAGCAATTTCTAACTATAAGTCATTAAATATTATTTGCATTTGTTAAACAATATTTTTTAATTAATTTTCATTGATATTTTTTTATTGAAAATAAGATTGTTTTAATATAAGTTTACAAACTATTTTTTCTAATAATTTATAATAATTAAAATTTTTTTAGCGGTCCGGATCAAGAAATTCAGTGACATTTTTGCACGATTTTTGTAAAAGTTGTAGGGATGAAACGTTTACTGAAAAATATGAAAAAATAATCACTTGTTAATGATAAATAATTTAATATGTTTAGTGTTTGTTTAATTAAATACACATTAAACATTAATAACTTGCGTGGATGGACGATGGATGTGATGCAATTTGGAACTCAAAAGATATTCCTTATTAAAAATGAGGAATTTTGACCATTTCCATGCCTTTACTGTGCATTATTTAAATACATTATTTAAATCAAATTTTAATTGTCAGTTAAATTCTTATCGTAAACGAATTCTCATCATTTTAGAAGAAGATCAGCGGAAAAATATTAAACAAATGAGGCATCCAGATGAAGCTAAGGATCTTTCTTTTGCGAACAAACTATTTTCATAATGCCCAAATTTAAGTGTTCGTTGCGATTCCAATTTTTATTATATTTTATTAATTTCTTTATTTTCGAGGAAGATGGATATTTAGAAAGCAATACAAACTTTGTACATGTTCATTTTTCGACAAAATGTCACTGAATTTCTCAATCCGGACCACGGTGCGCCGCACAGTGGGGAAACTTGACCTAACTCGATTCAAAAAGGAATAACTTTCGAAAGAAATGAGATAGAGCAATGAAATTTTCTATACATACAGCTGAAACTTCACAGGATATGGGAAAAATAGGGAGATTAAGGCACGAATGTTTTTTAACCTCGAAATAATTCGTCAAAGCTGCGCAATTTCGAGAAAATTGTGGTTTTTCCAATACCACATGCGGAAAAAATTTTTTTAGAACACGCTCTACATCATTTCACGTAGATTTTTGCACGTTGATTTCAAATCTGGTCTCAAAATTTGTCTACGACCTCAGAATTTTCCAAAATGTCAAATTACAGTTAAACTTTTATTTTTTCAAGGTTAGAAAACATTCGTACCGTAATCTCCCTATTTTTATACTGTGAAGTTTCAGCTTTAATTTTAAAAAATCATTGCTTATATAAGTGAAACTTATTGCTTATTAGGTATAATAATTGATCTGTATCTACACTTAACAAGCAATAAGTTTCACGCGTAAGACATTATTTTTCTCCGTTCATTCTCAGTTTAAATTTTCGCGCCACTCGACATTCGACTTCCGTTACATCAGAAAATTGTTACCCTCAGCAAAGAAGTTTCACTTCAAAAAATTTCATAGCTCCATCTCATTTCTATCGAAAGTTATTCCTGTTTGACTCGAGTTAGGTCAAGTTTCTCCACTGTGCGCCATTGCAGCGCGCCCCACAGTGGGCCAGAATCGCTCGCTAGCTGTTCATGAGCTAAAAAATGAAAGTCGTCATATCGATTTTTAACCAATGCACAGTGATTCTTAAATGTCCATTACATTCGAAAACGATAATATTAATTAAAGTTATTAAAAACTCTTGTTATAATAAGCGTTCAAAGATCAAACTTTTTCAGATACGATTTATCACCGAAAAAATTCCGTTTCTTCATGACGATGTCCTGGAAAACCTACTGAGGATTAAGTGCCCACATTTTTTTTTTATGAATAATGTATATCTATGTTGAGAACGCCCCAGGAACTAAACGTTAATGTTCATAATTTATTATTTAAAAAAATGTTTAGTCAGCTAAGGAAAATTGTCATAGTCTTTCACCTTTGACAAGGAATAAGTTAAAAGTTTGGAAGAATTTGGTGCTCTAACAAAGTGGAGCATTTTCAGCAACGTTTCCTCTAAAAGATCCCGTAAAATTCACGTCCCCCCTCGGCCCACCCCGGAAATTATGACGGTTTGAAGCGTCGCGTGACACGCGCTCAGTGGATGAGTTCGATCGAAATCGTGGCCAAAATAGGAAGGAGTACGGTGGTGTGACAAAAAAATGTTTCCTACAAAAAATAATCAGTAATCTGTACTCTACAAATCTCAGTACAAAAAATTTAAAGAATTTTTTTTTTAAATAAAAAATTGAGGTCGCGTTGATTATTTATTTATCACGATATATTTTTTATTTAATAACATTATAGCTGACGTCAAGACGAATCCAACGACCTATTTATTGTGGCCTTTAAGTTTTGAAATAATGGTGAAATAGGCCTGAACTGCCAGTTTTCGATTATTATTTATTATTCACACGATTTTTCAGACATTTCCGGTGGTGTGACAAAAAAATGTTTCGTACAAAAAGTAATCAGTAGTTAGTTTTCTACAAACTTCAATATAAAAAATTGAAAGAATTTTTTTTTTAAATAAAAAATCGAGGTCGCGTTGATTATTTATTTATCACGATATATTTTTTATTTAATAACATTATAGCTGACGTCAAGACGAATCCAACGACCTATTTATTGTGGCCTTTAAGTTTTGAAATAATGGTGAAATAGGCCTGAACTGCCAGTTTTCAATTATTATTTATTATTCACACGATTTTTCAGACATTTCCGGTGGTGTGACAAAAAAATGTTTCGTACAAAAAGTAATCAGTAGTTAGTTTTCTACAAACTTCAATATAAAAAATTGAAAGAATTTTTTTTTTAAATAAAAAATTGAGGTTGCGTTGATTATTTATTTATCACGATATATTTTTTATTTAATAACATTATAGCTGACGTCAAGACGAATCCAACGACCTATTTATTGTGGCCTTTAAGTTTTGAAATAATGGTGAAATAGGCGTGAACAGCTACCGAGCCATTCTGGCCCACTGTGCGCCCTCGCGATCGTCGTCGCGCTCGTTTCCCCGGTGGTAGAAAATTTCAAGGCGGCCACGATCGACTTATGTATGTTAATGCTATCAAGATCTGTTGCGCAGCCACGGTTAACCTTGACGTCGAAGAAGAAGAAAGTAATCTAACGAAGAGCGTCGGACGTTCTCACAGCCTTGCGGCTCGCCGCGGTCTTCGTCAAACGGTCTCCCGCGTCTGGATGTCGCGCGTCTCTCGCACGCAATATCGTATTCATACTTGTGCGAGGTGTGCTAGGAAATGCGTCACGTCGAGCGGACTAGCCGCCTGGGACACACACACGAGCAGAACGATTCCTTAGATCGTAGATCGCTCGACTTTGAAGTCGTTTCTACGCGGCGAGCGAGGCCTAGACGACGAGGTCAGCTGGGTCGTCGTGAAGCGGAGCCCGTTTCTTCCATCATCGGGCCGAGGAAAGGACCTAGGGACAAAGGGGAAACAAAGATCTCGAGCAATTCGAAGAACCCGTTTCTACGGCGCGGAGTGACCGATAACTACGTGCCGTGAATGCCGACTGCGAGATTTTCAAATTTCGTCGGGCAACGCTCTCGCGTCTAGCCACACCAAGCTACAGCGAACCATTAAGGATCTTCGTTTGCACGCCACGAATACAGAAACCTCCGGAGGGTATATCTGCCTTCTCGCGTCCGATCCCGATACGCATCGGGACCTCGAACCTTTGAATTATCGGCGAACGCTTGTCGCAAGATGGAGGCCCTCTACGTGTCCTGAATACGAGGTCGGGGGTGAAGTCGGTGTCGTTCGGGACAAGTGGTGGTGCGGGTCACGCTTCTACCATGATCCTCCATCTACCCACGGATTTTTAACAAGGGGAATATCCTTTTTACCCTTCTAAACGTTTTTAGCTTGCAGGGGCTCTGAAGCACTGATTGAGTACTGATTAGATATTTTTCAAGTGGAACTTCTTTGCTGAGGGTATCAATTTTCTCATGTAACGGAAGTCGATGTGACGGAAGTCGAAACTCGAGTGGCGCGAAAATTTTAACTGAGAATGAACGTAGAAAAATAATTTCGTACCGCGACGGGATCCGATCCCCGGTCGATTGGTAGTCCAACTTCTTAACCACTTGGACAACCAACGATCCCAGAATGATAGCGAATTGTTAGAACAGCACGTGCAACCACGTTTTTTATTTTTATTTACACGAATTAAAGTAATATAATTAAATATATTATAGACATATTAGAGATACATATTTTTTTAATATTTTTAATATTTATATATATGTTTTGAAACCACGCATGATAAAAATGAAACTTATTGATTATTAGGTATAATAATTTATCTGTATCTATACCTAATAAGCAATAAGTTTCACTTTTATCGCGCGTGGTTTCCACGCACGCGATTTTTTCTGGATTCAGAAACCGTTTAGTTATGTAAATGGGGATGCTTTCGACGATTGGCAGTCGGGTCTAGATTCAATCAAATATTTATCAATTCTTTCATGTGGCGTAGTAGAAATAGCTACAATTTTAACCGGCTAATACAAAACTAGAATTTAGATAGAACGTTCGTTACAAAATCGGGTTTGATTTGATCAAATGTGTCGTTTTACCGTGAGTACTGTATTTCTTCCGTAGCATGATGCAGTTGCGAGGTACCAGAGAGTCACTAACCAATGAATAGCGACAAAACTCCTTCCACTGTTTCTGGAAGAGAATTAACGTTTATTGCAAATACTTGAGTTGATTAGAACTAAACTTATCTCCATGGCATCTACGAATATTAAATATTAGCTTGATCAAAATATCTTGCGTTGTTGTCTTTTCTCCATGGCATCTACGAATATTAAATATTAGCTTGATCAAAATATCTTGCGTTGTCGTCTTGTTGCAGTAGTTTTGTTTCGTTTAATTATATTTTTGACGCAACCTAATCGTATAATAATAAAAAATAAAATGTTGATGCCGAAAACTCTGTTTTTAAAAATAGTAAATCAGATATTTGCATTATCGTTACTAGTCTGAACATGTGAAATTGTTTTCGATCAACATTGTTGCTTCGTGTTAATCGCCTCTCGGAGAGCATATTAGATCACGGATCCACGGTTGATTAGAAAAAGTAGTTAGACCTTGTCTTCGCTGAGAGCGATCCAGCCGCCCACAGTATTCGACTGGATTATAAATAGTAAAAGCGCGACGGGCATTGCGTAAGGATAATTAAGCGATTGTTAGGCAACGACAGCCGCACGCTATCAATTATTCCACCTAGCGACAGTGTCGAAAGGTGTTGATTCAGGTCGGATCTAATTTGATCAAATTATTAACACGGATGGTAGAAACTCCGTGCAAATGGCTTTCCAGTTTGTCCACGGAGATCGTGAAGCAATGAATGGGCGTTTCATTTACATCGGCGTTTCTTCATAGAAGTGTAACGGAATGTAACCTTGACAGCTCGATCTCGACCAGCGGTTTTGCCGCATTAATCACTACCCTTTACGCATTCGATTCCCTCCGTTGGTTCGCGTAAATAGTACTTATGCGAAATACGTCCGGGAAAATATGTCGTACGATATGACACCGAGAACAAATCGTTATGAAATCGAATCTGTCCTTTGCATATTGTAATTAGAAAGACTGTAAACTGCATACTTGAATATGTTACATGCTACGGTTCAGGAGATAGATCAACGCACTGTTCAAGTTAATCAATTATTTATGCAAATGGTTAAACGAACATGGAAAATAAACTTTTATCCACTTTTCAGTTTCCGAAGTATGAGATTATTCGGTAAATATCAGTAATGACATAAAAGCCGAACCGAAATATGCCAAAATCATGTGATTAAATATCACCACACTTTTTCCTGCCACTTATGCGTACTCAATGTTCTTTTTATTTTCAATGATTATTAGCAGAACGATTTATGCGTACACTGACTGTGTAATGTATACGTTTACTTATATGTATTACCTTATTTTACAAGTTTAAGTATTCAGCATAAAAAATCAGAATTTCATTCTGCAGCCCCTTGTTACTTCGAGATTGATCATAATTAGTCTACCATTATAAGTAATTTCACATGTAGTTGAGAAATCAGAGTCTGATACAGCAATTTAAGAAGTACATGGATACGCATTATGCCTCGGATGATGAAGCCTATGTCCCTCGAGATAATTTCACGGCTACAAAAATTAGACGCTTTTTCAGTTTCCGAAAGGAAGAAAGAAATTTCAATTTATTATATGCCTAAATTTACTTTAAATATTGGTTACAAAAATGTAGAGCCGTCGGATTAAGACTTGTATCCCCACTTTACTACCTGAGAGGGCGTAACTGTTCCCCTCAATTCGTGTGTCCCCCCCCTCATCTGACACTGCAAACGAATAGAATTTTATTTCATGCGAAAAGAAAACTATTCACGTCTGACTCGTTACTAAACAGCAAAACAGTTCCTAACAATTTTATTCGCAAGAACAAGTAGACTTCGAAATTAATTCACAACACAATTATACTACTAAAATTAAACTTGAATTACCTTGCAGCGTGCAAATATTAGTTTCCCAACCCAACAACAACGATAGTTAAATTTCTGAAAAAATTCTGCACTGCATATTTCATTTGATTTAAGTTTATGCGAGCAGATGTATGAATAATGTACTTCGTTTTCAGAATGTTTATAATTAAAGCAAAACATTTATATCACTCCGCTTTCAATAAATCTGATTCTTTGTTACAATAAAAGTAACGAAGACGGACAGGTTGTTCGAATCTCGTTGCATACGTAACTATCACAGAGCAACAAGTAGCGTTCGGTGGTTCGGTTATATCTGTGCAACGATCTAGAATTCCCGGGACATCTGTAGATCTTCGACTAATTAATTCTCACATCCGGACTAGCCAGTTTGTCACGATTGGGTCCTCTTCCGATGAATCGTTGCAGATTTCTCGGGCTTTGCGCAGTTTCGTTATCTCGATCCGGTCATCGACCGGATCTATGAGTTCTTTTTGCTGGTCGTGCGCGAGACCGCGTCTCCCAGCGGAAGGGCCTCGATCGTACAAATGGAAGATATCCTGACGTGCACGCGTCCTGCGTATGCGAACGTAATCCATCCGGACGTCATCCTCGCGGCAGAATCCCGGCTACCTTCGACCAGTTAAACGAGCTAAGTCGCGTGACAATCGTTTTTAATCATAATCCTGACGAAATCTTATCGCACGCGATGCCAACGGCTGCTGTTACAGTTAAACGTCGCAATTCTTGTATTGGACAGTACGTCCGCCTGTCTGGACGATTAATCTGACACGCTGATGCTATAGCTCGTGTTCAAAACTGCAACATACGATTGCATACCTGAGCAGGTATCTCAATATCGTTTGCTCCTCTTCAACATTGCAATCTTTTGACAAATCGTGTCTGAAATGTAGTTTTATTTCCATTCCAAATAGCGTCTTCGGATTAAAATCAAAATTTTTTTCATTCATAGTGGGTGTCCCATTTAAATCGATTCAGTTCGATATCTTTGAAACTGTTGGTGTACAAAATAAATATGGATAGGTTCATATGAACGATATAAATATAATTTATCAATTCATATAACGAAGGTCAACTTTATTTTTTAAAACGGAATCTTATATTTTTTAATACACTATTTTATGCTACTTGTTAGTTCTTGATTCAGAAATTGAAAATATGATTAAGCTAGTCGGTGAAGCTTCGAAATACCATTATTAGGATGCAGTTTTGAAGAATATGTAATATATAGACTGCGGATTTTATGCATTTATGGTAAAAATTGGTGCAATTTAAATCGATGAAAAACTTATGATGATCTAATAATGCCAATCTAGTGTTTTTAGATTGTTAAAATTATTACCAATACTGTGCAAATGATGCAGACAATTTTGATTTTGCATAAAAATCCGCAGTCTAGTAATACAGGAACCTCCAATGTTCATTTAAGTTCTACCAAAAAATATAATTGTGTTACTATAAGAATATATAACATTTGTAGTTGTTGGTTTTGGCACCTCGCGTCTACACTAGTTGTGGATAGAATGCGCGTTGAAAGTACCATGACTTTTGCAGTTAGCCTGAGAACGAAATTTCGCGCGTGTCCAACGGGGAAGTTGCTCGTGAAGAATCGTCTGACATAACGATTATCGAGTCCAACTAATTTAGGCAATTACGACGGTGGGAAAGCGTCCTGTACTGGCGTTCCATTAGCCGCGTTAATCCGGTATTATGCTCCTTACTTTACGCGCAGTGCATCCGTTTACGTCACGGCCCCGGACACACAACACCCGACGCGGAATTAATTGTTGCCCAAGTGTACGATTAATCCGGCAAACTGGGAGTTCAACGGTGGCCGAAAAGCGGATTCCGCAGATGTGTCGCATATTTGCTGAAAGACTCAACACTCCTGCGAATTTATTTTCCACTGAAACACTGGCTTCAAAAAAAACGATACAAGCAATTGTTTGATTATTAGGTTGTTGCGAATGAAATGGCCGTTTTGAATCTTTAACGTAAATTTTATTTTACAAGCTTTATTCGTATTCCATTAATCGAAATAATTTTCATCGACATCGATACACTTCTTCCATCGTGACACAAGTGCCTGAATGCTTTTCTGGTAGAAATCTAAGAAACAGTGAGGCAATACAGATATCAAATGCAATTTTTACAGCACGTTCTTCTTTGAATATTTTTCCATTAAAAATCTGATTTTTTCGCAATACCACCTTGATCAAAAAATCTAGGACTGACCACCGTTTTTTTTTGTTAGGTTACCATATCTGTCATTGACGCTTTTTTCCAAATTTCAGCGTCATAGCTTGATATTTGTAAAAGTTACACTGTGCCGAGTACATCTCGTTTGTGCGTGTTTTCGATTTTATACAAATGTGAAAATTACATCATTTAAGCATCAACGAGTTTGCATTAAATTTTGTGTGAAAAACTGATTTAACGGTCCGCAGACCTTGGATATGTTGGAGAAGTGTTTCGGCAACTATACTAACTATATACTACTATACTAACTATATATACTATACTATACTAATTCTTTCGAGATCACACGTTTTTCGATGGCACGAACGCTTCAGAAGCGGTCGTGAGTCGGTCGAGGATGATAAACGCATTAGGTATTAAAGTAGACTAAACATACCGCACAATCATCACGCTCACGAACCATCTTTTGCAAGTCTAGGGTCTGGAATCAAAGTCCCGTAGGGTAGTCTCGTTTCCGACTCGTGAAACGTAATCGCGTAACGGAGTCTCCGATGTATAATCAATGAGATGATCTAGATCTGGATTCGGAACAATGTTGTGTAGCAGTCCCGTGCGAAAGGAGAATGAAAATGCGCGGGAACCGGAATTCACTTGCGAAATCCGCCATGTTTATCGCAACGCGTGGATCATTCTTCCTCGTTGGTTTCGTTCGATTTCGATCACTGCTTTCCTCAATACCAACAATCCATCGACAATTCTCCTTTCAAATATTCTCATTATTTGTAACAATCTCTAAAAATGTTATATAGATAATTTGAAAAAATGTATTCCTTTCTTGATAATTTTAACAAGTCGAAAATAATTTAATGGTTAAAAATTTTTTTAATAGTTTCTCAATTGTATTTTGTAGATGTATGAAATCCCCAGTTTAGTAATAACACAGTGAAGTTTTGATTAAGGAATACCTTCGGGTCCGTGCTGTTTCTTGGATCAAAACTTCACTGTGTTATTACAATCTCTAAAAATGTTATATAGATAATTTGAAAAAATGTATTCCTTTCTTGACAATTTTAACAAGTCGAAAATAATTTAATGTTTAAACATTTTTTTAATAGTTTCTCAATTGTATTTTGTAGATGTATGAAATCCCCAGTTTAGTAATAACACAGTGAAGTTTTGATGTAAGGAATTCGGGTCCGTGCTGTTTCTTGGATCCTGTGGTTCTACCGAGGTGATGCTTGTTTTTCTTAGATCATACAGTTCCCGTTTTCTTAGTCTTTATTGTACTTATTAAGGGTTCGGTAATTATCTTTCATTACTTTTTCGCCACCCGAAAAAGTAATAAATAAATGCACCTTACGATCTCAATAACCGCTAATCAAAATCGAAAATGGGATCCTGATTTTTTCTTATTACTGTGCAATAGTTAATGTTACAGCGATCTGACAAGCTGTCATTACAACTCATTTGAGGTCGGTTTCTTAAAATTAATATTTTTAATACTCAAGGCGAACAAAGTTTTTGCTCCGCCTTGTGTATGTTGAGAGACGTGTTGACACGGAGTGGTAATCATCCGAATCTGCGAAAGAAACAGAGAGGGAGTGGGGGCAAACGTGCTCGATTTGCAGACGTATAATTGATCGGATGATTGGTACACCGGGAACACTTGTTTCATCAATGGCCCTGTCCTCTCTAATGTAAAATTCCTCTGTAATTGTACCGGCGTGTACGAGTTACGATGCCTCGATCGCGGAGCGCGTACAATAGCTGAACGAGGAGGATTATCATTAAATGTTCTTAATATTCCGCGAGAGAATGTTTTCATCGCGCCGGTTGATAGCCTCGTAAACTTGATCAGAAACAGGCGTCCCGAGTCTCTGTCCCTTTCCTCGTCAATCAGCTCGATCTTCGCCGATTTTCATCTTCACCGGCCGTTCCAATTTGGCGCCAATTAAATCCTCCGGACCTGGTACCTCATAATGGCTTCTATCAATTTCTGGCAACTGCTAACGACAAAACGGGCCCACTCGAAGGACGGAACCGTTCGATCTTCGCGAACCGTCCGTTCAATTAGTTCACCACCTACTTTCCTTCTCGAGCTCGCGGAGCTATTTCATTATTGTCCATTAAAATTATCTCTCATTAGTGGGCAGATAAGGAATACCGATTTTACGAGGTGATTACTAACGTTAACCGAAAATGATTTATTGAAAGTCCGTCACGGAAGTAACTAACAAGCAATTTTAAATTAATTAAAAAATTAACTTCATTACATGAGAAAATGATTTGTCTATCTAATTTGTATCTATTCGCTTGAAATTTTCAAACTTATAAAAATTGATGTATGTACTCATTTTCTAGAATTTGGACAAAATTGTACCGTAACAGTTACGTGTTTCTCGATCGTAAATTTTAATATAAATCAATAGTATGTTCTCGGCGCACAGTTTCGATCAAAAATAAAGCAAAAACAAAGCAAATTAGCAATATTTAAATGTAACTCAACGTTTCGAACCAGGTGTGGATCGTTTTCAAGAACAATTGCGTCTGAAAATATATATAAACAAAATGTAATGGGTAATTCACAAAATTAATAAAATTGTAAATAATATTTTTGAAGAACATACTTGCTAAGTGTAAAGAAAAGTTTTAAAAATAATGACTGAGTTCCATGCTGGTGTACGGTTAGTTGCTTCAGTTCAATGTAGACCAGCATGGAACTCAGTAATTATTTTTTAAACTTGTCTTTATACTTAGCAAGTATGTTCTTTAAAAATATTATTTACAGTTTTATTAATTTTGTGAATTACCCATTACATTTTGTTTATATATATATTTTCAGACGCAATTGCTCTTGAAAATGATCCACACCTGAAACGTTGAGTTACATTTAAATATTACTAATTTGCTTTGTTTTTGCTTTATTTTTGATCGAAACTGTGCGCCGAGAACATACAATTGATTTATAATAAAACTAGTGGGGCACACAGCTATGTGTGTGACTCTCCACGAGCCACACAAAGAACTTCCCGATTCGTTAGTAGCAGTACATTATTATCATTATAACAAGTAATAATAACTAATAACTCACTCTTGCATTGGGATATTTTTTGATTATTGTAAGCGGTAACATCAGCATTAGTTGCGTAATTAAAAAAAAATTTTTTTTAACTAAAAATGAAATATATACAATAATTACGTTTGTTTATTTGGTGGAAAATTTCCATCCTCTCGTATAAATTGCATTGTTGAATGAACTTCTTTCGGAAAAAACTAAAAAAACTAAAAAATCTAAAAAACTACTTGACCAATACCTAATCAGCTCTAAGTTACGACGGGGCACATCGATTGCATAATTCGTCATTCTGATCGCGTCGTTACTTTTTCAGAAAACGTTAACGAAAAATTTGATAACATAAAAACGGCCATACGCGCACACACACACATACTAACAATTTGATAAAAATAGTCTAAAATGACTCCAATGACCATGAAACGTGAAGATCTGCTAAAAAATCGATTTTCGATTTTCGGGGTAATTACAGTAACTTCCCTATGAATCGGGAAGTTAATTGTACCGTGTTTGGTCTAGTTTTAATCAGAGAAACGTCACAAATGTAACAGTACACGTTTCGTCGAGGTGACAATAAAGAACAAAAGTCGAAAATATATCGAGACGTGATTAAACCTCGATGAACACGTCATGGACAGGATCGAAGTATTTCGCGTTAGAATTGGGAACGGCGAGCACCAAGCGTACGTCCTATTCTGCGGGTTTCGTCGGAACCCATGAAAAATGTACATTGTTCTTCTGCTGGTCCTCGTCCCGTTGATCTCCCCCGTCTTCCTCTTCCTCTTCGTGGAAGGCGGTCGTTCTTCCACGGTAGCTTTTATTTCGTCCTTCGAACTGCACGAAATAACTGGACGTCGAAACGAATGGCGGAATTATGCTGCGGAGGATCGTACAGCCCGTTTCTTCCCGCGGCGCGCCGTAAAAACCGTTTCGGACTAGATCGGTCGCGGTGGGGATCGCGTTAGCCAACCGATCTTTTGGTCCGAGCAGAAATAAAAGGGCGGGGGACGGGGCCTGTATCGAGGCAATGATAACTAGCCGGGGACTGATCGGCGATCGTGACAAACTGCGATCGACTCGCTCGTTCGGATCTGGTCCCATTAGTTTCGAACTGGGCGCGCCTTTTTGCATTTGTCGCGGCGAGGGCGCACGACTCGGCTGCCTTCTTACTCGCTGTTTTGCGAGCATGCTTGCGCGCCCTTCCGAAATGACTTCATTTTGCAACCTCGTTGAACGAATGGTCTCTGGAGGATCGGTCTGACGAAAGAACGAAAATTGAATTTCATTGCCGGTCGTATTAATTACCCGAATTAATTGCTAATCACTCGGAGAGCTGTTCGCGAATCGCAGAAAATAAACCTCGCCAGTTCTGATTGCAAGAATATTCATTGCTCAATGAATTATGGAGGAGAATTGTTTCTAAGAATGCTTCTCGCTCCGTGCGCGTGCTTGTGTGTGTCGCGTCGCAATAATTCCGCTGGCTGGAACACGTTCGGTGTTGGACGGGTCCCTCGAACACTGAGGTCTTAATTGCCAGGCGAATTTCAATGCCTATCGTGTGCCTAATTAATTAGCCGGCCGAAAAGCGATCGCCGTACAGGAGCAACAACCGCGATCTGATCTATGATACGACACCGATCTTTCCATCTTCCTTCGGTGGTAGTGTAACAGTGCAACAGTGCTGAGACCCTCAAACGCTCGCTGCCCCCACCATCGGTTTCTTCGGTGCATCTTCGTTGCGTTCGGTGGTGTCTTGAGCAGAATCACCAGATTAAGACTAGTCCCTTCCCCACACTCTACCTTCCACGACGCTATTCCCCACGGCCCGGTCACGTGACGCGTTTCATTGCATATGTTCTTCTAGTAAAGAGAGGGTAGCTTTCTCCCTCAACGCCTGCTTCCTGTCCTCACGTGGCGGTTCTGCAAAAGAATAGAACTTTATTTCATCTGAAAGGAAAAATATTCATATCCTTCCACGACGCCATTCCTCACGGGTTTCTCATATAAAAATTGTCTAAGCAAGTTCAAAATAGTAAAGCGAAACTACTTTGATTTACACGCAGATTTCAAATTCTGATATTGTGGAGCTAACTTATTGCTGTACTATTATCCTCAAATCGTAAAAATTGAAGTACCTAACCAGGCGAAGCTGAAAACTCAATTTTTTAACTTCCCGATTCATAGGGAAGTTACTGTAATTACTCCGAAAATCGATTTTTTAGCAGATCTTCACGTTTCATGGACATTGGAGTCATTTTAGACTATTTTTATCAAATTGTTAGTGTGTGTGTGTGTGTGTGTGTGCGCGTGTGTATGGCCGTTTTTATGTTATCAAATTTTTCGTTAACGTTTTCTGAAAAAGTAACAACGCGATCAGTATGATGAATGATGCAATCGATGTGCCCCGTCGTAACTTAGAGCTGATTAGATTTTGGTCCATATTGGTCAAGTAGTTTTTTAGATTTTTTAGTTTTTTTCGAAAGAAGTTCATTCAAGAATGCAATTTATACGAGAGGATGGACATTTTTCACCGAATAAACAAACGTAATTATATATATTTCATTTCTATTAAAAAAAATTTTTTTTTTAATTTAACCCTTTGAACTCGAGCGGCGCCAATACGGCGCCCGGCCGATGTGAAGTGGCAAGGATGCATCTTGGCTATTGTTTTACTAAGTATCACACCAAAACTAATTACAGAGTGTAATATTTATCAAAATTTGTTGTTTTCGACATATAAATGAATAAACTAGTGAAATTTTTTTTTTAATTTTCTTTAAATTAAATGTTTTTGAAGTACTTGTAACATGTTCACCTAATTTGGCCGAAATCGTCTCGAGTTGCTGGTTTCATTTTTATTTTTTTTTAATTATGCAACTAATGCTAATGTTACCGCTTACAACTAACGAATCGGGAAGTTCTTTGTGTGGCTCGTGGAGAGTCACACACAAAATAAATAAAAAAATCATTAAGAGCTGTATGCCCCACTAGCAATGCGTACCACTAACCCCCTCGCAAGAACAGTTCTACCCGCGAGCTCCGGAATCGAGCGAGCAACAATAACCAGCTAGTTATAAAAAATGGATTAAGTAATTTTTATATGAGGCAGACATGTCCGATATTAGCAAAGAGGGGTTAACTTTTCCCTTCGATTTGTACTCCCTCCCCTCACCAAACGACTACTAGTCTTGAGTTTTCGTTGCCCCACCTTGAGGGCGCTTACTGGAAGGGGACAGTGGGCGCTACGGTGGTGACGGTTCCTCCTCGATCGAGGCAACTGTGGCCACTGCGGTACAACATTCCGAAAAGAATGTGGCCCCGCGGGACAGGCCACGAAAGGTGACTAAATTTCGACTCTGGTAACCCGTGCACACCCATACCGATCAAATTTTCAACGTTTCCGTGAACCAACGCCTCGGAGGTTCGATAAAATCGAGCCTGGGGAAATATACGACCGTGTTCTGCGTGGTTATGTTTGCCAGTAAATTCCCGAATTTGTCGAAAACGGGTGGGACAAATAGAGAACGTCCATCGAAGGGGCAACTCCCGACTCGTTTCTTTCTCCGCGTGTTCTTTTTTCCTCTCTCGGGGCCCGAGCCACGGGGAAGCGCGTGTTCGACGCTGAAAGCGCTGCGTGTCGGCCGTTCGGACGTCGGGTTCCCGACTGGTTCCTGGATCACTTCTGACATATTTTGTTCGTTTGACTGCTGAGAGGCAAGCTGAAACTTCCTCCTGTCACGGCTCGCCGCCGTGGCATCCAATATGAATCATATAACGGAGACACATAAACATCAACGGGCCTAACCCCCTTCGCCGTGCTCGACTGGCCGGGAATCAAATGGCTCTGCGGGCCCTGAATGATTTATACACGGCGCAGCCTGTCCTCTCGATATTCGGAGAGTCGCCCCGGACAATCGCGAAAGACAATGCTCGTATTCGTAACGGGACAACACCCACCCGCGCGAGATATTAAAGTCGTTTTCGTTTTAGCCGATCGCCGCGACACGCTGCGAGAGGTACCCACAGCCTCTCGCCTCGGCACGGAGCGGAGCGATCCAGCTTTATGACCGGCTTGCGAAACCGGGTTTCATAAGCTGGCTTTCAATTTAAATATTCCGAGGAAGTAAGCAAGCTGTAGCTCTCTCGAACGGGTCACAATTTATTCCGGCATTGTTCGCTATGGCGGCGCTGTTTTCCATAAAGTAAGTGGAGCGAATTTCATGTTCTCGCTGGACCATTCAACCGTTCGGCCCGCTCGCGCCCCTCCCCTCTTCCCTTCAACGCCCTCTCGAGAATCGCTGGTAATCTACGTGCGATCGGAGACTCTCTCGAAAATCGAACGTATCGGTGATCATTGCTAGCCGTCGATGCGGAATAATGGATTAGACCGGGGGCTAGATTTGTAACGCGGGTCGGGTCAGGAAACTCGAGGGCCGGTGGCTCGTCTCTTCGGGGAGGAGGAAGGGAAGGGGAAATCCGGATCATCCCCTAGTCGGAATTCTAGTCGGAAACCCCATCGACGGGTCTGGAGGATGGCCGCAAGCCATACCGTTCGCACAATACGAGCAAACAAGTGAAAATTAAATTTGAAAATTGCCCACCTTCAGCCTCTTGTTCGAACTGCCTAAGCGGGCCGGTCAATAGCGTTTAATCGGAATCCTCGGGTCTACGGCACGCTTCTGCCCTCGGTCTGTTTGCTCCGGCGCATAAATATTCATATGAAGAGATTAGCGAGATTTTTCGGGTGTCGTGCAAATTTACACGACCCTGAAGAGCTTCCACGATAATCATCGGCTCGGTGATTAAATGAAATACGATTTCCGAGATGTAATCTGTTTTTCGGAATATTTTGTAACGTCGAATGGTACGAGAATCATTATTTTCGTAAAATCTTGGATCCCTAACTTTGTGTACAGTCGATCAAAAAATCTCTTTCTATAATATGTATTGTATTAATATAATTATATTAATGTATGTATGTATGTATATGATATTTGGTCCCCTCAGGGTTTTAAATCTGTTTACCAAACTGCCCTTCTTTCCACTCTCTCTATCGCTAAATTTCAGCCTAGTTCCGAACCACCTTTATAATTATATTAATGTAAATATGAATAAAAATATTAAAATGGACAATTGACGTTAATATAAATATTAATCGTATCAGGGCTAATCGTTATAACCTAGCTGCCTCTCTTCATCGTGTAAATATTATCGATGATCCCAGTTGTAAGTGTAACTCAGCCTTTGAGGATTTGGATCATGTATTATGGCAGTGCTGTTTATATGAATCCCAAAGAATTAAACTTGTAAATAATTTACGTGAAATTAAGTTTTTCTTACCACTGAAAGTGGACCTCTTTTTTGCAGAACCAAATGTCAAAGCCTGTGATTTTATCTTTCAGCTTTTAAACGATTGTGATCTGCATTTCTAGTGGTTAGTCATATTGTATATGTATTCAAACTGCAAAACTAGTGTATCTTTGTTAAAGCCGAAATAAACCTACAATAGGTTTCAGTGGCTGAATAAAACAAAAATATACAGTGGGTAAAAAAAGTATTGGCACACTGTTAAAAAGGCGATAACTTTTTCAATATCGTATTATACGATTTGAATTTTTTTGGGAAGCTAGAGCAATTAGTTTGCCACAGGATGCGAAACAAAATTTTGTCAAAAATTGCAATTCATCGGAATTGTAGCAAAAATACTAAAACTTGCATTTTACAACTTTTTTATGTGGGCCGATATTGAAAATTTTAAAAATGCGTTTTGTAGATCTGTGTCAGTTATATGCACTTGTAAAGTTTCATCGAAATCGATTGATGCGAAAGAAACGACAGGCATTGAAAGATGTAAAAATCTGCAATTATAGGTCGAAAATCGTGAAAATCTGCAATTTTTAACATAATTAAACGTTTATAGCTCGTTGTAACGTCGACCGATTTTGACGAAATTTTCAAGATATGTTTAATTGACGCATTGAAAGATTATAGGTCGAAAATCGTGAAAATCTGCAATTTTTAAAATATTTAAACGTTTATAACTCGTTGCAACGTCGACCGATTTTGACGAAATTTTCAGAATATGTTTCATTGACACTGGTCTACAAAACGCATTTTGAAAATTTTCAATATCGGCCCACATAAGAAAGTTGTAAAATGCAACCTTTAGTATTTTTGCTACAATTCCGGTGAATTGCAATTTTTGACAAAATGTTTTTTTTTTAAATCGTATAATACGATATTAAAAAGGTATCGCCTTTTTAAGAGTGAGCCAATACTTTTTTTACCCACTGTAACTGTAATAGTTTATAATCTATGGCTGTTGCCGAGCAACACGCACATATAATATACTACTTTTATAAAAAAAGTAGGATTTTATATGCGAAATAAAAATTGCGTTGCAAGATCAGGGGCCATTGTAAAGTTGATTTTCTCGTTTTAATTGTATATTTTTAATTATAAGTAAAAAATACTATTATATCCTCACTCTTTAATTTTTGGATTGAAGAGGAGTGAACATTATATTGTTTGATTACAGGATAGGGTTAGGATTGCTCTAGCTTCCCAAAAAAATTCAAATCGTATAATACGATATTTAAAAAGTTATCGCCTTTTTAAGAGTGTGCCAATACTGTTTTTACCCACTGTAAATATTAGTATCAATATAAATGAATTAATATAAGTAAATAGTAAAATATTTGGTAACCCCTAACATTATATTATAACATTTAGTCAGACTCGTGATGAAGTTTTCCAACAGAATCTATTAAATACGTGTTATTTACACGAAACCGTTTCGCATGTTGCATTACAAAACTGATAAGGCATCTTTACAATTTCAATAATTTTAAAAAGGAAACTTTGAAACCGATCACTTTGACAGACAGTGGTAAAACGAGTGTTAATTTTCTTTAAACCAAAACAAAATTCTGTTTTGTTGTGGCGATTGGGGTAGAATGCATCCACTGGAAAAGACATAGGTATTCGAGAAATCTAAACTTTCTTCTTCTTCTAAGAAATGATGAACGACAAAGAAGTTCCAATCAGTCGCGTGCGGATTCGTTTTATGCATTCACGATAACACTGAGTAGCGATAATTTAAAACAGTAGAAAAGCTAAAACGATCAAATCGCTACGATCATATTAAAATTTCGAATATGCACGAAGACCCGCTACTAATCCCAGTAACCGCGAAATAAATCGCAGTGCAAGTGGTCAAATCTGAACTCCCACAGCCGAGTTGGTGTCAATGAGCAAAGCTGACTTGGAAACGCGTTTGGAAAGGTAAAGGTTCACTAAACGAATCGACCGCCGCGACTGTTTCAAGAAATGTTCGGAAAGGTAAAAGTTCAATGCACAAAGCGATTCTATTCGATCGGCGCGGCGGATGGAGCGTACACGGCTAGAGAACGCGTGAAGCACGCAAGAAATTCGTCGTTCTGTTGGTCCTTCTGTAGAACACGTGAGAGATATCGGGTGACCGTCGAATTAGCAAAATTCTTCCATATAGAATCGGCAAAGAAGAGCAGCGGGAGGGTACAGGGGCAGGGACCTGAGATGCACGCAATGATTCCGCATCGTTTCTACGACCTAGGACCCTAGGTGGTAGCCGAAAAGAGAGACGCGATTACGGGCGTTCGGTTGTGTGAAAGTAGGATAACGCGAGACGTGGTCGAAGACCAACGAAGGGTGACGGAACGAGCCGAGGGGACTTTGGTTAACGAGTGCGGGCTAGAAAGAGATCGACGAAATTACGGGGCGTCGCGGAAAGGGATGGAAAACGGAGTCACGACAGCCCAATGGGGGGGAACCAAGTGTGACGCCAGTAGAGAGAGGGTCACCGATGACGGTGGCGCCCCCTTAGCGGCCCAAGCCTGAAGGTAAGGTTAGTCAGTCGCCAGCCGTCCGAGGACGATACACGTTCTGTTCGCGTCTCTGCCGATTTCACCCTTACAGTCCACCGACGACTGTGGAAAATACGCGCGAAAACAGGTGGCAACGCGAAGTGACATTACACAGTGTCGAAACAGTGTATCGGAACTGCAGTGAACACCGTTTATCAATTTTCTTCGTCGCGGTGAGATTTTCAGTGGCGTGCTCCGAAAAGACCGGCAAGCGCGTGTTCCGATATCCTTTGGGGAGTTTGGATACTCTTGGCCAACTAAGTGCAATTACACGCGATCGTGGAAGGATTCCCAACCAAGCGTTTCCATCGGGGAAATGCATTGGGAAATTCGTGTCCTTGCAAGAAGCCCATGCTGAGGTCGTCTCGAGGTTTGGCAACGCCTGCTGTCCCTCCGGTCGACCGTCATGGGTAGCTCGTCTGTGAGCCGACGTAATACAGGATAGAGGCAATTTGAGCGAGTTTAAGAGAGTTTAAAGCACGCTCGGCGCATTGTCACGCGGAACGGAACGGATCGGATCGGATCGGCGCTGCAACGAGCCCGCACAGATTCCAGGCCACACGGTCCTCGCGTCCAAGTGAAAATACTCGGTCGCGACGAAAAGTGACGCGAGCGAGCGTGAGAAAAGACCGGCTACGTTCCTCTCCACGCCGAGGGACGGCGGAGATAGTACACTCACCGTACGTTCCACTCGGGCCTCTGCGTGTCCTGTGCACAGGGTGCCAGGAAATTATATGTCACGACCACCGTAGCGTCGTTCTCCCGAGATCCCCGGAGATCTCGCAAAATTGCCCTTGACCTTCAAATCTAGGTTCAAAAGTCTGTCTCATGATCACCAATTTTGTCGAACTTCACCTTTTTCTCGAAACCTTGTATCGGAGTTCGAACAGCTCTCAATTTGCTCCTATTCACCACGTATTTTTCGCGCGAGGATCAGTTTTGTCGAGTTACTTCAGCTAATTTAGACTACTATACAGTAACACATTTTCTGTCGTTGTTCTCAGAGTACTTGTATTAGGCGGCTTTATATTGTCCATGCATTATATTGTTAATAGTTAATAGACCAAGAAATGGATTCACATCCGAATCAACGTTTATAGTATCATTCAAATTATGTTTGTAGAATCATGATCGAACCTGTACGCCGATAACATCAATTTCTATTTGTCAATTTACGATCGCGAAAAATAATCCTTATTGTTAATAGACACTCGGTAAGAAATAATGGAAAAGGGCTATATTATATTGTAAAGGGCTTTTATTATATTATAAAGGATATATTATAAAGGGCCATATCGACCCAATGTTTAGCGACTTGATTGATACAGCTAAATCCGAATCCTCTCGCTCACTAAATTAATCGAATCGCTGAAAATCTGTAGGATCACGCTACGGTGGTTAATTTCCTAGCGCCCTGTGCATTTTCCTTCCCACCTCCGCTTGTGTAGTCCAATGGCTTATTTTGTTACCAGTTTCGCGCATCGCACTTCAGTCTAGTTTTCATCGGACTTTAATTGACCGGAAGAGAAATGTCGCACATGATCTAGAACAAAGAGGAAGATCGAAGATGGAGGATTCGAAGATAGTCTACGGTTCTCAGTCAGTAAAACGACATACGCTCGTGTCGGAATTGGACCGGTGACGAATCTCGATACGGGCTGGAAGAGACTGTCGAGTCCGCCATTTCTCGACGTTTTCCCCGTGAATCTCTGCTGCGTTATCGACGATTGGATACTTGGTTCAACGACTGTTTTCCCGGGGTTTTATTTTTTGTTTTTGGTGATACGAAACTAGTGTGCAATTATTACCGTGTGAACTATTGTGCATTACTTTAGGATTACCTTGTGAGCATCAGTGTGAGGTGTACCGTGCCTGTGTTTATTTTCCTCGTGATCGTTAACCGAGAGAATCTTGAAAGATAGAGATAGAGTATAATCGAATCGTTCGAAAGTTGTTGATGATGGTGATTCTCGGAAATGGAGTAAATACACTGCGTGTTCCCGTCGAAATATGAGGAGAGCGCCTTTCTGCGAGCCGAGGGAATTGATTTCGAGCGAAAATGTATCTCACGCGTGTGTTCTTGGTACTCCTCCTGGCTGTGAGCTCGAGGTGCGTTGCGTTTTAAATTGTCCCGCCATTTTCTTTCTCTAGAGAATCGTAAACGAGAAACATTATTGGCCATAGTCACTTGTAATGTTGCATTCTGATTAGAATCTATTCACTCGTAACCACTGGGAATATTATTAAGACTTTTTTCCGAATCTAATTAACGCGCGTAAACACGCGTGCAAAAAATGTTGCGCCAAGCGTAAAAAGACTGCAGCTTATTATAAGAAACCGGTACTATAAATATTGATCGTTCGAATGGGTATCCGTGGTTCGTTGGTCCCGCGCTGCCTCGATGACTGTCAATGAACGGTAGAACTGTGAGAAATGCATCGAAATGTTTACAATATTCAACGATCCGTTTTCTCGGAAATTTAAACGCCACTTCGGATCGCTTTATGACAACATACTGCTACTCGTTTTATTCATTCATTTTCTGTATAGCATTATCGTTATACTGCATGCGATAACTGGAAAACGTGTTCGAAGAACCGAATATGACGTTAAAAATATATTCCATTAACGAATGAAAATACGAATTTCAAGTGTATTCGATTGTAATTATTAGTCGCGCGTTTCGGAGAAATGTTTTCGATTTTTGCCACCCAATTTATTTCATTTTATTTAATCATTTATTAACCGTTCTTAAAAGAGTAGATCCGATTAGAATTTTCAGATTTTTTGAATAGCACCAGGTTTTGAGTATTTGCTGTACTTCTGGGGTTTAATCCACACAGAAAACAAAGACAAAAATTGTTATACAAAGTTTGTCAGGATACGCTTTGTTACAAACATACAAACATTGTACGTACGAAACGGTCAACAAAAAAGCACATTTGCGTGACAACTAACAAAATGCGGTTTAACGTCTAGCGATCGTAATAAGCTTTAAGCAAAATTTAAATGTTATCGGCGTATTGGTTCGATCATTTTAATATTTAATACACTATTTGCAAATTATCACAATTTTTTATCCCGATTTTTGATTTTAATCCCTTGAAAATGATCTAAATTGAGATCGGAACGTCGGGATAAAAAATTGTGATAATTTGTAAATAGTGCATTAAGTATTAAAATGATCGAACCAATGCGCCAATCATCGAAAATGATAACATTTAAATTTTTCTTGGCGGTTTAATTTCGGGGCACCCTGTAGAATTATTTTTGATCGCGAATAGATAAGAATTGATTGTCATCGATCACTACCCCTATTAATTATACAGTGACCATTTGCCATAGGCGTGCCAGTCACCAAAGAGCCTAATCGCAAGGCCGTTGTCAAGATTTCGAAGTATGAATTTAAGACGATAGAATATAAAGCTGGATGCAAAAGGATGGTTCGATACTCGCAATTATCCAGTGCGCAGCCTGTAATTAGCGTCCGGTGACTGGACCACGCAGAAAACGCGAACGCGAACTATTTATTTATCGTCCGCGTCGATCGCGATTTCATCAGATCGTTTAATCCATTCACATCGTATACACTTTCGAAGCGGGTGATTTTAACGAGTCGTTATGATTGCAGATGCATGTGCTCGAGCGGATACACCGGCCAGAACTGCGAGAACGAGTATATTCCCTGCAATCCGTCGCCATGTAAAAATGGGGCCACGTGTCACGACATTAACGGTTTGGAGTACGAGTGCAAATGTCCCGAAGGTAAGTCCTGAATTCCTTCAACTTATCAGCCACGTTCCACCCGTGCATACTGCTCTCGAATTTGCCTAATCGCTGGATGCTGTTCGAGTGCACGATGTTCCAAAACTGGTACAAGTAATGCATGTTTACGATGTTTCGATTTTGTACAGCAAGTTGTTCCTCAAGTTGAAATGGTTACTTCGTTCACCCAACTATCTTTTATAAAACCCTGTGGATGATGCACAGTTTTGAAACATCCTGTATATGCGAAAGTTATAACTCGATTGCGGATCTTCATTTGTTAGTAACATTTGCAAAGTGCAATGTATAATGACAATCCTCAATGAAATTTTAAGAGGATCCATACGCGACACTCTTCATTGCATACATTAATTAATATTTATATAATATAATATTATAATTGCATAATTAATCAAAATTCAATGTAACATTATGGGTACGTTCCGTTTCACGCATTATGCGAATAGCTGCATAGAGAACCGTTCCGTTTCATTCTATTAGAGTTATTAATTAGATAAACAGAATTAATTAAACGAAGTTTTATTAATGATAGTGAATGAAATTACGAGCACGAAGAAAACACACCTTTATGGTTAAATGTTAAACGTCAAGTGAGGATCACTCGAATTAGAAAGTTGAACAGTACATTAAACAAGTAACCAACGGTTATTATAAACAAACTGAAACATACTAATATTGAATTTAATCGAATCGATTATAATCGAACACTAGATTAATTTTGTATATTTCAATACATTCAATGCGCGTATCAGAGTGCATAGAATTCCCAAGATTCCCACCACTTTTCGCGTATCAACCGTGTATCGGCTATTGCAACTCTGACTCGAGGCGTTTGATGCGAAGTCGATGCATCAGCGGTCGTTAGCTGCACCTTCGAAAAATTAGATTCAAGGAAAGCACATTGCAAACGAAGGACTTTCTTTGAATACTATTCTAGAGTAACCAGGGACAACTCGCTCGACATAATCTTCAATTTTTTCGGTTAAAACAGTTTCACCAATCATTAATATTCAATAAATTAACTCCAAATCATCTTCGCTGCCACTGATATCGGTAATATCGATCAAATCACTACAATTGTTCAATTCTTCGTTTTCAATGGTTTTATTTAACAAGAATAACGTTAATGCAGATAACATTGTATCATCCACGTAAGCAGCCATTTTTGATTCGCATCAAGCACGCATCATTACGCATCATGCGCATTAACGAAACGGAACGATTCCAATGCGCGCATCATATTCAATGCGATCCATGCGCTTGATGCGTGAAACGGAACGCACCCTATGATAACCGAGCTTTCATTGCACCTGATTTTCATTCTAGTCTTTTAATTCACGTAATACATTTTCCTCTTCTGTTTTCTTTTTAACCCTTTGCACTCGGAGCTATTTTAACTCGAAAATGAAACGTTTCTTCTGATCTAGAATATTTCCATTTTCTACAATTTTTTAAATTTGGTAGATACGAAATTGATGCCATGCAGCATACAATAGTTCAATGTTTAGTGAAGCTATTTTAACTCGAAAATGAAACGTTTCTTCTGATCTAGAATATTTCCATTTTCTACAATTTTTTAAATTTGGTAGATTCGAAATAGATGCAATGCAGCATACAATAGTTAAATGTTTAGTGGAGCTACTTTAACTCGAAAATCAAACGTTATTTCTGATCTAGAATATTTCCATTTACTACAATTTTGTTAATTTGGTAGATACGAAATAGATGCAATGCAGCATACAATAGTTAAATGTTTAGTGGAGCTACTTTAACTCGAAAATCAAACGTTATTTCTGATCTAGAATATTTCCATTTACTACAATTTTGTTAATTTGGTAGATACGAAATAGATGCAATGCAGCATACAATAGTTAAATGTTTAGTGGAGCTATTTTAACTCGGAAATCAAACGTTTCTTCTGATCTAGAATATTTCCATTTTCTACAATTTTTTTAATTTGGTAGATACGAAATAGATGCAATGCAGCATACAATAGTTAAATGTTTAGTGGAGCTATTTTAACTCGGAAATCAAACGTTTCTTCTGATCTAGAATATTTCCATTTTCTACAATTTTTTTAATTTGGTAGATACGAAATAGATGCAATGTAGCATACAATAGTTAAATGTTTAGTGGAGCTACTTTAACTCGAAAATCACACGTTTCTTCTGATCTAGAATATTTCCATTTTCTACAATTTTTTAAATTTGATAGATACGAAATTGATACAATGCAGCATACAATACTTAAATGTTTAGTAATTGGTTGGATACTTACATACCTAATAATGTAAACAATATTTTAAGTAATAGTACAGCAATTTTTATCGACGCCTCAGAGGCACCACTCGAGTGCTAAGGGTTAATAATCTACGAGGATTCGGCGTCTAGTTATGATTATTAAAGGAGCGACTATTTCGTAGTCATTTTTATTCGCAAATAATTGTATATCTCGCGAGCAGCAGCGACAGTCAATCTGCAAGACCCCAGCGGACCCATAAAAAATCGTAGAGCCCCGGAGCAATACATTAAAACGTTTTTAACGATCGTTACTGCGACTGCATTGACCGGCCCAATCCGCCAATTAAAATCACGAGCAACTCGACGAAGACCACCAGAAGTCATCGCGGCTTGGAAGAAGCGCTTCCCACAGGAATGATCAGCGAGGTTCTCAGTTTCATGAACCTTCGCCTGCAATCACGGTCGTTCCTGAAAGCCTAGACTTTCTCACGAATTGAAAAGATCGGCAGGGCCTCCGCTGGACTGGTTCGTCGCGAAAACCGCTTGGAATGCGTCCTGGAACAAAGGGGTTGGCCGATTACGGGCGCGACTCGGCATTTCGGCATAGGAGGAATCTTTTCGAAGAAGTCGCGTTCCACGTTCCACTCTGTTTACCGCGGGAAGAAAGTTTTCGCGTTGCTCGTTGCGCAACCTTGTCCCCGGGCGAAAGAAGAGGGTGCTCGTGGAGGAGAGCGAGCCTGGACGCGAGGGGAGGAGGTAGACAAAAGAACGTTCGCGGGGCAATGATTAGTCGGCGCAACAGGTACAACTTAAGCCAGGGGTGATGGCCATTTACGTGCGTGTGTGCACGGTGGATGGTTAATGTAAAGCCTAGGGTCAGCCTAGCGTGGCCTCCTCGGTGCTCGGATCACAATGCGTGGTCCTGTCGTTCCCAGGCGGACCACAACCATGGCGACCCCACCTTCTTTCGCTTCTTCCACAGGCCGACCTTCCGTCTTTCACGCCGCTCTGCGTTCGGTCGCGCGCCTTTTCCCGTTAAAGAAGCCCCCTCCGACTTTTCCGCTGTCTTGCTCCGTCGATGAGTATCCGTCCGTGGCTCTGACACGGTTCACACTATCAGCGCTTCATCCGAAGCCTGAATAAGTAGGCTTGTTCGGTTCAGGGGGTAACGCGGTGTAACGATAAGCGGTTCCCTTTTTTACCCCTGCGGTTTCTCACAGCATCGACCCCTGGAATCACGTTTCCCCGAGGTCTTATTGAAATTCGTAAAACTTGCAAAACCAAGTTATCTACTAAGCAAAATTCAAATGTTATCGGCGCATTGGTTCGATCGATTTAATACTTTATACACTATTTGCAAATTATCACAATTTTTTATCCCGACGTTTCGATCTCAATTCTGATCATTTTCAAGGGATTAACGTCAAATTGATGGGAACGAACAGGTGTGGTTCACGATACACATGGGCGACCCTGTGATTGTGAACAACAGGCCCTCGGTTCGCTAAGATGTGTAAAGGAAAAAATAGGGAAAAAGGGGTATTTATCGTCACCTAAGATTCCTAGTTCTTGTAAGAACAAAAAAAAAGAATTAACATCAAAAACATTGTGCCTGTAATGAACAAAAAATGTTTTTCTTTAAGTTTTTCTTCAAACGTGAATATTACGGGCTATGTCCGGTTAACAGAATGCGTTCTGATCATTATAATCTAGCTGTTTCACTAGAGCGGGTAGGTATTATCAATGACAACCAGTGTAAATGCAATCAGGTTCGGGAAACCCTGGATCATGTAATATGGCAATGCGAATTGTACAATGCACGAAGACGAAACTTAATAAGTTCTTTATTAATTTAGTTCAGTATGGGCCTTCAGCTGCCCCTCAATATAGACACAATTATAGCAAAGCCAAATATCAAAGCTTGTACTAGCATCCACTCCTTTTTCCTAAACTGTAACCTACACATTTAGCGTTAACAGACATTGCTGTTATATTCATTTAATTATTATAGAATTCCTATTATATTACTCCATACTACTGTATTTACTAATACTATTCATGTAAAGCACAATAAACCCAGAAGGGTTTCAATGCTTAATAAATAAAAAAAAAATGTCCATAATATTATAGATTTCGGCCCGAAATTTGCGTATCGAAATCGTAGGTAAAGGGGTTAATACTTGAAAATCAAATAACAAAAGTGAAACATATTATAGGAAGTTATCTACTAACAAACGCTTCGATAACCAAAATTTGCTCAATTTCTAACACGCGTCGCTGAAGCGTTAAAGTCAATTGCTTATTTCGAACGAAATCTGTTTTAAAATAACTGTCGACGCATTTCATCCAGTCACAAAGGTGCCTCCGTCTTCGCATACCCAATGTTGCATCCCTAACGACACGGGATCACAGGGAGGGGTCTGAGTAATTCAGGCCGTCGTCGGAGCACCGCCCAATTCCACCGGCGGCAGGTTGCTATCGTTTCAGCACCGGTGTGCCCGCGTTACTGTAAGTTCCTCTAATTTCGGCGCGACGAAATGACAGGAAGCTTCCTTGTCGCTTTACCCCGGCGCACTTAGAGTCGATGCGTGCTCATGAATTTTTACGGGCCGGCCATTGCTACAAATAACCACGTTGTGTCGCAGTCGCGTTAGGCGTCTGTTTAAAACTGTGGAGCCGGGGCCCAATGCGACGCGCGTTTTATTCCGATCTACCCTCGGGCGGTTTTCGTTTAACGAGGCCGCCGTCGAATTGTCTGCAATTACCTCGTTCCTGCTCGGGGCGACGACGCTTTCTTCGCGGCACGGCGTTGCGTTGCATTCCGCGTGGTTGCTCGACGCGTTCGCGCAACAACCAGCGAAAATCAAAACGCACGAAAGGCGTATCTCGATCACGTGCTTCTAACGGCCATCTGTGCTCGGGAATGGTCGTTCCGGTTGTTCCTTATACAGAGGCCGGACGAGAAACGAGGCCATAACTATTCCAGAATCCGAGCGTTACGGGGAATTGACGAGACTCATCCCCGACGAGTTTATCCATCGATTGTTTGACGTTATTGCTGTAGCTGTGGCGTTTTTTCCAACCGTTGATGCGTGTACCAGTGTCCCTTCGTATAAATACTCGCCCTAGACGGACGCTCGACTAGTTATTACCCGAGCCTTCGAAATTTATTCGTCTGCCCAGCCGTAATCTCGTCGACGATTTTCGTTGCTCCTTTTTCCCCAACAGGAATAGGGAACTCTGCAGCCAGGTATTTACAACAAGCTCGTAACTATTTCCTACGAGCAGCCGCGCGCTCTCGAAATGATTTGCCGGTGTAGTTAGTTATAATGGTTCAATTTGCAACACTGACTCGCTTCCACCACGCTCTTAGCCCTGTGTCTCCTCTCGTTTCTCCGCTGGGTTTTTTCCGGCGTAGACTTTTCTTGACAGTGGACGGTTCGTCGGAAAGAGAGGCGTTTTTTGCTGAGAGATTATTTTCCGAAGAGGAAGAAGACCCCTTTCAGCTGTTCGGACGAGGTTGTAACTATCCCCCTGGCGAGCCACGGGACTCCTCCGAGCCTAGCCTCTCTCGCTTCCCGTCGATTTGGTCGCATACCCACTACCGCCTAGTCGTAATGGTTCAATTTGCAGCATCCCGGTTTCTCGGCTCCGCTGTTCGAGGCGTGTTTCTTTCCTCTCTTTCGCGCTGAGCACGAGCCACCTATCCACCTGACCTTCTCTCCCTCTTTCTCTCTCTCTGTTCTCCTACCCCTTTGGCAGGCTACGTTTCCTCGGCTTGTGCAACACACGACGCCGATCGTCGTCCCTTCGCCGAGGACGACCTCGGGCCGGCTACAGATTTCCCTGGTCGACGATCCGATCACGCCTCCTCCATTCCATTCCGCTAATTAGAAACTGCTCTATCGAGCGCCGGTTAAACGATTAACCGCACGCCCATAGATTAATCGGTCGCGCGAGGGAGATAGCGGATTAAACGGGGACGAAGCGCGCAGAAGGATAGGCGTACCTTCTCTACTCGTTCTCTAGCCGTATCCTGATTCTATTTCTCGTATTACCCTCTAAATTGAATACCAAAGGGGGAAGAGCGGGAGGAGAAACACGACGCTTGTCCGATCTTGATACCGTGCGCTTCAACGATTAAATCGTTCTTTTTTCTCTGGTTTTTTTCGGTACAGAACCGAGCACGAATTCCACGGTTTTATGGAGTTGTACCAGCGGATCCGTTCGTGCATCTCGGGTCCAATTTCTCGTGGCCGTTCCCGCCTTTTTCCGTTCGTAGACCAGTCTCTCGGTTCAATTAAAACGGGTACGATTCCGTTGGTAGCCGATCGGCCGGGATCGATTTTATTGCGATCGGAGACATGGACATGCGCACGCGCTACTCTCATCGTAGAGATCGCGCGCTTATAGCGCTTTAACGCGTTTCTGCTGGCCGTCCTCCCAGCGGCGGAACACGTCGAGGAAGAGGCACCGGACGGTTATGCGCGATCGAGCTGATTTATGTCAACGCGCGGATATAAAGTGTTGTAGTGTAGCTGGGAGAAGCACGGTGCCGGAGAAACAGCCGGACAGAGACACCCGGGCTGGGGACATACGCTCGTTTCGCAATTCCGGCCGACCCCTCCTTCCCCGCTTCGACTATTACGCAAACAGCACGAGGGTTGCCGAGGATGTGGATCACGAGGCTATCTTCACGCGATCGCTGACACTTTCGGAAAAATCGTCGCAATTTTTAACTTCGTACATTCTTATTGGGACGATTTCGCTCGGTTTTAGTGTTCTTCGGTTTTTGAATATTCGCTGTAGCTGTTACTTCCGAACATCTTCATTGTACACTCTCGGTTTGACGAAACCTGACGCAAGAATCCGAAAATTCATTTCAACGTTAAAAGGACTACGACTTTTTTGTTTGCGTTATATTCTACTCATCGCACGGATAATGTTGCGATAAAGCTTTTTCATCATCAAACTGATTTTATAATAAATTGAATGATATCGGCGCTAGGTTCGATCATTTTTAGAAAACAACAAATGTGCAATTATTTAAACATGTTTCTAACGTTTCGATCACTATGTGGATCTTTTTCAAAGAGATACTTTCGCGTCTGAAAAATATGAGAGAAAACAAAAAAGAATTACAATAACTTCCCTATAAATCGGGAAGTTAAAAAATTATTTTTGATATGAAAACAATTATTACATAGAAAAAACCATTCTTTTTTGTTTTCAAAAAAGGTACACACAGGGATCGAAACGTTAGAAACATGTTTAAATAATTGCACATTTGTTGTTTTCTAAAAATGATCGAACCTAGCGCCGATATCATTCAATTTATTATATTACTAATTTTCGATCGAGAAGAATTTAACGTTCAAACTGATTTTATTTGTAGTATATTTTCGGTATACACGCTATATATGTATACAAACTCCGCTTGACTGAGGAATGAAAATATAATGTAAATAAAATCCAGTTCGATAATGAAACTACTTTAACATAATTTTTTTAGAGAACTGTTGAGTTTTGGTCGATGATTACTTTTGCACATTGTATCCTCGTGATGAATAGAATACGATACCATTGTAAAAAGTTGTTGATCTTTCGACAATTTGATTAAATCATTTTTGCTAGAACTGACTTCAGCCATTGTTCGAATGTTTCCTATTACATTCAAGAAACAATATTTCTTCTACAATACCCATGCTCCAGAATAAAAGGTGAATTCTTCTCGATCGAAAATTTCGATAATTAAAATTTTTTTAATGTTATCGGCGCCAGGTTCGATCATTTTAAAACCAAAACAACAAATGTGCAATTAATACATGTTCCTAACGTTTCGATCCCGATGTGAATCTTTTTCAAAGAATCATTATTGCGTTTGAAGAAATATTGTTTCTTGAATGTAATAGGAAACATTTGATTTGATCAAATTCGACTTGAATTATTTCATATATATCATTACACATATTTTCAATGTGGAAAACACAGTAGTAGTAGTCTTTGGTTGGTTTTAAAATGATCGAACCTGGCGCCAAACATTAAAAAAATTTTAATCTCCAGAATAAAATTCACAAACGATAACACTCGGCAGAAACCTGGCCATTGGTCGGTTTCCTACATCTTCGATCACCATTATCCGGGACTCATAAAATCAGCATCATTCCGTGGGAATGCCTAATGACCACAGAGTCCAAACACAGCGGTGATTAACGGAGAAATCTGCGGCCGTGGCTGGCTGAACACACCGTTGTCGCCAATAGAAAATAATCTATCGCCGTTTCCGCAACGGTACTCGAATTTTATCAGCGATCCGTGGGTCCTGACTCGGTCGACGCGCCTGCCCACGCGTCGATAATTCGCGTGTTCCTCGTTGCGAGACCAATCGAAACGACATCCCGCCGACGATTTATCGACACCTCCGCGTTACATTGTTCCCGCTCGCGGGCCACGAACGAGCCAACGGTTAATTAAAATTTGCGCTTCTTTCGCTCGCTCGAAATCTCCCGAGTCATCACGCCGCGCGTCCGGTTGCCGCCGCGACGAATAATTAATAGCCGGGAACATCTGGACACAAAGGAAGCGCTCACGACGACATCTAACAAGTGTCCTCGCGGCGTGCCTCTATTCTCGCGCATTGTCAAGGCTCGTCTAACTCTATCCCGGCGCACGTCGTCACTCCATTCCCGACACTTTGCCAGGTTCGTTCCTCCAGCTGTTCGCCTCCGCTTCGTAGGTGGCTAGCACGCACCAGGTTCCTCGTAAGTCATCGGATACTTGCTCGTTTTGGGAATAAGTATCCTCTGTAATGTCTTATTCCTAGACGATTCCTTGCTGTACGGTACTTCATTGTCATACCAGGAACCTGTTTTTCTATTAACGCTAAATCGCGCACTAAACCCGATTAAAGGTCCATTTATACTAAAATATATCCGATGGAATATATTCCATCAGACAGATGTTCTTCAATGCATTTTAATGAAAGTATGTACACTTACCGTAGCTCTACTTTCATTAAAGTGCATTGAAGAATATTTGTCTGATCGAATATATTCCGTCGGATATATTTGAGTATGAATGGACCTTAAAGTGTTTTAATAAATGTTTAATGTTATCGGCGCTACGGTTCGATCGTTTAATACTGATCGTTGATAAGCAATTTTGCTGATTATCAAATAATCGAAGTTTCGATACTAGTTTGGATCATTTTCAAGATTAATTTTAATCACACCAAAGCTAGTGAGTGAGTTTTATGAACAATATTTCCTTACATTCAATTGTTTAACAGTTTTTTGGAAATTGTATAGCACATTTACTTTTACAGTCGCGATTCAAATTAATCTTGAAATGATCCAAACTAGGATCGAAACGATGATTATTTGATAATCAGCAAATTGCTTATCAACAATCAGTATTAAACGATCGAACTGTAGCGCCGATAACATTCAACATTTATTATTGACAATAATGCTATCGATAGAACATACATATTTCAAGTGTTTTACCTTACGAAAATGACAAGGCTCTATTTATTTCGATTTTGTGCTATTTTTATTACGATATGTGCTGGGATAAAGATATTTATCTAATCAATTTCCATGTACACAATGTCATCTTTTTTAATAACTTGTAAGATGGAAAATATAAAACTGATTATTTAACAGACAATGGTAGGTTTAGTGTTAGTACACCAGGACAGGTTATCATCTCAGAGATGATGCACTTTCGTGCATTTACTCTCATGCTTATTGTACATTCACAACGTCGATCATTCAGGAAGAAATCTACCCTAAAGACGCTGAGGAGTTAACCAGAATTATAAACTTTAAGTAAATGCAACATTTCGTATAAATTTGTATAAACTGGCTTCGTTAAGTTAGAAAAGAGACCATAATTAAGTAATTCGTAGAAGAACCGTTCGGCGATGGAATATTTTTCATCGAATATCATTTATAACAAAAATTCATTTATAATAAGGAACTGGTACAACATTTATTAGGAGCACAACCTAGCTTCTTCAAAATAATAAAACCGAAGAACGTAAGCACATCGTTTTACGATTGAAGGGATATGCACTTTGGACGATTGTTATTCCGCACAAAGGTCCGCAGTCTAAGGGTGCGTGCAGTATGGATCCGTTTTCGTCCGATTCTGCCGACGTCCGACGTTGTGTCTCTTTTTCGCACGCTTGAAGAAAGAGACAGATGCGTCGGACGAAAACGGATCCGTACTGCACGCACCCTGAGAATAATGGCAACTTTCGCTGCGACAAATTCAGAAATTCCAGCTTCATTTCATGACTTACATATATGTCTCGTTCTACATGCACGGCTCGGGTATCCATTGGCTTGTGGGTAACGAAGTAGGTGTCCGCGTTACCGGTGTCGTAATGTACTTTTCTGTGGCTGGAAACAAAGCTCCGGTGGCCGTTTCGCAGTCACTGTATTAGTGGGTTTCGATGCAGGTGCACGGATAGAAATTGAAATTTTGCGTGGTCGAAGGCAGTTTGTCCGCTCGGCGGATGTCTTCTGTGTCGCTGATGGTGTCCGCGAATGAAATCCTCGTGGAATTTCCTTGGGTGGATGGGATGAATAGTAATGGAATCTGCGTAGTAGGTGGTACTGTCTAATGACTTCGAAACAAGTTGAACGTCTTGGGCATTCTTTGATCCACAAAATCGTGTTTCGCACGTTTATCTTCACTGACAATTTGCCACGTACTTCTATAATTTGATTATTCGTAAGCACTACATTTTCCAAAGTTTGTACTTGAAGTGTCTAACAGATGAATCAATTGTGAAGGGATTTTATGCATTTAGGACAAAAAAGCTATCAAACATATCACGATACAAAAGAAATTTCTATTAGATTTCTCTCCAGTTTGTTGCAATTTTTATTTTGCATAAAGATCCGCTGTTTATTGATAATTATTAGGCTGAGGATTTTATGCATTTATAACAAAAACGAGTAGGTGTAATTTAAGACACCAGAAATATTAGAAAATTTAAACGTACTCTTATATTATTCTCAACCTACTAAATATAATAGGAAAGAAAATAAATTTATATTTCACTCCAGTTTGTTGGAATTCAGCTAAGAAACTTTTAATTTGCATACATCCGCAGTTTAATAATATCATACATTCCTCAAGGTGGAAAGAAATTCCTTCTTCCAGGTGCGATACGCTACCATGGTTTAACGATACGCTAAATAAAATTATTGTTTCGTCAGGCTATTCGATTTACCGTGGTGAAGTAGAAAATTCTGGTCCAGGTGTTCTGTTTTCAAACTAGCAGATCCAATTTTTATGGTAGATCGGGTTCGCAAAAGGTACGGAGTAACCATCGAGAAGCGTCTCTGAAAAGGGTATCTAGAGATCGCTCAGAAATTTGATAGCCTGCCGCGAGAAATAGTTCTATTACGTTTACGAAGTCAGGTACAGAGACTCGAATAACCGACGCGAGACTTTGAACTGGAAGCTCTAGCTTGCGTAGTTCCGTGGCTCGGACTCATTTATCGTGCCCACGCCACCTTTTATGAGAACGAAATGCCACCAGTATACCGATACCCTTAGCTGGAAGCAGCCACGGACTACAACGACCGGTATCTGTCACTGTCCGGAGCCGGTGCGAGTGAACCATGGTGATACTTGTCCCTAGGAAGCTTCTGCGACTCCTTTATTCAACCGTTTCATTCAATTATTTTACGGACGACCTGAAATTCACAAAGTCGGCTCCGCTTTTCAAAACCCTTTCTCTGCTATTTTTCTTTCTATTGTGCATCATTTTTATGAAATTAATTTATTTAGACAATTTTTAGATACTGATCGTTAGCCACCTCCGGTAATTCTAGCTCTGGACTTGTTGGACCCATAAAAACAACGAGCATATTTATTTATTCGATCGTAATCTTCTTGTTTAAAGAACCACAAATTCAAAAAGTCGGCTTCGCTTTTCAAAAAACTTTTTCTATTACTTTTTACTGATCGTTAGCTACCTCCGGTTATCCTAGCTCTGGACTTGTTGGACCCATCAAAATGAAGAGCATATTTATTTGGTCAATCATAATCTTCTTGTTTAAAGTACCACAAATTCAAAAAGTAGTCCTGGGACCGTTGGTCCTATTGAATAGATTTATTTAGTCAGTCATATTTAGACAGCGGATCTTTATGCAACGTAAAAATTTGTTACTCGAAATGCAACAAATTGGAGTACAATAGAAGTTTATTTTCCTTCGTACTATATTTAATAGCTTGAAAGTAGTATAACAATATTCTTAAATTCTTCTAATTTCTTTACTACTTTAATATACACCTACTCGTTTTTGTCAGAAATTAGTAAAATCCGCTGTCTAGTAGTAACCTTTGATGTAAATTAACTTCTTTGTTAATTATTTGAACGTTTTCGAAATCAAATCTATGATCCAGTTCGACTTGATTTCGAGAACGTCAAAATAATTGCCAAAGAAGTTCATTTATATCAAAGGTTAATATTGGTAATCATTCATATGATTAAACACCATAATAAAAACCTGTTATTTACGTTCTCAAATTCTGAACTAGCTTTGTATTTAAAAATTGATTTACCACCAATGTATGTATATTCATAAGAGTGGACTAAGAGACATATTATGATTTTTCTTACCACCTTGTATCGATTGATATAATCTAGATGGTGACACCAAGCATGGTGAATCCCCACGTGCCGCACGTGCCTCACAGCTTTCACATTAGCATATTTAATCACATCAAGTGAGTGAGTTTTATGAACAATATTTCCTTACATTCGATTATTTAATAGTTTTTTGAAAATTATTATAACGCATTTATTTCTACAGACGCGATTCAAATTAATCTTGAAAATGATCCAAACTAGGATCGAAACGTCGATTATTTGATAATCAGCAAAATTGCTTATAAATAATAATAAATAAAAAATAGTTATGTGTTTCTTGATCGTAAATTTTAATATAAATCAATTATATATTCTCGGCGCAGAGTTTCGATCAAAAATAAAGCAAAAACAAAGCAAATTAGCAATATTTAAATGTAACTCAATATTTCGATCCAGGTGTCGATCATTTTCAAGAGCAATTGCGTTTGCTAAGTGTAAGTTCAATGTAGACCAGCATGGAACTCAGTCATTATTTTTAAAACTTTCCTTTACACTGGATTTCTTTATACTGGATCGAAACGTTGAGTTACATTTAAATATTGCTAATTTGCTTTGTTTTTGCTTTATTTTTGATCGAAACTCTGCGCCGAGAACATATAATTGATTTATAGTAATCTTGTGAACTGATTTCTATGGGATTCGAATGTCTGCAAATTGGCTGAGAAGGACGTATACATATATATTTATGTAAACACGCGCAGGGTCTGACACTCGTCATTGAAATGGGTCCAGGGGAGGACAGTGGTCGTTTAATCAAAGGCACACCACCCTCGTGTCATCGAATATCGACGAACAGTTGCAAACCTGCGCGACAGGGTCGACTTTCCCACGATTTCGGGCGAATCGGCACAGATGCAACTGTGAACCCTTTTCGTGCGTGTTCGGGGGTCGCGAATATTGCGGTCCTCTCCGGGGAATCGGCTGAAAATCGGGGCGGGCGGTGCATAATACGAAGTCGTAGCCCGCTCGTAAAACGCGAGCGGCTCCATTATGCGTGCCGGGGGAAGGTGAGTCGTGACAGGGCTGTATCCTCGAGTGGCACTCGACGAGGATACAGGCCTCTCGGAAGTCTCTCGCAGGGGCCCGGGAGAGAGAAAACGAGAAGCATCGTGGTCCCTTTTGTGTCCGGATCTCCACCGAGGAATGATAAATCCACACCCACGCGGTGTAAACCGAGCCCTGGACATCGTGGAGTAGCCATCGAGCAACACAGAATCGGCCGCGCCCCGAGCCCGAGTCTGCCAAGGGCATTTGCACGCGTGTGTGCCCGGCCGGGATATAAATCTGGATTAATTTAATGCATCCGTTGAATCTCAATAACGATCGGCGGCAGACATGACGTATACGCGAGCGTACTCGGACCTGAAGCCAGCCAGATTCGATCGGGAGCGACGATAGGCGAAAAAAATAAAGAAACTTCGAATCCGCGAAGATACACCGTGCTGATCGTTCGAGCAGCCGTGGATCATTTGTCCTGGAGAAATTCGTAGTCTTTTCGCAACCGAGCGTTTCCTGCGAAATGTGATACGTAATTATACGTCGGCTCCTGAACTTAATTTCCTTTTATGTTTCTGTAATCAGATATTACGGTGCGGCTCGATACTCGATGGATATCGGATCGCGTATGGTAATGCGATAGCATCAATATTTATGTATAAATGTGGTACATGTCTAATTGAGAAATACACCTATCGTTCGTATTTACACTGTAAACTCGTCGTGCTCGCTTCGGCAATGAAAGTATGAAAAAGTAACTTGCACAACTACCTCCGAGAAAAACACCTCGTTCATATCAAATTGCCATGAAGACTGTAAGTCCCGTTTAGCCTGTAAGGCATTGATCTTGTGTGGCGTAGCAAATCGACTCGATCGAAGGTTCCCTTCGAGACAATATCAATACGTATGAAAGACTCGACCGTTTGGTGGAATAACTCAGCGATCGTTCAAACGGGGACCGAAGGCTAGACCATAAACTGCGGGACTAGAGAATACGGGAGCCGGGACGCAAAAAAGAACGGTCTGGTTCGAGTTTGCACACGACTCACCGGCACTGATGAAACATTCGGGCCGAATCAAGCAGATGCAAAGGATTCCCTCGGCGAAACAATGGGGCCCCGGATCGATACAATGGGGGTGGAGCGGGGAGGCGATCTCCATAGAAAGGGGACCACACCCCGTAGAAGGAGAGCTGCGTTCGCTTTAGCGGCTCGCTGGAAGTCGTTCCAGGGACCCACAAAGACCGTATAGAGTCATTGACTTGCTCGTAAAGCCCGTAGCGCGGTGTGCCAGTACCTTATTCTTGTTTCTCGTCCTCCTCCTCCTCCTCTGCCTCTTCTTCGTCTTCGGGACGCGCGAGTCTCGCTGCACCCCACCCTATTTCTTCGTCTGCTCTTTTTCCATCGGTTCTTATTCCCCGCTTTCGATACCATCTACGAACTCGGCAACCCTCTCCTCTCTCGTATTCTTCATATTTTACCATTACCATATCAGGTTCTACTCCGGGAGAGTCTTCTTCACCCTCCTGCTGCCCCCTTTCTCCCGTAGTCTATCCGGTTCCTTATTAAATATAGTTACGTAGATGCGCTCACGTACCCGAGCCACGCACCTTTGATCGCTGCCCTGATGATTTCTATATGCTCGCCCTACCCCACCCCGTGTACCCCTTCCAGCAGAGCCAGCCTCGATTATCTTCCGCGTTTAGATATTGAATCCGCCCTGAGACTTTCCAATTCGCGAAACAGCAAACCATCGCAAATCATGTACGCATCCTGAGATTCGAGGTGCTCTGCATCGACCACTTCGGGGTCATGCGCTCGTCGAAATTGGTCGAATAGGTTCTTGCTGACTGTACCTAATCATATACAAGAAAATAAAGGTATTTACAAGAATATACAAGAATTAACAAGAAAATACAAGAATACAAACAATATACAAGAATCTACAATAATATACAAGAATACACAAGAAAATACAAGAATATAAACAATATACAAGAATCTACAAGAATCTACAAGAACTACAAGAAAATACAAGAATATAAACAATATACAAGAATCTACAAGAATCTACAAGAACTACAAGAATATATACAAGAATACACAAGAAAATACAAGAATATAAACAATATACAAGAATCTATAAGAATCTACAAGAATATACAAGAATACACAAGAAAATACAAGAAAATACAAGAATATACAATAATATGCAAAAATAAACATGAAAATACAAGTATATACAAGAATATACAAGAAAATACAAGAATATAAACAATATACAAGAATCTACAAGAACTACAAAAATATACAAGAACTACAAGAATATGCAAGAATACACAAGAAAATACAAGAATATACAATACTATACAATAATATGCAAAAATAAACATGAAAATACAAGTCTATACAAGAATATACAAGAATGTTCAATCGATGAATCAATTTTAATAGTCGTGGCCAGATTACTGCAAAGATTCACAGTATTCATAGTCGAGGTTTTAAAGACACTACCTTGGTCATCCCCGTACACTCTGATCTGTTGTCACCTACCTGGTGCTGCTCAGAAGATCTTTGCGAAGACTTAAATCGAGGTTTACGTAGGCCCTCCTTATCCTAAAACTTTGTTTCGCGCCTAGAAGTACCAATGAATCAGTCCGGAAGATCGAAGATAGTGCCAACCTATGCAACAATGTTTATTGCATAATTTATTTCATAACTAACCCTGACCTCTTACGAGAGTTGACCGTACTTGTAAGGACCTGATTAATCACTTTTGACGCGGTAGTCGCAAAGTATCCCTGCCCGCGTATATCTTCAAGCCCTGATGAGTTCTACAAACGGATTACCGTTGGCCAGGGTCCAGCCAGCTAAGGTTGCAGTCGCGAACGCACGTCCTGTCTACCCTTTTCTTCAGAGGACGAAGGAAATTCATCTTCGTGTTACACGGTGACACGTATACACTTTGAATATATTAGAAAGGGATACCGGAGGCTGCAGCAAGGAACGCCGAGGCGTTTCGCATACGCTACAGAAGATCACGGCTAGCCTCGCGAGAGACCGCTCTTGAATTCTCACCGAGAGAGAGAGACCTGTCTTCCTCTGAAAGCAGCGGAACCGTGTAAAGGGACGAGCGCGGACCTTGCACCGGCGCTGCGCGAATATGCATACGCAACAACGGAGAGATGCACGCGGGTCTAGTTGGTGTGTTGGTACCGCGTGTGCGTGCACGTCGAACGCGTAAAAGTTCAGTAAACCCGGGATGGTGTAGCAAGGATGCGAGCGTTGTTTCCCCGAGGTCATCCCGGTAGAAGTCGCTTGACCCTCGACCTCGGGCGCCTCCGTGTTCCCATAAAGGTGGCCACGGGGTTACTTTATGCCCCGCCTAGCGTGTGTGTTCACCCTGAATGTATGGCGTTTGCTTGGCTCACCGTCCCTTCGGTTTTACATAACTTCTCATCGATTTTCAGCGATCGACAAGAATTTTGAGCTATCATCAACCTCAGGATTCCGGTGATCTATTTCGTCTGATCGTGGAACCTGTGACAGCTAACCCCGGGAAGGAGAGACTTCTTTATTTGCATTTTTACAAAGGTGGCACTTGTCACATTTTGTGATTCACGGTTCTCAGTAGAATGAATTAACTGCGGCTGTACAAGAGCGTGTAGATTTTGCGAGAGCACCTGACACTCAGTCTCCGAGATCCCGAAGCGTCCTTCTAGGGCAGCTTCCTTCGCTTCCTTCAAACCGAGTCCACTCTTGTTCCCATCTCTGTTTTGAAATTTTCTGCTGCCCTTGAAACTGGACCGAAATGTTCCTCTGAAGACCTTCCAACAGTGTTTGCAACATCATCGCATCTGCTTCCGAAGTGGATGCTGTTACGGTGTTATCTCTCATAATCCCACTTCTGACACCAATGTTGCGAAGGCTAGGGCCACATCTTGTCGGAGAACACGTAGTAATAATTAACAAGGAACTGTAACTTTATTAACCGAACAACAGAGGGAGTACAATCGTTGGTGCGTGCTCTCGTATCAAAGATTCAAGATGATATTCTGAAGACATCGCAGAGATCGAGCAAAGTCGCCTGTCAGATCGATATTGCGGTATCAGGATGAGGTTGTTGATAAGAAGAAGAAACACGTCGGATCCTCGCTTCCTTCAAACCGAGTCCACTCTTGTTCCCATCTCTGTTTTGAAATTTTCTGCTGCCCTTGAAACTGGACCGAAATGTTCCTCTGAAGACCTTCCAACAGTGTTTGCAACATCATCGCATCTGCTTCCGAAGTGGATGCTGTTACGGTGTTATCTCCCATAATCCCACTTCTGACACCAATGTTGCGAAGGCTAGGGCCACGTCTTGTCGGAGAACACGTAGTAATAATTAACAAGGAACTGTAACTTTATTAACCGAACAACAGAGGGAGTACAATCGTTGGTGTGTGCTCTCGTATCAAAGATTCAAGAGGATCCGACGTGTTGCTTCTTCTCATCAACAACCTCATCCGTATACCGCAATATCGATCTGACAGGCGACTTCGCTCAATCTCTGCGATGTCTTCAGAATATCGCACGGGAAGGCAACTTCATCTCGTGCCGTCGTAACAATATCTTCGGTCTCATATGAAAATTGCCCAAATCCGAAAACGTAAATTTTACAGGAAACTATTTAATTTCCTTTATACGGAGAATTCTTCAAACAATTACCCTGAAACCGTACAAATTGAACGAAGCTGAAAACCCAATTTTCATAAAAAATGGACGCATGCAGTTTCCACACGAGGCCGACGATATTCCTCGAAACCTGCAGGAAGAATCTCTCTCGGAGTTTTATTATCCACTTTGGTACAATTACCAACCGCCTTTTCATGTCAGTTACGCAGATGCGCGTAAAGGGTAGCCGGAGATTAATATCGGCAGTGGTCTTCTTCCAGAAGCAAGAACCCCCTTCGAAATCGTCCGATTTGCTGGTCGAGGTTTGATAGTGGGCCGATGGACGGCAAAAAATTCACGTAAATTTAATGAATCTGTCCGCCAGTTCCAGGGAGATTTATGGCGAGCGTTATCCACGAGTACTAGCTCTAATTAGCCGAGGGTAGTCTTCCATTTCGAAGAAAGACCGGGCGGGCGGCGGGATGAGGGATCATTTCCGCTGGCGCATGGCCTGCCGGTTGTATTAATCGTAAAAGGATCATAAAAGCCCTTACAAAGGGAAGCGCGGTTTTCTCTCGTCCGTTCGTTCGACTGAAAAGAGGTCTCCTCCGCCAGGCATTAAGCCCGTATCGCAACAAGGACGATCTTTCCGTTCTTAACCCGTCCGAACGGAATTATGCTCCCCGAAACAGGAACTCCTCCTGGCCAGTTTCAGCGTCCTCCTCTTCTTTCTCCTCGCGATTATCCGACTCGTCATCGTGGAATGCGATAATTCTCATCGCGACGACAGACGTATCTCTCGCTCCCTCTTCCGCGAAGAGGAGAGCCTTCAGCCACAGAATGGTTGTGCAACGATTCGCGCGTTGACCCTTTGTTTTTGCCGCGCCAGATTCAGCAGCCGGCTCCTCCGCGATGCTCAAGTGCTAAAAGTCTATCACTTTTTGCGTCGCAAGTTTCGCTTTTACCGAGAACCGACTTCGGGCTGAGCTGTCCTTTTCGTGGATCATTGTGCCGCGCCTAGGGACTGATCAGATATTCATTCGGTTATCTTGTTTTTACAAATTTGAAGTTTAGAAGCTATTTTTTCGGTCTGTTTAACCCTTTGGTTACCCTCGACGAGATATCTCGCGCCCCGATACTTTCCGATAAACGCTTTTGACGAGATATCTCGCTACCTAGCACCAGTGGTAGCAGTAGAAAGTAAATAACTACTATTTTCAGAAAGTAAATAAAATTATTTCAACAAATTAATGAAGATTTCATTCATTTCTCCCTGTTATAAATCAGGATATACTTACTTATAAAATAAAGGTGGTTCGGAACCCACCGTAATAAAAAATAGGTCCCGCTGAAAATTAGGCTGAAATACGCCGAAATTTGGCGATAGAGAGAGTGGAAAGAAGGGGAGATTGGTAATTGGATTTGAAACCCTGAGGGGACCAAATATCATATACAGTGACTCCCACTAATATTCGGACACTCTTAAAAAGACGATGACTGTTTTAATATTGTACTATACGATTTGAACATTTTTTAGAAGCTAGAGCAATTAGTTTGCTACAGGATGCGAAAAAAAATTTTGTGAAAAATCGCAATTCCTGTGAATTATAAAAAAAATACTAAAAGTTGCATTTTACAACTTTTTGATGTGGACCTATATTGAAAATTTAAAAAATACGTTTTATAGACCTGTGTCAATTAAACATATTCTGAAAATTTCGTCAAAATCGGTCGACGTTGCAATGAGCTTCAAACGTTTAAATATGTTAAAAATTGCAGATTTCATCATTTTCGGCCTTCAACTGCAGTAAATCTAATGATTCTTGCATCTTTGAATCGTTGTCGTTCTTCGAAACTTTCACAGGGCATATAATTGACATAGATCTACAAAACGTATTTTTCAAATTTTCAATATAGGCCCACATAAAAAAGTTGTAAAATGCAACTTTTAGTATTTTTTTTATAATTCAGAGGAATTGCGATTTTTCACAAAATTTTTTTTCGCATCCTGTAGCAAACTAATTGCACTAGCTTCTAAAAAATGTTCAAATCGTATAGTACAATATTAAAAAAGTTATCGTCTTTGTAAGAATGTCCGAATATTAGTGGGAGTCACTGTACATACATACATACTTACTTATAAAATATATTTGTCTATAATGTCTAGGTGGGGCGGCGAGATATCTCGTCAAGAGCGTTTATCGCGAAGTATCGGGGCACGAGATATCTCGTCCAGGGTAACCAAAGGGTTAACGAAGGATAAGTAGGCACAGTTTCCATTTTACTAAATGTTCTTGCAATCAGAACACCAGCAGAAAATAGATTCGCAACCCTTATAAAGTACATCACAATTTGTATATTTGTTGTTATACTTGTTTTAGCAATATATTTTCAGTTGTGTCACTTTTCTTATGAGTAAACGATACAGCTTCAAATGCAACAAGCAACGACGAACGTCGTACCGAGACTTTCCTAGAACGCACAATAAATCGTTACTAGTTGTCCGCGAACGTCATCAAGCGAATTTTAGAAACAGAGACCGACGAAAATATTTTCGAAGAGCCTGTTAAAAATATTTTCACTCGCACTTCAGCGTACACAGAAACTTTGGAGACTTGTCCTGGTTGTTCACGCGAAGAAATGTGTAAAGGCATGAAACTGGCGGTGATGACTTACGAAGAGGGTAGCTATCACGTAGGCTGCAACAATTTCTAGAATTGCCGAGATACCAGAGGGCATGATTCGAGCGGAGCTAACGACACAAGAGGAACAAAGGTTTATCCGCACATAAAGGTAGCTCGTGCCAGATCCATTTCTATGAACACGGCGTCGTTAGCATCTGTGGTCCGGCAAAAACCGACGGAGCACGGTCCTCGATGTACCTCGACGTCCCTTTTTCGCGTAATTTCATTATTTCGCGATGAACGAGAGATAGGGGTCGTTAGCTGGACAGTAAGAGTATAAGCAGGAAAAAGGAGGATGAGGAGAGGTAGGTTGAGGAGGAAGAAGAAGAATCCAGAGCCTCGGGGCGCGCGCACAGATACAACCAGCGGAGGAAGTCGCGAGTCGCAAAGATTAGAGAAGAACATGTGCACGAGAGCGCATCTCGAATGATTCGTCGTTTCGATATCGTCCCACAAACGTGACCGCCTCCTCTATTTTTTTTGTGTGTTCCTCCTAGCCCGGACCGGCCAACCAGGTACGCGAAAGTAAAATTAATTGGCGGAACTTTAACCTTCTTATGGGTTTAGCTCGAGTCGATTGCTAAACCGTTTAGCGTGCTTAGCTGGTCGTGCGCGGGTGGCTGAATCTTTGCCGATACGTGACAGATTATCTCGCGGGTTGCGCAACTTCTCATGTTTATTTCAGATTATTGTTCAGTCAGATTCGATGTTCACTTTGGTAGCCAGTTAAAAGGAGATTAGACTGCGGATTTTTATGCGCCATATGTGTATCAATTGCGAGACACGGGAGGATTATTTATTTATTTAATGCTTTAAACCAGATATGGTTTATTTAGCATATTCAGTACATGAGTTCATTAGCGTATTACATGTTGTCTTAATGCGCTTCTTAACTTAACATAACTTAATATTAATTTATAATTCAAAAGGTTAATTCAATGAAATTAAATTTTTAGTGCGCAACGCTTAAAAAATCGAAAATAATTAACAGACCCTTGATGTCTGGACCGTTTATTTTCTTTGTTATGAATAATTTACTGTGTTGGAAACAAGGTAGATGTTAAATGTTTGTATCTATATCTTGACATGAGGGGTTATCAAAAAAATTAAGTTTTTTCATAACTTGTAAGAATGCACATCTACGAAGTTTCTCAGAATTTTTAACTTCAAACCCGACTTTTTAAAATGACGATTTCTTGTAGAAGTTATGAGATATATACTAAGTTTATATTTTCACAGTTCCAGCATCTCGTTATGGTTGTCAAAATGTAATATTTCAGATTTTTTAAAGCGAGGGAACATTGTTTAAAAAAACCAGCCATTGTCGAGGTTATGTGGCGATGTAACATTGACAATGAAAGAAATAAAGATTTTTAAATAATTTGCTTGGTCACGTGATTGGTTTTTCACAGTGTCGGTCACGCATAGTAGCTTGACCCATGACGTTCAGATTTCTAGTATAAATTCCAGAATTATAGAGACGCTAATCTTCCCAAGCTCTCGCCAGTAGAAATGGCGCGCAACTCGGGTGAAATCCTTATCCGAGGTATTATCAGCCGATGCTCGAAAGCAGGAATTCCTTGGGATTCCATGTAGTCGCTAACCGTGGCTAAACCGAACGGCAGCGATCACACATTACACAGTCGCGACTGTTAATCTTTTGGGTTGTTCGCTCTTGCGGAGGACCTCTCGGACGGTTTAACAAATTGTCATGGCTGTAACGCGTGATTCATCCGCGCGTTATGTCTGCCGGCATGCCCGGGGAAATCATAATTCTCTTTAATTGCAACCATGTAGTCAGCTTGCTACGGATTCACGTTATTACATTTGATTTTCATTTATCTTGGTGGCAAAATGACTTCTCGATTTTTCCACCTCGCTACCTCTGCGTGAATCGTCATTTTTCTGCTGTTTGACATTTAAATGTTACCGTGGAAAATTTCAATTTCAACCGTGTCTACTTCAACGATGTCAATTAGACTGCGAATTTGATGCATTTATAATAACAATCAACAGATCCAGTACAAAACTGTAAAGACACTACATAATTTCATTTAATTTCTGCTTTATACAATTGACTTGGATAATTTTTATTTTCCATAAAGATCCGCGGTCTAATAATAATTCAGAAAGTTCCATTTTCTTTGGTCGTGCATTTTCTGTGTTTCACCTGTAACGTAAATTAAATCCGGGACTAAATTTTACAAATCAAATACTATTAATAAAACTATTTTGTATGAAATTTCAATTGTTGCGCGTATCTCATAAGTTGGAAAAAATGTTCAATTCACTCGAAGACTTTTTGCTAGTTTACAGCGTATTCACTAACTAGAAATCCAATTATTTGAATGTTCAGAAACTACAGTTTACCGAAGGCTTTGACGAATGGTTCTATCGAATAGATCGATATTCAACGAGTTCCTGATTTCCATATATCACAGATGAGATTGTGCGTTTCTAATGTATCCAATTACAGGCACGATGTCGGAATAGATGATAATCGCGGGCTGATGCACGGTGACGCAGTATCGCATCCGAATCGCATGCTATCATGCCTTACGCAACCCCTGGCCTAAACACATTCCTTGACCATTTCCTTGCGCGTAAATTTCATGTCCGCGACCGAGACATTTGCAAGGTCTGCGCTGCGAACACAATCAACTCTTCCCATCATTTTTAAGAGAACGATTCAGTTTTGACCGATGATTCCCATCTTTAACCTTGCCGTGAATAGAATACGATCGAATGAAAAAATTCACATTGTCTGCTCGCAGAAGAGTATCCGACCAAAGCTTCATTTTTAATATAATTAATAACCATATAGATTGTGAACGTGCTTTACGATCTCGAACAGGTTTCCAAACCCTTAAAGCCAGATCTACCTATGGATTAATCAATCCAATAAATCGTATTGTAGTTGTCTCGAGCACTCTGTATAATCGTATTGATTTTTTCATTGAGTCTTTGCACATGTTTAAAAAACAATTACGCAGAATAATAGTATAATATCTGATAGTTAGTACCATTAGTTTTTGTGCATGTCCCTTCTATGTTATTATAAGAGTAGTCCTTTAAAATTTTTTTCTTTTTTTTTCTTTCTATTGTATTCATTTATGCAAGAGGGCTTCGGTCCGTTCATAATAAATAAATAATAGTAATATAATTTCTATGCACCATGTACCCTGTTACGCATCAAGAAAAATGGTTCTAGATCGGAGGAGGAGGTTCTCAAGGGGTCAACGTAAAAGTTCTCTAGAGAAAGAGGACAGAAAGAGCGATTTCGCGATTTTTGAACGGCAAAGAATTTTAAAAGCTCCTTTAAATTGGATAGCCGGTTTTTAACGCGAAGGTTGAAAATCGTTGCGGTAAACCGAGTTAGTTATCGAACGGCCGAGCCCGCGTTCATCCTAGGTTAATTGAACGATCGGCAAGTGTCTTCCGGACGGGAATCTTAATCGTCATCGACCTGCACTCTCGGTCGGTGGATTAGATCGCGCCAACGAGCGATTTCCTGCCGTCTAGAGGAGTCTTGGCGTCTAATCGCGTCGTGGTCACGGTCGTCGACTCGTTAAGGTCGACCATGCACAGTCAGACGAGAAAGAAAGAACAGAGGGCGGTTCGAATAGGATGGACAGAGAGGATTTTCGATGAATAGACTCCCGACCACCTTCCTTTGTCCATTCGTTGTTATTGCTTCTGTTTCTCATTGTGACTCGCTTGAAGATGCGTTTGTCAGCTGCCGCCCTCTCATCTCTCGTTTCTTTTACTGAAATCCGATTCTGTCGAATACTCCGTTGATCTTCTGTGTGCCTAATTGCTAGACAGCGGATTTTATGTATTTATGACAAAATTGAGTAGGTGCAATTTAAAATAATATATATATTAAATTTTTATTATTTTAAATTACACCTACTCAATTATAATATATATATTATTTTAAATTACACCTACTCAATTATAATATATATATATATATATTATTTTAAATTACACCTACTCAATTATAATATATATTATTTTAAATTACACCTACTCAATAATATATACATTGGAAGAATTTAGGAATACCGTTGTATCATCTTCTACCCACTAATCATATTAAGAAGGAGAATAAATTACTATTTTAAAATTTTTATCTTGCAAATGTTATTCCTATTATCGATCGCATAATTGTTAATACAAATGATGTACCAATGATCTTGGCGCAACGGTTCGATCAAGTAAATACGTAAAAGCAATTTTACAAGTTTATTTGTATTATTACTTATCTTTTTTATGAAACTTTCATCAATACATTTGTGGCATTTTTCTGATCAAAAGAAGACCAAACACGATATAATTTCAACGGTATATAGTCTTCGTGTGGAATTTTCAATTTTGAAAAATTGTTTTTTCGATGTGATCTATTATACAGCTCGAAGAGCGTTTTTATTCTTTATCATAATGATCTGTAGTATTAGATGATTGTCATAAGTTCGTGCCCGATTTTCATAGATCTCGCAAACTGTACTGCACGACGGAGTTTAAAAGAAAATTATATATTATTGATTATTCCAAGTTATTTTGATTTAGTGCATGTCACGTGTCTACTCCAATACTGGCAAAGAGAAAGATAGAGAGAGAGTTTCCCTAATCTAGCGCCATTGGTGCTAATGCCTTGCTAAGTCTAATTATTTTTACTGATTAAAAGTCTTCAAAACTAATGTGACCTGCGTCCGATGGTTCGTGACCATATTTTTAATTGTATAAATTTTTTAATATAGATTCGACGTGAAACACTGCCGCGATAATTCACCGAAGTGTTTCAACACGATGGAAACACGACAGTCCCGAGCAGTTTGCGAAAGCGGTACGAGAATATCAATCCCTGTCGAGTTTTTCACGTTTTCATTGTGTCTTTAATGAACGGTAGTTTCTTTTTTGCAACCGCCGATATTTGATTAATTAGTAATGGTTGTTCGTGTGAATTGAGTCTTTGAAAAGGACTCGGCGCAGCACCTAACGCAATAGATGTGGGAAGAGAGCCTCTGTGTAATTGGCGAGCAGTGGCCGTGTTCGATGCCATCGCTAATTGGTGGATCGCAAACGGTGAAAATCGTTCGCGGTAATTACGGACAGGGAAATTGGGCTGGGATCAATCTGTAATTTGTTCGTCGTATATTTATTCACTGCAATTCCATTCAACCGTTCCATTCACGCGTCTACTTGAATTTTCTTCTGGTTAGAGAAAATTGCGCGTATAATATTCTTCTTGTTGAAATCACTGTTTACGAGTATTATAAATATTAAAACACCGTATTTGGGATTTGTAGAACAGAATTGAAGCATTTCGTGTGAGAAAGTCCGCTGAGAAACAGCTGAATCTATGAAATATAGAAGTTCGTCGCGCGGAGGAACGAACGGAAGCGAGTATAGAATTATGGCTCGACTAATTAACGAAATCATTAAAGAAGCTCGATTTAAAGAATAGGCATTGTCGATTGCGTGCGCGCGCTGGCAAGCTTTCACACGATCTTCTCGAGCCCAGACACCTGGTAAACAGACAGCCGATTCATTGTTTCGCAAACTGGATCAGTTCTCAAGACACACGTGAACTAGGAATTTTAACATTTTTGCGGTTGGTGAGAATTATTCGCTGATTGGTGTACTTTGGATATTAGAATAGAGTTTCCCATGGGTTGCTCCCGATTGCATTATCTCCGAATACATAGAATGTCTGAAATCTGATGGACTTCCCTGGGAACTATTTATTTGCATTGCCAAATTGATTATTCATAATCAGCCATGATAGCGTCCAAGATGAACTTTCCACCCTTAGCATTCGAGGTAGTTCTCATTCTTTCAATATCATCGTCTGCTAAGTTTTATTAATAATACATTTGGAATATTAATATGAAAATGTTGCTAATTTTACAATACGCAAGCAGCAATGCTCTCTAAAGGAACAGTAAGACTTCAAATCAGAATTTCTTTTTAGCCATTCGATCACCCACTACTGCTGTCCCGGAAAAAAGTTACTTCAAATGACCCTAGGAATCTTCCCTTTCAAGTACAACATTTTTGGGACACAGTATTTCACTTATTTCTACGAAACCTTATTTGATCATGAATTCCAATTGCGGTGATTTTTGTAGATGAATGATTAATCTGTATTAATTAATTAATTAATCTGTATGTCCGAATCAACGTTTGTAGTACCATTCAAATTATATATTGAATTAGTTTTGCGATCGAAAAGAATTGATAATAGATAGATGGTTTCGGCGCACAGGTTCGATCAATTATAAACTATGAACTAGTTGGGAATTTGTAAATTTTGTTAAAATTACTAATGATAAATTAGTTGGGAATTTGTAAATTTTGTTAAAATTACTAATGATGTTATAATGATGTTAGTTTATAATTGATCGAACCTGTGCGCCGAAACCATCTATCTATTACCATTCAAATTATGTTTGTAGAATCATGATCGAACCTGTGCGCCGATAACATAATTTTCTATTTGTCCAACAACAATTTACGATCGCGAAAAATAATCCTTATTAATAATCTGTATTGATCATTGGGAGACTACAATTGCATATTCAACGAAAATTCTCGTCTCTCACAGATTCTGTGGAAAAGTAACACCATCGTGGCGATAGTCATCTAGAAATTAATATTACCAAGCTAATTACGTGTCCCCTTTATTTTCCATTGCTGGGTCCTATCGGAAAGGGTCCTTCTCGAAGCTTGCAGTTCCACGGCCCCGGAGGCACGATCCTAATGACCGTGACTACCGCTAAAATACATGCTCACGTATTTGCCACGGTGCATTATATAACGTGTATGCGACACGTATCTCGTTTTATAAGTCTGCACGGACCGCGGGTCCCTATTAGAAGCAGAACTTGGGCTTAGGGAGACCCTTCGGGGTGGAAGGGTTGCAGACCGAGGGCCGAACGGGACGGAGGGACCAGCAGAGGTGAAAAATGCGCGGAGTCTGGTCGAAGCATCTAATTGGAACACGATTCTGACCCTGAAACCCAAGATAGGGGAATATTCCGGCTTCGACTCTCTATCTCTCTCTTCCCCTGCTATCCCTTCGCCCTCTTTCTACGAAAGCATCGGGAAAAATAAGGCAACAAGCTCTTCAGACGGCGAACAACGAGAATATCGTTAAGGGTCCCGCGTGAAATATTTCCAGCGCATTCTTTCACTGTAATTGACGCGTCACATCTTAAAGCTATCCATACCGGTTCAATCTACAGGTTTAATTTGCTCAGTATTGTTATTTTAAACATTATATCGGTCCCTCACCACCACTGATTAAACGACCAACTTTCTTCAAGTGAAAACTTCTTTAGGTGCACCGCGTATACAATTGCTGGACAGCGAATGAGTTTGATCCGTCACGCTCCGAGGTGAAACACTAATCGCGTAACGAATGAAAAGAAAAAAACACACAGATGTGAAATCGTCAAAGAAGATTGAAGTCGTGGCATGTTTGCATTTTGGAAATTATTCAGCACGTATCTTGATTATTCCTTAGAAGCATACTATAGTGAAAATCGAAAAACTGAAATTCAATCGTGACATTCTTATAAGACATACTTTTAATAACCATTTCTTATGATAATTTACGTTCATCTCACATAATCGTACTATGTACGTGGTCCTTTATAGAATTTTCAGAACATTAGAAGAATTTAAAGATATTGTTACATCATTGTCAATCTAGTAAATATATTAAGAAATTTTTATTTCACCGCAGTGTAATTATCTCTTTACTGTCATCGAAATGGTTAATGGATATTTAAAGCACAAATATCCGAGATGGGTGCAGTTTCGCGGCTGCAGTAACACGGTGCTGTCTAACCCACGCAGAGATTGGCTGGCAGGTTGCGAGGGAGGCGGAACATCCGCGTTTACATATTCGACATACTGTTGGAATGATTCTTGCCGGCAGCGGCTGTGCTACGTGCGGTCTGAAAGGCAAGAATCAATTAGCTCGTATTCTGGAAATCGCTTCGGCGCATCTTGACGACGCGACGGTATCTAGGCGGTTAGAGGTAGAACGGTGGGAATAGCTTGACTGCGAATTTTGTGTATTTGTTGCATGGAAATTCAAACGGAACGATATACGTATTTGTGCAGCATAAAAGCTACATAAATCTCTTCCCATCGCTCGATAAATCTCAAAATAATTAAGTAATGATGTACTGGAATCAAATACAATCATTGTTTTTTTAGTAATTTTGATTTATGGTTGGTAACATTCATCTACTCATTTTTGACATAAATGTAATTTTCGTCTAGTTACTGTTGCAAAGAACAGTTTGGAACTCTTGCAGTAAAAATGAAATGGAACTGCAATGCAAACAGTATTTTATTACACAATTTCAATTCTTGAATGGAAACCTCACACGCTGACTAGGTGTATCCGCTACGAATACTTTGCGTTAAGGATGTTCTGGAGCTATATAAAAACGTAACAAAATTTTGAAAATTTGTCAAGATATAATTCTTACTAAATTAATGCAATTACCAAAGTTTGAGTTAGATTCACTACACCGTTTAATATTTATAGCAAGTTAAAGTTTGCACATTTTAACACTTCTTCTTATGGAGAATTCATAAAATTCCACTTCAAACCCTATTTAAACCTTGAAAATTTTATATATAGTAAAAATTATGTATTTAATTATGTAAAAAATTTATTAGGATACACTACACAGTTCCAGAACAAGAAATTATAAACTGTTACTTTGTCTTTTTATATATAGTAAAAATGATGTATTTAATTATGTAAAAAATTTATTAGGATACACTAAACAGTTACAGAGCAAGAAATTATAAACTGTTACTTTGTCTTTTTATATATAGTAAAAATTATGTATTTAATTATGTTCAAAATTTATTAGGGTACACTAAACAGTTACAGAGCAAGAAATTATAAACTGTTACTTTGTCTTTTCATATATAGTAAAAATTATGTATTTAATTATGTAAAAAATTTATTAGGATACACTAAACAGTTACAGAGCAAGAAATTATAAACTGTTACAAAACTTCAAAATTATGACCACTGAATATAGCTACTATTCGGAGGGTACAATTATTCACAAAATTCATTTGCAATTTTTTATAATACGAAGACAATTTTATTAAAAAATAAATACAACATGAAATTCACTAATTAAACGAAAGCTTCTTAAATCATTCTATTTTTTAATGGCAAAATGTACTCGTGAATGGCTTTCATTGCCAATTTATCGATGGATTTCGAATTTCTTGTACTTTTGTCTCCCATTGTACCTCCAGAACATCCTTAAACTTCGGACAGTGAAACAATTGTAAAGATTAGAGGCCAGGGATTTTTTTAATGAAGAAAGTGGTTTTCGACGTTCCCCGTATAAACAAGCGACAGTCCACGCGATCTGATTTATTCGCCGTACACCGAGGACAGGAGCGACCACTTCCGAGATGCAGATATCTTTAGCAGCGGCGTGAACAGGCATCCTTGCAGAGATGCACCGCAAGGTAGACGAGGAAGAGAGGAGGTTGTTATCCAGCAAGAGGTTACTCATGGCGGAGGTGGACTCTCCGCCGCGCCGGTTAAGAGCGATTTAAGAGGCGATTCCTATCTTCCTTAATTACCGTGCGTTTTTTCGTAGTCCTACCATCCCCCGGGCAGGCGAACAGAGAGACGGTACCAGCGAAAGCCTGACCGTGGGTTACCGCGTATATGGGCTTCCTCGTGCGGCCTTTCTGTTTCTCGATTTGCGATCCGCGGTTTCGTTTACAAGTTCGCGGAATGGACCCGATCCTGCGTTGACTCTCACTGGCTTTGTTTTTTTTTTTATTAGAAAATCTCATATGTAAGGAGACTCGGAGGTTCGACACAATATTCAGTGATCCACACGGTGATATATTACACATATGAGATTTATTTCAACATAATAAAAGAAACATAGTACATTGTTGCAGAAAATGAAACTGAATATACATAGTGATATGATAAAACATGAAAACGATAATACATAAGAGATAATCCGCTTAAACCTTAAGGCCACAGCTTTTAAGAAATTTAACCGGCTTTATAGGCGTTTGCTCAGCAAGGAATGTACCGATCGCGATGAAACCTTGCACATTTAGTAGGAGATATTTCCGCGATGATTCCACTTGCATAAATTTATGTAATTTGTTAATAACTATTGTTATAGCAAAAAACCTATTCGTTGGTGTTACACTTATTTTCTTACTCAACATGTTCAACAGGTTGAAAATAGTACGACAGTATTTTGAAATTCTTCTGTTTTCACCGTTTCAAATTACATTTTTCCCATAAATGCATGAAACCCGCTGTCTAGTTATTAGAGAAATGTACGTATTAGCGGCTCGTATCAGGAGTAAGTTGTGGCACAAGTATGTTCATAGTTTGAAAACTGTCGTGTCTGCTAATGCCTCGCGTCTCGATAGCCACTCTAGCAGCTATTAGCGAACCAGCTCTGCCCACGTGTCCGCATCGTTGTCAGTCCCTCGACCACGTGACCGTTGAATCCTGTCGAATCATCGTAAAGAAGGATCATCCGAAACACCCGCGGCGAGCACAGTAAATTCGGTTGGAACGGATCGAGGAAGCGATTAACATAATCGCTCGTCTCCCAGCGCGAGTTATCGCATTCAATATGCTAATAAGACTGGCAGGATATCTTGGATATTATGTACATAAGTAGGAAGGCGCGCGCGACGCCTCGAATGAATAGATACTGGGCCGGCTGGTCGCGACGCACGGATTTGCACACAGATACTGTTCTCTCCTAGACGGACTACGTGTAGGCTTTTTGTTTCTTCTAGCGGAGGGCCCGCAAGCATAATTCGGTAGCAGAGGAAAGTAATAATGGTGGACCGGCTAGAAATTTCCATAATGTCGGCCGCATGCGTCTCCGGGACAGGGAGAGAGGAAGAGAGAGTGAAAAGGAAACACGAACGACGACCCTTCCTCCTTGGGACCCTTCTTCTCCCCGGTGTCCTTTCTCTTCTTCGAAACCGTGCGCGCGCGTTCCTTTACGCATTCTACCAGGGCCCCCAAGGAACTCCGATCGATCCCGTCATCGTTGGTATTCAGACATTCTTTTCGACTAGGGCTGTAACTTTCCTTCGAAGGTCGAATATTTCGAAGCTTCGAAGTATAGGAATGTTTATTTGAATTATCACAATATGTAATACAATACGTCTGTTATTATTTTATATGACGACGACGTGTCGTCAATGCCGTCAGGTGTTCTCTCGCCATAAAGGTATTACTCACACCATTATTCCCCACAGAAGCTTCGAATGTCGAAGCTTCGATTTCAGAACCTTCGAAGGTCCAAGATTTCGAAGCTTCGAAGCTTCGATTGCAGAACCTTGGAAGCTTGAAAGCCTCGAAGTCTTGGAAGCTTCGGAAAAGTTACAGCCCTAGCATAAGATTGCGAAATTTCGAAACTTCGAAGATTTTGAAGACTACCAAGACTTCGAAACTTCGAAACTTCGAAGCTCCCTTCGTTCCTTCGAAGACTTCGAAGTCATCGAAGCTTCGCAAAAGTTACAGCCCTATTTTCGACTATCGACGCGTCCGCTGGAACTATCGATTCTGCTCTTCGGCGTCGAGCGGTTCACATACTTTTATTATTATTATTATTATTATTATTATTATTATTATTTATTTATACGGACCGAAATCCTTTTATACAAATGCGAGTAGATACAAATGTATGACAGAAAACAAAAAAAAAACAAAAAAAACAGTAAAAATTCTTAATCCTAAGTCTTAATCTAAAATTACTCAAATCTGGACAGAACAAAACAGCAAATAAGGGTAATATTATCTAATAGTACAGCCGAGCCATTAAAGAAATCAATACTATTATAAAATTAATTGCAGATATTAATAATGCGATTTACCGGATTAATTGCACCATATGAAGATTTGGATTTGGTTATTTGAAATCCTGATCTCGTCCTCAAGACACGCTCCGGTACATTTATTTCTCAACCTCCAGCACTGTGTCTTCAATTGCAACCTAACGTCTACACCGCGGTAGCTATTGAATCGTGAATGAACACATTTTGTAATCGCGTTCAATCGAGTAGAACTGCTCTAATCGCGATTGTTGTTTAGCGGCGAGTGTCTTACAAGAGACGCCAGGACAGAAATTCCGAAAATTGTTTAATTTGTTTTTCCTCGAGGAAGAGGCAGGACTGTCTAGTAAAATTGGATCTCGGATCATGCAGGACGTTTCGGAGCGTGTTCCTCGAGGTGGTTTCTCGCAGAGACACGCGCACCATGAACTCTCGAGCGGCGAGTATAGGGCGGCATTAATCACGGTCGCCTGACAGCGGGAACCGCGGCGTATAATGCGTTCCATAGATTTATTTATCATGCGCGAACGCGTAAGTCACTCGTAAATGCCCGCGGGCGGCACCATTAAGCCGCTTTGTAGGTGGAACCACCGTACACCACCCATTACACACGCCAGCCCGTACGTTTCGGCCCATTCTTCCCCTTCTTCATCCCCCCTCCTGCATCCCTGCTCCTTTAATCGGCCGTCGTTTTGCCATGGGCCTCGGGACGAACTTCCTTAAATGTCTCGTATCCGAAGCGCGCACAGGGTGAACAAAACGTCGATGACAAACGGGGAGGCCTGGGAGATGCCTTTTACGACAGTTCGACGCGTATGACGGCACGCACGTGCTCGACAATCGTCTTCGGATCAATTTCACTTGAAAACCTTTTATATTGTTTCTTAGTAAACCCTTCCCTGTTGTGTTAATGTCTTCGCGGCTGCCATGTCCAGAAGTTCTTCTAAAACAATAATGGGACAATAATATTTATATTTATTTTCAACGTATATCTATGTTACGAATTTTCTATTGATTTAAAAGAGACAAATTACAATCATAGTAGATTCTAAAGATGAATTCTCTCGATCGAAATTTTGGATAATTAAAGTTTAATGTTATAAATTTATTTATGTTATAATATTTGTGGTCGCTAATGACCTTGTTGTTGATGCGACCTGTATAAATAAATAAATTTAAAAAAATTATGACACTATTTAAAGTTTAAATGATATCGGCGCTAGGTTTGATCATTAATAATGATCATCGATAATGATCGAACCTGGCGCCGATATCATTTAAACTTTAAATAGTAGATTCTGTTGACATTTTTGTCACGAGACCTTTACATAATTTTGTTTTTATTTATTTATACAGGTTGCATCAACAACAAGATCATTAGCGACCACAAAAATTATAACATTTTACGCATGAATACAATATTATGTTCTTATATTAGTAAACATTTATAGGTATAAAGGGGAGAGAAAAAAAGTTGAAGTTATAAGCAAGATTACAGATTATGGTAAATTTTTGTTGATTTAAGAAATTTTAATACTTGGACTATGTTCTTACTAATGTTGAAACATTCATTTAAATCGTCTTCTCTGAAAGGATAAAAGGGGGCATTGCAAGATGAAGTGTTCAACAGAACCTTTTCATAATTGAATGTGTCGAATTCAATCCAAAATTTCATGTAAGAAAGATTAAAGCGATATGAAAGATTAAAACAATTCTTGTTTTAAAATAATTTTACTGGTCCGAAAAGAATGCGACAGTACGTCTGAATTCTTTAACTGTTTTCACTGTTTCCCACCTGTTTCATTACCTCTGGTTAATGATTTTGTGAGAACCGATCAAATTTAAATGACAGTTGAGAATTAATATTACACAATGATAAAATTCAATGAATCAAATTAAAATTCCGTAACAGGTAATAAAATTAAGTTTAAACACTAGGATCAGCTTCATTTGAATACAGGACATTGTGGTTAGATCGTAAAGGATCGACTTATGGATGATCAGAGAAATTAAATGTATTTATTCAGTACGTAACGCAATAATTAATAAAGTGAAATATATAATATTGGTTATACGATATTAGCTCGTGACACGTGTTCGCGCACAAAACGAAGTCTCTCTCACTCTGTCTCTCTGTCTTACTCTCACTGATGTTACTCTCTCGTGTCACACGTCTAGACTCTCTCATCTCTCAACACATACTCCTCGTTCACTCGATCCTCGCACGCTTCGCAGCCAAACATAAACATTATTGTGTCTAGATCGACTTTCGCATAATACATTCCTGTTATTAAGACGCATCCTTATTCCGCTCCGCGCCTAAAACCCAATCCACGAACATTTACATGCACAAATAGAATGGAAAGTTGAAATCGTTCTGCCATCTTCCGTTGTCCGTGTTCAATAAAAACCAGAACATCCGAGTATCTACGCGGAAATAAAAACATGGTCGCACAAGTCCGGAGGATCGTTCGAAATAAAAAGCGAGCCGGAGAGTTTTGTCAGACTTGTTCGGACCGGGACACGTCCCGAAAGAGTCGCGACAAGCGACCGCCATTAAGGTTTCAGAAATCCTGGGGATGCTTGCACGTCAAAGCGGTCCTGGGGATCAGCGGGTACCAGTAAAAAAGTCCTGGTGCGAGGCCCTTCGAGAGTTCGATAGTCGAACGAGACAAATCCACGCCTACTTCGAGACCTTCGCGCTCCTTATTAAGGGCGGATTCGGTCCCTGACCACGTGCCTGCGAAAAACGAGAAACACAAAGGGCTCTGTGGCGATGTATCGCTGTGTGGACCCAGCCTGCGGGTATAGGCGCGGCTGTCTATGTGTGCACTGGAGACTGGAGAGCGTACGAAGGGGTGCGGCGTGGTTCTATGCAAATTTATGCGGGTCGAAGTCTCTGCATCTCCCTGGAGGAACGCTCAGACGACGACAACCCACTCGGATATTGGGTTATCGGATACACGAGTGTCCTCGGCCGGTTCCCTCGGCGAGTCCTGCATGCGAGTCTGGCCCGTTTGAAAGTGGAACTCGGTACGCGCGATCCGCGTGCAACGGCATTGTTGAAATTCAAATCGAGGGGAAAATAGACCGGTCGGTCTCCGGGAGATACGGACAGCCTCTATGGGGGCTGGCTGCACTGCATAATGCTTGAATGGTGTTTTGCACCGACACGGGAATCAAAAATTAGTAGGACGTTACACGTCGTTATGATCAGGTTACAGAGATGTACAGTAATTTCTCGATCTATGACTAGAAAACGGGGGTTTTAAATGTCGTAGATCGTAAAGGGTATGCTATTTTTTAGAGATCAATCGCCGCCGCTCTGCGACGCGGCACGGTGTTGGTCGGCAGTGGAATGGGTAAGCTCTTGTCACAGATCGTAAAGGCATCCCCGGTCATAGATCGCGAGATTACTGTACTTCCTTGAAAGGGGTGATTCCTGAAGTTATCAAAGTACTTTCAAGAGAACGCTTCATTTTCGACACGTGGTGCCTTTGAGCAGTTTTCTCCTCTAAGTAAGTAGAACGTGATGCAATCGTAAAAGAAATTTTTTTTAATGAGAAAATCTCATATGATATTTATTAGAACATGAAGCATATTACATTATAATACAAAATAAAATCAAAAGCGAGAACATTAGGAGAAAGACAAAACAAAAAGATCATTATTAACAAAAAAGAAAAAAAACCATTACACATGGATTACAAGAGTTGATAAACGCTATCATATAAACACACGCCTTAATATTAGGTTCGGTTATTAAACAACCTATATCTAACGGCAATTGAAATCTCGAGTGGGCCGGAATCCAAAAAAATTTAATCGTGTGATTATTAGAATTGAAGAGAAATTTAACTTTGGAAAAATCTGTTGAGGTCAATTCTGCACAACACTATCTTAACACATTCATTAAAAAAAAGTATTCGCTAAAAATGTCGAATGGCAAGACAAAAAAGAATACGAAGATCGAGTACCGACGCGTTGATGTTGCTCGAATAAGCCAATCAACTGTGTAATTCCACGATCAGTCTAAAGACGCGGTTAAATGATTACCTGATTTATTTAATCCACACGGTAGGAAGAGGGCCGTCAGTAGCGCCATAAATTCTCGAGGCCGCGGAATCATTAGTATCCACCTAACGCCGCCGAGTATTTCATTGATTATTCAACGACCGGCATCGCGTGTCGGCGGTTCTCCCCGATCATTATGCACCCGCGTAAGAAACGTCATTACGCGAAACAATAATGCTCCCGTCATGATAATTTCAATAAATCCGGGAACTGCGAGAGACAGCCCGGTAAGCCGGCAATTCGCGTTTTTCTTCCTTTGTCGGCTGGAAGGTACGATTCACTCTGAACGAATTACTTAGCGCAAATACGTTGCATGGTTTGACGGTGCATATCGAACGAGGGAAAGAAAGAGAGAGAGGGGGGCCCGAAGGAGAAGAAGTAGGAGAGGGAGTAGAAAAATCGACGTAGACAATTTCCGGTTGATTCGACACGCTTTTTCCCGTATCGACGAGGACGGGTGGTGGCGCGCCTCGTTCACCGTCTTCGAGGCTTGTAGCATTTCTCGATGGAGCGCACATACGGCCTAAGGTTGGTTTACCTTAGAACAAAGTGGTTTTTGTTCGGTCCTCGGGCAACTTGTGCAAGTCACCGGGGTTTTGTTGGCGTCGCTCTGCCACGGCGCGGGGAGGGGCGAGGGTGCGAAGGGGGAACCAGACGACCGAGCAACAAGAGCAAAGCCGCGCCACGCGTTGGAGGAGAACCATCCTCCGCTGATCTTCGCTCCTTCCTCGCCGGTCCCGCTTCCCTCTTCGGCTACGATCGCTCGCCATCCTTCGACGCGTCCTGCATGACCTTCGCGTGTGCACACGTGAACTCGGCTTTAGAAGGGACTCGATTTCACATTCTGACGCGTTGTCACCGATCGGAAATTTAGATGAGCGCCGCAGCTCGATACCGCCGCGGCGGTACAACCGATTTTGCTCGGCTCGGTGCACGTGCAACAACGTTTTTCTTCTTATCCATCATCCACCAGCCTTTGCAAAATTCCCTGAAAATATGACGCTCTATGTTGCCCATCGAGAGAAGCTGCGGGAACGATGCAAGGGATTCATTATGGTTAGCAAAACAGTTGGAGGATTAACGTCGATACATTATTTGCAACTTATTACAATGATGATAACTTATTACAATCAAATCCAAAGCCTCATATGGAGCAATAAATCCTTTAAATCGCATTATTGCTAACTCCAACACATTTTATAGCAATATTGATTTTTTCAATGGCACGTTACAGGCTTTCAAAACAAAATTGCGCCACACTATTCGAAAATAGTACCTGCATTAGTTTAGTTTCGCACTGTCCATAATTAATTAATTTATATTTTAGATTAAGACTTATGTTTAAGATTATTTTCTGTTATTCTACATTAACTGCAAACATTTGTATTAAAGGACTTCGGTCCGTATAAAATAAATAATAATAATAATAATAATAATAATAATAATAATGATAGAAAGGAAAGGTTTTCATATTTTTTCACCATGAATGTTTATTGCAACTTATGACAATAGTGATAAAAAGGAAAGGTTTTCACATTTCTTCACCATAAATGTTTGTTGCAACTTATTACAATGATGATAGAAAGGAAAGGTTTTCATATTTTTTCACCATAAATGTTTGTTGGAACTTATTACAATGATGATAGAAGGGGAAGGTCTTCATATTTCTTCACCATAAATGTTTGTTGCAACTTATTACAATGATGATAGAAAGGGAAGGTTTCCACATTTTTTCACCGTAAATGTTAGTTTCTTTTTTACCTCGATGACCAAAAAGATGTTTTTGTACATAAAATGTGTAAAAAAATGTCACTATTTATTTGGTTGCATTAATTATGAAGTCGTTAGCACCTCAAAGAGGACGTTTCCAACGTCTGTCTTCACGAAGTACACAATTCACAAATATCTACCATCAACGCTCATTACCGATTTGAATAGACATTTTTGCAAATGCGATTTACTCATGCCTCTTCCCGCAACAAGAGAGTAGAAAATGATTCGCGAGTGCAACGTACAGGTAGTCCGCGGGCAGCAGGAGCATTCCAGGTCGCGATTGCTATAATTTAGATGTTCCTGATAACTGCGTCCACCTTGGAGCCGAAGTTCCCCCAGGCTGGTCCCGCAGTGATTACGTTTTTTGTCGGGACACGCGATCGAGTTCCTGTGGTTCTTTGCCCCGCTTTATCAGCGCATCAGATTCCCTATCTGGAATCGAGAGTATCTCGTGTAATTGCTCCCCGTGTACGTCTCCGCGGGACTCCGGTTTTTGCTCGGTTCCCTAAAGAGTCCGAGCTACATGCAAATCGGTAAGAAACAGATCAAGATCAGCGGTCGTCTATAAGCTTCGATCCTCTACGCTCTCATCGAGGATCATAGATACAGGACCGTGGACTCCCACCATGGTTGGAATCTTTGAACTTGCCATAAAGAAGAAGCATCTGTGCAATTCTGCCGAAGCAGATCTTCCGGAGGAGATGTTTATCCTCTGGAGAAAGGAGAGAAGGGGGAGAGACGGGTCTTGGAAGGAGTGACCGTTCCTTGTATGGGATTTAATTAAGTATTGTGTGATAGACGCGTGACACTGCAAAGTAGACATTATCTCGTCTCCGTAGCCGAGTCGGTTCTAAGTCTTCGACGTTCGTCGGCGAGTCTCGTCGAACGACATCGATTCGATCAAAGGGGTCCCGTCTCCATTATTTCGATCCGCGGAACTGTTCGTTTCTGCGGCCGAACAAAATCTCTAATGATGACGATCGAATTTGCTTAGGCTGTGGTGGAGCTGTCGTTCGCCACACGAAACGAAACGAATCTAAAGAGAACTGTCGGAGATCGGAAAGAGGGGATGGGAGAGGGAAGAGGCGGAGGCAGGAGAGAAGGTAGAAGGTAGAAGCACGAAGCGGAGGGTCCCACCCACTAGTGGCCCTCCGCTTCGAGTTCAGGACTCGTGACCACCTCGGGCTGATATGTCGAACCGAAACCCTTCGTTTCTTCTTGGCTGTTGTCCCTCTCACTCGGTCTCTCTTGCTTGGTCTCTCTCCACCACCGATCATCCACGGGAACCGTGGTCCCCTCGTGCGCTCCTTCCTCCTCCCGCTCTCGCGGACTCGCCATCCTGTGTGGCTCTCACGAATACTCTTCCCATGATTTACTCTCGCGTCTCGAAAGAGAGAACTATCTTTTTGCCTCGCTCTCTTACCTCCACCCTGTATCTCGCCGATGGAATCTTTCGCTGTTTCGAATAGGAAACGGTCTAGTCCACCTAACCCAACACTCCGATGCTTTTTGGCGATACCAATTGAATGATCGCCTCCCGCTTCCACAAACCACTGCCAATCCCGACTGCTCGCCAACACTCTTACCAACCATCCAGTTGACAGCAGTACTTACGGATACTTGAGCTGTTCAATTCACAAGCAAGTCTATATCTGTCTGGAAGGTTCAACACCGCATCTCAAGTGGCTTCAACTTAGCCTGACTTGCTTCACTTCGTTCCCTTGTTATCCAATTACACCATTTTTGCATTAAAATGCTCGTTTTAACTATCTTTCCGGAAACTGCTGTTGCTACGTTCTCGAAAGTTTGTGAAGGGTGTTCTCGTGAAAAAGATCTTTCAATGTAACAATTAGACCGAGGATTTTATGCATTTATGATTTGAATGGTTACGTATTATTTTCTATCGGTCTAGTAATAATAGTTCTACGAACATATTGCCACAGAGTTAATGACGTTCACAATTCGAATTTTATTCCAGGCAGATCAAATCGGTAGCTAACTATATTGCGTTCACAAAAATATAAAACATGAATACACGAGGATTCGAACGAATCCAGCAATAGCTATCATGAAATCATTAAAAGTCATCCGTTTTGCAAGTGTTAGTAAAAATATGATGAAATTCGGTAAAAAGACCTTGTTAAAGGCGTTCGAAACAACCTTGCGTCGGAATTGATGCCTCATCTCCGACACTATCAGGGTTAATTAATATCGTTCCTTTCTTTTTAAAATCGCGAGAGCAGACAAGTTCACCGTAGGTCTCCCATGTAGTCAATTATTTTCACCATGTAAATGTCTTCTCCAATTTATTAATTATCGTTCGCGTCAGTCATCGCTTCAATTACCATCGATCCGTCTTTGGTGCTGATTACACGGGCCCCAAAGGTAATTTGTCGTACTGTCATCAAACGGATACGTCCGACAAAAAAGATGGACGATCGTAGCTTTCGGCGCTCTTCATCTCGCAACCACTTACAACAATTAACCGAGAACAAGACCGTATGTGTCGGCGTGTAGGCTTGAGAACCTCCGTGGCCCTCAAAAAAGCTGACAGTCGTCAATTATCTCGCAATCGTTCGGTGCCTGACTCCGTGGCGTTTCTCTTCCTCGAATTTCTTCCGATTGTACCTTTCTGGAGTCGCATTATCGATCTTAAAAGGAATCGAGGAAACAAGGAAACCGTGACGATTTTTGGTCGAACGAAATCGTGAGATTTAACGTTATCGGCGCACTGGTTCGATCAATTACGTAATAAGCAAGTTTGCAAAAATATTACATGAAATTTAATTCAACGTTTCGGTCTCGGTTTAGACCATCTTCAAGAATAATGGATAGATGGTTTCGGCGCACAGGTTCGATCAAAAATAAACTAAAAATTCCATGTTTTATAACAAATTTGCAAGTTGAAATCCCGACGTTTGGATCCTGACGAGGATCATTTTCAAGAGATTTTTGCGTCCGAAACAACAGCATCTTGCATCTTCAAGAATAGAACATTTCAGTATTGCGTCTGTAAGAATTAATCAAAGACAATTTGTAAAACGTCATTTATATAAGCAGAGACTTTAATTCAGAAACAAAATGTACAAAACTTACATGCTTATAAAAAGTATTAATTTAAATTCTTAAAGAATACGGAACAACATGTTGGCTCCATGCCGGTGACGTGTGGACTGAGCAAATCTTATAGATTTGAAACGAATCAACGAACTCTGTATTGGCCAATCAATAGATGGCGGCAAATATGAATCCTTTCATAACCTCGCTACAACTAAACTGCATTTGATTAAATACCAATATGAAACTGGTAACAAAATAATAATCGACATTCAAATTGCTTTATGTTGAGAAAAAAAAATACTTTATTATTTGGAAGGTGATTCATCATAAAACATTATTGGTTCAGCAATGTTGCGTAGTATTCATGTATCAAAGGTGCTTCGTACCTAAGATTTACGCTTTGGTGTTTAATCGTGTGAATCGTTTCCAATAGTATTCTACGTTGTAACTTAGATTCTTTATCAATCATTTGTATGTTCTCAAAACCAAAAGCATGATCAAACTCTAGTGAATGCCTCGTCAAAGCAGTATGTTGTGTTGGAAATAAAAAGATGTTTCGTTTGTGTTGTCTGATTCTGTTTTCTAAATGTCTACTTGTTTGTCCAATGTAAGATTGGTCCAATTTGATTAATTCTTACAGACGCAATACTGAAATGTTCTATTCTTGAAGATGGTCTAACTTGCTTATTGTCTAATTGATCGAACCAATACGCCGATAACATTAAATTTAGTTATGAACAATTGACGATCGAGATACAGAGAACTGTTGAAATCGTGAAACTTCTACGCACGTAATCATTCATTAGCCTAACCTTGCTTAAAACTACAGCGAAACGCGAACAATATTCGACACCTTTAAAAAGATGACTATATTTTTAATATCAGACATACTTGGAATTTTTTGGAGAGGTTAGAACAACTAGTCTACCGCTTGACGCGAAAAAGAAATTTTGGAAAATACTAAGAGTTGTTCTTTGCAACGTGGGCCTGTATTATACATATGTATTATACATTACATTATAGATATTCCGAAAATTTCTGATGAAATTAATCTGATTGAAATATTTGTCGGATCGGAGGGGTAAAAGGGAAGACTTGAAACATTTTCATTCGGAGGCGCATGTTGCAAGCTTCGATTGCCTATCAGCTGATCAAATTAGCGGCTGGGAAGGGCCGAAGAGCAGAAAATCGCCGGCATTCTAATTAGCGTGAAATTCGTCGGATCGAGGCATTTGCGGCTACTATCGAGTCCGACTGATTTTTTCAAGGTTCGGTCGTTGGCGGACGCGGACGGTGCAATTAAGAGGTTAAGGTTATCTGCCTACGTGCAATATTTACGGTACCGGCGCGATGGCAGCTCGGGGCTAATAGACGAGGAAACGTTCTTCTCGCTTTCTGGCGTCCTTTGTTTTTCCCTTTTCTGCCTTCGGTCCCGTGTGTTCCCTTGGTACAACCCACACGCGAGGAGATAAAGTGGAGGATGATCGACGCAGTAAATAAGGTATAGAATACGCATATGTAAATCACGAAGGGCGCACCCACGCCCCCTTACTCAGCGGCCGTTCTCTGTCCTCTTCTTCTCCCTTTTTCTTTCTCCTTCTCTCTTGCTCCGTCTTCTCTCGCCACCCCGTGTTCCGTATCTGGTTTCCTCCTCTTCCCTCTGCCCCGTTCATTCTCCATAAACCTCTCGGGGAGGAGAGACGTCTGATGAACGAAGAGGATGAAAAAGGAGAGTGATCGAAGGAAGAAGAAAGACGGTGCGTGCACGAAGGTGGCTCTCGGCCTCTCGGTCCCGCGGCACACAATGCCCTCCACTTCGCGTTCGTGTGCGCCGAGTACACTTCAACTTCTTTGCGGGCTCCTCAACGGTGAGATAAAGCAGCCGTGATACCTTCCGTTCCTCCCTCTCTCTCCTCTTCTCTGCCCGTTCACCTCCACCCTCGTCACTTCAATCTTTTCCTCCGACGTGCACTTTTTTCGTCGTCCTTTTAACCCTCCCCTCCCCACCCAGCTCGTCCACCACCTTCGGATAGGTTCGTCAAGGGGGCGGAAGAATTTTCGTAAGAATGTTAATTGCATCGTTTGCGTTCGACCACTGTACCACCACTGGCTGCGCCGAAGACGAGTCGACGGCTAGCGACAACCAAGCCACTCGCTCGCGCCGACTTTCTGCTGAATAATTCGTGGCTATCGTTTAATCACGGACGCGTGCCACCGGTTGTCTCTGTCAGGAAACTGCTGCGTAAGTGATAAACGCGCGCGGGTAATTGCATGCAAATACGGAGCGTAATTAGTGGGCAGACCGCGCGCGCTGCACTTTGGATTTTATCGGCCGCGGTGGACCCTCGAGGACGACTCCAGTCCACGCGAGCCGCACCAGATTTTATGAATGAAAATTATAAATAGTGGTTGGCCAAGTGAGAAGCGAAATGTTGCTCGGCTCGACTGCAATCGAGCGAGGTGGTTAATTACGAGACAAGCGTCAAATTAGTTTGCACTTTGCAACGTGTTGCATTGTTCGCTGTAGAGTCAGTCCGAAAAGCGATTGGGAAGTAGTTAACTTTTGTTTTTTCTTGCCATGTACCCACTTCGAAAATTATTATTTTGCATAAAGATCTACAGTCTAATTGCGTCTTACGAAATTTAGCAATTAATGTTTAATGTGACGACACCGAACTTTGTTTTACTAGCTCTTTGCACTCAGTTTGCACCAATATAGAATTCTCACTGATTAATACAATTTTTATGACATTAATATAAGTACGGAAAATAAAGAAATTTATTCAGTAATGATTGTTTAATGTAACTACACCGAACTTTGTTTTACTAGCTCTTTGCACTCAGAGTTCACCAATATAGAATTCCCACTGATTAATACAATTTTTATGACATTAATATAAATACGAAAAAAATCGTAAACATCGTTAATTTTTCTCCTCAAACAGAATTTTTCATCTTGAATTTTGTAATTTCATCTGAAGCATCTCCAAAAGTGATTAAACTATAATGTAAAATAATTCCAACACGACTAAACGTCAATATGAAACAACTTGCTGAACATTCGTGTTCCAGACAAAATGAAAAAGGTCATACGTAATAACAATATTCCACATCAGATTAGACATCAGAATTCTAGTGCACCGGGTAAAATAACATTGATAACATTGTTCCTCTATCGCTTATTCGCAATCGTTGATCCACAGAACTTCACATGACACAATTTCGCCGGCGGATAGCCGAAGTTAGCTGTTTTGTAGCAATACGACTGGTTAAACGGGAAAGCTCGGTAAGTGGGCATTAATGGTGGCTCGTATAGTATCCACGGTACGCCGTTCCCTGTCGTATTATTACATAACGCAGGATCGAGGATTCGCCATAAGTTAGACGCCCTAAGACCAGAAGGTCTTCGATCCGACTAGTAGAGACGCTGGTCGCGGCTAATGCCATCGGTATCCCAGTGAAACGTGCTGCACCCGACAGAAGTCAAAACACGAGTCAACTCCGTTTAATCATGTGGCTTAATCTGCCTTGGTGGAGCGAGGTGCTCTGTGGTCCGATCCCATAAAGAACTCGATCGTCGTAATTAATTTCACGGATAGCCGCCGCTGCTGCTTAATGTTAGAGCCTGGAGGAGGATGAGCGGAGAGTACGTCGGGGTCCGGGAAATTTATGTTCCCCGTGGAAATCCCATGAAAAATTCGTGTTGGTGGGCGTGCTGGGCCCACGGTTGCCATATAAACGGTCGGCCTCTGATTTTCGACGGACGACCCCGTCGCGCACGGAGCCCTGTAACGCGGACCAGGCTATGGGGCCCCGAGCATGCGACCGGTGCGACAGAGAGAAAAAGCGAAAGAAAGGAGAATCAGGAGAAAGAACGAGAAAGGGAGGAGAGCTGGCCAAATCGTAAATAAGAAGGCGATTGTCCTTTTAAGCGGCATGGGGCCCCGTACCGGACTCGGGTGGGGGCAGCCCTTCGAGAAGGGGGCCCCCGCTGATTGTCCCTAAAGAATGGTAGCCGCATGACGGCCCCATTGTTCGAGTGCCGGTACCTGTATTCTCGTAACACGTGCACGCGTGTGTATGCACGTGCGCGCGCGCGCTCGTTCGCGAACACACGCTCGCGTCGCGTCCATGGGGATCCCCTTTCTGGTTCCTCCGCGAGGGATAAGGAGAGCCGTGTATCTGCGTATCGTCCCATTTTTGCGTCTCTTTCTCCGCGTCTTCCCATCCACCGTCCTCTTCTTCTCTGTTTCACGGACTCGTTCCCTCGCTCTCGCAAGGCTTCGCCGCTTTTTGTCCCGATCCCTTCAAAGCTGCACAGAGCTAGGCACAACAAGACGATTGGCACGCGAAACAACCTGTTGATTGTCTTATACCTGTTGCACCCGAGGTTCTTCGACCGCTATTGTGTACTCTCGCGAAACTTTCCCGCGAAGCATTGGTTTTTCATGGTCTGCGTGTATCGGTGCGGTGTTCCGTTCGTCTGCTGCGATTCATTCAACTCGATTTTATTAGTTTATATAGGGACATCGGAGGAAGGGAACATTCGTGCTCCCTAGTTGTTAGTTTATTTGTGATTCTTTAATCAGCTATACATATTACCATTGTATTAACTCTACCATCAATGCGTACAATGTATATGCATAACATTAATTTATAAAAAATGTACGCGTGCATAAAGACCTTGATTATTTACAATTTTCACAACAAAACGACACATTAAATTATAAAATTGAACAGCGTATCTAATCATTTTCATCGAATTGAAATTGATGCAATGATTCTGGCATGACGTGCGAAACACCTTGTTTATTTAAAATTTTCACAACAAAACGACAGATTAAATTATAAAATAGAATAGAGTATCTAATCATTTTCATCGAATTGAAATTGATTCAATGATTCTGGCATGATTTGCGAAACACCTCGTTTATTTAAAATTTTCACAACAAAACGACAGATTAAATTATAAAATTGAATAGCGTATCTAATCATTTTCATCGAATTGAAATTGATACAATGATTCTGGCATGACGTGCGAAACACCTCGTTTATTTAAAATTTTCACAACAAAACGACAGATTAAATTATAAAATTGAATAGAGTATCTAATAATTTTCAACAAATTTAAATTGACTAAATTATTCTGGCCTTAAAAGAAACAATATACGGTCATTTGATTATTAGCACGGACTTTTTAACATTATGTATACTATATATTTATCATTAAATTATTATGTAAAAATTCATTCAACTTGAACGCGTGTACAGTTTCGATCAAAATAATCGACGATTCAAGTGGGGGAACTTACGAGTACGGTCGCGCCGTTAAGGTGTTATTTATCTGAAACAGTAACCAATCGTTATCTGCCTCCGGTTCATCGACTTTGATTTGACGCGAGTTAGAGCCACCTGTTGAATACCGCACACCTGTTGCTTCTCTCCTTGTACACCGCGTTCCCCGGCCGATTCGGTCGCTTTTCTCAGCGTCGTCGATCTAATTGCAGCCCTGCTGATCCCGCGTGTAATTTAGCAGTTTGTGCGGCTCTGTTTTTATTTTCTCCCCGAGCAAAAGCACTCTCTCTCTTCCTCTGGAGCCACCGTTTCTGAAGATAGCGTGTTACAAAGTAACCCCTCGATCGACCGGTGGCTACTTGTTGATTGTTTTGTGGATACCTGTTGCACAAAGGGTCCGTGCTTCTTCCGTTACACGCACACGCTACGTACACCGTGAAGAAGAAGAAGTAGAAGGAGGTCTCCCAGGAGATCGAAGAATATCAAAATCTTCTTCCCAGGCATTATTTCGAGCACGATCTACCACAGAGTCGTTGGCTCTCTCGAAAAATAAACGAACGTGTTTGCACTCGAAATTCAGAATACATACGAGAGGCGGTTAATGAGACGTTAGAGAGTCTTGCGGAGGCACTCGTCCACCAAAGTTTATTTATAGAAGACTCAGAGTCGAGCAATCGAAACGCATCGCCTGGAGGACGAGGAGAAGAGACTCTCGGTTGTGATTCGCCTCGGAGCTGTTATGATACAGCCAGCTGGCTAGCCGAGCTTTTCACGTCGCGTAGCAGCGCAGCGTTCTCCCCCGATCCTCCGAAAAGACATCCCCGACCGGTATTCCGTGCCGGAACGTCGTTCCATTCCCAAGGATATCCTCAAATTAGACACTTCGGGAGCGTTCGGCGTATACATTATTCATGATTCCTCAACGGGGTTCGCATAAATTTTCTGCCAAGAGTTTTCGAAGCCTCCCGTGAGAGTGGAGGTGGAGAGCAGCTCGCGTTTACCTGTCGCCTGGGTGTCTTCGACCCGTTCCTCCGAGCTGGGCACGTGGTTCAACAAAATCATTAAAAGGAAGGAGGCTGTGGTGCGATCACGAGGTGACAGAGCCGGGCATGTTCGCGGGTGCAGCCGCCGATTTGCATTCCACGCGCAGGAGAACGACGCGATGCAACCTTAGAGAGACGATGGAAAAGTGGATCCGGTTTGGTAACGATAGGGTTGCTCGCGGTTTCGTGCCTCGTAACCGAAAACGTCCCTCGATCGCGATCGAGAGGCCGAGGAGGGAGCGCATTAAGGCCTCGGGGCTCTCTCGGCGCCCGGGTAGCTCTCTCTCTCTCTCTCTCGATCCTCTCCCTTTCGTTCTCTCAGCCCGTCTCTTCTCATCCCGTTGGACCCGTCATTAACCGGGGACCCTTCTCTTGGTGAAGCCATTACCCATTCAAATTACGCTTATCGGTGGGTCCTCTCTCGAGTACATGCACCTTTTAAGGTCCCAGAAAACGGACGCAGCCTGGCGAGAGGAGGGGAGCTGATGGGCCCGACACGAAAAAACGAGCAGAACACCAGAAATGGGGTATTAAGACTCAGCCAGTGTGTACAAATCGCCGCGATGTGCGTTATTGCTGTCCAATGGGCAGGAGGTCGGTGGACGGTGGTCGGTGGACAACTACCTGCAGATAACGCTCCATTTCTGCCCCTACGCATCCGCCATTTCTGTCTCTTATGAGTTATTCGACTCAGCGGACGCTGTATCTACGTCGCCTTCGAGCAAAGTGCTCTCTCGACCGCTCCCAATCCCCTATCCCCAACGTCCGGTCCCTCTTTCGATGGCCACTCGTTTCGGCCGAAGTGCTTCCAGCCTGACAAATGGACCTGGAACTTAGAAAAAGTCATTAGGGCATTTAGTCCAACCGGATATTTATCTCCATCAGGTAATTCGAATACCCGCCGCAGCCTCGACTACTCTCGTTTTGGTCCTGTAAAAATCAAGTTCGAGACAATTCCAATCGTCGATGATGAAGTTGAATTTAAATTGCATCCTTCCGTCCCCTACTGAGTTTGATGAAACCTGGACTACCAACGAAAATATTCATTATAAATATTTTGCCACGATCATCATTCATGTTCAGAGGTTAGACTCCTCTAATGTTGGACTCGCCAGGGTTTGTATCGTTTGCTACCTCAAGTTCGTGGCTAGCTAACTGCAACAGTACTTGTTAACAAATTCGTTTTTACTATCCCCCATCTCAATGAAAACACTAACTGTAACACTCTAGTCAAGTAACATGTAAAGTAAACCATGTGGTCGCTAATGACCTAGCTGTTAATGCGACCACATTAAAATAAACCCTAAATTACAGTAACTTCTCTATGAATCGGGAAGTTAATAATAATAATAATAATAATAGTTTCCCTTACATTTAAACATGCAATAGTTGTTACTTTGAAAATTGTATTTTATTTTATTTCCTAAAAGTTCTTCTTCTCATTTTTCTTACAGACGCAAATTCAAAATTAATCTTGAAAATGGTGCAAATCAGCACCGAAACGTCGATTTTTTTGATTATTAGCAAAATTGCTTATTGATTTATTTATCTTGTTTTCCTAATGATCGAACCGTAGCGCCGATTTGTATTTTATTTTATTTCCTAAAAGTTCTTTTTCTCATTTTTCTTACAGACGCAAATTCAAAATTGATCTTGAAAATGGTGCAAATCAGCACCGAAACGTCGATTTTTTTTATTATTAGCAAAATTGCTTGTTGATTTATTTATCTTGTTTTCCTAATGATCGAACCGTAGCGCCGATTCGTATTTTATTTTATTTCCTAAAAGTTCTTTTTCTCATTTTTCTTACAGACGCAATTTAAAAATTGATCTTGAAAATGGTGCAAATCAGCACCGAAACGTCGATTTTTTTTATTATTAGCAAAATTGCTTATTGATTTATTTATCTTGTTTTCCTAATGATCGAACCGTAGCGACGAAATCATTTAACAATTGTTATGAGCGATAATACGATCGATATAAACTATTTTATATTTTATATAAATAATAATAGTACTTGCTAACACCTCTTGTCAGTAATTAATCCAGAGTTGGAATACAAGTGAAGGTGGTCAAACTTTCGAGCGCAGTGTCAGTGATTCGAAGGTACTATCCAACAATGGCGAGGCCCATCTCTAGCCCTGAAGTAGAATTGAACTGATCTGTAGAACTGATGGAATGTAGCATAAACTGCTGTTGTTAGAAGAATGATTAAGGTATGCAAAGGAGCTCGGCCGAAGGTGAACGTGAAAAGTGCGATAACGATGGCTGCTTGTATTCGCTCCACCAAGACATGGGAACATAATAGATGAAATCCAGGTCTCAGGCGATTCATGGATCGGAACGATGCACACGCTGGATCAGGAATTGTTATGGCATACGGGTTTCTAAGGGCCCTCTAATCATTGCCCCCTTAACGGCGGCTGTTCGGGAATTCTAACAAGCGTGCGATGCATTTTAAAGGCCCCGTATTGGTTCGTTAAAGGTCTAACGAGGGGCGAATCGCATTGCAATAATTACTCCGTACATGGCAACGAATGTGCACCGCTTGTCGAAGCTTACGAGATGGATAGCGATCGATGTCCATTTGTAAAGTAGCGCTAATCCACTAATAAGCCGCGCGGCTGTATCGCGATTGTTTTCCACGCTGACTTCGTTCCTTTTCTCGGCTGGCCGACCGACTTCTGTCACATACGACGCTCACTTAATTGATCGAGTTGGGCTACTCTTACGTAAATAACAGCACTTCTGATACATTTTTTGCACTTGACGCCGGCACTATAAAGGAGACATTCCTTAACCGAACCTTATGAAGAGGAACGTAAAAAACGAACGCACTTCTCAGTTATAAAATTCGTTTGGTCGCTTTTGTATATTTCAACAAATCTGAACCAGCACGACATACTAGCGATAAAATTATGATCAAAGAGTTAAATAAATAGGACAATACTGTTTAGTAATTTTGTTCATTCATTGGACTATCGTTGTTCAATTATTGGAATGTAGTGTTCATTGACTGGTATTTTTTATATTTTTTATTTAACGTTTAATGAAGAAAAATAATAATAATTTCATTTTATTTGTGTTCAATCATTTTTGACAAATGAAGTATAGGGAGTCATTTAGCATATATGAGATTCCTTTATAATTCATACATTTTTTTTACATAAAATATCTTCTTGAACAATTTCTTCAATGTTCGTTCACTGGTGCAGTTACCCTACCCAGTTCCTAAGTCATGTGTTTGCAACACAGTTCCTTAGGATAAAAATACACTCACTGGTTTTACATACTGCGGAGTCTCTATCTTCTGTGCAACAATTTTTGGGAGATAAATAATATTAATTCTATTGGCGCACTGGTACGATCCTTTGCGACTACTAAGCAATTTTACAAATTGTTACACCAAATTTTTCTTCGACGTTTCAGTCTAAGTTTAGACCATTTTCAAGAATAGAATTTTGTTGTACTTGCATTCGTAAGAATTTACCAATGAATTAATGTACGGTTGACAAACAGCCAAGCCACTTGCAGCAAAGGCAAAAGACAAGAAAACAAAAAATTTATAAACTCACTTGCTTAGAGAAATTATTAATTTGAATTCTTAAGGGTTATGGAACAACGTTTTGGTTCCATGCAGGTGAACATTGCGAAAAGCCCAGCAACACTTCAGTTGTTGAAATATCAATAAAAAAATTGGTAATATATTAATTAACATTTAATATGCTTTTTGATAAGAAAATTATTAGGATTTATTTGTTGGAAAAACGATTCATTGTAAAACCCTCCTTTTTGGGAGATGTATGATGATTCATCAGATGATTCACTGAATGATGTTTCAACAAACTGCTGATGATTTACATCGATTGATGCTCTTCGTAGCTACCTTCAGGTTCCATGAAAGCATACCACCGCACAGTGGTCCAGAAGCCCGGTTTTTGTGGCTAAAATTCAATTTTTCAAGGTTAATGGATTAAAAAATTTGTTTTGCTATAAACTGATAACTCTTCGAAGCTACTAAATCCAAAATATTGATTTTAGGTAATTGTGTAATAAGATACAGCGTTTTAAAAACAAAATCATAAAATTGAACATTCTATTAAATACCACTTATAGGATATCAGAAAACAAGTTATAATTATAATTTTTCTTTCTAATCTAAATGCAATCATAAACATTTTTTAATGCATAAACAAATATTCCAAGTTTGTAACAATTTAAGCTTTAAAAAGGGTTTTAAAAAAATGCTTAAAAGTGCTAAACTTTGGACTTATTTTGTACGAAAGTTTAAACATTTGTTAAAAAGAATATGCAAAGTTTAGCTGCTCCCTCATGCAACTTTTTACTCTATATTAATTTTAATAAAGGCGTCCGAGGTATTTTTCTATAGATTATACTAATTTAAAAAAAATGGCATTAAGTATCTCAATGATATTGTTCTATGAAAATGATGAAACACATCGATTTACAAAATTTTTTAATCGGGCCACGAAATACCGCTCTCTAGATCGCCATAATAACCCTGTCGTAAAAAATGTTTAATGTTAGCTTCGTTATCAGCAACTCCCAAAACTCCCAATTTCCAACTTTCAGAAAATTATGACATTTTGAATCTTGGCCACAAAAACGGGGCTTCTGGACCACTGTGCACCGCTGATAATCTGATCTTGTTGGGATTCTCGTCCCAGGAGGGTAGAAGGAGAAGATAGTAACACACGACGATCTACGATAATCGAAGATTTATTGTTACAGTGAATACTATTGAATGTGTTGGAAGTTCGACGATCTTGCATCACTCGAATCTCCAGATTTGATTAGCGGCAGGTGTATTCGCTTAACGTGGCGGCGATACCACGTGGCCCGAATAATTATCGCGGCAGCAGCGCACTTACGGCGACGGACAAATAATTTTTCCATAGGCACCCCCGTGGCGTGCTCGTGGCCACCCGGTGCCAGTCATGGTTTTTGGTGGGGAGGCACGGGCCGCTGTTAACCTTCCTTCCCGCTACATGGGCCCCGGTGGAGAACAGTGTCTCTCAGCCGTGATCCTTCGGCAAACACTTCCGAAATTCGAGGGCAAGGACACCATATGGTGAAACGAGACGCGTCACTTCCGTGTGTGGAATGTTTTCTTTTCTTCGGGAAAGGACTGCCCCTTACTCAAGACGATACGATCCTTCGGCGGTCTCCTCGGTTCTCCTTTACTCTTTTTCGTCTTTGGAAATCTCTAGACTTTCTCTCCGTTTCAGAGCCACTCCGACTGGTTTGATCTCTCGATTTATCGACGACGTATCGACATTTTCGACATGCTTTCATAGCCATACCTCAAATCACTGCCAGCCAAGCCTGACGTTTGTTTGAATATTCGCCGTACTATGACCATTTTAAACGAACCCGAGGTTGGTTTATATAGTAAGAATTAGCAAGATTGACCCTTCGGTGACGATATCTGTGTACGGTGTTTACCCTGAAGAATATTTCAAAATTGATTATGTACGATCAGCCCTTTGCCGTATTTAAACGAGTCACGCTGGTGATGAAGATTTTAAACGAAGTCTAACAAATATGAATGTTACAACTAATCTCGAACTTGAGATTCTAATTGCATTAATAAAAGAAAAAATATATGAATGTTACGTCTTTCTTTTTAAATGAAATAAAATTTGACTCGTCTGTACCTAATCGATATTCAAGCATTCGAATAGACGTAGCCATTAGAAAAGTAAAAAATTTTCTTTTCTACGTCATTTTTGGAAATAAAGACGTTCTAATCGCCGTAACTGTAACTAAAATGATACAGCAAGAGGTTGATAGAGATTCTCAGAAATTGTTCGCTTCCTAAAATTGATAAGTAGCCACGGAGAGTGCCAGTGTCGAGGTGAGCTAACGTCGTACAAGAAGAAACTGACGTTAGAGAATGATACTGGTAGGACATTCCAATTCCAAAAAGCATCGATTACGCTGCCGCTGCTATGACGAAAGACTCAAGTTCGCCGAGCTGGCAGTCGCTAAATCAAGTGATCTTCTGGTTCATAACCGTTGGCCCAGAATCCCCGGTTCACATCTCCCGAGCAACGCCGGCGTCGTTTCACAAGTCGATCGGCCGTTCCGATAGAGCAGGTGTCTCGCCAATAATTACCGCGGAGTGGCGAGATCCTTAAAGGCTAACACCTTTCCGAAGCGTCGTTCGAAAGCTCCGGTGGGACGCAGGATTTTCTCGCGCGACGCTTCTAATGATACCTTTTTTGCGTGCCCGGTGAAACGCTGTTGGAGCGTGAAAGCAGGAAGTCGAGCAGGATTCCTCGAGCACTTCGGCAGGGGGTAGCCGTGGGTTGAGGGCCACTGGCACCGACACACTCGGCGGCATGAGAATTTTCCCACAGTCCCCACCACATGGCCTGCGGCCGACGCACACCCGCTCTCGCGACGTTGCCACACCTCTCTGCCCAGGCTGAGAGGCACTGTGTTGCCTGTGCTCGAGAACGAGGCAGGGAGAGTAAGCGAGAGAGAGAGAGAGAGAGAGAAAGAGAAAAAGAGAGAGAGAGAGAGGTTGAGAGAGCACAGCAACGCAGAGGGAGAAAGAAGGGTCGGTGGAAAGAGAGAGTGGGAGAGAGACAGAGATCTGAGAAAGGAAGGAGTGAATGAGGATCAGAGGGTGGGGAGAGGGGATGAGGGTGGATCAGTGACAGAGGAAAGGAGGAAAGGTGAGGCTGAGAAAGGAGTGCGTGCACGATTGGGAGATGGTACGGTAAATAGAGAAACAGAGACGGAATTCTGGCACGGAGAAAGGTGAAAGAAAAGAAACGTATGAGGATATTAAGATGGAACTCCTTTGTGCGATCGGAAATGGCAAAGGGATTTTCTTGGTCGCCACCGTCACGCTCAGAAAGCCACAATGTACAACCGAGAACGACCGGAAGCGTCCTGTCACCGTGCGTACTCGAACACGCTGTAATTTATCCCTCTGTGTTTACTCTAATTAAGTAAATAAATGAATGAACATCTGGCGGCGTTTCGAAGCGCCGCGATTGTGCAACGGTATTACGGAATCTGTATTCCGTCCAAAAGAAATGAAAGTTCGCTAAAACGTTTCATATGCTAAAAACTAAATATAAATTCTAATTTCGAAGGTATCGTTTTCTGTAGGACGCGGTGGTTCAATAGACCGTTTAGAATTTGAATTTATTTTCAACAGAATAACCCTCCGGTGTACAATCAAACCTGTGAAATCTATGAATTTAAGTACTGTTTTAATTCTCTATGAATTACCTCGGAATTCCTTAATTAATTCTGGTTTCACAGTTTTATGAAATACAACGGTAAACAATCGACGTAATGAGTATTTTTAACCTGCATACTGGCGGGTTAAAATGGTCCAGCGACTTTTGAAAATCGCTACGATTACAAGGGAGAGTTTTTGGTTTGCTAGATCTCCCGATTTCGCTAGGAAACGGTGGCGTTGAGTTACAGATCGGAAGGACGCTTCCTAGTTACTCGCGTAGGAAACAGAAGAATATCCTCGTGGTAAAGAAGCCAGGGCGGTGCGCCGTGTGTCAAAGGGTTTCCACCTTTTTTTCAACGTGAGAACGACGCTTCCCTTTTCCTTTTCTCCCGGCGGCGTATCCAGCGAAACAGGTCGAAATCCTTGAATTCCGCTAAAACGATCGGAACAGGTCTGCGAGTCACCCGGCACGAGAGCCAGCCGTCGTTCGATCTCCTTTTTTCTCTCTTGCCCCTACCTGGTTCGAAGCTCTCGATTCCGAAGGTGAATGAAATCATTCCAAGTACCCCGAACCACCGGCTAATTGCTAGCGCTTTACAGGATTCCCGAAATTCCAGTTCGAGTGTCCGACCTTGTTCCGCAGACGCGCGGTATCCTCTACGAAAAGGATCCTCGTTTCCCATCATTACGCGAACTGACTGAAAGCAACGAGAAACAGCCGTCCGGTTTTTGTGTGCGGTGGTGTTCATTAGGCAAAAATTACGGAATCGTGAACGTAATTGACCGTGTCTAGTTGAATTACAGTCTTTGACCTATAGCAGCGCAAGCAGCAAAGAGATATAGGAAACACACCGCGGTACTTTGAAAATTTCCAACACATTCGTTCAACGCAACTCGCTAATAACTCTGTAAACACGCTTCCTAGCGATTTGTCGTCGCAGTGTATACTGTTTAATGCCGCGTTTACTCCGGAAATAACGTGAAAATGCGAGGAAATTTACTCTTAGCGGTGTTATCTTAGAAAAACTTTTGTCGAAGAGCCACCCGAACCGACACAACGCGATACTTTGACTGTGCGCTCGCTAATAACTCGGTAAATACGCCTCTTAGTGATTCGTCGTCGCGGTGCAGGCTGTTTAATGCCGCATTTACTCTGTAAATTACGTCAAAATAGAAAAATTCACGTTGGAGAGACATCGAACTGACACAACGCGGTACTTTGACGCGGCTGAGGCGTCACATTGATCGTACGCTCGCTAATAACTAGGGTTGTAACTTTTCCGAAGCTTCGAAGTCTTCGAAGGAACGAAGGGAGCTTCGAAGTTTCGAAGTCTTCGTAGTCTTCGAAGTCTTCGTCGTCTTCGAAGTCTTCGTCGTCTTCGAAGTCTTCAAAGTATTCAAAGTCTTCGAAGTCTTCAAAGTCTTCAAAGTTTCGAAGTCTTCAAAGTCTTCAGTCTTCGAAATTTCGAAGTTTCGATGTTTCGAAGTCTTCGTAGTCTTCAAAGTCTTCGTAGTCTTCAAAGTCTTCGTAGTCTTCAAAGTCTTCGTAGTCTTCAAAGTCTCCGAAGTATTCAAAGTCTTCGAAGTCTTCAAAGTATTCAAAGTCTTCGAAGTCTTCAAAGTCTTCAAAGTTTCGAAGTCTTCAAAGTCTTCAAAGTTTCGAAATTTCTAAGCTTCGAAATTTGGCAATCTTATACCGTGTCACGATTTTGGATAAATATCCATCGCCTTCGAATTCCCAGAAAGCGAACCTTTGAAATTTCGAAGTTTCGAAGCTTCGAAGGTTCTGCAATCGAAGCTTCGAAATGTTCGACCTTCGAAGGAAAGTTACAGCCCTACTAATAACGGGAAGAACAAAGAGAGGGAGAGAGAACGAGGATGGAAGGCAAGGGCCGATATCCTAGCGGCGTTCGAACCGCCGAAAAAGATGTCTGAGAAAAGGAACAGAGTACGCAGAATTTATACCGGTGTTCCGCTCGTTACGGCCCTGCATCTGTAACGAAGTAACGGATACGTATCCTTCGTCGAATAGGGCCCCGGCTGCACACGCGCGCGCGTTCTCTCCGGGCCGCACGGATTCGCACGCACACGCGGCCCCCGATCGTTTCGATCTGGGGTGAGGCTCATGAACAATTGCAATTATGGGCCTTCGCCCGAGTTGATTTATAAGTGGAGTCATTCCCTCCTCGCCCGTCGCACCCACAACGCCGACCAGCAGCCCGCGTAATCTCCCGACGAGTTTGCTCCTTTCGTTTCGGCGACTGCGAACCTTCGCGGCTCGTCCGGTCTTCTGGCCTCGCACTCGATGTATGATTACATGCTGTTGATATTTTAGGGATTGGTCGCGTCATCGTAAGACCGTAAATAAAAAGAATATCGGTGTTGTGTATGGAAGCTTCCGGACCGACGCGTTGCTTATATCGTGTACAGACGCTATTTCTGTGATCAAACAGTTCTAACGAATTTTTTTACGGAATTTATAGAAATATATTCGTCATGTTTTTCCGAGTGAAACGAGCCCAAACACGACACAATTTCAAGCGTATTTACTCGTTTAACGTTCTCTGTTATCCGAACTAAATTCAATAGAACAATTACTCAAGTGGTGGAGTAACTTTTCAGCAGTTTGTACAGTAAATCTGTTTGTACATTCTATGATGTTCGGTCTCATTTTCATCAGGAAAATTTCATGAAAGAATTATCGAATAACAAAGCTTTGCGTTAGTGTTTTCTGATCGATACGTCTAACTGGGTATCGTATAACACTCTTCGACGATTCAGGTTCTTAGATCAGTTTAGGATTAGGGATTATCAATAACATTACTTTCCCTCTGAATATTGACCGAACTCTCAATCTTTGTCTTTTTTTGTCTGATAGAATCGGCCCCTAAAATATCTGTTACAGCTGCAGCATATTGGTTGAACACCCTGTATAAGTACCATCACAGCTCGTCTAGGGGTATAGTCCGCACGGCGAGAGTTGGCACGAGAACTTGTAGGTACCACGTGGTACTCCCTGTGCGTTAAGAGTGGGACTCGCCGTTCCCCCTGCACCCCACTGACGCGATTCTGTGCCAACTCTCGCCGTGCGGGCAATACTAACTGAATTCCAGGAAGAGCGGGATCGTCCCTTAGGGAAATAAGCCCTTGTTAATGGGGGGACGGGTACCCCTGCTTAAACACATACAACGTCACGAAGGGTGGCGATGAGTATTTATATGCATTCTTGCGAGCTGAGATTTTCTTGAAGATGATGACTCGAATTTTCGGGCCTGGGTTTATAGAAGAGGAATTTTTAATTCACATTCCATTGTGTTGATTCTGATACGTAAAGCGCGTTTACGTATAAACATAATTATTAAAGAATATTTTATTGATTTTAAATTCGATATTTAGGTTATGACGTTATTTTATAATGTGGTAATACTAACTTAATTGATGTAATAGAAACAGTAACTGATAACATTGTAATGCAAATGGACGGTGATCGTAGAAAAAATTATTACACAATTCGTGTAAATAAAATTGAAAACAACATTGACATGAATGAAACAAAAACGACATGGTATAAAAGTATCACAGCTAAGTTATTTTATTATTTTGCAACAGCGCGAATGAAAAAGATTCACAGCAAAGTAATATTGCACAAGTCACGTAAATAAAGGAAAAATTCTTATCGATCGAAAAATTGAAATATATATCCTTTTTACTAAAAAGGATCGAACCTGGCGCCGATATCATAATTATAATTTATATCACGTCAATAAACCTCAACATTGGCAGAAATAAAATCAAGATACCACGTTACAAAACCGTGTATCGTAGCTAACATTTTATTGTACATTTGCTTCTCACTGTTGCCAGCACGTATTTATACAAATTAGCAAAACTGCAAAAATAAAATAAATAAAGTTCGATACAGTATTTCAGACCACGAATTAAATTTGATATTTAGGTTATGACGTTATTTTATAAAGTGATAATACTAACTTAATTGATGCAACAAAAACAGTAACTGATAACATTGTAATGCAAATGGACGGCGAACATAGAAAAAATTATTACACAATTCGTGTGTAATAATAAAATTGAATAAAATTGAAAACAACATTGACATGAATGAAACAAAAACGACATGGTATAAAAGTATCACAGCTGAGTTATTTTATTATTTTGCAACAGCGCGAATGAAAAAGATTCACAGCAAAGTAATATTGCACAATTCACGTCGATAAACTTCAACATTGGCAGGAATAAAATCAAGATACCACATTATAAAAGCGTGTATCGTAGCTAACATTTTATTGTTATTTAGTAAGATTGCGAAGAAAAGAATATTACACAATGGGAGAATTGTGCAATTACCAGCGGACAATGGAAAGTCGATTAAATTTTTGTTACATGGGTGGCCAGGATCTTTTTAAATGGCTTCCTTTTTCGATCGCAATGAAAAAGTAAGAAACGAACGACGGGGACGCAGGAAGAACGCGAATATGATTCCGCGACGAATCGTCCCGCAAATACGTGGATTTTTTAAGGTAGTCGGGAAGGAGTCCCGCTATTGTCCTCTATCGATATTAACGGCAATCGATTCGCCCCGGGTCCGTGACGGCGCTCGTCTCCTGGCTTCTTGTTCCTCGTCGCTACCGCCTCAACATGAATAGCCGCAGTTTTTCATCTGGCTCCAGGAATTTCCTTTCTTGCCAGATAGCCGGGGAGAAAATGAAGCGCCAGTCGATATTACGTTGATTATCTAACGCTTTTTATCGAGCCATTTTACAAGCCTTTGTATGGCCATTTTTATTTTCACACCCGAGGCGCATCTCTTGAAACGTTCTGCGATGTTTGTTCACTTTTCTGAAAATAATTGCACGAAATATTCCACACGCTAGGTCGAATAAAAATGTTCTAAATCTATTTTAAGAAGTGAGAGTGGATGCATTTCCTCTTTTAACACCGACCGGTGATTACTGCATAATTTTGAAAAATATGTGCTTCATGGCTAAATACTTTGTCATGGAATCTTCAACAGTGTCGGCAATTTTCATTGTGAACTAACACAACCTTCAATAACGTCATTTAATACTTTCATTTAAGATTGTAAAATAAAAGAAAATTTCTATGCATTCTTTTGGTACAGTGCAATTATTGAAAATCCTATTAATAGGTTTCCGGTAGGTAAAGTGTTGATAAAGATTATTTTTCGCGATCGCAAATTGTTGTTAGACAAATAGAATCTGATGTTATCGGCGCCCAGGTTCGATCATGATTCTACAAACATAATTTGAATGATACTACAAACGTTGATTCGGGTTTGAATCTATTTATTGGTTTTAAAAATTTTTGACCACACGTTTGAGCAATTCCGAATGTTTGGAATAGATGAAAAGGAAAAAGGAAGGTGGTGTTTCGTCCTAGACCCGCTAGAGTGGAGTGCTAATAATTGTAAGATCTCAAATTTTGCTTATACACGGTGTCCCAAAATTGTCGAATAACCTTAAAAGGTTCCTTATGTCGTGTGAAGTAACATTTTCCTCAGTGATAAAAATTTTAATAAAAATGGTAATTTTCCTTATCGCGTTCCTTGCAAACTTATGCAAATGTAATTTTGCGTAGAAGCTCGTTCTACAAATAATAAATATATTGTTCCGAAGAACTAAAAAGCTTTCTTTACGACCATTTTACAAATAATGAGTAGGAAGTTTTACGACAAGTTCTGTCCCTTGATTGCGTTGTTAACACCTATCGGAGAGTCACGCGTGTAGATGCCTATTGACTTGCGCGCGTTTTAAGGAAATTGAATCGATGTCGAATCACGTGAAAACGTGCAAAATAATCGAACACTTTATGAACCTTGTAAAGAATTGACTCAATGGCAGCGAACAAACATGGAGAAAGCTGGTGTATACACGAATCGTGTTTCCGCAACGTGTACACGTAAAAGTGTAGGGTCCGACGTAAAAGTCGTGGCCTGGAAAGTACTATAATCTGGATTTTATGACCCAAAAGTCGCACGGTAGCGTGTAAACTTGCGAACCGGGGTCCCCTGTAATCCGGTAACTCAAGACGGGAAACCTCGTCGAAACTCCAGTTTCGAATCTCCACCGAAATTCGGACTGGAAGCCTCTCGGAATATTACCATCTGTTGCGTCGTGAAATCGGTTTCGGTAGCAATTTCAAGAAGAAAAAGACTCGTGCACCCCGATACGAATGCACCATGTAATTTAGATTCTGGTGGGCTCGACTCGGCCAATCATTTCGCGTGAAAGCGCGTGTAAAATAGCCGAAGATGCAAGTCACATTAGCGATACAATTACATCAAGTTACAAGGCCTTAAAGCCACTTAAATAAGATGACCGTATTTTTACATAGCTACCGCGCGTTGCTAATTTAAAAAGAAATCATCTGTTCGCAACGGAAAGGGGAGGCAGCACGAATTGAGGAGAAAAATGACTCTGTCAGTAGGGGATTAGCCACGCGACATTGTGGCGCATAAATTTTCTTTTCTATCCATCGTAAATTGGTTTAACAAAGAATGATGATGTTAGCGGCGCAATGGTTTGATCAAATTGTTACTCGAAAGCAATTTTGCAATTCATAAAAATTCAAATTTTGACGTGTCGGTCTATGTTTGCACCATTTTCAAGAAAATTAATAATTGGGTCTGTGAAATATTAGAAACGATCAAACAATAAAAATGTGTTAACGAATGAAACTGTTTAATAACAACTGCGTAATACTCATGTATCTTCGGTGTTTCATACCTAAGATTTACGCTCGGATGTTTAATCGTGTGAATAGTTTCCAACAACGTCCTCTGGTTTAAGTCAGCCTCTTTGTCGATTAACTAAGAGACCAAGTAACTTTGTCAAATTCAATTGCATGTTTTGTCAGGGCAGTGTGTTGTGTTGGATGTGAAAAGATGTTACGTTTATATTCTCTGATACGTTTTTCCAAGTGTCTCGAGGTTTGTCCAATATACACTTGACCACATCCATCACACGGAATTGCATATACTATATTGAATCTTTTTGATAATGGTATCTTATCTTTAATAGGCGGAATAAAGTTTTTCAATATCACATTACTTAAACGCAATTATTAATTCTTTTGAAAATGGTCTAAACATAGACCAAAACTCGAAATTTGAATTTTTATAAATTGCAAAATTGCTTTTGAGTAACTATTTAATCGAACCATTGCGTCGCTAACATCATTATTCATTGTAACGTATGCACAATAGAACTATATGTGTCAAGTGTCGTAGAAGGGGAAGGTAGAGTTAATTTTTTCTTCAATTTTTCTATAAATTGTAGATTCTCACTTTTGCCAGCACGTATTTATACAAATAATTACAATAACTTCCCTATGAATCGGGAAGTTAATTAGCAAACCTGCAATAATAAAATAAATAAAGTTCGATACAGTATTTCAGACCACGAATTAAATTTGATAATTAGGTTATGACGTTATTTTACAAAGTGGTAATACTAACTTAATTGATGCAATTAAAACAGTAACTGATAACATTGTAATGCAAATGGACGGCGATCGTAGAAAAAATTATTACACAATTCGTGTGAATAAAATTGAAAACAACATTGACACGAATAAAATAAAATCGACATGGTATAAAAGTATCACAGCTAAGTTATTTTATTATTTAGCAACAGCGCAAATAAAAAAGATTCACAGCAAAGTAATATTACACAAGTCACGTTAATAAACTTCAACATTGACAAAGATAAAATCAAGATACCACATTATAAAAGCGTGTATCGTAGCTAACATTTTATTGTACATTTGATTCTCACTGTTGCCAGCAGGAATTTATACAAATTAGCAAACCTGCAAAAATAAAATAAATAAAACTCGATACAGTATTTCAGACCACGAATTAAGGGATCGATTAGATTTTTTTCTACTCTATCGCGAATCGATGATCTCCTGCGTTTCATCTTAAACATATATTAGAACGCGCTAGCTAAAATCGACTACGAAATTGTTTCTTAGAACCGGCTAGAAACCGCGTTCCATTCTCCGGCAAGATAATGGCGCACGCGAAGAGGTCGCTTTACTTTTGCATCACTTTAATATTAATGTTACCCCCTTGTGCTGTATAATAACGTCGTGGCTGGCGTTGTACATATGTACACCGACTGCTCATAATTATTCCGACGAGCTTAAACAGTCCGAAGAATGCTGCACATGAGAAATAAAGTCGCTGGCAATTTTATAGATCGGTATGCAGGATAATTATTATTTATATTCTTATTTAATTCCGTTGCTGTTTCAGGAAACGTTTCTCACGTTTCCAGTCAGTTTTGTTAATATTTTTACCGACACTTAATTGTTAGTTCTAAACTTTATTGCGCGTACATTTTTTAGTAAAAATTTATCGTGGTAAAAGTTTCGGATAGTGTTTATTATTTCAAGAGTAGAGTTTCGTATAGTTTTATGCAAAATAAGGATGTTCTATCTAAATCGCAACAAACTGGAGTGAAATAGAAATTGATTCTCTTTCTTGATATGTTTAATAGGTTGAAAATAATGTGTATCTGTAAATTCTTCGGATGTTTTCACTGTTTCAAGTTACGCCCACTAATTTTTGCGATAAACGCATAAAATCCGCTGTCTAGTTATGAACGATGGAGGATGGAAGGATAGTTTTTGCTGGTCGCAGAACGAAATTCTAGCTCGCGTCAGCAGCGACGTGTGTTCTGCACGGTTCGCAAACGAGCCCGGGGATACATAGGAAGTTTAGATAACCGCTCTATCGAGCATAAATTATGCGCGCCATTAGAGTTGGTAACTATGGTTCATGGCGAGTATGCATCGCTGGACGGCAACTGATACCGATAGATAAAGGCGGAAGGAAAGTGGATGGGGAGGGTTCAAATCGCGAAACATTACCCGGATTTCCGTGTTCGGTTTTGCTTGAACATTGAACGCCATGCAGGACGTGCAGTACAAGCACGGCCACCGTTGCAACGTTAAAAAAGAACTGTTACCATAGTTTTACTTGAACATTATAGTTTATGGAAAATGGAAACCAGATGCGATCGAACTTTACGCGATGATGGTCTTTACTTCTTCGGTGCGAGTATTGTAAAAATGTTAGTGGAAGATAAGACTTGTCTGTGAAATCAATCAATTTTAATGTACCATGTCTAGTTCATACGTTGAGTTACTTGCGTATATTTCCTAGAGTGAATTAAATTTGAAAGTTTAGGGTCAAGTCGCACTAAAAGTGCTGAACTGCACCTGAAAAAACCAAAAATGTTTAATTTTTCTCAATATAATTCCTGTTGACTTTGAGAAAATGCCGAAAATCCAAGTTTAATAGTTCTCTGTACCTCGATCGTCAATTATTCATAACAATATATTAATGTTATCGGCGCCCTGTTTCGATCAATTGGTCGACTAATTTAAACTATCCAAGTTTAATGTTAGGAATCCATTGATTCAAAAGTTATGCGTGTGTAAAATTGAGCGATTTCAAGCGTTTTGGAACAGGTATCTACGTTATACAGCGGCTTCCTAACACGAATACTTGGATTTTCGACATTCTCTCGCCAAAATCTAGAATCCAGAGCATTGTAGAGGATTACATTTTAACAAGTTAACTATTTCCGGTCTCCAGAGATGAAGTTTATTCGAGATTTTTCGCTTCCAGTCGATTTATAAGAAACACAATCTCGCTGCAACTGACAGTTTCATCCTTCGCTGTCGACGTTCCGCAGCTCGAGGTTTTTGCCCTTTCGTCGAAGTCAGTTTCCGAGCATATCGAACTCGGCAGCGCACTCCGAAGTCATATTATTCGCTCGACTTGCAAATACCCGGCGTCATGCTACGTCGATCTTCTCGATCACCTAGCCCGCTTTTTCCTATTCGCTGATTCCTACAAACGCTCCGGGATGCAAAGGCAGTTTTCGTTTTAATTAAAGCCCATCTTGTTTTTGCATCAGCGCTCGGGAATTTTTCTCGAACATATTTCCTCGGCTGAACAGTTAGGATTTTGTTCCGGCGGACACGGTGTTAGATTTGTGCCGTTTGTTTGCTCACCTTCTGTGCACGCAACGCGAACGATAGAAGTCGATCGGTGTACTCGGAGTCATCGATTTCACGGCTATCGAGTCTCTATCGCTTTATCTTCGCTCGTTTTTCTTACGACTGTCTACCCATATCCCGCCTTTCCTTCCATTCGAGCATAAATTCAACGAACAGTAAACCCTCCTCCATCTGTAGATTCACTTTAATATAACAATCCCCCCTTTTTTCCTTCTGCCGAAGAACATACAAGCCGTACACGGAATTGTGCCGGGGTAATGAGTTCTCTTTACGACCGTAACGATCATCAATATAATCGAAATGGTAGGGGGAGATCGCGAGGCTCTCCTTCGTGTTTCTGCCTTCGTGATTCTCTGTTTGTCTTTCAATTCTTCCCTTTTGATAGCAGATCACGTCTAAATCATGTTCCACAGCTCAGTCGTAAAGCGATACGCTGCTCCGCTACGAATCCTGGACCATAAAGTAATTTCCTTCGAAGCTATAAGCTTTATCAAGGGACATTTTATTGAACCCTGAACCGATTTTAATCCACTGAATCTGGCTCGCATTGTTAAACATGTCAATCGTAATTTGTCTAATTCGAAGCCCTCGAAATGGTAACTTTAGTTCAATCCGAAATCTTTTATCCTTCAAAAGATTTATTAACCTTTAACACTCTAATGGTGACTCTGAGGCACCATTAAAAATTGCTGTACCATTATTCAAAATATTGTATACATTATTAAATAAATGGTATCTAATCAATTACTAAACAGTTAGCTATTGTATGAGGTATTATACCAATACCATATCCATACAATTTTTAAAATCATAGGAAATGGAAATATTCCAGGTAGGAAAAAATGTTGAATTTTTAGTCAAAGTAGCTCAGAGTGCAAAGGGTTAATTACCCGAATATATGCGTTACGATTTACTATACAGACCACTGAGTTCGATTAGTTCGCATAAACGAGGTTCCACTGTATCGTGAATGATACGAGTAAATATGATCCAGGATGTGTCGTGCTTGGGCTCATTTTAAGCAGAAGAACGTCACGAATATGCTGGTCAAAGTTTTATAAAATAATCATACGCTGGGGTCGTTTACTCGTTTACTCGTTTTCTAGCATGATTCTAAAGAAATGTATTTTTGTTACAGGTTTCCGTGGCGAGCAGTGCGAGGAGAACATCGACGATTGTCCAGGGAATCTTTGCCAGAACGGCGCGACTTGCGTGGACAGGGTGAACGAGTATTCTTGTCTCTGCCCTCCGTCGTACACGGGCACGCAGTGCGAGCTGGATGTGGACGAATGTTCCATGAGACCGTCGGTGTGTCACAACGGTGCCACATGCACGAACTCTCCCGGAAGTTACTCCTGCATTTGCGTGAACGGCTGGACTGGGCCGGATTGCAGCGTGAACATCGACGATTGCGCTGGCGCTGCTTGCTTCAACGGCGCTACCTGCATCGACAGAGTTGGCAGCTTTTATTGTCAGTGCACCTACGGAAAGACTGGTGAGTACTCCACCAACATGCTGATCGTCCATCACCAGCGAGAAACTTGTAGGAACTAGGGCTGTACCTTTTCCGAAGCTTCGAAGTCTTCGTAATAAAGGTTAAGTTCTTCTCGATCGAAAATTAGTAATAAAATAAATTGAATGATATCGGCGCTAGGTACGATTATTTTTAGAAAAACAACAAGTGTGCAATTATTTAAGCATGTTTCTAACGTTTCGATCCCTAAAAATGATCGTACCTAGCGCCGATATCATTCAATTTATTTTTTTATTTCGAAGTCTTCGATGCAACAAAGGGAACTTAGAAGTTTCGAAGTCTATGAATTCTTCGAAGTTTCGTAGCTTCATAGTCTTCCAAGTGCTAAAAATTTGAAGGTCTTCGAAACGTATGAAGTTGTAATTTATGAGTTTCATACCATGTCACGATTTTTGATAAATTGAAAAGAACGAAGGTTTGAAATTAGAAATTCTTATTAGACATTCTCATCGCCTTCGAATTTTCTGAAATTGAAGTTTCGAAGTTTCGAAGATTCAAAGTTTCGAAGTCTTCGAAGAAATGAAGGAAACTTCGAAATCTTCGATCTTCGAAGGAAAATTGCAGCCCTAGTATGGACCACGTGGTATCCCTACTCGTCATCGGTAATTGGCCAAAACCTAAGCGTAAAGCGCCTCCTAGAGATCAATATTATCGTCAATACATTGCACAATAATTGATATTGTACAATATTGAACGTCTGTAAGTCAAATTTAAAGATTGCGCAGTATATTGTCACAGTCAATCAAAAAGAGTTTCGTTTTGATTGTTAGAATGTATCGAGGTGTATCAGAGCTTACCTGCTTTATGGAATATCAAGAGTAAAGAGTACAGCATCAAAATAAAAAATTAACGATACGAAACGTCTAAGTTCATCAAATAATGTACCATCTAGTCGCAGAAATTTTTGAAAATCAGTTGGTTCATTCGTTCTTAGATCACTTAACAAATTTTTATGAGTGTACTCATTTCTTTTTTTAAAACATTCCTTATCCACCTGTGCTTGTTTTTCTGTTTCTTTTTTAAAGCTATAACTAACACAACTTGCTATCTTTTTATTACACATGGTAACCGCAGTTGTTATCAGTCGTGCACTAACTTATTGGGCAGTAATATTGTCTCGTGTAGGTGAGCCAGCAATATTATTGTGCAGTATATTGTGCTGTTTTAAAGTGCGTTCAAATACTTTCGTGGTTCACTGTACATATGCGTACATACTCATCGATAATGTTTCCATCGTTCTCGAATCGATTACTCTCGTTGCTCGCCTTGAAAGCTATACGAGCAGGCGAAATTATATTTTTCGTTCCTCCGAAGAAGTAATTGCAAATTGCTCCTTTCCCTCGAAGACCAAATTCAGTGGTAATTGTCAATGCACAGTCGTTACCATAACCGACCGATACTTGGCTCGAGTTCGATTTCTGGCAGAAGGTTGCTTGTTTTGTTGTACTCTTTGCAGATAGTCGTTCAGTAATTAAGGAACATTTTGATACGGCATAGTTTACATTATTGGGCAAACGTGAATTTAATTTGAGATGTGGATCTTTACGTAAATTGAGTTTGTTCACGCAAATTGGAATACAGGCATGCTTCAATCTTATCTTTACTTCTATCAATTCAGTTTGAAAAGATCTGCAATCTAGCTAAAAAAATAAAATTTAGAAACGCGTTTTACAAGCTCTGAATACTAACATAAATTTCTGTTTTTCCATGCAAACATACATACTAAAAATAACGTAACAGTAAAATTATTAGACGCATGAAAACCATATTAATTATTAGTAGATTACGGATTTTATGCATTTATGACAAAAATGAGTAAGTTTAATAAACATTAGACGAATTTAATGCTATCGTTATATCTCGTTCAATCTATTAAACATTTAAAAAAAGAAATTATATTTTTATATCTGCCTAGTTTGTTGCTATTCAGGTAGAAAGTTTTTATTTCGCATAAAAATCTACTATCTAATAGTTAGACTTCGGATTTCGTGCATTTATAACAGAATTGGGAAATTTCCAACAATGAACAAACTCAATGTATTTAAAATCGTTAACAATGCGAAAGTGGTTTTACCAATTTGATCACCCACTGTACCACGAGCAGTGTTGGGCAATAAATAAATTTATTTAATTTATTTGGATATTCAAATAAAACGCAGAAATAATTATTTGTTATTTGAGCAAGTCTAAATGAATTAATTTAAAATAATAAAGTTAATTGTTATTTACAAATACAATTTTCAATTATTATTTGTATTAACAAATAATAAATTAAATTGTATTTTCATTCATTAATCCGCCCTCCGGACGAGCCCGAACACTGGTACACTGATTTCCACCTCAATCCAAATAATAAATAAACTTTTATTTGCAAATAAGAAATAATAAATAGATTATTTATGGAATTATTTAAATATCTTTAATTTAAATAACAAGTTTAGTTATTAACAATTGCAAAATGATCTCGGCGCTACGGTTCGATCACTAAACTACTTTAAGCAATTTTGCTAATTATAAATTAATTCGACGTTTCGGTTCTAGTTTGAACCATTTTCAAGAAATTAATTGAAATTGCGTCTGTAATCAAAATATTTTAAATAAGACATACAATTTTCAAATTTCAAAGAACAAAAAGAAACTATTTTTTTTTAAGAAAACTAATAAATGTTTAAAGTACAGGAAAACAATTTTAGTTATAGTTTAGTTATTATTTAAAAAATAAAATCACACGTTTATTTATTATTTAAAATAAAATTTGCCCAACACTGATCACGAGTTGTTTGCAATTCTCCTTTTGCACCGAAAGATTCAGAAAAAGTTTGAACCAACAAGGCGAGAGCGCGCGTTTCAGCGAATCGCGTCGATTAGCGTGGCAGGGACCACGTCCGATAACAAGGTTGCGGCTCGAGCCCGTGTCGGTGTTATGCGTCGCGAGTGCATCGACAGGCAAGTGCATCTGCACGTGCAACAATATGACGCAGCTTCCCCGCGGACGCGTGCAGCCCTCCCCCGGAATCCCGGGATTCCGCAGGCAGGAGCCTAGCCTTACCGAGTGGCGACCTTGAGGACTGAAAACGAGTTTCTGTCCTTACTTTCCTACCCGAGGCCGAAGGAGACGGTTTTCAGATCGATCGTTCCGACAGCGATCGCCAAATACAGGCATCCTTCTTCTGTCCCGGCATTATTGCGATTCCTGCGGTGCCCCGGACCCGACCGACAACGACTTTTTCCAGATCGTAAGCTCGGGAAATCTTTAAATGAAGGAATTCGCGCCGCGGCAGCTTGCGGCGCTGCTCGCGGGCGGATTCCTGCGGAGACTTCAACGCGTGGTATGCCGTGTTCGAACGATCTTGAATCCGAAACTTTTAACCCTTGCGCGTCGTTCGCGAAATTCATATTTAACTTCCAACATTTTTTCGCTTCCTACACATTCTTGAAGAAGTTTTATGCAACTTCGTTGGAGCCTTCCAAGTCCTGGGCAGATTCAACCCTCATCCCTCCTTCATTTTCGCAACTTAAATCATCAAATGAAATGAAACGATAAATAACTAACTTTGCTAATTATTTTTATTGAGTATACGATAACAAATATTTACACAGTGTTTGCATTTTTCCTTGGATTTGTTGTGGCACAATTTTTGTCAGTGCCTCATAGTTAGACTGCGGATCTTCATGCAAGATAAAAATATTCTGCATTGATTGTGGAAAGCAGGAATAAAATAAAAATTGATTTCATCCCGTAGTGACTTTGTTACGTTGAAAACAACATTACAATATTCTTGAATGTTTTTAATCTATTATCGTTTTATATTTCACCCAACTAGTTTCTTCGTAAACGCATAAAGATCTGCAATCTACTCGCAGTAGTTTGTCATACACAGATTTAGCATGGGTTAATTTTTGAAGATTGTTTAAACTGTAAACTCCAAGAATGCATTTAGTACCACGTGGAACGTCCTGATAGAGTTCCCAAACTTTCACAAAGAAAGTATAACGCCGATTGGATAGTAGCGGTGTACAATTCCCTTACTTGAAACCAAGTTCCAACAATGGCCATAGGTTAACGGATTTACAATACGCACGTAGGCATAATGATGGTATCTCGAGGCCGTTTCTTGTACGTACGAACGCGGTTACAGTTAGTCGCGGGTGTAATCGCGCATCTGCGTGCTTGTTTACTCTAGTTTATATACGAACATCCAAGACATCGTTCCGTTATTAAGAACCGTGCGCTAAGAATGTACAAATTCTTAACGCTTCTGTTTTAATTCATAAACACCGGATGTTATTGCAAATTTTCTTCACGTAGAAATTACTATTATCTCGTCGTAATTAACATTAATCGCATAATTATATAATTTATAAAATTATATAACAGTAAAATTACACAGATTGCTAGTCTCCCTATTTCAACATAATATCAACAATTATATAGAGAAAGAATAAATTTCTTAACAAACGATTTTGTACACAGCTACGTTAATTAGAATTCCTTAACAAATGAAAAATTTTATTACTTTATTTACTGCTTAAATATTCACAACGGCAGAACGGAATTTTCTAAAATGAATAATATTCGCGTTAAATTAAGTTGATGCATTTTAAAGTAGTGAAGAGTTAAAACTTTTCAATTTTACTGCGAACAATTCCCTACTATTTTAAGTGTTTTATTTGAAATTTACTTCAAAGGACAGTTCCACGACTGCTACTTATTTTAAACAATTTTGTTTATTAATTATATTAAATATGACTTTCAAACTTCGTTGTAATTTATATCTATTTTTAACTAAAAAAATAGGAAATTAAATCAATACAGGAAGAACCAAATACATATAAGAATCCGTTTTCCTTTACATTTTTTCATCTCTGATGTCGAGTCCCACTCAAGAAAGGAGTTAAAGAGAACTCAACGTGTTACTTTCAATTCATTGAGACGATTAAAAAAAAGGGGAAGCTTCAGGTGTGACTTCAGAAAATGTTCTATCGTATACCGACTCACATTTTGTGAAATGTCCAGAGGAAGCAATTACCTCGATAGAAAAATTGATTTCTGAACAACCGTCTACCACGACGAGGAAATTCCGCGAATTCCTCGGATGTCGTCGCGAAGTTCGCTGCAGGGAGCAATTAGACCGGCTCGGGCCGCGTAAGCTCGGCTCGGTATTCCGAGTAATTTACTGAATGCGAATGTCGATCGTGGATCGACGAGCCCGAGTCGCTGGGATTTGTCACCGTTCTCTGTCCCGGCTCTTCTACGATTCTCTCGAGCGCGACGTTTCTGGCTAGGTTGCGCGAGCTAGCGATACAGGCCTTAATGATGTCCATCTTTGGCGGTTGCCGCCTTGTTTGGCATTTGACGATCGACACTTTCGTCCTAGAAACGCACGCAATCCAAACCGTCTCCTTCAGAATTATAACCGTCCGCTTCGTTGCGCGGAGTTTTCGTTCACCTAGGAAACAATCAAACGAGAAACTCTTCGCTTTTCCAGGACTACTCTGCCATCTCGACGACGCCTGCACGTCGAACCCCTGTCACGAGGGTGCGATCTGCGACACCAGTCCCATTAATGGGTCGTTCACATGCTCGTGCGCGACCGGATACAAGGGGGTGGACTGCTCGGAGGACATCGACGAATGCGAGCAGGGTGAGTACTCATTTATTTTCACTAACAGACTGCGGATCTTTATCTATATAATAAAAATGAAATGCTGTTCGTTGGTCACGACATCGCGTAAGAACGGCTGGACCGATTTGGCTAATTTTTTTTCTAAATGTTCGTTGTAGTCCGAATCATGTTTTTACAGTACAAAGAATTGGAAAAGTTGCTCGGAAACATGAAAATTTGGGAAAAACTAAAAGTGTTTTTTGAATCATATTTCAATACAACAAAAAAACGAACGTCGCAGCTTTTAATCAATATTTCAATAGGAATTTATATTATCCATATTTACTGTCTTCACATATATCCTATAGCTTTTCACAAATTCACAAAATGATCACAACCAAATTTATTAAAATGTGGACAGAACAACGTCGGTCAGGTTAGCTACTCCAAAATAAAAAAATGTTCGCATCGATTGCGGATCACAGGAGCCAAATAAAAATTGCATGCTCCTTTTAATTATCCTATTAATTTGAAATTAATACATTGATGCCTTTAAACAGTTCTAACATGTCCGTTGCTTTAAATCGTACGTACACATTTTTGTTATAAATTCATAAAATCCGCAGTCTAGTTATTAGGGTAAACTGTACGGGCACTGCAGTAGTTAGCACTTTTGATTTAAACGCCAAATATTAAGAATTCCTGGTATAGAAAATGTTTTTTCTTGCTTTCTATTTATATTTCGAAATAACGAAATACGACTGTTAACAAATGTCCCAATGACTATTATTTGTCTTACGATTCAGATTCGCTGAATATATTTTATAATAAAAGATTTATGACTTGTAAAATTGTTTGATTTTGCTGAAAAATTAGCTTTTAATAACAGAAAACTAAGCTCGTTTAAACGTTTCGAAAAAAGATAAATGATTTTTAGAATAATTGTACAGCTTACCCTATAGCCTGTTGATCACTTCAGAGTTTTTCATATTCTCTATAGTATACAGGCATCGAAGGGTTAATGTTTAAATTAAATGTTGCTTAGAATGGATTGCAGAGTTCTGTTTCCTTAAATTCAACCGTTCTTTCGCCACTGTTATTAATTGTGTAATTATTGTTTATATAAAGTCCGCTTTATATTATATGTATAAATACCTTCGGTTGTGAGCGTAAATACACTCACTAATAAGTGTATCCTGCAACCTGTTGATCACTTCAGAGTTTTTCATATTCTCTATAGTATACAGGCATCGAAGGGTTAATGTTTAAATTAAATGTTGCTTAGAATGGATTGTAGAGTTCCATTTCCTTAAATTCAACCGTTCTTTCGCTACTGTTTTAATTGTGTAATTATTTTTTATATAAAGTCCGCTTTATATTATATGTATAAATGTATAAATATCTTCGGTTGTGAGCGTAAATACACTCGCTAATAAGTATATCCGAGCTAATAAAAAGAACAATTTTTTTAAAGAAGCAAAAAGAAGATATTGAAAGCAATCGAAGAAATTCACATTTACCACCGTGTCACAATTGGATGTAGTACAGATGCAATCTTACTACTCCATAAATACCGTAGCTGTGTTACTAAATTAATGTCCGGTATAACGTCTTGAAAGCAATTTTGCCTCGAAACAAATTCGCGCCAACGCCTCGCGATGCCTCATCGGAGATGGTTATTAATGATTCTGCTCGGCCGCTTGATGATTTGTCTCATTTTACTCGACGATGATTTCGCGCATGAGCGGACCGTAGAAGTATATCGCTGAGATGCTACCTTATCGATTTTATCGCACTAGATCATGGTTATATACATAAATTATGGTCGTAATAAATCATGATCTTATACGGAGCACGACGTTAAAAAGGCTCGGAAGGTTTAATAAAAATTATATTCAATTTTCATTATGCGGCATTGTATTAATATTTAAACGATATAGAGCCTAACGAATTTATTAACGCATTGCTTACCAGCGATTTTTTCATAAGTTACGAAGTAATATGATTTAATTATTTCTCTTGGGATTATTGTTAGAAAAAAGATTTCGATGTAGAATAGCGATTCAAAATCCTAACAGAATAAAATCAGATCCAGTTGATTAATACTGCGAACCAAATTGTTAAAATGAACTATCAAAATTATACGACAGATTAAAGAAATTGGATTACGGATACTTCATCGTCGATGCAGATTTTTTTAGTTTCACTGAGACGATTCTTCTTTGATGTGTTTGAATATTCGGTTTCGGAGATCGAGAACAGCTGATAGTTATTAGATTAATGTTCACAATCGTGCGAGGAAGCCCCCACGGTTCGGGCAAATTGAAATCCCACGCGTGGTATATCGTCGGCCGGGAACCGATCGATCGCGATCGATTAACTCGGTTCTGAACGCGGTTCATTCATTCTGCGTGCCTCCATCTTGTTACCTCCTTCCCGTTATTGCAGTTGTCGCCGAGCGTGATTGATCCATCATGAACGGGGAATTCGTGATCGTTACGTTGTGGCAATCCTGTTTGAATACATCCGACTGCAAAATGATGTATCTTCGATTGCGAGTGCGAAAATATGCAACTCATTCAGGTCGTATGCGATACCGCCTGATGCGTTTATTATCAGAATATTGCATTATATCAATTCCATCAGAGAATTACATGTACTTCAACCAAGATACCATTCTTCCCACAATTCGTTTAAACCTAACTAATTTACTACTTCTAAAGAAACACACTAAATTGTACATTAAATTTGATAAATATCAACACTATTTATTATTTTACAAAAAAGTATTTTAATGCGTTAGTAATTTCAACAAGTTGATGGTAATATGACGACGCAATTAAATTCTTTAAATCAATTTCATATTTTATCTTATTCCTTTTGAAAGATAAAATAAATATATTAAGGTGTAGATACATTATCAGTAATTTATTAAAATTATTAAAGGAAAAAACATAGCTGTTTATCGATAGGAACACTGTTAAATACTTTAAACTTTTCAATTCCATATTTCACTTTATTTCTTCTGATAGATAAAAAAGATATATAACAGTGTAGATACATTATCAGTAATTTATTAAAATTATTAAAGGAAGAAACGTAACTGTTTATCGATAGGAACACCGTTAAATACTTTAAACTCTTCAACTCCATATTTCACTTTATTTCTTCTGGTAGATAAAAAAGATATATAACAGTGTAGATACATTATCAGTAATTTATTAAAATTATTAAAGGAAGAAACGTAACTCTTTATGTATCGTAACTGTTTATCGATAGGAACGCCATTAAATACTTTAAACTTTTCAATTCCAGATTTCACTTTATTTTTTCTGATAGATAAAAAAAACAGTGTAGATACATTATCAGGAATTTATTAAAATTATTAAAGGAAGAAACGTAACTGTTTATCGATAGGAACACCATTAAATACTTTAAACTTTTCAATTCCATATTTCACTTTATTTCATGTGATAGATAAAAAATATATATGAGAGTGTAGATACATTATCAGTAATTTATTAAAATTATTAATGGAAGGAACGTAATTCTGTTTGGTTTTAGTTATAATCTATACAGTGAAAATTTTTATCAATAACAAGTTGATAAAATATCGAACAATTTGAGGCGCAGAAATATATCGCAGTGGAATCCCGACGTTTAAAATTTTATGGTGTTTTTCGATAGCAAGGCGAGGAGGCTGCTCTCGAGAAAGAGCATCAGTTCTCCCCAAAAAGTTCAGATCTCTCGTTCGCGATCTCGTTCTCAAAGCATTCCACTCGAACACCTGTAGGGTGCACTGCACCTTAATAAGTATCCGACATCTTCTTCTTATTTCCATTTCGTATCTGCGGGCAAACTTGTCATTCGTAGGCCCTCTCGGCCTTCCCCCCTCCCCTCCGAGGATGAGTTACCCCGATGCACGGCCTGCGATTGGAAGGCTCGATACGATGCATCGAGCAAGTCCCTGCTGCCAGAACAGCGACGATTATTAATAATTCCACCAGGGTAATTGATGGTCCGCCGGGGATTTATGTTTCGAACTGAGCGTTACACGGCGATATCGATCGATCGACAGTTGTCTCGGGTGGATTTCGTCGGGGTCCTTTGAATCGCATCGGAACACGCTCGGGCTGACTGTACGCATTAGAATTAAATATGCGTTTTACCAGGAACTCCACAATCCTAAACGAGACACAGAAGTATCAAAGTGTACAGACACTTGATCTTGATGCGAAGACTAATTTCGTGGCAAAACCTTGTTGTTGTTAACAATTTTTATATCAAATTTCTATCATTGTATTGTCGACATTGTCCTGATTAACACGAGTCCAAACACGACACAATTCGGATTATGGTTACTCGTTTAATTCACGATGCAGTAGGACCTCGATTATCCGAACTGACAGTGGAACAGATTCAATCCTTACTGTTTATAATATATATTATTGTTTATCTATGAAACTGGATAATACAGAATGTAGATAGCATTGGTTCGGGTAACGGAGGTTCCACAGAATCGTTAATTAAACAAACGAATGTGATCCGAATTATGCCGTGTTCGATGTGACAGATACGATAGTGAAAGTTTCCTAAAGAAAAAGTCAAAAGCATCGTAGTACCTATATGTTTAAAAGATTTTAATAAATTTTGATTTACTTCTTTAAACTTGTACAATTTCTCAATTTCTTGATAATAAACCGAGCGGTTCCATGTCGACGGGAAGAAAGTGTCGGCGCCCATGGAAATTCCACGGGGTCAAGGTAAATCAGAAGCGTCGGAAATCGACACGCGTTTTGCGCGAAACGGTAGAAATTTAGCGTTCGTTCCGCATAGGCACGCGGGTAATGGGTTTGCAATTAACTAGCTGGACGGTCAGTAGTTCCTATTTAATTAATAGTCCTGCGTAGGATCGGGCCCAGCATGGGGCCCACACACCTCGACGATTTTCTTCATACTCGTTGGCTCCTCGGCGGTTTATCGCTGCGCACTATCAGTCGGAATTCGATTTATGATATTGCAGTACACCGGAGCTCGCTGTCAATCTACGGCGGGGCATCGTTGACATGGAAATAAGTAGAAAACGCCGGCGCAGTCGTGCTCGATCACCCGTGAACCAGGAAAAATGGTAATGGTCATGGTAACGAGAGAAAAGGAAGGATGGAATCACCGTTAACGCAAAAGGAAATCGATCCGGGACTCTGTTGCGCTGCGAAGAACGGAAAAACTTCACCCCGAGATCCTTTTTTCTTTCTTTATTTAATCCTCCACTTTAATATCGGCGGTCTGCTTCTTGCGAAACTCGTAATGGAGTTGGTCGGAGCTCGTGCTCGATACTTCTAGCACATGGCAATATGCCAATTTTCATTTCTTAGAACCGCGTACGAGGCGTCTCACATAAAGAAAATATTGCTTAGATAGGAATTATCCTTAACAGTGTTTCAATTCCTCCGGATTATTTTCATTCCGCTTTCCAACGAGCGAGGCATCTGCCTCGCCACTCCCTGTTCGGTGTCGGCAATTACATATTAACCCTTTGCAATAGTTACGTATTTCTCGATCGTAAATCTATATAATAAAAATGAAATGCTGTTCGTTGGTCACGACATCACGTGAGAACGGCTGGACCGATTTGGCTAATTTTTTTTGTTAAATGTTCGTTGTAGTCCGAATCAGGATCTTAGAGTACAAAAAATTGGAAAAGTTGCCCAGAAACATGAAAATTCGGGAAAAACTAGAAGTGCTTTTTGAATCATATTTCAATATAACAAAAAAATGAACGTCGCAGCTTTTAATCAATATTTCAATAGGAATTTACATTAACCACGTCTGTTTGCTATAATGATCACTGCGAAATACGTTTTGTTCTCATTTTTACTTTGTTTACGTATATCCTACAGCTTTTCACAAATTCACAAAATGATCACAATCAAATTTATTGAAATTTGGACACGACAACGTCTGTCAGGTCAGCTAGTTTTTAATATAAACCAAATATATGTTCTCGGCGCACCGTTTCGATCAATAATAAAAGCAAAGGAACTCAGTCGTTAATTGTACTTCTGAAACTTCTCTTTACACTTAGGAAGTATGGTTCTTTAGAAGATTATTTACAGTTTTATTAACTTTGCGAAATACCCAATATATATTTTTTTATTAAGGCAATTAGAATCTCAAGTTCGAGATTATTTTGAAATTTCTTGTGTACGTCAATGAGTTCAATGTTGTCCAACGATTTGTTAAACATTTTCACCTCGCTGGGGCCCCAAATGAGACCCAAGGTATGCATGCATCTGTCACTTGATACATAACGTGATACATTGATAAATAACGAAGCCGAAATCGCAATTTTTTTGTTCTTCATTTTCGTCTTATATCATCGTTAAGAACCAACCCTTAAATTTTCTCCCACCTGTAGTCGAACACCCTGTATGATAAACTCTGATCGAAGAAACAAAAGGGAGTTCTTGATGTCCTCCACTTTGGTGTTACAATTTTTACAGAACGTAGAGATCTGCGCAAACGTACGAACGAGTATAGTATGTTCCATATAATTCCGGTGGAATAAGATCGAGAAGAAGTGAAAATAAAGCTCACACGAAGATAAGAGCGAAACAAAGTAGCGTCTCTGAAATGTGCGCGAGCTGGGAAAAAGGAAAACATTGATACCACCAGAAGGAGCACTGGGAAACAGAGCCGAGTAAACCCTTTCATTCGCTTGATAATAAATACGCGCCGCCTGCCGTAGGTGAGCGCACCGGTTAATACGTTTCGTTCCAGACAAAGACACTTCATTAATAATCAGAAACACTTCTTTTGTATCGCGTTCGCGGCCCGACTGGCTCCTCTTGCTCTCGGTCTCTCGTGAACGGTGAGATGGACTCTCGTACGCATTCTCTCTCGCATTAGTAACTCGTGTTCCCTTGGCGCGTTAATCAACCACGCTCGGGAATTAATTGGATATCGGGGGCGAACGTTACCGATCGAGAAAAGACACTGTTTAGATCATCCTGGTCATTAGAGCCAAGTAACAACCGGCCATCCATTCGTTCTCTCGATTTCGTTAGACACCTCGTACGCTAATTTACCAAACACTCAACGGTACTGGACGACTGATAGGAGGGAATCTGTTAATTACGGAAATTTAGGCGATCCCCATTTGTGTGGTAACGAGTTCTTCATTGGTTGTAAAAAAATTCTAATTTTTTAAACAGTAGCAACCCGTTTAACTCTTCATGTTTTTACACAATTCAAATTTTGCTTGTTAAAAAATTCATTCCTAAGTTACATACCTAAAACATAGACTGCGGATTTCTGTCGAATTTATGTTCAAAATAAATAATGCGTTTTCGACTTAGTAGAACTATCAATATTAATTAATTGCTGTTTCCTACAATCGATACAGAACAATTTCATAGAAATCATAAAGAAGTATAATCTCACCTGCACCATAACTAATGTGGCCAGATCAGGGGAATCGACTAAGATAGAGGAGAATACATGTTTTATTGTCACAAAACGATTTTTTTTATTGATATGATGGGGCACTTCCCTTATCGAATTAAACTTTTGTGCAGCTCAAAATATGCTCATATAAGGTCAAATAATGATTGCATTCAATTTCCCCATAGTCCGTTCATGAAGCCAGAATCTAGAGCAAGTCCAGAGCCAATTTTAGTTCAGCTAGTTAGACGAGATGGCGTTTAGTCTAAACTGTCAACGTGGAATCATAATAACAAAAATATAAAGGGCTTGAATCTATTCGAATCCATTAATAGCAATAAAGATATTATAAATGAATTATATGTTCTCGGCGCACAGTTTCGATTAAAAATAAAGCAAAAACAAAGCAAATTAGCAATATTTAAATGTAACTCAACGTTTCGATCCAGGTGTGGATTATTTTCAAGAGCAATTGCGTTTGCTAAGTGTAAAGAAAAGTTTTAAAAATAATGACTGTGTTCCATGCTGGTCTACATTGAACTGAAGCAACTAATTGTAGACCAGCATGGACCTCAGTCATTATTTTTAAAACTTTTCTTTACACTTAGCAATCGCAATTGCTTTTGAAAATGATCCACACCTGGATCGAAACGTTGAGTTACATTTAAATATTGCTAATTTGCTTTGTCTTTGCTTTATTTTTGATCGAAACTGTGCGCCGAGAACATATAATTGATTTATATTAAAATGTACGATCGAGAAACGCGTAACTATAATAAAGATATTGGTAAAAAAAGAAAAAAACGTAGAATCATATCAAAACTGAAGCGTTAGACTGATACAAATGTATCTTTATCAGTGTTGCCAAACTTTTTTTCTGTGCGGAGATTGGTGACACTGACAATACCCTAGATTTGGTGTGCCTACCCCCTTGACATGGTCGAAAATATTTCCAAAAGTGAACTAGATGAATTATATTATACCGAAGGGTGCTACCACGCCTAACGTGTTTCAGTCACGGTAAAACAGTCGGCCCAATTGAAACTCACGCGTATCAAACCATGAGAGCGCTTAGGTTCTCGCGTGCCCTTTTTTCGCGCCGGAGCCGCGTTTTAATCCCCGAAAAAATTGACGGGTTGCCGTGAATAGTCCTCGGGATAGTTCTCTCCGGGAGAAAGCGTTCCGAGAGTCCTGGACTGAACTCCCCTGCACGAGATTTCAGCCGTTAAAGTTTTTTATAGCCGCATAATGAATTAAGGATCCCAGTTTTTCTGGACCCCGTTCGAGAACCCGTTCCCTTCGGCTGGTAGACAGTACCCGTGTGTCATGCTTCGAACGCGAGGATTGTAATTAGGAAGACATTACTCAAAGAGAGCCTTTTCCCCCCGGGGACCAGAACGATTCTTCCTGGCTGTTTTCTCTTCTTTTTCTTACGCTCGCCTGATGGCCCTCGGGCGCGTTTTTGGGGGCGTTGAGACCACGCTCCTGGACAAAGTCATCGGGCAATTTAGCAAGAATTTGATTTTACGATCAATACCATTCGATATATTACAATGACGAAGACATCGGTCAGGATTCATGAATATCCAATTGTATACTAATCGCCTCAGAGTAATGAAGACTAATAGAGTAATAAAGCAATGGCTCATTAGCGGCGATTTTAGAGGGATAAATCATTATCGATTGAAACAATTATTTAAAATATTCGATAATGAATATTATGAATACGTATGTATGTAAATAATATTTGTAAATAATACTTTTAACCCTTTGCACACGGTTGTCCCCTCTGAGGCACCACTACAAATTGTTGTAACGTTATTCAAAATAAATATATTGTTTGCATTATTCAATATACCGATATATAATCTATTACTAAACATTTAGGTATTATAGCAATTTCGTATAGATAAAATTTCAAAAATCATAGAGAATGGAAGTATTCTAGATCAGAAGAAATGTTTAATTTTCTAGTTAAAATGACTCCGAGTCCGACATTCTCCTCCTCTTCCGCTGGCAGTCGCGTCTAATTTCAGTGGGACCTAGATTATGAATAAAATGAATATAATATATATAAAATTATGAATAAAACAATTACTTCATTCAATAATGATTAAACCCTTAAGATGCGATTTTAAACCGAATAGGCAAATATTGACTTGCACCACTTCTACATTAGATGGCTCGAATATAAAATAACCTTTATATTCATTTAAATATCAATGTGGATTTTGAATTTGTTCATAGTGCAGAACCGATATTTAAAATTTGCGCCGTCCGAGAACGCAAACCTGGGATTCATTACTTTTTTGCGGGGCAGGGTGTTTTTTTTTAGAACGGCATCGAATTTATCCAGCGGGATTTCTGCACGATCATAATCCATCAGCGGGTCGATTTTCCAGCAGCCCTGTTCCAGTTTAAGATTTTGAATACCGGCCGAGTGATTAGTCGAAGCTCACGCCCTCCCCATCTCATTTATCCCACTCCTTTGTTTCTCTTTGCGGCCTTTCGGTGGTACCAGTCATTAAATCCGGGGGAACGTCGACTTTCTTCCTGCTCATCTCTGCTCTCTACCCACCATCCTCCGTCTTCCTCTATCTTGGAACGATTGCTAGCGACCTTCTCCGATGTTATGGCCCGATAAACGCGACAGCTCTTCTTGCCGTCGGCATTGAAATCGCCGCGGAGTAGCTCACCGATCGGCCGACGCTTGTAATTATCGGTCGGATCGATGACGCTTCCGAGATCGTTCAACCCCGGGCGCTGTTTTCTAATATTTTCGATTACTTCTTCATCTCCGTCCTCGAAATAAAAACGTCCGTTTATTATCTCGGTGTGGCCCTCGGGGGCTCCGTTCGCTACCCCCTCGCGTGCTCGGCATAATAATTCGAGCGGTTTATAGCTCGTGGCAAAACCAAAGAGAACTTGCTCGTATTCCGCGTTCGTTTAATCGAGATAATCCGGGGTCCGAAGTCGCCCTCGAGATCGCGGATTACTCCCGATAATTCCTTAATTACCGTGCCGAGTCTCGTCCGCTTGCTACCGATCGAATTTGCATTAGGGGATCGTAATATCGAGCTCTCTCTTCGGCGAATAACGCTAACTCGTTTAATTGATATTTTAACGAATCCGGAAGATAAGCGCGCCGCACTTGTTAATTAACCGTTCGTTTCTTTTCACCCGGGACCCCTCGGCCGTGCGCGACTTAAAAGATCCCGAGGACTCCTCTTTTTGTGGACGCTCGTCTTGTTAATCCTTGTACTATATTGCTACAGTTCGCGCTAAAATTACATTCGAAATCATAGTTCGATATTCACATTCAATATTATCAAATATCATTTATTCACTTGTGCGAACCTGAAAAATTGCTACAACTTTACGTAATCATAACTCCGGCCAAAATTGTTGCATCGATATCGTTAAACAATGATTTCAAAGCGTGAAACCTCTAGTTTCAGAGTCTCTGTTAAAAATTTTTGCTACGTTGTTTTTTTATAAAGTTATAGCGAGATGAAGACAACGTTAACGGTTAAAATTTTATACAACTTTGTAACATCACACGGGGTTAAATAAATTTTTTTGATAAATCGCGATAATATCGTTTGGAAGGGCTGTCTTTTCTGTATAAAATTTGTAGTTGTTGATTAGTGTGCGATTTTTTTTATTCCAGTTATTCAACATTGAAGTAAATGTTGGCCTTTTAACTTTAACTGGCTCCAGATAGTGCAAAAATTATCGTGGGATCTTGTGCAAAAAAGGAATAGTAAGAGCGTAGTGCAAAAAGTGTAGTTGAAACTATTTTTCACGAAATGAATAGTCAAGCTGTTGTAGTTCTTTGTCAGCAATATTATATTCGTCCATAACTATTTCACTAAATATAGCTATACAATCAACGTCGAATGTGAATTATATTTGAAAAAATTGTTTAAAAATATTATTTATTATTCGAATAAAGAATTCAGATATTGCTGTTTCGGATAATTGAAATTTTATATTTGATTTGTCTAGAAATACACTTTCTAGTAATTACTGTAATTATGTAAGTCGCAATTCGTTCCCGACTCAATAACTAAAAGTAAATACGTAAGAAATTAACTCAACAAACGAATTCGCATTGCATACATTTTGAAGGTATTATTATCACAAACGCGCGATGATCTAGCAGTCTATTCGAAAACGAAAAAGGAAGACGCGCCGAGAGATCTTTCCAAGAAGCAAAAATCTCGGCTACGATCTCAGTTGCACGACGGGCATATTAAAAAGAGGAGAATCGAAAAAGTGGTTTCGCGACACGCTTTCATTTCGCTGTTACAAATTATGACGTCTGGACGGTGTCACCTTCGCGGGAGAATTTCAGGACCCAACAAGATGGCCGATGTAACTCAACACCGGACGGTCGCGGTCGACCCGGTTTGCGGTGGTCCTTCGCTGCAAATGGACCGACGTTTTCAGGAATCCGGCGTAAATATTTATAAGTCCCGAGGGACCGAGGGAAATTTCTTCTTCCTCCATGCCGCGATTCGCCTTCGTCGGACGAATTGCAAGAAAGAGCAACGAAATACGCGCGAGACAACCTTATCTCCTCGGACAGGCATCCCTCGCGGGAACAACGACGAATAAATTGCTGCGTTCCGTGAAATTAGCCGAGTCTGCTTTTCCTTTGTGGGAACAAGACTCGAAAAACTACGTTGCCACGAAAACGGACTTTCTGGCGCTCTCGGAGCTGAATAAAATTGCAATTAACGTCATCTGGAGACACGAGGTCCCAAATGAACGGTCTGTTTTGTCCGCGGACTGCTTGAGTCGTCCATCGGGACACTCAATGACTCGAACATGACGTTTTTCAGCGGTATCATTCGGTTTCGCGGGATGGATGGAGACGTGCCACGTGTTTACGTATCTACAAGGTGTATGAATAGCAATAGTTGCTGTAGAATTAAATTCAAGGTCAAAAGATCATAAGGTTTTTCATAGCGTCTTATTTTACTTCTCTTAAAAAATTATGATAAACTGTTTCCATGATCAAACTGATCTTGTTTGTATTGTATTTTCGACATATTTCACGTGTCAAACGTATCAACTCCATCTAACCGGGAGATAAAAATATCAAGGAAAAATTCTTATCGATCGGAAATTGAAATATAAAGTATAATTATGATATCGGCGCCAGGTTCGATCACTTTTAGAAACCAACAAATGTGCAAATTCAATATTTAAGCTTCTCAACGTTTCGTATAATTTTGATATTTTGTATAATATTTGATAAAAATATAATAGAAATAAAATCACCTATAACTTTGTAAAAATCTATTGAATTCTAACCGAAGGTGTTTTCTACGCTTTTTATCCCTGTGATGAATTTTGACCTTGAATTTCGTCTTCTAAAAAGTATCTTCTTAAAAGTACAAAGTGTGAAAAAATTTGTACAAAATTTGAAAATAGTCCTAGGATGATAATTTATCCTGTTTCTATTGGCTCCGATCAGATAGACGATCGAGCACGAAATCCGAAGTCGGTCGGATCGAGCCGTTCCATAAAAGTGTCAATGAGTCCAGGATGCCCTCGGGTGGAGCCGTCAATAAGACAGCGAATTTCCTCTTATATTAAATTTCTCGTTTTTTCTGGAACATAACGGGCTTCGTGTGAGTTCCGCAAGTTCGCTGATTGCGTGCCAACGCGACGCGGCGCGACGAGTAACGAAATCCCTGTTCCTCGGGCTTCCTCGCTTCCTCATCCTTCGTTTTCGTGGCGAAGTTGACTTGAGGCCGGATCCTCGTCGAAGGAGCACGAGCGGTTCCACCGTTCGCTACCTGCCGGCTAAACAAAGACCCATTGTTACACCGAAATTTGACAACGTTGCCCTGACAATGGTAAACCGATACGAGCACAGGCAGTTCGTATACCTGGCCGGGACGCCCTGCATACCTGCAGGCACCACCTTGGAAATCCGGGGCTACCGCTGGATATTACCAATGGGACGCATTCGACTGTATCCTCTTGCCTAGGAATCGGCTTCCATCGATTTTTCTACGACTATCGACGACCCTCTACATTCTCGAATCATGAAAATTCGTATGGCAACGTAGGACACCTGCATCTTCACCGAATATATTGGGTTGGGAAGAAAGTTCGTAGCGTTTCGAAATTAGGAATCGAAGATAAAATTAAGGTCTTCGTTCATATGTTCATTCAGTAACACGAGAAGTTACCTCGAAGATGGCAAAAAATAATAGAACAGAATGGAAAATATGCATACCTGCAGCCACCACCTTGGAAATCCGGGGCTACCGCTGGATATTACCAATGGGACGCATTCGACTGTATCCTCTTGCCTAGGAATCGGCTTCCATCGATTTTTCTACGACCATCGACGACCCTCTACATTCTCGAATCATGAAAATTCGTATGGCAACGTAGGACACCTGCAACTTCACCGAATATATTGGGTTGGAAAGAAAGTTCGTAGCGTTTCGAAATTAAGAACCGAAGATAAAATGAAGGTCTTTATTTATATGTTCATTCAGTAACACGAGAAGTTACCTCGAAGATGGCAAAAAGTAATAGAACAGAATGGAAAATACGTTATTGAATGAATCTATGAATAAATATCTGAATTTTAACTTCCAATTTTAATTTACAAAACTTACGAACTTTCGTTCCAACCCAATACTAGCTATACACTCATTATTATGTTTTATCTTTTAACACGTTGACAGCCACGGTACTTCTCAGGATTCCGGTGTGAAAAGCCAATTTAATTTAATCATACTATGTATCAATTTAATCATACGTTGTATGATTATATTTTCTGTTCATTTATGAATAAGTTGCCTGTTCGTGTAAGCCAACCTTGATTTTTTGTTCTCTTCCCTGAGGCTATCTATTCATGTTTACACTGATATACTATGAATTTCATCGTAGCTGCACAAATATGGCAAGTAAACGAACTACGAGATAACTCGTAGGCAATAACGCAAACTACGAGTTATCTCGTAGTTGGCAGTCAACGTGTTAAACATATTTTTCGTACCTTTTGTAGGAACGATTCTCTTTCGTCTGTAACGCAGCAGTTGTTCATTTCATTTAATTGTCAGAAACTAGGCAAATAAGAGACGAATTTCATACACTGGGTCAAAACAGACCCAGTCACCGTTGACGGAAAGGTAGAAAAGGTTGACGCTTTTTAAACATAGATGCATCAATGCACAGATATACTGTGGGTAAGAGAAGTATTGTATCTTATTATACGATTTTAATTTTTTTGTCAAAATTTTGTCAAAACTTGCAATTCATCTAAATTGTAGCAAAAATACTAAAAGTTGCATTTTACAACTTTTTTATGTGGGCCAATATTGAAAATTTCAATAGAAAAGCTGTAAAATGCAACTTTTAGTATTTTTGCTACAATTCCGATGAATTGCAATTTTTGACAAAATTTTGTTTCGCATCCTGTGGCAAACTAATTGCTCTAGCTTCCCCAAAAAATTCAAATCGTATAATACGATATTTAAAAAGTTATCGCCTTTTTAAGAATGTGCCAATACTTTTTTACCCACTGTAAGTAGATTTGAAATGCACTGTGATGTATCGCTACAGTCTTAATTCTTCTAATTTGTATTGTGACATTAAAAACAGACCAATGGATTACTAATTAAATTAGACATATGAAATATTATTTTTGCAACAAGAGTCTCGGTTATTCAAACTTCTAAATCTCCAAGAGCTCTCTTCACAGTGGTTACTCTTCGTTCTCCAAGGAAATCCACAGTACCTCGACCTCTGACGTTTCGAATAGTTGAGGAATCCAAACAGAGGAATGGAAACACTTGGAAACGTTGGTACTGCAAAACAGGATGCTGTTCTTAATAAGATTTTGACCGGAAACAGAGGCTTCGGGAGCGCTCTTTGTCCGATACGAGGCGTCTCCCTGAGAGTGGCACCGTGGTACCGGCATCTAATTAAACGCTAAATTGTTATTTTAAGTTTAATAACAACCATAATGATCTCGCGGCTCGAGCCCGTGCTCTGTTATTATCAAGATTGCATATTTTCTGGTAGATTAAGTTCCCTAAGAGCGGCCCGGCCCGGCTCGGCCCGCAAGAAACGCGAGACGAGATCGAGCGAGATCAGCCCCAGCGCGGCGACTACCGACCATACGAAACTCGCAAACTGCGCCTTCGAGGGAATACGATTGATCGATTATCCGCGATATTACGTGCATCGATGCGCCTCGAGTATTACGGAACCTGCGAAGAGCGGCGCGAGTTGGCCGCCGGGTAATTCGTGCTCGGAAATTTCTGATAGCAAGACACGTCGGTGGTCTCGAATAGGAACAATCGCGATCATGCGAGTCGGGAAATTCGGTAGCTCAACCGGACTATTGTTTCGATTATTCCGATTGAAATCCAATTTTTTTATTCGAACGAGTCCATTTTTATCAGAAAAATACATAGTATACTGTACTAAATCAATAGTTATTATTAGACTACGTTTATGTAAATACATGTTTATGTAAATACACATTTCATATTACCACGTGCATATGCACATATATATTACATATTTTTTAAATATAATTTCACTAAATTTTGCTGGGATTTGTTTAACTCGAATATTCTACAGCAAAAATTTTGGTGAAATTAAAGAGGTTCGACTATTCTCTTGTCTTGACATCCGAAAATAGTAAAATCATGATTTCACAATCTTGATTTTGGTTTCCGCGAATAGGTAGTTGAAGATCTTGATGAAGATGCAATAGCTCCGAATGTGTTGCAACAGACACAAAGTTGCACAAAATTTGCCGTTTGTAAAAGTACGTAAGTAAAGAGCGCTATACACCCCGGCTAATGGTCTCTCTCTCACTCTTTGTAACCCGCGCCGCCATTGTGGGCTTCAACACTTCGTTCAAGCCGCGCAGTATATACAGGGTGTCCCAAAACTACCCTAGGAGCCGAAAATGGGAGTTTCCTTCGGTCATTTGAAGCAACATTTTCCTTCACAAAAATGGTGTTCGTGACTTTGTTTAGGTGTTATTAACGAAAAACACGGACCAATCAGAGCGCGGCTACAGCGGATTGATTCTGAGTCGCAGAGTCGGACTCCATTCGGTATAGCTGCGCTCTGATTGGTCTGTGTTTTTCGTTAATAACTTCTAAACAAAGTCACGGACACCATTTTTGTAATGGAAAATGTTGCTTCAAATGACCGAAAGAAACTCCCATTTTCGGCTCCCAGGGTAGTTTTGGAACACCCTGTATGTGTATATGACTATGGGCAACCGACGTGACATGTTTGTTTTGCTCTTCTTATACAAATCCACCTTTTCTAAAACGTAAAAGAAAGTGTATCTTTTATTACTAAATTGTAGACGCGTTATTTTTAATAATCATAGTGTCCAAAAATGATCGTATAAATTGAACCCAGCTGAAAGTTGCTGAAGAGACTTCCATTCGATCTTCAATTTCCCGAAGATCGGGATGAAGAGGGGATGTCCTTGAGGATCCCCGGACAACCGACATCCCAGCCGATTCGTCATCTGTTGGTCGCCTCGCCGCTCGATTGCGAACACGACGGAGCAATGCGTTTCTTGTTCGCCCCCTGGCTGCCCCGTAACACACATACAACCCCTCGACCGTCTTTTCTACCCGGTTTCGTTTCTTTCAGCGGGTTCTTCCACGCAGCGGTCAAACGTCGCGCGCGGCGACAGCAATTACCTGGCCGGGGTCGGAAAAACAGTCGGCGAATTACACGAGGCCGGTATGCGAGCGTGCCACGGGCTGCGCCGACGACGACGACGACGACGACGACGACGACGCCACTTTATAAACGGCCCCGGCAAGCTGCTCTGTCGTTGCCCTTAGAAAAGTTCATAAATATCGCGGATAATTGTACGCGTTGTCCTGGGAACGCGCCCGCGGCTCGCTTACTTACCCGTTTCCTCTTCCTGTATCTTTCTCCTTCGTACTCCCCTGTACACCCTTTTTCACCTTCCATCGAATAACGAATAAATCAGGTTGTCCATTTTTATTAAGTGGGTAACATCAATGAAATTTCTTGCGTGTAGTATGATACGTAGTACAATATAGTACGCAAAACCGAAATGTTATTGCCACGCGAGAATTTATCTAGGGAAATGTAAACTTTCGAGCCCTATGAGAGAAAATGATAGAGGAATCACACGGGACATGTGTTTGAAAAACTGAATGAAATATTTTCCTGTCACAATTATCTCGTTAATATAAGATTTTGTTGCAATTTGAAACAGAGGATAAATTAAAAAAATGTTTAAACATTGATTACTTTTTACCTATTAAAAGTTGTCTCATTCGACATTATTATTTAAATCACAAATTTCTGAAATCTCGATTGAGGGTTTGTGTATTATAGAGAGACTATATTATACAGGGTTGGTATACAGGACGCGTAGAGGTCATATCAAGGTCATCCTCCTACAAACATACTTTTAACCCCATGCCTTACAATATCGTGTCGGACTCGTGATGCAGGTTCTGAACAGTGTCTAATAAACATGTATGCTATTAATTTCCTTCAAATCGAAATAAAATTCCATTTTGGTTTTGTTAATCTACAGCTATTGGGGAACATATATATATATATATATATATATATATATATATATATATATATATATAAAGTTTCTCCTTTTTTAAGAAATTAAGAATTACAAAAAATGTTTTAATCACTGAAATCATAAATTAAATCGAAAGACAAGGGGTTAACGTCATGCCTCTCTTGATACTCTGAATAATAACAGTCATAATAACAGTCATGAAAATCGAAGTAGTAATATCGTGACCCACCCTATGTAATGTTTCCAATTATTTTCCAAATTCCCAATTACGCGAGCCCTGCCATGGAACGCGTGTAACTGGTTTGAAACCCGACATTTTCGGGGAGTTTGAAAGCCCTTAATGAAACGCTCATTTCACGAGCGACAAGCAGCCGGACAGCTGTCAGCGGTAATTATCTTATTGCAATTAACGCGAATCGCATAGCTCAGGGAAAAGAGAATCGGAGTCCCCGCGACTCGGATTCTTGGCCAAGAGAGGCAATCCTCCAGGAGAGAGAGCATGGTACCCGTGGAATCCGTACGCGGCAACGCTTCCTTCTTATGGTCGCCCATAGCTCGAGCTTCTTCCCCTTCTTTCCCTAATGGCAGCTTCTTCGAAAAAGTGCGCCGACTTGGCCAATTAAGGTGCACTAGCTCTTGTGTATTTGTCGTCCGTCCCACGGGGGATGCACCTGCGTGCAGGACTTTGATTCTTGCACGGCTATTAATTATTATGCGCCACGCGTTCGCCGCTGTTCGCAGCAGCTTTAATTATCGGCCCTTTCATGATCTAGCGTCCTACGGTCGCGTGAACAATTCCCGCAGGAGTGCGGGACCTTATTTCCCTGGTGGCTGTCTCTACCAAGTGGGTCATAGTCCCGATCATGGCTTTTGTCTAACAATGTTCGTGGTTCAAATTCTTACCTCCGCCCTCAATCTTGCAACTTTTTTTTTATTAGAAAATCCCATATGAGATTTATTTCAACATAATACATTGTTGCAGAAAATAAAACTGAATATACATAGTGATATGACAAAACATGAAAACAATAATACATAACAGATAAACCGCTTAAACCTTAAGGCCCCGACTTTTAAGAAATTAAAGCATACAGCGACAAGCCCTGATATAGAGTTTGGCTATTATCAGTGAAACATTCATAGGAATCTTGCAACTTACCGCCCATTTCGCAAGAATCATTATATCGTTGATCATTTGTGGACTGCGGAACTTCATGCAAAATAAAAATTGTCTTAATAGTCTTTTTACGTTGCAAACAACATAATATTCTTAGATTTTTTAAATATTTTTCAACTGTTTTATATTTCACCCAATTCATTTCTTCATAAATGTGTCAAAATTAATTATACAATTATTGTAACTTAATGGGCACCATGCATGACCGCAGTACTTATACTTTTAAACGATCGTCGATTGATGAAATCAACTTATGCTTTAATATATTAGGTTGTCGCAAAAGTTTCTTTCGCAATGCGTACACTTAGTATCGTTACATCACACAAGTATTAGGTCAGGTAAACCCAGACCTAACCCAGTCCGGTTCATTACCAAATACTTAATGAAAAATTAATAAACAGATGATCATGTTGTTCGTATATACTTCTGCGATGTAACAATATTAAATGTACGATTTTCGAAAGAAACTTCTTAACATTTTGTGAACGGTATCGAAAAATTGAACTTCAAAATGTTTCTTTAAAAAATGTAAAGCGTCGTTCACCCGGTCGTTCGTCCTTTCAATATATATAATTAATTATTACCTGAAGTTGTATTGTCAAGCTTAAAAGAAAATCTACAATCCATTCTGTCAACATGTAACATTATATTATTTTTTTATCTCGATTCGCGTTGTAGATAATGATCGTTTTGGACAATGGTGTAATAAATAAACATTTCATAAGACTGTTTGTTCATTCTGCACAGGATCCCCATGCGAACACGACGGCATCTGCGTAAACACGCCCGGCTCGTTCGCCTGCAACTGCACGCAAGGATTCACCGGACCAAGATGCGAAACGAACGTGAACGAGTGCGAATCTCATCCCTGCCAGAACGACGGCTCCTGCTTGGACGACCCTGGGACCTTCCGATGTGTCTGCATGCCTGGTAAGTGAACGCTTCATTTTATTTTTCGGCATCGAGGATTTCTAATTCCGTGTCGATGAATTTGACGACACTTCGGATTAACACTAAACCTACCCAAAAGTGTTGATATTCTTCGGCCAGTAAAAATATCTTGAAAACCGCGGATTCGCAGCGGATTGTGAACAAGCCTGGGACTCGGCGTGCAATTAATCTGGACCGCGGCGCACGCTTCCTCTCGGAGAAAGTAAATTCTCGTCACCTGTGGCGGCAGTTATTTATGACGTAAGAGGAGAGTTCTTTACGAGCGCGCGGGCTCCATAAAAAGACAGATAAGTACGTGAAGCAACGAAAGCCGGCGCGGCGCGGCGGAAAAATCGTCGGTATCAAAAAGCGAAACAATTCCTGCGCGTAGTTGCCGAGGTACCGGCAATTAGCGGGCGATCTCGAGTTTCCCATCTGCCGGAGAATTCGCGATCAAAGCCCCAGCGTCCCGAACGCGAGGAGGGATTTTCGTGGAAAATCCATTCGCGCGTACGTAGAGAGGCGGCAAGGATCAAGATTGAGCTCGCACGATAGAGGAACCCGCGGGACTCTGGGCTAACTTCTCTCGCATGGTCCTCTCCGGTGTCGCCGGTAAATTCTTCCGAGATGACAGGGCCACGGTTTGCATTATCTGATGCTGGGGGCCCGCGGAAAGATGCCGGCCGGCAACTCGTTTGCTCTTTTAACGCGGCTGGTGCGCACCTCGGCCACGCGCGTAAGTCAGCCTTAATTGTTTCGAGCCACGTAAGCCGAGTCCTTCCTTTCCTGTGCCTAGCGAGCCGTTTAAGGGCCTGGCATTAAGCCCCGCCGAGAGAGAGAGAGATCCTGCCGATCGATAATCGATATAATCGACGGAGAGTGACCTGTACGTCCGATATCGCCAGGAATCGCGTAAACGCCTCCTCCGTGCCGAACGAGTAGGCTGCGGCTCGAAGGTGTGCTGGCAGGTATTGCGGGGTTAGATAATTGTGTGTGGGAAGCTACGCTTGCGGACATTTAGAGAAAACTGCTCCGCGTATAATCCCGAATACTTTGAACGCTGCCTTAGCTCTTCTAACTTTTTTTTTTTATAGAAAATCTCAAACGAGATTTATTTCAACATGATGAAGAATACAATGCGAAAATTACAAATTGATGAAAAATAAATTTTTACACTGTAGAAAATTGAAAGTACAAAGACATTATGATGAAAATATGATAACAACACAGTACATATTTTACACATTTATACTTTATCCAGTATATACTACACTAAATCAAATTTGTAGTTTACATTTTCTCAAAAACTTAAAAGTCGGGCAATCAACATTTCCAAACTTAGGGGCAATTGAAGCTTAATTTTATGCAACTGCTGAATTAGTTCATATCGCTGTAAATCAAAGAGGCTACATTGCCAAACGATATGATTGATATTCGGGTCACCAATGATTCTTACACGAAGTAGAGACGCATTAAGACTGTAATGATCGGCTCTGCACCGGTTGATAGTTACAATAAATTCTCTTGAGAGACGTTCATTTTTAAACCATGGCTTAGACCTTCCAGTATGATATCGATTGAAAAATATTTTCCCTTTCATCAAACCTTGCTCTTTTATAATCTTTTTGGTTTGTATATGCGCATTTCTCTTGAACTTCTCATACAAGTCAGTAAATGGAATTTGCAAAGTTAAGGCAAAGCATGCTTCTGTGTCTGATTTAGCTAATCTGTCCGCAAATTCATTACCCTGAATACCCTTATGGGAAGGAATCCAATAGAATTTAATGCCATTGCTGTTCTGATAATTTTTCAACAAAATATTATATTTCCTTTTTATCTCGAGTATGAATCTCTTCTTCTTCTAACTTTTGCTGCGGCATTTTCTTCGCAGCTACGGTTTCAAATTAAATTGTACGCCCACATTACGGTTGAACTTCACTATATGGAACCAAAAATTTTGCACTTTTTTTACAATCCTATAGAATGCCGAAAATACAAGTTTAAATGATAGCAATTCAAAGATGAACGATTTCAAGGATTTCAGAAAAGATTTAAGGACATATCAGCGTATTGATTTCAGCTTAATCAGATATTTAAAAGAACATAGAAATTTTTATTTCACCCCTGTTTTTTATGTTGCATAAAGATCCGCAGTCTAATTATTATCGATACGTTTGTCTCAGGTCAAGATAAATTTCGTACATGTTCCTGCGATTATAATAGACACGTTGCTGGTGATATCTGTAGTTAATATCGAATAATAATTTCATTGCAATATGTACTATATACAAGAAACAGATAACACCATTGTACAACATGTACATGAATGGGTTAAAAGGAGAGAATTGATAAAATTCAAACGTGCTTGCACCCGATTTCTATATACTCCGGACTACGTTCTCGCAAGGTCAAACTAATATTCCTCTATGTATTCGACGCGGTATTGATTATATTGTGAGCTCGGTATCCAAGAAATGCTTTTCTCTCAAGAGCAATTGCCGGCCGCAGATATCTCATCCATAGAGAGCCAGTTCGCCGAGCGTTCTTTGCAACAAATAGAGCGTTAAGATGAACGCAAAAGCCGGGGTTCGAAAACGCCGGCCATCGATTACGGCCGTTCGAACGCTATTTTGCCGTCTCTTTATTCCCCATTCCCTGCCCGTTCGTTTCTCCGTCTTCTCCACCAGCTTCTCGATTTATGGCGTCGATTTACAATTCGCGCGACCTTTGCCGCCGCGATCCAGCCCCGTCGCCGCGTCTTCGGCGTCGTTGTTACGCCTCGATGTGCACGCTATTTAACGAATCCACGAGAACGATAAATCGAACGGCTAGCGACCAAAGATATCGCCCAATTAAGGAAACACGCCTAATATCCGGCCCAGAGGTTCCGTGACCGACACGTCGCGTCTTTTTTCCAGAAACCGGAGAGACAATGAACACTTCCCCTCCTGGATCATTGACCACGTTCTTTGTAAGCTAGGAAAACCTTTGAGTCTTGATTTCAAACGTTTTTAGAAGAGAACCCTTTAATTATCAAAGGAAATTTTGTTTCATTCTGTTCATTGTACAAAAGGTGGAGAAATGCAATCTTTACTCTTACAAATTTGTTTACATCTGTGAACGATGTAGTTTCAATTTCAATTGTTTGATGCTGATTGTCATACAAAAAGTTATAAAAATAAAGATATGGAAAGTACTAGCACCGTTCTCTTGCGATTAATTTTTATTTATATTTTGTAATGATTTTGTACCTTTCATTGGCCTTTTGTACCTTCCTAAATTAACAGGCAGTCTATTTTACGTCATCGACTATCGGAGCACCCAGGCCTGATTTAATTAATCAAATTATAAGAAGCAAGCAAAATTTAAATGTTATCGGCGCATTGGTTCGATCATTTTGATACCTAATACACTATTTGCAAAATATCACAATTATTTATCCCGACGTTTCGATCTCAATATAGATCATTTTCAAGGGATTGACCGAAAGACATTGTGTCTGTAACGAACAAAAAAATATACATATTTTTCTTTAATAATTGAAGAACGAAAACCAAAAATAAATCATATTGTAAGAGAAAAACTGAAATAAATGTGTTACTCACTGTGTTACATAAATTTTAAATTTTGCTTAAAGCTTATTACGAAACGTTAAACTATTATAAGAAGTAAATTTGAAGCGATCCTAATCTCTCTATTTCCATTTGTGGAAGAAACAATTATATTCGACGCCAATAATATTCTAGTAGCATAGACACAACACGTTATACAAACGCTAAATTAAATATTAACGTTTGTTCACTGACGCTTCCGAATTCGAGTTATCGATCGTACGCAGCCCTCCGGCATTGAATTGACCAAAATATAAGGTGCATCTTGCGGTATCGACTTTCGCCGAAATTGCCCATCAATTGCTCTCCACTTTCAGGTCGTTTAATCATTGCGTTAACATCCTGTCGTCCGAGAAGATACTCGTCACAGTACCACAAGGAACGAATGTAGTTGTACGAAGCCGCAGCGAAATTAAATCGATCAACGACCGTCTGACAGCCGCCGGCTTATTCAGAAGTCGGAAATTGCTTTTTATGAATTTCATTTGCGTATTGCGATAGATTAATTCGCGGCCGGTTGTTCTCGGATTTAATCTCCTCTCTCGTATTACCGAATCCCCATCCCATCCTTGGTGTCTCCCGGACGGATTTCTCGGGGAAGATGGACAGGATCCAACCGGTTTCGGAAGGGTCCCACCGAAACGGGGACGAGCAGGATTAAATTATTGTCACCGTGGACGCTCGGCCCCCGCCGGCTTCCTGGCTAAACTTTTGCGAACGCCCCCCTTGATCGACCCGAACCATGGAAAAAGTTCGCCAATTGCTGCCCGATCAATTTTATCATTGATGAATCTCGCAGGATGACCTGCTGAATTTCATTCTTAATCGACTTCGAAAAAGAAGGAGGTCACTCAATTCGATCTGTATGTGCCTTTTTTCGCTTTTTATTCTATGCATTATCACCGATTACACCGAGATAGATGGACCAATCGGTGAGAAACCTTTTGCATCTAGTAGAGTTTGTCCCGTTAGGAAAATTTTTGGATTTTTTCATTTCTGACGACTTTTAATGCAAAAGAAAAACGAAATGCTTCATTTATACTTAACCGACTTCTTCGGTGTTTACTCAGCGAGCAATGTACCAATCGCGATGAAACCTTTCACATTTAGTAGGAGATATTTCCGCGATGATCCCACTTGCAAAAATTTATGTAATTTTTTGCTACTGTTAATGATTATTCTTATAGCAAAAAAACGTGGTAAAAACCTATTCGTTGGTGTTTCTCTGCAAAGAATGTACCGATCGTGACGAAACCTTTTACATTTAGTAAGAGGTATTTCCGCAATAATTCCATTTGCAAAAATTTATAGAATTTGTTATTGTTAATAACTATTGTTATAGCAAAAAAAACCTATTCTCACATTTAAAAAAGTGTGAAATAAAAAAAATGTTATACAAAAAAATGAAACCGACTTCCAAGAAAAAACTAAAAAAATGCACTAAAGAGTATGAAATAATATCCATTTTATAAAATAGTAAATATAATACAATCTTCCTCGGAGGCGACGTAAAATGAAAAACTATCGACACTGAAAATTACGACAATCCTAAAATTCTTCTACATACTTTCACATATTAATGCAACTTTTCTTCCCACCTATCGATTTCAATGTCTGCCACATACCAATGAAATCATAATCAGCAACATCTGTCATTTGGAAAATTTTCAATTTTACACTGCCTCCGAGAAAGATTGTATTATATTTACTATTTTATGAAATGGATATTATTTCATACTCTATAGTGCATTTTTTTAGTTTTTTTTCCGATGTCAGTTTAATTTTTGCGAGGCCACTAATAAACCTAGCAGTTGATGCGACACAAACTATAAAAAAAAATGATTAACGCTAGCCATACAAAGCACTAAGAATTCTACATTATTTTATGGGAAAAACATAATGCAAGGTAATATGGAGTCTTAGAGACTCCTGCTTCAGATTTTTGAAAAGAATTTTTGTATGAATCAAACAAAATTTGTTCGTTTACTTTTTATCCTGTGTTATTCTTTACCTCAAATTTATTAAAAACGAGGCTATTTATGAAATTCATTTGTTGGGGTTTAAGAGCTCCCACTTTATTATTTATGTGTTATCAGACCTTACCTTGCGAGCGTTAATAGTACATGTACGGAGCATTACTATTTCACGTTAGTTTTTAGGAACAACACGAATGTATGTCATAATTCGACTGTGGATCTTTGTGCAATATAATAAACGTCTAAATCAATTGGAGAGAGCAGAAACTGAATGAAAGTGTGTTCCTCTTTGACTGCTCATCAGGGGCAGATGGGTGGCAAATGAAGACACCGCGAAAATCCGTCGCCGGTCGGATTAACCCTGTAGCGAAAGAGTGGAAGATAAAGGAGCGTGTACGGGCGCAAAATGAACGCGAGTGTGCATGGACACGATCGAATGATAAGATTCGCGAACATAAGTACGTCGAAAAGCGGTCTGTTAAGTGTCCGGCATTGGACAGAGAGCCAGAAATTACGCGTCCCTTCGTCGCGCCGCTGTATTTACATAATTTATTCCGTGGCGAATCGGCCAGTCCGCGGCTCTACTCTGGACCCGCGGGTACGTATAATAAATACAAAGATGGCGTAAGAATGAGGCTACGGTGGATATTCATATACGCGAAGCGTCAAGGAACGGTCGAATCGAATGGACCTAGAGGAACGGACAATCGAGGTTCAGGGTGGTTGGAGAAGCTGGGCCGAAAACCAAGCGAGCAAAAAATCGGAGATGGGCCCGAAAAGAGGGGTACCAAAGGGGCACGAGGAGGTAGGGGCAGCCAGTAAAATATGATAGCGGGATTCGCGAAATATGAGACCGAAACGAGGGGATCCGTTGCCCCGGGCCCCCGTGCAGACACAAAGGGCTTATCTTGTCCTCCTGGACCGGTCAACCGGGTACCGCCGCCATTTTGGTACTCCACCTCCGCTTTCTCGTCGTCTTCTTCTTCTTCGTCGTCGTCCACCTTTCTCTCCTTCACCGGTTCTCTGCGCTCTTCGAGGTTCTCCCTTTCTCTCTCTCTCTCTCTCGAAACTCGTCTCTTTTTGCCCCCTTGTTTCGAGGCCCGTTCGCTGCGCTTTCCTTTCTTGTCGGGACCTACTGTCCCGTAAAAGGATCCGCTAAATAGCGCTAAGAGGTTCGAGGAAAGAGGATACTCGAGCATTCAGGATTTCGCAGACGGGGTGCGCAAGTCTCCGGCTCGCCGTGTATACGGCCCTTTGTAATTGCTTGAGGCCCCCCCGCACGGCGCAAACTTGCCCCCCGGTAATGAGATCGATTTTTTGTGACGAATCGGGGCTCCGGGATCTACAGGGTACAGGCTCGCGGGGTAGTTCGCAGATCTTGCCGAGAGAAGAATCGAATGGGGTCGAAGCGTTTACTATTGGCTGACCGTCTCTTAACAGGGTGTTTCAAGAACATAAAAAATATTCATGACATAATTTAACCCTTTGCACTCGGAGCTATTTTAACTCGAAAATCAAACGTTTCTCGTGACTCATAATATTTCGATCCTCTACGATTTTTTAATTTGGTAGGCACGAAATTGATATAATATCTCATACAATACTTAAATCTTTAGTAATTTGCTAGATACCGCTGACATATCTAATAATTAAACAATATTTTAAATAATAGTACAGCAGTTTTTAGTGACGCCTCAGAGGCCTCATTAGAGTGCTAAAGTTTAAATGGTATCAAAGAAGAAATACCATGGAAGAAAATTTTATTTTGTCTTGATCGTTTTTCGTAATTTCTTCAAGATCATGTATAGTTTTTATCAGGAAAATTTGTTATCAAAAACTTAATTATCAAGAAGGTGATACAATTTTTTTTTTATTTGAGAAAATCTCATATGAGATTTATTAGAACATAAAACATATTACATTGTAATACAATATAAAGTCAAAAGCAAAAACATTAGGAAAAAAGACAAAACAAAAAAAACATTAACAAAAAAGAAAAAAGTCATTAGACACGTAGATTACAAGATTTGATAAACGCTATCATATAAACACACGACTTAATATTAGGTTCAGTTATTAAACAACCTATATCCAACGGCAATTGAAATCCAGCTTTAGTAAGACAGGTGATAAAATTGTAATATAATATTAAAATTACAGTTCAACGATGACTACGTGTCAACTTACTGTTTATTTGCTATAGTGCTCAAATTGATATCGATCGATGTGTGCAGTATTTATATTCAGGTTAACTCTCCGACGGCAAACCAGTTAGTTTTATATCTATCAATAAATTCTCCTCCAATGAATAATCTTCAATCAATAAATTTCAAGCTCACGAATATACTGCGGATTTTATACACTTATGACAAAAATGGTTCGGTCAGGTACACAACCATGACGACATTAAAGGTTGAAATTGTAGGCAGATTAAAATGATTAGAAGAGGATATACATTTTTATGTAACTCCTGTTTCCAACAACGGACTCGGACAATTTTTATTTTGCACGAAGATCCGCAGTCTGCTCACGGAACTTCGAGAGATAAAAGTAGGTTGACCTGAATGATATCGACGAAAGGAAACCGTGAACAGCGGAAGTGGCACCGAATATGCAACGCTAACAAAAAGAGTACCGGTAGCGGTTCCCTGTCATTGACGAACGATACCAATTACAACGCCGTTGCGTTTTCTACCGGCCCATCTGATAACGCAACTGTTCCTGGCCCCGTGAATGCTCACACGCCGGGTTCCGTGTTCCATTGGCGAAAAAGAAAGATTAATAAATCTGTAGTCCCAGCGTCTGTATGCTACAGGTTGCACGGGACGCTTATTAAACGCGCGCGTCACGAAATCGGTTTCTCGTGAAAAATCGATTGGACTTTGTAGTCGCAACTTCGATTGCTCTCTTATATACAGGGTGTTCGACCACAGGTGGGACAAAATTTAAGGGTTGGTTCTTAACGATGATATAAGACGAAAATGAAAAATAAAAAAATTGCGATTTCTGCTTCGTTATTTAGCTATTAACAACGCGACAGTCACGTATCAAGCGACGGATGCATGCATAACTTGGTTCTTATTTGGGGCCCCAGCGAGGTGAAAATTTTTTTCACAAATCGTTGGACAACATTGAACTCTTTGACGTACACAACGTACACTTTTATTAGACGCGTTGTTGATTTTTAATTGTTACTAGCTAAATAACGAAGACGAAATCGCAATTTTTTTATTCTTCATTTTCGTCTTAGACCACATTAAGAACCACCCCTTAAATTTTCTCCCACCTGTAGTCGAACACCCTGTATAACATCGCGAGGAACGCTGTCACCCGATTATGGTAGCACGAGGCATTCACGTTTTTGCGGTGATTAAAGCTTGAATTACGCGGAAGATTGGGAGTACAGAACGATCCATAACTTTGTTTAATGATGATTGGATACAGTAATTACATATCAACGTAAGGCGTAGTTGTGGCAAATTAACTGAACAAAATATTTAAGTTCTTTGAGAGAAAATTGAGATAAGTAATATTGACGTAACATGGTTTCTTGCGGTAAGTGCTGTGGTGTGATGTTCGATTTAATTTTTGGGTTAGTTAACACTTTTCTGACTCAAATGTATGAGTGAATTTTGATAAACGGTATCTTTTTAATTGCTAGGGTTGTATATTTCTTGGAACAATTAATGTCCCTTTAATTGTTGTAGTTATATCGTGCAACATCGCGTGAAGAATAAAATGCGTATGAAACTGTGCTGACGTAAAGATTCCGATGATTTCAGTAAATTATTTCACAGTGAAGTGTGTAGCGGCTACCTGGCCACGATAATGATATAATAGTGGTGTCATGCGAAAGGTGCGATAGATCGGCCCGTTGGCCACCGCGACAAAAGACAAACAATGTTATCTGCGACGCCATCTTCCCAGGTACACGTCCAGGTGTTCACACGGAATGGGGATTCGCGAGTCACCGTGGCCGGGGTTCTTCCTGGACTGTCATCGAAATGACACTTGACATATCAAATTTCGTGGGACTATGTTGATTTTTAAATCCACCCCTGTCTCATACACGAACGCGTAAAGAATAAATGAATTGCAATCGTTAAATTGTAGAATCATCTACTTCGTATAAACTATTTACTATAAACAATGCTAAATAAATAAAATTTTCAAGAAAGATCGACAAAAATCTTAGCTTAGTAAAATAAATAGAGTGCAATGCGATCAAAAAGTTGTTTAAAAGGGTTGTGTGCATATATTTTATATGATAATTTTGTTTTTAACTCTTAATCTATTCTATACTACATTGTATAAGGAGGATACGAGTCTTGTAGCTAGACTTTCATTTCAAAAATTGATTCTTGCGAACTCGTCGATTCATGCAAATGACTAATAATTTAAGCCTTTGCACTCGCAGCTACTTTTACTGGAAAATCAAACATATCTTCCGACCTAGAATAATTCCATTCGATATCAACTTTTTTCTTTGTATGTATATAAAATTGATATAATGCCTCATACAATACTTAAATGTTTAGTAATTGATTAGATACCAACATGTTTAATAATGTGAACAATATTTTGAATAATGGTTCAGCAGTTTGCATTGGCGACTTTGTCAAACGTTAAGAATAAAACGTTTCACGTATAAAATATTTCAAAACGAGTTCGAATTGGACAAATAATTGCAATATATGAAAATAGAAGCTGTATAATGGCTCTATAGACTTGTTTACCGTTCATTTATGAGAATGAACTGGCAGTTGAATGATAAGGGGCAGTCCGGAGCGCAAATAGAAAAATGGGATAAGTCGATGGATGTCGACAATGGGTCTTCTTATCGAGAGGACGCATCGTCTTCGGACCGCAGAAAATATTCGAATTGAGATAACAAAGGGTAGGCGAGCGTCTGTCCGCAATCGGCGCAATTGTGCGGTAACTATGCTGATTCTTCTACAAAGATTTATTACGCACTGTATCTAGCCGCGTGTATGGAGAAGCGCGCGTCGCAAGGACAAGCGAGAGCGCGGTTTCGCTTATGGCACTCGAAGAAAAGAAGCGAGGAAGGGAGGGACGAATAAGGGCTGCGCGAGATCACTGAATGCGCCTGGCATTGTCCAGCTTGGACAATGCAAGGCTGTTGGATTATACTAGGAGCAATCTACATCTTCAGTAATGTATCATACCACGCGTGTCCCGAGATGCACTCAGGAGACACGGTGCATCTCCTTCCGAGTGCATCCGATCGCGGCCGAGAGCGTCGCCAGCCATTACTGTTGCATTCACTGGCGAATATTGAGATATCGCTGCACTCGATGGTTCCGCAAAATGCTGGCTGCAGCAGGGTTATCGATTTTGTTCAAATTTGAATATGCCATAATCTTCAGTCACCTATGAACAAAGATTCTTCGATATCTTAAAAATTGTTGATTTTATAGACATACAGTGACTCCCACTGATATTCGGACACTCATAGACAGACGATAACTGTTTCAATTACTATACGATTTGAATTTTTTTGGAAAGCTAGAGCAATTAGTTTGCCATGGGATGTGGAAAAAGAATTTCGTCAAAAATTGCAATTGATCGGAATTATAAAAAAATACTAAAAGTTGCATTTTACAACTTTTTTATGTGGACCTACGTTGAAAATTTAAAAAATACGTTTGATAGACTTGTGTCGATTAAACATATTCTGAAAATTTCTTCAAAATCGGTCGACGTTGCAATAAGCTACAAACGTTTAAATATATTGAAATAGTTTTGCGATCGAAAAGAATTGATAATAGATAGATGGTTTCGGCGCACAGGTTCGATCAAATATAAACTCAAATATAAACGTTTAAATATGTTAAAAATTGCAGATTTTCACGATTTTCGGCCTTCAACTGCAGTAAATCTAATGATTCTTTCATCTTTCGATCGTTGTCGTTGTTTTCCACATCAGCCGATTGCGATGAACTTTCACAGGGCATATAATTGACACGGACCTACAAAACGTATTTTTTAAATGTTCAATATAGGTCCACATAAAAAAGTTGTAAAATGCAACAATTAGTATTTTTTTTATAATTCAGATGAATTGCTATTTTTCACAGAATTTTTTTTCGCATCCTGTGGCAAACTAACTGCACTAGCTTGCCAAAAAAATTCAAATCGTATAGTACAATATTTAAAAAGTTATCATCTTTGTGAGAGTGTCCGAATATTAGTGGGAGTCACTGTAACTGTCGATAAGTGTCGAACAAACCGACGAAAATAAGCTTTCAGAGTCTACAACGAAAAGATAAGAGTATCTACTAAAAATGTTGACGTTCAAAAAAAAAAAATGTTTTTCCCGCCATTCGGTTTACAATTGTTCCAAACAAATGCAACTTTTCCGTAGAAGGGAACTATGCAAAAAATTGAGAAAAACATGAGGAAACTGTCCCAAGTAAAAATTGACGAAATTAAAATTATTTGTTGTGAACGCTGCGTTCTGCACGCTCTACTTCCATGAAAATTTACATTTCCGTACATCAATGTTCAAAATGTCTGCATTAATAACAAGATACAGAAGGCATACGAGCATTTATTTACTCTCTTAATCAATTTAATTAGATGAAATGTATAAAATCCGCAGTCCACTCACGGCAGACTAGAATTTGCCTCTGGTCGAATCGGAATGGCTGAAATCGATAAGCAATCGATGGAGAGCGCAATTATTGCGGATAAGCGACGTCGCAGGCCGGTTTCGCGATTTGTAATTTCAGTGGATCCCGATACCGGCGTTATTCTCGGCAAACCGAAGTATCGTGTGGACGGGGCCGTATCGCATATCGGCGTCGGTTTTCCATGGTACGAGCAATTTATCAGAACAATACCGATATTATTCTCATCAGTCAAGAAAGACCGTGCACGCGCGCGGTGGTTCAATTGACATATCCTTTCCCGTCGGCGTCGCTGCCACGATTGTGTCCCGTTCCCGATCTCTTCTTTCCCCTTATAAATTATGCTTTTGTTTCTTCATCGGGCCGGACAAAGACGGCGCTCGCTGTCGAACCCGAAGAAAAGGGTGAGGCGACTGTCAGGAATGACGGCACCCTCCCGAGAGAGGAGACGCGAGCATTTATTGTCCGGGATTCGAACTCACCTCTCCGCCGATTTCGCGAGCCGTCGTCCTCTTTCTTTTTCTTCGACAATCCGCATTCCGTTAACCAGATCGTGCTCGGAAATATTCCGCGTCGCGAAATCGTACCGAGTTCGATTGTCGGTTTTACTTTCCAGACGTATGTACCGGCTTAATTCAATTCCGATCGGTTAACGGTCCCCGCGGTACCAAGCCGAGCAAATAATCGACAAACTGCGAATTACGCATGCAAACCGTAAAGAAATTAAAGGGGACTTTTATTTACTAAGTTGAACGCTCCCTTGTACCGTTCGGATTTACATATATCAGGCCCCCGGATACCTTACCGTTCACGTTCCTTTGTTTGCTCGATCGGTATCGGCAGATTTATGAGGATTTCGGCGAACGAGCGAGTCCGAGACTTTCGGAGAATTCGACGGAATTTGATTGAATTCACTTGATATTATTTATCATGAAATTGCCTCGATACCTCGATTCGCAATTTCTAACTGTTAATCATGGAAAAGTGAACCTCTTTTTCTGGGACCAAATATTTTACACTTGTTTTATACACTCCTTTAGATTTTCACGCGAAAACTCCAGAAAATACAAATTTTAAAGCGCGGAGTTCACTCGTTGAAAATTTCTACGTGTATAAATTTCTGCGATTCGCAAAATAATTTATTGATGCGTTACTAGTAGACTAATCTTCCCAGCATCTCCAAAAACAACTTAAGCAGTCCAATTTATAAAAAGTTATTCGTTTTTAAAAGGTGTACGAGCAGCTTTTACGATTACTCGTATATACAGTAGGTAAAAAAATATTGGCATAATCTTAAAAAGGTGATAATTTTGTAAATATTGTATTATACAATTTGAACTTTTTTGGGAAGCTAGAGCAATTAGTTTGCCACAGGATGCAGAAAAAAATTTTGTCAAAAATTGCAATTCATCGGAATTGTAGCAAAAATACTAAAATTTGCATTTTACAACTTTTTTATGTGGGCCTATATTGAAAATTTAAAAAATGCGTTTTGTAGATCTGTGTCCTTTATATGCACTGGTAAAGTCTAATCGAATCCGGTTGATGCGAAAAAAACGACAGGTATTGAAAGATGTAAGAATCTGCAGTTATAGGTCAAAAATCGTGAAAATCTGCAATTTTTAACATATTTAAACATTTATAGCTCATTGCAACGTCGACCGATTTTCACGAAATTTTCAGAATATGTTTAATTGATACAAGTCTACAAAACGTAGTTTTTTAATTTTCAATATAGAAACATAAAAAAAACATAAAAAAGTTGTAAAATGCAACTTTTAGTATTTTTTCTACAACTCCGATCAATTGCAATTTTTGACAAAATTTTTTTCCGCATCCTGTGGCGAACTAATTGCTCTAGCTTCCCAAAAAAATTTGTCGCCTTTTCAAGAGTGTGGCAATACATTTTTTACCCACTGTAATTTCAATGCAGAATGCATCGATGTTTTTGAAATGGCTGGCTACTATGGACTCTGTTTAGCTACTCCGAGGAGGCTAAGAGTATACGTTGCCATTCTCCGGAGCGAGTTCGATGAACGTGGGCCCGCAAAAATCGCGCAAAATCAAGGGAAGTCTTCCCGCGGGACACTTCCATAAATACAAAGCAGAGCGTCGACAGGCCAGCGAGATACTATCTGGTTTACCCAACACGCCTGCTAGCCTTCTAGCGGACTTTATCCGAGCTGATCAGCGCTCGCGCGTCTTTCTTTCGGCCTGTCGTTATCCGGTCTTATCTCACCTCTCTCTTTTCGTCAGTCGCGGGTACGAGGAACTCTAGACGAACGCTCTGGACACGCGGCATCTAAATTGGTCCAGATCACCGACCGCTGATTACGTCCGCCTAGGCCAGAGAAAAAAGACGAATCCCGAAAAACTCGACGCTCTGGCCACGGTTTTTCCTCCCGCCTGAATACCTGCGCCGGGCCCCGTCAACCGTGAAAGAATTCTCAGGCTCCGATTACATTCGAATCAACGAAAAACCTTCCAGATCTCTAATTCGTAACGGCTTCACAACGTGGTCTTCCGAATTTGAAGCTACCCTTAAAAAATATCACCCCCTAGCTTGTATTAACTCGTACTAACTCGTACTAACTCGTTTGTATTCTTGGTAGACGTGCAGGAGTTATCTTCATTTCATAATAATATTTTTTTGTACTTATCTCTAATAATCGCAATCCTAATCTTTAATCGGATTATAATAATTCTTGTTACTGATTATAGATAATTATTTAGACTGGTTACGATCCATTTAAAATTCTTCGCTTTCGGCGATTAAAATCGTGAAAGTTCGTGTACAATTGTGTGTACACAAGTTTATGCAATTTTCAAATTTTGTAAGCAAGTCTGAAGAAAGTGGAATCATGCAATATCTTATTTCTCAGTGGCAATGATCTTCGTATTTACGAAATATCAATTTGGGAAAAGTTTCTTCGTAGATGAATGCAGAAATGGATCAAGCTGTTTCCATACTTTAAATGAAATTTATTAAATCAAGTATGTGCCGTTTTGATCGGATACAAATCGAACAAATAAAATAAATAATTGCAAAAAGTATAAATTATTCGCAAAGAAATGGAATAGAAATCATACAAAATTCTGTGGAATTTTACATTCTAGCATTTCTTGAAGAAATAAATGCAGAAAACAAATGTGCGTGTGTGTGTGGATTTATGAAGAAATTAGGTGGGTGAAATATAATATAAAAGAGTGAAAGATCAGAAGAATCTAAAAATATTGTTCCGACGTTCCCAATGTAAAAGAATCTATTAACAGGCGAAATATTTATTTCGCATAAAGTTCCTATAATAATATCCGACGTGGTGTGACAAATAGCGAAGATGGAATTTAATGACAAATCGAGTGCTGGCGGAACACGTATTATTGTTTCATTATCCGGGTTGTAATCGTAAAGAGGCCGTGACAACAGTGTTGTCCTCGTGGAAATGTTCCGAGTTCAATAAATCCTGGCCATTCGTCGCCCCCGCTCGAGAGCCATTCATCAGGCTCGCAGACGGATCTATTAGATCGCGGAACGACCGTCAGGAAACACGACGCGCCAGCAAAACAAAGAGTTCCGCGAACCACCCCAGGAAAAAATGAGCCAGGAGGAAGACCACCTTTGGCGCTCGTTGCTAACAAGCTGCGTTGTCGCTCAGCAAGACGCCCAAGCCCGTTCTCTAACGCGTCTTCTTTTTCGTGGCATCAGTCACCGGCTCAAATCGGCCGGGGACCTCGACAACGACATTATAGGAAAGGACGAGTCGCGAACTTGTCGCGAACCCCTTTTTACACGTCTGTTGGTGCATCGTCCTTCATGATATATGGCCATTACGGTGGTCCTTAGGATTCGATATTGTTTTCGTAATTTTTTGGACTTACCCCCCTAAACTGTGAGACTCGGTGAGAAAACTAGGTTTGCAAAATTTAGAAGCAATCGGACAGGAACCTGCATTTGCGTCAAAGTTTACTTAGGACATGTAATACATCGCATGTCTAGATCGCGCTCTGATTGGTCCGTGTTTTTCGTTAATAACTCCTAAACAAAGTCGCGGACGCCATTTTTGTAAAGGAAAATGTCGCTTCAAATGACCCAAGGAACCTCCCATTTTCGGGTGTCGGAGGAATTTTGGGACACCCTGTATATCACCGTGTGGATGACTGAATGTTTGTAATATATCACTGTGTAAATGACTGTTTCTATTATATGTTTATTTGTTATATATAATTTTATTGATTTATGTGTTATATATAATTTTATTGATTTATACAGGGTGTTCGGCTACAGGTGGGAGAAAATTCAAGGGTTGGTTCTTAACGATGATATAAGACGAAAATGAAGAATAAAAAAATTACGATTTCGGCTTCGTTATTTAGCTAGTAACAATTAAAAATCAACAACGCTTCTAACAAAAGTGTACGTTGTGTACGTCAAAGAGTTCAATGTTGTCCAACGATTTGTTAATAATTTTCACCTCGCTGGGCTCCAAATGAGACCCAAGGTATGCATGCATCTGTCACTTGATACATAACGTGATACATTGATAAATAACGAAGCCGAAATCGCAATTTTTTTGTTCTTCATTTTCGTCTTATATCATCGTTAAGAACCAACTGTATGTCACGTTAAGGCTTTTGTTAACAAATGTATGTTTCGTTCAGTTTTTGTTAAATAAAACAGTTCTCTGCGAGCAAGCGACAGATAACAACGTGTTGTATCGAGCCTCCGAGTCTCCTTACAGACATAACTGTGTTTCGTTATTTCTGGAAATATTAAATATTCTTGCGATCAAAGTTTTCGATTTCATTTATTTTGCCTCTTCTTGGTGACCCTGTTTCGTCACCGAGAATGGCCACCTTAAAAAGCTGCGGATCAAATCTGGCATGGCCGGTTCTTGTTACTTGGAAGTACAAGCTTCCGCAGAGAATTTCTGCGAGTTACCATTCGTGCGACCATTTCTCGTGGAAAAAGTTCAACACGGTTCTTTGGAGAAAGTTGCTCTAATTCTTTGTACCGTGACAATTTCAGAATCTCTTAGAACTTACGATTCTTACTAAACTATCATATCAAGGCAATGTACTGGTGTTTACCAATTTTCCTATCGCCGCCACACAGTGGGTAAACTTGACCTAACTCGATTAAAAAAAGAATAACTTTCGAGAAATGAGATAGTGGGCTGAAATTTTTTATAAATTAAAGCTGAAACATTGTAGAATATGTGAAAAATAATGAGATTATGGTACGAATGTTTTCTAACCTTGAAAAAATAAAAATTTAACTGTTTAACAATAATCCGGTATTTTGGAAAATTCTGAGGTCGTAGAAAAATTTTGAGACCAGATTTGAAATCAGCGTGAGAAAATCTACGCGAAATGCTGCAGAGCGTGTTCCAAAAAAATTTCTGCCGCGCGTGGTATTTTAAAAACCACAATTTTCTCGAAATTGCGCAACTTTGACGAATTTTTTCGAGGTTAAAAAACATTCGTACCATAATCTCCCTATTTTTCCCATATTCTGTGAAGTTTCAGCTGTATGTAAAGAAAATGTCAGTCCTCTATCTCATTTCTATCGAAAGTTATTCCTTTTTGAATCGTATTTTGTCAAGTTTACCCACTGTGCGCCATCGTGAAAATAGGCAATTTAAAAGTGCAACGGAACGCGCGCACGGATCGGGAGGTTGCATACAAATGCAGTGTTAAATGTGCATTGCGCCGGTACCATTCTCTTCGCGGAGGTGTGTGGACCGTTTGCTTCAACTCGCTTTCAACCCGGGCCACATGCATCGGTGGCCCTTCTTCGCCTCGCCGAGAGTCACAGTCGTAAAACAACGCCCGTCGCAAATCCAGAACGAATCGAAAGTGCACTCGGGGTTTTCGCCCACCTCTCTGCACTTACCTGTAGCACTATTTGCTATTTGGAAAAATGTTTCATGGGAAACTTGTTTAGTTTCGAGGGGGATGTAATCCAGTGCCGGTATGTCGTTTGAAAGCATACACGTGACGGACATACGACGGTCATCGTAATTTTTTCCTGTGCATCTCGGAACAAAAATGTATGAACCTTCTCATGTTGGAAAATTATTCGGGAGATATTTCAATTTTTATATTGCGAATTATTATTAGTAGACAGCGGATTTAAAGAATTAATTACAGAAATGGGTACGTACAATTTAATTAGGTTTAATTAAGTTACAATTGAAGGATATCAATTGTAGATTCAGCTTAGTAGAATGATTACGAGGAGAATACAATATTTATGTGGCTCCTGTGTCCTGCAATCGATGCGAACATTTTGTATTTTGCATGAAGATTATTAATTATAATTACTAGTAGATAAATGTGCATTCAGAAAAATGTTTAGGATTGGAAAGTATGTAGAAAATGTCTCATGTACAAGAAAAACGTCACAATTCAACATTGTTCAGTTTTCGTTTTAACGATTTAAACTACTCGCCGGAGTGTTAATACAATTTTAGTGTTCATACATACTTACAAAACTAACCCCATACATAGTCCTATTAGGTTTTATTTATTTTTACTTGCAGCCGTAGTTAACAATAAACCGTCCGAACCTTAAAAGTAATTGGTACATATTCCCTTATAAAAATGACAAGATCGATTTTATTTAGATTTTGTACAGTCCTATTGTAATATGTGCTCCACTTAAGATATCTATACAATCATTTCTTATGAAAGTATTGTTATCGTATATCAATAATCGTAAAATAACAAGTCTGGAACCGTTCATTTAGACCGGTGATGGTAGGTTTAATGTTACAAAAAAATTGAAATTCGTATCTAGCTTCTACTTCTTGCAATTAATAGAGACAATTCTTATTTTGCACCAATATCAGTCTATTAATGAGACGAGTAGAGTGACGAAACAAGATTTAGGTTGCAATTTTGTATGACTGGAAGAGCTATTCTGTGAAATTGGTGATTTCATATTCGTGACGTTTTTCCTGTGCACGAGCGAAGCGTATTTTTGAACCTAAGATAGTTAGGTATGCAAAAACTGCTAATGTCTTGCTGATTTGTAGAAACAGAAGTGCCCCGTGGGCTAAGTATCGAGCTTCGAGATTTGCTTCACAATAGGAGCCGATACAGTCTCGTGTAAACCGGGCTTGAAACACGAACTGCGGAGTCCGAGAGGCGAGCTCCTTTCGCTCTTTCCTTGGCTTCATAACTTTTACCTGTTATTCTTTTCCGCGGCGTTCTTTCCGCCGCGGTGCATGCTCTCGAGTGCAACGATGGGCGTAGAGACCCGGCGACAGTTCGAGATAAATAACACTCGCGACAGGACAATGTGTCCGGCATCGTTGTACCTTTGCCTTTGCTATCGTGCGAATCCGGCTTAAGGGCGTCTCCTCCTAGCAAATGCGTTAACCTTTTCCTCGACGCCGCCGCCGCCATAGAGGCAACCCGTTTCGTTACATAATTCTCAGCTGTTCTCAATCGAACGGAGAATGGAGAATCGAGCGAAGAATTCTCTTGGACAATACGTCGTCGATATCACTTTTGCTTCAGATATGGACAAAGCGATTAGAATTTATTACGGATATCGTATACGACGGAAAAGCTGTTATGGCTGCGTATTACAATACTTGTTGAACCAGTCACGCCTTGTTGGGGGTACGACATATTGACTAATTCTGAAAAAGAAAATTCGTCTTCGCTTTTCCAACGCCTGAACTCAAGTACAGTAATGTAAATTATTATTTATAATTATTTTGCAGAAAGCTTATATCAACGCGTTCGTGACATTTTTCTGATTAAAACGAGACCAAACACGACATCGTTTGGAGCATATTTACTTGTTCAATTGAGGATTCGGTAGAACCTCTATTATCCGAATCGACGGTTTCTTGGCTGAAACGATACAATCTAAAGTGTACAATTAATTCTCAATCTTGCAACCAAGTAACTGTTCGATGATGATGAATCGTGTTTCATCGTGCTCGGTTCGGATAATCGAGGTTCTACTGTATTGTGTATTAAACTAGCAAATACGATCCAAACTGTGTCGTGTTTGGACTCATTTTAATCAGGATAACAACTCCAACATAAAAATTACATATAAAATTAGTCTATAAAAATTACAAGATCAATTTTATTTTGTACTTCGTGCGGTTAATATTGCAATACGTGCACTACTAAAGATATCTATACAACCATTTCTTATGAAATCAATTTTATTATTTTTCTACTTGTAAACTAAAGAACCTGGAACCGGTCATTTCGACTAGGGCTGTAACTTTTCCGAAGCTTCGAAGTCTTCAAAGTCTTCGAAGTTTCGAAGTTTCGAAGCTTCGAAATTTCGCAATCTTATCGCCTTCGAATTTCCAGAAAGCGAACCTTTGAAATTTCGTCGTTTCGAAACTTCGAAGGTTCTGCAATCGAAGCTTCGAAGCTTCGAAATCTTCGACCTTCGAAGGAAAGTTACAGCCCTAATTTCGACCGGTGTTGGTAGGTTTAATGTTAAACAAAAATTATGAAAACCAAAATCACCGATCACCGGAATTCTGCATTTGAGTGGGCCGTGCATGGTCAAGGGCGCAACGAATGCTGAATTTGTTAGCGGGTATTTCAATCGAGAAAGTAGAAACTCCGATGAGATGCAAGGTCTATCGGGAGTCTCGTCAGCGTTGGCAGACGGAGGAGTCGAATCTCCTGCGGATCTGTCAGAGCTGCCGAAGTGTTCTCGGTCGGGCAATATATCGTCTGGCTTCAGACATCGTTATACCGTTAGCCGGCGTCCAATGTGCGACGGTCCTGTAAAAGGCCGGAGACAATCCCAGATCCTCGAGGACGATAACCGGATGACGAGAGCGAAGCCCGGTAGAAGAGAGCATTTGACGAATAGACAAGTCGGTATAAACATGACCGTATATACCGGCGGAGCCCGTTTTGCTACCGGCCAGAAGGAGATAAGCCTGTTGCCGTGGTCGTCGTTCGTCTTCCCCTCTACCTTCGCTTTCAAGTGCGTTCCCCCATCCTCCGCTTCCTTTTTTCTCCTCTTCTTCCAACCGCGGCGGAGCCTTCTGCCTTTTAGTTAACCCCTGCAGAGGACTCACCCAAGAATTCGATCTCGGGACAGGGAGAGAGAGAGAGAAAGAGGAGGGTTGTTCATGGTGTTCGATTTAAGTCTGCGGAAGTCGATGGAGACTCGACACCAGCGAAAACGTCCGGCGAGCCTCAGCCGACGGTGTTTGTTGCTCGCTTTTGCCAGCCACGTATTTATAATTCAATCCTCTTATCCGAGATTCGATGACACCGACACGCTGCCAGCCCGCTTGAAATCTCAATTTGATTTACGGCGCCGCCAATGGAGGCGCGAGTAACACTGAAATCCGCTCGCGGAGTCCTCGTTGCAAATTGCTGGCGCGTGTGGATCGAAAGTTGCCGAAGTAAGCGGTTGTAACTCGCGAACTACTTTGAACAGGAAACATGTGTGTTTTTTATTTTTTTATTTAATACTGTTACTTAGAATTTTTTCGCGGCGCTTTGGTTCGATCATTATTACTTTTGTACTTACTCTACTTGTAGCAAATATGTAAGAATTATCATACGTGTGCTATTCACGTGGGTTTAAGTACGGATGATGTATGTATGCGTATTAATAGGCTGCCCTATATATGACCGAATTTGTAATAACAAAGAATCGTAATTAACAGAAGAGTTGTAGAAATACGATCGCCAACGAATCGCAAAAAGAAGATCAGATCAAAACGAGCAGTGACAAACACGTCTGTCAACGATTGGTTATCCTTACACCTTTTACAATTAAATACGCTTTTTCCTTACAAATAGTAGAGGAAAAAGGTGGTTGTTTCGTCCTAGACCCGCTAGAGGACTACGAGTAGAACAAGTACAAAAAGTAATAATGATCGAACCAAATCGCCGCGAAAAAGTTCTAATTATCAAATATTACGATCGAGAAAAATTATAAACTATTATAATACTGTTACAATGTGGCCCGTTCCGTATATTCGTCGGATTGATTCGACTGAGCATTCTTGTATGAATTAATATTTATCTATACTTATAGATTACGACAATTTGAATATTAAAAAGTAGTGTTACGACGACACGAGATGAAGATGCCTTCTCCTGTTAATTTTATAAATGGTACTTAATACCCTAAATTTAAATCGAAATTAAATGTAAAATTTACTATTGAAATTAATGGGTGAGTAAAGTTATTGGTATAAAATTTAAAATTTCTTGAAAATTAAAAAAGTCATTAAAAATAAATAGTAATTGATTTTTATCTGAAGATATCACAGAGATCGAGTGTCAGATGGATATTGCGGTATCCGAACAACAAGGTTGTTGACAAGAAGAGGAGAGACGTCAGATCCTCTCGAGTCGTTGAATTGTTTGTAGTGTGTAGTACTTTAAGTTAATTGTTGAGATGTATTCAAAATAATAAACTTATATTTTTTTTTTATTGAGCCACTGAAACCTATTCTAGGTTTATTTCGGCTTTAACAAAGATACACTAGTTTTACAATTTGAGTACATTTACAATATGACTAACTACTTAGGATGCAGATCACAATCATTTAGAAACTGAAAAATATATTCACAGGCTTCGACATTTGGTTCTGCAAAAAAGTTTCTCACCGCTTTTAGTGGTGAGAAACACTTAATTTTACGTAAATTATTTACAAGTTTAATTCTTTGGGATTCATATAAACAGCACTGCCATAATACATGATCCAAATCCTCAGATAAACTTATATTTATCGCTATAATAAAATTATAGCGATCTCCGTTATTACTCTCTAAATTAAATATGGCCTCTAATGGTAAAAAGGTTCCTCACCTTTGGACCATTGCTTGCCATATGGAGGGTGTCCCAAAAATGTATTTCCGTAGAAGAGGTGCCTCGTGATGTCATTTCATGTAATTTTGCCCCTTTTCGAAAAAGACGCACCAATCGGTTGACCCTTACCCGCGACGTTGATTGGTTCGTGTTTTTCGTTGACAATTCGTTAACAAAGCCGCAGAGAAGATGTTTGCAAAGGAAAAAAGTAATCTCAAGATGCTCCTGACAACGATTGAACTAGGGTCCAAAGGAAACCGATCAGGATGGTAGCCATGTTTGCTTAGCAGAGGCTCGCCAGCGAGTTTACTTTTTAATTAAGCCTACCGGCGAAATACAAACGGGCTTTTGCACGCGCCTTTAATGGAAAACGATACGCCGGGGAGGCGAGAGAAAGAGACGAGGCTTCGAACTTCGACTGGCAATTAACTTCCGCCAATAAAGCGGCGGCTTGTTTCGCCGCTCAAATTAATTTCCCTGGCGCGATAACGACAGTGCCTCCGCCCGGCTACGCGGTGATCGATCGCCGGAAAGATCGAGCGGTACTTCGATCGTTTTTGCGTGGGTCCTTTCGCGAATTTAATGAACAACTCGCCGAAAAAAAATGCGAACCATCTCTCCCGTCGGCGATGGGGCGAGGTACACCGTACGTGACCGAAGAACGCGTGTGCTGCCAGCTTCTCTATCCTAACAATAATTGCGAGTAATCCTGTAGATAATGACTGGACACATATTCGAACCTGTGGCTCTTAATAGAATGAGTCTTGAGAGTGAGTCTTTAGAATGAGAAAACCTTTTTTCAATTTACAAGGGTGTGGTTGAACCTGAAAAATGCTGTACAATTTGCTCATTATTTATGTCATTATCATCATTATCATTATTATCATTTATGATAAAAATGGATAGATCTAATTGATGACAGGGAAAATATTTGAAGAATTTAAATACACTACTTATTATTTTCAACGTATTAAACATATTCAACAAGAAATTAAATATACATTTCAGCTTGTTGTTCAACACTTTAAACATATCAGGTCAGATGAGAGATAGTTTTACTGCCCCTAAATTTAAAATATCTGAGAAGAAAAATGAGAAAAGTGGTTCACTTCGAGCATCCGTTGTAGAAAATTTAATTAAAGATCTTGAAAAAAGGAGCAAGAAAGAAAGCTGTAGAAGAAGAACATTTGACAAAAAAACAGGAAAAAGAGGGAAACAAAATTAGAAAAGAAAAAGAACAAGAAATCGATAAAAAATTACGTGGAAGAAAAAAGCTAATTACACAACAAATTAAAGATATTAAGTTAAAAATCAATGATAAATCTAAAAAAATAAGGTCTAAAGCAACAAATGATAGAAGAAAAGATGAAATTAAAGAGAAAGCAAAATTATGCACTCAATTAGAAAGTATGGAGAAAGAAGTATTGTCTCTTGAAATGCTCGCTTTACAACAAAAAATAAAAATTATAGGGGATAGAATTTAATACAATAATATTGTGATATGTAATTTGTTAAAAATTTAATAAAGTTCGATGTTATAGCTATAATTATATATCTATAACGTAAGGAACAAAGATCGCGATGGTGCGCCAATAACTTGGAAGTTATCGAATTAAATGATTAATTAATTTGAATTAATTAATTTGGCATTTGAATTAAATGTCGATCGGTCTACTGTTGGAAAACGTTTACACGTTATGGGTATGGTTTATACGTTTATACGTTCAATAATAAAGGGCGGAAACTTATTTCCTTCCTCATTATTGCTCGTACCAGAAAATATAATAAGCTAGAATGGAACTTCAGGTATGGATCAAAGGTGACTCGCTACTGAAACGGAAGACTCTGAAATTGCCTGGCAAGAAGGGCCGAGATTTGTTAGGGAAAGTTCCAAGGCCCCTCCGACAGGAAGATCGCACTCGCTTCAGCATCGAGAAAGAAAAACGCCGAGGCTTCCACCGATCTGGTATAGTTATCATCGAGACCAAAACGTAGTTTCTCAGATCGATTTCCTCCCATCGATTACCATCATGATCAGCGGCAGCAGCGGCAGACGGCCAATTTCATCGTTCGTTTCATTTGATTTGTCGACGAATCGTTTTCCCCCCTTTTTCACCTGGCGGTACATTCAATCCCTTGAGCAGAGCATGATCAGAGCATGAGCAGAGGCCGCCTAATGGCGGATCGGCCAGTAACGAGAGCAAATGTAGGACGAGAACGGAAGGTGTAAGGATCGTGTAACTCCCTGTATCCCTCTTCTACCAGTCGGTTCCCTTTGCCCCTGACGAGAAGCGGGCCCCGGCTCCGCGAAGAAATCCCGAGGCCCCAGAACATGTTTTGCTACTCGCCTCGTTACCGTAGAACAATAATAGAATCCTGGTAGGGGAAAATCGAAACGCCTCGATCCTCCGGGCTGCTCCTTTTACGAGGCTGCTTTTGATCGAGGCGGCACTTGTCCACCGCAAAAACCAACGAACGAAAATGGGAATCGAAGGCTGAATGTCTCTCCGGCGACGCTGTCGCGCCAATTACGTGACACGCAGTTTAATGAAAGAAGGATCGAGGGCGGTTTTTGAGTTTCAGATTTCGCTACCGACCATTCGCCCCACACACACACACGCTTCTGCCTAGAACCGTCGTCTGTTATTTAACCCTTTGCAGTCGGAGCTATTTCGACTCGAAAATAATTCCATTATACATATATGAGTCTTTGCATATTAGGAACATGAAATTGATATAACTCGTGTACACCACCATCAATCGATATCGATCTACCAATCGTAGCAAGTCGCACAGATATATGTCATAGTCTTTATGCATTTGAAACAGCATATGCTTCGGTTACATATCTACCATCATGGAATAAATTTCATCCACGTGTAACTCACTAATTTTTGTTCCAAAATGTTTTTGTCCACTTTTCACACAACAAGTACAGTGACTCCCATTAATTATAATTCAGATAAATTGCGATTTTTCACAAAATTTTTTTTCGCATCCTGTAGCAAACTATTTGCTCTAGCTTCCCGACAAAAATTCAAGTCGTATAATTCAATGTTAAACCAGTTATCATTTTTTTTATAGCGTCCGAATATTAATGGGAGTCACTGTATGTATATAAAATTTAATTTTTGATTTTTCTATGTGATAATTGTTTTCATACCAAAAATAATTCTTTCCTTTTTTTGTTTTCTTTCATATTTTTCAGACGCAAAAGTGTCTCTTTGAAAAAGATCCACATAGGGATCGAAACGTTAGAAACATGTTTAAATAATTGCACATTTGTTGTTTTTCTAATAATGATATTACTAATTTTCGATCGAGAAGAATTTAACGTTTAAATTGATACAATGCCATATATTGTGTGACTAAAAAATTTGAACAACAAGAATTGAGGGTTACAGTTAGCATGACGCACGCCAGCGTGAAAAATGGTCGAGGAAATACAAAAAGTAAGATGATCAGTTTTTGACGTCCGCAACTACCATTTAGGTAATTATCCTTAAAAGAACCATCAAATTCCTTAACAAGATCGTCATAATTATCAATCAAAAGTCCATAATCACCTCGACGATTATCCGATGAAGGCTCCATTAGAGCTAACAGTACATTTCTGGACTCGAGTGTCCTAAGTCCTTCACATCTAATATTCCAATTTCTTTTTCTAAAAGAGTAAAAACATTTTCCATGTTGCACAGAATTATTAACACAGTTACAATTTGTTTTCAACCCTTTTCAATTTTTTCGCGGTTATAATAAGTAGTACTTCCTTGTCTTTAATCATTTTCTAGAAAAAAGGAAACTTCTATACTGACTTTAATGGTTTTATTGATTGTAGAATAATAGAAACTTAATTTCGACTTGAAAGAAAGGAATCATTTTCATATTTAATATTTGCACATGTAATTGTCGTATTTTACACTGACTCGTTTGCACAGTAACCAACTTTCGAATATCATTTATAAAACATTCTTCATTGTTACTTCACTGCACTTGTCCGCGTCGCAAGCTGGTCTACATTTAAATACATAGGAAGACACGACTCCGAGATCCGCAGGAACGTCGACGTCCGATCGAAAAGCGCCAATTGGGTTTCGTTAATTTGCAAGGCATTAATGGGGAACAAATTATGCGTGGGCTTCGCAGCGATGCTGCACGTCCAGTACGACTGATCGATGATATCACGGTATTTATTATTCATTACCGTTAAGTCAGTCACTGCTACGCCGCCATGTAATTAAAGTGATTAATGTATGTTTTAATTGTCGAATTCGACGAAAGAGACTCTTCCGGTAGTTTCATAAATATCGACAGGCTATCATTAAGCGGACCGAATTTGTATTAATTATTCAATGATATATCGGTTCGCGTTTATGCTTGCTTTTGGCGGTCTTATTCATTGCGGTATGTTCACAAAATATATTCGAGTTCGCCGAAGGAGCTTTTAAAATTGAATTTTCGTATAAAATTTTATGACATTAGCGTCCAAAGCCAACATGTTTATAACTCCTGGTAGTATTCCATACTTCATACTAAATACCGTAATTATTTCGTATCGTGATTATCCGGAACGACATAATAATTAGCGATTAATTATTGCATCTCTATTGGCAAGTACTTCATATTTTATTTATTCATCCACTGTTAACTGCGTTTGTATGACTCGGGTAAGTTTAGTTCTTGAAATTTCTGTTTTACTTTCGGGGAATTGTAAAAATTAACTGCACAAAATCTTGGAAAGCGATCGATTTAGGTGTACAAATTCGCATCAGCTTGCGTAAGCTACGCTAACTAGTGTAGGTACATAACTTACCTAAATGCAGACCCTCTTTCTCTCTCTCTGTACGGAACGCATAACGTGACCTGGTCGTGATAAAAGCGTGGGAGAATAGTGTCGTAGAAGAGCAAGTAATGGGGAGGGGTGGGAAAGTTTTAAGGGAGTAGACTTATTTTTCCAAATAATACAAAAGATGGGGTTACTCAGTAGTCAAAAACGCTAAATAATAGATCGATGTGAGGCGCTATCGTTCTCAAAAGACCTATTTTTTGTTTACGAGACGTAATTTGCATTATTCGAAAACATGCAACTGCGAACTATTTTCATAACTACACCGAATAATGCAAATTATGCCTCGTAAACGAACAGATAGGACCTTTCGGGGCGACAGCGATCTAGATCGATCTTTCACCTAACGCTTTTGACTACTGGTAAGCCCCATTTTTGTATTATCGAGAAATGAGCACGCGAATTCCACACCCTTGCAATCCTGGCAACGAATCTACCATCTTAAGCCGTTGCATTGCGATTTATTTCATGGTTTCAGTGACTAGAACTTGTTTTGTAGATCATACTTTATAGAATGCGGGTCTTTATGCAAAATAAAAACTTTCTACCTGAATTGCAACGAGCTGGGGCGAATTGAATATCTAATTTCTTGTTGAATACGTTTAACAGGTTGAAAGTAATATAGTAGTATATTTAAACTCTTCAAATTCTTTTACTGTCAGATATTAGACCTACCCATTTTTATCACAAATGCTTAAAATCCGCAGTGCAGTAATTTCCTACAAAAGAAAAATATTGATATAAAGTATGCCTATGTGTTCTCCAATAGCTGCATATGTCTTAACAAAACCAAAATAGAATTTTATTTCGGTTCATAGGAAATTATTAACATACATTTTTATCAGAATATGTTCAGAATCTTCATCACGTGACACGATATTGTAAGGCAAGGGATTAATACTGCGACTCTGTCTACATAAGCACGAAAAAGGCTCGCGATTAAAAAAGGGTCCCGTTTCTTGATCTTCGTTACTTTCTCCGTCCACTTAGCATCCAGCAAAGGGTCCAGCAATCTGTTTCCCTAGTATTCTTGCAACAGGAGCGTACACAGAATGCAACGCATGCAGCGTGTGTCTACGCGAGCGGTGTCGCTTTGTCGGGACGCACGCAATCAACAGGATCCGATCATGTAGATCCCGATGGATCCTGATCGTGTACACGCACGTGCACAGCGGCTCGCCTACGAGTCGGCTAATGCCAGCCTCCGGTTCGCGGTGAATCCATGAATCTTTGAAAGCTTCCCATTCGTAGACTCTCGCGCATATATGTTTATTTGATGGATTTGATCGAGACCCCGGTCGATTTAAATTGAAAGGGAGATGCGGACCTGCGAGGAATCGCAACGAGAACGGCGAAATTTTACGGACTCTGGGAGCTTCTAAATTTGCTCTCCTCCGAAGCTGGCCATTTAAGGGCATCGATGGAAGGAAAACTGAATCATGTTTATACATCTTTGGATTAAGAATTAATTTTGTCGTGTTCTATCCTAATGATTCATTTACAAACATTAACGGAAGCAATACAGATCTATCGGCTTTGGTTTTTCAACATGTGTTTGTTTCTTTCCTTTTTTGAGTTCCTTTTTGAAATTTTTTATTGATCGTAGATAGTTACTAACAAACTTTTAATGATTTCAGCGCACTTGTTGGATCAATTGTTAATTACACACTATTTGCAAAACATCACAAAATCCTTTTTCAACGTTTCGATCTTACTTTAGATCATTCTCAAGAAAACTAGAAAAATTGTGTCTGCAAATATAGATTGTTAATTTACAGACGTAATTTTTCTAATTTTCTTGAGAATGATCTAAAGTAATATCGAAACGTTGAGAAAGGATTTTGTGATATTTTTAAAATAGTGTTTAATTAACAATTGATCGAACCAGTGCGCTGAAATCTCTATGGAAAATGTTGAAACAATTTAGCAGATGGTAGTCGTGGATTCTCTGAACGTAATGCTGTTCACTTTGACTTTTACTCTTTCAAACCATCACTCGAAAAAATCCCAACACTTCTTTTTGACGTAATTTAATCAAGAGAACAGTTACTGGAAGGTAAACTTGATCGAAGGTAAATTCGATCAGAGTTAAGCTTGATCAAAGATGATCGTGATCAAAGTTAAACTTGAACAAAGATAAACTTGATCAAACATGATCTGTGATGCAAGTGTGCCCGAATGTTTTACTACACAAAGTATATAAAATTAATTGGACCATTCTTAACACTTCCTACAAACTGCGAGATTGTGAGTCTCGCATATCAGTGACAGGAATAACGATTGTGTCAAAATTCGTCTGTGAAAGCACTCTGTAGAAAATTTTATAGTATCGAAGTAAGGCGCAGAAGCTGAAATTTGTTAGCATTCCGATTTCGTGTTTTCAGTGAAAACATTCTCCTCCCTCTTGTTTGCTGTGATTTATATAATGCAACGGTTACCTTAACGACAGCCCTTAAACGTCCGAAGCGTGGTCTCCGGTCTGCAGCAAAAGGATCAAGTAGATTTCATTGAGATTCACGAGCAGAGATACAACAAAATCTCGTTTGATTTTATTGGAACAACAGAACAAGTGTTATCTTGATCCATAAATCAAGATCTACTTTGGCGCTTTGATTTTTCTCTGTCTCTAGAAGATTATAGGTCACTTCGCTTCAATGCTGTGTAATTTATGACCCGAATCCGACACAAGTACACAAAATCGAAGTATAAAATGAAAATAAATTATTCATTACAAGGTCAACGTGATACAACAAGTAAACAATTGAAAAAAATCTAGCAACTATTTAATCATTTTTATAACTACCTAAAGAAAAATCCAAGTGTACATTATAAATTGAACTATGCATTAATTGAACTTGATACATTAATGCACTACGATTTAAACGCGTTCCTGTCTTTGTCGTGCATATGTCGCAATGTCACATGACTAGTGATGGACATTCAATACTCTGTCTTGCAAAATTTTCGAACAAATCAAGTCACCACAAAATTTCGAATCAATTCGATATTTATTTGAAATCTAAAAAAATCCTAGGAAAATTTAAAAAGTCTTTTTAAACGAGGAAAAAAACTTTAAAAACGAGGAAAACTTACTTTAATAAACAATACTAATTACAGATAAAAAGAACAAAAAAACGACAACTTGATACACTTATTACGATCTATGTACTACTACCTACTCCCTCTAACGCCACCGTCGACTCACTGCCCGCCAAAACCATTGTCGCGCCTTCTTTTTTGTTAGTGTTAACCCGCGTGAAATAGCGGTTCCTGGTTTCGAGGTTTTTTACTCACAATCAGGATCACGTCCGATCACCTCGCATCCTTACCGACCGAAGTTAGAACTATCGGATCGACCTATCCCTCATTAATTACACGTGAAATGTGTATCTCTAATAAAAATATTGTTATTATTATTATTTTATTTATACGGACCGAAATTCTTTTATACAAATGTGAGTAGATACAAATGTATGACAGAAAACAAAAAAAAGAAAAAACACAGTAAAAAATCTTAATCTGAAATTACCCAAATGGAAATATTATCTAATAGTACAGCTCAATTTAGTTTTAAAAGACTGTAACGAGCCATTAAAGAAATCAATACTATTATAAAATTTATTGCAGATATTAATAACGCGATTTACCGGATTAATTGCACCATATGAAGATTTGGATTTGGTTATTTGAAATCTGTAATGATAATATATAATAAATCTGTAATGATGAAATCTGTAAATTGTATGATAACGTGTAAAATTTTTCGGCGCGATTTTCTCCCGGATCATCGGCGAATGACCACGTCGACGAGTAAAACCATAATCAACGGACTGACGGATTAACACGACCCCCGAACGTCACCCGTGAAATCGGCTCGCCGAAAAACTCCGCTCGTTAGCTCCCTGGAGCTGGACCAGGAAAAAGAGACACGGTAATCGCCCTTCTCCTGGATACGACTACCCAAAGAAACGGATGAGAAACGAGATGAGAGAGCTCAAGGATATATACGGAAAAAAATGAAAAAAACAACAAATCAATTATAATTTGATGTTGAATATATGGACTGCCGGAAATTGAAAAAGATTAATGTGCTCGCGTATTCGTTCTGTCCCGCTCTCAAGCACGATGTTCGCGTTTGCCGTCGGTGTATATTAAAATAATGTTTTCCAGTTCTTTGGCACACACAAAAGCGAACACCTGAATCTGTTGTCCGATGAAATTTATTAAGGAATTTTAATGCTAGTTTGATTGGGATTATTACACGGGACTCTAAGGCTAATGACTCTAAGTCCGCCGCTCGCTGTCTGCCGCGCATTGAAGTCACTCGAATGATTGAAGCCGGCTGCGTCGATATTGCATTCTCGGTCGCATTGTGCGCGTTTCAGTCACGCTAATGATCCCAATCTTTTTAATGGATAATTCACAAGCGCTTTGAGTGTTCGGAATTTGGTAATTTCGAAATTGATGGACGCGTTGTTCCGGAATACTTTATGCAAGCCGTCCAGCGCAAGACGGATAATCGTTGGACAATAAATCAATTTTATACTGCAAATTTTTTCGTAAAACTATTGTGTGGTCAAATTTCCAGAGTTTCAGCTAGACCTAAGATATTTTTAATCCGGAGAACGTTAAGGTATAGGTACTAGCAGTTGACTAGTTAAGAGAAGTTCTCCACGCGAACAATAGTAACCACTTACTCTGTCATCAAATAGCGAGAGTCGATGCTTGAAGACACTCTTTAAGTCTTCTAAATTACGTACCAAGGCCACTATTTAAAAAAAAGTTTACTTATACAAATTTAAGAAATGTATTTAAAAATTCAGTAATTGCTTCAGAAGTTGACCACTTTTGAAAATGAAAAATCTAGTAATTGACCTCCTTTATTCGTTAGTAGTTGACCATTTATACTAGAAAGAGGGTTCAAGCAATAATGTTGGGAATCGTTTTACTATCATTCAGTTTCAACAATTACCAGCACAAATTACAATTAAAGAATGAAATAAGAAATAAAACAAATCAATTCCATAAAAAGTTGAATTGAGGAACAGAGTAGATGTTGCGAGTTAATAGAGAATAGTATAGAGAAATTTAACCAACAGATGGTATGGCATCCGAGATACGGTTTCATCAAAAGTGTACAGCTTATAAAAATCTTATTTTTTACGTTTTCCTATGAAATGGTCAACTACTCGTACATGGTCAACTATTGGCACCTTTTTAGAGGATAACTAGGGATTATTGAATTGGATCCTCAAATAAATTTTTAAGACTGAAATTAATTATTTAATTTTATTTATAACTTATAACATTGAAAATAAATGATTTAAAAGTAACAATTTTAAATCTTAACTCTATGACCCTTCTTCAATGAATTCAGTTTATCGATTAAACATTTTAAACATTTTCTAAACATTTGCTTTTAAAACAAATTAATTGAAAAAACAACTTCACAATAGTGAGAAAGTTCATATTGATGAGAGTTGACTGCAGGTAGCTACAGTTGCTACACCTTTACCTTAAATCAAGATTCTAATTATCTACCTAAAACTTGACTGAACAAAACCTTTACCAACCTAAAAAGAAATTTGACTTTGAAGTTCACGGTGGGGGATAACTCTGCGACAACTATTTTCTACGGATTTGATGCGAAAATGTGGAATACGCCCATGGCAGTCGAGACGAAACATTTCTTTACTCCCTGTACATGCGTGGATATGTGACAGTGACTGGTCCAGCAACGGAAGCGGCCTTAGCAGATATTAAAATACACATTATTCAAATTTCATCGAGGTGTAGCCGGCCTCGTCGCTGCCACCCGAAAAGAAATAAGCAGGAGCCGAGATAAGAGCTCTCTGGCTCGGTTGGTGGACGAAAAAGACGAGCGGAGGTTGCGGTGGAAGGAGGAGGAAACGGTCAATTTGGTCGGTCGCGACGATGTCGAGCGTATTTAAAATGCAAATGTCGGCGCGACGCGGTGGTTCTTCCTGAAAAGCCGATCGTGGATGTGCCCCACGTATATACCCGGGCTTCTTCATTGCGGCGGGTTCGCGCTGGGTTCCTCTTTGCCGTCTTCTCTCGGCTCAGCTTCGCTTGCCGATTCGCGGCAGCCGTGGCTGAAAGCACCGAACCTCTGGAACCGTTCTTCTCGTTGCTCGAGCATCTTATTGAGAACGCGCATAAACGATTCGAGCGCGATCGGGAATGTCGGGGCCCGTCGTTTAAATGCGATTCGATCTTGCCAGGGACGGAGGAGGTGGCTTGCGAGCCAAAAAAGGCCGCCGCCCGCGTCGGGACCGCATCGAAATCCGCCAGTAACCATCTACTAATATACTCGGCCGAATGTTAATAATGTATGAGGACCGCCTCGGGTCGAAGCGACCACCGTTTTTAATCCTCGTGCTAGGAAGGGCCAGCAATCACACCGACGCAGTGTTCCAATACTTTTTTAGATAAATTAAAGTGATAGTTTCTTATTAAATACAAAACTTTTGCTCATCTTTTTATTATATATCATATATACAGGGTGTTCGACTACAGGTGGGAGAAATTTTAGGGGGTGGTTCTTGACGATAATATAAGACGAAAATGAAGAATAAAAGTTGCGACTCTGGCTTCGTTAATTAGCTATCAACAATTAAAAATCCTAAAATGCGGTAACGTTTTCGACTTTTCAACTCGCTGGGGCCCCAAATGAGAACCAAGGTATGCATGCATTTATCACTTGATGACGTACGCAACGTACACCTCTGTTGGTCGCATAGCCGCATTTTAGGTGGATTTTTAATTGTTAATAGCTAATTAACGAAGCCGGAATCGCAATTCTTTTATTCTTCATTTTCGTCTTATATTATTGTCAAGAACCACCCCCTAAATTTTCTCCCAACTGTAGTCGAACACCCTGTATATATATTTATTTATGTAAATGAAACAAAAATGCATATGTCTTTGCGTTGCGCGTAAAAAACAGTACTACTTTCCTCTGTCATTTTTTTCTAATTTTTACTATTTGCGAACAAAACGCTGGCTAGTAATAGCCTGAAGATCTTGTATATTATATATGACCCACTTTTGTTGAAAAAATTTATAAATTAATCAAATTAATCGCCACTTAAAATACAATGTGTCCAGAAGAAATATGCAAAAAATCAGAGAGGTAAATTTTTTAGTTGCACCATTTATTGCTGATGTTTCCCGACAAAAAGTATAAAATAGTCTCGTGCCATTAGCCAATTCACCCCTAGGGATCATTCGGGACGTTCGTGATCTACTGTCTTCTTGACAATCTTCCTGGACTTCTCCGCATTTCTGCCTACTGACTGAACGCGAGAGGCGTTTTTGGAGCGATTACTCCTTGATTGCTGGTATCGAAATGTTCGCCCGCTGTATTACCTGCCGGGTAATAACAGCTCGCGCCATAACTTGATTGTTAGATTGCAGATCTCCACGCCTTTATTACGCCTGGAAATTTATAGAGCACAGGATCGTCTGCATTGATTAAAGCCTTTATTTTTAGCATACAGAAACCTCTAGTCCACGGACGATTATTTTACCACATCAGAATATATTTCAAAATGCTGGAATATCCAAGGATATATAAAGAATATATCAAAATATACCAGAATATGCTACAATCTACAAGAATTCGTGTTAAAAACGTATAAAAATACGGTCGGGGTCTTTTCTGCTACCAATTTTGTCAGTATAGATAGGCACAGGCAGAGTATACCTTTTTTTTATTAAGGAAGGTGGTTAAAGTTCAAAACAAATCCACCTCCCGGGACAACCAATGGTTTGCCTGTCTACTATCTGTTCGCCCGAACTAATTTTCCTGGGGACCTGTGATCAGCATTGCGCCTGGGGCAACTTTTCTCGGGCCCTTTTCCACTCCTATTCTTTTCATTTAAAGGCAGAGTATACCTAGATTTAGCATGGAGCAGAACCTCTTTTTTACGCCCCCAACGAGAGGGAACAGTGTGGAACTCGGGGAAATTGATCTTCGGTTTCCCAATACCCACTAAAGAAGTTCCACGTCTAGGACTTTTAACTCTTTCCTCTCTGTAACTTTTCCGAAGCTTCGTAGTCTTCGAAGTCTTCAAAGTCTTCGAAGTTTCGAAATTTCGCAATCTTATACTAGGGCTGTAACTTTTCCGAAGCTTCGACATTCGAAGGAAAGTTACAGTCTTATTCGAATTCTCGTTCATACATATAAAAGTGACAGATTCTTTTTCGTAGAATACGTGCTCCTCTCCCGTGAATAGTCGCCTTGTATTTGACGAGTTCTCACGTGCCGTTAACGCTTTCTCCTTCCACCGACAGCTCACCAGAAAGTCTCATCGGGAGCAACGGTGCAGCTTAGCTGCACTCATCGCCGAAAAACAGCGGAATCCGAGTTTCTACCGCGGTCGGTTTTTCCCGCGAGGTGTCCATTGTCCGCGACTCGGTTCTCAGGGGAATAATCTTCGGGAGTTTTACGCGATTGTACCTGGGGAAGTGGAGCAAGTCTCCGAATTAAGATAAATTCGCATGTTCCTCGCATTCCGATCAGGGCAAATCATTACCGAGTCTCCTCGATTTGGTAAGTCCTGCATGCATTCGTCCGGCATGCATGCATGCATGCGTGCTAGCAGAAGAAAGACGGTTCATTATTCCACCGGGCAAGAGGACTACGTGACAGGAGCAGGCGGGTGGAGGGAAGAGGAGGAGGAAGAGAAACAGGCTCCTTCTTCATGGGACGACACCTTCCGGGTGGAGCTTTCGAAAACTCTGGGGCCGAGAAAAAACTTATTAGCGGCCGGCTTTGCGTAAAACCCGGCAATTTTTCGGGGCGCTCTCGCAGTTTTTGCCGTTTCTCTCTCACTGTGTGGCGATTCGACACGGCGAAACGGCCCCGCAAGAAACTTCCCCGCCGGGACCTTATGCAAGCTACGCAGATTCGAGAGTCGATAGGTGTCCCGCGCCGAGATCGACGCATTCAGCCTCTCGACCGTTGAAAATCGCGACCGGCCGGCGAACACTGCGAGTTTCGAGACTGAACGACGAACTGCATTCGTCTCGCTTCCACCAGCCGAGCATCTTTCGCTACACCTCGAGGAATCGCCGCTCTCTGTTCGTTCGTTTAACTCGCAGCTCTGCAGTTTACTCTGCCATTTGCGCCGTGTTTTGTTGCGTTCCGCGCAGATTATTTGCAATGAGTCTATTTCCTCGTCCTCTTAGCCGCGGCTAGATCTACGATATACATTGGCCTCCAGCTGGCTGTGCTTTTAACCCTCCATTTTTCATTACTTGCGAATAAGTGGATTTCACGGATCTACATGCAAAATAAAATGTTTATGCAACATACGAACATGGAGCTGAACATGTATTTATTTGTCATGTAATTAATTTTAATTGCATGGAGATAATGTCTCTTATATTTATATTTTGGTGGTGAGGTATAACAGATTAGACAGCGGATCTCTATGCAAAATCAATTTTTTTTACGTAAACTACGATAAATCAGGGTGAAATAGAAATTTATTCACTTTTGTTTGATAGGTTGAAAGTAATATAACGGTATGTTCAAACTTTTCTAATTCTTTTACTGTTTTAGATTACACCTACTTATTATTACCATTAATGCATCAAATCCGCAGTCTAGTCTGTTTGAACGATTGAAAGAAAACTTTTGCATACACCTAACAAATTGTGCATAAAATGCGTACACCTACCAAATTGTACATAAAATACGTACACCTGCTAATTATTGCCATTAATGCATAAAATTCGCAGTCTAATCTGTTTGAACGATCGAAAGAAAATTTTTGTATACACCTAACAAATTGTGGATAAAATACGTACACCTGCTAATTATTGCCATTAATGCATAAAATCCGCAATCTAATCTGTTTGAATGATTGAAAGAAAACATTTGCATACACCTAAAAAATTATGGATAAAATGCGTACACCTACTTATTATTGACATACCTGCTTAAACTCCGCAGTCTAGTCTGTTTAAACGATTGAAAGAAAACTTTTGCATACACCTAACAAATTGTGCATAAAATGTGTACATCTGCTAATTATTGCCATTAATGCATAAAATCCGCAGTCTAGTCTCTTTGAACGATCGAAAGAATACTTTTGCGTACAGTTAATACATCAAAGTCGGGCAGGTGATTTAATATAAATTGATATAGGGGTTAAAAAATACTGTGAATCAGTCAGTTGGGACAGTTTTAGTGGTGCAACAGTTTAAGCGTTTTTTCTGGATAAAAAGTATCGGTAACGGGTCCCAAGGAGGTCGGTATGTGTTCCACCGAAAGTAAGACGCCTCTCGCATGTTTAAAAAGACAAATTATGTTCGCCCGGACCGGTGGACAACTTCGGCCGTTTAAAACCGACTAATTAAGGCTGCACGGTGGCTTCCTCGGCGAGGTCCGGCCGGATTTTTTAACGCGAATCGACGTTATCTGAGGATGTTACTTCTGCAGGACCGATTAACAGATCCGGGCTAGTTGGCCGCGAATTCGTCGGCAACGATAATTACGTCGTTTTTACGATCGACTGGGACAAGTAGTTTCGTTTGGTAATGATAACTACTTTTAGCCACTAAACGAGCACCGCGATTTTTATGAACATTTCGTTGAAAAATAGAAATGAAGGTTACTCCGGCGTACGCATAAATTCAGAGCTCTCGCTGCCGTCCGACTGCTTGCGGACAGTCGTTACGCGTCGCTTTTTAATTTCACGGTTCGTTATTTATGATTGGCCGAGTCAATCCCAATTTTTTACCTCTTACGTTTTTGCATCGAAACAGCTTACTTACTCGCATTGTTTCTTTTCTGTTTCAGGTGAGTGCGATTTTTATGTAACGCTTTTGGCAGTCGGTCAACCGAGAGACCGGTGGACGTGACATTTTGCTGGAAAAGTAAGTCGATGTCCCATGCAAATTATAAACTTTCTATCTCAATTGCAAGGAACGGGAGCCAGATACAAATTTTTATTTTTTAATTTTAATAAAACCGCTTCTAAACGCCACCGATTTATTTTTATCATAAAATCCGCAATATATTCATTGAATATCTAAATGTATATTCATCAATTAGTCAAAAATATTGCACAACATTAATGCATGTCTAGTAGATTAACCACAAATTTGATGCACTCCATATTCTAGCTTTAGATTCTTTTAATCCATCCACCGTTTTAAATTGCACCTACTCATTTTTGCCATGGATGCATAAAATTGGCAGTCTAAGAATAAGAAAACACTGTTACCTTTAAATTGAAGTCGAAAATATTCATAGTGTTCATATTGGAAATTTTAGTATCTATAACGAAATTAAATTAGCAAGACACAAAATTGTGAACAGTCGAACTGTCAACGTTATAAGAAGAAGAAATTGGAAACAAAAATCATCAAGCCAAATCAAACGATGTTGTAAGCAGAGTTGGGCAAACATTTTATGTAAATAAAAATTTTTGCCCAGCTCTGCTGACAACATCGCTTGATTTGGCTTCATAATTATTGTGTCCAATTTCTAATAAAGTGGGTTTATTCCAAGTAGGTTTTAAATTTTCAATTATATAAAATTTTTGCCCAATTCTTGTAGTAGGTATGTACATGTCTTACAATTTAATAGGTAGAGAAATAGTAGCCACCGAGGGCTCCGGTGGCGTTCCGATCAATTTAGGGATCCAGTGGAGTGCAACAGTTTAAGGGCATAAATCTTGGCTCCCAACCCTCCTTACGTTCAGGATGTCCGCCTGATCAGAACCGAAAGCTGTCGTCCGCGCACGAAACGATTTTAGGACGCATCGTGGTCGCGCCTCGCTTCAATAAACGAGCGGCAATGAACGCGGGCGTAACAGGCGTAATGCTCCTCTTAGGATTCATTATCGCGATTGTGCGAATACGTGTCAGTCTGCTTTCCCATCCGTCGTCTCTGGCTCGCAAAAAGTTGGCGGCCGATCATTCGATTTCCCCGGGGCCTCTCTTGGTAATGATCACGTGTGCGTGCCCACTTGTTTCGTTTTCGAAAACCGGAAGCAAGGGCCGATTCACAATGGCGCGAGCTAAATCAGCCCTTCATATCCTGGAAGTATAAATCAGGCAGGATTCACGCCGACGGAGAGGAGCAACGATCGGGGCCCGATCGGTCCCGCGGAGGAACAACGATATTCGATTTCCTTTGCAGATCGTTCTCGCCTCTATCGGCCGCTTCCTCGCGTGCAGCCTTCACTTCCCTCGAGGTTCTTCTGCTCCGATTTTTTTGCCGAGCTTCTCTCCTCTCCTCTCTTCGCATCCTTTGCTCGCCGCGACGACCTCATCTGCGGCCAAACAGTTTTCTCGATGGCTACCCTCTTCGATGCCGATTTTTTACCGATCCGCTTTCCAGACTCCGGTTTTATGGCGTTTAGCGGCGAACGATTCACTTTGGCGACGCGATTATTTCCACCAGCCGTTTTCTTTCCTGTCTGGCTACACATGCCAGTCCGAGAGCGTTATACTCTTCTTTGTTCCTCGAATTAGCTCCAGTAAAAATGCACGACGTTTGTTTTGCTACCTTTCCGGCCGTACGTAGAATGTTGGGACATTAATCACAGACAACGAGGATGTCGTTCCTGGGGAAGACAAAAAGACGCGTCTCAAAACTAGTTTTCAGAAATTTTACGACTTCCTGCGGATCATCTGCGCTACTGGTCACGACATTCAAAGACACACTGAAATTTATACGGGACGCAGTTTGGTGACAAATATTTCACACGTATTTCGTTTAAGAAGGTGAAAACTTATTTTTGGAACGTAGTCGTGTAAAGAGATTTTAGAAAAATTTATTTGTTCGATCGATATTTAGAAAATTCATCTTTAGTTTGCAGTATTTCTTTCTAACCACTTGCCGTACCATTTTCTTTACAGTTACAGAAATTAACCCTTTGCGCTCGGTTGTTCTCTCTGGGGCACCATTAAAAATTGCTGTAACGTTATTCAAAAAATATATATATATTGTTTGCATTATTCAATATATCGATATATAATCTATTACTAAACATTTAGGTATTATACCAATTTCGTATCGATAAAATTTCAAAAATCATAGAGAATGGAAGTATTCTAGATCAGAAGAAATGTTTAATTTTCTAGTTAAAATAACTCCGAGTGCAAAAGGTTAAAGCGTCTTTATCTCGAAAAATGTCGTAGGAGAGAAAGAATTTATATTTTTTGTATGGCTACATTTCTTCAAATTTTATTTCATTTAAAAAGAAAGGCGTTACAGTTATATTTGTTTAAAAGCATCGTGTCGAGTCTGATTCGTTAATATCCTTCTCCTGCGAAAACAGGCCCGCGCAATGAAATCGTGGATTTCGCTCTTGAATCGAAAAAAATCGTCTTGTGTTTCACGTGAAGCTGGAGGACACCTGCTGTCCGACGGCCGTCGGTATCCTGATTCTAATCCTTGCGTAATACGTACGGCAGTCCAAGGGCCGCGATGGTTTATAGACTCTATAAAATTGCCTTTAAGCCGGCGACTTTAATGGTTCACGACTTTTGCATATGCAGATTTCGTGACCGATAATCCGGTGCTCCGGCTCCTCTCGATCGGGAGAGGTATCCTTTTGGTAGACTTGGTCAAGAGGACGGCCTTTCTACGAACCGTCCGCTTCCTATTCGAGGATCACGCGAATGTCACGACGAAATTAATATACCGGCTAATTCCGACGACATAGTTTGTGCCCCGTCCGTTCCATAGATCCGATTTCATTGTTACCGCACCCGCTGTTGCCGCCTGTCTCTATCCCACGGACCCCTGCGAAGCGTATAAGCTACTCCCGGAGAATTAATATTCATACTCCTGACGAAAACACCGTCTCAATTCGTGCTAAACATCGCCTCGAGTACATTTAATATTCATTCGATCGATAAGATACACGCGCGTAAAAAAGCTTTGCATAATTCCGCAGTTTTTAGTCAGGACTCCGGAATTTGTCACGGAAGCGACTCCGGATTTGATGATTCCAATGACGGCTATCTTGGGATTCTTTAAACTGAATTCGAAATTTGCATTTCGGAGGCAACTCTGAACTCACCATTTCAGAATTACGTTCTCTTTGAAATCATTTGATAGAATTTTTAATATTACAGGGGCAGAATTGTAATCAAATAGAGTTAACTAGTATAATAATTAAAGTCAATAAGGAATTTTTTTAATTATTTTTTGAATTTTAGAATAAATTTCAATGTTGAAGGAATAATACTAAAAAATATTTAATAGAACGATAATAATGACTTAATTGATGCAATCGAATAGTATCTCCAAAACATAGTGATTGCTATGTGTGAAAGCTATGATTCAATTGGTGCACCTAATAAATAAAATACAGTTAACTAGTATAATAATTAAAGTCAATAAGGAACTTTTTAAATTATTTTTTGAATTTTAGAATAAATTTCAATATTGAAGGAATAATACTAAAAAGTATTTAATAGAACGATAATAATTACTTAATTGATGCAATCGAAAGAGTGACGAGGCTTTTTCCAAGAATATTTTAATGAAATTATCTATCTTCGAAAATTGGTTGATTATTTAAATTTACTAAAATTATCTCAATACATTTCTATACTGTTTCTGCATATCACAGTATCTCCAAAATATGATGATTGAAATAGTTGAATTCGAGATAAGTTTGCAATTAACTGTGAAAGCTATGAATCAATTGGTACACCTAATAAACAAAATATAGCTTATTGATTTGACGTGAACAGCAACAATAGGTAATTTATTTATAGCCTAGAATATTTTCAGTTTCGTTTAATATATTCATTTTAGTATTCAAATGACTTTGCCCACCTCTTCCGACAGAAAACAAACGTTTCTAGTCAGTCGGTGTCGTTAGTTATTTTTAATTTGATCGTCGAAAAACGGAGGGATAAGATAAGCTTCAAAATCAATTTCCTTGGGCGAGCAGCATCATTACGAAACCTCGTGTCGCCCATACAATTTTCTCGCGACTTAACGAGCATCCTGGTCGGAAGCTTTCGAGGGTCGAGAGCTGGATGCGACGAAGATCAGGTAGACATTCCTGCCCTATCTTTTCCCGGTAGCCTGATATAGATAGAACTTCACGGAAACGAGCGTTAAGGTGTCCGCCTATTATTCGCTCGCTGCGACCGGTATGTCATTGTCAGCCATTTTTCATTGCAATGTGTGTTACTCGATCGATCTCGGAAAGAAAAACTTCAGTTTATACGTATTTTAGTAGATAGACATGTCACGGCAACAAACAAAAATTCTTTAAAAAATTAGGATTTTTTAAACATTTTCAAATTGTATTGCGATAGTTTTGCGATCGAAAAGAATTGATAATAGAATGATGGTTTCGGCGCACAGGTTTGATAAAAAATAAACTAAAAATTTCATGTTTTATAACAAATTTGCAAGTTGAAATCCCGACGTTTCGATCCTGATGAGGATCATTTTCAAATTGCTATAACCCTCCATTATTACTAAATATTCTGTTTTTGTCGATCGTAGAAATTTAATGGAAATTAATTTATGCCATCGGAGCACAGGTTCGATCCAAAAATAAAGACAGAGCAATTTTGCAAATTAAAAAATCCTCAACGTTTCAATTCAAGTATGGATCATTTTCAAGAGAAATTTTGCGTCTGAAAAATACTGAATAATATACTGAGTGTTTCACAAGATCAATAATAACCATAACATAGTTTTCCACCGTAATTGAAACGTTGAGGAGGATTTTTTAATTTGCAAAATTGCTTTGTCTCTATTTTTGGATCGAACCTGTGCGCCGATAGCATAAATTAGTTTCTACATTATTACAATATTTTTTATTATTGAGAGTCAGTTCACCAAACCCTGATACTATATATTCTGAAAGTTTAAATACCAGAGGATACAACTTCCGGTGAGGATTTCTTTCTCACCCGTTATCGCGCCGTGTCGAATGCGAAATTATTTGAAAATAATACGAAAGTTAAACGAAGTTTTAATAAGTTTTTCGTTATACGGCCGCGGACGGTCGTCGCGATGCCTACAGAATTACCCGGCCTTGATTTAAGGGGTTCTTAAAGATACCTAATTACATCCTAAAGCGCCGGAAGTGCATCGTTCTTGGCCGCATTACACATTATCCGCCGCACCTGGTCGCCTCCGCGTTTCACCTCGGCATTGAATTACCCCGAGTGATTATTGTGAAACTCGCGTCGCGTCGGTCAGATTTTCAAACGGTAGTTCGTCCGAACTTCCGATCTGCAAATTGAAACTCGAATAAAAAGGTTTTGTCGGTGTTTCGTCCTTGTTTTTCAAAATCGGTTACAAAATGAATATACACATCTTTTACGAGAAATATTCATTTGCTCGTGAACCAAGTAATTAATTATTTTTTAAATAAAACTTATTTTCAACGCTTTGCACTTGGAACTATTTTAATTCGAAAATCAAACGTTTCTTCCGACCTAGAATATTTCCATTCTTTATGATTTTTTAAATTTGGTAGATACGAAATTGATGTAATACTTCATGCAATACTTAAATGTTGAGTAATTAGACATATCGAATAATGTAAACAATATTTTAAATAATAGTGCAGCAATTTTCAGTGACACCTCAGAGACGCCATTAGAGTGCTAAGGGTTAATTCATTGTTTTGTTTTTATTCCAGATAGTTTTTTTCCCTCTCTAAACCCAAAAAATCTGATGAAGACCAAACTCTTGCAATAAGGTGTGCGACGAAACTTTATTAACATCAGGTTTACCAAAATTTTTAGCCATTTTTGAAAGGACGTATCAAGAGAAATACATTTGTTGAATCATTTACAATCTCAATTATCGTAAATTAAACCTCTAGTGTTACGAGACATGGTCGATCGAAAGACAGAATTAAAGAAGAATCAAGGAAGATCAACTGCCTTCTAGATCATTTTTCTGGGATCGTTGGCGAGTCTTTCCATAAATTCCTCGCGTTACAGGAGAGACGTAATCTACGAACAGCCGGTGCCGATTCATCTCCCAACCGATCTCGCTTCCTCGATCGGGAATGATCAACGGCCGGAGATAAACTTGTGAAATCGTATTTCGACGCGCGAACTTTTTACCAATTACGATTTCGACGCGCCTTCGCCGCGAAACTTGTGCAAACACTTTCCTGCCCGTGGCAGCCGATCCCGCAAAAAGGTCCCGCGCCGCGCGTTTTTGCTTTTCATCTTGCTTGCTCGCGGTAGCATCCATCAATCGTCGACGCCCTATGATTTCCATCTTCGGTCGGTACCCTGAAAAGTCCGATATTGCGCTACTTTCTCACGGTAATAACATTCGCGTTTGACGCGCCGAAAAATAAAGTGCCAGAGAGACAACCGAATAAATGAAAAAGCACATAACCAAACGAAATAATCCTGAACGGTGTAAAAATAAATTGAAGAAATTATGTGGGATCTGGAAATACTTAGCAAGTTCTGTTTACCAGTTTATAAAAGAGTCTTTTTTTTATTTGTGCAATAGAAACCTCAAATAAGAGGTTATTCTGCAATCAGTATTACATACATAATATTACAATAGAAATCCTATTTGCTAATGTGTGGTTAAAGTAACAATTACATGATATTAATCGTTACAGTACATGACGTATTAACAGTACGTGACGTTATATACATAAATATTCAATTGTATCTCGATCGTAAATATTAATTAATCTTGAAATAATGTTATCGGCGCAACGATTTCGATCTATTTTTACAAAAATATAGCTATATTTTATATATTTTATATAGCTATATACACTACATAATTAAGCATGCTAATTCTATATGATTATAAATAAAGTTAATAGCAAGTATGTATTAACTAATTTCAATTTACATTAATTACATACGATTTATTGTTTACAATTTTTTCTTACTTTGTTTTTTGAATTAAAAATGTTTCCCTTTTCCTTTTTAGACGCAATTTCCTTTGAAAAAGGTTCAAATCAGAACCGAAACGTCGGATATATTGTAAAATAGCTATATTTTTGTAAAAATAGATCGAAATCGTTGCGCCGATAACATTATTTCAAGATTAAAGGAACATAAGATCTTACATATAGTGTTTGTAGGTCTGTGGAGTAAAACATTGCATGACATGGGAAGAGAAAAACCCCGTAATCTCAGGTTACATATAAATTTTAATCTATGAGTATCATAGATAGGACATTGCCATAATACATGATCAATATCCTGTGCCTCATATCCACATAGACAGCCAGGGTTGTTTACCACATTGATTTTCGCTAAAGAGAAGTTAAGACTGTAATGGCCAGATCGAATTCTGTTTGTGATCACAATGGTTTTTCGAGATAAATTTTTCCCCGAGTACCAGGGTTTTCTTCTACCGTCATGGAATTGTTCAAAATAATTTTTGCCCTTGTATCGACCTTCATTAATTATGTATTCATTGGTGTTAATGAAAGCACGTAATTTGAAGATTTCCCTCAAATCAGTAATAAAAGAGTCTTAAAAGAGTAACATGGCTCTGCAATGGTTAAGAAAAAAGTTGAAGAAATTCTGCGGGATGTGAGAACATTTAACATTGACGTAAAGCAAATTCCTTTTACCACTTTGGTTCCCATGCAGTTTCGTTGAACGTGGGTCTGAAACGGTTGAGAAAAAAATTGAAGAAATTCTACAGGATGCAGAAGTATTTAACATTGGCATAAAGCAAGATCTCTTTGCCATTTTGTACCTTCCATAAAGGAGTAATATGGATCTGGAACTGTTAAGAAAAAATTGAAGAAATTTCCTGAGAAATATTTCGGAATGACATAAAGTAAGTTTTAATTATTACTTCTCAGCCTCGTGCGCGTTCCCAGTCTGGCGAAGCTGTCCGTTCAGAGTTCCGTGATTTCATTTAACATTGTGCTCGCATACTTTCGAGTTTGCAGAAAGTATGGTCGGAGATGTTCTCGGTAACGATTCCTCCAATGCGAGATGCAAAGAATCTCCGGCAATGGTCTCGCGTAGAGGTTACGCTGTTTACCGGGCATTAAGGTGGAACGCGATCTCGGGACGATCTTAATTTGCCTCCGTTCGGGATCGAAGATTACGCGGCCGCTAACTGTATCGAGACTTGTACTCGTTAGAGCTTGTGCTTATCACGATGTTAACCAACAAGTGTGCCGCCGAACAGAATCAAAACGAACCCCTGAGAATCCTGGTGTTATTCCGATCCTTTCGGTGCCGTACAGTAGAAGCATGCGTTAACCACATACAGGGTGTTCGACTACAGGTGAGAGAAAATTTAAGGGTTGGTTCTTAACGATGATATAAGACGAAAATGAAAAATAAAAAAATTCCGATTTCGGCTTCGTTAATTACTTATTAACAACGCAACAGTCATGTATCAAGTGACAGATGCATGCATAACTTGGTTCTCATGTGGGGCCCCAGCAAGGTGAAAATGTTTAAAAATCCTTTTATTAGACGCGTTATTGATTTTTAATTGTTAATAGCTAAATAACGAAGCTGACATCGCAATTTTTTTATTCTTCATTTTCGTCTCATGTCATCGTTAAGAACCACCCCTTAAATTTTCTCCCACCTGTAGTCGTACACCCTGAGAAAGAAGTATTATCTCTTGAAATGCTTGCTTTAGAATAAAAAATAAAAATTATAGGGGATAGAATTTCATACAATAATATTTTGATATATAATTTGTTCAACATTTAATAAAGTTCGATGTTATAGATGTAATTATATTATATTATAATTATATTATAGAAACACCTTCAATGGTTAACGATATAAATATATGTATATTTGGTTAAATAATACAATACTATAATCTATGATAGGAATAGTACAAATTCCGTTTAGGTCTAGGTTACGTTTGCTCGATCAACTCGTAAATTGAATTTGTCCCGGTAGTTTTTACTTCTGTGCAGGTGCTAGCTTAGATTAGTTTTAATATGTCCAACTATAAGTCTGAATTATTCTCGTTAATACAATTAAGATATTAATCAAAACATTGATTTTTTAATTTTAAATTACTTTAAAAAATTATTTTTGTTCATCTAAAGTGATAAAATTAAAAATAGAAGAACATGCTGTCCAGGCATAGGGCACTTCACCTTAATCGCGTGACAAGTTCGCGCGACGAGCAAGTTAAAGGCACACGTGGACTCGGCACGCCGTAAGTTTGTTCTGACACGAGCAAAACACGATAGATAACGAATGGTCCGTCGAACCGACGCGAAGTCTCTTTACGGGGCCACGAGTGCAGACTTTTAATGAGCCACCACGACAGCCGGCCACATCGCGCATAGACGGCTATTCCGCGTTGATAGGATCTCTGTCCACTGAAAACATTGTGGCCATTGTTGCGAGATACCAGCAGAACGACACATGGTCTCTGCTCGCTCAGATCTCCTTGAATCCGAGTCGCGTCCCGAGCCATAACAATTGCAAGAATAGCCAAGATCAAGGCCCGGGGAATAAGTTGTACCAAGAAAATTGCTCGGGCCACAAAGGGGTTCACTCCGTGCCAAGAAGCACAGAATGTGCACACAAAATGTTGTAGGACTCGGAGAACATTGTTCCATGCGTAGAAGTGAACATTAAGATATTTGCTGATCAAGCGATTACTGTTTTGCTATAACAATTTTAATTTGTAGAATGATAGTTACTGCAGAAATTCGAATAACGTACAGAAACGAGTGGCCACAGAAAAATTTTTAAGTGTAGACTTCCAATAGAATAATTGTTTTCATAGTTGTTCGTACAGTACTAGTCAATCAAATCTTGATATACATTAGGTGTACAAATTAATACGTAATTTCGTTTCATATCCAAACTTTTTACTAGCTTCATCGATCACGATATGATGTAAGTGTACAGAGTAATGATGGAGACTATTTTAAAAACTTGTGCACCGAATAACTTGGCTGGAACGATTGGACACTTCAACTATAAAATTACAATCAAAAGTCGTTATAGTTCATCAGTGTTGGGAAGGTACATAATAAATGTACCTAGAAATCCTTACGAGGTTGCCAAAAATTTTCTACGACCATGAATAACGTGCTTCGTAGTTTCAGCACATTCGTGCCTGTAGATCAATTTGTAATTTATTTTTCGCGGACATCGTTCGAATAATATCGACATAGTTACTGGCAAGGCTTAAGGTATAATTTCAAAGTAAAAGATCGAAAGCAAGAGTCAAAGTTCCAGTACATAAAAAGGTTCCAAGCCGAAGTGATTTCAGTGTGTACAAGCATCATCGGAGCTCGTTGATAGAGAGTCAAAGTTTCACAGGGCCAATAAAAATTCTTCAGCGTTGCCCCGCATTCGAAAGGAATTTCCAAGGCACCGATTCCACGGTCGAGAATGACGTAGCGAGGAGGTCGAACCGCTCAGAATCGCGAAGCTGTGCACTTTGGTCCGTCCTGACATTGTCTGTAGCGTTATCTGGCTTCTCAAGCGAAGAGAAGAGAGAGAGAAAGAGAGAAAGAGAGCGAGTACCAGCGACGTCCGACGACCCGTCGCCATATCGCGTTTCAACTCCGGTGGCCTTAATCTACCTACCGAAGTATCGTCCCCGAATCATTCGTAAACGTCGTAATCGCATTATGGCATCCAAGTTCACATTCCCCCCGCTCGCCACCCCCATCGCTGCAGTCTCCCGTTTCGACTCTTACTCGCATTTCACACCCTTGGCTGCGTCGTGCTCGTGATTTTCGCGGAAGGCGCCAGGATGTCCGTCAAACGTCCGGATCATATCTCGGGACGAGTGTTTCGATAGCACCGTTGCTCCCACAGAATCTTCTCTTGCTAGAGATGACTGCACGGGTACTCTATGATCAATCCTCACTGTGTGCTAGAACGGTGACAATCACCTTCAAATATTTAGCATTTACAGCAATGTACCGAATGCACGATATTTGTGAAAAATCTCCTCTACCTCAGATTGCACCTCTTACAGGACCCCCAGCTTGATGAAATAATTGTTTTATTTTTACTTATGAGTGTCTATGAATCTCTTACTGTCATATTTCTGACTTTTTTCTGATTAAGGGCCGATTCATACATATCCGGCCGGCGTTTTTCGGTATCCATGCATTTTCGGCCGATTTTTGAAGCAACTTGAGTAGGAATGTTTCTCATTACCATGAAGTTGTAAAGGAGAGCTACCGATAGTTCACCTGAGGAGGGATAGAAACCTTTTATTTGTTAGTTATGGCCTGTTCGACTCGAAGGAAAAGTATCGGAGGAAAATCGGGCTCAGTTTTCCGGTTGTGGACGGTCTCACTTAAACCTGGGTAAGAATATTTTGTCGGACTCCGATATCGGAGATGTATGAATCGACCCTAAAACGACACCCATCACGATACAATTTCAGTCTTTGTTCGTTTAATCCACAGTACCGATGAATTTAAGGTTATGGGTCTATTTCGTGAGAGCGTCGCAATCTTTATTGAATTACTCTTGGAAATTAAATGATATTAATAGTTGTTACAGTAAGAATTTACATTAAAGATATTGTTTAAAACTACACCCACCAACTTTTGCTGCAGATGGATAAAATCCGCAGTCTAATTATATTAAAAATTGATTTTCAAGTTGGCTGGAAAAATTGTGCTGGTCGTACAGCCCCCACGTGACAGTCATTATTCCGAAGCCAAGCCTCGAGTCTCTCTGTCGAGTCGCAAATCGAAGTATGCGAGGCCCGTCGCAGGGGGGTTAGCAAATCGATCCGCCGAAAGCAGTTCCCCCATGAGAAAATTAATTTTTCGTCTAAATAAAAGTAAGCGGGCGATGGAAGGGTACGATACGGTGGTCGAAGGAAGAGCGAGAGAGATCTTTATCCTTCTCTGGGCAAGGCGAAGTCAAGGGAGAAACCGGTATATAATCGAGCAGTCACCTATGCACCGGTTCCTCTGAACGCGCGGACGGGGCGCAGTAATGCAGCGTGGTAAGAAAGGTACGTGACCCGCGCGAGAAAAAAAAGGGTGGTGGTGGTGTGCCACGGCCTTTGGAGGAGGCCCGAGGGAGAAAAAGGGGCGCTTTTGTCGGCACGTAGCAGCGTTAAACTTTTATCTCGCGCTTCATCCGACTTCACTTCCGCACTATCCGCCTCCGGTCCCCCGTCCCCCTCGCGCAGCTATTTCACAGCGAATCGTAGATCGCAATCGTATTAGGCTGTTTGTTCTTGCTCGTCATCCGTGCAATTAGGAAAAATGCCGCGGCGAACTCGGTCGACGACGATTCCTCCGACAAGTCCAGAACTCGTTTGCGTTATCTGGAACAGCCCTCTCGGGTCCACGCGACTTACTCCGAGCGGAACAATTTGTTCAGTTGCAACACTTAACCGCGTTTGCGGACGTCTTGAATTCTTTTGGATACAGGTAGCCCTTTGGAACGATTTTTTAACCCTTTTCAGCAGGTCCGGATTAAGCCAGCGCACAGTGGTCCTTCTCAGCGGTTTAGCTGGACAAAATTATTCTAGCATTATTTTAAGACTTAAAGCCGTAGTTGAGTAGGTCATTGGATTCTTCTTGACATCAGCTACAACAATATGTAATAAAAAATACTTAGTGGCATCTAAAAATGCCTATTTTCTTATTACAAAGTTTTGTGAAATTTTTTTATTGGGATTTACAGATAATTACGTATCGATTAAGTTTTGTTGGAAACATTTTGTTGCCAGATTATCCGAAATGTTCAAGACAATCGTGGTGACAATTGGGCATTTGCATCCGAACCGACCACAGTGATCCTTTCCAGCGATTTGGCTGGCCAAAATTATTTATAATGTTTAATGATTCCGCAACGTTTTCAAATCACATGCAATATCATTTTTTATTTTTATTAAGTATTTCTAAAACAATTTTTAATACTTTTTCAATATTTTTTGGTACGTTTTTAAGTAAAGAGCAATATATTGTTGAATTAAAGAATACACCGTAATCGTTTCATCTCAAATGCACTACTACGTACTACGAAAATCTCTAACTTTCGATTAAGTACAGCACTTAATGGGTGTCTAAATGATGAAAACAATATCAGTACATTGTCTCCCATACATTAAATTATAGCAAGCAACAAAAATTTCACATTTTAAGTAAAATTTTGAAATCTTTTGTCCAGCTAAATTGCTGGAAAGGACCACTGTGCAGCGCGGGGCCCGTAGCAAATGTTACCAGCAGGCCCTAGATTTTACATGATAATAAAATAAAACACAACTTTTACTCTAAGGTGAGGTTACTTAAACGATCTTGTCGTCCTCGATTAGACGCGGCTCGCGACGAGTCGATGCCTTATTAAAGATGAATGACCTTTTTTTACAAAATAGTACAAGCTAAATATTTTCTGCTCCAAGTGCGGGGCCCATAGCATTTGCTACTCCTGCTACTATGCTTAATCCGGCCTTGCTTTGCAGTCGGAGCTATTTCGGAATCTTTGATGATAGTAAAATTGTCTAACCTGCTTCAGCACCGGACAAAATCCCTACCGCCCACTATGAAAGCTTGAACCCCAGTCCTAACCAGACCAGGTTGACTACCACTGTTGTAGACGATACTGTGGATAGAGCACCAGACCACGACTGTCTTCAGTAAAGACCGGATGTGGCACCACTGCATATAGACAGACCAATAGAGACGACCGATGACGTGACGAACTTCAAATCGAACTAACAATAAGGGTGCAGTCATACGGGTGCCGACTCCAGAGGACGGTGCCAAAAATCATAAATCTCGAGCGCTAGTTGAAAGGTGTCCAGGCCGTCAACCAGCGCTGGAGATTTATGATTTCTAGCACTGTCCCCTGTAGTCGGCACCCGTATGAGAGCACCCTAAGCTAGCGTTGCCAAATTTTCCATGTTCCTGTACTAGAGACAGCCCTCCCCATACGCACTTATCGCAGCTATATCAAACAGTATAATGTATACATAAAATTGAAGAAAGATGAAACAAAGAGCCTTGCGAAATAACGGAGTTGAGTGTGCATCAAAGAGCGATTTAAACCGGCAACAAAAGCGGCGGAGAGTCCTCAGCCTGGTGGAAGATAAACCGGTCAGCCCTCCGATTATTCTCATTACGCGTCGTTAAAGGTTTTCTCGTCGAACGGTACTCCGGCATCAGGAGATCGGTTTTTCAGCGGCGCGAGGAATATCAAATTAATTCGATTGCTGTTTAAAGCGCGTTCCGGTTCGCAGAACCTTCGCAGCTAATTTCCGTGAACTTCGACTTTCGAAATTCCGGGCGGGGATCGGTATCGTATCATCTTCGGCATCGGAGATCCTGCATTAACGAAGAATTCCGCAAAGCTCTCGAAAAGATCGATACGATCGGTGGAATACACGTACACAGATCGAGAGAGAAAAAGAGAGAGAGGAGGGGAGAGAGGAGAGCGTTTGAGACTCTCTGGAGCACGCGCGAACGCGGTCAGCACGAAACGATTTTAGTTCCTGCGCTCGTTGGCTGCCGCCGCGCCGCGGCACTTCCTCCTTCGTGTCTTTCATCGTTCATATCCTCCTTTTTGCAGACCGGCGACTGCCAGGATACTGGCACTCGCACGGATTCGCAAGATCGTATCGTCCAGCTCGCTTGGATTCCGGCTTAGTAGCGATCCAATGCCGGATCGTTTATGGGGGTTTGACGGGTGTTGAGATCGCCGCCGTTGCGCCGAGATCATCGCCGATTCGAAGATCGATAGCCCTAGAACACGATCCCAGGACACGCAGTCCGCTATCGTCTCGGACGGTTTTGACGAAGTCCATCGGGCAATAAATTTTCTTTTCTATCGATCGTAAATTGGTTTAACAAAGAATGATGATCTTATCGGCGCAATGGTTCGATCAAATTGCTAAATTATGTGATCTACATTTTAATAGGAATAATTTGTGATTACTTATCTTGGCAATTGTTTAAATTATGTGATCTACATTTTAATAGGAATAATTTGTGATTACTTATCTTGGCAATTGATCGAACAATTTGATCGAACCATTGCGCCGATAACATCATCGTTCTCCATCGTACAATGTTGTGACTTCAATTTATTCACAGAGTCACCGAAGACTACTTTGCATTGTCAATGAACATGGCTCTTGTTCCATTTTTAAGTGCATTGTTAAATTGCAGAACTTCATGCTCCTACTTCAGGATCTAGCACAGAACATAAAAGTGAAACCCCTTATAGAAGATTAATTTCCTCTCTGTGAAGTATACAATTAAAGAATGTGCATAAACCTTGGCATACTGATACTCGAGGACTTACAGGAGTGATCTGCGAAACTATAAATCTTATGTCAATACCCAAAACATTCTACGACGTTCAGTAACATTGCGATCATCCATAGTCCCTGCCAGTGTCGTCAGGGAAAATTGACAGAAATACAGTTGCCCTCTCTCTGCTAAAGACTTAATCTATTGGAAGGGTGGAATGGGAGAAAAGTTTTAAATATTCTTGTCTTAAATACGAAGTCGTGAATTCATTTAGAATTATCCAAGAAAGTATGACTTTAACATATTTGGCTATTTGTCAACAAGATAGAACCTGTTTTGTAGACAAACTACCCTTGTATTCAAGAGTGGGAGACAAGTTTTAAATACTCTTGTTTTAAATATTAAATCATAAATTTATTTGGAATTGTCCAAGAAAGTATGACTTTAATATGTTTGGCTATTTGTCAATAAAATAGAACCAGTTTTGTAGACAAACTACCCTTGTATTCAAGAGTGGGAGACAAGTTTTAAATATTAAATCGTAAATTCATTTGGAATTGTCCAAGAAAATATGACTTTAACATGTCTGACTATTTGTCAATAAAATAGAACCAGTTTTGTAGACAAACTACCCTTGTATTCAAGAGTGGGAGACAAGTTTTAAATATTAAATCGTAAATTCATTTGGAATTGTCCAAGAAAGTATGACTTTAACATATTTGGCTATTTGTCAACAAGATAGAACCAGTTTTGTAGACAAACGACCCTTATATTCAAGAGTGGGAGACAAGTTTTAAATATTCTTGTCTTAAATACGAAGTCGTGAATTCATTTAGGATTGTCTAAGAAAGTATGACTTTAACATATTTGGCTATTTGTCAACAAGATAGAACCAGTTTTGTAGACAAACTGCCCGGATATTCAACATGGCGTCTGTTTTGTTTATTTTCCGTGGGTAAAGAATTTTCGCGAGGGATCGAAGCGAAAAACGCGCACGAGGAACGAATGCGTCTCGAGTGCAGGCAAGAACGAAAGGTAGGAGAAACACAGGGACCCGTAGAGCAGCGTGGTTTTCAGCTCGTGATGTCCCGAGGCTACCGCAGCTAAACACGCCCATACCGGTCACCGGTGAAGCTCTACCCAACGGAATTATTCGCTGAATTTATTTACTCCCTCGTGACCCCGAGAAAACTAGCTACGAAGGGCCGCCAGTTACCCGGGAACCGGTCGAACGTATCGACTACGCTCGAAATTGATACCCCGCTCGCGGGGAAACGTGGATTTTCGTGATGAACGCGATCCCGCAATATTTCTCGCGGTCCACAGCGCGGCGGGGCCGAGATTAAGGCCCCCGGGGCCCCGCAGATCTGAACTTGAGAAAGTCGCTTAACACGCTGAACGATTTCAAAAATTTACGGTTTAATCGCCCCGCTCTTGTAAACGGCACCAATCCTTGACCCCCACTGTTCGAGCGACGACAGAAATTGAAGTCGCTCCGTGATTTACCCACATTTTACTCTCTATTGTTCTTTGGAAAATATTTATGAACGTCATTAGGAAAACACCGCTCGGTGCTTTGATTCATTAGACTTTCTATTTAATATTTCAAATAGAAGTTCCTTCAGTGATAAATGTTTCTTCTATCATTGTTATCTTCTTCTTTGGCACAGACTTTCCTAAATTATACATCGTACTGTATGTAAATTAATTTTTACAGAAATGTTGAAAGGCTCCAGTATGATATAAAGACGGTACCTCTGAAGAATTAAATTTTCAGAAGTTAGTTTTTAAATAAATGCTTTTCTGTAATAGTTCATGATGACGGAGAAGTTCTCCGACCATACCTGAAATTTTCCATTAACAGCGGTCGTTAGTTGTGTCCGGAATTTGTTCCACTTCGCGTTTAAGGAGCAATATACGTTGATAATCTATTGATTTGCAACGGTACACTAAATATCAATAAAATACGTAATCATAATATATTTATAATATTATTACGTGAAGCATAATATGCCTCTGGAAATTTACAGTAAATTTACCTCACATCGAAATCACCGAGCTGAACGTGTATCGGGTTGTATCATAAGGCTTCTTTATGCTGTCATTATGTCCACATTAAATATTCTGGTACACGATATAAAAAGCTCGTAATCGGTTAAATAATTGGTTAACATGCTGGCTGAAAATTAATTATTTTTTGGAAATTAAAAGGCTGTACATACTAGTGACATAATTTATCACGTGTGAGAATAATTTTCGACGTTTCATACAAACCAGGACAGACATGAATTCGTTCTTTAGTAACTGTTCTTGCTTCTCGGTCCTTTGAAAAAATTTCGCTCATTAAATTTCGCGCTGTTTTTTATTCGTGAAGAGTAGAGTTGTCACTCTCTGACACGTGGTCAGGAAAAGTGTAAAAAAGCTTGTAAATTGTTAAAATAATAGCGGTTTTCTATCATTTAAAATAATAATTCTTAATAGGAAGATCCTGTAGAAATGTATTAGCTTTTTCTAGTAACTTTAATAAGTTGATAATATGATGTAACAGTATTTTTCTATTCATTGTTTGATATTTCATTTGCCTGTTATTTGATCAATGCATAAAATCCGCAGTTCAATCATCCACAAACTTCATGGTTGTTTTTTGTGTATAATTATGGAATGTATTGCTGTTAGTATTCTCTCGTTACAATTACTGCTCGCCTAACGTGTCCGGCGCGTCGGTAAAGTTAATTAACGCGTCTTCACGCTCGAGAACCCCGCGAAGGTTCATCTTTCCACGCCTAACAAGCATTCGATAGCCGTTTAACCCGCGAACGGGGATCATAGAGCACAGCGGAACGATCATTTCCATCGCGGCACGCTTACGGTAAACTTTCGATCCTGTTCTTCTGTTTCTCCTGTGTTCCCCCTCTGCCTTCCCCTTCTTCGTCGTATTCCCCACGCTCCTGCCAGGGCCCCGGTCACGTGACAATACGAGTCTATTCCCCTGATCTGATAATTAAATGAATTTAGCGGCGAATAGGGTATAAAAAAAATGAGATGCAATGACTGCATAAATTTCAACGGGGGATTCAACATAAACACACACACACAAAATTTCAACACAAATGATGTATTGTCACTCTATTTGTCTCATTAATATACTGCGGATCATGGTGCAAAATAAAAATTGTCTCTATTAATTGCAAGAAATAGAAGCCGGATACGAACTTCCATTTTAGAAATTATTTAACACTAGACCATTTTAGAAATTATTTAACGCTAGAAACATTTTTGCTACGAGTAGCAATATCAAGAAAATCAAGATGTTAATATCAGGTGGGACACCCTGTATATATAATGTATAATATTATTTAATATAATAATATCCTCTAATTCTTCTACTATCGTGTGACTAATCCGGTACTGGCAGAGAGAGAGAGTAACTTTTTCCCCTCGATTCGTACTCCTTCCCCTCCTTCCAGCGAGAGGTATTGTACCGTATGAAGAGAACGAAAAAGAATGGATCGATCGTGATAGGGCCCTGGCGCTTCCCCGGATTCCTCTACGCCGAGGTAAAAAGCCGCGGGTCCCTTTGGGCACCAACGTTGAATAATTTTAACGAGCCACAGGCTCTACCCGATTGGCCGAGATTCGACTTCATAACTTTAATTGGCAGCCGAATATTTGCATGCCGACCCGTCGACTCTCCTCCATTTTTCTCTTTTTCGATCGGGCCCCGCGACGACCGTTTCCTCCTTTTTCGACTTATCGACTTCGAACCATAATTTATGAAACGTCGCTTAACGCAACGGGGATAAGTTAACATTTAGATGCGAGTTTAATGATCCACTTGCCGTCGGGGTAGAATGGGGAGAAGACACCTAACGCTGGTACTTAATGGTGTACACTGCTGTCTTATCAAATAATTGAAACATAACGAATTGATCGAACCGAGAAAAATTGGTGGCCCCAAAGAGTCCAATGACACAAGTTCCACAAAATGAAGAACATGAAAACTGTGGCACGAACACAGGCCTTAAAAAGCATTCTGACAGCTAAACGACTTGTACGTATAATTTTCTTATAAAGTAATATATCAAGATTTATTCATTTTGAAAACCAATTTATAAAAAACACTCTACGTTCTGGTCGAAATTCTAATTTATATAAAGCTTAGTGAATTCGTTTAAATAAATTACAAAATCATTCAATTCGTAATATATCAAGATTTATTCATTTTGAAAACAATTTATAAAAAACACTCTACGTTCTGGTCGAAATTCTAATTTGTATAAAGCTTAGTGAATTCGTTTAAATAAATTACAAAATCATTCAATTCGTAATATATCAAGATTTATTCATTTTGAAAACCAATTTATAAAAAACGCTCTACGTTCTGGTCGAAATTCTAATTTATATAAAGCTTAGTGAATTCGTTTAAATAAATTACAAAATCATTCAATTCGTAATATATCAAGATTTATTCATTTTGAAAACCAATTTATAAAAAACACTCTACGTTCTGGTCGAAATTCTAATTTGTATAAAGCTTAGTGAATTGGTTTAAATAAATTACAAAATCATTCAATTCGTAAGCTAAGGACTAAGATTACGAAGAAAATAAAAACTGTGCAAATAGATAAAAGGAAGGGACTATCGAGTAAATTTGAAATAAGCAAAATCGAAATAATTTCTAAATAAAAAATTAAGTGTTAGACTAACCTTTCAAATACGTTTCTTCTGATTATTTTGTTTATTTAGTTGGATACTCAAGAATAACTATCCAGTATGTATAATTTTAGTATACCCTATGTGTTCAGAAAGTTTTTTTCCGGAATTTTTTTCGTGCGCAGAATTTGCTTCGTAATCAACGACAGTTCAGTTGCATGCGCGCGGGTCCATTATTCGGACATCGACGAAATTCAGCATGATTTACCGACATCAGGGTATATTAACAACCTAATCACATACAATGAGATACACGATGATCCTCGAACGCGATTGTGGGATCAGAATGACGCAGATTTTAAACGTACCGTGATTTTCTTTTTTATGACTCTCATTGTAATGGTAATCTCCTGGCCTGCACGAAATGCATTTTCTTCGAACAGCTGTCAGAGGATCGGCCAATGCTCTTTCTATCTCGTTCTCTCTCTCTCTCACTCGCTCTTCCAAGTGCGGTCGAATGGATACTTTGGGTCAAGCGAGCCCTGCAAAAAGGGAAGGAAGAGAGAGTCTGTTGGACAAAAGGAACAGACCAACTGTCAAAAATCCCACGAGGAGTCTCACAATAATATTTGCTTTTTCTTGCCAACTGAAAAAAAGGGAAACCATAATAGCGATAAAAGCTTTTGATTGTAACAAGATTTTCGTATTTGTATTTATTCATGTATCCATCATATACATATTCATATTTATCGTTGGAGGCAAAATTGTGCGTGTGTGTGAGTTGGATGAAATTTAGTGATTAAATTATTTTCTATCAAATCAAATTATTAACCCTTAGCACTCGAATGGCGACTTTGAGGCACTACTACAAATTCCTGTACCATTATTCAAAATATTGTTTAGATTATTAAATATATCGGTATCTAAGCACTTGCTAAACATTTAGGTATTTATACCAATTTCAGATACATAAAATTCAAAAAATCATAGGGAATGAAAATATTCTAAATCGAAAGAAATATTTTATATTCGAGTTAAAATAGCTTCGTGTACAAAGGGTCAACCCTTTGGCTACCACGGACGAGTTATCTAGCGCCCCGACACTGACCGATTAACACTCTTGACGAAATATCTCGCCACTTAGCACCAATGATTTAAGATTATAGACAAAATATTGTCTGTTCTGCACAGTCATCTTACCCGAGATAAAGATTTCATTCATTTCTTCCTTTTACAAATCAGAATATAGTTACGTATAAAATATATTTGTGGTAGCAAAGGGGTTAATTGACTCTCACGTTAGTAGACAGAGGATCTTCAGTATTTTGAAATTCTTCTAATATTTCGACTTTTGAAATTACACTTATTCACATTTTTATCATAAATGCATAAAATCCGCTGCCTGCTAATATTATTATAAGGAACTTCTGAACCAGTTCAATAATTTTCAAACATACTTTAACTGTTTTTTAATAGTAGCATGAGAAACTTCTGAACCAGTCCAATAATTTTCAAACATACTTTAACTGTTTTTTAAACTTTTAATGTTATCGACGCAACGGTTCGATCACTCTCTACAACTGAAACAATCTCTAAAGTTAATAACTGATCTGTCACCAAATCAGTATATTTACAGTCCTCAACCGCCTTGCAATATCTCTGTGTCTAAGGCAGGACCCTTAGAACCTAGATAGCCTTACTGATGAGTCCTCTAGCTGTTCTAGGACGAAACAACTTTTCATTTTCCTACTGTATTAAAAATACTAATAGCTAGACTGCGGATCTTTATGCAAAATAAAAATTGTCTGCATCGATTGCAAGAAATAGAAACCAAATTGAATGTTATTTCTTCGTTTAGTGATTTTAATAGAGGAGAAATCATATATTGGCATTTTTAATTTTTTCGATTTTCCAACAATTTTTAATTTCATCTACTCAATTTTGCTATAAATGCATAAAGATCCGCAGTCTACTAATAGCAAACGCAGCTCTACCATGAATTAATTCGTCCGTTGCGCCGATAATATTAAAAGTTAAAAATTATTTAATATATACGATCGATAAAATTGATTATCATAGATGGCGAAATACTTTGACTGTGCTAAACAACTGTCTACCTTGCATTAACAGAGAAGATACATTGTTACCAATCGCTATTCGCTCACCTTTGAACGGCTGTTACAGAAACTTATCGAATGAAGATGATAGGTTTCCGGTAAACGGTATATAGCCGTAGGTCCATTCGAATATTGAAAAAACGGATTTCAGGCAAGAAACGATAGTTCTCCAGGTACGTACTCTCGGATCGATCGTTCGAGGTACCCAGAGCCGAAGGTACTCGTTTCGCAGTCCAGGTATCGCGGATCGTGCGCCCCCGGGGGTGTCATGATAATTTTACAGAGACAATGGGCCACTTTCTTATTCGCTGCCCCCTCGGAATCGAAGATTATTACACGTTGCCTGGATCGCAACGATCACGAATTAAATTTGAATCCAGGTAGGATTTCATCGGTTCCCTGCTTCTTGCGTTATACCCTTGGGTAATTCAATTTTTATTACGTTCTTGCGTCACAGTTCTCTATCGCGGAAATGTGGACGAATTACTCGGCAAATACCAAACAGGAAAGGACATTTTCAATTTTAGAGAGTCATTCATTATTTAAAACCGAATTCAACCTATATTTAAATTTTTTATATCTTCAAACGTCTAAGATGAGCATTTAGATAATGATAAAAATATTTTTTTACAACTAATTGAAGATATTCTATATAAAATAGAAAGTCGGTAAGTCGGTAAGGTAGAGCGCGATAATGAAATGATACAAAAATTTTTTTCGATGCGCTGAAAATCCTTCTGGCAATCGTCATTTTAGTCAAAGAAGAACCTATTTTCAAAATTTCATCGAATTCTGATTTTTGCTATAAAGAGAAGTTTCGCCTTGTATTCTACGCATCATGGGGACAAAAAGTGTCGAGGGAACCATGGGCGAGTTGAGTTTTGACTCATGGTTCCCTTGCTACTTTTTGTCCCCATGATGCGTAGAATACAATGCAATAACACAAAAATTTGCCCTTGAATTCAAGGTCAAGGACAATTTTGCGCACCTTTTTTTCACAGATGTTCACCGATCCGAAGATGTAGAAACATTTCTTTATACCCTGTACTTTATGTGGATTTGACTATCTCGCAGAAGGCACATCTGTGTAAATCACAGCAGAGTAACAAGTTTCAGACTTTTGAAATGTTCAAAATGACGATCTCGACGACATACTTGAAGCTCGTAGAAATCGGAGAGCTTCGTTCGTCCTGGAGACATCCGAAATTGACTTCGCAGCTGAAGCGACACCCCTTGCATCATATTTTCGCCTGTAACAGCATTCTAACGCCGAAATAAAAACTGTATCATCTCGGGAATCGCAGATTAAAAGGGACTTGGAGGAGCGTTAAGAGTCGTTAAGCAGTGGCCGAACGATCGCGGCGTAAGTGACACGCGGGCGAAAAGATGTCCGATCAACATACTTGCGGCGCATTATGTAAATCGGAAGCTGCTCGGAGGGATCTGAAATCTCGACGATGATCGTACGGAGGCATCGATACGATATACGCCATTCCCACGACGCGAACGGGATCCGCGATATAAGGCGAACGGTGGCCGCGGAACGAGGGAAAGGAAGCGCCTTAAAATTCCGGCTAACGAAGTCAACGGCAAACCCGGGGTGTGTATCCGCGCTAATGAGAAGAAGTGCGACCATTCGATCCAGCCAGGGAAAAAACCAGACCCTCGTTACCGTCAGACTAATTACCTTTTACGTTTCTTTCGCCACTACCTCATTTTCTCGTCATCTTTGTCGGGTGGCCGCCATTTCTGGACTTATTCGGGCCCGGGTCCGTTCTTGCCCCGCATACTATCGTCCTCTCGGGGAAGAAATCGAATCGGGAGAGGCAATTAATTGATACGTCGACCCCGTGTATCGTGCGGTGTCGTTACCGCGAAACGAGCCGATTACAAGCGGATTCTGCACGACCCGCTTAATGCTCGCCGTGAAATCGTACGATCTGTCGATCGGAGAAAACAGGCCTGGATCGTTTCGGACCAGGTGACTGCTGCTGCTCCGGAGATACCAGCTTCCCTGGAAACTGTTCGGACGTGTCCAAGTTTAGCTGCTGGTGGGGTCCGCCTGCTAGCAGGTGAAAGATGCAATTTATGTGCCCGATATGAAATTCGGACCGAGCTACCAGGATTCGGAGCTCGGAATAGCCTCCGCGCGAATCACGACTGGACCAGTCCTTTTTAGGGTCCTCTAGTGATAGACAGCCGAGATAGCGAAAGGGAGAAATGAGAAATTCCTCCATCATTTGTCGATTACTCTCCAGATATCGGAGTGGTTCCTCATTTTAAAGATGTTTTGTTCCTGAAAATGTTCCTCGATATACTTCAAAGTATATGGGCTACAATATCTAATCGTTCGGAAGAAATTCAAGAAAGGTGTCTCGTTGATCGCGTGATGAATAGACTGCGGATTTAATGCGTTTATGACAAAAATGGCCACGCATCGTTTAAAGCAGTGGAATTGTTAAAAATATTTAAGGTCATCAATGTATTCAATGTGTGTATGCATATCAATGTATATTACTGTTACGACGGCACGAGATGAAGTTGCCTTCCCCTGTGATATCCTGAAGATATCGCAGAGATTGAGTGAAGTCGCCTGACAGATCGATATTGCGGTGTCCTTATCAACAACGAGGTTGTTGATAAGAAGAAGAAAGACGTCAGATCCTCTTGAGTCTTTGATAAAAGAGTCCTCGTTAGACGTGGTCGTAACCTTCGTAACAATATAAAGAGTTTCAGCTTAATAGGATGGTTGAAAGAAGAATATAATCTTTATTTGACTCCAGCGTCTTGCAATCAATGCGAAGAGTCTTTATTTTGTATGAAGATCCGCAGTCTAGTGATTGAATAGGAAATTTATTTTCTGTCTTAATATGTAAGGCGGGTTGAAAATAACAACAGTATTCTTAAATTCTTCTAGTGTGTATACCACTTCAACTTAAGACTATCACTTTTCTCATAAATGTACAAAATCCGCTGTCTAGTGATGAGGGATTCCTAAGAACACCTAACCCTTAAACTAACCGGGAAGCTGATCCTTCGAGTGTACCTGTGAATGATCGAAGCCTCGGGCGTTTCCAAAGCGTTCCTTTCGAAAAAATGGACCACACTGCAAGGGAACAGGTTGGTGACGGAATACAAGTGATAAAAAAATCTGCAAATCGCCCGAAAACCGTAGAATCCGTGTAGGACTTGGGCCAGGTCCGCGTCGCGGCGTCGTGAGTCTCACGGTTGCTCGATGCTGGAGATTAGTCACGACTTAGGGAACAGAAAGTAAATCAGGCCCTCGCCCGTTGACATGTTTAGCCAGGTCCAGGATTCTCCTGGGGCCTCTGATGCTCTTCGTGGGCCTTGCTGACGATGATGGCGATGCCGATAGCGATGCTTATGCCGCCGGTAATGGTGATCTCAGCCGGTTGCCGGCGACGATGGCGGCGGTGCCGGTGGTTCCTCGCGTTGCACCCGTGATAAATCACCGGCTCTACCGTCGTCACAATCCCGCGGCCATTAATCTCGATAATTGAATCAATATCTGTGATATCTCCTTGTGTATCCGGGCCGGCCTCATGGTAATTAGCCGGCTCCGTCATAAATCATGCCCTCCGGGGGTCGAAGTGCGCCATGGAGGAAGAAGGGGAGGGCCACCGCCTCTTTTCGGACCCCGTGTGTAACCACGGTGGTGAACCATGCTTATTCCGCGTTATGAAAATAAATCGGTTTGCGACCGACAGACCTCATGGTCAACTCCTGGTGTACCCGTAACATTCGAGGGTCCCAGTTGCAGCTACCGCACCAGCCTGTTATTATAAACCTCTTTCGAAGCCGGGAGGAAGTCGATGAATCTTTCTTGTCCCAAATTAGCTGCATATTTACCGCCGCGAGAGTACGTAACCGTAGATGGTACCAGGTTTCCATTCGTTCTTGCGCGCGTCGCCTTTAATTGGTATACTCCCACTCTACACATTCCCAATGAAAGTGGTAGTGAACAAAACCACATAAATTAGAATACGACTATGTACGATTGTCAATTTAGTAGGTTTGCTTAAGAAATTAGCGGATCAAATTTATAACAAACATCAATGAAATTGAAGACTATTGTCCTATTACTTACTTTTATTTTGCAGTAATATTTGCAATCTATTCTATCTATGTGAAATTTTTTATTCCTCGTCATTTTCACCCTCTTCTCGTGCTAAAGGACTATAAAATGTCCTATGCGATGGAACCATGAAAACAGGATTTTTTTTATCAAAACTCCAAAGTTTGATTGTACACGAGGCAATCTTTCTCGATTTATTGAGGATCATATTCGGAAGACATAGATCATAATGGTTCTCTCGTACCCATCACTACCACTGGATCGAATCCGTTTCGTCTCGAAGCCATCGTTGGCAGCACCGGTTCATCGAGAGAAGCACGGTGATTCATAATAAACCGCTCAATGCCAGCAGAGTTCACTGTTTTATCGAGCACGTATAGGAATCCGCCGACGTCTCGGGCCAACGTGGGTCACGCCGGCTTAATCAACCGATCATTATCACGGGTTTGCGCTATAATGACTGAAAGAGCCGGCGTTGTCCGCGCTTTATCGCGAACAACGGTTCAAGGCGTGGTCGTTCGCCAGCTGCGACTTCCATTATTCGAGGAATCGATTAATTAACGGTCACCCGCTAATGATCGACAATAGCGCTGTGGATTTTGCGCGCACGCGAGTTCCTGAAACCCGTGGCCGCGATAAGTCCCGTCATTCAGCATGCAAACTGTTGCACAGATTATAATGAACTATCTCACGTGCCCGGTAATGACTGCGGAGCGAGTTGCCTCGAAAAACTCGTCGGTACGTGTATTCTAATGCTAGTGCAATAACAGGAATAACATTTGTTGCTTTTAATGGTTTTCAGAATTATTCTTCTAGAATCTTGCAGTGATCTAGGGTGATTATCCAAAGTGAGGACTTCATTTCATACATATATGTAGGATTTAAGTTATCAGTAAAATAACGCGTCCGTAAAATATCAACAATTTAAGATTTAATTTAAAAAATATCAAAACACGTCTTTACTTTTTCACACGTCAAACGAATCTGAACCGAACAACATAAATTATAAAACTTGAAGAACGAAAATAAATCAATACCTCTCGCCGATTATAAACGACTTTTCCCTACAACAGTAATGTGTAACAGAAGAAATGAAAAAAAATGTATTCAAGCCTTTAAATTTAGAGTATATTGTCAGTGTGAAATTACGTACGATTAGCTGAATACCGCGTTGAAACGACGAGCAACTTTTGCATAAACATATGTATGTATCTCGAAGAAATGGCTGCTTTCGCCAAATCAAAGAAGAAGACTAGAGGCTGCTTCGGTGTGGAGGTAGCTTAATGAAGCCATTTGCGTCGACTTCACATAATTCTGATTATGCAAACCCTCTCGTTCGAAGTACATGCCGCAGGAATAAATGTCACGCGAACACAAAATTGTGTAATTTAGCTAATTCCTGTGTCCGAGTCGTGGACTGAAATTCCGACGACTGCCATAAGGCGTAACAAGTACGTTCCGATGAAACGTACGACCGATTGGCCCAGTATTCGGTGGATTTTTGCGAAGCTCGGCGCAACTGTAAATTCGCCGATGGATTTATCAGGCTTCTGGGCCGGCTGACTAATTGACGGGACAAGATACGCGACTCGCCGCATGGTCGCTTCTTCACATCCTCGTTATCTGCTCGCGAAGGAAATCGTTTCCTCCGAAGGGGGATTCTCTCGAAAGTGCGCCCGGGACCGATTGTGGAACAAGCCGCCGTCTTAATGAGCCAATTATTTAATTGCTCCCGCGCTCCTCTGCCCCCTCTCTCGTGCGAGTCCTCGCCTCGCCGAACACGAACCCGTCGTGTTTCTCGAAAAAGTCAACGATCCTCTCCGAAATTGTTTCGTCGCGTTTCTGGGCCCGTCTCCCGTAGCATCTCCATCGAGATTACTGGCCCCGCGGAGGAGCTAATCGAAATTCCAGGCTTACTCTCGCCGAGGAACTCGACCGGCCAGTTTCTTCGAGAAAAACGGCGGACACCCTTATTCGCTAATTACGCCGGGACGCGGAAGTCGAGAAAACGAGGATTTTATTCCGCCGTTTCGACGTTAAATTATACTATCCCGTCGGTGTATACTAGGAGCACAATCGCCAGTAGTAAAATCGCGACCGTCCTTTTTCCGACATCAACGATATGAAATATCGCGTCGTAAACCAATTTACGGGACATTTTCTAGGTAACTGTAATACGCAGTTTTATTTATTTTTCACGGAGAAATTCAAGGAGAACTTGCCAGATAAACTGCAAAGCAGGGATTCAACTCGAACGAGTTTATACGACGAGCTTAGAACCATTTTTCTTGGTAATTAACAGTGACACAGCTGTACCGGTTTGCAGCCATTCTTTTGGTTAGTCGTTTATCTTGTATCCGCAATGAATTTTGGCTTTCTGGCTCGAATCGAAAATGTCGCGTGACCGGGCGAAGGGTGGGGGAATAGCGTCTAGCAGTGGAAGGTAGAGTGGGGAAACTTAATTTCGTGTGGACGCCATTTTTAAAAAGCTAGTCTGTAGTTAAATGACAAAACACCTAAATCATCTTCTATTTTCTGCAAGCTTTGCATAATCGTACGTCTACAAGTCTGACTTTTTCATCAATCAAGGACAACCTATTGCAGTAATGGCTGCGTCTTAAATCTGCGGTTGTAAAAATAGATTTGACGATGGATACGATCATATTACGGTCCTGTATGCAAAATAGAATTTGTCAGCGTTCCTGATTTCGCTTGCAAACGATTTTAATATATTCACGTGGAGGCACAAACGATATTAAATTCAATAGTCATGTTTCGAATAAGAAACAGATTTAACATTCTGTTTTTAATATGTAATATGGGTACGCGATGCATATAAATTTTCTCTTATTAATTAATGCTACTCGTTTGGTTAAAAAATGTGCAATATGAAAATAGTGAATAATTTGAATTGATAAGTTGCTGTCGAAAATATTCGAATTTATTATCAAGAATATCTTTCTTTTTAAAACCAACGCGATACACCATCCATTAGATTCGAATCATTAATAAATTTGGATAGCCGACAAAGTATTTCTACCTTATGGTACCTGTATAGTGTTATAATTTCTGTCGTAATCACGCGCATGGGGTAGGAATATTGTTCATCAGCGGAATAGAAGTAGCGCGATGGGGAACTGGATGAACTCATCAAGGACACGATTCGGAAGAATCTCAATTAAGGCTAAATTGCCCCCACGCGGAGAGAAAGTAGAGTGTGAACGGGCCTGCATACTGAGCGGCCGCGGATAGTGTACAACTGCGGAGGAGGATGAAGGAAGAGGAACATGGAGGAAGGTTCTTCGAGTTCACTCCGCAAATGGAAGTCGAAGACCCCGACTGCAAAACGGCATTCCAAACCGTGCTTGATTGGTTTTGGCCACGTTGCGCCGCCTTTCTGGGGGTCAGGTCAGGTCTACCGCTTACGTGACTCTTCCTCCAAGCTGAACATGTCGGTCGGTTACGCTAGCACTACCCTAATGTAGGACATTGTCCCTCCTCATTACCACTTGGACGGTCCACCCACAACCTTCATTTTATTATACTACGAAACATGCATGCTAACATACAAAGTCAACTTATAAACTAGGATTTTTTTATTTGTGCAATAGAAACCTTAAATAAGAGATTATTCTGCAATCAGTATTACATACATAATATAACAATAGAAATCTTATTTGCTAATGTGTGGTTAAAGTAACAGTTACACGACATTAATAGTTACAGACGTTATATACATAATCCGCAATTTTTCAGGAAGGAACATAAGATCTTACATATAGTGTTTGTAGGTCTGTGAAGTAAAACATTGCGTGACATGATAAACTAGGATAAGTAATGTAATGAACATTTTTGAATACAATACTATAGGTACGAACAGTGAGATTTAAGAAATCTGTGAATAAAAAATAGAGGACGAAGAGAAGGTCCACACAAAAAAGCATCTATTGTGTAGGGTGGATTGTATCCTTTGCTGCAAAGTTTGTGAATCAAAGCATCTCTATTATTATCATAGATCGGACACTGCCATAATATATGATTATGATCCTGTATCAAACAACCACATGGACAGTTTGTGTCATCAGTAAGTTTAATCTTAAAAAGGGAGGGCTTCAGTTGATAGATAACAGATCGAAGTCTGTTAATCCAGAAAATGAATTCTCTAGGCAGTCACCCACAACTTTCCAAATCCTCGATTTCTTCGGTTTCTTCATCAAACGAAACCTTACAAATTTTACTAATCGAATAATGCATTTAATGCATCCAAATTATGCATTTATGTTAAGACTGTATTGGTAAATGTAATATGGAAGCTTTAAAGATATTTAAGAATTATATTCAAATTATTACACTTGTTTCCTATTTCTTGCAATTTAATTTCTGCCGTTCAATTCGTTTGACGCTCATTTTTAATTATCTTTATTAAACATTGTTATTTCTTAATGGATTCCTTCAAATTAAAACGATTTACCCTATTAAAATTGTGGATACATGTACCCTTTAATATTAAAATTTATTATGAATTTCCAGAATTGAAATTCGTCCATTTTCTATTTCTACATGCTGTAAAATATTTAATTTCTTCCTGTACCTGTTAACTTATTTTTTCAAATATAAAGTTACAATATGGAGCACTTCAAAGTGCAAGGTGAAAACGTGCTGAGTATTACCCTTGAGTTTTTCGTGCAATTATTTTCGAGTAGCATTTTCTTATTTTTCCAACATTTAATATCCTTGTTCGGGCAGTCTTGACTCGAAACAAAATCCGGTTGACGTGATAATAACACTCCGCAACAACTCGAACAGTATTTCTTCGTGGACGTAGCCGATTGTGTTCGTTGCCAGTTTTGTAAAATACTTTATGCTTCACAATTACCGTCGAGGAGGATAATAACCGATAATTTCTCAATAAAATCCGAACTATTTTCACTCGATTGTGGCCGCCGACAATTTATTGATCGATCAAGCGGCTTTGTGTCGGTCGTTACTTTAAGCAAATTAGAATCGCGCGAGAGGTGTCGCGTTCTTCGGAGGACCGTGATTTCGTTACAGAGGATCGGAGTCGCTCGTCAAATATTCTCGAGGTAATATTAACGCTACGGGGCTTATGTTTATAAATTGCCTCGGCGAGAGTCATTGTCATCGGCGACACCTGAGACCGTTTCGCGCGGCGCTTTACGGACGCACACGTGATTGGATCCAGGATCGTAAAACGCAAATCGGAGAAAGGTCCTGATCTCGCAGGAAGAGCAATAAAGGAGCTCCGCGGCCTCCGATATCTCTAATGGAAAGCGACATACAGGGTGTCCCAAAAATTTGTCTCCTCGAACAGGGTCATTCCTAACGACATTTGAAATAACCTTTCTTTTGCGGAAATGTTCTCCGCGGCTTTGTTAAGGAGTTATTAACGAAAAACTGGGAAATCAACAACTTTGGGAATCACAGATTCTCGAGGAAGTACAACATTTTTGGGGCACCCTGTATACTCAGGGCATCGACGAAAGAAATCTCCTCTCTTTGCATTCGATACTTCCTATCTCACCGGAGTCCATCTTGCCCGATAAATCTGCTGCGGGTCTTCTTATCGGCGAATAATTCTGCAGGTTTTAACGGTATACTGAACGCTTGGTACTGAACAATTGGCTGACTTTCACGCCTTCTTCTCCTGCTTCCACGGAAAAAGTGAAATGCATTTTTATCTGCAGCCACGTTCCTTTGGCTTTTTGCTTGGCGGTGGTGACCTGGTTATCACTTAATGGCAAAAACCGATATATTTGCTTGAAGTGAATTTTAGTAACAACTTCCATTGATCAGTCGACTAAATTTTAAAAAACATTCGAATTTTTATATTTCCTTATGTTGATCGTACATAGTTACTAACAAACTTTTAATGATTTCAGCGCACTGGTTCGATCAATTGTCATTTAAACACTATTTGCAAATTATCACAACACATTTTTTCAACTTTTCGATCTTACTTTAGATCATTCTAAAGTTAGTTAGAAAAATTGCGTCTGTAAATTAACAATCAATATTATGTTTGTACGGTGTGAATTTAAAACAAAAAAGCTTATTGTAAAAGAAAACAAAATTTTTAATTATAATTTTAACGTAACCACATGTTGATGCTAGGTCAGCATACATGGTAATGAGGCAACTTGAAGACATTTGGAATAAATATAATCTATCATCGATCGATCTCTTAGCCGATCGATATAAATTCAAAACATAATTTGACATTATAACCTTCCTTTACTTGTTAATATACAATAAAAATATATAGTATTTCTAAATTAACATTCAAGTTTATTTTAACCACTTTACATACCGCTGAATGTATATGTAAAAAGATGCAAAATTACGAAGCTACATAAGGAATTATTTAGAGAATGATCAAAAGTAAGATTGAAACGTTGAAAAAAGATATTGTGATAATTTTCAAATGGTGTTTAAATAACAATTGATCGAACCAGTGCGCTGAAATCATTAAAAGTTTGTTTCCATAAAGTGTTGGTCCTCTAGAGTCTCTACAAATACATACCGAAGAGTGTCAATGTCAATAGACCGTGTCTGATCATCGACCGACTGGTTCTACTGAAAACAGTCATTGATATTGAATGGCGTTCTACTTTTCACTCGTCGAAGCCTGCAGTAAAGAAAACAAAATTGATCTCGATCAAGCTTCTAATATTTCATTTAGAATGAAAATAAATTTTCGTGTAAATCTGAAGGTACACATTAAATTTTAATTTTATTATCTTCAAAATAATATGATCAAGGAACTTACAATTCGTTGATAGATTATGGCAATTACAAAGGTGCTTACTTATATCAATAATTTTTTTGTGAAAAAAGGGATGTTTTTTTAACCCCTTGCCATACGATTTATTTTACTGTTTCAGTAATTAGACCTTTTTGTAGATCGTAATTTCCTAAAGATTTTCCTAATATGTAAATTGATATGTATAGTGAGTGTACAAAGTGTTTGTACACATTTTAAAATAGAATAACTTTCTTATAAGTGTACCAAACAACTTCATTTTTTTAAATGTTATACAAAAAAGATTTTCCAAAAATTATAATTTACAAGGTTACATGCAAAAATAGAAAATGCATTTTTTTTTACTTTTTTATATGGGCTCTTAAAGAAAATTTAAAATATATGTTTTGTAGATCTATAGCAGTCACACACTTGCTGTCAAAAAATGTGAAAATCGTCGTTTTACAGGACTTTCGATAACGTTACTGTTACAAATCGAGTATTTCATGCAGAATAAAAATGTCTGCATCAATTATAAGATACAGGAGCCAAGATTGTCATTGTTTCTTTAATAATTTTAACAAAATTAAAGTAATACCTCTATCAAATCCGCAGTCTACTAAAATATTATATAAACCCGAACAAAATAACCAAGAAACATCAGAGACTACCAGCCAGGCAGTTATATAAAATCGGAATCACATTGCAGGAATTGTAGAGGCTCCAGCGAAATAGAATTGAAACAGTTAGGAGCGCAAACGTTAATTGCCGACGGCGAGGGTCGGTGTTTTCCGGGACTAATTAATCAATTGGATTGGAAAGCGGCGAGATTTCGCCGGTCAGTGCCGGGCACCCTAAATGACACCTTGCGGTGGCTGAAATATCGCAATTATAGAAGCGGGAAAATAATTTACAGTGATTCCCCGTCGACCGTAGCCAAAGAGTTAGAGAATGGGCGGAGGTGGTCTCTCGGCTGTGTAATTATCTCTCATAGAACGGAACGCCATTACGTCCGAGTGTCGGTGAACACTTTCGAACGTTGGATATCGGTCCACCGAGCTAGCTCGTTATCCCTAATTTATGCTTGGTCAAGTCACTTTCACGCGTTGCCTCCCTGGAAACTCGTTCTTTGCTTTCTATACCACACTTTTCGGTTTCGACGCAGCTTAATGGCTACTTCAGGTCGACGAAGAATAGAACACACTTTCCAACACAGTTGGACATTAATCAATTATAATTTTAACCAAGATTGGTCGATTAATGTGTACGCTTAAAAAAGGTAATCGTTGAAAAATGGACGATTGATTCGATCGATTGACAAAGTTAATCGTCAATCGTTGAATAAAAAGAGAAATCATTGAAAAAGCGGAGATTGATTTAATCAATTATTGAATTTAATCGCTGCACGGTCTATCCATAAAATGTAATAAGGAGAGATGAGAGAGAGAGACAGACAGAGAGCAGAGATGGAAAATTGACAGAAATATATTTCAACAAAAACTCAGTTTATTACAATTGAAAATCATGTAATCGTTAACCGCAGTTAACAAATAAAGTAGGAGTTTAATTGTTAGTTTTGAATAACGATTGAACTAGAAATTTAATCGTCAATCGTTGATTAAATTTTTGTCCAACTTTGCTTTCCACGAAAGTATTATAGTGTCTCACTAAACCACGCTAGTCAATTGCAGTTTCTTAATACAGCATAGTCGTGATCTAAGAAAAACCCTAGGGTGCGTGCTGTTTCTTAGATCCCGTGATTCTACTGTTATGTAAAAAAGGACAGCGAATATAAACGCGAACCTTACTTTCTTAGGTACTCTCCTACTTACCACGAATATCTTACTTTCACTACTCAGGTGATGACTCGTAATGACGGAAGTGCTTCGGACGATCAAACTTCGCAAACTGATTAATTAATTATTATTTAAATGTCTTGATAAATGTGTGTATCTGATTGCGAGCAGTTACGACTCGGCTGTTCTGTGTAGTCAATCATGCAGGTGAAGAAAATTCTTATGCAATGCGGTGTCATAAGAACTACTGCGTGAGAAGGAATCTCGCACGATATTTCCTGAACCTATTATTCATTGTTTAATCGATTATTATTTTGTTCGTTTAAATGAACAGCGCAGCCTAAAAATGTGCCTAAATTTTGATCGACAAATTGTTGTCTTAATAGAAGTTTGACGATGAACATTTAAAATTTGAATTTCACGTCAAACATTGATTTGGTGTCTCTCGATCCTTGATATCTGATTGGCTAGGTAGATCTACGATGTTTCTCTGTTTTCTGCCTTGACTTTGTCACAACGGTTACAGTCTAGTACAGTTTAAACCTTCTTACTGACAAGTACCATTTCTTTTACGCTCTTCATTCTGTGTTTTTTCACAATTAGCAACTATTACCTCTCATCTAAACCATAAAATTTCCTGTGTTAATGATAATTGTTCTTGATGATGGTTCAAAACCGAACCGAAACGTTGAAATTATAATTCTGCAAAATTGCTAATTTTTGTATCTTTCATCGAACCTGTAGCGCCGATATCATTTGTGCATAAACAACAATTTACGATCGCTAAAACTTAAAATTCTTAATAGAAACGATTGTTGCCAATTCGTGCAAGTGTCTCCAACGATTCTAATTTCACTCGAAGACGCGCAATCCAGTGATCAAATCATGACCCAAAGCACACGAACAATATTCAATTATTTTACAAGCAAGTTGAACTTCTGACCCTGCGATCCTAGTCTCAGCTTCCGCATGACAATTTCATATGAAATTTAATAACTGCATCTGCGGCGATAGGGAATACCGGCGAGTAACAGAGTGCGCGATCGGTATTAGGCGGAACAGCGATGAAACAGTACAAAACTCAATTAACCGATCCATCGTGGAATCACGTCACTCGGCGGGTCGTTTCTCCGTGTACACGGCAATCGAATCTCGATATATCCGTGTTGCTGTTTTCACGGTCCGCTACCTAATCACCGTTGCACCGATGGCAGCGCACGGCGAGGCACACACCCCCTTCAGAATCCTGCTGACCGAGCGTGTTTGCGGTGTGTATGGCGTATATACGCGTCACGTATCTAGGAACGGAACCGAGCCGTCTCGAGTCCGATTTCAAGACAGTTAACTTAATTATCGGCCGTAGTACGTAGCAGGACGCAGCGACCGATGGAATCTCTTGGCCGATCCGATGGTTGGCTGATCGGCCCGAAGAGTAGAAGGCAGGACGAAGGATAACAGATACGATAACGAAGGATAACAGATACGTGTTCCAACGGAGGATGAATCGGCCCGAGGTAGGTCGTACTCGGGCGTGTTCATGTCCGATGCGACCTTCGCCCTCTTCTATGAGGCTGGTGCTGTTGCTGCCTCGGACTGGATCTCCGGTACCGCTATCCAGCAGCTCCCTGTGGTACTGCAGTCGTATAAAATGGCATTGGTACCCTACATACCGGCTACGACCGGCCACTGCCTCTCAGAGTTCACTGGAAATCTTTGTCGATCCTCCAGCACCGCTAATAGACATTCTTCCGTGGAGGAAATTCATCTTTGCATCTCTCCTCTATAGACCCCTGCCAATCAGATACCGATATTCTTGCGTTCACTTGTAGACGATTAAGATCTCATCAATCCTTTTTCAGTTTTTTCGATTCGAATATTATGGCGACTTTATGAGTGTTATAAGAAGAATTTTCTGCATTTATGACAAAAATGGAGAATGCAATGTAAAACAGTAAAAATATTAAGACAATATAGGAACGGATTTTCTACGTTTATCACAAAAATTAAGAACGTCCATGTTATTTTCAATTTGTTAAAATCGTTAAAGGTAGAAAGAAAGTTTTGTATAGTAAGACAATATAGGAACGGATTTTCTACGTTTATCACAAAAATTAAGAACGTCCATGTTATTTTCAATTTGTTAAAATCGTTAAAGGTAGAAAGAAAGTTTTGTATAGTAAGACAATATAGGAACGGATTTTCTACGTTTATCACAAAAATTAAGAACGTCCATGTTATTTTCAATTTGTTAAAATCGTTAAAGGTAGAAAGAAAGTTTTGTATAGTAAGACAATATAGGAACGGATTTTCTACGTTTATCACAAAAATTAAGAACGTCCATGTTATTTTCAATTTGTTAAAATCGTTAAAGGTAGAAAGAAAGTTTTGTATAGTAAGACAATATAGGAACGGATTTTCTACATTTATCACAAAAATTTGTTATTTCCAATTTGTTAAAATCGTTAAAGGTAGAAAGAAAGTTTTGTATAGTTTCTGTGTCTTGTAATTAACGAAGGAAACGTTTATTTTGCTAGATCCACGGTCTAGTTATAAGTGTTAAGTAAAATGAAGGCTCCTTCCCCAGTTCGATGGAAGCAAACTACATTTCATCACCTGACCAGTGCAAGACGAGACGAACAGTTCGATTAAAGTATTGATCCGTTTCCATTCGTCATCCTCCAGGAGACAGAGCCCATCATCTCGATATTAGTCAAGGTTACGCTCGCCTCGTTCCCGCTACTTTCCACAAAAGCAATACGAATTTACCATTCTCTACACACACCGTTCCAGTTGTCCAGAGCCCGTTTCACCACGAGACATCTCTATTCCGACGAAATTGACGTCGACTCACACGCGTCCAGCGTACACCGTGTCCTTCGAGACAAATCGATCGGTTCCGCCAACATTCCCATCTCAGTCGTTGAGCCAAGTCATGAACATAGACGCTTTTTCCAGTGTAACGTCTGCTGCAATGTTTCCCGGTTAAAAATTATCGAATAGACACCTTAAGTATATCCTATGTCGTGCATTTTATACCGATGCTTATTGTAATTTTGTCAAGCTGGGTGCTAATTAGGTGTCTTCTCAAACTAGCAACTCACAAAATAATTATACTGCTGACGTTTCTAGTTCAAAGGTTCAAGTCAGCACATCCCAAACGATTCGAGACACTTTAATAAATCTGAATGGATCGAACCTACTCGTACGATAGACTGCACATGTTGACAAAATGTTCAACATAATCTTTTTCTAGATTTTTGCTATGCTAACAGAACAAAAATCTAAACTCGATCTCTTCTTAATTCTTAATTCTTAATTCTTAATTCTTAATTCTTAATTCTTAATTCTTAATTCTTAATTCTTAATTCTTAATTCTTAATTCTTAATTCTTAATTCTTAATTCTTAATTCTTAATTCTTAATTCTTAATTCTTAATTCTTAATTCTTAATTCTTAATTCTTAATTCTTAATTCTTAATTCTTAATTCTTAATTCTTAATTCTTAATTCTTAATTCTTAATTCTTAATTCTTAATTCTTAATTCTTAATTCTTAATTCTTAATTCTTAATTCTTAATTCTTAATTCTTAATTCTTAATTCTTAATTCTTAATTCTTAATTCTTAATTCTTAATTCTTAATTCTTAATTCTTAATTCTTAATTCTTAATTCTTAATTCTTAATTCTTAATTCTTAATTCTTAATTCTTAATTCTTAATTCTTAATTCTTAATTCTTAATTCTTAATTCTTAATTCTTAATTCTTAATTCTTAATTCTTAATTCTTAATTCTTAATTCTTAATTCTTAATTCTTAATTCTTAATTCTTAATTCTTAATTCTTAATTCTTAATTCTTAATTCTTAATTCTTAATTCTTAATTCTTAATTCTTAATTCTTAATTCTTAATTCTTAATTCTTAATTCTTAATTCTTAATTCTTAATTCTTAATTCTTAATTCTTAATTCTTAATTCTTAATTCTTAATTCTTAATTCTTAATTCTTAATTCTTAATTAACGATTAGACTTCTTCTTAAGGTGGTAGAGTCGTTTCTAGAATTCCAGGGGTTTGGGACGCGCCTTCTCATTGCTCGATAAAACAATGATGGGATTTTTCAGTAGTGAAAGTAATATTTTTCCGTTTATGAGGCGTAATTTGCATTAATCGGCAGCATGTAACTGTCGCAGCCTTATATGAAAATAGCTACGTGCGCAGTTGCATGCTTCCAAATAATACAAATTATACTGTCGAATAATACAAACTACGCTTCGTAAACGTAAAAATAAATTCTAAATAAACGTAAAAATAAATTTTGAAGGGGATCACGGCCTAGATTGATCTTTTAGCGCATTTTACTACTGTTGAACTTCATCTTTATAATACAGTGAAATAAAATATAAAGACGAGCCTACCTCTTAAAAAATCCTGAAAGAGTAGTTACCGCATCCTGAGATCAGTTACCTTTTCGCGGCGTCTTGGGCCAGGTAGATCCATCACCAATTTCCGTAGCGTGGGAGATCGATCAAGATTGATCCCCTCGTTTCTCCCAGCTGAATCTACTGTACCGCTATCTGGTGACCACAATGTCACTGGTTGGTGGACATAAAACGGAATTGGCGATACGTGTGACCGAGTCTAGTCCTGGATAAACCGTCTGGATCTACCTGGGCGGATGATAATTCCTTACACTTAATTTGCTTGACCCTATCGCGACGATGCGCGGATTGAATCGCCGGCAAACGAAGCGGGCATTAGTCCGAGAGATAAACGGGATCCCGAGCCTGGAAAACGAAACGATGATCTCGTTGGCTGTGATCGCGGAACCGGGCCTCATTAGGACTCCCTTGATCATCTTGGCACTGTTCTGAATCGCTCATCAAGCGGGAGGAGTTGTTACGCTCAATCAGGTTACCGGTCTTGCCTCATCTTCTAATGACCTGTTACGCAAAAAGATCCTCTTCCGCGGCAATTTACTTGCTTTCTTTGTCACGTGGCTCTCGCGCCAGCGACTCGGTTTTCTGGAAGAAAATTGTTTCCGTGGACGAGGCGTGAGAACGTTGAGGATCGCTGCGAGTCATCGGGGCTGCTGGCTCCGGGGCAATCCGCCGGGAATGATTTTCTAAATGATGTCGCTTCGGTGTTCCCTGTGATCGTTCTACATAAGCTTCGCTATCTCGGAAACACTTAAAACGCTATTAATCACTTGACGAACGTGGAAGAACGTTCGGAGTAATTAAAGCACCGTCTACGAACAGTGATAAAACCTTTTTATTTTAAAATACTGTTTTATGAAAGTTCCACTGGTGTATTCGTGACTCTTTTCCTGATTAAAATGATAACGAATACGACAAGGTTTGGATCATATTTGTTCGTTTAGTCCGTGGTATGTCACGTAAAGTCTCGTTTCAATCAGAAAAATGTCACGAATGCGAAAAGGATGATGAATGACCACGTTTCTTGTATCCGTGACCAACAATTCTGTTTCAATTTATGACGCTTTTGTCAGTCCGGTGATCATCCAAGAGCGACTATGATTTAACTGAAGAAGAATAAGAGGACGTAGAATCGGTAGGCAACCGAAAAAGAGGATTCATTGTTTACAAAAAGGGATAGACCGTCAGATGAGAGCATTCAGGCTGCCCGACACGTTTCACAATGAAGCATCGAAGCTCATTCTCCGTGCCCTGTTAGGAGCGACGTTGCAACCCCGTTCAGAGGATCCCTGCCGCTCGTTTGCTGCAGCGTGAGTTGCACACGAATTTATGTGGCACGCGTTGCATCGATTGGTCGCGAAACAGCCACACCAATAAACATCTTTATCGATCCATCTATCTCTGGTTCTTCGGTGTTCTCCTTTGCAGCGACATTCTTTCCGGCGCTCTAGAGCCTCGCGGTTTCTAATCGACGATTAGCAGCCGGTCGGCATCTCGTGTATCGCGAGCCTCTTTTCATGGATTCCCTGGCATTCCTGCCTTTGTTCTATTCTACCTCTGTCGGGAAACCCTCGCGCCGTTTATGTCCGTATTTAGAGCTACTAACTGGCGACTGCTCGTCCGAGATTCTAGCGACTCGCCGGCAGACATCGAAGCAAACTTATCTTTTGTTTCTAAGCAAGTTCTGCGCGAACTTGTATCCTCCGTTTAGGAACTGTTCCTGTTTGTGTTCCTTCTCGAGAAAGAATTCTCGAGAATGTCTCGAGAAATTTTAAAATCGGTTATTTCTCATTTCTCGAGAAATTACGGTATTTCTCAAGAAATTTAAATCTAGGAAAATTCTCATTTATTTTATAATATATTTTAGGAAATTCTCATTTATTTTATAACATATTTTAGGAAATTCTCATTTATTGTATAACATATTTTAGGAAATTCTCATTTATTGTATAACATATTTTAGGAAATTCTCATTTATTGTATAACATATTTTAGGAAATTCTCATTTAGTTTTTTAACATATTTTAGGAAATTCTCATTTATTTTATAACATATTTTAGGAAATTCTCATTTATTTTATAACATATTTTAGGAAATTCTCATTTATTTTATAACATATTTTAGGAAATTCTCATTCATTTTATAACATATTTTAGGAAATTCTCATTTATTTTATAACATATTTTAGGAAATTCTCATTCATTTTATAACATATTTTAGGAAATTCTCATTTATTTTATAACATATTTTAGGAAATTCTCATTTATTTTTCATCAAGAAATACTCGTTCATCCCATTGATTTTATAACGCATTTTCGGAAATGAATTTTTAGTTAATTTGTAGAAACTCTTGTTGTTACTTCTCCATAATATTAGAATACGCGAATCAAGAAAATGTCCAAGATATTACACGATTATTCGAATGATTTGATCTCGCGTTTCGTCAATTCGATAAATCAATGTACAAATGCAGAAAATATTCTAGAAAGACGGCACTAAACGCAACACGAAACGCTAAGATGCAAAGTTTATTTACCGATTGCACAGCGTCTCAACTAAATGCCAAGGACGGCTTAAGTTTCTCCTTCATTTCACACAGCTTCCTGTTCTCCGTTCGAGAACGGCGAAATGTCACGCTTCCTAAGTGAACTCGTACTCGAAACTGAAAATTGTTTATGTTTTTCTTACATTGTTCTTTTCTCTGTTTCAGGTGAGTCTCCATTACAGTGTACAGATTCCGCGTGTTCTTCGGCGAGGTAACGTAACGAAAAATCTGAAATATATGCTCCACACCACACACTGCAGATAAGTCAAAATATCCTGTAACCTAATTAACCCCTTGTCGTATTTTCACAAGTCACACTCGTCATAAAGAAATTCAGTTTTATCGTCATGAAGAACGAAGACCAACAAATATGAATGTTACGCCTTTCAATATGAATGCTACGTTCATAATCAATAGACAGTGGATCTTAATGCAATTATAATAAGAATGAGTAGGTGTAATTTAAAACAGGGAAACATTAGAAGAATGTAAGAATTCTGTCATAGTGTTTTCAACCTTTTATCCATTTTGACAAAGAAAATAATTTTCTATTTCACTCCAGTTTGTTATAATGCGAAAACATTTTTACTTTGCATAAAGATCCGCTGTCCAATAATCAATATTTAAGCATTAAAATAAATGTAGCCCTACAAAGAATATAAATTTGCTTTTCTCTTCTACGGCATTTTTGGGGATAAAGACGTTTTAATCACTGTAGCTGTAAATAAAACGATACGGCAAGGGATTAATAATAACATTAATCTAATTTTCAAAAGTGCTCATGGTTTTCTCATCTATAAATTTACTTATTTTCTCTGCAATTGGTAATTATCATTTTTGCAAGACATTAAAAATCGGTCATTTATCGATCGTAAGATTTTTAAAACAGATAAAGTGAAAATCATTTCGGCGCAACGGTTCGATCAAATAAAACAAAAATAAAGCAATTTTACAGATAAATTTTAAACTTTCTACGTTTCGATCCTAATTTGGATCATTTTCAAGAAAGTGGAAAAAACTGCGTTTGCTTTATATCAATTTTAACATAGATATTTTGTTTGGTGACACATGTTCTTATACGTTGTGACACAGGTTACTGTAAATGTTACTGTATATGTTAAAATTTATATAAAGCAAACGCAGTTTCTTTCACTTTCTTGAAAATGATCCAAATTAGGATCGAAACGTAGAAAGTTTAAAATTTACCTGTAAAATTGCTTTATTTTTGTTTTATTTGATCAAGCCGTTGCGCCGAAATCATGTTCTCTTTATTACGTATGATATTCGGAATACGCTGCGCTTCCTCCGCAATGTTTTTTGTGGGACGTTAGAATCATTGCAAAGGCTGAACAAAGGAAAGAGTAATGAAACGATTCCGACGGCTTCGGAATTGTAATTCGATAAGCCGGAGAAAGCTAATGACTAGACCGTAAAGAGCACAATAACTCTAGTCGTCATAGATTGGTTCGCGGAAGGGTCGTTCTTTCTCCGATGAAATTACAGCTCCGGCCACATTGAAATCGAACAATTTCCCGCTCGCGTGTACCGTTTATCTCGCAGTCCGTCTGTCAGCCGTCGGCATGTTGCTGCGAGTAACGTAGGCAGCATCGTTAACATCGCGTTGACCCGAGGGTATACGCCCAGCGAAGCGGTCGTTGCATCCGATAGAGGCGTCATTCCCATTCTGTCAACCTGACGTTGAGGTGAACGAGCCACGCAGAAAGATGCACGAGGAATTCGCTGACTCGCCGTCTATCGATGTATCGACCGTGAAATATTGCTGAACAGAACCCAATTAACCAACAAATCGTAAAAATCCCGAGTTTCAGCCTCTCGAATCCTTCACCTTCGCGCTAACCCGCTTGTCCATTCACTAGAATTCTTGTAACAATTTTCCACGTTATAAAGATATCCAACTCCCTGCATTCTTTGGTTCCCATCTTCAATTTACATATCGAGGATTTAAGCGATTCATGATTTTCTGCGTTTATCACAAAAATGAGAGAAATTTAAAACGATGCACAGATTACAAATGTACGATGGTTTCGGCGCACAGGTTCGATCAAAAAATAAAATTTTTCATTTTTATTTTTACTTTTTGATCGAACCTGTGCGCCGAAACCATCATACATTTATAATCTGTACATCGTTTTAAATTTCTCTCATTTTGTGATAAACGCAAAAAACCATGAATCGCTGAAATTTTACATTTTTATTTTCATTTTTTTATCGAACCTGTGCGCCGAAACCATCATACATTTATAATCTGTACATCGTTTTAAATTTCCCTCATTTTTGTGATAAACGCAAAAAACCATGAATCGCTGAAATTTTACATTTTTATTTTTATTTTTTGATCGAACCTGTGCGCCGAAACCATCGTACATCTATTATCAATTCTTTTCTATCGCAAAACTATCCAAATATACGATGTACAGATTAAACGAACTTAGTAGATATTTTATTTTCAAAGGAATTTTTACGTGGGTCCAGACCCTTGCATTCAATGCTATTTTAATTTTGTATAAATATTGCGCCGTCTATTGTTTAGAAGTTCTTGCAGGAAATGTGTAGAATGTGGCCAATTATTTAACTTATAATTTATAGTCTGCGTAACAGAACGTAGGGCAAAGATGTCAGAGCAAACACGGCCGCTTTTGAAAACGGAAATGCGAGGAACAATTCGAAAGGAGACCTATTGAAACGAGACGTTTTAATAGAAAAGCGGCGTCGAAGGTCGTCATAGCGTTTTTACGCAACGCCGCCGTTGACAATCATTGGTATTGTGCGAGCGTTGAAATCCCCGGCCGAGTCGTTTAACGCGTAAAGGGAGTCCCCTTCTTCGTTGCCTTTTTCTATCGACCACCGTGGTAATTTCGATGACGAGAAAAACTGGAGCAGTCCGACGAATGTCTTCATAACCGAGGAAACGAACGAAAGGCAAGGCTGGACGTTCCACGTTCTCCTTTTCTAATAACTGCTTCTTTTTACAGTGGCTTGTTGCATAACTCTTAATTCGCAATGTAAACTGTCGTCCATAATTATTTGAACGCTTGAAGTAATCAGAGGCGCGAGCGGCTGAAATGGATAAGTGCTCTAATAGGCTCCACCTATTTTCTAAATATGAGCCTGCACATGCTGGATCGAGTAATAATGTCAGAAATACCAGACTTATTATAGAAAAATGTCTACTCTTGTTTTCTTTCTTCGCCATTTAATCGTATCGAATGAAAGTTGCATTTGATCAAATTTTGTGTGTTCTAATATTAGGTGTGCAAATAAATTCTTTCTTCAAATTTGAGATTTTATTACATAAAATGTAATCTTAATTCTACTGGCGTCTGGATGGCAATTCTTCTGACTCACCGTCATCAAATTTTCTCGGTGCACCTGATCGTCGTCTTCCAAATAAAAATTTCCGATTTTAAATCTTTAGTATCACGTTTTGCATGTTCTGTAAGGTGCGACGTTCTCTCTCAGTGTCACAAAAACCATTTCAGTAGCTTCAACAGCTTATTTCCTAAGCTGGAATGCAAAGACGAAGCATTGACGCAAATGATGCTTCTCGACCGCCATATTGCTTGAAATTGTTGCATATGACTGGAATTAACTCTTGAAGCGTTCATAGCGACTCTTCTTAAAACTAAAAAAACGCTCTTTCAAATGGCACCCAAATCGGAAAGTAATTCGAATTCAGTCAAATGTTACGATCGTACAAAAAAGAGGAAGGCACTTATTGGCATACCTAATAAATTAAACTTGCGTTCTAATAAATTTACTAAACGGAGACAGTTTACCTAATCCCACAATTACTTTACGCAACGAAATGCGGTTAATCGCACGTTTGTTGTGTCCCGCGTTGCGTGGAAGTGTCGGCGGGGAAACAGTTAATTGAACACTGATAAATGTAACCTACTTGACGCGGGTCGAATTATGTCCGAGAAAGTCGCGCGCAATCACACCGGTGTAATCGCGCCTTTCTATCGCAATGGTAGTTCTCCGGGTCGTTTACGACGCTCCACGGTTCGGGAGACACGTTGCTGAATTCGTTTGAGAGATGATTTCTGGCCCGAGACTTATTGGCTGGCTCCAGGAATTCATTTGCACCGTTCGAATATAAAGTCTGCCTCGACACGGAGACTCTGGAATGTTGGAAAGTGGTCTTATCAGTTGACCTTAAAATTTGATACAGTATATTATCTTCTATATACTGTATCAATTCGAATAATGGCTTTCTACATGTTTATAAATGGCGTGCTTCAGTGTTGCGACAATGACTGATGATTTGTAACATACACGTTTAACGCAGACTATACGATCAAATCTGCTTTCGCAAAACTGAAAATTCAATTTAATTCGGGAATTCAATTAAATACACAGGACTACGTACATCGGAAGAAAGTAACAACTCTACTGCGAGTCTCTAAGCAAAATACAGGGTCTTCCATCGAGGACTGTCACTTTAGATTATAAAAAAACACTTTATTACAGTTTGACCGTTCCCGTAAAGGTTCACGTGAAAAATACACAATAACTGCATACTGTATTAATGAATGGTATAATTGTGTGCGATACATTTTGAAGCAACGACGCAGAGTCTCACATCAGAAAACATTGCGTTAACCCTCCGAGTGCTGTGCCGGAGTGATTTTTGACCGGGAGCATCCAAATTGTAATTTAAGTACTCAATTTGTGGCAATTAAACTAACTGAATAACTGTTTCATTGAGGATATCGGAGAGACTAATGTGTCTACACGATATATGTATCATCAAAAGTGAATTTTTTAAAATTATTAATTAGAGCTGTGAACGATCCTAAGCATTGTCAATTATAACAGTTCTCTGTATCTCGATCGTCACTTGTTCCTAACATTAATATATTGTTATTGTCAATTATATAGCTATAAAAATCGTTCGTTGCCCGAGGGTTAAATACGCAAGTCCCATCGGTTCCCGCACTGTTGTTTCAAATGGAAATAATTTTGGCCGTCGAGTTCGATGTTCGATGTTCGATGTGTGCCCGTACCCATTTCGCCGGCTCGATTATGATGCAGAGAAGCGTGTCAGAACGCAGCCGCCGCGCGAGTAAATCAACTTTAACCACCTTTTGCCCCCGATCCGACTTCATAATCGAGAGCTGGACCGAGTCGACGCGTCGGGCAATTATGCACGGCAGACCTCTAGCCCCGTGGCTACTTTAAATGGCTAACACTGCCACGTTTACACTTGCATTCTAACCACACTGTCGAGAATTCTGCGTAATTAATCCAAACCACTCCGATGGTGTTTCATGAAGTGATTGACCAGGCCTCAGTATTGAATGCTCGAACGAAGGTTAATTACAGATCGTCGGGGACCGCAATCGATTAAACGGGAAAACGATTTATGTTACCGTGTGGGTATTTCTTAAAAATCGCTGGTATCATAACAAGTGACGTACCGCTGAATGTAACAATAAAACTGCTTATTCAGCTATAATATTCATTTACAAACATTGATTTATATCAATTAGATATGAGTTTCTATGGACGTCGTTACAAAATGTAGGAAAATATGAATTCAAAATGCTTACACAGTTCTGTCGACAGAAGAGACTTTGGGAGTTTTATCGATAGTGAAATGCGAATATTCTTACTGTCTAGACATAACTTCATAATATGAAGTAAGAAGACAGTAAGAATATTCGCATTTCACTATCGATAAAACTCCCAAAGTCTCTCCTGTCGACAGAACTGTGCAAGCATTTTGAATTCATATTTTCCTACATTTTGTAACGAGGTCCATAGAAGCTCATATTGATAGAAGCTCTAATTGATATCGATCGATGTTTTTAAAATACATTTTGTACTTCTATTTTTTACGGTATTGTAAGCAAAAATATATTAAATAACTGAATAACTGTTTTAATTCGAAAAGAAAATACACCACTGAAATATGAAATTAACGGAAATTAACGTAAACGTATCGTATTTAAATCAAACGTGATGACGTGTTTCGTATCTCGAGAAAAAGTCGAATCGCTACGTGAACACGTCCTTTTATATCCTACTTTTTTCTAATGTTTATAAATTTTCTAGAACAAATATTGATTAAACAAGATGTGTCGCAATCGCAATATCACGGCACTCACGCATACATACACGATTCTCGATTCTCACATTCAAACAACAAATAATATCATACAAATCATTCATTTCCTACAGTATTATCAGTTTTGTCCACGTAATCAGTATCGATCGCAACACTGTGAGGCGGTGGCGACGGGGCTAAAACTTAGAACAGCGAGTTACGCAAAAGGTGAAAAAAGGTAACGAGGTCCCGTGACGATTCGAGGGTCCGATCTGGATCGAATGAAACGGTGGTCGATTAGATCGGGAAAGGGAGCTAACGGTAAGCCGCAGGGCTGTCACAGGATGATTCGTGTTTGATTTGTCGATAGGATCGGCCGCGGGGGTAGCCAATTATGGTCGGACCAGGTCCGGTTAAAGAACATCCTGGCCCATCTCGTATCAGCGTGCCACGGTGTGTTGATTAAACTCGGGATTCCGATTTAATTGGATTAGGCTGCGCCTCGCTCTCCTCTATTTTCCACTCGTCATCCTTCGACCGTCTCCCTTTCTCTCGTTTGTCCTTTGTCGCCGTCGTTCTATCGCTGTTCTGCCTGTTCCCCGTTTACCATGCTTTCCGTGCACACTCGATGTCAAACGGGGACCTGCTATCTGCCGATTCACGCTGCTCCTCGTCTTTCGATTCGCATGAAAGGCCAGCGTCTCTCAACGACCCTCTTCAGGACGAGCACATCCTTTGAAGACCTTTGCGCTCACGTCGGTTTTCATCCATCTGACGCTCCCTCGAATCGGCGAACCTAATCACCCTCGTTTCCTGGGTCAACGAGATATGCTGGTCAAACATACAATCGCAGAAGTCTGCCCTGACAGTGGTATGTGGGGCCCGCTGGCAAAAGGCCAGGTATACTCACTAACTCCACGTGCAGTAGGAAAAATGCCCAATTTACCTGGACAAAAGTCTCTTGGAGAATTTATAGCACCTTGTCATTTCGTATTTGAAATTTTATTTTTAACATATAATTTTATACCATACATTTATAACATACAATGTTTTATTATAGGAAATAATTAAATTCGTTAGGTGAGATTCGTTCAATTTACATTCGGCTTGTCATTTTTATTCGAAAGAAAATAGTACATACCGGTTTTCGATTTACATATGTTTCATCAGGCTATATACTTCACAAATAATCACTTTACTCGAAAACTTTGTGATACTGACGATTTCAGGGCAAAAGGCAAGTATATCCGTTAAAATAGGGTACTTGAGTAGTTCCCCCATTCACAGTACCCTCGAAATTACTATTGGAATACCTGAGAAAAATAGCTTTTGCCCAGCTAGATCGGGCGCACCCTAACATTCCTCCCCTGTGGAGTGTCATTAACACAACGAAAGATTGGAACGAAAGTTTTAGTTTATATATAACTTTTCTTTTATCGAAGACTAAGGCAGGGTCGGTTTACTGCATCCACGTGAATTGTTATCTCTGTCTGTGCGATGAGAGTTGGGATCTGAAACGCTTCGAATCGCTTCAATCCAATGTTTATGACAAAAACTTCGAATCACTTCCAACATGATTCGAAGCTTAGAACACTTGAAGATCTTGAAAGTCTTGAAATCCAAACCTAATCCAGCTCTAATCCCTGTATTTACACATAAATTATCTCGTAAAGGCGATCGCCGAAAACTTCAAAGGGAACTGTTGTTCAGAATGATGACCTTGGCAACAAATTTCAAGGTCATTCGAATCTGAGAGCAACTATCACATTGACAAATTCGAAAGTCTTGAAAATCTTGAAAATTTAGAGTCTCGATCAAAACTTTCGAATAAATATCGAACTGTTTGAAAACTTGTAAGACAGAGTATTGAATAAATATGTCTCTTCTATCGATCGTATTATCGTTAATAATAAATGTTGAATGTTATCGGCGCTACGGTTCGTTCGTTGAATGTATCCAACACTGTTTTTAATCGTTCAAGTTTTATACAAGTAACGATTAAAGAGAAGTAATGAACGATCAAACCGTAGCGCCGACAACATTCAACATTTATGAAAGGTTAATTCTTCTCGATCGCAAATTTAGATAATTAAATTTTTAAATGTTATCGGCGCCAGGTTCGATCATTTTTAGAAAAAACAACAAATGTGCAATTATAACATGTTTCTAACGTTTCGATCCCGATGTGAATCTTTTTCAAAGAATCATTATTGCGTCTGAAAAATATTTTGAATGAATAATAATGTAAGAAATTATAAAATTAATAGAACCCTCAAAAAACTTACATGTTGTGTAAAAACTAGACAATACATTATAACACATATTACATTTTGTATTAAAAAATCCACATCGGGATCGAAACGTTAGAAACATGTTATAATTGCACATTTGTTGTTTTTTCTAAAAATGATCGAACCTGGCGCCGGTAACATTTAAAAATTTAATTCAACATTTATTATTAGAGTATCGAATGTCCATTACTATCGATGAATCATCCAGAAGTTCCGGTATAATCGCCATTTTGTTTTAATAATACAGAACCGGGGTTAGGTGCCTGGGTTAGCTTATGCTTGAGAAGGGTTGGGCTGTCTGAACTCCTTATTTCAACCGTTTAGGTCAGAATCGATTCAGATTTGCAGCTGTTCACCGCTGAACCTTAAGTGCCATTAGATGTTACCCCGGGACTGGATTTACGACGGAAAATACGATCGCTCGCCGTGTATGGCGTAATTGCTAGTATTTTGTAACATGGTCGTTGCGTTGCACGTGGCGCGGTACACTCGCCGAACGACTTAAAATAATATCCTTAGCTATTTATAAAACCGTGGCGCGCATTATCTCTGATCTCGCGGTAAGATAATTACGAAGGCGCTGGCCCATTTGGAAAGCGTGTGATAAATTAATCCCCGGGATTAGGCGGTAGGAATATTCTTAAAAAGGGCTGTGCTACTTTTCTTTTCGTTTTTGAAGACGATAATAAATTTCCCTGGTACGCCAGTCGAGACATTTGCTATCGTTTTCATTCTCTAGATCTGATTATAGTAGCTCTGTAATGATCCAAGTCGTCGAAAATGGTACAGGGGTAATATATTTTCTTTCGATACTGTTCTTTTTGCTTCTGAAGACAATCATAATTTGAATAATAATTATTTAACACTAGGACTACCGAATGTTAAACGCGGTTGATAGCTCATTGTTATAATTGCAATATTTCTTTGGATAATACAGTTCAGGTAAACGATTCTTATGAATGATTGTGAAAGTGGAGTTCAAGTTTTACTCGCAGCTTTTTGGGAAATTCGTGTAACCTAAATTGTACGGAGACCTGCAGGCGGCGGCTAGCCGTCGCCAATAAAAGCAACGTTTCCACATGAACAGCACATCAGAACTCAATCAGAAAACAGATAATACGCTCCCAGATACAGTTAATCAAGGTATCATAGTTAGCCCGGAGTTCTTAACAAGGTTCTCTCCTCCTAAAGGAGGTACACAATCAGTCTTACATCATTACGACGAAACCGAAACGAGATCTTATTAGCAGACAGATTGATGGACTCATTTCTCTTGAAATTTCTGAAATTCGTACGTAGTATAATACATCATTGGGACCGCATACCAAATCATTGCGTTTTTCATTTCATCCCTTAATTGACTTGCACCAGAATTTATTATATTTTATAGAAACAAATTAAAAATAATCCAATGGAACGTTATTATTAACAGGACATTCTCGAGTACTTTCAGTCCTAAAACGATTGAGCAATTTGTCTGTATTTAATTTCGAGAACCCATTCTTCAATATCATGCGTTTAGAACCAATTATTCAATATCACTGTTCAAGGTTGCAATCCATCATTCCTTCATAAATTATTTATGAGTTTATTAAATAATTCTATAAAATATTCCTAACGTTTCGCACCTATTCATATTAAGTTTAGAAATACATAAAACTTTCACCAAAAATTAGTTGACAAATATTTACGTATTCGTGGTATTGATACATTTTTAAAATGCTTTAAATGCAAACAAACATTAACGAGTCATCTACTGCATTTTTACCGTAAGAAATTCCCTAGTTCGTAACGACGTTCTGCAAAAAAGATCTGCGGCCCATGTCCCAAAGAGGCCCCATCGGAAAGTCGCCTAACCGTTTAATTTCTGCGATTAATCTCCACGCGAATTAAGGATGTTCTGGAATATATTCACGAATATATTTTGCATGAAAAAATAGATCAATTTAAAAAGCTTTCGTTTAATTAGTGAATGTCATGTTATATTTATTTTTTAATCAAATTGTCTTCATATTATATATTATAAAAGAGACGTTCGGTCCTGACAACCATAGGCGTATTCTACAAACACGTGTTGAATTTCAAGGTTCAATTTGTTTTTCTAATTGCTTTGTATTCCACGCATCGTGGGGTTGAAAAGTGTGAAATGAACAATGGAGCAAAACTCAGTAAAACAAATGTTGTTCGTAGACGCGAAAACGAACGCATTAATTAAGGATGTTCTGGAGGTACAATGGGAGACAAAAGTACAAGAAATTCGAAATCCATCAATATATTGGCAATGAAAGCCATTCATGAGTATATTTTGCATGAAAAAAATAGATTAATTTAGAAAGCTTTCGTTTAATTAGTGAATATCATGTTATATTTATTTTTTAATCAAATTGTCTTCATATTATAAAAAATTGTAAATGAATTTTGTGAATAATTGTACCCTCCGAATAGTAGCTATATTATTTAATAAATTTAAAGTTTTATAACAGTTTATAATTTTTTGCTCTGTAACTGTTCAGTGAATCCTAATAAATTTTGAACATAATTAAATACATAATTTCTACTATATATAATAAAAAACTGGACTTTCTAATTGCCTTTTTTCAAGGTTTAAATAGTGTTTGAAGTGGAATTTTATGAATTCTCCATAAGAAGACGTGTTAAAATGTGCAAACTTTAAGTTGCTATAAATATTAAACGGTGTAGTGAATCTAACTGAAATTTTGATAATTACATTAATTCAATAAGAATTATATCTTGTCAAATTTCCAAAAATTTTGTTGCGTTTTTATGTAGCTCCAGAACATCCTTAAATTGAATATGGTCACAAATTGCCAGAAAAGTCTGGGAGCGATACTCGGGTGGATCGAACGAAAATGGTTCGTTGCCCTGGCGTCGCCATTAGACGGGGACAGTCGGATGGGTCGGGGCCCGAGATCAGTCCGAGGGGACAGTCGAGGGGACAGTCGAGCGGCGAACGGCGGCCACACGCGGTCAATCGAGATTCCAGATGGAGCGGAGGAAAGATGTACTGGCGAACCGTTAGGCTAGCGAGAGGAGAAAGAGGGGCCTCTCTAAGCGTGGCGCAGCGCTGTGCAGCGCGCGCCTCCGGCCGTCCTATAGAGGTCACGAAGCGCAGGAGAGCCAGGATGCAGGAGTGCATTTCGCGCGGGGCCCGATATCTTCGCGACCACACCCACCATCGCGCTCTCCTTCGAACAACGGAGATGGGGAACCCTCGCCGCCGATGCGGAGAGAAACGGCTCCGTTCTCAGGTATCGCGGCACCGGTAGGCCGCCGCATTTGCATCCACGTTTGCTCCACTTGTTCGCCGACTGTTGCACACAGCCTTCTTGTATTTTATTAGCTAGGGTAAACGTGGCTTATTTTGGACCCTACTCGGCAGTTCGCCTTCCTGAAAATAAGAGATACCTACTAAGAAACTCCTGTAGGTTTCAGTGAGCACGATGGTTAGCATACTCACTTCCAATGCGTGGCTTCATAAATTTTTCATAAATTCTTCATCTGTAACTTCAATAATGTGTACCGCAAATCGTTCAAATACTATAGGATTTTTTAAGGGAACTTTACAGGAGAGCTATTTGTTAATTATCTACAATTGACCATTTTTTACTTGTGTATCACCAACATAGAAATGTAAAAGAATTTATTCCTATTTAGATACTCTCTGTAATAATTCTGGTGTAACGCATGCTTGTACGACACATTAGTAACTTCAATAATGTGTACCGCAAATCGTTCAAGTGCTATAGGATTTTTAAAGGGAACTTTACAGGAGAGCCATTTGTTAATTATCTACAATTGACCATTTTTTTACTTGTGTATCACCGACATAGAAATGTAAAAGAATTTGTTCCTATTTAGATACTCTCTGAGTTAATTGTCATGTACATTGGTTATAAAGTCCACTACAATTTATATATTTATTATTATGCTTGATTGGTGTCACTTTTCTCATGAACGAATGATTATTACCATTACTGTTTTACGAAGAAAATATTGAGATTAAAAATTTCGAGCTGAGTAGACAGGAATTTGTATGAAGAAATGAAATTCGCGAGAAGGTTCGAGATACGTACTTCTTTTCGATTTGATTGCTCCATTGTACGACGCCGAAGATAATCATTTTGTAACTTCTCGAGAAGAAAGCCGTTAATTTTCACAAGAAAGCACGTCGTTTCGTTAGTTTACGATCAATATCCGGTTAGTAGATACAAACCAGAACGGCACGATACTGTGAACGAAGAAAGTAATGAGTTCCCGGCCTCGCATTAAATGTTCTACGACGTCTAACCGAGAGAAAAGTGTTTTCTACGTTCTCCGAACTCGCGCGGCATTATGGCGGCTGAAAGGAAGTTATGGCGGGTGGAGTGGCAATGCTGGCGGAAATATTAATAGAAATAATTTGATCGATTAATGGAAAGAATTTCGCTTTTAAGACTTGTGCATCATCTTTTAATTTTGTTTCATCAAAATAATATTTGAAAGCCATAGAATGAACATTATTGAAGTTGCATAACAAACACGAATTTGTGTGAATTGAGTTCACGTGACTATTTATTAATGAATCCATCGTGTACAGAAACAATTACGACAACCACATCCTTAATGAACCCGTCGCGTACAAAACAGTATGAAAGCCATATTGACTATGTCGTTAACATGTACACGAATCTAATTTATTCATTGAATTTATAAATGCATTATTGTGTTTAATGAATTTATTAATGAATCCATAGAGCATACAAAAGACAATTTCCACATATTTTCGTAACGAATTCAGCACGTACAAAAAATCGTCACGAAAGTCACATTAACTATGTCGTTGACGTGTACAACTATGAATTGAAACAAGTCGCATGGACAAAGACAAAAATCATATCGAAAGCACCGTTACGCCATTAGCAAGCGATCGAGTCGCGGGGATAAATCGTGAAACGGACGAAAGGACGAGGACGCATAGATTTCGCAACGAGCACGGTACCATAAATCCTGGTGAGAAAAACACGCCCATCCTTCTTCATTATGAGAGGATAAGGAGTATTCCACTCGGAGATAACGCTGATCCTGCGGAACTCCTTCTCCGTTAGTTCCAAAGCGTCTTCTCCGTTGGTTGCTAGTCTAACCTACGACGATTACGATGGTATTGGCATCGATCAGAGCCTCTCTAAAACATTTCATCCTCGTCGACGCGACCGATCGAAAGGCTCGATATACAGGTTGCAAAAAAAAATCCTGACGTGATCGATTTCTTATAGAGAAGCAAAGCGGCAAATGCTGAATTCTTATTGTGAAATAAGAGGAACTTTATCCACTAAAAATGATTGACTTTGAGCTAACCAAGGTTTTTATAAGTATCATTAAAGAATGTCAGAATTTCTACTAACATTGCATTCGGGTTTAGTGTTCTTCCTTAGTAGAAAGAATGTTTCCATCTAGTTTTTCTTTTTAGTAAATAATTGTTAAAGTCGCAGTGGTACATTGACAGACAAATGTTTATGGTTAGGTGATTAAACGAGTAAAGCGTCTTTGTTTTTAATAATTAAATTTCAATTAATTCAAATTTTAAAATAATAACAAGGGAAGGGATTACGAGAAATAAAGTAACAATTAAGTAGCACTTGACAAACACTGAAAATATGCAACCGAGAGGCATTTTAGAACAAGATTTCCTGTAATTTCTTTTTACAACGCAAGGTGTCGTTCATAACTCATTGATAACTGTATGGAGCAGGCAATGGTACACGCAATCACATTTTCCGCGGCAGGGAAGTGGAGTATGCCCTCTTTATCGGATAGCTCGTCTACAGTATAGTATACCTATGTGTGAACGGCGCCGCGTCGAAATGTTAGAGCCGTGGTAAAGTTTATCCTTCGGAGGAGACGCCGCTTGCAAAAGAACTATTTACGATCGAGGATTGTCGAGAAAGTCGTGGATTATCGTGAAACTTATCGTGGCAATCGGAATTGGTATCGATTTACTCATTTGGAAATCTAGATTCCGTGAACAATAGAAAAATATCCTTTCATCTTGTCCCGATCTCACGCGCGTCGTGAAAGTTCAATTAATTGAAGAAAATTTTTACTCGTAACACACAACGCATTGCTTATCCATTTTGCTGTGGATAAGCTGGATTCTTTGTCAGCGTCTTTTTGTTATTGACGAGGCTGCTGTAATATGGAGACAGCATATGATCGAAGTAAATCGATCAGCGACAATTAAAAGTCAAGTATTGTTTCGCGTCAATTAACTGTTACTGTTAATAGTAATTCTAACCGTTCCTGTAACAGCAATTTACACAGAAGTAATAACATTCTAATGATACGATGAAGTTATAAGATGAAGGTACTTCTAGGAACGGCCTCTTTATTGTATCGAGCATATTAAACGAGCAATGTTATCTACTGTAAAACTACCGTATTTATTACTAGGAGACAATTCCTTTTCGTACCATGTACATTGCATCTTTCAATAAAACAGGATACTCAAATATTGTAAAAGATATTGTGAAAATTTCCATAGCGTTTCACCTCGGAGCGTGACGTATCAGGCTCGTTCACTGCTCGGTCTAAACAAGACTTCACTTAAAAAGTAAAATTATTTCATAAATCGATTTCACGAGTATTGTGAACGTTCCGAGATATTTAATTTTCTATAAACTTTAGACAATCATACACGTCATAAGAGCACAAACGGTCGAATAATAAAATGGTACACGGCGTAAAGTCGCTATTACAGTGCCTACCGCTTGCATAAACAGCAACGCGGTTAGTTTCCAGGCAGCATTCGAATTTATTTCCCCCGTGAATGTGGTAACAAATGTTCGTCGACTCTATTTGATAAGTCCGGGGTTTTTTCTCGCGAACGAACGGCTAGACAGATGTAGACGTAGAAAACGCTCACATGCCGCGCGGTGATTCAGCCGCGGTCGTGACTCTCGGTTTATTGAAATTAAGCCCGTCTGTGCGCCGCGTCGAATCCACCAGATATATATCGATAAGTCAGCGGCATTCACGCGTGGGAGATCGCCGCAATGCCGGTAACACACGGCCCGCCACGCCCCGAACAATTACCAAGAAGTCGAGGCGGTAAATCAGCCGTGAAACCGAGTCTATGAGACCGGGACGCGTAGACACGTATCATAGACGTCGCGGATTCTTCGAGGAAATCAGGTCTGCGATTCCTAATTGCTCCGAACTCTGAACGCATTATCCGGACCACATATATGTGTAGGTAACTGCACCAGAGAATGAACATTTAGGAAATTGTTCAGGAAGATATTTTATTTTTTTAAAAATGTGTGAATTAAAGGAATCTCATACATGCCAAATGGCTCCCTATACTTTATTTGTCAAAAACAAATGAACACAAATAAAATGAAATTATTATTATTTTTCTTCATTAAACGTTAAATAAAAAATATAAAAAATACCAGTCAATGAACACTACATTCTAGTAATTGAACAACGATAGCCCAACGAATGAACAAAATTACTAAACAATATTCTCCTATTTATTTAACTCTTCAATCACAATTTTATCGCTAGTATGCCGTGCGGGTTAAAATTTGTTTAAATATACAGAAGCGTTCATTTACTGGTGCCCGTTTATTCACTGGTGCAGTTACCCTCGTTTGTTTTTAATTGATCAGCTGATTCTTATGGAAATTCCTATTTCTGCAAATTATTTTGTAATTCTACTTGTAAGGTAAATATATACCTTTTCCTGCGGTACTTTTTCCCAATGAGATTAAAACACGAAAACATAACTATTTTGCCCTGAATAAATTGTACAAATCCATCTGAATTTATTTGCCTCATTGGCTCGGCATACAAAATTGTCGATCATGCTCTGGACTGTTGTTCACATGATCGTAAATTCTTTATATTGCTTTGAATTGCGTAGGGGACAGTTTTATTATCATTTAGATACCTACTTCGTTACAAGAAAAATACAGAAATGAACTTCTCTTGCCTTTTTAATAAATGTTTAAGTGATGAAGGAGCTAATTACTGCGGCACAAGAATCGCTAGGAACTAATGTCTAATTTAATCATCTAATAAAATTAATCTTTCCTCAATATAGAATTAGACTTTACTGAAAACAATAATAAACATACGCACAGAGAGCGCGAACTTCTTCATTTTTCATGGGAATAAATTCGAAGATTCGCTTCGAAGAAATAGAGACGCTTAATCGAACGCATAAATAAATAAAATTTGTTGACTGTGCCGCATATGTAGGAAGGAAAAATTGATAAGTGAAAGGACGATTAAGGTGGAGATATTAGAATTTTTGCATCGGGAAGAATGTGGAACGCATAAATTTGCAGATAACGGCGTGACACTTCGTTCATAACGGCGAGCAGCCAACAAACGACCCGCTAACAACTAAAATTAATTCCACGGGGCGAGCCAGTGTCTTCATTATCTCGCGGCGAAGTGGGTGTTCAATTTACCGCGCGGTCATCGATCATCATTTTCAGATTGTTTGCCCTGACGAGCGTTTCGACATTAGCGCCGTCTTTCAGCCGGAATATTTTTATTACGCCGCAGATTATCGATCATCTATCGTCCCCCCCTCCCGCACGAAACCTGAATGCCTCGTTTCAAACTTATTCAGTAAATTGACGGAAGCAAACAATGAAATTAATCAACCAGTAGAAAAATCCCCCACCGAGTGTCTATTCTAATCTCATTACAAACCTCGATTCGCTTCGAACCAAGCGATTGGATTAATTAGAAGTTAGATGAGAAATAATCGCCGTGCCTTCCCGGAGCTATCAAGAAGTTGCTCCCACTGACAGGAAGCTGTAAAACAAACACATCTGTAAATTGCACGCAGAGCTTGTCCGAATGGCTTACGTAAACAATAGACTATATAAATCCACATAACAGATCTGCAATACAAATTTGCATAATCCAACATTTTATGAGGCATTGTTCCAATCCCGGCTTATCGAAGACTACCGAGCGGGCGAGCAGCAATCAACAAACTGATCCAAAGAGGTGAATTCCTGTTGTCGAGCGCAGATCACGCCTCCTATACAGTGTATCATTAAGTAGGGGCTGATTATGCATTTGAAAATATGTCAAACTATTTCATTCGAGACTTCGTTTTTCAGAAAAACCAGTCTCAATTCGCCGGATTTCACTGCAGTCCGTTTCTTGCGGCAGTACAGTAAAACCTCTGTAGTTGCAACCTCGTTTACTTAAGACTTGCCCCACTCTACCCTTCCCCTTCCACGCTTCCGTCACGAACCGGTCACGTGGCTACTCCGATGCTGGCATAGAAGGGGTAACAGTTCCCCCTCAATTCGAGTCAGTGCCCTGATCTGACGATAAAGACTCCTGCCACGAGTTGTTCAAACTTTTGGAACTCCTGGTCGCCATTCTACGTAGAAACAGTAGAAGATCGTCACTACGAATCACTGTGATCGGTTACCTCTTTCCTTGCGCAACCTCGATGTTACAGACGTGACAATAATATCTTGCTGATTTCACTTTTTAACTCTATATGTACCTAAAAAATTTTTTTAGAAAAAATTCTTTTTCAAAGAGCTTCCTCATTATTTTATTATTTATTGGTTTTAATGCACCAAATAAGTTATTGTTATCATTTCTTAAGGTAATTTTTTATTAAATTTACCGTATAAAAAATTCTTCTTTACAGAGCTTCCTCATTATTTTATTATTTATTGGTTTTAATGCACCAAATAAGTTATTGTTATCATTTCTGAAGGTAATTTTTTATTAAATTTACCGTATAAAAAATTCTCCTTTACAGAACTTCCTCATTATTTTATTATTTATTGGTTTTAATGCACCAAATAAGTTATTATTATCATTTCTGAAGGTAATTTTTTATTAAATTTACCATATAAAAATTTTTTTATAAAAAATTCTTTACAGAGGTTCCTCATTTTTCTATTATTTATTCCACCGATCAAATTTACTGATTCCAGATATTTTATTTTCCAATTATTGAAATAATAAAAATGATTTCATAAAGAATAGTTGATATCTATTATAGAGTACTATAGATGTGGTATTACAATAGGGGCCGCAAAAAGTCTAAATAAAATCAATTCTGTCATTTTTATAACGGAACATGTACCAATTAGTTTTAAGGCTCGGTAGCTTCAGTATTAACATTTCATATGCATCTGACCTACTGCAATCAAGTTTAAAATATTCCTCGGGTTAAAGTCGATTCTCTCGAGGAATCGAAGTCTGAAAACGACAAATCTTATTCCACGTATATTTTCAACTTCTAGCATGACACCGTGTATAAGACAATAATGACCGACGGTGGATCGTTTCCCTCGGAACACTTTTAATTACCAGCTGTTATCCCGTTCGCCTTCGCGCGCTCGCCCGTTAAGCGGCGCCGATCCGCTCGGCTCGGCTCCATTCCGCTTAGCTCAGCTTCGCGTCGCGGCGGGAACAGCACTCCCACACATCCACCGAAACGTTCCCCAACCGAGAAAAAAGGAAGCAAAGGGGGATACACGACGATTGCATAACGTCCATTCGTATTTCTCATGGATACCCATAAGCCGCTGCCGGTGGTGTTCCCTCCACGCTCCCGGACTCGGTGGGAGCTCTCTCTTTTCCGCGCGGGCCGCTCGAACAGAACGGTTACACATATGCGAGAGATCTCCACACGTCGGCCAAAGCCACACCCAGGTCACAACACCACCGGTGGAGCATTTTTCCTGTGGCCGCGACAGGGAGTTCCCCGCGGAGAGAGACCCTGATACGCTATCTCCGAGGCTGCGAACACGTTGCTGCTGCCGAGAAACCTCCTGACTCGCTTTTCTCTTCTGTCCTGACCACTTCAAGGCTTCTCCCCATCCCTTTGTTTTAGTTCTTTTCTTTTCGCTTGGCTAGATCGTGTACCACTTCTATAGATCTTCACGATCCTTGCCGCGTAAAAAGGTGACAATCACCTATTAGTATTTTGCTTGCAATGTCGTGATTATTATGCGAGCTATGCATCGATATTTGTGAAAAGTGTACTCCCCACTTCTTCGGAGTGTACCCCGTGAAGGACCCAGCTCGATGAAATAATACTAATGCAACGGCGACTTTTTTTTATTTTTAATTATTTGTCTATCAATTTTTTACTAGACTGTAGTCTTTACTAGAGTGAAGTCAACATTACCCAGATACCATTACGCATTTTTTACACACGAACATAGTCAAGTAAAAATTGTTTCAAATTACAAGTTTTTGTGAATATTTAACAAACTAGAAGAGACAGCCTTTTATCTGTGTAGGAGAAAGTTGTTCAGAATGTCAAAATTTATAAAATACTTGAATTTCATGAAAATCCGTGAAAAAGTGACGTTTCGACAAGTTTACCAAATAATGCAGTGACAATTTTGCAATGCAATCATCATGTTGGAAATGTTTTTCCAGATTTTCCTGCAGCCCAGCATTAAAACGCACAAGAACGAATGTTGAAATGTCACCGGCCAATGTGTGATCGTTTTTAATTTAAAAAGTTCCTTCATAATTTCATGATCCCGACCATCGAATATTGCAGAAAGACGCCAGCTAATTAATCTAATACCGCGGCCGATAGCTAAACCGCAATGGCAGCAATGTTTGCACCGCATAATCCAACCGGATTATGCAAATGCAGACTGATTTTTCAGGGGCACGCTAATTATCGCGGCATGCGAGCATCCAGGTATCCTGTAACCGGATTCCTCCCTCGAAGCTCGCGATCCTTTCCACGGTTTTACGATTACTGCCGGCTCGGTTCCACTTCGAACTGCTCGCAAATCGAAGAATCGTGAAGATTCCCGAGCTTGCCATGAGTCGAACTTTGATATTGAAGAAGGACGTGCTGTCAAAAGTTATTTCTCTTTACTTTAACGCTTCGATTTTATTTGATCGATAAACGAAGTATCCGTGAAAGGTTTTTGACGCTCGCACGTTTATAGTCTAGTGTGCAAAAACGAAAACATAAAAGAAATTTAATAACCTTGGCAGAAAATCATTAGTTTACAAATAGAATACTATCAAAAATTGGAGTATCAATTTCTCTTGAGACATTGATCCATTAATTATTTTATCTATTGATATATTTAACACGATTTATTAAATGTCGTATATCACATTAATTCATACAATGGATACCATTTATTCATTTCTTATACAGTGACTTATACAGTTTAACCAGTTATCGTTTTTTTTAGAGCGTCCTAATATTAATGGGAGTCACTGTAGGTAATTATGATCGACAAAGAACTTCCGTGGCTATGAAATAAATCGCAATACGAAGGATTAACATTTTGACAATAAACCAACGGTTCTAAGCAGGTGTAGATAGTTTGAACAACTTGTAGACTTTAATAATACTGGTAGTCGCAAAAGCGCAGGCAATTGGGCTTCATAAATATTTATTAATTCGCATTACAGTGAATTGTGGCTGCCCCTTAAATCAAGTTCCCAATATTCAGGACTTATTGCCGGCGTGTTAGCAGGTAATTAGTTAGCAGAGGGATTTACGAGCGTCCGAGGTCCGCATTCGAGGACGAACCCCCGCGCCCAGTGTATAAGCATGATTAAAAAAGTAAAACAGTTAGTTTCGCATGCGGTTTGACTCGGATCGAGAAAAAAGAAGGAACGCTCGCGTCATATTCCGTGCCGGGGCACCGTTCCACGCGAACGAAGGGATGCCTACGAGCGAATTGAGAAGGCTAACGATGAAATATACCGGTGACGTTCGACGAGGACCGTCCTCCTGATATCCTCGGAAGCGTTCGAAGGATATCGCGTGCGTGCGTGCGCGAGTACGTGCGTGCGTGCGTAATATTCATTAAAATATGGCGTCGCCCGCCAGGAAGCCGATGAACCGGCTACCACGAAGAGGCGGGAGAAATGAGGAGACCAGTCGGCATTTTTCCAACGCGAAACGCGAGACCCGCAAAGGGAATGAGGACGATTGCATCGGGCATCGACATAAGAGGTAATGAAACGGGCGACCATCTGCAAAAATGTCGATGGCCGCATTCTAATTCAAAAGAACTGTCCGCTCTTTCTTCACCCTTTCGCACCCGGTTGTCTACTTACAGTTTCCCTTTAGCACCGTTCACTGCCACGCGAATGTTCATCGAGTTTTGTTAACTCGTTCAAGCAAAACTTGCCAAAACGCAGTCAGAATTTATTTATTTATGCACTATTCATTATAAAATACACTATTCATAATTCTATAAATAGTCATTATAAAATACACTATTCATAATTCTATAGATATTCATTATAAAATACACTATTCATAATTCTATAAATATTCATTATAAAATACACTATTCATAATTCTATAAATATTCATTGTAAAATACACTATTCATAATTCTATAAATATTCATTATAAAATACACTATTCATAATTCTATAAATATTCATTATAAAATACACTATTCATAATTCTGTAAACAATTTTCAATAATCCATAAAAAAATTAATTCTTTACATACAATTGGTTGTCATTAAACTGTATACTTCGTAATTTGTTATATCCTACAACAGTGTAATCTATGATATTGAAATCAATTTTTTCCATGAGGATGAAACATGTATATCTTAATAATGGTTATATTAGTTTACAGCTAAAGGCATACTTCCCTACGCTGTGTAATTAGTTTTGGGCCAAATTGTTCTCTATAATGTGATATAATTGGCTAAAGTTAGATCAGAAAAAGAGCTTGAGCTGCATCAGTGCATTCATCGAATATTTGGGTTTCGAGGCAGTTCGCTGTTCGTTCATTCTCCAGGCGCAACCTGGGGAAAGGTAATTTGAACGGTGCTAGTTTAAGGTCGATTATACAGCAGTTGGTGTGTAGGTCAGAGTTCGTTGCAGCCTCGCGAAAGGTTCCGCGGCATGACGTTTATAATTCGCATCCATCGAAGGGCGGCGCGACCGATTTAACGGAAGGCAAAATTCTGCTACTCAAATTTCTTGAACCGATCGAAAATGATTTTACTTGCTCTTTTTCCTACGCAAATTGTCTTAGCTCTGCAAAGGTTGCAGCCTTAAATCCAAACTTATGCGATTAAACTTTATTAGAAGCCTATTGGGAAAATTCCAAAAAACTAAATTGTCAACTTCAAAGAAACTTCCGGTAAACTAAAATTAAAACTAATTAATTAATAATTAGAATTGGAATTAATTTATAATTAGCAAAATTGCTTAAAGTAGGTTATTGATCGAACCGTAGCGCCGAGATCATTTTGCAATTGTTTTTAGCAATAATACGATCGAGAAACACTAGTTTATTTAAAATTAAAACTGTACGAAATTTTGCTGATTAAATCACTGCAGTCTAATTATAGCTCTAATCGAATAGACAAGATTACCTCGCTGGTATTAAACTAACATCGACTTAAATATCACGTTCTTAATGTTCAGTAAATTACTAAACAAGTCCAGTGCCCTCAAAAAAGTTTTGCACTCTTAGTAAGGGCTAAATGTACAAAATCAATACTGCAATATACCACAATAGTTGAAATACTTATTTCTATCATTATCTATAGCATCTCAAGCAGCACCGTCTAGGCAACTTTCTTACGCACAGCCTCGACGATGCTTTTGCAATTTAAAATTTACAGCATTTACACCGATTAAGCGAAAAAGTTGTAAACGCGGCATAGCTTCTCTGCCTAATAACACAATGTCGGTACTGAAATGGTAACGCTCCTTTAATCGACTTCTTGTCAAAAACACATGCAAAAAGATCATCTGCCCAAAGGACAGGATATTCGAAACGAGGTAAAATTCCGTCGGAAAGCTACACGTTGCCGGCAACATTAAGATAATTGGAATTTCTTACAAACTCTCCGCTCTCATTCACGGGAATCGTGTCGAATCGAGACACAGAGAGAAAGAGAGAGAGATAACCGCTCCTTAGACGAGCCTCATCAGCGTCTTCGCAGAGTCTAATCAAAGCTAAACGAACCGAGAAGAATGTTTTGAAACCTGGATACGAAGTATCCGACGGCGGCTTCGACTTCGGTGTCGGTTCACCTTCGATTCCATTCTCGCGCTAACGAGATTCGCTAAAATGCCAACCACAATCAATTGTTAAACAAACCGTTTCGAGCGAACAAGCAGATACACGATTTCCTTCGGTCAGCTAACTTCTGCGTGAGACGGGAAAAATTAAAGCATTACTGTTGTTCTAGGAACCAGAGACACTTAGTATATAAATTGTGGAAAGTGCGTGCAAAAATATTATGAGACACAAAGTTCGATAGTACAATTTTCTCGATATTTCTAATTTACTGAAAATGTTAATTAAAGACTAAGGAATATCAAATGAATTTTCTTTTTCATTTCTTTTGCAGCATGATAAATAAAATATTTTTTCAGTTTTTACTGTAGGGTACACTGCATTTAATGTAATATTGTAACAATGGCGGCTGTTGCTGAAACGAATGCTGATGTTGATAGCCCTTGCCTCACAATTGAATTCTAAGGTTTCAAATGAATACTGTTTCACACAGATCGTACCCAAAGTATGGAACAGGCAAGAGCACGTAAGTGGCAGGAACAGTGTCACTTAAGGATCAATTTAGCATGTCATTTTATAGGGCCTAATCGAATTCACTTTTAAATTTTATAATTTTCTTAAAATCTTTATAAAGTTTGGTTCGTTCCGAACCCATGACGTTTTTGAGACATCGTTTAAAATATAAAGTACCTACAGGAGGATGTAATACAGTTGAATTTCACAAAAGAGTCTTAATAAACAAGCTTCTGTGTTCACCGTTGAATGTGTTGCCATTGATGATGCACTGGATTTTGCTGTGGCCAATAAGAATCATAGCTTCATTGGTTTTACTGATGCGTTAAGTGTTCTTTCTAGTCTCGACTCAGCTAAAATGGATATTAATACATTATTCATATAATACATTCATTCACAATAATGCGTTCAATTCCATACAGTTCTATTGGATTCCATCTTATTTTGGGATTTCTGGAAACGAAAGAGCTGATCTCTTAGCTAAAGAGGCTTCATCCTTTAGCAGTTCTTGTATTCCCTGCATTCCTTTCACCGATTGCTTTGAGTCTTTTCGTAAAATTATGTTTGACAATACTCTAGTCTCTATAAAAGCCGATGGTCTTTTCAAGGGTAAATTCTATTTTCAGACATTTTTTAGTGAAAATCGACTTCCTTGGTTTTCACAGTTAAACCTATCCCGAACAATTATTGTCACTATCAACAGGTGTAGATCTGACCACTACCATCTAGCTTCTTCTCTGGCTCGCATTGGCTTTATTGACGATCCTAAGTGTAGTTGCATGGAGGAGGACGAATCACTGAACCATGTTTTGCGGCAATGCAACTTGTATAATGAGGAAAGGCTCAAATGAATTAATAAACTCCGATTAATTAACTTCCAACTTCCAATGGATGTCTCCATATTAATAGCTGAACCTAATATCAAGGCCTGTCGTTATATATTTTATATTTTATATATTCTCGTGTCTTTGTTATATTATTTATGTTTCTTCTGTGTCCTGTTCTGTTTTGTGGTTTTTGTATTTTGTGCTGTATGTATTGTTTTCTATATATACTGTATTCTATGTATTGCATTACAATTATGTTGAAATAAATCTCATATGAGATTTTCTAATAACAAAAAAAATGTAATACAGTTATACAGAGAATGTAAACAATACAGTTTTATGTTAACTCTTGCTGCCAGACCTCCAGTTGCAGTTGCACCCCCGTTCTTGAAATTTCTTGACAGAAATGGCGATTTGCTCCAGCGCCTGGGCTCTGGCAAGATTTCGCACGCGACACAGAGGATGGGAAAGGGTTGGGCGAATTGTCGAGTTGGTTGGGCGTGCGGAAAAATGGCGATTCAGGTGACAGTCTCGAGTTTTCTCGGGCCGGGCGTCCTTTCCAGTCACGCAACGGGGCCGGCCAATTACGAGCGATTAATCAAGCGGCCTGGCGGTGAAAAACGCGAGCCCGGGAACTCGTCCGCGAGGCACATCGCGAACCACCGCCTTGGGAATCGCGGAGCCCCGGGACCCGTGCAGTTTATTTTACATCGGGCCTGAACGGCGCGGCGCGCGGCGACCAGTTCTCGGCCTTATTCAGAGTTTCAGGAAGCTCTCCGGCCGCTGGCAGAGGGACATAGTTGATTGTTGCCATTCGCGGATACTGTTGGCTTGGGATATCGCGGATAGCAGTTTCGTCTCTTTGCTGCTAATTGCTGGCTTTCTGGTTTGTGGCGCGCACGGATCTCGCTGCGAAACCACCGTTCGAATACCTTTTTACGATTCCCTCCGCTAGATGAAAGGCAAAAGTACGGATTACCGGCCCCGAAGCGGCGCTACTTATAGTTATTATCCCCGAGAACTTTCTTAAAACCTTTTTTTTATGGAAATCGTAGGCACTGGATTTTACAGGCAATTTAGATGTTTTATGCGACCGTGGTTTCATAGTTTGTTTGATTGCCCGATAAACAGATGAATTGTACAGGCAACACGAGAATGTTGGGATCGTGCTATCCGACTAACAAGATAGAGTACGGACGCGCCGCGTGCGATGATTCCCTTGCTTCTTCGTGTCCGTGGAGTAATGGTGCAGAAATAATTGACATTGTTGCTTAAAGACGTCGGATAGGATCTCTGAAGTTTAAGTTCAGTTCGGTTCAGTCATTCGAGAGTTTAATGCCCACACAAATCAGGTGCTAGTCCGGATGCTGAAGTTTCCGAGCTCTGCATCGAATCAAATTCATTGAATTATTTATTATCCGCTTACTGGCAAAGAGACAAGAACAATCGTGAACCTAGTGGGTAAACGAACAACCTACACAGCATGACCTTGAAGTGACCTCGAAGCCGAAAAGATCAGTTTCTGTTTCAAGAATGTTTGAAACGTGATGAAACGAATAGAGTAATATCACCTTGATTTTCCCTTCGAAGCAGAAAAAAGACAATTCACTTTGATCCCAGTTAATCGATTCAACGTTTAGTGTATCATTTGCTGGACAATGCACAAGGACTAAATAGCCAAAGTAACCCTCCAATTCGTGAAACACTTACAAAAATGAGAACAACACAGGATTCGTGCTACTCGAGGAGACTTTTTAGTGAGTTCGAGGAAAAAGTAGCTGCATGGACATTGAACTTAATCAATATAATGTTTAATGTAAGGGATCATTTGCTGAACAATGCACAAGGACTAAATAGCCAAAGTAACCGTCCAATTCGTGAAATAGGTACAGAAGTTAGAACAATACAGTGGGTCCAAGGAAAAAGTAGCTGCATGGACATTAAACTTAATCAATACAATGTTTAGTGTAAGGGATCATTTGCTGGACAATGCACAAGGACTAAATAGCCAAAGTAATCCTTCAATTCGTGAAATAGTTACAGAAGTTAGAACAATACAGGATTCGTGTTACTCGAGGAGACTTTTTAGTGTGTTCGAGGAAAAAGTAGCTGCGTGGACATTAAACTTGAGCAGCAACGTAATCTTTCGCATTCGATCGCGAGAAGGCACTGTACTCGAACGTTCGACGAGGCATCGCCAGGGTCTGCGGGGCTATTCGATTTCAGTTCCCGGAAGCTCGGTCCAATATTTCACGTCAACCAGATAACTTCTCCAATTCATCTCGACAAATGAACAGCGCTTCTGGCTGGGCCGGTGGCCGCGGTTCCCATCGGCTGATAAATTTTCCGCAAAGTGGCAAGCGCCGTCGAAAGCTGCAGGACGCCGTTGCCGGTCGGCCATCTCGAAACGAAAGTCCTGTAATCGTTGTTGCGATCGCGCGGAAACGCAGGGCCCGGCCAATGCTATATATCGACGGGAACGAGAGGGAGCGAAAGAGAGAAAGAGAGAGGAGGAGAGATGGAAACACCACGAAGAATCTCGGCTAGGCAATATTCCTGGCCGGAGCGAGCCGGTAAACGAAATTCAACCGGCGTTACACGCGTAGCAGGAATTCAACGGGGGAATTCCAGCGATGCTCCGCGGTTTGCAGAAACGCAGTCGGGTTTACGAGCGCCTTCCGGAATTTTTCTAGTTCTTCCGGCGAACCGACGACCCCAAGACGCGCCGCGCCGCCGCCCTCCCGCCACCGATTTACAGTTAGACACTCGGACGTGTACAAACGACAGGGTGGAGTTCACTTGGAAGCCGAAGACCCAGAAGTTTTCCGATTCCCCGCGATTTTTCTCGTCGACGACCATCGAAGGTGCGGCTCCTAATCGAACAAAAAGCCGCCATCCTGGAAATCCTCGACCGTTATCGTTATTACCAATTTATTTCGCGGCAGCAACCCAGTGGGAACATAAAACGAAAATAGTAACGGGTACATGCAAATGAACGGCAACATTATGGGCAATGGCCTGCGAGTCTCAATTATGAGCCATTCAAATTACCAATGAAGAATAACATCAAAAGCTTCATAGACTTCCAGATTTACTTCAGTCACGATTTACTTTATCGCTACTGGCTCAGCAAAAGTTTCCGTACACGGTGTACAGCAAGGAATGCAAACCTTTCACACATCATGCGTCAATTCTGTTCGCATACGAGTTCAGATACGCCAAACAACTCCAGCACTTTTTCTACCTTCTTACGATCATTGTTAGGATTGGACAATAGGGATAGGGGTATAATCTGCTTCGATTATGGGGAAAAAAGGGATAACACAATAGCGAGAAATGTTCTTTTGGACGAGAGGGTGATCGCTGTCGTTTTTTTAAACCAGTGGTTCTTAACCTTTTTAAAGTCGGGAACACGTTTATTTGTATGAAAAGTTTGCGGAACACTAAATTTACTAATTGTTTTAATTTCTCTCGATCGCATTATTAGATAATTGGAATTTTTCAAGCGCACAGGTTCGATCATTATTTTTGTAATAGCTCTTGTAACAAATACGTGTTGAATTTCAAGGTTCAATTTGTTTTTCTAATTGCTTTGTATTCCACGCATCGTGGGGTTGAAAAGTGTGAAATGAACAATGGAGCAAAACTCGGTAAAACAAATGGTCGTAGACGCGAAAACGAACGCATTAATTAAATACAGTCGAAAACGGATTCGGTACGATGGTTTGGCACGATAATGGACGGTTTGAAGTAGCCAATCTCAGATTAGAAATCACGGGTTCGGCTGTGACAGGCAAAAGGAATAAGAGCCTCGGCTCCCGTCCGATCGTGTTAATATCTCGAAATCCATCGTAAACTCCGCGAATATTCTCGCGAAAGACACACAGACAGAGGCTTGCCCCCGGAAGGTCTCCGAGGATTTACAGTTAACTTCGGCAGATATACAGCAGCCCCGGAGGGTTTTTATGGAAATAGAGGCGTGGGTAATGCCGTCATTTTCGTGTGCAACGCCGCGATGATGCATCCTCCCCAGGCGTACAGTTTTCCACGGTAGGCGAGGGATTAGATTCCAGAAAGAAATCGCGAGACCGAGTCCGAGGGACGTTGAACTACGAGGCGTGCAGGAATGACTTTCGTAATTTTCTAGTCTTTAGCGATTCGCTGCTCCATGGACTGACACAGTTCTAAATATTCTGTAGAGTCGGAGAGCAACTTTGAATAACGAACGTCGAGATTCATTTTATTTAACATCTTCAATAGTAAACTTGAGCTTTTTGGGAAATTCATTTTTCGCTACTTCATTGTTTAAGCATGCAACAACGAGAATATTGATCTTTATGCATTTATGACTTTCGAAAAAGTTCAAGAAACACTATAATATAAAATTCAACAGAAAGTACAAGTTTTATTTATTTCAGATCTACGAACACTACTACTACTGCAAATCAGATTTTATTTGTTTCATAGATTCATTTTATTTAGCATCTTCAATAGTAAACTTCACTTGAGCTTTTTGGGAAATTCATTTTTCGGTACTTCATTGTTTAAGCATGCAAGAGCGAGAATGTTGATCTTTATGCATTTATGACTTTCGAATATGTTCAAGAAACACTATAATATAAAATTCCACAGAAAGTGCGAATTTTATTTATTTCAGATCTACAAACACTACTACTTATTTGTTTCATAGATTCATTTTATTTAACATCTTCAATAGTAAACTTCACTTGAGCTTTATGGGAAATTCATTTTTTCATTGTTTAAGCATGCAACAGCGAGAATGTTGATCTTTATGCATTTATGACTTTCAAAAATGTTCAAAAAGCACTATAATATAAAATTCCACAGAAAGTACGAGTTTTATTTATTTCAGATCTACGAACACTACTACCACTGCAAATCAGATTTTATTTGTTTCCACTTTCGTAAATTTTGCCTACAAAAATTGAGAATTGCATGAACATTGGCAGTCTGATAATAACAAGTCAGGCTCGTGGCGATCATCGCAATCTATTCGATTAAATACGAATGTTATGACTTTGATCTAGAACAAAATTAAATTCTATTCTTTTGTAACCGATATTCAAGCAGTAAAGTTGCGTGTCCACACTCTATATTCCCCTTCTACGACGGTATCTGGCAGAGAGAGGGTAACTTCTGCCCCTGATGTGGCGACTCTGGTTCGAAGACTCGGTTTCTCTTGACTGGGAAACAAGGAGACGCTCGCAGCAGTATTCCTTCAACTAAATTGACGAGACTGATCAGACACATCGTCCGCATTACGATGCGGTCGCGGAACCCTTTGAGGATGCTACGTGATCCTGTGAAGGGATTCGGGCCCTTGTACCGGTCCGGATCGAGATATTTGCACGGAATCAGGAGCGATCGGATCGCCTATAGGCCCAGCAATCGGCCGGCTCGTTGCAGAGATCGCCGACGGTAAATGAAGATGACTTCATCGGGCGTATTTAACTTATTTCAGCCGGATCATTTGGCGCGGCTCCTCTGAGGGGATAGGCTACCCAGATCCTCTCTAATTATGAAAAAAGGAACCCGTCACGGAATTCGCGCATTAACGGGAAGCACAGCCAACCAACTTCTCGAGGCCTGTCTCATTTACAGGAATCTTCGCGTAATTCAGCCACCACCAAACCCGAAATCTCGTAAGGAAAGTGGTTTTATTGTCTTCCTGCATCTTCAATTCCAGCCGATCTCGAAGAAACCAGATTCCCAGACCGCGTTATCAGTCCGTGAATAAGATCGTGTCGGAGAGCTCTTTGCATTGGTGATACAACAGTCGCATTCGCCATTTTGTTAACGGTGTAGCAGGTGTTCTCTGGTGTTCGCTGAATTTATAGTTATTCAATTTTAGAATTTATTCAACGCGAGAAACAACATTTAGGTTAAGATCCTCATAGCGACGCTCAATCCGTGTTCGTAATGTTCGAATCAACGTGATCGTGTAAGGAACATTTAGTTTTAGGTTTAAGGTGTACACACACTGAAGCAAGAACTTTCTCCTCACCTCTTTTTGCTGTACGGTTTGAGATATTTTTAACAAGTTGTGATTTAATCACAGTAACCCATTCTTGCTGTCTTCGTCAAGCGATTCGGCTAATTGCGGAAGAGGTGTGGAGTGGGGATATCACGTGGTCCCTACAAGTTTCTCACTGGCATCTCCTGATGGACGATCAGTACACGGCTACGTGATAATACTGGGGATTCTATGCGCATGGAGTAAAATCATTTTTGTGGCAGAATAAAATGATTTTAGGATGGAGTACAATCAAATTTCAGACAGAATAAAATGATTTTAGGATGGAGTACAATCAAATTTCAGACAGAATAAAATGATTTTAGGATGGAGTACAATCAAATTTCAGAAAGAATAAGATGATTTTAGGATGGAATACAATCATATTTCAGACAGAATAAAATGATTTTAGGATGGAGTACAATCAAATTTCAGACAGAATAAAATGATTTTAGGATGGAGTACAATCAAATTTCAGAAAGAATAAGATGATTTTAGGATGGAATACAATCATATTTCAGACAGAATAAAATGATTTTAGGATGGAGTACAATCATATTTCAGACAGAATAAAATGATTTTAGGATGGAGTACAATCATATTTCAGACAGAATAAAATGATTTTAGGATCGAGTACAATCAAATTTCAGAAAGAATAAAATAATTTTAAGATGGCCACAAGAAAATGTAGAACTTGAAGAAAAAAAACACAAGAAAACAACAAAATTCTATTAAACTCGGATTTCATTATTGCAACGATTTACATTAGAGTACGGAGTTAATCAAAGTGGCTTCTGAAATAAATCACTTATTATTCGTCGACCACAGAAAATGTTGTCGTTTAATGTTAATCTGCATTGTTGGGGAAATTTATTATAAATGAAAAAAGTTATGACAGAACCAAGTGCTTTGACACTTAAATGAAAAATATTTCAACAAGTGGAGTAATTGGATTTGGCCTGTGAACGGCTCAACTGTTGCTCGGGTGTTCCGATTAAACGCGGTACGTGCCAGTCTAGAAAACCCGCCTGTAATGCCGGCAAGTATAATAAGACGAGTGTTTCGAGTGATCAAGGACTGGCCGCGGGTCAAAGGTCGAGCAGCGCGGAAGAAGACCAAGGTGAGAGAGGCACACGGTGCACCTGTGCCCGGATGATTTTCGCGATTAACGGTCGCGGATCACCGGGGTTGCTACCTGAGCAAGCAGAATTCACCATGCTTGTCCGTCGTAGTCGTCCCTTTCGGTCGGCTGATGACGTTAATACGCGTTCAGCTACGTAATGACGAGTCGCGCCGAGGGCCGAGAAGTCGAATCGGCCAACGGGTTGCGATCGTCGGTGTGTTATTCACCGAATCGAATGAAAAAGAGGGCCTCGTCAGGTCCTTACCCGAGGAAGCGAGGGGACACCGCAAGATCGAGCCTTTCTCTCGTTATCGTCTCGAACGCGAGCGAGGTCGTTAGTGAAAAAAATCGCCCCGATGCGCCAAATAAATTCCGGTTATCTGCACCGTGTTGCGCTGTAATTGTGGCAATTAGCCCGATCCCGCCGGGAATTATCCTTTTCGAAAATCGTTTCGGATTGTCTGCTCGGCTTCAGCAGCAAGATAATGCCAGAGCAGAATCGTGTTCTCGCAGCTTTATCCGAAGGAATTCGTGTTGCTCCGTTAAATAGCACGATAGGAATCTGGAGATCGAACAAACTGCGATATGTGCTGTTTATTTGAGCCGTTCGCGCACACGTTTGAACAGCGAGTATACTTCTGACACGCTTTGATCAAAGGGAGGATTCTTAAGGTCATTTGAAGGAACTTTTTCTTCTTTGCGACAATTTTCTCAGCGACCCTGCTAAAGAGTTATTAACGACTGTCAACTCTCTTGAAAATATCTTCAACGTCCACATTTTTTTAGTTAACCCCTTGTCGTATTGTAACGAGCCACACTCGTCGTGAAGATGTTGAACAAAGTCTGACAAATATGAATGTTGTGCCTTTCTTTCTAAATTAAATCAAATTTGATTCGCTTGTAATTAATAGACTGCGGATCTTTGTTATGAATAGTAAAGAATTAAAAACATTTCAGAATATCATAATGTTATTTTTGATGTAACAAAGTCACTAGGGGATAATACCAATTTTTATTTTATTCCTGTTTCCCACAATTAATGCAGAGTATTTTTATTTTTATGAATGTTGTGCCTTTCTTTCTAAATGAAATAAAATTTGATTCGCTTGTAATTAATAGACTGCGGATATTTATTATGAACAGTAAAGAATTAAAAACATTTCAGAATATCATAATGTTATTTTTGATGTAACAAAGTCACTAGGGGATAATACCAATTTTTATTTTATTCCTGTTTCCCACAATTAATGCAGAGTATTTTTATTTTTATGAATGTTGTGCCTTTCTTTCTAAATGAAATAAAATTTGATTCGCTTGTAATTAATAGACTGCGGATCTTTATTATGAGCAGTAAAGAATTAAAAACATTTCAGAATATCATAATGTTATTTCTAATGTAACAAAGTCACTAGAGGATAAAACCAATTTTTATTTTATTCCTGCTTCCCACGATTAATGCAGAGTATTTTTATTTTTATGAATGTTGTGCCTTTCTTTTTAAATGAAATAAAGTTTGATTCGCTTGTAATTAATAGACTGCGGATATTTATTATGAACAGTAAAGAATTAGAGAAAAATTTCAGAAAATCATAATGTTATTTTTAATGTAACAAAGTCACTGGGGGATAATACTAATTTTTATTTTGTTCCTGTTTCCCACGATTAATGCAGAGCATTTTTATATTGCATAAAGATGAAGGAAGTTTTTCCTTTGCGAAAATCTTCTCAGCGACCCTGCTAAAGAGTTATTAACAAAAAACACTGAGCTTGAATTCGTCCATAATAGTGGCGCTCTGATTTTTTTTGTTAATAATTGCTTAACAAAACCGCAGAGAACATTATCGCAAAGAAAAAAGTTGCTTCAAACTGAGCATGGCTCATTCCTTTCAAGGAAGCAGGTTTTTGGAACACGCTGTATAGAAATGAACTTTTTAATATACATTAATTTTCGTTTCTAATACTATCCTTATTAATGTCAACGTTCTTCCACCACTTTTGTCAGTATAGAACAGAACCTTTTTCTTTTATACTTGCAATTCCACCAATTGATATCAAATTGCTGCACAACAATGAAGAAATAAATCATACCGTGAACTTGAAGGTTAACTTTAGATTTCAGATGGCAAAGCGGGTTCCAAGAAATTGTTTTAAATGCAATGAAAATAGTAATTGAGGAAAAATGTATGAGAAGATGAGATATCGCCGGAACTAGTTATCCGTGTCACGGAACTAGTTCATTCAACTTGTATTCATCGTGAATCGCGAATTCCACGTGGGACGTAATTTATGCGTGAAGCAACAGAGTGCATCGTGCACATTGTTAATCAACATCGTCGCCACCCATCGAGCGCACGTGCATCCTACGCGAACACGTCGCTTTCCATCGAATACTCCGCGTCGAAATAGATCGGTGGTCTTTAACGAGATATTGGTTTTCTAATTTGAATGAGCCAGGTCGTCGTGCGCTTCCTACATACGGAGCGTGATCCGAGAACATGATACCGGCATCGAGTGATTATGATGATCGGAGTAGGAACGCTGTACTTCAAAGACACCGCTGCTGATTCTACCGATACGACGAATCAAAATAATTCATTATAAATACCTGACGGGAAGAAAATGAGCACGCTCTTTTCTGACTTTTTAAGCAAACTGTTGTTACGAGTATTTTTACGTTCAAGATTTAGAATGCTTCTCTGAAGAAATCAATTTATATGATTAGAACATTTTTTATATGAGGTATAATAACTACGTGTCTCTATATAAAAATGATGAAATTCAACAAGATATCAACAGTTTTTCTGTAAAAGTATAAATTTGTACAAACTTTCGCAATCAATTGTCAATTACAAGACTGTATTCGGTTGGAACGAGAATTCGTAACGTTTTCATTAAAAATTAAGAATCGAAGATAAAATTAAGGTAATTATTCATATGTTCATTCAATAACACAGGAAGTTACCTCGTAAATGGAAAAACCATTAGAACAGAATGGTAAATATGTTATTTAATGAATCTATGAATAAATGTCGGAATTTCAGCTTTCAATCTGGATGCACGGTAGTGCACCAGCTTAGTTCTCGCACTACCTCCTTTTACACGACACAACTTAGCCATTTTTCAAAGGCTTATAATTTGTTGGGATTTGAACTTACAAACGCTACGAACTTTCGTTGCAACCCAATATTAGAGATACATTAAATTAAATTATTTTTTTGAAATTCACTAAAAACATGAAGTATCAAAACACTTGTTAAAGACATGAAAATAATATTGAAATATGCATACATACGCGTATGCATGTGCACATGCATGTGAGAATTGAAGAAACGAGGAATTTCTGTGCGAGATGCGTCGTACCAAAATGGCGGCGTCCGTCGAATGGCTTCCACCGTGCTGGGATCACCTAAGACCCGATTCATTTTCCTTTAATCGACTTCGAGGCAGCTCGAAACACACCCTGCGCACAAGAGAAGTGCCGCACACGTGCTCAGGCTCGTTAGGCTCTCGGGTCCATGAACACACAGACGTGCCAAGCGTCGATGCGAAAGCATGAAGCGAAAGAAAAGGACGGGGACAGGTGAGAGGCGATCCGAACGCAGGAGACGAAGAAGGGGTTGGAGGAGGACGGATCCCGGAGAAGTGCATCCGCGAGCTAGGTTTCGCATAGTTTATCAATGCGCGTAGGCTGGTTCGAGAACACTGGCGAAGCAATAGATTACAATTATACGAACACGCCTGGCCAAACGTGGGAGTTGGCTGCTCAGACACGAGCAACGACCACTGCGGATACGATTCTCGCCTCTTCCGTTTCCCGCGAGACTGCGCGCCATTTTTCCCAATGGCGAAATCACGCGAAGGAATTCGACTATCGATGGATAAAAAGTCCTCGTTCATTTTTATTCTTGCAAATTCCTATTTACGTTGGGTTGGTACCTTATGAATAATTTTTCTAATAAATCTTACCACCTATATGTAGACCATCAATTGTAAAATAGAGACGGAAAACTTAATTTTTTCACCAGTCGTTTTTAAATTCTTTCATTAATTTTCGTCTTAAAATATTATAATTATCCCAACGTTTACCATAAATTATTCTAAATTTTTTTTCCCCCAATTGTTTAAAACTTTTTTTAGTAAGTCTGTCTTGGAGGTCCTAACCAGTCTGTTCAATAAATAAGATTCTCTTGTAAAATGTCTGTGGCTAGAGAAACAAAATGTCTTCACTTTGAGGTATTCTTTCTTCGTTGATTTTTTTAAATTTGTCTTCTCCGGCAAGATCGATCACTTTAAATGAAATTCGCTCAGTTACGTTGATTTTGTTCCACTTTCGAATTTCGAGGCGGCTTTACGCGAGTTTTATTTACGGACTGGAAAACCAGTGCCATTACGCGATCCACGGAGGAGAATTTCGTTATTGTACTCGGTGTCGTAAATTTCTGGAATAAGTGGGTAGCTTTATGGGTGTCGTAAACGTGTGGCAGTATACCCCTGAATGTCGATCGCAGCATGTTCTTCCTGTGGTTTCGAATTTCTCGGATGGGAACATTGTCACACATTGTGCACGGTGTAGCGGAAATCGAAGGGTGGAAGAATCCTGTTTGGTTTCGAAACTTATTTTATGGTCTTGCTTCATTCAGAGAAGGACACCTGACTGTGTACATTTTTATTGTTCGTTAATGGAATTAAGACATTCGACGAAAGATCTCCGATGACACATGGCAAGCTTGACAATTTCCCTCGTCGTTTCTCCAGATAAATAAATAATTGAAGATGCAGGTAAAATCAAATTGGACGATTTGATTTTCCCTGAAAACACCTGGCAAGCTTGACAATTTCCCTTCAGTCGTTTCTCCAGATAAATAAATAATTGAAGATGCAGGTAAAATCAAATTGGACGACTAAATTTTCCCTGAAGACACCTGGCAAGAATGACAATTTCCCTCCAGTCGTTTCTCCAGATAAATATGTAATTGAAGATGCAGGTAAAATTAAATTGGACGATTTCATTTTCCCTGAAGACACCTGGCAAGCTTGCCAATTTTCCTCCAGTCGTTTCTCCAGATAAATATGTAATTGAAGATGCAGATAAAATTAAATTGGACAATTAAATTTTCCCTGAAGAAACCTGGCAAACTTGACAATTTTCCTCTAGTCGTTTCTCCAGATAAATATGTAATTGAAGATGCAGGTAAAATTAAATTGGACAATTTCATTTTTCCTGAAGACACCTGGCAAGCTTGACAATTTTCCTCCAGTCGTTTCTCCAGATAAATAAATAATTGAAGAAGCAGGTAAAATCAAATTGGACCATTTCATTATCCCTGAAGACACCTATCAAACTTGACAATTTCCCTCGTCGTTTCTCCAGATAAATATGTAATTGAAGAAGCAGCTAAAATCACATTGGACGAATTCATTTTCCCTGAAGACACCTGGCAAGCTTGACATTTTTGACAATTTCCCTCCAGTCGTTTCTCCAGATAAATAAATAATTGAAGAAGCAGGTAAAATCAAATTGGACGATTTCATTTTCCCTGAAGTTGATGAGCAAAGAAAACGGTTTTGTACCTCGATGCTGTTTTCGTTGCGGAGATGTAGCGGCGAGATTGTTTGCATTGGAAGATTATCCGAGACACAAATCCCACAATCTGTAGAGACAGTTTACCAGTAAACGGGCAATAACATTCCACGAAGTCAACCATCGAACCTAAACTATTAATTCCTGCGGGCCCGCGGTGCACCGAAGTCCTCTCGGAATTCTTTCGCATTGTTCCGCAATCTTCGGTCCCGTTATACACCGCCATGGTTCGATTTCTGCTTGATTCGTTTCCGTATCGCGATCCCAGGACGAAGGTCTAGGGAACGTGAAAGCCACGACCAGTCCGGCCATCATCTTCATCATCGTTCAGGCACACGTGATCTCGGTCTTCGTGCTCTCCTACGCAGGTCCTCGGGACCTTCGGCAGTCATTGTTACGCCGCGTGAATTATGGCCGCATTCGAATCTCTATTTTGAAATCGGGGACTCGAAAGCATTCTTAATTTTATTTTCTTACTGGTACTTCACTTTCCAATTTTAGGGACCTTTGACTTTTACATTGTCGAACCTAATTTACAGTAACAAAATTTCGTTTTAACCAACATAATAGACTGTTGGGTTGACAACAAAGTAATTTCGGTATTATAAGGTGAAATAAAACCGAATTTCTTTATTCAAACAATGAACTTTAATCAATAAGATATTTTCATATACTTATTTTTGTTTGCAAAAGATGATCGAACAAAAGGGAAAATATCTTATTCATTAAAGTTCATTGCTTGCATAAAAAGATTGCACTCGATTACTTTCTTGTCAACCAAATATAATCTAACACCAATATGAACTCTAACATTCTCTCGGTTCTCTATAATTATTGTTTAATTAACATAATTCAAATAAATTATGTAGTAATAATCGTTAGGAAACGCTAGAAAAACAACGTTAGAAGAAAGATAAATAAAAGTGCATCGAATATTGATGGAGGCACTGACAAGCATAAATTTACGACTAAGGTGCGTTGCATTTCGTGACGTTTATCACAGGATGCAGCCATGTTTTCAAGGATAATACCAGTGGCTGTGTTATTCTAGGTCAGTCGGAGCGGATTCGTAAGGGACGTTTAAAGAAGGGTTCTTTGCTTAGACAGGGGCCCGTAGCTCGTTTTAAATGTAGGTTTTAAAATTGCGTAGGACGTCGAAGTCGAATGGAGATTCGGTAACGCTTGCAACTACTAATTAAATCTTTTAATTGAAGCTTTCTCAATCCACGGTATATATTTATCCGTTTCCTGTGAGAAACTTCGTAAGATGCAGCTTTAATTCTTTATTTATACTCTCTAATGTTAATTTTAAGGAGTTGTTAATTTTTCAGTAATCAATTCTGTCATCAAAAATAACTCGCAGCTAAGAAAGAGTTTGCGCTTCTTCTGGAATATAAAGTATTGCCACTTTGCTCGAGAATTCGCTGATAAAAACGCAGTGAAAACTATGTAGAAAACATAAAGGAGCAGGTGGCCACGTAGTTTTTCCATTTCTGTTTGCTCGTAGGTCGCGAAGAAACGAGACACCGGCAAGAAAACTGTAGGGAAAGACAATGGCGTGTTAACTCACCGGTAAAAAATGTTTCTGCCTTCAACCCCGCCTCGTGTGTCCTGAGACGTCTTTAATAATTCAAACGCCACGCATTTCTACGGGCGTATTCGTATGCTAATACGCGGGCGACGGTCTTCTTACATTGATAGCACCGGCGAATGACTTTGCGAAAGCAGACCGATTGTCTCGGTCCAAAAAGAGGCTCGGGCAAAAATTTCGCTCACGAACTTAGGCTCGACAATATATATGTATATTCTCGCGTTGCAAAATGCTGAACCAAGGCGATCACGAAGTTGAACGAATTTTGCTACATGTTTGTAGGATCGGTTTTTGGTAAATTGATTCCTCAATATTATTCCTTAATTCTTTACTATTCCCATTAATTATGATTACTATACTTTAATTCAGAAATTCTTTAATCGATACCCAATGTACGCTCGTTGTGGCCTACTCTTTCTTAAGACTACATTTTCTTCATTTAATATATATATATATATTATATATTCATTATTACGTACAAATAGTGTGAAATGAAAAATTGAAATTAATTTGTTTCTTAATTCATAGCGTAATGTGCGAGCAAAATTTGCACATTTTCTTCGGAACCAAGCATTGAAATTACCATTGAAACACCATTGAATCTTGATTTCTTATAAATACACTGCGGATTTTATGCATTTATGATGAAAATAGCTATGCACAATTTAAAGCAGTGGTCATATTAAAAAGATTTCAAGACATCAATGTATCAGTTTCAATTTGATAAGATGAATGTATGAATGTAAAAAAATTCAATTTAATGATGAAAACATTTTTTATTTGGCACCTGTGCCATGCAAATAATGCAAACATTTTCCACTTTGCATAAAGACCCGCAGTCTACTTATAAATATTCTTCTAACATCATTATTAGTTAAGAAAATTTCTTCGAAGATGACACGTTCCTTGTCATGAGAAGGTATTACTGCACGCTGCTCAATGGTTCGTACGATAAATCCGTTGTGTACGTAACCCTTAAGATTCGAAAGGAAGCGACAGTTGTTCGCCGCGCCGCAGCGTCTTGTACGTGCATTCACAACTGAATTAGCTGGATCATTGTTTGAATGGGAAAAAAGAGACAGAGAAATATTAAGTGAATGCAAATATGGTAAAAATCCACGCGTCATCCGGTTGACAGTCGTTGATGTCGCCAAGGATATCTGTCACTGTCAACTCCATCAAGAGAAAATCCTCTTTTTTCTTCAGCAGATACTATGTATGTAATAATAATTTGTTTGGGGCAGTCTTGAAAATGTCTTCAACATCCACATTTATTTATTTAACCTATTGTCGTATTGTAACGAGCCACACTCGTCGTGAAGATGTTGAACAAATTCTGACAAATATGAATGTTGTGCCTTTCTTTCTAAATGAAATAAAATTTGATTCGCTAGTAATTAATAGACTGCGGATCTTTATTATGAACAATAAAGAATTAGAAAAATTTCAGCATATCATAATGTTATTTGAATGCAGAGTATTTTTATTTTTATGAATGTTGTGTTTTTCTTTTTAAATGAAATAACATTTGATTCGTTTGTAATTAATAGACTGCGGATCTTTATTATGAACAGTAAGGAATTAGAAAAATTTCAGAATATCATAATGTTATTTTAATGCAGAGCATTTTTATTCTTATGAATGTTGTGCCTTTCTTTTTAAATGAAATAAAATTTGATTCGCTTGTAATTAATAGACTGCGGATCTTTATTATGAACAGTAAAGAATTAGAAAAATTTCAGAATATCATAATGTTATTTTTAATGTAACAAAGTCACTAGGGGATAATACCAATTTTTATTTTATTCTTGGTTTCCACGATTAATGCAGAGCATTTTTATTTTGCATAAAGATCCGCGTCTAGTAATCAATATTTTAACATTAAAATAAATGTAGCCATAGAAAAAAATATAAATTTTCTTTTCTCTTCTACATTTTTAGGGATAATGACGTTTCAATCACTTGAACTGTAAAGAAAATGGTAGTGCAAGGGGTTAATGTCAGCTCTTCAGTAATATTTACCACGTTCTATGAGGAGCTAGTATCGCTGGTCGCATCTGAAGCCGAAATAAAGTTTCTGGATCCACGACCAATTGCCGGTTGGATCAGCATGGAACCTTTATAACGCGGAAGACCAAGCGTCCCGGCCGATAACTTTCTCTCCATTGAGAAGTCCACCATACACGGCTAAGGAATCTATCGATAGTCGTGCCTCGGTTCTCGTTACGTTGAATTCCCCGTTGTGCTCTTCTTAATTAGTTTTCCTCCAATTAAGGGCATTGTCTCGGGCCCGCTCGGAAGCAACACGTTCGCCAAATTAGCGGATGCGGCCTAGGCTTATCTACGAATCAAACTCGATCGACTTTCGCGTACCCAAGGATTCCGTTCGCGTCCCTCGCGCCGCCCCATAGTTCATTCGCAATTAATTCATACGTTACGTTTAATTATCGCGAAACAGCCGGCTGCTATCTTATTCAGCAAAACCCGAAGATTACCACACGCTGGCAGGATACTGGTTGCCGGGCCGACTTCAGAGAGCTTCTCCGCGGTTCCCAGAAGATAAACTCCGCATTTAGTTGACCCGTTTCCTCAGGGACCACCTTTTCAATGAATAATTTAATTCAATCGTAATTAATGCAATTTATTTCGCCTGGGACAGCAGTAATTTAATTAGACCACCTAGGGCGAGGACGCGTCGCATGAAACCAAGACCGAATAACACCGATAACTCTTCTTCCTCTTCCCTGCGTTTCGTCTGGCTCCTGTCTAGAAGTTAGATTATGCTGTTAACGCCGCTAAGAGGTCAAACAACCTTCTACTGCACCCGAAGAGTGCACGTAAGGACCAGTGAAATTAGCATCTACTCAACGTAACACTGTTTGGTTCGTGACTGAAAGCACCACGTTTGGCACACCCTGTATACGAATGCTGATCGAAACAGTCAGAAATGAACAATTGAGTATTTCAACAGCGAAGAACATTTATAAAATTGTAACGAACCGATACTATCATCGTTAAAATTAAAACTGGCAGCGTAATAACTCAATCGTTCGAGCGGTCAATTATTTTCTCGCAGAAAGCGGTCTTCAAAACAGCCAAAAGTTTCAGGTTTCTTGTTAGCAATGTTGAGCATCGAGGATTGGGACCATCTGGTCTGGCAATTTTCTTGCACAGATAGCGATCTGTACAGTCTAATTACTCCCGATAATTGGCGCTATTATCGCCATCCCCGGATCACTGTGCTACGAAGATGAGAACACGGTGGGAAAAAAGCGCAAGGAATCGATCGATCAAAGACGCAATTAGCTGTGCCACCATCCGGACCAGTTTCGTTCTTCCTCCGTGCTCCTCTTGTGTATGCGTCTAATTAAGGCTAATTACGGTAGCCGCCTCTTTGACGACTTCATTCGCCCTTGAGAATGTTCGTAATTTTCCGAGTTACGCGTTGTAACGCGAAAAGAAACGATCGCGATCGCGGATGATTGGGGCTGGACGACCGAAAATGTTCGGTACCGTTACAACTTTCACCTGGTCCGATCGATAAACCGTACTTTTTGTCAGGAACTTCTTAATCTCGGGTAATTGTGCGCGGTTCAACCGAAAACTGCGCGTTCTGAAACTGATTTGATCTCCAAATTCGATGCAGAATTTTAGTACGGCATAAGGGACTTTGTTACTCTTTTATATTAAAAGTTTACTTTAGAAGATTGTTTGTACTCTCGTATTTAATTAAGTCGGCTTTTAGAGCTAATAAAGTTGATATTTTTCAGGTGTGTAAGATATAATTGCAGAGCCATGAAACCAGCACGTATAATTATTGTATACACTAACAATCTTATCGTTATCATTCCTGTTAAAAGATGTTTTATGTGTGTGAGCTATATTTCTAGATTTTCTAAAAAGAATGGAAGTTTAACTAAATAAACAATATATTATAAAAGTCCTACTTCTCTTTGAAAATCTGAAGTATAATTAGTCTGTGGATATTTGTACCCAATAAGAATTGTTGGCTGAACTTCATCTCACCAATTTAATGCAAACCTGTAGATTTTTGACATTCTATCACCCAAAATCTACAGAACTATATTTAAAAATTTTTGGTTTCCGGAGGTGAAGTTTAACCAATGAATCGAATCCGCAGGTTACTTATAACTTCAATAGAACAACTCAAAGAGGAAAATAAGGTTCTATGTAAGGGGTAGGCTCGTTTTTCCAGAATTGCAAAAGTGCAAAGATGGGAGTTTTCAGTAGCCTAAAACGCTAGTCGACTTATCAATCGCCCTCAAAATTTTTGTATTTATATTTTATTTATATTCTTAAATATTACGCCTCCCGAATAATACAAATTATGCTGCCAAATAGTGCAAATGCCTTGTAAACGAAAAGATAGGACTTTTGAGGACGTTCAGGGCCTAGATTGATCTTCTATCTAGCGTTTTTGACAACTGAAAACTCCCCATATTTGGAAAAACAAGTCTCCCCTTAACACTAAACCTACCATCATCGGTCAAAATGACCGGTTCCAGCCTTTTTATTTTATATTTATCGATATAATAAAAATAATTTCATAATTACACTGGGAACTGCACAAAGTCTAAATAAAATCAATCTTGTTACTTTTATAAGAGAATACAGTGGGTAAAAAAAGTATTGGCACACTCTTAAAAAGGCGATAATTTTTTAAATATCGTATTATACGATTTGAATTTTTTTGGAAAGCTAGAGCAATTAGTTTGCCACAGGATGCCAAAAAAAATTTTCTCAAAAATTGCAATTCATCGGAATTGTAGCAAAAATACTAAAAGTTGCATTTCACAACTTTTTTATGTGGGCCAATATTGAAAATTTTAAAAATGCGTTTTTAAACCTGTGCCAATTAAACATATTCTGAAAATTTCGTCAAATTCGTTTGAATATGTTAAAAATTGCAGATTTTCACGATTTTCCTTTTCGATGCCTGTCGTTGTTTTTCGTATCAACCGATTTCGATGAAACTTTACCAGTGCATATAACTGACACAGATCTACAAAACGCATTTTTAAAATTTTCAATATTGACCCAGATAAAAAAGTTGTGAAATACAACTTTCAGTATTTTTGCTACAATTCCGGTGAATTGCAATGTTTGACAAAATTTTTTTTCGCATCCTGTGGCAACCTAATTGCTCTACCTTCCCAAAAAAAATTCAAATAGTATAATACGATATTTAAAAAGGTAGGTATTACCTTTTTAAGAGTGTGCCAATACTTTTTTTATCCACTGTATGTACCAGTTACTTTTAAGTCTCGGTAGGTTTAGCGTTAATCTCAATCAGCAAAACTTGTGTGATCATTTTAGAGAGACTGATTACTTTAATGTCGCCATTTCTTCGCAGGTTTCACTGGCACACAGTGCGAGATCGACATCGACGAGTGCGCAGCCAAGCCATGCCTGAACGGTGGTATCTGCACCGATCTGATCAACTCGTTCAAATGCACTTGCGCGAACGGTTTCGCGGGCTCCCATTGCCAGATCAACATAGACGACTGTGCATCGTCTCCGTGCAAGAACGGCGGGATCTGTCAAGACTCCATAGCGAAATACACCTGCGACTGTCCGCCAGGGTTCACCGGAGCTTCCTGCGAGACGAACATCAACGACTGCCAATCGAATCCCTGCCACAGCGGCACCTGCATCGATGGGGAAAACAGCTTCAGCTGCAACTGCTTCCCAGGATTCACCGGGAAACTCTGTCAAATACAAATCGACGAGTGCGAGAGCAATCCTTGCCAGTTCGGCGGAAGATGCGAGGATCGTATCAACGGATATCAGTGTATTTGCAGGCCTGGGACTTCCGGGACCAACTGCGAGGTGAACGTGAACGAGTGCTACAGCAACCCCTGCAGAAACGGAGCCAGATGCATAGACGGCATCAACAGGTGAGTAGAAGTTCGTTGGTCCGCGATTTGGACTTGTGAGTAACCATCTCATAAGGAGAACACTGTGTTCCTCCGGATAATAATTTGCATCTTGTTGAGCAATTATTTCATGTCTGGTGAGAAGCGATCTTCATGGAAACCAAGCTGGTTGTAATCTACAGCAGAGCTGGGTAAAATATTGTTTTCAATAGTGAATAGTGAACGATCGATTTTACCTAAAATCGTATTATTTTCAAAATAAGATATCTTTCGAGATAGTATTTGATTTAAAGGATAACGAACGTGTAGTCGTACTTCGAACAAATTCGTATTTTCAATTCCAATTTTACCCAGCACTGATCCAACGTACGTTTGGACCACACGAGAAAACGAGTTTCCAACGTCGTATCAAACTTCGATCCAAAAATGCCATGACCTACGAAAGACTAAGAATCATTAAAACAATCGAATTTGCGGAAAATTAGCGACAATCAGGCAAAATTGATCTTCCCGACCCGTTCGCTTGTATGAGAAAGTGCGCCTTCTTTCTCTGCGCGTCGACCCCTAATCAGGCAAAATCTTGGTCTGGTCTAACGTTATCATTTCTTCCATCCTCAGTGGATACGATGTCTCTTCTTCCAGGTATTCGTGCGAGTGTGAGCCTGGCTTCACCGGGCAGCACTGCGAGACAGACATAAACGAGTGCGCGAGCAATCCTTGCGCGAACGGGGGCCGTTGCATCGACATAACGAACGGGTTCCGGTGCGAGTGCCCTCGTGGCTATTACGATGCTAGGTGTCTCAGCGACGTGGACGAGTGCGCCAGCAACCCCTGTGTGAACGGCGGCACCTGCGAGGACGGTATCAACCAGTTCATCTGCCATTGCTCGCCCGGTTATGGTGGCAAGAGATGCGAGGCCGACATAGACGAGTGCGGCTCGAATCCCTGCCAACACGGCGGCACCTGTAACAACCACCTGAACAGCTACAGTTGCAAGTGTCTCGCCGGCTACGCGGGCACCAACTGCGAGACCAACATCGACGACTGCGCCAACAACCCCTGCCAGAATGGAGGGTCCTGCATCGACCTTGTCAACGACTACAAGTGCGTCTGCGAGCTACCCCACACTGGCCGGAACTGCGAGGACAAGCTGGATCCTTGCTCGCCTAACAAGTACGATCACTGCATCATCCTTAAGGTCGGATCTCCTTTGCGCGTCTACACGCAACGTTTTGTGATCCATACTCCATTCGTCGTAGATCTTTTCTTTTCTGATGTGAAGTATGACGAATGGAGTATAAATGGCGCTAGAATAACAAAACGCTGCGTCCAGTCGCGCAAAGGAGATCCGACCTTTACGAATTCTTGCATCGCTTCATGTTATTTCAACAGAACATTCTACGCGCCCCACTCAGTCTTCGCTTCAGTTATTTGACAACCCCTTTCCTCTGCTGTTCCTTAGGGGTTGTTCATCACCGGGCTGTCTTTCATCGCGGCGACTTTATGTTGAACATGTAGCCGCAACATTATACTTGACTTTAACCCTTGTGTAGTCAACTGTTTACCCATTTACTGTATTTCTTTCAACAATTTGTTGATGCTCCTCTAAAAAATATTGAAATTTTCTCTGAATATCCATTCTTTACTCGCTAATATATTAGTTTATAATCTCACCATGAGAATTTGTCCAAACATGTTAACATTAAAGTTCTAGATTTTTCATATTATAATTATTGAATTTATAAAGATGCTGCCGTAAGAAATGATTTAACAAATATTTTTATTATAGTACATATTTCAATAAGAACCGTGCAAAGTCTAAATCAAATAAATTTTGTCTTTTTTATTAGGCAATATGTGCCTGTTACTTTTATAACTCGGTAGGTTTAGTGTTAAATAGAGAAAGGTTTAAAATAATCTATAATTTTGGTTGACTACATAAAAGTTAACGAATGATCATAATTGTCTGAGTTAACGCTCCTCGATATTAGTATGATACTTCATATGATACTTCAGGAAGCCACCGAAATTTGATTCGGTCGAGTTGAACTTAACGTCGATGAAATTTTCTTAGGGGTTGTTCATTACCGGACTGTTTTTCATCGCGGCGACTTTATGTTGAACACGTAGCCGCAACATTATACTTGACTTTAACCCTTGTGTAGTCAACTGTTTACCCATTTACTGTATTTCTTTCAACAATTTGTTGATGCTCCTCTAAAAAATATTACAAATTTTCTCTAAATATCCATTCTTTACTCGCTAGTATAGTAGTTTATAGTCTCACCATGAGAATTTGTCCAAACATGTTAACATTAAAGTTCTAGATTTTTCATATTATAATTATTGAATTTATAAAGATGCTGCCTTAAGAAATGATTTAACAAATATTTTTATTGGAGTACATATTTCAATAAGAACCGTGCAAAGTCTAAATCAAATAAATTTTGTCTTTTTTATTAGGCAATGTGTGCCTGTTACTTTTATAGCTCGGTAGGTTTAGTGTTCAATAGAGAAAGGTTTAAAATAATCTATAATTTTGGTTGACTACATAAAAGTTAACGAGTGATCATAATTGTCTGAGTTAACGCTCCTCGATATTAGTATGATACTTCAGGAAGCCACCGAAATTTGATTCGGCCGAGTTGAACTTAACGTCGATGAAATTTTCTTAGGGGTTGTTCATTACCGGGCTGTTTTTCATCGCGGCGACTTTATGTTGAACATATAGTCGCAACATCATACTTAACTTTAAGGGATAAATAGAGTTTTCTGAAAATGAAATTTTGTTCCAGATGTCTCCATGGCGCCAAGTGTTCACCATCATCGAATTTCCTCGACTTTGCCTGCACCTGCACGGTCGGTTACACGGGTAGACTCTGCGACGAGGACGTCGACGAGTGTGTAATGACGTCTCCGTGCAGAAATGGCGCTACATGCAGGAATACTAATGGTTCTTATCAATGTCTCTGCGCGAAGGGCTACGAGGGTAGGGATTGCGTTATCAACACCGACGATTGCGCTTCCTGTAAGTATAAATGCCGTAACTGCAACCCCTAAAATACTATTGGGTTGGCAAGATACGAATTTCTGTATTTTAAGGTAAATGGAGCAACATTTTTTTATACGTATATGTTCGATGATCTTTTGCCAAAAAGAATAAATAGAAAAATATTTTAATTAAATTTTAATTGCAGTTAATCGCTTGTATAAAGAAATTCGGTTTTATTTCACCTGAAAATACCGAAATTACTTTCTTACCACCCTAATATTTTGTTTAAGCCATGTTTTTGTTATATTTGTAAAATAAAATATAGCACCTGTCAAAATATATTGACTACATTTGATCGACATAGCTTTGCTCCGAATTATCGGCCAAGTAAAAGTTTGGACAAATATCTAACTAATCTTATTTGTTTCAGTCCCCTGTCAAAATGGCGGCACCTGTTTGGACGGCATCGGTGACTACACTTGTCTCTGCGTGGACGGTTTCAGCGGCAAACACTGCGAAATCGACGTGGACGAGTGTCAGTCTCAACCCTGCCAGAACGGAGCTATTTGCAAAGAGTATGTCAACTCGTACACCTGCCAATGTCAACTCGGTTTCTCGGGTATCAACTGCCAAACAAATGACGAGGACTGCACAGACAGCAGTTGCATGAACGGCGGCAAGTGCATAGACGGGATTAACAATTACACTTGCGTGTGCGAACCAGGTTACACTGGTTCGAACTGCCAATACCGGATCAACGAATGTGACAGTTCCCCTTGCCTAAATGGAGCTACTTGTCACGACCATGTTCAATATTACACTTGTCACTGCCCTTACGGTTACACCGGGACCAGATGCGATCAGTTCGTCGATTGGTGCGCGGACAATCCTTGCGAGAACCAGGCGACCTGCGTCCAACACAAGAACAAGTATCACTGCAACTGTTCTCCAGGGTGGACGGGAAAAGTTTGCGACGTCGAGATGGTATCCTGTAAAGACGCTGCCATCAGAAAGTCCGTTCCCGAGAAGAACCTTTGCAACAATGGTACTTGCGAGGATATTGGCAACAGTCATCGTTGCCATTGTCTCGAGGGCTACACGGGATCCTACTGCCAAGAAGAAGTTAACGAATGCGACTCTGCCCCCTGCCAGAACGGCGCCACTTGCAAAGACTTGGTTGGCTCCTACCAGTGTCAATGCACCAAAGGTTTCCAAGGCCAGAATTGCGAGCTCAACGTGGACGACTGTAGACCGAATCCTTGTCAGAACGGCGGTATTTGTCACGACCTGATCAGCAACTTCAGCTGCTCCTGTCCTCCTGGCACTCTCGGCTTTATCTGCGAACTGAACGTCGACGACTGTGCCGTTGACACTTGCCACAACAATGGAACCTGCACGGACAAGGTCGGAGGATTCGAATGCAAGTGTCCACCAGGTTTCGTGGGACCCAGGTGCGAGGGTGACATCAACGAGTGCCTGTCGAATCCGTGTGCCTCCCCAGGAACTCAGGATTGCGTGCAGCTGATCAACAACTACCACTGCAACTGCAAACCTGGATACATGGGACGCCACTGCGAGGTCAAGGTGAACTTCTGCGACAGCTCACCCTGCCAAAACGGTGGAGTTTGCACGGCGAAACAAGCTGGCCATAAATGTCTCTGTACAAACGACTATTACGGAAACAACTGCGAATTCGCTGGATCTTACTGCGACAGACAGCCCTGTCTAAATGGCGGGACTTGCAGGGTAGCTGAGACAGACGTTGGCTACAGATGTTACTGTCCTCCTGGAACCACCGGGACACACTGCGAAATTGACGCCAGAGACGAATGCGCCAGTAATCCTTGTCAGCAATCCAACGCAGTCTGCAAAAATCTCCTCGGTGACTACGCTTGCGATTGTCCTGCCAAATGGACCGGAAAGAACTGCGAGATTTATGATCCCAACTATGGAGGAGGCATCTTTGGAAGGACCAGCGCGAACATACCGAAGACCATGAACGCTTACGAGCAGGATCTGGAAATGGAGAGAAAGAAGTGTGTTGAAAATAGGTGCGAAGAGAAGTCTGGTAATCGTCATTGCGACGAAGAGTGCAACACGCACGCTTGCAAGTTCGACGGAAACGATTGTTCTTTGGGTATCAATCCATGGAGGAATTGCACGGCTCCTATCAACTGCTGGGATGTGTTCATGAACGACGTTTGCGACGACGAATGCAATAATGCTCAATGTCTTTTCGATGGAAGGGACTGCGAGAAGAAACTCGCTCCGTGCAAGTAAGTAGTCGCACTGTTTGTAATAATTAATCGTAACAGACGTCGAAGTGAAATTACTATAATTACTTTATCAATTTTCTACGTTCTTCTAAATACATATCTCGGAACTGCTCTGAATATTCATTCTGTGGACACTTCTTAATATTCATTTCTTTTTGGACAATCTTAAATGCCGAAGTTTTAAAATTACTTCCTTATCCGGTTGCCTTTATAAGGATTAATATTATTGATGTACTTTCATATTGACAGATAAATTAATTTGATCTACCACTTTTACAGTCCAATCTACGACGCCTACTGCCGCAAACACTACGCCAACGGACACTGTGATTACGGCTGCAATAACGAAGAGTGTAACTGGGATGGTTTGGATTGTGACGGAGAACCTCCATCGCTAGCAGAAGGTGTGATCTCGGTGGTAGTCAGGATGGACATGCAGAGCTTCAGATCCCGCGTGGTAACCTTCCTAAGAGACATCGGCCACGAACTTCGAACTACCTTGAGAGTGAAACAAGATGAACTCGGTAATGAAATGATCTACCCTTGGAGAGAGCCCGGTGTGCCAACAAACTTCTTCGGTCGGCCAACTACCATGTACACGAACACCCAGAATGGAGTGATCGCCTATTTGGAAATTGACAACAGAAAATGCACCGGTACTCAAGGAGCGGTGTGCTTCCCTTCAGCAAACGAGGCTGCGGAATACTTGGCAGCTACCGCGTCCAAGCATTCTCTATCAGGAGGTTTCCCTATCGAGCAAGTCCGAGGTGTCGTGGGGCCACAAGAGTACCCTGACACGCCAACTAATTACAAGTATGTCTTCATCGGCGTTGTTATCGTGGTGCTCGGTGGAATGCTGGTGGGTGTTTTGGTCACTGCGCAAAGGAAACGTGCAGTTGGCGTTACATGGTTCCCTGAAGGATTCCTGCGAACCAGTAGCGGAAGCGGACAGCGGCGAAGATCTCGAAGAAGAGGTCCCGATGGTCAAGAAATGAGAAACTTGAACAAGCAACCATCGGTGAACTGCATGGATCTGGACGTTGGGAATGGTCGAGCTCAACAATGGTCGGACGACGAATCGGATCTACCACCTTCGAAGAGGATGAGAGCTATAGAGCCTGGTTACGCCAGCGATCATACTGCCATTACAGATTACGAAGAAACGGAACCTCGAATGTGGACGCAACAACACTTGGATGCCGCCGAGATACGCAGACCGGACGCTGGTGTACTAACACCACCGAGCTTGGAACATGGCCAAGACGTCGACGCCAGAGGACCTTGTGGAATGACACCGTTGATGGTGGCCGCAGTACGCGGTGGAGGATTAGACACTGGTGAAGAAGAAGATGAGAGCGACGGCACAGCAGCTGTGATAGCCGACTTGGTGGCTCAGGGTGCGGACTTGAATGCCACGACCGACAAGAGCGGCGAGACATCTCTTCACTTAGCAGCTCGTTACGCTAGAGCCGACGCGGCCAAGAGACTCCTCGACGCTGGAGCGGATGCAAACTCTCAAGACAACACTGGCAGAACGCCTCTTCACTCCGCCGTTGCTGCTGACGCTATGGGAGTCTTCCAAATACTCCTACGGAACAGAGCGACAAATCTGAACGCTCGTATGCACGATGGTACCACGCCTCTGATCCTGGCAGCACGCTTGGCCACCGAAGGAATGGTCGAGGATCTCATCAATGCCGACGCCGATATCAACGCTGCCGACAACAGCGGCAAGACCGCGCTTCATTGGGCCGCTGCAGTGAACAACGTCGACGCTGTCAACATACTCCTTGTTCACGGAGCGAATAGAGACGCCCAAGACGACAAGGACGAGACACCGTTGTTCCTCGCTGCCAGAGAAGGCAGCTTCGAGGCATGCAAAGCGTTGCTGGACACCTTCGCTAATAGAGAGATCACTGATCACATGGATCGGTTACCTAGAGACGTAGCCAGCGAGAGACTGCATCATGACATTGTGAGATTGCTTGACGAACACGTGCCTAGATCCCCGCAGATGGTCACTGTCATACCGAACGGTCCTCTCATGGGTAAGTGTATTTCATGTTCCCTTTTCAAAAATTCTACTTTGTTCGGTGATATTAATAGTCTTACATTCTCCGTTGCAGGATCTCCAAACCATCCTCAACTAATCACACACCCAACGGTGATCGGTTCCGCGCCGAAGCAAACCAAGTCGAAGAAGCGACCGAAAACAGGCACCACCGGGAACCCAAACAGTCCCGAATCGGAAGGTGGCGTGGTAGTGGTAAGGCGAAAGCCGTCGGTGAAGAAGCCGCCAGCGAAACGTGGTGCACAGCCCCCAAACCAGGAGATTCCTCAGGGAGCAGAGGGTGCAGAAGGAAACCTGCCAAGTCCTTATGACAGTGCGAGTTTATACAGCAACACGCAGCTGGTGGGTCACACGGCTACAGCGAAACAGCCGCCTCCGTACGAAGACTGCATAAAAGGCCAGTCCATGCAGGGTCTGCAGCAGCTGGGGTTAGACACGTTCACGACCAACTACGGGTTGCCTAACTTTCACGACCAGCTCCTAGCGCCACACCAACGGCAAGCGCAGGGCATGGTGAACACATTATCGCCACCGTATAGCAATCAATCTCCGCCGCACTCGGTGCAATCGAACATGACGTTGTCGCCGCAGGCTAGCTACATGGGCTCGCCGTCGCCTGCCAAAAGTCGGCCATCGTTACCGACTTCGCCCACCCACATCGCTGCCATGAGACAAGCGACGCACCAAAAGCACGGTGGCATGCCTCCCGTGGGCTTCGACTTCGAAAACCTGCCCTATTCCTCCAGTCAGCAACAGCAGCAGCAACAACAACAGCAGATGCAGCAGACGCAACAGCAGATCCAACAGCAACAGCAGCAGCAACAACAACAGCAGAACACGCAACAACAACAGCAGCAACAGCAGCAGCAGCAGACGCAGCAGTACTACCAGTACTTGACACCACCGTCCCATCATTCTGGACCCGATGTAACGCCGCAGCATCTCATGCAAGCGCCAGAGAGCTTTCCAACTCCGTCGCCGGACAGTCCAGGCCACTGGTCTTCTAGTTCGCCTCATTCGAACAGCGACTGGTCCGAGTGCATGGCCTCGCCAAACGCGTACAGCGCCGGAGGCGGTCACCAAAGCAACAAGGGCTCCGAGGCGATCTATATATGAGGCCAGGCGATGCTCTCTTCCTCGCGCGAGTAGGTCGTGTAACACACGAGAACTGTGATTGACTCGTCGAGTTCGAGGGCGATTCTCTCTGGCACATACATAGGGACTTCCGGTTTACTCCGGTTGGGTCGCGAGCAGAAAGGTATTGTTTTAGCCTTTACGTCGGCGTACACTGATGCAGTTGTCATGATTCTGGATTTCTATGTATACATCTATATATATGGATCTACCTGTGAAACATGTATTCCTCTTCATTTTTCTTGTTTGGATTAGAGACATTATTCGCGTACTTGTTCAATGATTGTGCCTTCTACTATCTAGTATGGTGAGAGAATATTAGACACGCGGTAATATACGTATCTCTATTTTTTTGTATCAATCGATCATCTCAGCTCAATGAACAATGGTGCCTTCGACTTGCCACAGTGTGAAGACCCGATAGGTAACGTAATAGGGAACAAGACCTTGCTATCTACAATAGTATTGTACATAGAACAATATAATACAGAGGCGGAGAATCAGCTACCAACGTGTGTATTCGGCGAGGACGACTAAGTAGAGTGTAATATGTAATTTTCTGATTAACTATGTAACGCACAGTTTATACATAAGAGCGGAAGATCGACGCGTCTAACATTCGAGCATTGCTAGGCACTTTTGTCTATTGTAAACCGTAGTGCGCCGCGCATAGAACCGGAAGAGAATCTGTAATCCGCGTAGAGAACAAAATATGGAGAATCGTGCCTTCGAGTGTCGTTAGAGTAAGGATGTTCGATCGTAGGTAAATCTTATTAAATTATGTGTTTTCCCTTGAAGGAACGCAGCGTTTCCAAATGGCCTTTAACGATTTAACGTTTATTACCGATTAGAGGGGCGAATTTATATGTAAGATAGAGCGAAGGTATTTGTTTTTGCACGGTCGACGAGAGCCTCAGAGATATCGTCTTCACCCCGCGAATATAATCGTTCCATACACAGACATTCCATTCGCACGGCGCTACTTTTTTATAACTTTATAGCCTCATCCCGTCGATTGACACGGGAAATGTCCGCTGCTCGCTCTACGAAACTTTTGGAAAAGGAGGCAAACTAAATAATTGCTTTTTAGCGTACATATTTATTGCAAAGAATGCACCCGCAAACATTTTGGAAATAGTCGAAGTTTTTATTTAGATGAACGTCTCGAGTAACCATTAGACAAAAAGCTTTCATTCTTTCTTCAATGATTTTTTACAGTCCTAATTTTCTGCTCATCTTTGTTCTTGTATCATTCAACAGTAACATATTATACAAGCTTCTTTTCAATCTCTTTTTAGAGCCACCTGCTATACATCACGAAGTAACTATCAGACAGTACGAGATACCTAATCCTGATTGTTCTATTCTAATAATGCACCTCAGAGCACTTAGTTTTTTCAATAGCCTTAAGCCGTTCGCTAGTTTACAAGGGCAAGCACCATCTTCATAGTATGACATAGTGATAATTGTACAGGGTTTCACATAATTTAACATAATAACATAATAATACTACATATAACATGATATTCACAACACAAAAATCATTAGGCCTTAATTATATGTTCAATTTACTATATCCGAAGCATTGTCGTCCATTTGACCTTTCGGTGACAGATTTTACGCGAAGCGTATTGAAACATTGAGCGAGGAACATTTAATATAAAATATTTTGTATAACTTTTTTACAATTGTATGAGATCACACGTTTTGGTGATAGTTTTTTCTCTAATGGTTTTGTACAGCCAATACATTTTACTCCAGGAGCTAGGAAAGAGCGTTTTAGAAGAGCATCGTGGAACAATTTGGCAGAACAGTTTCGTTCGAACCGCAGTGGTCGCGGATGTTTCCCGTGAATGTATTGTATCTTAGAACCTACTACTAACAATCTAGCGTAATTGTTAGCGTTAATGTGTACGTTTATGCGTAATAGAGTCTCTTTAAATTAAATTAAATTAAGTACGCGACGGACGGGCGGTAAGACGATTCGCTGATCTCTCATCTACCAAAGCCAAAAGAGAATTCTTAGATAACACGACGTAATCCGGCGGCGTGGCTGGACGGTGGTATGTACGCATAATAGGCTATAGGATCATTAATCGTAGAATTGTTACGAGAGAAAAGATCTAATTATTGTGGTCGGTAAGATGGAGTTAATCGTACACGCTTGCAATAATGTTCCAACAGCGATTTATGAAAGAGAATGTCTTCATCTTTTCTTTTTCTAAAGAGGAAATTTGTAAATACTCTTTCCCTCACCTTTCACCTCCTCCCTCCGCAGACAAATAACGAGACACACATATACACATTCTTTGTCCGCTCATCTTGCGTACTATTCTAGTACTTTTTTCTACTTTTTTAAAAATATAATTATCTTTTCTCTCGATTTTGTACAAACTGTTTTTACATATTTTTATATTATGTAAGTTAAATACTAGTAGCTATGTAAGACGACTTCCCCATATACAGTAATAATGTTTCCTTTATCATATTATATGATCATAGAAGAAGAAGAATATAAATATATATATAATTAAACATATATATATATATTTTATGTGTACATTATATAAGGTATATAAAATATATTTTATATATTTTATATATGTGTTTTGTGTAATTGACTGTTGCACTGGGGACGAATATATACGACGGGCGTGTCCACAATGCAATTCTGAATTACATGGAGCTATGTGATGGAGCTTCCCGGATTCCGGAAGACGAGGGTCCAACGCAATTTCTATGACTAATCTCGCGAAACCTATATATGCTCCTAAGGAGAATCACTTTTTTTATTTATATATAAATATATAAAATACGATTGTGTGTGTGTGAGAGAAAGAGAGAGAAAGGAAGAGAGAACGAGAGAGAGAGAGAGAGAGAGTGCGTGTGAGAGTGAGCGAGTGAAAATTTTTGTAACGAATTAAAATATATTTCTTCATGCGACTGCCTATGCAATTGTTAAATGCCACGAAAAAAAGTCTGCCAAATATCGAGCGGCGAAAATATCACGAGAAATGTTAATATTTTTTTAAATAGATATATTGTGAAAGATCTGAATACGAACGAGCTCAATCGAATTTCAATGACGTGTTCGTCGGAACACGCGTTCGCAAGTAATCGAAAGATATTTTCAGTCGGTGTGCGATCGATCAATGGAACTTTTTTAATTGGTATACGTAAAGAGTATTGTATACGTAATGTAATCCGATCGTGTGAATTGATGTGTTCAAAATTAACAAGATGGTAACTGCTCTCTGATGCACCGATATTCTCTGTGTTAAACGAAGAAAAAAGACGATAGATAAGCTACACGCTCCAATTTATACAGTTATCTATGGATAAGTTAGAAACGAAAAAAACTTCCGATTATTAACGATAAGTCTTGTTATTCCTTGTAACTTGTAAAAAGTACTGAGTTTTATTAGTATTAACGATTCTGTATTGTAAGGATTTGTTCGATTCTATTGTACCCCGTCTCCCCCCGATCCCCGATGTTCCCTCTTCACTTCCGGTACCCCCAATCCTCAATATTTTTATAAATAAGTTATGTCTTTTTAAAACAGATGTAATAATAAAGATAATCTAACATTCACAATAGGGTTGTTGTTCTGTTCTATTGTGCTATGCTTCCGCATTCTATTCCTTAATCATGTAAGCATAGATACTTTTACCTAGTATATTACAACAGATTTTACACAACAATCAAACTGTATTATAGCAATAAAAAATAAAAAAAAGCTGAAAATTTACCGAACATACTTAGCCTTGGGATCTTTCTTTTATTGCGGCCTTTATTAAAAAAAAAAAAGTTTCTTTACTTTGAGTATATGTTGTTCATGAAAATCGCTAAAAATCTCAATGAATAAGTTCTCGTTCTTTTTGTAAGGTAATGTAACACGGACGTCCATTAAAGATTCTTACACGCCCTTTAGTTAAAACTTCCGTATAAAAGAAAAACGATAAAAATTCAGAAAAAACGGAACCTTCTTTGAAATTTAAAAGACGGTAGTCGTAATTGTATTTTTGCCCCTAATTTCAAAATTTTGCCCAAAATTCAACCCCTAGGGGGATGAAATGAATACAAACATAGACAAATTACAATTCAAATATTATAAAACAAATAAATAATTATTATAATAGATAGTAATTATTGATAGGAATGCAATAACAATTAACTAGGCGAATGCCGATGAAGTATTAACCTTTTGGCAGGCAGCGATGACAGCGATGACTCTGCAAATAGGAAAATGCATTTTATTATTCACTTTGGAGGTATTTTTTACTTTATTTAAATATAATCTATTTAAAAAATAACACAGATTATTTATATGTGTGATGTAGTTTCCTTTGTTTTAGTTCCTTCGTTGGTTGTTCTTTTGTTTGCTGTGCCTTGTATTGATTATCATCTCCCGCGACCTAACCACCCTCACTATGTTCACATAATCTTCCCCGTCTTCCCATTATAGAAGTCATCCAGAATTTGGTCTTTTCAGAACGGAGCCTTTACGTTCCCCCGACCATTATTTCGGGGGAGAGGCAGTTGTTTTGCAACTTCACCGAAATATAAATATACTCGAAAAGTGTGCAGTTGATAAAAAAATATCATACGACATAAATTTTTGGAAATTTCGTTTTCTACAAAAAAGGATTCTTGATACTTCGCCATATTTCGCATAGTTACCGAGATATTTGCAAATTTATAAAAATCAGGAAATCTACTTTACCGGCTAAACCAGGCCGATTCGACACTATGTTATATATACATTTTTTTCTTGAAATAATGATGATAACACTGATTTTACACATCAATTATTCTGAAGAGTGTAGGAAGGCAACAAATGAGACGCGAAGGGGACCGGTATAAATGTTTCGGTTTTTCCCGTTATAAATATTTCGGTTCTTCCCTGTTACCGAGTAGAGTTCGAAAACAAGGTCTGTCCTTTACGGATCAACAATAATGTTCCGTCTTACAGTGGTCCCTCTCGTGCTCTGTTTTTGTCTGATGACCCCCCTCCATTCGACATTCATAATGCCCTCCCTAAACTTTTGAGAAAAGTTTCGCGTAAAGTCAGTGTCGGTGGAACTGCGGTAGAGGGAACATCTGTAAAGATGTATCAATTCAAAGCTCGCGGTTGTTATCCATCACCCGCTGTGATGCGCGTTGACTTGACCGTACGTCCTTCAGCTTTCGGCACTGCTGTATACACGAAGTGAACTGCGCAGTTCGTCTCCGAATTGCCCAGTAACACACACTTCGCAGGAGAAACAGCATGTATGGTTGAATAAGTGAGTTCTAATTAAATCTATTTCTTCTTTTAAGTTTTCCTGGCTGAGATATTAAACCTGTAGAAAAATGAGTTATGTGTTATAGTTCGAGGCACCTTCCTTTGTGCGACTTGTGTATTAGTATTTATATGACAAAGTGATTTTTCTAGAAATATTTTCAATCGAAAATTATGGTACAATATTTTTAGATTTTTCTAATCCATCTATTCAAATTTCATTTATTGAATTTGGTCGTAAAAGAGTAAAAACATAATGAATAAAATGTTCAGTATTTTAATATTGCATCGTTTCAATATTTTAAGTTATATATTTCAATATTTCGATATTACAATATTACAATATTACAATAATTCAGTAATTCAGTAATTCAGTAATTCAGTAATTCAGTAATTCAGTAACTCAGCTAATCGGTAATACAGTAATTCAGATATTCTGATATTCTGATATTCAGATAGTCTGTAGTTCAGTAATTCAGTAATTCAGTAATTCTGTAATTCTGTAATTCTGTAATTCAATAATTCTGTAATTCAGTAATTCAGTAATTCAGTAATTCAGTAATTCAGTAATTCAGTACTTGGTGCATCAGTAATTCTGTAACTCAGCTAATCAGTAATACAGTAATTCAGATATTCTGATATTCTGATAGTCTGATAGACTGTAGTTCAGTAATTCAGTAATCCACTAACTCAGCAATTCAGCAATTCAGTAATTCTGTAATTCTGTAATTCAGTAATTCAGTAATTCAGTAATTCTGTAATTCAGTAATTCAGTAATTCAGTAATTCAATATTTCGATATTCAATATTATTAGATTCTTTTAATGGCGTTACAAATTTCAATTTCATTTAACAATTTGGTCGTAAAGGAATAAAAATATTATAATGAATAAAATATTTCAGTAATTCAATATGTTTAGACTCTTCTAGAATTCCTCTACAAATTTCTGTTTTAGTTATTCATTTTTTTTTATTCTTGGACATAGAAAAATCCAAGAACCAGGGATCTTGATGACAACAAGTATCCCTTTTTCTAATTTTATCTCTTTTATATATTTTAGCGAACCGAGGACCTGTTCTTCACATTCACAGGGTCGCCCATATATACCGCTACCACACCGGTTCTTTCCCATTAGTTATTCATTTGTCCATAATTCTAATCCACCTATTCAAATTTCTATTTCATGTATCGAATTTGGTCGTAATAGAGTAAAAACATAATGAATAAAATGTTCAGTATTTTAATATTGCATCGTTTCAATATTTTAAGTTATATATTTCAATATTTCGATATTACAATATTACAATATTACAATAATTCAGTAATTCAGTAATTCAGTAATTCAGTAATTCAGTAATTCAGTAATTCAGTAATTCAGTAACTCAGCTAATCGGTAATACAGTAATTCAGATATTCTGATATTCTGATATTCAGATAGTCTGTAGTTCAGTAATTCAGTAATTCAGTAATTCTGTAATTCTGTAATTCTGTAATTCAATAATTCTGTAATTCAGTAATTCAGTAATTCAGTAATTCAGTAATTCAGTAATTCAGTACTTGGTGCATCAGTAATTCTGTAACTCAGCTAATCAGTAATACAGTAATTCAGATATTCTGATATTCTGATAGTCTGATAGACTGTAGTTCAGTAATTCAGTAATCCACTAACTCAGCAATTCAGCAATTCAGTAATTCTGTAATTCAGTAATTCAGTAATTCAGTAATTCAGTAATTCTGTAATTCAGTAATTCAGTAATTCAATATTTCGATATTCAATATTATTAGATTCTTTTAATGGCGTTACAAATTTCAATTTCATTTAACAATTTGGTCGTAAAGGAATAAAAATATTATAATGAATAAAATATTTCAGTAATTCAATATGTTTAGACTCTTCTAAAATTCCTCTACAAATTTCTGTTTTAGTTATTCATTTTTTTTTATTCTTGGACATAGAAAAATCCAAGAACCAGGGATCTTGATGACAATAAGTATCCCTTTTTCTAATTTTATCTCTTTTATATATTTTAGCGAACCGAGGACCTGTTCTTCACATTCACAGGGTCGCCCATATATACCGCTACCACACCTGTTCTTTCCCATTAGTTATACATTTGTCCATAATTCTAATCCATCTGTACAAATTATTCAATAAATTATTCCGCCGCGCTGTTAGGAGAGGAGGATCCTTTCCGCAATCTTCAGCCAAGTTAAATCTTTTCCCTTTGTATCGTTGTACTTCGGATGCCTCAAATCCCACAGCATTTTAAATGCTCAATCCTCGGTACCCCTTCGGAAGGCAACCCGTCCCTCAATCTTCCCTACCCCTTCGGAAGACAACCCGTTCCTCTATTTTCGGTTCCCCTTCGGAAGGCAACCCGTTCCTCAATCTTCCCTACTCCTTCGGACGGCAACCCGTCCCTCAATCTTCCCTACCCCTTCGGAAGGCAACCCGTTCCTCTATTTTCGGTTCCCCTTCGGAAGGGAACCCGTCCCTCAATCTTCCCTACCCCTTCGGAAGGCAACCCGTTCCTCAATCTTCCCTACCCCTTCGGAAGGCAACCCGTTCCTCAATCTTCCCTACCCCTTCGGAAGACAACCCGTTCCTCTATTTCGGTTACCCCTTCGGAAGGCAACCCGTTCCTCAATCTTCCCTACCCCTTCGGAAGGCAACCCGTTCCTCTATTTCGGTTCCCCTTCGGAAGGCAACCCGTCCCTCAATCTTCCCTACCCCTTTTTGGAAGACAACCCGTTCCTCTATTTCGGTTCCCCTTCGGAAGGCAACCCGTCCCTCAATCTTCCCTACCCCTTCGGAAGGCAACCCGTTCCTCTATTTTCGGTACCCCTTCGGAAGGCAACCCGTTCCTCTATTTTCGGTTCCCCTTCGGAAGGCAACCCGTCACACAATCTTCCCTACCCCTTCGGAAGGCAACCCGTTCCTCTATTTTCGGTTCCCCTTCGGAAGGCAACCCGTCCCTCAATCTTCCCTACCCCTTCGGAAGGCAACCCGTTCCTCAATCTTCCCTACCCCTTCGGAAGACAACCCGTTCCTCTATTTTCGGTTCCCCTTCGGAAGGCAACCCGTTCCTCAATCTTCCCTACTCCTTCGGACGGCAACCCGTCCCTCAATCTTCCCTACCCCTTCGGAAGGCAACCCGTTCCTCTATTTTCGGTTCCCCTTCGGAAGGGAACCCGTCCCTCAATCTTCCCTACCCCTTCGGAAGGCAACCCGTTCCTCAATCTTCCCTACCCCTTCGGAAGGCAACCCGTTCCTCAATCTTCCCTACCCCTTCGGAAGACAACCCGTTCCTCTATTTCGGTTACCCCTTCGGAAGGCAACCCGTTCCTCAATCTTCCCTACCCCTTCGGAAGGCAACCCGTTCCTCTATTTCGGTTCCCCTTCGGAAGGCAACCCGTCCCTCAATCTTCCCTACCCCTTTTTGGAAGACAACCCGTTCCTCTATTTCGGTTCCCCTTCGGAAGGCAACCCGTCCCTCAATCTTCCCTACCCCTTCGGAAGGCAACCCGTTCCTCTATTTTCGGTACCCCTTCGGAAGGCAACCCGTTCCTCTATTTTCGGTTCCCCTTCGGAAGGCAACCCGTCACACAATCTTCCCTACCCCTTCGGAAGGCAACCCGTTCCTCTATTTTCGGTTCCCCTTCGGAAGGCAACCCGTCCCTCAATCTTCCCTACCCCTTCGGAAGGCAACCCGTTCCTCAATCTTCCCTACCCCTTCGGAAGACAACCCGTTCCTCTATTTTCGGTTCCCCTTCGGAAGGCAACCCGTTCCTCAATCTTCCCTACTCCTTCGGACGGCAACCCGTCCCTCAATCTTCCCTACCCCTTCGGAAGGCAACCCGTTCCTCTATTTTCGGTTCCCCTTCGGAAGGGAACCCGTCCCTCAATCTTCCCTACCCCTTCGGAAGGCAACCCGTTCCTCAATCTTCCCTACCCCTTCGGAAGGCAACCCGTTCCTCAATCTTCCCTACCCCTTCGGAAGACAACCCGTTCCTCTATTTCGGTTCCCCTTCGGAAGGCAACCCGTTCCTCAATCTTCCCTACCCCTTCGGAAGACAACCCGTTCCTCTATTTCGGTTCCCCTTCGGAAGGCAACCCGTCCCTCAATCTTCCCTACCCCTTCGGAAGGCAACCCGTTCCTCTATTTTCGGTACCCCTTCGGAAGGCAACCCGTCCCTCAATCTTCCCTACCCCTTCGGAACGCAACCCGTTCCTCTATTTTCGGTTCCCCTTCGGAAGGCAACCCGTCACACAATCTTCCCTACCCCTTCGGAAGGCAACCCGTTCCTCTATTTTCGGTTCCCCTTCGGAAGGCAACCCGTCCCTCAATCTTCCCTACCCCTTCGGAAGGCAACCCGTTCCTCAATCTTCCCTACCCCTTCGGAAGACAACCCGTTCCTCTATTTCGGTTCCCCTTCGGAAGGCAACCCGTCCCTCAATCTTCCCTACCCCTTCGGAAGGCAACCCGTTCCTCTATTTCGGTTCCCCTTCGGAAGACAACCCGTTGCTCAATCTTCCCTACCCCTTCTGAAGGCAACCCGTTCCTCAATCTTCCCTACTCCTTCGGACGGCAACCCGTCCCTCAATCTTCCCTACCCCTTCGGAAGGCAACCCGTTCCTCTATTTTCGGTTCCCCTTCGGAAGGCAACCCGTCCCTCAATCTTCCCTACCCCTTCGGAAGGCAACCCGTTCCTCAATCTTCCCTACCCCTTCGGAAGACAACCCGTTCCTCTATTTTCGGTTCCCCTTCGGAAGGCAACCCGTTCCTCAATCTTCCCTACTCCTTCGGACGGCAACCCGTCCCTCAATCTTCCCTACCCCTTCGGAAGGCAACCCGTTCCTCTATTTTCGGTTCCCCTTCGGAAGGGAACCCGTCCCTCAATCTTCCCTACCCCTTCGGAAGGCAACCCGTTCCTCAATCTTCCCTACCCCTTCGGAAGGCAACCCGTTCCTCAATCTTCCCTACCCCTTCGGAAGACAACCCGTTCCTCTATTTCGGTTCCCCTTCGGAAGGCAACCCGTTCCTCAATCTTCCCTACCCCTTCGGAAGACAACCCGTTCCTCTATTTCGGTTCCCCTTCGGAAGGCAACCCGTCCCTCAATCTTCCCTACCCCTTCGGAAGGCAACCCGTTCCTCTATTTTCGGTACCCCTTCGGAAGGCAACCCGTCCCTCAATCTTCCCTACCCCTTCGGAACGCAACCCGTTCCTCTATTTTCGGTTCCCCTTCGGAAGGCAACCCGTCACACAATCTTCCCTACCCCTTCGGAAGGCAACCCGTTCCTCTATTTTCGGTTCCCCTTCGGAAGGCAACCCGTCCCTCAATCTTCCCTACCCCTTCGGAAGGCAACCCGTTCCTCAATCTTCCCTACCCCTTCGGAAGACAACCCGTTCCTCTATTTCGGTTCCCCTTCGGAAGGCAACCCGTCCCTCAATCTTCCCTACCCCTTCGGAAGGCAACCCGTTCCTCTATTTCGGTTCCCCTTCGGAAGACAACCCGTTGCTCAATCTTCCCTACCCCTTCTGAAGGCAACCCGTTCCTCAATCTTCCCTACTCCTTCGGACGGCAACCCGTCCCTCAATCTTCCCTACCCCTTCGGAAGGCAACCCGTTCCTCTATTTTCGGTTCCCCTTCGGAAGGCAACCCGTTCCATAATTTACGGTACCGTAGATTGAGGAACGGGTTGCCTTCCGAAGGGGTAGGGAAGTTTGAGGGACGGGTTGCCTTCAGAAGGGGTAGGGAAGATTGAGCAACGGGTTGTCTTCCGAAGGGGAACCGAAATAGAGGAACGGGTTGCCTTCCGAAGGGGTAGGGAAGATTGAGGGACGGGTTGCCTTCCGAAGGGGAACCGAAAATAGAGGAACGGGTTGCCTTCCGAAGGGGTAGGGAAGATTGTGTGACGGGTTGCCTTCCGAAGGGGTAGGGAAGATTGAGGGACGGGTTGCGTTCCGAAGGGGTAGGGAAGATTGAGGGACGGGTTGCCTTCCGAAGGGGTACCGAAAATAGAGGAACGGGTTGCCTTCCGAAGGGGTAGGGAAGATTGAGGAACGGGTTGCCTTCCGAAGGGGAACCGAAATAGAGGAACGGGTTGTCTTCCGAAGGGGTAGGGAAGATTGAGGAACGGGTTGCCTTCCGAAGGGGTAGGGAAGATTGAGGAACGGGTTGCCTTCCGAAGGGGTAGGGAAGATTGAGGGACGGGTTCCCTTCCGAAGGGGAACCGAAAATAGAGGAACGGGTTGCCTTCCGAAGGGGTAGGGAAGATTGAGGGACGGGTTGCCGTCCGAAGGAGTAGGGAAGATTGAGGAACGGGTTGCCTTCCGAAGGGGAACCGAAAATAGAGGAACGGGTTGTCTTCCGAAGGGGTAGGGAAGATTGAGGGACGGGTTGCCTTCCGAAGGGGTACCGAGGATTGAGCATTTAAAATGCTGTGGGATTTGAGGCATCCGAAGTACAACGATACAAAGGGAAAAGATTTAACTTGGCTGAAGATTGCGGAAAGGATCCTCCTCTCCTAACAGCGCGGCGGAATAATTTATTGAATAATTTGTACAGATGGATTAGAATTATGGACAAATGAATAACTAATGGGAAAGAACCGGTGTGGTAGCGGTATATATGGGCGACCCTGTGAATGTGAAGAACAGGTCCTCGGTTCGCTAAAATATATAAAAGAGATAAAATTAGAAAAAGGGATACTTATTGTCATCAAGATCCCTGGTTCTTGGATTTTTCTATGTCCAAGAATAAAAAAAAATGAATAACTAAAACAGAAATTTGTAGAGGAATTTTAGAAGAGTCTAAACATATTGAATTACTGAAATATTTTATTCATTATAATATTTTTATTCCTTTACGACCAAATTGTTAAATGAAATTGAAATTTGTAACGCCATTAAAAGAATCTAATAATATTGAATATCGAAATATTGAATTACTGAATTACTGAATTACTGAATTACAGAATTACTGAATTACTGAATTACTGAATTACAGAATTACAGAATTACTGAATTGCTGAATTGCTGAGTTAGTGGATTACTGAATTACTGAACTACAGTCTATCAGACTATCAGAATATCAGAATATCTGAATTACTGTATTACTGATTAGCTGAGTTACAGAATTACTGATGCACCAAGTACTGAATTACTGAATTACTGAATTACTGAATTACTGAATTACTGAATTACAGAATTATTGAATTACAGAATTACAGAATTACAGAATTACTGAATTACTGAATTACTGAACTACAGACTATCTGAATATCAGAATATCAGAATATCTGAATTACTGTATTACCGATTAGCTGAGTTACTGAATTACTGAATTACTGAATTACTGAATTACTGAATTACTGAATTATTGTAATATTGTAATATTGTAATATCGAAATATTGAAATATATAACTTAAAATATTGAAACGATGCAATATTAAAATACTGAACATTTTATTCATTATGTTTTTACTCTTTTACGACCAAATTCAATAAATGAAATAGAAATTTGAATAGATGGATTAGAAAAATCTAAAAATATTGTACCATAATTTTCGATTGAAAATATTTCTAGAAAAATCACTTTGTCATATAAATACTAATACACAAGTCGCACAAAGGAAGGTGCCTCGAACTATAACACATAACTCATTTTTCTACAGGTTTAATATCTCAGCCAGGAAAACTTAAAAGAAGAAATAGATTTAATTAGAACTCACTTATTCAACCATACATGCTGTTTCTCCTGCGAAGTGTGTGTTACTGGGCAATTCGGAGACGAACTGCGCAGTTCACTTCGTGTATACAGCAGTGCCGAAAGCTGAAGGACGTACGGTCAAGTCAACGCGCATCACAGCGGGTGATGGATAACAACCGCGAGCTTTGAATTGATACATCTTTACAGATGTTCCCTCTACCGCAGTTCCACCGACACTGACTTTACGCGAAACTTTTCTCAAGAGTTTAGGGAGGGCATTATGAATGTCGAATGGAGGGGGGTCATCAGACAAAAACAGAGCACGAGAGGGACCACTGTAAGACGGAACATTATTGTTGATCCGTAAAGGACAGACCTTGTTTTCGAACTCTACTCGGTAACAGGGAAGAACCGAAATATTTATAACGGGAAAAACCGAAACATTTATACCGGTCCCCTTCGCGTCTCATTTGTTGCCCTTCCTACACTCTTCAGAATAATTGATGTGTAAAATCAGTGTTATCATCATTATTTCAAGAAAAAAATGTATATATAACATGGTGTCGAATCGGCCTGGTTTAGCCGGTATAGTAGATTTCCTGATTTTTATAAATTTGCAAATATCTCGGTAACTATGCGAAATATGGCGAAGTATCAAGAATCCTTTTTTGTAGAAAATGAAATTTCCAAAAATTTATGTCGTACGACATTTTTTTATCAACTGCACAGTTTTCGAGTATATTTATATTTCGGTGAAGTTGCAAAACAACTGCCTCTCCCCCGAAATAATGGTCGGGGGAACGTAAAGGCTCCGTTCTGAAAAGACCAAACTCTGGATGACTTCTATAATGGGAAGACGGGGAAGATTATGTGAACATAGTGAGGGTGGTTAGGTCGCGGGAGATGATAATCAATACAAGGCACAGCAAACAAAAGAACAACCAACGAAGGAACTAAAACAAAGGAAACTACATCACACATATAAATAATCTGTGTTATTTTTTAAATAGATTATATTTAAATAAAGTAAAAAATACCTCCAAAGTGAATAATAAAATGCATTTTCCTATTTGCAGAGTCATCGCTGTCATCGCTGCCTGCCAAAAGGTTAATACTTCATCGGCATTCGCCTAGTTAATTGTTATTGCATTCCTATCAATAATTACTATCTATTATAATAATCATTTATTTGTTTTATAATATTTGAATTGTAATTTGTCTATGTTTGTATTCATTTCATCCCCCTAGGGGTTGAATTTCGAGATATCCTTTCTTATCCCTTGTATAAATCATAAAGGAAACCTCTGTGCAAAATGTCAGCTTTCTATGTCCAAGGGTTTAGCCTGGGCGTTGCTGAGTGAGTGTTCTTCTGTCTATGTCCTCTGTAAATATAAAATTGTAACTAGTTGGTTATTGTTGCTCGCTCGCTTCGCGAGCTCGCGGTTAGGACTGCTCTTGCGAGAGGGTTAGTGGTACGCATTGCTAGTGTGGAATACAGCTATTAATGGTTTTTTTCTATTTTGTGTGTGACTCTCCACGAGCCACACAAAGAACTTCCCGATTCGTTAGTTGCAGTACATTATTATCATTATAATAACTAATAATAAATACTAATTCACTCTTGCATTGGGATATTTTTTGATTATTGTAAGCGGTAACATTAGCATTAGTTGCATAATTAAAGAAAAAATTTTTTTTTTAAATTAAAAAAAAATGAAATATATATAATTACGTTTGTTTATTCGGTGGACAATTTCCATCCTCTCGTATAAATTGCATTGTTGAATGAACTTCTTTCGAAAAAAACTAAAAAAACTACTTGACCAATATGGACCAAAATCTAATCAGCTCTAGATTACAACGGGGCACATCGATTGCATCATTCATCATTCTGATCGCGTTGTTACTTTTTCAGAAAACGTTAACGAAAAATTTGATAACATAAAAACGGCCATACGCACACACACATACACACACACACACATACTAACAATTTGATAAAAATAGTCTAAAATGACTTCAATGACCATGAAACGTGAAGATCTACGAAAAAATCGATTTTCGATTTTCGGGGTAATTACAGTAACTTCCCTATGAATCGGGAAGTTAAAAATCGCAAAGGATTGGGAGCGAAGGTGGTTCTCGTCAAGCTCTACAAAGAATTTAAGAGGTCATGAAGAATTCACTTTATTAAACGACGAAAGGAAACAAAACTGATCGCTGAGCACAGCGACGCTCGCAATATTCGTACAAAGTGCAGGCGGTGTATATACAGACTCCCTCACTACTAAATAAATCTTAAGAATTGGAAATGTACTCGGAAACGTAATCAAGGGATCCTTGAATCAAGCGGTTTATCACACAGAAATTTACTGTTACTGTTCCCGAAGGAAGAGACGACTTCACCGTAGCATTTCCGGCTCGGTTGGCATACTTTCGTTCGATCGAGTTGACTCGCGAACCGTTGATGGACAGTCGGGAAACAACCGATTTTTGACTGAGTTTTTTTGTTTTTTCTGTTCATGATTGTTCCGATTAAAAAGTCTTTTCGTCGCAGAACCGGTCAGACAAAAGATCGCTCGCTTACGTTTTTGTTAAAATTCTCCTCCCGGATTTAGTGTCTACAATCATACGCATTCGCACGCAACGTCAGACATTCTTTTTTCTCTTTGCTCACGCTTAAATCCGCAGTCACCCTTCGCACACATTATCATCCCTCTCCGTGCGAAGAAGCACGGAGTTACATTCCTCGTATACGAAATCGTTCGTTTCGTATTTATAAAAATTAATAACATTGATTGTAGATCCCTAACCATAGGGAAACGGACATTCGAACATCAATTACAATTCTGAGGGACACGGAAAAATTGTTAGCAGTCGATTGGCACCTAATTCCAACTTCGTTAAGGTACTTCGTGAAGCTAAACTCCTTCCAATGTGTAAATTGTTAGAGAAAACTTGTTCGAACATTTCTAAAATATTGTGACCATGAAAACAATTAACGTAGCATAAAAACAAGTTAAAATCTCCAGTTGCAAATGACTACAACGCGCTACTGAAAACAGATAAGCATTTAAAATACACGAACAAATAAGTTACAAAATTGTTCTCCATTTTGATCTATTTTGACAGTATAAAATCTAGGTCGTCAACTTTCTTTAACAATCTGCACAGTGCTATTTAACTAATCGTGATACCGTTGGCTGAAAATTAAATATCGTTTTCTTCAGAAATAGTGTCTTTATTAAATATATATATCCAGCATTTCCGAACAATTTTCAGTATAAAAGTAATTCACGGGGCAGAGACCGTGTATTTACATAGGTCTTCGAACTACCATTGATTCGTCGCGTGCTGCTAATAATTTTTCTTTGACCGATCTCGTCTTTCGTTTAAAAAATGGGGTTCAACAAAATGCGTCTAAGTTGCGGTGAAATCCGCCATTTTGGTTCTATCTATCGTAAATGGCGGATGTCCGGATATCCGGTAGTCGAACGACAACTTAATTCCCCGTGTCGTTCGACCTCCGATCGCTTGCGAAAAAGAAAGAGACAGACCGAGTAACGTTACTGAGCTTATTTCATATCGAGAACAACAACAAAAAGTACATTGCTTTTACTAAATGGGCGGTCCTAGGCAGTCGAAAGCAAGATAATTCTCATACAATTGAGAACGAAAATGCAAATCGTTACAAAACGCGTCGATACAAATATCTCGTGGAAAATTCATTTTCTCTCTTCCGAGGAGAAAATCCGAAATAGAAATAGTAAAATTGTACAAAAGAGGTTTCGAGAGCTGACTTCTAAAAGTTGTACAATACTTGCTCGTGAGAAACTATGGTTAAAGCGTTCCTATAAAATAAATTCCTAAATTATTTCAATTTCCGAGACGCGTCAGACGTATCCTTTTTTCATGGTATCCTCGTCCCGAGATACTAATGTTCACTCAACGGAAAACCTTGACCACCTGTTTGGTAAACACAATCGAATCTGCTTTCCAGGGAAATGCATTGGATAACGAAAAGTTTTTCAACGAAATCTCACAGGGAAACGATACATCCGAGATACGTGCACCGGAAATGGCGTCCGTGTCCACGTTTGTAGCCATACGAACGTGTATCTATGAACATTCTTGACGTACTCGAGTGAAATATATTTGCGTTAAAAAACTGGGGAGGGACTGTATCTGAAGGGGAGAATATTTACATACGATACTGGCAGTACATCTTCAGTGTTCCGTCTGCTCGTTGCGTTCTGGGAAACGCAAAGTCGAGGCGCTCCGACCCAGCACGAATTCTTCGATGGAGATCGATCATTGGTCGTGATCAATGAACTAATCTATCGTCTCCTTGCTGGCTGCACAAGCTCAGGGATTTCCATTCTTCGCTTTCCTATCGATTCCATTGACTTTGTACAGGATTCTACAATACGTTCAACACTGTCGTTCCTCGTCGGCTTTAAAACATTCTACGTTCGTGTAAAATTGACTTCGGGCTAGATAGAGCGAACAAGAATTTTCTGCGACGTCGTAACGGAGCCATAGAATTTTTTTACGGTCAACATAATTCCTCGCAAATGGCACAGCTTTTCCTCATTAGTAGTAGATATCATTCCACTAATTGATTCACGCTTTTGTTTCATTTTAGTTTTGTTTCTCAAAGCCTTCAGCCAACTTCTAAGTTTCTGGTTAACGTAACTTGACAATAAATCTAGCAATCAACATATTCCTATGAAGTATGTTGAATAATATGAATAAAAAGATCTGGAAGAATTCAAACGAACCGCTTGTGAATTCGACAAAAATAATAACGTGTTGTTGGCAATCGTATTACTGAAGAAAGCCAGCAAGTATAAGGCTATCGATAAATGTAGTCTGTAATGTAATCGAAAGAAATACAATTGGACATGCTCAAGTGAATTGGAACGCTATTGACAAAACATTATTTGGCTACCTTGTTACCCTATCTTTCCAGAGCTTACATATTTACATTTGACAGATAACCGTCTGTTCTTGGTGCGAGGTACAAGTGTCAGTAATTTGTTCATCTTTGCTTTTACAGCAACTAGAATTCCATTAACATTCTAAAGAAAAGTGCAAAGTTAGAAACATTTGAGTATTTGTGAGACAAGGGGTCAGAATTGTACCTCTACGTGTCGCAGGCAGATTAAATGTTAAGAAGAAATTATGGAAGAATTTGTGTGGTGTCGTTGAAAGTGAATGGTTTTGGTCCTGTATGAACTGTTAGATTGTTAGCTCTTAACTGTTTCGTGTATTAGAAGTGGCTTTGAGCAGTCAGTTGATCTCTGTTCGATTGCAGAGTACTCGAATAAAATCTACCTAATAATAAACCAATCTTAAATTAGCATAGCACATTGTAAGTCGACTTTCGATCCATTTCGTTTTGTCCCTCGACCGTCGCATTCTTCCACGGTCGTCTTTAGTACCGGCCGGAACACGTGACTTCAGCAAAACTACAGTTAAGTCGCGATCGACCTCCCATCGCCTGTTCCGAGCAGAGACAGACATCGCGTAGGGAAACTATCTTTCTACGACTGCGTCGACCGCGCCGAAAGTACAAAGGATGCCGAACGTAGAAAAGGACAGCCTGGAGAACCTCAGGGAGCTTGACCGCGACTTTACAGTATTGGGTGTACGCAGGTCCATATAGAGACGGCCGTGACACAACGCGAACAACTTCCAATCGGACTGAGACAGTTAAATTGTTGTTAAATTAACCATTAACAGTGTTGCTAAATTGACCATGTTCCATCCTGTACCAGAGACGGCCAGCTTTGTCTTTCCGTATTCCTCTATCTAGTCTGAACCCCACATACGGTATACCTCGTCGAAACAGGTCACCGCCATTCGGTATGAAAGACGGTCACCTTCGTAAAACTTAGACCGCGCTACGAAATGCAATACACCAAATAAAAGGAAATGCGCGTTTAAATGAATGCACGATCAACTTAACAAATACGTGCGTCGATACTTCGCGTTGCACTATCCTACTTAAGCACGTGTATGAAACGATTAAAACGTTGACGATGCTTCGATGATGCTGATCGGTAGAAGACGACCGTTGGATTCGTAGCGTCCGCACGAAAAGAAATGCACGAATCCGAAGTTTGTTGGTGTTCGAACGCAACTTAGCTGCGCAAGCAAACGGTTTCTTTACGCAGAAACTCGGCTTAACTTGTACTTGAGTCCCCCGGTTAAGGCCCATTCGGAAACGGACGCGTGAACGGGGATCAAAACTAAAAGTAAACGGTTGATTGACTCTTTCGGAGCCGTGATCCGAGGCACGCATAGGCACCGATTTTGCAAGGCACCGAAAGGACCAATGCAAAATTAATATATCATAGCACAGTATATTGTCTAACGTTGTTTATTAAATATATCTTAGAGATGCTTGGCAGTGTACTTGTCCAATACTATCTGTACCATTCCTTTAGAAAAGCATGGTTCTTCGCTAACACGTTCGAAAAGGATGTCTGTGCTATGAGTATCTGGCGCAAAAAGCAATTACAAATGTTTCGTGTTGAGACTAACGCGAATGCATTACCGTCTCAACACATTTGAACACATTCTTTCTATTATTTGAAGACGATCGAAACAATACAGATATAAAATACGAGGTGGCCTGAGATAGTGCAATTCGAAAGTAGAGTACTGTTTTTCGATGGACGAAAATGAAGCGGACGTGTTTGAATTTTCACGCTTATATTCAATAATTTTCAATAATGAACTCTGAAGATCGAATAGTATTCGATCGGAGGATCGAAAACAAATTGTCCCGACACGGATGATGCGATGAAATTATTCATAATTCTACATTTAAAACGTACTTTTTCTAAAAACAAAATCGCCGTCTTTCGAATTGTACTATATGTTAACACATTTTGGTATAAATAAACTGAGCACAATCGGCGGAAGCTTGTACGCAACGATTTGTTAAAATCGAAAATTGCTATCACTAGAGTTCATGTACTGAAGTCGTCGCAGTTTCGTGGATCTCTAAAGGAAACAATGCAAATGATCATTACATGTAGTAAGTTTAAATAAATAATGCTTAAAATACCTATCTTAGGTATGCCCGTCTAAGCATGAATGACTCGCACCCAGATTGCGGAAACCTCGTGTCGCTTGCATCGGGTGTAATAAAACAAAAAGTTAAAATTTTTTTAGCAATATCGAACGTCACAAAACAAACGAACGCAACATGCTATTTAACTTGTACCGAACGACTTTTTTAACGCACGGATTCTTCTTTCGCATCCTCTTTTCGAACTTTTGGTATACCAAGAAAGACTGATAATTCGATCATTTCGCTATCGTGCTAAAAATCGTCAATAGTTAGCTTTAAAAATCATCGATAACCACTTCTTCGCTCTTTTAATAAGCTCTTTTTATCCGAGACCCTAGTATATTCTGATAGCTACATTTTCCCACGGTTTCCGTAGACGTCTACTGATTAGTAAGTTTTGACCACAAGTTCTGTGCAGTGTCAATTAAATTTAACGCAATTCAAGTCGCTTTTAGTATCGAAATGAATTTATATTATTTAATCTTCGTCGATAACCATTCCATGAAATTGAAGAAATTGTCCAAAGTGCCGCAAAAATGTCTATCACACACCAATGAATACTTCTCATGCCCTACAATTTTTATATAACAAGAACAGTTCATAAAGATTTCCTACGATCTCGAGTCCCAAATTATTTCACTGCTCGTAAAGCCGTGTAGAGAAATTTACGATTACAACGCCTCGCCCTTGCACAGATAAGTTGGCCAATCTCTTACGTACTCAGCTTCGTGGCTCTTTAAGTTTTATACGAAATAGGTATGCTGTTTTCCCTTAGTCTTGTATAATAGTGAGCAATGCTAAAACTGTATTTTCATCGTCTTGAACTGCTAGAATAGAGAAACTTCCTTAGAAACAAAACTGATTTCCCGCAGAATCCCTGTTAATTTTTTAACTTTAAGATTTTTAAACGCTGCATCTGGAATATTCTGTTTTTAACGTAAATTTCGAAAAGCTTGTACTTTACGACGTTGATAGGACGGCTTTTTAGAGACCAAAAAAATTGCAGTAATAAATTACGAAATTGCGTACGTGCGACAGTAACTATTTTGATCATGAGCAGTTCAGGATGATGAAATCACAGAAGCGAATGTCTATCTCTACGATTGTATTGAAAAATAACCTTTGCAGGATCATCTGCTCTTTTACTTTTTTGTTTTCTTCTTTTTTATTCTTTAATACTAACCACTAACATTCGCTAGTACGTTAGCTCAAGTGAGAGGAACAACTGTCAGTTTCAATTCACTTCAATTCTCCATTGTCGTGATCATGGTCTGCTCCGCGATTCATAAGGAGCGATTGGCCAATCTCTAATGAATGTAAAGTCGGCGTAAAATCATTTTTTTTCTCTCGTTACATGGTTTAAATTTATCGATTTCTCTGCGAAACTACTATGCTACAATATGTACAATTCATAAGCAATGTATCTGATTGTTCTTGTAAATGTTTCTTCGTGCGTCTACTCTTGTCTGCTTTGTAGTAAAATAGATGTAGAAACATTGATTGAATGTTTTGTATGCGTCAAAGGTAATCATGGACGGTACATTTTGAATGTAATGGGGAACTCAATTGAAAGTGAAAGTTCTTCTTTCTCCGATGCACAGAACGAAACGAGCCAGTGACGAGACGTGAGATTTCTTCAAACAAATAGTGAAACAAATTCATTGTCCAGCAATGAAGTTTGTTGCTGATGGAACCGTGTCTTCACAAGACTCTAGGCGTCAATGGACAAACGAAACTTTACATTCCCAAGAACAGTCGTACATTGTATACCAATTAATACGTACTTATTAGATAAACATATGTAACGAATGGCAGTGCATGTGACGCAGATCAATTTGTCACTAAGGTTGCTCCTTTCTTTAAACGTAAGAGTTACCTCAAGAAAGAAAAGAAAAGAAAGAGGATCAGCAGTTGATCGCTGCTTTTCGCTCGATGCCAACAGAGACTGTATACGATCGCAATACATTAAACCGTAAACAAATTTCTTATTGTTAAGTATTAAGTCCCTCCCACTCGATGAGATACTGAGTCTGACCGTTCGGGCCTATCCTCTTCGCTTTGATGACGAACTTCTCGCCCGCTGCAATTCTGTTGGCTGCTCCAAAATATATGTTCACCGATGACTTTAGATCATCCAGAGATATGTCGGGTGTACTTTGTTTCACTGGCGAACACTTTGGGGACGTGGGCACGCTACCTTTCTTCTGCTGCTGCGCATCCGGGGGCGACAATTTGTCGTTGCTCTGACGTTGTCTCAGTCTCCTACCGTTTAAGGCATAATCAACACAATTTCCAATTTGACTACTAGCACTGCTCGAGGCACCGTTAAACGAACTTCTTAAATTCCTTGCAAATTCACTTTTAACCTCGTTGTTCCGCGGTGGTAAAATGGTCGCCGTTTTACTACCAGTGTGTTGAAACTGTTGTTGCAGTTGCTGTTGTGACGGGCGACCCCTTCGATGTTGTCGTCTACGTTTCACTTGCCCATTTCTGTCTATGATGATATCTTTCTCTGATAATTGCCTCTTAGCTGGCCGCACTACCGGCGGCTGCGATATAACTGGTGTCAACGGCAGAGGCAGCGTGATCGGACATGGATTATACGGTGACGGTGTACTCGAATTCGTTTGACTGAGATTGCCAGGTGTACCCAATAAATCACTAAGATTTCGAAACGGATTGTTCTTGCCCTCGAAGTCTTTGGGCGGTGGAATAAAAGAATCCAATGTTCCCCTTGAACTTGTCTCGTCCCCGCTCGTGTCCGCAGAGGTTGATGGGGGTAAAGGATGCATCAATTCCACGGAACTAGGCACAGATAATTCAGATATCCCTGAAGTCGTAGCCGGCGGTGTGGGAGGCCCAGAAACCGAAGTAGGTGGCGTCGGTGGTAAATCCGATGCTTCTGAACTTCGAGACTTACTCTACAAAAATGTGAGAAAAAATTGAATCAATTTCCTTTGATCAAAGTTGTGAACTAAAGAGTTTTTTGATAAATACCTTGGCTATAGCATTTTTCAGTAGTTTTCTTGCTTTCCTGTATCTAGCTTCTCTAACACCCTGTGCTTTACTTAAAGATCCATCACCTTTCTCTCTTTTCTTGTGTTTGCGTAACATTCTTTCTCGAGAACTGCCTAACGCCATCAAGCGTCTCCTTCTTTGTAAACTCAATTTAGGGAACGGGAATGATTTCTTCACAAAACCACCTCCGCTGTACCTATAAACAGAAATAAGTGTTTTAGATATTGGTTACGTAATTGCCTAAACAAATATTCAATAGATATTCCTATTTTAATGCAATCAGATTATGTACCTTTCTCTTAAAGATTGTGTGAACTGACTTGGTGGGCTTGGACTTGGACAAGAACTTTGCTCCGCTTCAGAATTTTGATAAATTGTTCCTCTCATTACCACATCTGATGGGTTCACAGGAATTTCTACATTCTCTGCTGTGCTTTGTTTTAGTGCAGTCAATTGTTTTGTACTCTCTGGTAAACTTATCGGTCTAAAATAACATCCTTTGTTTATGACATCAAAATCGGAAATTTCATATGTGACAACCTAATATATGTTTATATATTTTTTTTATATTAATGTTGCTAACTATTAATATTACTAACCCTGAAGGTGGAGGAAGGTATTGCAGTCTTTTATTAGCACCCCAGCAACTACGCAACACAGAATCATCTATTACACCACTTGCTGGAAGATTAACAATTGGGCATGGTGGTGGTAATCTAACTCTAAGACCCCATATTGTAGTACGCTTCTTGATTTCTCTGCCACATTTGAACCTGTTCCTATTATTTGTCAGTATTGCTAATATAGATTCTCTGCGTATTTGAGCACTGACATCTCTGATCTATTAGTGAAAAATGTTCGTGTATACATTTGTAAAAAGTATTATTTCCACATAATTCTATTATTATTATTTATAAAAACACATGAAGATCCTCACCCGTGGTGGAAGCTGTAAAGTATTCCAATTATCATTGGCATAAGGTACAATAACAGTATCCAAATCATAATACTTTTTAGCATTGTAAACAGTCAAATTGTACAACATCAGGTGCACCAGATCTACCCATTTTAGTTCTAGTCGCCGTACGAACTCTTTACCATAATTGCACATTGAACAAACAAATACGTAAAACCTGCAAAAATCGACTAGTGTAAACAATACAGTTTAGAAGCTTTTCCTTGAACAAATTTGATTTTTACACTCACCTATCTCCACTATATAAAGGATAAGCTAGACAACTGATACACTTTTCATGAAACCACTGTTTGCAACGAGCACATTGTAACATTTGCGTGTACCATTCTCCATTAAGTCCACAATAACAATAAATTTGTTCAGCGTTTACTCTATGATGTGCATCCCAACTTAACATATTAGGCTGTAACAAAATAGTAGTTACATTGACATTCCAGTCAATAATTATTTACTAAATAATAATAAAGATAATCGAGTTACAGTTTCATAAACAAGTCAATTACATTATCGATTGCATTATCAATTACACAATTTAATTACACTTTTTACAACATTCAAAACAATGCATAATTTGAGACACTTACATCATACGGCAACTTTGTCATATCATCTGGTGGCGGCTGAGGTTGGTCTCTTCCACTGCATACTTTTCTGATACTTGCCTTTACCATAGAAGTTTTCGGTTCTCCAAGTTCACGTGTCCGTGGTTGACTATCTACACATCGTTTACACATCCAGTGTGCCTCGACTGCAGTTTCTTCTTTTAATATTAGAGGCTATAAATGAATATTCTGTATTCAATATTTCTATTCAAACTGTATCTTCATAATTGAACGAAAATAATATACTACCTGATGACAAAGCTGATGATAACCGCGACCACATTTGTCGCAAACAATAATGTCGTTATCAGTCTTCGGCTGAGATTTTTTACACAGAACACACATAACATCGGAGTCTGGCATTGATAACTTTGTCAGCTCCTTGACCGAAGACCAGGAGGAGGTATTGTCCATAAATTTGACAAGGCATCTTTCCCTTGCCAAGTCCACCTAGATTTATGTATGCAATATTAAAATCTATGTTAAACAGTAACATAAGTTCCAGGTTCTTAATAACTCTGAAGAAAATTCTATTCCAACGAAACTAAATCTGTTTTTTATCGAAATAAGATGACAATGTACTTTTTACAACAAGAAAATCTTTAACCCCTCTCTATCTTTTGAAAGGTATCACTACTTGGCCAACCACTTTATAGTTTGCTGTTATATTCACTCCCGACTCACTTATGAACAAAGTAAAACTTATTGTAGCAGAAGAAACCTATATTGTAAAACTGCTTGCAGTATCATTTAATAAACGTACCTCGACAACTGTTCCGAGATAATATTTTCCATCCTTATGTTGGAGAAGAACGTCATCCCCATGAGAGAAACTCAACTTTTGTTCCCTCGTAGTGCTATCGGGCGCTGCCAGACTTTCTTCTGGCTCTGACATTTTCTACCCTGTTTCTATAATTACAAAAACAAAAAATAACATATTACATGGAAGAAAACTAGGTTGAATCGAGAAATCTAATGCAAGCGTGACTTAATTTGGTTACAGCAAAGATTATTATTAGAATGATTTAGTTATCGTTAGACTGTTGCGTTTTGATTGTTAAAATTCGATATAATGAAAAATTTAATCAAGTTTCATAAAGTTTATATTTTATTTGGCACTTGGTAAATCCTTTATATACAGAATACACTAAACGAACGAACTTAGTATAAGTAAACAAATTTTCAGTTTGCCTCTTACATTTCCATAAACGTCTAAGATCTAGTTACAATGTTTAATAATAATTTACATAACATTCAGTATCCGAGTTGTAAATGTGTTTTTACATATAAACAACTGTGATAATGCATTTCCACATGCCAACATATTCTATCCAACTAAATAGTCATCCCGGTGAAACAGATATACTCGTTAACGATCGCATAGAGGAACAATGTTAACACACAATGTACTGTCTTCAAATGTTTCGTTGAGATCCGAAGGGAAAGCAAGTCTTACATGCACGTACACATAATGCTTGATCCACAGAAATGTGCGAAATAGATCGTCGTGTCCGGCGAATCATTCGTTTACATCCATTACGATCGGCGGTAAAGACGTTAAAAGACTCGAAATGCGTATCGCGAAAACCTGCGAAAGAAATAACGACCATATGATCGGCATCTCATTAAAAACCAGTCTGCGCGCTCTCGCTCTCGTTAACGAACGAGAGCACCTACGAATGCCTGTCCTAAACAAGACAAAAGGTCGCGGCGCTCGACTAAGGTGCACATTCAAGAACTTTAGATCGTCGGGGACGAGTGTCGAGGGCTCGAGGCGATCGTTTCCCGATGATCGAGGGATTAGAGGAGAAACCTAAGACCGATCACTTGACGAAGACACTGGCGATACGGTGGATACGAGCAACCCCCGGGACAGCTCCTAGCACCGGGCGGTGCTTGGGCCCGGTGGTGGTGTTTTCGGGACAGTAGAACGCGCGAACGTCGTTCGATCTCCGAACACCTTTACAATGTCGTACCTCAGTGTCTTAGCCGTGGAATCACACGCGACGTACGGGCCTCATTTTCCGATTCCCGTCAGCCATTTACAACCATGGGGGCCCCGCCACGGTCGGTCGCTTCGAACACACACAATCGCGGCGCGGCAAAATTCTATCCCGAGAAGTCAGGACGACGACACGCCGGCACGCATGCAGCCGTAACGATCACGCCGCCGCCTGGGCACCCACGTCGGCCACCCTCAGGATCACCACACGCCCTTAGTCACGGACATCACCGCGGCGAACTCGGTGCACTTTCATTGTGTCCCTTGAAAATTCGAATGAGCACCGTCCGCCATGTTCGGGGAAACACTTGCTAGAGACTACGCTAGTCAAAGAACTTACTACGGTGGCAGTGCTCCCTATAGGGATGTCTAACGAAATAGAAACTCCCACTTCTTCACACTGAAAATTTTTCCCTCCACAATAACTAGACTGATCATTATGCATTTATAGGAAAATTCTGTAGATGAAATTCAAAACAGTTGGAAAATTTTCGAAAAACAAGATGTCAATATATTAATTGCAATCGAAGCAGACAATTTTTATTTTGCATAAAGATCTGCAATCTAACAATAACCGTACAAGAATACCCATGAAAATACGAAATAATTAACCCAAATTCAACAAAAATCTATCCAAAATCATTTACCCTTTATTCGAAACTAACTAATAATTAGGTAACGGATCTTTATGAAAAATAAACAATTCTCTACCTGCATTCCAAGAAACTGGAGTGAAGTAGAAATTAGGTTGAAAAAAATGTAGCGGTATCTTTAAATTTTTCTAATGTTTTTACTGTTTTTAATTGCACTTTCTCATTTTTGTAAGAAATGCATATATACAATCCGCTATCTACTAATAATCTTCATGTATATTTTCAATGTAAATTAAATCTTGGTACTTGTACAACTCTGTGTTAACGATAATTTTAGAAACAGATTATATATAATTAGAATTCATATGACCTGTCATTCATAACGTGGTTGAGAATACGTGCGAAAATGTAGCAGGGCCTGTCAATTTTAGTGTACGGCTATGGTCGTTAGCTGGACGACCTATTGTGGTGCAGGCATAATATAAACAATTCGTAATAAGATAAATACAAATCCAGCTGTAACACGATAATTATTCACGATTAATGTAATTAATTGAAATATGCAATTTGACTAGTATGAACATAGTTTTGAAAATTCGGAGTCTATACAAAATTAGAGCAGTGTGTCTTCCATGCACAAGATTATCGTCGTCTGTACCCTAGACATGCACACAAGTTTTGCCAAACTTCAAATCGCTTGAAACAATGTTTAAAGTACAATAAACCAAAATATCTTCACTGATGAACGCCAAACAATATCAATGAATACGACATTTTTACCTTAAATCTAAGAATGTCGGACATTACATACAATTAATTATGCATGACTTGCTGTCATTAATTTACAAGCAAACTGCATATTTGTCGTTACAATAAACTTCTATGCGTAAAAAATAATTTTGAATATGTTGAAAGAGCATATTCTTGAAGATATTTCATCATTACTTATTTTAATATTTAATGGATGATTGCTGCTCAATGCGCTCTAAAATTAGCCGTAATTGTTCAGTCGGGAAAGAGTGGAATACAAATATCTTATGCCTAATGAAGTAATTCATAGTCAACTCACGTATCCGCAAGCGAAGGGTTGCTAACTTGAAAGTTAACACATGCAACTATTTTTACTACCTGCAACTAACCTGTAGCTTATTTTTTTCATTTAATTTTGGTGGCATTTTCCATTAGAATAGCGCAGATGGGATCCGCTATTTTGGCATACAAAGTATACATCTCATTACCCGACGAAATCAAATAAAAATTAAATTTTACATGCTTGTATATTATTTGCACTTTGGCAGGACACAGAGAAAGGGAAAAGGACAATGAACTAAATAAATAAAGTATTTATTTCCACAAAATTTGAATCGGGATAATGTGAATATATAACAATGTCAAATGGTTACAATAAGTGATTACAACATCTTTTTAAACATTTGATGCACAATTTCTGGTAATATAAGATTCATTTTGTACCATATACATTCTGTACGAATGTAACTATTTTTGGCATTTCGTAGATCCAATGAATATCGTATAATTAACATGGAAAATTGTTTATAAATTTATTTAGTAATACAGGAGATTTGTACATTTTGTTGTAGCTATATGATTGTGTATAGAAATATTTAGTGAAATATAAAATACGAAGCCGAGTTTTGTTGTGCAAGTCGTGTAGTACAAAATATACAATTATAGCACACAATGTTGTATTAAAGTAAATGTATTTATACAATCTCGACACTTAGTAAATTACGATATAAATAAACGTTTCGTGCGAAAACGAAACTTGTTTCAAGTGTTATTTATTAAGATATGAAAAAGTAATATTTCGACTTATTAACACATCTAATAGAAATAGTTTGTACAATTCCGTATATTATAGCTATATTGTTCAATACAATAATTGCGTGAACACCATGTAATACCATTGGAAAATTACGAAACAATTGTATAATATCTATTATCAAACATGTTGTATAATTTACATTCTACACACCGATCAATCAGTATGTGAACAGATTATCCTCTCATAATAATGATTCTCGTTTAGAACATTTTTTTCTTCACCGCGGTATATCTTTCCATATAGTCATCGTAACAGTCGAGATCAGCTAATTGTTTCATCTCGAATAAGTTCCCTTCGAGGGCTAGCACTGAAACTTTCGAATCTTTTAAAATTTTTCTAGGTACAGCGTTCAACTGCAAACAATTCTCTTCTAATCTTAACGTTTTCAGACGCTGACATTCCGCCAGCTTCTCGGAAATCGTCGATATCTGATTCTGATTGAGGTTAAGTTCAACCACATGCAGTGCTGCGGCCGCGTCGGGAATAGTTGTAATTCGATTCTGCGACACGTCCAGCACGTCTAAGAACTTCAAATCACAAAACATCAGGGGAAACTCGGTAATCTGATTATTGGAGAGGTTCACCTGTTTCAAGCGGGTCAATTTTTGCAAAGAGAAAGGAATGCTTTTGATTTGATTCGACGACGCGTTTAAACATTCTAATTTGGTCAGCGCTCCAAGAGCATCGGGCAGAGCGGTCAGCTTATTATGACTAATATTCAATTGCTTTAGCAACGCGAAGCTCCCGATATCTTCAGGTAGTCGAACGAACTTGTTCTCCGATAGATCCAACGTACGTAACAGCGGCGCCAAGCTGTGTAGATGCTGCGGGAACTCATCTAACTTCCTGTTGGAAATATTTAATGCACCGGTTTTCTTCGCGGTTTGATAATGCTGCTTCAAACCAGAGTTCCCCATTTTACGCCGGCATCAAACGTATGTCCCATTAATCGACTGAATACCAAGAATTTCTTATTTCTTGAAAGATGCAACAACCCTATGTTACAAGCAACACGTTATTTTCAAAAAATGACTTTACCATTCATAATTTTTTCATTAGCCGAACTTCCACTCGGCGACCAAAAATTTTCAACTCTTCTGAATGTAATATTATACAATTCTACGAGAAAATGATAAAACTTTTAATTCTAGCGCGAAGAAGTCCAAGTTTCAGTGTGCGGCGTTCGCTTGTTTAAAAGTTCTACACGAGTAAAGTTGCTCGATGTCTAGGTTAGATCTGGGATTCCTCGCACTAGAATTTAAAGTTTCATCATTTTCTCGTCGAACCGTGTAACACTACATTCAGAAAAGTTGAAAATATTTGGTCCTCCGAGTGAAAGTTTAACCAATAATTGTTCTCACATGTTCGCACTACTCACATCTCTCGCACAGTTATTGAGAACCGTACTAATATACTCTTGCCACGAACTGTACGTCAGACGTACGTCGACTTTTTCCCGGCACTGTACTGACGTATTCGAGTCAGCCGTTGCGCCGCCACTACCTCTGATTAATTTTCACTACGACACTCGTGGTGCGATGGTTGCGGAAGGCTAAAAAGTGTCGGAGTTCACGGGGTTACGTACGTGGTCGCGGAACGTGTTCCGCTCGTGAATATCAACGGTTCGCAGGCATCCCTTCTAGGCGAAAGATTCAGTGAAATGTCACCCGATTGACAGTCGGTCGGCCATATTGGCCAAACGGTTGTGTTCAAATCTTGGCCGCGCGATGGCGGTTCGCGCGCTCGCGCCCCGAAACATGGCTGACAAACGAAGATGTAGCGGTGCACGTCGGGTTTACATCAGACTGAAAACGCCGCGGCAGCCACTAGTGTGTAGTTTACGATGCGGTCGTTCGCGGAAATGGTGAGATAGTGTCGCGGCCCAAGAAGACATATTACCGGCTAGCCATGGCCTCGACGCCGAAGTCGGAGAAGCACGCAGGTGAGTGAGAGTGATACTCTCTCCTATGTACTATGACCTACGATGAAAGAGAACGTACGATGTTCCGTGACAGAGACGGTACCCGGTCCTCCTCCTCACCCTTTCTATTTTCTTCGCCTGTCAGTCAAGTTTTTTCCGTTGCACCCGATGAACAAGCATGCCCACGGGATTCCGCGACAGTGTACCCTATCGAACGCCACTATCGCTGGTACCGTGATCATCGAAACGTTAGCGGACCGATCATTGACGGACGCTACCGGACGCGAAATGTCAAAAGCATATGCGTGTGGCTCGAGGCTCGCGCTCAAAAACTCTAATCTTCAATTTTTCTATCGTGCCACAGATCACCGATCATACCACCAGAGTACATATAAGGTGCATTCATTTCTGCAGGGGTGTAATATACCCTTTCGAAGCACAGACTCTGTGAATGTCAATCGCGAATTGAGTGGCTCCGTGCGAGAGGGAGCTATCCCACGAAATATTAAAAAATTAGATTTTTGTTAATTCCCATACCTCCCAGTCATCGTCCCATTATTTTTATCTATATGACGGAATTCCTGCATCTACCGTGATTGTGTATACGAAGCATTGTCCTCCCAATGTGTTATGACTTCTGTGCAAGGGAGGACTATGCCGTACCGAACTCTTGCTTAATGTTCGTAGCTATTTAATAATTATTCATCGAGCGGCGATGACTTTAAACAATTTTCACGAAAACACATGTTGTCGAACAGGTGATCATTTTTGCCACGTTATTGAATATTGATACGATAATTACTAATTTTTTAACATATGCTTTGTCAAATACTGTTAAATAAAATACCAAACGAAAATAAAACATTTTTCCAGATTTATTAGTAAGTTCGAATAAAAAGAATTGTAGTTACTTATGAGATTAAAACTAATTTTGTGACATAACTCTTGCTAGGAACCTTTCAAAAGGGGTACTGTACGATTTCTTCCTGACATACCGGAATTATTCTGGGATTAAATCGGATTGGTCACGTATTGGGTTGGTCAGTTTAGAAAATTCTGTGTCAAAGTTCGCGTGAAAGACGGGAAAAGGCCGCGAAAGGTGGACGCATATGTTGATTTTCTTCCCCTTCCTTCGTGGACCGTTTGTCTTGAAATTGCACTGTTTATTGAAAAAGGCGGGCAGTGCATTTCGTCGCGAACGCGACGACACTAGTAATAATACGCGGGTCGCCTGGAGTGTATGTCAATAAACCGTCCACGCGCCAGGGGCGAGCCCAATGTAATTCCAACAGCTGCCCGTATCACGAGTCCTGTTGCCTTGCGTTCGCACCCTCCAAACAAAGAGTTCTCCCGCCATCGCTGCGACACTATTTCCACCGCGGTCGTATCAACCCTATTTACGTAGACGTGAAATAAGATTCTTTATCGCTACAATGTAATTTATTGCGAGCGGAGAATGTTGCTGACTGATTAACGTTAAGGTTAAGTTTAGGAGCACTGCTACTAATACCTTGGGGGAGAGATATAGATGTTGGCTCAATACATTCCATATTTGTATGAAATTCACTGTTATTAGAAACGTGTTTGTAGAAGGCAATACCGATCGTCGAGGTCAACACTAGTCAGTGATGCTGAGGTTATATTTGTAATAAAATTTCTATGAGAGTTTATAGAGGGTGGCTTGTGGAAATCACATACAGTGGGTGTACAAAACGTTTGTACACCTTTTAAAATAGAATAACATTTTTATAATTGTACCACACGACCTGATTTTTTTATCATCAATTAGAAGCATTGGTTTACCAAATGATCTGCAAAACAGACTTCCCAGAAATTACAATTTTCAAGGCTGCAGGCTGAAATGAAGAAAGCATTTCTTTTAATTTTTTTATTAGGGCTCTTAAAGAAAATTTAGAATTTATGTTGTGTAGATCTATGTTTGTTAACACATGTTGAAAATTTCATCGAAATCGATTAACGTACACACGAGCTGCAACAATTTGTGATCAGTCTCTGCTTAAAATCCTCAGTACATCTTTGGATGCGTGTCGTTTTTTTCTGCGGCAAAAGATTTCGATGAAATTTTCAGTATAAATTGTGCACGGAATAATTTTTATTAAAAATTTGTTGATGCTCGTTTTGAAATATAGGTGGTAGTAATATGATGGGGTAGGTGTGAATGATGCAACAGGAGATTGTTTTTGAAACTATAATCGGTTAATAAAATATAACAATAAAAAACGTTTCCGAAGGAGTCGTCTTTGAAAATTTTAATATCAAGTAGAACTTCAAAGGATAATTCTTGTGATAGAATAGTACTGTTCGGAGAGTTTGCTTACAATTTTCGTGGCTCTAGATTTCTATTGTACATTAACAGGTGCAACTTATCAGAACTGATACGTGCGGCCTCGTAGTGGTGCTGATGGACAAATACACTTAAGTAAAGGCAGTTTGATCAATTTGCTGGATAACGAGTACCAACTAACTCTGCACCCTACGTCATCTGTCGCTGGTAATTGCGTTTAATGCGAGTTGATTTGTAGCCGGTTGAAATCGTTGCGTGTTCGTCGTTCTTGTCGGTTGGGTCTAGAAAAATAGAGCCGTTAACAGGAAATTTTTACCGGACAAGAGCGAGGAACGATCAGTGAAGCCGACTTGTAGATTGACTCTATTTTCGGACCTCGGTTTAATGAACGAAAGACGAGAATAGAGCGAAACCTTAAGAAAACATAGCGTTGGCCCACGGTTTACAATTATTTTATCCTCTGCTTTGTCAATTATCCAATAAACCAAATAATTCTGCTATTAATTGTTCAAATAATTGGTTCATCACAAATAGAATACTAATTATTTTACCGTATCATAATTCCTGAATAATATGTCACAACTGCTCTAATATTTTTGATATGATCGTGAACTCTTTTATGCAGGATGAAAAATTGACCGACTTTGAACAATTACCGTCTCAAGTGGCGTTAACAAAAACAGTGTAACAAAGCACCGGGTGACTGAGTCATTAAAGGTTAGCTATAGTTAAAAATAGAAATGTAGGTGCAACAGTATAGAGATCAACCTTTGTGTGCGAGAACTGCTTATAATGTCGAAGATGCTTAGCCACAACTGACAAGAGATCGTGTAAACACGTGCAGTCGCACAAATGCTTAAAGAGGATCTTACCTGGGCAGAAATTTTTAAAACATAACATGCTGAACCGATAAAATGATCCGTCAGAGAGATGGTAGCTTTGCAAACGAAAGCCTTACGAGTGAGAACCGAAAACTTCAAAATTTTAAACAAACTGGGGGATGCTCAAGCTAGCGGGCACTCCAATGTTCCTAGATCTAGGTAGACGGTAGCTTTGCAAGAAAAAGCCTTACGATTAAAAAGTAAAAGCTCAGAATCAAAATTTCTTCACTCACCTATTAAGTAATACAGCACTGCTAAATTAATAAACTTCAGGGTAACATCCACATTCGTGTTACCTGGAAGGAGTCGATGAGATGTGCTCAAGCTAGCACTCTGGTAGTGTTACAAGCAAAAGTCTAACAATTAAAAACTGAAAACTCCGAATCAAAATATTCTGACTCTCCTATCAAGTGATTTGCGTAATACAGCGGAGCTAAATTGCCGATTACTGAACTCCACCGTAAGATACATACTCGTATTCCCGCGGAGAACTGATGGGGGATGCTCAAGCTAGCGGGCGCTCCAGTGGTCCTAGATATCCCAGCACTCGACTGCACCCTTCCGAGAGTAAATAACTCGAGCGTTCGTTTAGTGCCGGGAAAACACAAGAAATCAAATCCCTGGCCAACGAGAAGCCGCATCTCCGGGTGCTGGGCCATCCACTTTAGTAAATTACGGCCCCGCCTTCAAAGGAGAGTTTTCCGTATCGGCGCGGTGTCGTCGTTGATGGTTACATTCGAAAGAATCTCGTTACCGAGGAGTGTACCCGCGGATGATCGAGTTTCTCCACGACGACGACGACATCGCAACATTGGCGGGACCTGAAATGCTCGTGGGCCGGTTAACGGTAGCTCGAACGTTGAAGGTAGGGGAAAAATGGTACCATTCGTTCGATAAACCGAGTCGCTACCGGTTCGGTCAATAATATATCCGCTTCGTCGCCGGGGGATTTCTATCGGCTGGTTACTGAAAAGCGAACTCTCATTAAATTTCTAGCCGGGCCGGGGGTTAGTTCATTGAAATGAATCTATGGCGTCGACCGGTGTCGTGCAACGTCGGTAGAACGCCCCCGCTCTCGGGCCTGCGCCCGTGGAGATTGAACGTCTTTGTCGGTCTCGCAAGGAACAGCCAGAAAAGAGAAGTGAAAAGGCGCGAGATCGAAATATGATTAAATTCTGTTCGGGCTTGCCACGGGATCCGTTTCCCTTCGGTTTTCTCCCGTTTCTGGGCCGTGGACATTGTGTCTTTTACGGGCTTTGTCCGAGTCCGGCCGTCTGTATCCGCTTCGGCTTCGTTGGCTCTCTCACTCCCTTTCTTTTTCTCTAGAAATGGGACAACGGAAAATTCGGGAACTTGTTGCGAAAAAGAACACGATGAGATCTAACCGATAGGAACTGGAATGGAAGGTTCCAGCCTGGTCCTGGGTACTGACGATCGGGATCTCCGAGGTTACAATCAGGCTACAAACTAATGATGCTATACTCATTGACCTCCTCGCTACACTTTCAGTTCACTCTAATATTTTTAAGGTCACGATGGAGGGGGAGTCTTGCGCTTACTCATAAGATAAATGGACGTTGCTTACCTATCAAGCTAACTATACGAGCAGAGACGTTGGACCAACAGACTGGTTCAAGCTGGAAGCAATTTCTTTTGTATCTCAAGAACTCTTGGTTTTTTGTAATCAATGCAGATCTCTATGGAAAACAAAAATTGTCCAAGTCAATTGTAGAAAATTGAAGGTCAATGAAAATTAATTTTATTTTTTGCATCGTCATTTGATCACCTAGTTTCTACACTCATGTTTCAAGAAATTGATAATCAATTATATTCAACGATTACATTATATAATCGACATTAATGCTTAATGGACAATATGAGTTCATCCCCTTGCGAATATACGTCTTGCGCTGAGTCTGATTTATACATACAGGGTGCAGTTGGTAGATGAAACGGGAGTTTGATAGCTAGAAGCGTTGATTACCTAAGTATCTTTTGATGTACCGATAGCACAGTATCATGGAATATTCCCTCTCCATAAACGGACTTCATCGTCTTGCTTGTAATCGCGCCACCATGCACCATTCTGATTACACGATAGCTCTAGCTGACAGTAGCTGGACAAATTATCACCAAATTATGTCTACTGCTCTCCGTAATTACAGTGCCAATTCCAAGTGGTGCGGTTACAGAGAGGGAGCCTGCTATACCGTGGATTTGGCATCGTGCTTAAGTATCAACTACCGCGTGCATCTAGAGATTTATTTAGTATACAGCTGAATTAAAGTAAACATTGTTCGATGGTATACACGTGGGCTTGGAGAACAGTCATGTGTGTATATAGGGAGAGCTTGACTCATTGAAGAGCGTGCGGTATTCGCTGCTTTGGATACATAGCAGAATTTCTTGCTTCGGTTGCTACCCCCTATTGTCTGCTATTGTGATACAAATATTATCGTAATTACTAGACTGCAGATTTTATGCATTTACGACGAAAATCAATTGCCATCTTAACTTCAACTATTGCATTTGACAATTTGCACCTTATTAATTTTCAAAAGGTTAATTTTTTATGAACTTCGTCATTTAACACAATCAAAGCATTCACCTTTTAATGAAGATTTTAATATCTCACACAAGCATGTGTTCGCATGACGGAAAATTCAAGTGTCATCGGTTAGGATAATCGTGATACATATTAATAAAAATGTATATTAACAAAATCTGAATAAATGCATTCTTGCTGCTGTTATTATAGTATTTAATACAGTCAATTAGCTTATCTGCTACGCCTCTGGATTTCTGTGGAGGAAACACAAGCCCGCGCAGATTTTCTTGCTGTTCGAACCTGTCCAGTATCAGTTGGCGCAAGCCACGGCCAAATGTTACCCCTTCTGCATCAAGTAACGATGCACTGCCAGGAACACGCACGCACGTTGACCCGTGCAAGGGTGCACCCCGCATTCACTGACAATTCATGAATATGCATCTGTTTTCACGTTTCGCTGGGCAGATACGTGCGCGTGGACGGATTAGATCGTGGTGCACGTGCGAAAACCGGTCGTCGCACGTGTTACCGTTGATCCCTAATTTAGCTGTTGATCCGAGGGATGGTAGCCCTTTACCTTGACACGGCTTTTCCGTGGATTTCCTTATTCTTCTTTCGCATTCTGGGAAATTAATCACCGTTATACATGTGTGTACACTGCTTATCATCTGTTATCGTCCGGCATTATCGCTCATATATTTGCTGAAAGTTGCAGTTAATAATCCGTAGCATCGAGCTAGAGAAGTAGTTCGGCGTTAACTCAGGCTAAACGCGGATAATTGTGACGGTGGCGTTGACTTGTTAGTGGTATTAATTAATTCGTTTTCACCGAGTGGTCATCATGTTCCTTGGATTTAATTTAATCTGGAGTGAGTCTATACATTCATTATTTATTTAATCACCACTAGAACGGTATTGTGAATATTATTACATGAATTTTCTTAGCCTGTGGATCTTTTGTTATTCTGTTTTTCAATAATTCTGTAAGTTTAGAGGAAAATAGAAATTCTAAAAGAAAATGAATGTAAATATTAAATATAGGTACACAATCGATGAATATTTTGAACTTTCCATTTAACACTAGAATGGTAAATTTTTTAATTTGGGATTATAATGATAACTTTATGAGGACTTATTCAATAAATTTATTTCTTTGGACATATAATATTGTCGTTGATACTCTTGTTGTTTATATATTGTATATGCCATATAAACCTTATTTCGTTTGAAGCATTACATCAACAATAATAATAATAAATATCTTATTGTTATTTTTATAAAGTAATGTAAAACAATAACTTGCAGACAAACAGTGAATAATAATAAAATATTCGATATTTTTACATTTGTATATATCTCCAACGTTAGAACGTATGTATTCTGTTTTTTAATTCTTTATCAATTGAAGTGGGTTGATAGGAATCTCAAGATAATTGTAGACAATACGTTCGATAATGTTATTTATGATAACATCGTATTACGAGCACCTACTATTGTATTGATTTCAAAGGAAATTGTATTTCATAATGGACTTGGAAAATTAATTTGAGATATGTCCATTATAAAGGTTAATAAGGTACAGTAGACTTTGATGTTGATACGTCAGTCACGTGCAAAATCTTTCTGTATTTTTAAACAATAGTTTTTAAAAACTACTTATCTGGCAACAGAAATTGTTCATCTTATAAATAAACAGGATAAGAGAAATTTAAAAATTCCATTTGGTATTGAATTTACTAATTTAAGTGTTCAGCTGTCCATTTGATGTGACAAATTTTCTCCACTGGAGATGGTACCTCCAAAAAACTTTCTCAAATTTGAAGTGATTGGACGTGTTTGGCAGTCGAATCGTTGACTGGAAGAGGTCCACAAAAGTGCAAGGACGTCTCATGTCCAGACTTGGCAGCCATCAATGGAGCATGGATCGCGCGCGTGACCATGATCATTTGAAAGAGCAGGAAAAGCTTTAGCCGGTGGAAAAATGAAATTTCCGCGGTCGTTTTCTTACGTAGACCAATCCAATCTACGGGACGCGATGGCAATGACAGTACCCGTTGCATCGGCGATAGAGCGAGAGGGTGGTGTCAGCGAGGAAGGGGAGGAGGAAAAGTAGTTCTTCTAGCCGTCGCATACTAACACAGTGCTGCAAGGGTCCGCAAATAAATTGTTCCTCCTCCTCTTCTTTTCTCCTTATCCTTTCTTCTCTCCGTTCGTCTCTTTCTTTCTATGCTCGTTGAAATAAAGAACGAGCGTAAGTGTCTGCCTCAGTGCGAGCTCTTTTGTTCCTGCTCGTTGTTAACCCTCTAGCTGTATACAGGGTGTCCTACTTGTCGTGACCGAGGGGCATGTGTATGTTGCATTCTAAGTGCATGCGAAAATAGTCCAGAGAAATGTCCTCAGATTTATACTGTTACAGTCATGGAAGAGTTATGGAACTTTTTAATGTACACATTCTGTTTAACAGTAGGACTACCGGACTTAATAATGACTGAGATTGTAAATATATTTCTTTGTCGAGGCACATCTAGTTATTATTACCAAGAAATGTACGATTTATTACTGGATTACAGTCGAACCTCAGTATACGTCTGCTTTGGAGTACGTCCAATTCGGAATACGTCCTGTTTAGACGTGACAAATTTTGCGTCGGTGTATGACTTCTGTTTGGTATACGATATAAATTTTTTGTTTTCGAATAATTATGACAGAGGAAAAATTAAATTAATGATCAATTATATTCAGAGTTGATGTATTATTAACCGATCATACAAGTAAGGATCATATTCATTCATCAATTCAATTCATCGAATTACTGATAGTTTGATTACCGATAGAATTACTGATGAAGTCAGCGTATGATCGTGAAGCCCGCGTAGACAAAACACAGAGAGATGAAAGAAAATCGATCGAGTGTTTCTTTCTGTTTGCATTTAAAAATCTATAATAAAATCTCATTTTTTATTTATATATAATACCATTAATGTAGGTGTAATATCAATAGGAGTATTTTTTACACAAGAACGGATTAATCATTTTTATATTACTTCTTATGAAATTGGTTTGGTATACGTTCTATTCGGTATAAGTCTAAACATCAGAAACGGATTAGGGTCGTACACTGAGTATTACTAGTATTACTGAATACACTGTATTACTAGATTGCGGATTTCTATGCAAAATAAAATTGTTATTAATTGCAGGCCTTACAGCTACATGGATATGTACTTCTTTTCTTAATAACGTTAATAGTAAATGATACAACAGTATTTTCAAATAAAAAGTAACGGCCGAGTCTTCACATTTAAGGAACTATTGGCATAAATATAATTATAATATACAGTGACTCTCATTAATATTCGGACGCTCTAAAAAAACGATAACTGGTTAAACATTGAACTACACGACTTGAATTTTTTTGGGGAAGCTAGAGCAAATAGTTTGCTACAGAGTGTGGAAAAACATTTTTTCAAAAATTGCAATTGATCGGAGTTGTAGAAAAAAATACTAAAAGTTGTATTTTACAACTTTTTCATGTGGGCCTATATTGAAAATTTTAAAAATACGTTTTTTGTAGATCTGTGTCAATTGTATGCAAAAGTTTCATCGAAATCGGTTGAGGCGGGAAAAAACGACAGGCATTGAAAGATGTGAGAATTTACTGCAGTTATAGCCCGAAAATCTGAAATTTTTACCATCGTTAAACGTTTGTAGCTCATTCATTGCAACATCGAACAATATTGACGAAATTTTCAGAATATGTTTAATTGACACAGGTCTACAAAACGTAGTTTTTAAATTTTCAATATAGAAACAAAAAAGTTGTAAAATGCAACTTTTAGTATTTTTTCTACAACTCCGATCAATTGCAATTTTTGAACAAGTGTTTTTCCACACTCTGTAGCAAACTAAAATCGAAACGTTAAGAAACTTAAATATTTAACTTGCACATTTGTTGTATCTAATAAGGATCGAACCTGGCGCCGATATCATAATTATAATTTATATCTGTAGCAGACTGTTTGCTCTAGCTTCCCAACAAAAATTCAAGTCGTTCAATGTTAAACCAGTTATCGTTTTTTTTTATAGCGTCCGAATATTAATGGGAGTCACTGTATATAATATATAATTGTCATAAATATAAATCTTCAACTAATATCCGTAAGAAGCGCAGCATCGAACGTGTTCGCCGGGACACCCTGTATCTATCTGCGCGCTAGCCACCACCTATCTCTCCTACTTCTACGGCCGTTCTCCTCTCTCGCAAACTTTTGCTAGCCTGCTCCTCTCTCTGACCCGTTAAAATAGACAAGCGAGCCTTCTTTCCCGGCCAAAGTCACAGATATCACCGGCCGATTCTGCAAGCGGATGGTCCACGAGCAACAACAGTTCACCTCCGATCCGCGAGCCAGCCGCTTCTGTCCGGCGTGTGCACGCGCCTCAGACGGAGGGACCTGCTTGGAACTCGATCCGTATGGACCAGATTTACGCTCGGTGGTCTTCGTAGACCAACCAGTCGCTCGTTTAGACGTCGTTTCGCCACTGTCGTGGCCACTGTCGGGAACCGTTGCTCAATTTCTTTTTCGCGAGATCTCCGTTCCGGGTCCAACGGATCGGTGAATACCGTCTGGAGAACAACGTCGCGCTTAATGGACCGGAATCGATCCCGGCCCCGGATAGCTACCTCGCTACCTTTTCGTGCGCACAGAGCTGCCCATCGATCGGTGTATTCGGAAATCGGGCAAAGACGGACATCAGCCGACTACAGTTTCCAAAGTTCTTTCGAGGCGCAAGCTTGTGACTGTGCAAAGCGGTTCGTCATCCGGTTTCCACTTTGAATAAGCTCGGCTCTTCAGGGTCTGATTGCTAACGTATCTAGTTGGCTTCGAATTCGTGTGTGATTAAAGATAGTGGCTTGAGTAACAGGGACTCCAATTTGGAACATCGTGATTGACAATCTATCTTTGTGACTGAACTTCGCATTGACCTAGGAGTTGCTGAACGTACAGTGGACCTGTCGATCCTTCTGTGATTGCTAACAGTGCGATGGACGATTTTTATCGAGGTTGGGAGCAGTGTTCACGATGCTACTTCGACGTTTCTACAGATCGGTTTTCTGCGATTGCTAACAGTGAAATAGACTGATTCATTGGCGATTTTTATCGAGGCGAAGCTTATTGATTGACAGAAATGTTTTCGAACTGAATTTACAGTGTTAATGCTACTTCGAAGTTTTATTTAATGTGACCAGCCGGTGTGAATGCACCAGTATGGAACAATAAGAGTTTGACAATTCAGTGAAATCTAATGAAATGGCTGATCCAATAGATCATATATAATAGATGTCTATATTTAGTGATTTAGTAAGTTCCTATGTTAAAACTGAGCAGAAGTTTGTGAGAAGCAGAGAATCACGTAACTTGTAAAATTACACAGTTAGTCATTGCTTCGCGTCTGTGTGAATCTGTGAGTTATTGAATCTTTGATTAAAGCAATGCAAGAAGTAATAAAAGATAACTCCATGGTGTTGTAATTGATCGGGATTATCAAACTCTCTTTAAAGTTCATTTGTTTTCAATGAACATCACCACGTTTGTTCCTGACACATCTTATCACTGAGTAAAAATTTTTTAGCAAACCGAGCAAACTTTGAAACATTGATTTCACAATTATTTTTATTTAATTTAATTATTATATCTGCAGTCTAATTATAACATTATTATCGACTTATTAAGATTGCTCGGAAAAAAGAAAATATATTTTCATTTCTGGTCTCAATAATCGACTTGAAAATTTTTTATTTTGGAAAGATCTGTGAGCTGGTAATAAAACTGGTAATCAAACAAAAAATTTACCGTCAATGTTTCAAAAGTTATAAATACAATATTTTCCAATTTCTCTGTGTGTTGTTTGCCAGGTTAAATATTCAGAAACTGAAATTCATTAAATACCACAAATTGGTTCAGACTGAACATAGTTTTGATATCGCATTCTCGATACATAGGTGCACCATAATTGCGTTCAGGAATTGAGATTGAAAACACGTTCGATAACGTGCACTTTTGATTAGAACACAGGCATTGATCGTTTCGTTTCCCCGGACCGATCGCAATTTTTTGTCGGTCGGAGATTAAAAGATCTCTTAACGACCTAGATCACGACACGTCGACCGATCTGGAGCAAACGGAACATAGACGCTGCGTAATAAACGATCAAGGCCCGATTAGTTAGCGGAACAGAAGTTAGACGACGCGTGTTAACCCTCGCGGAGGATTTTCCGCGGTCAGATTCTTGTGAACGGTTCATAGAAAATATCGCAGATCGTATCGCGTTGTGGTTGCTGGAAATATTTTTCCGTGTATCTAACTCTTCGAGTTAGCCTTGCACTGCAAGTAGCATTTCGATTACGCATGTAGCCAATGTGGCACTGATGTTGTCGAACAGAACGTTACGTAGTGTTGTAATTCGGTAAACCAAGTGCGTCAATAATAATTGTTTAAGAAATAAAGAAAATTATTGAACAGTTTTAAAATAGTAGTACAATTTAAATTTGAAATATATGTTCATAATTTTTGCTTATTCAGAAATTAGTTAACACGGTGACAGTCAATTTCGCAAATATTTGTGCGAAATAAATATTTTCTATATTAATTGCGAGAAACAGAAGTTAAATAAATTTTAATAATTTTAATTCTCATTTTAATAAGTCAACAATAATATACAAATGTTCTCAAATTCAGTAATTTATTTCTGTCATAAAGCATACGATTGACAACCTACCCATAAGTCTTCATGAGACAATGAGAATTTTATTGTTTCTTAAGAAATGAGTTCTACATTGTTTCTGTAATGTTTATTAGAATTAATTTTAATTTATTATAAAGTACGATGGCAAAAGTGTTCAAGAATGTGATTTCTCACAATTAATATCTCATTCCTTACAGACGAATAGCCATAATATAGGTCGTCTTTTAAAGTCGTGGAATCGCTTACGAAAACACCAGATATAAAATTATGACGTTGACTTTGGCCGCAAAGGAGCCCTGGTTATTTCACGTTTTCTTTCTCTCTTCCCTTTCGTCGACTCTGTTTTTGGACCATTGACTCCATATTTGATTTAAAAATATTCGTGACGTGCGCAGGTACTATCCTTCTAGAATCGAAAATCATAAAGTTCATGCGTTCATAGATATTTCAAAAATTCCAACCCAGATCAGAATCAGAGTCGCCAGATTAAGATTTGTCCCCCCACTCTTCCGTCAGCACGCAGTCACGTGTCACAATGTCACGTGCTGCAGGCGATACTGACAGAGAGAGAGGGAACCATGATTATTCGGTCATGTTGATGATTCTACGTGCAAAAACCACAGTATGCATGTTTACAAAAAATATGAAAAAAGGAAATAACAGAACACGTCTCCCCGGTAAAGTTCACCGCGCTTGCTACACGTAAAAATGAATAGCATGAAGCACATGGGAACCAGAAAAAAACCTTGGGCGCGTTGTTTAATTACAATTCACGTTTATTAAATATTTTGCCTCTCGGCCCGTGAAGTTTAATTACGCGACGCAGGGAATTTCGCCAACGAATTTCCTCTTCCTTTTTTCGGCCGTTTCTCCTCGTTATCTGTTGCGTCCACGCAGTGGCGATCGATATTAAATAAGTGAACGTGCATGGTATCACAATTATTTTCGGTATCACTCTCGACGCGGACGGGTTCCAAGGAAGAACGAAGGTGGTGGTGAACACGCGAGGGATGAAAGGGTAGTGGAACAGACAGTGATAACGTTTTACGCACAACGCGGGCAATTTATTTTCGGAGGTGAAGTCGTCCGTCACAACGCTATTCCAGATGAGGGGAGGGAACACGAATTGAGGGGAAACAATTACACTCTCTCTGCTAGTACCGAATTAGTCACGTGTTACACGTGCATGATGAAGACGTGACGTATTTCTACTGTTTCAATGATTGAAGAAATAAATAAGTAAGATAAATGTAAATAATAAAATTGCAAGCTTGATTTTTCTCGACAATGGACTTGGGCCACTTTCAAAATAAACGGTTCAATTATAGTGACCATTGGATATTATGTTAGATATTGTTTTAGGAAAATTTAATTTCAATGTCCCTTATGGTTCGAAAGTTGTACCAATACATCACCAACTGACGTTTAACCGGTCACTGAAATGAGCGTTTCTTAAATCTCGCCTCAGCACCCTATCAGACACCGAAAATAACGTGCACCGCCTTGCGTCTGACAGGAAGTCGAACGTAACTGGGTCGCAAGTTCATCAGTGTTAATTATTATTAATCAGGAAACCTCGGACGAGCACAAAATTCCTGTGTATTTGCATGATTACAAGGTCTTCGGTGTACACTAAATAACTGGCACCGCGCAGAACCTGCAGTATCGAACCTAATAATTAATAGGAAATTGTTCGGGATTTTATTTACACAACAAGTCTAATTGATATCCGCATTCCAATGGCCGATTCGTTACCGGGATTATGGTGGGGGGTTCGTTCTTCTTCTGGGCACTTGATTCTCTAGATTTATTAATGAATAATCGACAGGCTAGTTTGAATATTTATAAATCCTGTTCTGTTTATATATATTTTTTAATTCTGTTCTAAATTACGACCGATGTTGGAGGATGATTATGGATGTGGAGTAATGATGAAGTAGAAGCTTTATATTGTGTTCTCGAATAAATAACTGGTTACATAATTCATGCAAAATATGAAATTTACATAATCCGACTATGAATCCTGCACGATAATTTATAGTCTAATAATTATTTCAATATATGTTTGTTTAAATCGTACTGTAAACTCGTACATCGCATTAACAATAATATTTGAGTTTATTTTAAATAAACGTAAACAGACGTCGCAAATGTAAATGCAATTTGTTAATATGTAGAACTTTTCATGTATTTTTCTTTTCAAGATCAAACATTTATTTTTAGGTGAATAAAGGTTTTTTCAAGTCAAGTAAATTTAGGTTGATAAGAAAATGTGATCTTGGAATTCAAGGTTAGGAATAATTTTACGGCAACTTTTTTTTATAAATCTTCATCGATCCGAAAAACGTAGAATTCGGATTCTAGCCTATGGCAGCCAAGACCAAACATTTCTTTACACCCTGTACTTAGACTGAGAAAATTAATATAAAATTTTAGAATGGTCCTAGTATGATTTTAGTATGATCCTAGTATCATTGTAACCTAACATTGTACCACTTAAGGGTGAAGAGATTAGGGTAAATCGCAGAAAAAGACATTCTTGAATAAACACTTTTTTCAGTTAGATAATATTTTCCTTAAAGCCAATAAACCTTCGCAGAAAAGAAATCCGTGTTGCCTCACATCTCAGTGAACAGTACCGCGTTTAGGGAGCAGCGCATGTATTTTTCGGTGTTTATCGGACGCGCTCGTTCGTTTCAGCGTCGGCCCCCACAAAGCCACGTTTCATTTCTTCGACAAAGGCGGGAAAGTCACGGGCAAGTGTGTATAAATATTTCGAGAAAACTCGATAATTTTAGTGATCGAGCAAACAAGCCAGAAAAACCTGGTCCTTGTGTTCAGTCCACTGTAAAACGAGTTACACGATTGACCTCCTGGTCTGCTATCGAATTATACACATCGTTCTGGAAGTAGTAAAAGCGACGTGGAGCCCACGGTAGGTGGTCGAAGGCGGAGAGGAGTCGGTCGACTTTTCGCTCCAGTAATCGTGAATCGTTTGTTGTACAAACCAATAGAGCCTCCGAGGAGTCCTGTGCTCCTTTGACCCACCTTGTTTCTTGGCCGATGCATTTTTATCAATGAATAGCTCGACGGTATTCTTGCAACCCTTCGCAGAACTCCTTTCTACCATGCCTTCCATTATTTTCTCAAACATCGCAGTTTTTTCCGATTTGGCGTTCTTTACATTTCGAAAACACTGTAGGAATTAATTAATAATTTAAAAGGTCATCTTACAGGATCATCGGGTTCATGCTCCTAGATAGATCGAGTAGGGCTTACAGTATACGAAACTTTAATTGTGAATGGATAAGCCGAGGCATTTATGATATTCCGTAAAAGACACGGAAGCGATGGAAAATGTAACGGAACGTCCACCGCATTAAAATAGACATCCTGGAAGCGGTCTATGTCTCGGTACTCTGCTTTGGTATAATAGACTCGAGGCAGCTAAATGTATCGCGTTATGTTATTTTAGGCGCACTGTCATCGGTTTCGCTTAATTTAACAGTATTTCTACCACGATTTTGTGTACACCTATTTCGACCAAAAGGTGTCTTGTGACATCATCGCGGTTGAATGCAAATAATTGCCGAAACTGTTGGGGATTTCAAATTATCAGTTAAATATAGATTAAAAATTTTTTAGCAAACCGAGCAAACTTTGAAACATTGATTTCACAATTATTTTTATTTACTTTAATTATTATATCTGCAGTCTAATTATAACACTATTATCGACTTATTAAGATTGCTAGAAAAAAAGAAAATAGACATCCTGGAAGCGGTCTATGTCTCAGTACTCTGCTTTGGTATAATAGACTCGAGGCAGCTAAATGTATCGCGTTATGTTATTTTAGGCGCACTGTCATCGGTTTCGCTTAATTTAACAGTATTTCTATCACGATTTTGTGTACACCTATTTCGACCAAAAGGTGTCTTGTGACATCATCGCGGTTGAATGCAAATAGTTGCCGAAACTGTTGGGGATTTCAAATTATCAGTTAAATATAGATCGTCTTAGCAATATATTTATTGATACATTGATACGTAAAATATTTTCACTTGTCATTTCTTTCTACGGAACCCATGCTTTTGTTCCGGCTAAATCGAAGATATTGTAAAATACACTATTCACACTATACTTTCTCGCCATTTGGTCAATCATATCGACCCCAAATTTTGTGCTATTACAAATGGTTTCTGGAAGACGTTTATTGTTTTGTTCTACTGTTACAGATTATAATTGATATGCTGCAAACTGGTGTTGAAATTCTTAAGATGTCCAAGACACCTCATGGTAGCAATAGGAAAATGATACTAAGAGTTGGAGGAAAATGATACCGCTGAATTAATTTGACGACTATTGTACTAAAAGTCAAAAAATTAATTGTGGAGAAATGATTAAACTTAGAGAATAATTTGAAGTTAAAATTTGAAAGGTGTCTTTTGACACCTCTTGGTAGAAATAGTGTTAAATAACCGCGTTTCTTTGCATACGCAATTATTACTATCGATCACTTCAACATCAACATCGAACAATTGCTATTCCTGCAAGCGAACTGACTATATCGTTGTGTGCAAGGCTCTCTTCTACCTTTTTTCGATATAATGTATTAAAACAGCTGAATCCGTCATTGCTCCCTTTTAATTTCAAAATTAAATTTATCAATATAAATATACCTTCAGAGAAAGAAAAACAAAACTTTTAAGAAAATCTTGTGCTAAAGATACGTGCATATACAGGGTGTCATAAAAATGTTGACCCGAGAGCGATCTCTCATCGTAGCAGCAAACGCGATAACGTAATTACAATGTGTATATCATTTATTATGCGTGAGCCAGTTTGTCCGCCAGGAATTAAAGTTCAGCAAATAGTCGACTGTCAGCCAGTATTATCTGTTTACCGCGTGGTTTAGTGATCACTCGCAACTATCCATAAGATCATGCCTGTTTACACGTGTTCCGCGGGCTCATAACACGCGTTTTGATAGTCGTTCCATCATTTAATATCGCGTGGTGTTTCTGTGAAAATGAAAAAATTAAGAGTGCCTGTCTGTAAAGCAATACTTTACCGACACGTGGTTTAGGATGTTAATCAAAATGATTCAACGTATCATTTGAATGACAGTAATTTGTTTCGGGAAAAGATTTAATAGGATTGCATCGGTACAGTGAACTTGTTGATTATGATCAGAGGTCTTAATGACCAGTTACGCGATTATGTCTTTTAATTGGAAAGTGATGTAATTCAGCTTGAAATGTAAACTCGGATTATCTAATGATTATTATGCAATAGTAACACCGGTAGTTACTCGTCCCGTGTAACGCACTTTGGTCTTCATTTAGATTGAAGCACCGATGATTGATAGAATTGGTATATTTTTTAAATTAGTTATTTGTCTGCATAAAATATATACTTTCAGATCTCTGTGGTCTATCAGGAAACAGCCTTAAGTACCTATGGAGACCTAAGTAAAAATGAATAGTTATAGTTGTCCGTGACAAATCTACGAAAGCAACACCAGTTACATTGTTACATTGTTTTGAACACCCGGTCTGTGCGAATCGGTTCTGGTTTCGGTGAAAGTGCAACATGAAGAAGAAGATAGTAGCTAACAGACCGTGTTGGATCACGGCGATTGGACAAAGCGATGCGAACAAGAGAAATCCGAATGGTGGCTCGTGTGTGAATGATCGATTGTGTTTAATCGGGACACCATCATAAGATGCCGCAGTACGACGAGAGTTTCCTCGACTCGCCGATTTTTCGGCGACGCACGCGTAGCTACGCGGTGCAGAAGGAGTTCGTGCCGAAGTCGAGGAGCTTCGTCACGGCCACACCTTTGCTGTTGGCCGTGACCAATCACGCCAGGACTCTTTCCGGTTCCATATCGACCTGCAGCTTGAAAGGTAATTGCAGGAAAAAATTCAGGTTAAGGGCGTGAATCTGTGTTATGCTTCGTTAAATAGGCTAAAAGGTCTTTTTACTCCCCTCCGTCCCTGCCGAGAGGAGGCGCGAAGCTCGCAGTTTTCTCGATTGCTTGGAAAACCGACAACCCCCCTCCGAGAACAAATATTCTTCTTTGAAACCCCAGCTGATTAGCCGGTAGCAGAAATGTATGAAAATTTGCATTTACCTGGTCCAATTTAACGAAGCTGCAGTGAATACACACTCGCGTCGGTATTTATCAAAGAGGTAGCAGTAGGTATTTGATTATTTCGTTATAAAATTCTCATCAACATATTTGTAGGATTTTTCTGATTAAAATTACACCAAACACGATGTAATATAGGTTATAATTACTCGTTTAATCCTCGATCAGTGAAGTTTGAATGTTCAGATAATAGAACTAGCTACTTATGTTAAATCAAATTAAATCAAATTTTACCGAATTGTATAAAAAATCAAGATGCATATCACCGTCGACTATTCTATTTACATTCGGATAATGGAAATCATTTTCATAAGACAAGTGCTAGCTCCTTTCCGATTTCAATGACCTTGAAATATATAATAAACATATAGAAACAACTTTTATAGAATAAATATAGATAACAACAATATAATATAGATAACAACAATTTATAGTAAACAACAAATGTGCAATTATTTGAGCATGTTTCTAACGCTTCAATCCCTATGTGGATCTTTTTGAAAGAGATTTTTGCGTCTGAAAAATATGAAGAGAAAACAAAACAATTATTTTTAATATGATAACAATTATTTAACAACCGTGTGGTTCCAAAAAAAAAACAGAGCAAAATAAACTTCATATACATAGTTGCTGTGTGAGAAGTGGACAAAAACATTTAAATCAAAAATTACAGAGTTACTCTTGAAAGAAACTTTAGTCCACGATGGTAGATATGTAACTGAAACATGTGCTGTTGCAAAGGCAAGAAGGCTATGACATGTATCTAAATGACGTGCGACCTTCAATTATGTTGTGAAGGCCACCATTCTCAGCAACATTTTTTAAAGTTTCTGGCGGTCTGCTTTAACCCTTTGCACTCGGAGCTACTTTAACTGAAAAATTAAACATTTCTTTTGATCTAACATAATTTCCATTTCCTATGATTTTTGAAATTATATGGATATGAAATTGGTATAATACTTCATACAATACCTATATGTTTAGTAACTGATTAGATACCGATACATTTAATAATGTAAAAAATATTTTGAATCATGGTACAGCAATTTTTGTGGTGCCTCAGAGGGGACAACCGAGTACAAAAAGTTAAGTTTCGCGATAAGTGCAAAACACTTTACTTGAAAATCTATGGTGTCGATGACTAATAAATATTGGAAAAATTCTTATCGATCGAAAATTTGAAATATAAATTATAATTATGATATCGGCGCCAGGTTCGATCCTTATTAGATACAACAAATATGCAAGTTAAATATTTAAATATTTCCTTTTCTATTTTACCAATTTTTGGTAATTTACGTGGCTGTGTCACATTCAAAACAGTACATTTAATTTCAAAATTTTAATATTAATTTCTTTTTCAGACGCAAAAATTTGGGTCTCTTGATAATGATCCGCATTGGGATCGAAACGTTGAGAAATTTAAATATTTAACTTGCAATTTGTTGTATCTAATAAGGATCGAACCTGGCACCGATATCATAATTATAATTTATACTAATAAATATTGTAATACATCTCATCGGTTTTGTTCTTTGTTTGACGAGAAGGAGCAAGTTCGACGCATTCGCGGACTGATCCGGTGCGGCGCGAGACATTCTTCAGAGAATAGTTGGCAGTTTGCATCAAGTGTCGCGTACACGCCCGACCGAGCGTTATCAGCGTTCCTAAAATATCTGTTAGAGTAATTAAACTTAGGATAACCGCGTTATAGAAGCAAGTCTGGCCGCACTAAACACACCCCCAGACCTCGTCGTCGCCGCCACGCCGTGCGTCGTTGACTCGCGCGGGTTGCACATGAAAGCGACTCGGTTGTTAATTACCCATTCGTGCTGTCAATCATATTAAGTACCGAGCTCACGTCGGTACTACCACTAGCTATTAACACCTCCCCGTTACTACAGCTTGCACACTATCATCCCCCTTGGCCGCCACGCGCATAACGTATACACAAGGCTCAGTGATTTCCCTCTGGGCAAGCAGCGTGCAGCAAATTGCTGTGTTCGCGTATCCCAGCTTGTATTCTGCGATTGAAGCGTCCGAGGAGGAGAACGTGATCTTAATCTCGAAACAAATGGTCGAGACGTTAACGGACCAGACCTGGCTGGACGCCTCGGGACAGAAAAAAACTATCGATTAATCTTCGACTCGGGGAAAGAAAGAACCACCCCTGGAGATGGGAGTGGAGCTATTCGTTTTAAATTAACTTGAGCGGGGGACGTCTTGAATAACTCGGGAAAGCGTTTTGCGATATTGTAATTAACATCTAGACGGCATTTTTCCATTGGAAACTGGATATTTATATGCAGAAATTTTCCATAAATACATCAAGTATATATGCTTTATTCAATTTTGATTACAAATTTTTTTAATCAGCAAATTCTGTTTTAGAACTGTAATTCCATAGTTTAAAAAAAAACGTTGTACAACATGCACAGATAGAAATCAGTGATTTCTTCGACATATAAGGTGAAGTGGGGTAAGTGCAAACTGGTTTTTGTAAAGTTGGATTTTAAACTGATGTATTTTCAGTCTGGTATGTAAATACTTAACGCTGTCGGTATCAAACGCTTTGTACAGTTATTACTGATGAATTAATATAACTTAGGACTCTAATTTTGTTTGAAAATTATCATTTTCATACGATATTGTACAAAGTGTCAACTACTCTGCACTTTCAAAATTCTTTAAAAATTCATTCAAACCTTGTTTCATGTGCAACGGAACACGAGCAGAATTGTTGACAACCCTCCTGTGAAATGGTTTTTATTGCATTAAATTATCCACTTTTAAACACATAAGTACTTTTTGCTGAAATATGAAAGACAATATATTTTATACAGTGATATAAAACAAGTTTAAAATATAAATATGATATTTATTATTAGAAAAATTTTGTCGCTGCAAATATAGGGTAATACTTCACTTATCCTTCATTAAGAGCTATAGTACAAAAAATAAACTGAAATAGTGAACATGAACTGCCCAGTACGCATTAGTGTAATAATATTTTCGGGGCAACAGCAGACTAGTGTTTTTTCTCAATAAATTTTAAAAGATACAATCACGATTGTTTATCTAATGTAAACTTTAATATTTGTTATACTTACCTAAAATAACAACACAGAATATATAATTAACTTATAAACTATTGCAGATTTAGTGTAACTTCAAAGTTGTATATGTATTTCTCAGGTGACTGTTTAGCACTGGTTGATTTAAGAGGAAAACACCTTTATTCTTGGGCGATATCTGTGTCGAATACTTCATACTAACTTCTTAGAAATACGTAATCAGTTTATTCACTTGTCCCATTTATGAAATTACCCCACTTCACCTTAATAAACAAATTTATATACTTCAATTATATTCTTTGAAAGAACGAGAATAGCTTTTACAAAAATTCATTGTGACACGCCTTAAAAGATTAAAAATATATACTGTACAGTCTTTTAAAAAATGGGTTGTATAATTGCTCTTTTTAATGTTAACTGTCGAGTAGGACCAAACTTGTATATTATAGTTGTCCTGGTTACTTCAGATGTGACTTTAAATATCGTTTTATAGAATGTAGAGTGTAAAGGATAAGTGGGATGGAACAAGGCACGTATTGAACATTAAAATGCTCTCGAAGATGATCTTCCCACGATCTACCCACGACGAATGTATTCTTGTTTTGTATTACACGTTTTACATAACAGTAATACATATCCATCTACGTCTAACTTGAAACCACTGACATTTCCAAGAACTTTTTTAATCGGGTATTTATTCAACACAGTAACGTGACACGCTGGAGGTAATTAATTTCGATATTGTTACTATAAAATTTATAGTCGTCAGTTCATCATCAAGATGCGTAAGAATAAATTTAAGATAATTAAGAATTGATTATTATTGTTCTAAACCGTATGTTTACTTTATTTTAATCAGACAGCAGTCTTTTTCTTTTAATTTAAGTTTTACTGTTCAATAGGATTTTATAAACTATAAAAAATAAGACAGTAAATATAGAAAAATGTTATTAGTATTATCGCTAACCGGTTTAATAAAAAATTTGATTTTTCTAATGCTGGGAATCAGAAGTGATTTGATTTTTTAGTTGGGTGACATATTTCCATTTCATAATTGTGTGCCTCGAAAGATAATTATTCGTATATATATCATTTTCGTATTTGTACAGACGTACTGTGTTAACTCTTGCTATCTCACTCCTACATTTGCAGTCCCAATTTATTTATAGCTCATGATTGTAATGCTTGTGCAGATGATCCTTTACTCGTCATCGCAAAATGCTCGTTGATAACTTAATATAGTTGAACTAGTTGGATGTAGATCTGATATGATGACTGAATTAGGCACTTGCAGCAATAGGTAAGCTTTAATAAATGTAACAAGATTTGATTTATGCACGCTACAAGTGGTAGGTGTGGCTTACATAGGTACTTATAAGCTGATCAAATTCTTGAAATTTTCAGAAATTTTTTTGAAAATATGAGTTTTGACTGTTTTTAAGCTCCCAGGCTGATCTACCTTTTTAACCGTATAAATCTAGGTTGTGTTCTAAAATTTTAAACACGTGTGAACAAACCATAATGACATTCGTATTACTCTTAACTGTATGCTGATGGTAAAGTCAGTCGGAAAAGAAACTTTTCATTAAAAAAGAATTGTGTGCAGTGTCGTTGAAGATTCCTGGACATTCACTGCTGGATAATAAACATGAAATTTATTTGCACGTGATGTGCAGGTGTCCAAGAACTCCGTTTTATGGCTGCTTGACCCTGCATGAGCGGATCTGCGGTGCTGATGGTGATGATCGTTGCAACTCTCGATTACCTGCGTTGAACCGCAACACCAACATTATTTATGGACTGGGTCGAAAGTAACCCAGTATTTGCAATGTAATACGTTTGGCTTCATCAACGCAACAACCATGGAATTATTAAGAAAAACTGTTAGAAGTGAAACCTGCTTTCCAAGATTTTATTGAAGGAGAAGAGGGGTACCCTACGTTTTCAAAAACATTAATAACTTGTAAATTTATATATAATACTTATTACATTCTTTAATTATGTATATCATTAATTATGTTATGCAAATGTATAATTTATTATTGTATTGTAACAGTTGTATATAATATATAAATTGATATTTAAAATAAAAACTATAGTTGGCATAGTAAATATACGTAAATTATAATATCCAGATGAAAGGAAAAAGGTGTCCTTTCTATTTAGTATTTCCATTTTTCACGCGAGAACAACATTAATGTTTATACATTAAAAAGTCTTGAAGTTCTGAAAGCGCCCACGAATTGAAACTAAAGAGACCATAAAGTTTCAGAAAGACAAGAAGTGTGCGAGCCCCAACTAGAAGTCGATGGACACAAAAGAAATAAAATTGAAAAGGCAATTACGTTCGTTTGAAAGAGTTACCCGGCTTTCTCTGGGACGCAAAGTTATTGGTGTAACGGCCTGTTACCATAAACTTGGACATTAAAGTTACTTCATCTTGGATCGTGATTGCATAATACAACGCCGCGTTCCTGATAGTATTATAGGCGTATAGATTAAAGCTATAATTGCCGGATCCTTTGAAATGATTCAGAGACAAACCCTCGGGCTTCTCATCTACCTTTGGCCATTAAACATCACTGAGATCTCCTGTGAATCTTTTACAATGGATAAATAAAGAGCTGACCACGAAACAGATAAATTGTATTACTGACTGACCTGCTGCAGACTTGTCAGCGATTGAAAGAAACAACGAGTACGCGATGGGCATTTAATTTTCTGAAAATTACTGCTGACAAGTCGGAGCAACTCCGACAAACATTCATACAGATCTAAATATTTACAATGCTAAATCTGTATCTTCGGAAGCCAGACAACTCTCGGCAGAACCCCAGGCGCGTCGAATCTTTTTTACAGCGCTGACATGCTCGAAAATGAAATTTATATTCATAGATGATCTCGACGGATCGCCCTTCTGTTCTTTCTTACGCGTTCATTTGAAAGTCAAATCTGTTCGACCCGGCGAATTGTTTAAAGAACGAGCAGCAAATAGTGGAAAATGTCCTCGACCGGCATGAATGGGGCACAGAAATAGAATCTTGGCAGTCTTCGCGAGTTTTCACAGAAGGGAGCCCCGAAAGACTGAAACTTGTAATTAATCGGTATTAAACTCGCCCGGAAATTCACTTCGACCTCTGATCGTCTACTTTTTCTCTACAAGGGAATAGGGGAAAACATTGGATTGTTGGGAATTTCTCATAGTTGTTAGCTTAGGTGCAGTGTGAAAGTAAATAGTTCCGAGCATACTCGTCCGTGATTCTCCAAATTGTTTTTAGTCCGCAGAATTTTTGAAACTTTTATTACTTAGAGATTATTTGGCTCAATTTGTTTGCAAGTGTAGAATTTGTTAAGAAACGGTGGATTGCATTGGGGTATTTTTAGTTGGCCTAATATCGTATCCAAGAATATTTCGAAACATGTCCTCGACAAATAGTCTGAATTCAATTTTGTGGGTGATGAATCGATTTACAGACAATTTCATTTCAATGGAATTGTCCGTTCGGCGACGAAGGTGGAGAACCATTTTTCAAATTACTTTGAAATAATATAACCATAAAAGTGCCAAGTTTAGTGAATTTCTGTGAACAAAATTACTTTCCTGCATCAACTAATTCACAAAATAAAGCGATCCTTGTTTGAAACATGCTTAAAATATGAAGAAGATTGACCATCACTAAACGATACAATAATTAAATAGTAATAAAACTAATTGTATAAAAATTACACTATGTTATTCTGAGATACAGACAACAAGTACACAAAATTTCGAAACGCTTGACCTATAATAACCTAACTATGTTCAATCTCGTAGTCCAATTGTACAGCTCTGAATACTCCCTTAAGAGGGTACGGTACCCATGGATTCTAGGATATTTATCAGTGTAACCAACCTCCACGCTGAAAAACGATTTGGCAACAGTGACGAACATACATTTTTATCAATCTAACGCTAATTAAACCAAGTTTCGCTATCATTACAGGTTTTTTCTTTTTTAAAATTGGCTCTGGACATGCTCTAGACTGTCGGTATGAACGAATATGAGGAAGATGAATGTAATCACAGGAAACGGCTTTTTGTCCTTATACAAACCTGTTATGAGTTGTGTGGGCTCATTGCAAAGAGGAAGGTTGATCGTGCTACGCTGTGGTCATGATTTAAGTCAGAGAAACCATTTCGTATTAGAAAAGTACATTGGAACCTGAGGGTGGTTGTCTCGATTTTTCGCCCACTTGGGACGCTCATATTATGAAATATAAACATAATCTCGTTATGTCATGACCAGAGCGAAGCGCGATCAACCTTCCTCTTTGCAATGAGCCCTCACTCAGCGCAAAATATGCTTGTATAAGGACAAAAAGTCGTTTCCCGCAAACACTGTTTCTACTTGTTTTTCTAGTAATATTCTAGTAATATCCATGGGTACCGTACCCCCTCTACCCAAAGAAGAAAAATAAACTCGATGAATCGAGAAGCACTTCTTTTTCGATTGCCATTTGCCCCGAAACGATTCCCCAGAAGGGTAATCTAGGGTGGTTTCTGGGCAAACGGCTCTTTCCCATACTCAGAACAAACACACGACACTGTCCCGGTGCAGGTGAGCATCCAGTTCTCTGGACGAGGGTTGAAATCGTTCTGGAACCTGGAACAGGACATGCGAATCCGAGAGAGCTTCCAGATCGCCGGGGGTTAGTTTTCTGACTTGGTCCGTCACTGCCACGCGCATGGGGATACACGCTGTACCGATTCTTCATACTGGGAAAAGAGTATCCCTCCAGGCCCCCCAGGCAATATCCGGTCAAAATTAGCTGTCAGTTTATTGCGAAACAGGCTCTTTTGATATGAGAAATTTCCGGGGAAATTCGGCTGCGTTCATACATAAATACGCGGATCCAGTGATTATCGTGCGACCACAACGTTTACACGTGCCGGCCCGGCCCGGACCCGGTAAACACGCGCGCACAAGTCAACATTAATAAACATGAGCTACGACGAACGTAATTAGTGCGCCGATAACCTACCCTCACCCCACCTCCTCCCAAATTAAACCGAACCGGCCAAAATTTGTTTTGACCGTGCCGGACAATGATTTGCGGCAGCTCGCGTTACAACTTGCATCGCAATGGGATTTGACGCGGTGCGCTGACCGGAAATGACGATGTTTAACAATCCTCCGCGGACCGGAAGCGTACAGTTATAAAAAATTTTGCAGCGGATATCTATCTTTTTTAGGAAAGTTCATTTTTCCGTTGGGACGTAGAATTTTTATGTAGTATTTTTATAAAATAATTTACCAAGACAAAGATAAATGGATAAACGTGTTGTTTTGAGGGGCGTTTGTTAATTTGAATTTGTTCCATGCTACAATTTGTGTCTGGCTATAATTTCCGGTTTCCACTGATTGGAATTAACTGCAGGAATGCGTTCTGTGTAGTCAACTGTTACTGTGTGGACTAAAGAAAACGTGTTTTCTAAATGGGTAGAAAATATTTCAAACAAACGGGAGGCGAATATAAAATATCAATTTATTAGTGAGATAATGAGAATCAAACTTGAAGTGACTTCTCTTTTACATCAAATTGCGAATGCGCAACAGTCCAATTACAATCGATGTATGTCTCAGAAATCTTTTATCTGAATAGGGATCAAAGAAATGATCTGCAGCAACTTGATTCCTCTTTGCATGAATAACGATGTACAGCTTCGCATAATATACTAAAATGCGGATAGTATTCTTTTAATGTCAGGTGCAGTTTCATGCTGCGGCTCGAATCGGTTAATTTGTATTCATGACTGATAAGAATAAGGAGTGCTGGTTTATCAAGACGCTTCCCCGACATTCAGGATTATCTTCCTACTTGAAATGAATGTATTCTTCGAGAAAAGAAACGCTCTCCCGACGGTGTAATCTGCATCGGAGGTACTCGTTGCAGCCAATTCTTTCCTGAATGGAAATTTTTTTCACGAAATAATAATCGCAGCCGTCGCGCCGCCACTGCTGCGAAAGAGGGCTGAAAGTCTTGACGTTTAGACCTGACGAATGTTCACTCGAGGGACGATTGCTATGAATAATTTGACGGAATTTGTAAATATTTATTTCCATACCGGTTTGTATTTTCGTAATCTTATCGGAGTGGCCAGATTAAGAGTTATTATTATTAGTACGACTAATATTATTATCCAATGTCCAATCCACAGTGCTCAGTTACGATAAAAATTGTTCATTGTTTTTACAAACGTTTTCGAACATCGGTATTTTCAGTATCACAATGCAAAAATATCTTGGATAATACTGAATGATGTTCAAAAGTAAAGGCTCAGACTCTTCGTGTTGTACTATTTATTTAAAAAAATGATCACAGTTCGAATATAGACAATTTCTCTGGAATTTAGTGTTCGAATATCAGCGAGATCTGCCGTAAATCGCGTGTTTTTGTCTCTCGAGAGGCGTTTAACGCGTCAACTAGAATCATGGAAGGGCGAGGTTGCTTTACGAGGGTGGCCCTTACACACAGGAGGACGTAAACCACTACTTAATCAAGACATTACACGAGAGTTCTCAGCCTCTGTTGCTCCGGGCATTTAGCCACCCCTTTTAGTGGCATCGATCCCCGATATATAAAAGGTTCGAAACTGTTTGAAAACAAGTCGCCGTTCATCCGGTCTCGCGACAGAAAATCTCCGTCGTCGAATCAGATTTCCAAGTGCCCTGCTTTCACCGTTATTTAGATCTGCTCGATACGTCGCTTTTATTGTGGACATCTGATTCGTACCGCAACCATTGTGCCATTTTGTTTTCATTTTCTACTTCCAGAATATTCTGAACGACAAAGACATTCTAATCAAAACCATCGTAAATCTTAATGGTTAACCCTTTATACTCCGAATTATTTAAAAATTTTTTTGCCGACAATTCCCTACTCTTTTAAGCGTTTTGTTTGAAATTTACTTCAAAGGACAGTTCCTGCATTGCAACTTATTTTAAACAATTTTGCTTACTAATTATATTGAATATATCTCTGAAACTTCCTTGTAATTTATATTAGTGGAAGTTATATTTGTTTTTAACTAAAAAATAAGACAGCTCGATAAATAAAGGAAGAACCAAATGGATATAAAACCGCATTTTATTTATATTTTTCTTTTTCTAATGTCGAGTCATACTCGACAAAGGAGTGCTAAGGTTTAATCAACAATTCTCATATATTAAATTGGGGTATATTACTTTTCTCAATAAGATAATAATTAAGTTAATTATTCATAGTTTTATTGTATGTTTTACCATTACGTCGATTTGACACACGAGGGATACAGTAAGTAGCTGCAATTTAGCGTACATATTGTGAAAGAAACTTTTGGAACAGACTGTCAGTGTCGCCTGATAAGAGGAAATAGCGCGAATTAAGGGGAAAAAGTTACCCCCTCTCTGACAGCACCACACACATGCACAACAGTGTCATAGAGGGGGAAAGTAGAGTGGGGCACAAGTTATATATATATTGTATGTATAATAATATATATATATATATATATATATAATGTATATTATTATTGAAATAATACTATAATTTCAACACACATGCAACTTAAAGCGGTAGACTCGTTTTCAGAATTGCAAGGGTGCAGGATTCGCATTCTCATTTCTCGATAATACAAAAATAGGGGGTTCCAGTAGTCAGGAACGCTAGATAAAAGATTAATCTAGGACGCTATCGCCCTCAAAAGTCCTATTTTTTCATTAACGAGGCGTAATTTGCATTGTAAAAAGCTATGAAAAAAGCTACATACGCAGTTGTATACTTCCGAATAATGCAAATTACTAATGGATTATTTTTATCGATCGAAAATTACTTTTAAAAATACAAGAATTAAATTTCGCGGCGCACGGTTCAATCATTTATTATTTTACATTTGGCTCTACTTAGCGAATATGTCAAAGTGACATTCATGTGCTATCCAATATAGTAGAGGAAAAGAAAGGTGGTGGTGTTTCGTCCTAGACCCGCTAGAGGACTTCCTCTACGATACATATTGGATAGCACATGTATGTCACTTTGACATATTCGCTAAGTAGAGCCAAATATAAAATAATAAATGATCGAACCGTGCGCCGCGAAATTTAATTCTTGTATTGTCAAATGCAAATTACGCTTCGTAAACAAAAAAATAGGACTTTTGAGGGCGACAGCGCCCTAGATCGATCTTATCTAGCGTTTTTGGCTACTGAAAACCCCAATTTTTGTATTATCGAGAAACGAGAACGCGAATCCCGCACCCTTGCAATCCTGGAGACCAGTCTACCGCCTTAAGTGTCCATTCACAGGACAGAACTCCCTGATCACAATGGTGTCACAACGACCAGTACGTTTAGAAAAAAGTTTCGTTTGTTCAACGCTACCAGTCGTCCATTTAGTACGCAACAACCCAGCAGGAAAAGCACTCGACCAAGCAAACCTGCCATTCGACATACACAATCGAGACTCTAGCAGGCGGTTTTGCGGATCGGTACTCCGCGACCGTTCACGGCGCAGTTACAGTCGCCGCAAACCGGGAATTAAAAGTGAACTCATTAAAAAATTATTCTGCCGTGGAGGACGGGGCACAATGGAGGCGAGCCTCGTGCCGAGCAATCAAATCTCGCTCGGGGGGTGGGAGGAAGTCGGCCGTTTAATGCACACCGTGCCTCCCTAAAGGCGAATTTGACGTTGCCCTGCCGCCGGTCGGTACTTATTCCGAAAGTTTCGCTCGTAAATCCCGAGACACGGATCGACGCGACTCTTTACAACGCGGAAAAGGGTTCCTCCAGCTGGCGAAGATGACAAGAAATCCGCTTTCCGCGTGAAAGGGGCTTAACGTAGTACCCGCCGATAAATTTCACCCGGCGAAGAAGAGAATATTTCGCTGGCAAAGTGCATTCACGCGCGTCCCTTTGGGGGTGCTTTTGGTTCGGGAGGGTGCGCAGGGGTGGCGGCTTCGACAGGTCGCACGTGAGAGATGAAGGGATGGGAACAGCGCCGCGAGTATTATCGCCTCCGGTCTGTATAGGGTGGAGCGGTAACTATTCTTGAATCGTTAGGCCCTTTAACGTCGCGCAGACGTCGGCCATTTTCCAAGGTTTAGATCGCACGGTAATTCCTTCCAGATCAATTGTAAACGTTTATGTGAATGCTCAAGGCCGTGACACAATTTTCAAGGTCAGCTTTACAAGATTAGGTGTGCCGGGACCTGTCAACTCTGGAACGACTAAGGAGCTCTTCTTCGTACTCCATTGTTTAGTTCGGATAATCGAGATTCTGCTCAAATTGTACCGTGTTTGGTGTCATGTCAATCAGAAAAGTGTCACAAATACGTTGGTAAATGTTTCAGACGTTGGTAAATGTTTATGAAAACATAAGAGACGGTATATAATTTTTTAAATAAGAGTGATTGTACTACATTGTATAAAATGATTTCATGTTTGTAATTTTTTACATGATATTATTTATTATTACTATATTTATATTAGTTTGTTATTATAGTAATAGCTGCTGCTGAAAAACTGGTCAAGAAATCCTCAGCAATTAATAATTAATTTACAACACGTATTCCGGTCGTAGATTGAGCGTATTACCATCTGACCATGGAGTTTGTAACAGAATGTATTAAAACAATGCCTTACAATAACGAAACAAGATTATAATGCAAATTACAATTATGAATTTAATGACCATTCAATATTACTCTCGCCGTGCACGTTCGAGTATAATACCGTTACAAGCTATGAATTTAATGAACAGTCAATGTTACTCGTGCTACATACGGCGAAACGTAGTGCCGTTCGATTGCTATTAATAATTAATTTTCATTGTATGCAAAAATATATGGTAGAAATAAAGAACAGTGTTACGCCTCTGATAAAATATGCACCATAAAGTGATTATACCTAACACTATAATTTCATAATTTTGTTCAACCGAAACCCAATTGTTATTGATTAAATTCCAAATTTCTTGTATATAATGTTACTTTATATAAATGTAAAATTTATTTCTATATTTTTTGGGGTGTTTTACTATAATTTTGTCTACTGGTGTACATCACTGCAGCGACCAACTTCCCTTTCTTAGCCTAGTCGTAATTACGTCACGAAAAGTTAGATGAAAAAGTCTCCTGCGGTATTCACGTTTCACCGAAGCAATTTCCATGGGAAATTGCAACAACCAGTAAATCGCACAAGCAAATATATAAACAAAGGTCGGATAGTTTCCGGACAGAGCTCGTAGTTATCGCGCCACCCTGTATACTTCGTCTACGAGGTCTTGGGTCGCGTTCGGGGGCCGAAGAAATGCGAAATTCCTCGTCAAGGGAGAGGAAAATGGGAGGGGTGGGGGTGGCAGTGCTGCGACGGCGGTAAAAATAAATGGAAAAAAGAGTCTGGCTGCCTGCATGTCCTTTCCACCATTTCCTCTCACCCCTTTCTTTTCGCGTGCTTCTTTTTCCTCCCCGCGTGCCTCTTCCGACGTCCCTTTCCCCTCGAGCCTCTGGACCGCGGTGTCCTCTCGAACTTTCTCCCTTTCTCCGGGTCTCGTGCGTGCTCGATTCTCCGGTCGTCGATTCTCATTCATGCAGGAACTCTTCCAACCAAGTGAATTTTGATCCGTGGGACGCGGAACGATATGCTAGATGATACAGAGCAGAATCTCCGTAAGAAGGTGAAACTCCGATACTGGTGAGGTGGAACCTCTATCGGCATGCTCGCCTTTTTCCCTTCGTTACATCCACCCCCGCACTGTGAACCAGGTCGAACATGTGCGGACGGTTTTCTAAAAGATCCATCATCTCGTATCTATGACTGATACACTTGTGTTGCTTCTCAAGCCTCGCGAAGCGGATGTTTCTAACGAGTTTATGGCAGCCGTGGCTGGATTCGTTCAAATTCTTACTTGCCAATTTTTTTTTATTTGAGAAAATCTCATATGAGATTTATTAGAACATACAACATATTAAATTGTAATACAAAATAATCAAATCAAGAACATTAGGAAAAAGACAACTTGCCAATTTTTTTTTATTTGAGAAAATCTCATATGAGATTTGTTAGAACATAAACCATATTACATTGTAATACAAAATACAGTCAAATCAAGAACATCAGGAAAAAGACAACTTGCCAATTTTTTTTTTCTTTGAGAAAATCACATATGAGATTTATTAGAACATAAAACATATTACACTGTAATACAAAATAAAGTCAAATTAAGAACATTAGGAAAAAGACAACTTGCCAATTTTTTTTTATTTGAGAAAATTTCATATGAGATATATTAGAACATAAAACATATTACACTGTAACACAAAATAAAGCCAAATCAAGAACATTAGGAAAAAGACAACTTGCCAATTTTTTTTTATTTGAGAAAATCTCATATGAGATTTATTAGAACATAAAACATATTACACTGTAATACAAAATACAGTCAAATCAAGAACATTAGGAAAAAGACAACTTGCCAATTTTATTGTACATATTTTTGAACTTCTTATTGATTTATAAAATATTATCACTTAAATTTTTAAATTCAGCCGAAAAATATAATTTGGAAACAATAGAATATTCCTTCTAAATTCAATTGTTATACAAATTAACTATGTTCTCTCCACATTTACTGATAACGCAAAAATCAATGAAATCTTTATTGATCTTATTGCACAGGGTGTCCTGTTTAAGTGAGTACAGCAGGATATCTCGGAAGGTGTTGTCGTTGTCAATAAAGTGTTCGTACAAAGTTGATTGGTATGACGGGTTACATTACGTAGTATTAATTGTTTTCTTGTGGCCGGAGTAGTGGAGGAGGTCTGAAGATCAATCTATTTTTCTTAAATGGAATACTATATTTTTGTCTTCAGAAAATAATAGGCAAGGCAAGGGTTTGAACAGAACACCCTCTGTATAAAACATGACAATCGTTCCCTAATTCTTTCGATCTAATGTTAGATAACAAATATTTCTCAAAATTCAAGATTCCATTTGAATGCTCCCTGAGTTCAAAAACTCCACCAAAACGTCCCGAAATGCTTCGATCCGCACCATTGTGCCCCTCCTCGAATAAAGTGTCCCGCTCGGTTGGCGTTAAGAATTGGTGCCGATTGTTCGAACCATTATTTGTAAAAACTAATTAAAAGTTTCTCGCGGTCAATAAGGGATGATGGGGGGGGGCAAAACCAGAGGAAGGAGAGCGAGTTTGCGTAACTCGGTTGCGCAAAGTGAACGGTGCTCGTTAAAAACAGGGGCGACCAGAGGTAGGGGGTGGGATATCAAAGAGGCGTGAAAGAAAAATATCAGGGAGGAACGCGTGTCGTTGCGCGAGGGCCAAGATCGTGCGATGGCATCTCATTAGTCCGCGAATCCTCGCGTCGGCTGCTAATGAGATTAATTATCACGGCCCGTTGTCTCTGTCTCGCGAGCCACAAAGACCAGGCCTCGGTGAAAAAAACGTTGAACGAAACAGTGTCCGTTCCCCGACCGTGCCAGGGACACACTAATTTGACGAGTCCTCGATTAATTGCTCGCGGGTCCGCTCGTTTGATCCACGGCCCTCGAAATCCGGGAATTTCGCTACGGCTATTCGATTCGATGCGCGAATTCAAAGGTCCATGGAACATTTTATAGTAACGAAGTACTTTCAAGATTGTTGTAGTTTTGGTGGTTATTGTGTACCCCAAGTCGAGTAAAAAATGAAATATTTCACTCGCTTCAAGTGGTACTTTGAGCTAAAATTCGCCTGACGGGTCCAAACATTTTGGAACTTTTAAAATTGAATCTTGTAGATTTTTTCGAGGAAATGCTGAAAATCCAAAGTTTAATGTTAGGAATTCACTAGTCCAAAAGTTATACGTGCGTAAAGTTGAACAACTTTAGTTCACTTGTCCACAACGCTTAAAATCGCTCAAATTTAAACACACATAACTTTTGAGCCTGTGAATTCCTGACATTAAAGCTGGGATTTTCGGCATTTTCTAGGCAAACTTTATACGATTACATTAAACCAATTAAAACAAAATTTTGGATTCCTCAGGTGAACCCTAGACAAGGATTAAACTTTAGGGGTTGCTGAACGAGAAAAGTATTTGTATAAAGATACTTCATAAAGAAGCAGAATACATGAAATACAGCAGCTATGTTTGATCAATAATTTATGGGTTAAAACAAAATTATTCCTATCGTTATTTTTACGAAAGATTAATTATCTAAGTTTCAATCAATTCAGTGTTGTCAATTTTAAAAGTCAAAGAGGAAAAAAACAAATTTTTGGGAATTTAGGAATAATTGATGCGATATTAGGAATTGGATTTTTAGGAGATTACCAGTCACGTGTTTGGTATTTTTAGCGTTGTACCATTTTTAAGCGAGCATTTTGTACGGAGTATGTTAGAAATAGTTGAAACTTAATTTTGAAACTTCTTCCAGTACAACTTGTGCCTTCGCAGGAGTAAAAATAGACGACAATCGTCGCAAATAGTCGTACTTAAGCCAAGAATAAATTTGCTTTGTTAAATTTTATGGTTGCTTCTGTCGTAATAGCATTCTCTTCAAGTTACTTCTCTTGCCAATAGTTATTTCTGAAATACACGTTTGAAATATGAATTTGTACTATGTTATATTACCTATGACTCAGTTGATGTGAAATATACATATACCAACAATATACTATAATATATTAATTGTACACTCGTTTTTTGCTGATACGTATTCTTTTAAATATCATTCCATAAATTAATTTTTTAATGATCAAGGTTTTCTTTGCACATAGATTAAAAGAAAGGCTAATTTTATCTGCAGTTGACTGCATCTGCTTTTTATTAATTAAATTTGAAGATTTTCTGAAATGTCTCGAATACAATGAAAAAGTCTTAAATTTATCGTCGTCAAATATTAAAAATAAATATTACAATTTGACTGTGTTACATTCGTTATTAAATTACTACATTGTTCATTTAACGATTCATAATCCATTTTATGATAAAAATTTTAGTAATAATTTTTAAATTCAGTGTCCAAAATAATTCTCAATAAAAGGTACGTTTTTTATATTTTGCAATACAACTTTAAATCGTAATTTGTTTTTTCCAATTCCTATTGATAAATTGCTGTAGGGACTCGAATTTTATCCTTTGCAATTTCTGAGCAGTCAACGGGATACCATATGGTTTACCATAAAATCGATGGGCATAACTAGGGTTCGCACGTGCGGACAGACAGGCCAGGAATATTGCACCGTCGCGTTGCTGTGAAACAGTATCTCGTGGACATTGCCCACGTATATTTATATAGCGATCGGTAATGACAGTGACCTCTGGACAACCTAGCCGCTGGGTATTTGCATAATTTCTGCAATTCAACCGCGACATAATATGCCGCTGATCGGGACCGGTCTTTGCACGGTAGGTGGCGGCCTCGTTTATGAACAGGTGTAAATTGACGTTACTGTCTTTAAAATCTTCTTTTTCCTCTAATTTTACATAACTGATTATGGCGCATATTTATAATAATCGGTCAAGTCAATTTTTATCAACATATTTGTGTCATTTTTCCGATTAATTAATAAGAATTTGTTTAATTCACGTTTCAGTAGAACCTTGATTTTCCGGAGCAATGATGTAATTCTCCATTATTAGGATACAACGAACAGTTCAATTTATAGGCATCAATATACATACAAATTCATTCTCCAAATCAATGAAGATTTGAGTCGTTTATTTTGAAAGTGGCCCAAGTCCATTTAAGTTTAAATTGATATATGTAAGACATTGTGTTCCAATGAAATTAAAAATGTACGTATAGGTTACCAATGTATCACACTCCTTAAGAGTATCTAAGAAAGATAAATTTACAATTTCTATTAAAATTATAGCAATTATTAAGTGAATAATATGTGTCTTCTTACCAAGGATGGACTTAGGCCGCTTTCAAAATAAAAATTTGTATCATTCTATTAACTAGCTAATTTCCTATTTACAAAATATTTGTGATTTTAAATATATCAATTACAATTTCCTTCAGAATGAAAAGATAACGTAGAAATGTAAATATTAAAATTGCTATCTTGATTTATCTGGAAAATGGATTTGGGCCATTTTCAAAATAAATGGTTCATTTAGTCCATCACCATATCGTGATTTTAATTCGAATTCGCAATCGTGTCGCGTTTGGTATCATAAAAATCAGAAAAATGTCATGAATATGTTAGTAAAAGTAGGCTTCAGAAGACTCAAGTCACTTAATTTTAAATTTCGTAGGGAGGCCTTTTCGACTGACTGTCCCGCACAGTTTTTCTCCAATTTGTTTACCTTGCGAGAACAGAATTCCATGTACTTCTGACCGGTTTTAAGTAAACGTTTTACGGCTCGATCAGCAACGACCATTTCCGTGGGAAGCAGACATCGAGGGGACGTCGGGAAATCGCTAACTATTGTTAGCGGTGATGCAGACAGCTATGCGGGGCGCATTGGTCGGTCGCAATTGCAATCAATCCTCTCTATACGCGATCTCCAGTCTCCTTTCACTGATATAAGAGTCGTACACACCGGAAAATGAGGGGCCGAATGTCGTTGCACCCTTGCGGCGCAAGGCGATACGTGCCCCTTAAGGGAAGTTTCAGTTTACTAGACTTCTTTACGACGCCGTGAACGGCAAAGTTATATTCGCGCGGTTTTTACACAGGCTCCTCTAGGTGTTATCGCCGTCGAAGCAGCAGAGCACCGTCTGATAACGAGCCGAAGCGTTTATAGTTTGCATGGAGGATCGTTTCGTCTAGCCGAGGCTACTATTTAGGGATGTCTTCACGCGATGATGCGAATTGCCGATAAGCAGTCTATACTCTCATACTTTTTAATTATTTCCCCGCAGGTTTCCTGTAATTAGAGGCGGACTGATCTGGATAACCTGTGTAGCACGAAGTTTTTATCTTTATGCTTTGACAGATGTTGAAACGACACCAAACCGTTACCATTAAGACACCTAAACCAATAAGTGACGGCAAAGCAAGACATTTTTTGAGGTATTCAAGTTTCATGTGGGAATGAGTATTTACCGTTGACCTCGTTTATTATTTGTGAGTAGGTTGTCTCAAAATTGTTGCTTGGGTTAGCAGCAATCACTTACAAATGATAAGCCAGATGCAATTTAGGAATTAAAATTTTTTGACTGTTTTATGTAATCCTGTAGATTTTGGTTAGAAAATGCCGAAAATCCAAATTTTAATGCAATGTAGAAGTTTACCGATTTAAAACTTATGGAGCAACTTTGAACACGCATAACTTTTGAACCAGAAGATTCCTGATATTAATATTTTGATTTTCCGCATTTTCTAGCCAAAATCTACAGGCGCAAAGGTTCGATCAAATAAACAAATAAAGCAATTTTACAAATAAATTTACACTCTCTACGTTTCGATCCTAATTTGGATCATTTTCACCGAAATCATCATTTACGCCGAAATCATTTTCTCTTTATCTGTTTTAACAATCTTACGATCGATAACTTCAACAACATTTAAAATCTACAGGATTACATAAAGGAGTCCAAAATGTTTGGTCCCTTAGAAGAAGTTTGGCCCTTTCCTCTATGTAACTTATTTAGATTTCTCGAAAGGAAGTAGAAGTGCAAGGAAATAATTATTGATGCACTAACCTGAACAGAATAGGTGTACAAGTAAGAAAATATTGAAAATCATCACATTCCCCAACGTATCGGTATCTTGTAAATGAGCAACGTTTGCGACATCATGGTTAGTAGCAATCAGTCACAGATGACAAATTAGGCTGAATCGAGGAACCGGTCCAAATTAGACTACTTTCAGGTGTGTACGTTTGACACAGGCCTGGTAGAGTACACGAGACGTTTATCGCGCGAGGGAACGCTCGGATCGCAAGTTGTCCTGAAGTTTCGGCACGCTTGACAAACACGTGCCCTCTCGCGGAGAACGTGAAACGCGTGACAAGCTTTACGAGAAACTTCCATCGCGCTTTCGCGCGATAATTAAACCGTTTTAATGCCCGTGCACGATGCAATTCCGAGCGGGCCGAGGCTTTAATCTTCCGACGCGTCCTCCAACTATCATTAGCTAAGGAAATGAAAGATAAACAGGCGTGGAATAGAAGTCTGAGGAAAGACGCGGCGAATTAAGGCAACTAACGAGAACGTAGTTGTACGAAAGAGAAACACAGTCGCCACCGTCGTTGCTCTCTCCTCTCCGAGAAGAGACTTATCCCCCGTTGCTCTAAGCGTGCAACTAAAACTGCATTAATTAGCGAAATGGTCTCCTCGCTCTCGCGCAACAGAGCTTTCCCGCGGGTCGCGAAGTCAAGAAAACACGCGGCCCAAAGAGAAACGTTCTCTTCAACGTCATTAGGCCAGCTGCGACGCTGCTCGCATTAACTCCAGCCCGCCATTAAAGCGCTTACCGCTTTTTTTCTCCGTCTCGCTTTCATTTCGAACCACTCGTGCATTCCCTTTGATGCGTACTGTTGCAACGATTAGCGGAACAATCGATTTCCTCTTCCCTCCTACAGTGCCGCGAGAAACGCCACTGGAACGGAAATTAGTCGTACAAACTTTTTCTAACTGCCGCTCTTGCATTCTGAACCCCCGATGAATGAAACGCGATCTTTCGAGATTCTTTTGATCCCCCGTTAGCGAAGTGACTTTCTGGGGGATGTTTGGCGGCTTCCAGCTCGGTGACGGTGCACAGTGTGCTGAATCGAAGATTTTAGTGACATTTTGTCAGGAAATGAACTTTCACATATCGACGTATAATCAGTTGGTATTGTCTTTCGAATACTAAGTATAAGAATGTCCTTTCTTTTTGGTGATATTTTCACGATCCTGTTCAGGATTTCAGCCTCGTTTTTTTCTATAGTAAAGAGCGTTATTTTCTGTTAAGAAACTATAATTGCAGTTACATTTATTATATGCAACGTATTAAAAATTTAATGTTCAATGTAGGACAGAAAAATGTCAAAAATTTTACAATTAACAAGCAATATCTTTTTATGCCCGTTATAGCCCGCGTTCGGACAAATCACAATGTGTTCAGGATACTTTCCTTTACATAATGTGTGAAAATCTCAAATATTAAGACATGTTTCTAAGAAACTCTTTAGATTACAAATACACATATACCTACAAATTGTTAAGGTCTATTTTAAAAATAATGCGTTTAAATAAAAAATTAACTAGATTTCGACAATTGAATTCGTTAAGTACGGATGTGATTCAGTGGCATGACGGCAATAACGCAAGGCGATTCTTTTCCAATCCAGAAAATGCACAAATCACAAGAATTGAAATAGAACTAATTAAAAAATTGTATACAATAGTACAGGGTGTACAGAAAGTAATGGTCATCCGTCCTAGGGGTGAATCTACACCTCTGGATCGGTGGACATTTGTAAGAGAAACTTGCCGCAAAATTGTTTATAACAAAGAAAATTGTTGTTAAAGTTTTTTTTTGCATCAACGCATTCTACTCATCGAGAAGAGAAAAAGTTTGAAAGGAGCCATATGTCGCAAACAAATAGTTATTGAGCTATAAGCTGTTAAAGTTTTTGCAAAATTTGATTGTGTGGAACTATACGTATAGACAAAAGCCTACTACTACAGTCCACACGTCCGTGTCGATGAGACAGAAGATAATCGTGTGCGTGCCGCGAGACAGACGAAATTTAAAGGGGCATTTAATGAATGCTTTAAATTTCTTCCTTTAAATTTCGTCTGTCTCGCGGCACACACACGATTATCTTCTGTCTCATCGACACGGACGTGTGGCCTGTAGTAGTAGGCTTTTGTCTATACGTATAGTTCCACACAATCAAATTTTGCAAAAACTTTAACAGCTTATAGCTCAATAACTATTTGTTTGCGACATATGGCTCCTTTCAAACTTTTTCTCTTCTCGATGAGTAGAATGCGTTGATGCAAAAAAAAACTTTAACAACAATTTTCTTTGTTATAAACAATTTTGCGGCAAGTTTCTCTTACAAATGTCCACCGATCCAGAGGTGTAGATTCACCCCTAGGACGGATGACCATTACTTTCTTTACACCCTGTACAAGTAATTTCGTCTCCATATGCAATAGATGCTGAAAATGATATTGTGGTATGACAATAAATGGCATTATACGCCAGCCTCCGTTCACAAACTCTGAGTACATGGCACGCAAATAATGATTTATTTATTTATTCATTATTATAAATTTTTGCAATTACAAAATCCGGAAAATTTAACGAACAGCAACAAATCAAAACGTACTTCACACTTTATATACTATTATTAACATCTGACCCACGCATATCAACAATGAGATTAAAATCACATAAACAGAAAAGAAAATCATTAGATCTTGAGGCTATGCAGTTACTTAAATGAGGACAGCAAAACTTAATTTACAAATTTAAAAATCGAATGGTAAGATTTTATCATCACTATACATATAATAGATTTTGTTACAGTGTTTAATATTTATTATATGATATTGCTATGTAATCCATAAACTAATTATTCTTGAAATTTAAATTACCTAAGAGGTTTCAGTGGCTCAATAATTAAAAAAGAAAAATTTTTTTACGTTATTAAAAAGATAGAATTTTTAAATATTTTTCTATGCAAATCGCACTCTGATATCTTTAATGGTTCAAAAGTTATACTAAAATGTCACTAAAATCTTCGATTCAGCCCACTGTGCGGCGATTCAATCAACAAATGATGCGGTGGAGGTGGGCCAAATCGCCCAAATTTCATTTCTGGTAGTTTCTTTAGGAATTACGCAAAGCTAAATGAATTGTTATGAAATAATTAATGTAATCGTTTTCAAAGGTCAATGAGGAGGATCTGTGAACGAGGTTGTACAAAAAATTCAATAACATTTCATATTGCAATGGAACACACGATTGAGATTAAAGGAAAATGTAATGTGTAATGTAAAGATGACTAAACTCTTAAATATTAGCTGTTAAGAGTTTCCCATTGTTCCACAATGTCTACTTTCAGCGTTAGAAATTTTGGAAGGTCTTTATTAGAAACGGAATGTGTCCTAAACTTTGTTAATAGCAGTCTTTGACTATTATCCGGAACGCGAAGGTTCATTGACTATATTACATTTTCGAAGTTCAATATGATCTAATATAAAGTTTCTCTAAAGGATATACTATTCCGTGTCAGACACGGTGTTTAAATTCTCTATATTGTGGTTACGCTTTCGAAATTTCGAGGGGAGACACTTGTAATATCCATTCTCAGAGTTTATTAATATGGCCAAATATTCTACCTCGCTTTTTAAATTTTTTACTTCAATGAAGATCGAATCACTTTGGCACAATTGAATTTATTAAACAGAGGTTGGCTGTCGCTCGATGAGGTAATTAAAAAGTCGTATTGAATTCTATTTAAAATCAAAAAATCTGCGGAAGTTGTAAAAGCATTGAAGTCATAATTACAATTCATATTCTACATTTATATCGCCAATTAATGCTTCTTGTGGGAAGCAAAAATAAGAAAAAAAGTAAAATTTTAATTCCAGTGTCAGTGCAGCGATCTGACGTTGAACGGGTGTGGAAAATTTCATTATCTCTCTGTTTATACCGCGCTGTTCCGGTGCTTCAAATTCAAGCTCTGATATCAGCCGGAGTACCATTTCCTCGAACCTGGCCGCAGCTTCAGATTCTTGGACGGCACCGTTATCTTAACGAACGTTGCGGTTATTGTTTTCCGGAGAGCAGATCGTTGACCGATCAGCGTGTCCCCACAGCAATCCAATTTAGCCGATACAGCGTTGAAACGCGAGGCATCTGGCCGGAGTATCGATTCCTCGAGTGTCCTCGAGATACTCGAACGCAGGCTAATTAACGACATTCGGTTGCTGTGCATTTAGATCTCCATTTAATATTAAGACGTCGCAAGAGCACGGATCACCCGTGTGGCTCCTTTGTTTCCGCTTTCATCGGACGACGACGTCGGGGTTTACTTTGTTCTTCTTGCTCTTCTTTCTCCTACTCCCCTCTGTCCTCCCCGCCCTCCCATTTGGCTGGTCCGTCTCGCTTCCTCTGGCCCATTGTGTAATTTATTTAACGTGTCTAAAGAGACAGCATGTCTTCTACTTCTTCTTCCGCTTGAAACAGCCCGAAGTGATTTCCCGTCCTTTGAACAGATTCTAAGCGAAGGATACTCCTTCTGAAACTTCCCGCTGCGGAACTTCCAAGAGAAAATGGAATTTTTCCTCGTGGATTTTGCTCTAGATACTGAAGATAAAAAGCGCCACTTGCGGACTACGGATATTGCACTGCTTGCGACGACGCGAGGGATTCAAACGTCAGACAGAAACATTTGCGGCCTGGTGTAATCACGTTGTTGCTGTCGAGTCGGAAAATTGCGGGTTACTTTACTTTGCTCTTTTATTCAAACGAGTGCCGTGTATATTCGCGCTTTCGCGACTCGTAAAAATCATCGAAGACGAGAGGAAGCTTTCGCAGGGTCTCTTATCATTTTCTACATTATTTAGATATAAGGATTATTTTTCGCGATCGTAAATTGTTGTTAGACAAATAGGACGAAACACCACCTTCCTTTTTCCTTTTCGTTTATTCCAAACATTCGGAATAGCTCAAACGTATTGTCTTAAATTTTCTTGAGACCAAGAAATAGATTCAAACCCGAATCAACGGTTGTAGTACCATTCAAATTATGTTTGTAGAATCATGATCGAACCTGTGCGCCGATAATATCAATTTCTATTATTTAAATATTATTCAAAAATTGTTGCACGAGAGTTCGTCAGATCTCCAGCCACTTATGCTTGGGACTTTCAAAGCACAAATCGTTCTTCGTGTATAATATTGTATAATTTCCGGTCTGCAGATTTTATGCATTTTCTCTAGGTTTTCTTCGAGATCTCGAGGTCATCGAATATTTTCTCAACGAGAAAATCATGAAACGTTGCCCATTTAGTCCGATACTCGTTCGGGAACGGTAAATGAACGAATCTCGATTCGTGTAATTTTTCCCGATGCTTGTAAACAGACTTCTGTCGTTTCATGTTTGAAACATGTTTACAATCATCATATCAAATCAATAATTGGACCTTCCAAGTTATTTGCAGGTTGCTGTAAAATTTTTGCAGGAACGTCCTACTTTAGAACTCGAGAAAAATGGATCTTCAGTTTGCAGCAGGGGCCTCGATTCTGCTTGAAGCACTTCGCTGGAAATTTGCCCAAGTGTCTGTAATTCGATAAGTTTATATTGCTCTTCGTTTGGCGCTGATACTTCCCTTCGCATTTTTTCGAATTTCGTTTCCTTCCACACGATCCGGTCTGCTATTGGTCACCATCTAAAGTGTGCTCTCCCAAGTTGTAACAGTGTAATGGCTATTGCGGGGTAAGACGATACCATCGACTTTGCTGCAGACTGTTCCAAAGAGATTGAAATCGATGGCTATGATTTCCTGAAGTTCAATACCTTTCCATCCGAAATAACGTCGAGCGCTTTCCGACCGTCTTCGATTAGGTCATTGCCGTGGATAGGAAAGTTGAGTTCATCGCTAGCACGTCCAGCTCGTATACCCTTTTCTAGCTGATTGCGTCGAATGGTTCCTCTTTCCGAAAATGATAACTACTTGTTTCTGTGAAGTTTCAACGATAGTCTACAGTTTCCCAATTTATGTGACTCTAATCTTCTTACGATTTGCGATTTTATCAAACATTTTGTGGTTACTTATTAACTAGACTGAGTAAATTGAGTACATGAAATTTGAAATTGCTTAAAAATTTTTTTAATTAAAATTAAAATTAAATTAAAAATTAAAATTAAATTAAAAATTAAAAATTAAAAATTAAAAATTTTAAGAATTGAAGACGTCAATATATGATTTCTCCTGTATTAAAGTCATTAAGGGAAGAAATAATTCGGTTTATAGTGAATCTCAAACTGTTGCAATGATTAGAATTATTGATTAAAAATTTTTTAAATAAATAGAAATAAAATAAAAACCACACTTGTTGATAATCGTAATTATAAATATAAATAAATAGTAAATATAAGAAAACAGTTGGCTAAGTATGCAGATACACATAATTCTGTGCATGAACTGTGGGAACGAGTTCAAAGTGTATGGAACGGTATTCCTGAAGGATTTTTGAACAGTTTAGTGAACAGCGTTCCGAAACGATTAAAATGCTATCATAATAGCCAATGGCGGCTACATTAAATACTAAAAATATGATGAACATATTGAAGTGCAAAAGAGTTGAAATGCATTATTTAAATAAAAAATATTATACATACTATGAAGGACCAAGATAAATTATTATTTTATGTATTTTTCAAAGTTCAATATATATATAATATCACTTTAATTTTCAATAAAATTCGTATTTTTCAAAAGCGTTTGTGATATTTTTAAAATTTTTAATCAATAATTCTAATAATTGCAACAGTTTTCAGAATTACTGTAACCAGTGTTTCTTACAATCGATGCAGACAATTTTTATTTTGCATAAAGATCCGCCTACTTCTAACGTTTGAAGTTGTGTTTTTGAGATCACTATACACATAACTCTTACCATCTAACGTAGTGTCCAATAAAGTTGTCAGACTTTACGGTTTTAGCGCCCAGTTGTACACCTCACATAGGAATCAATTTATACTTTAGGGAACCTTTTGTCTTAAACTTTTTGTTAGTAAAGTCGAGATAACCTCACGTCTTTACTGTATATTTATGCGTTTAATTTAAATTCAAAAGAATGGCTAGGAGTGGTTCGTGAGGAGATATGAAGTAATTTTTCTTTTAGGAAAAAGTTTTCCGCAGCTTTGTTAAGAAGTTATTCACGAAAAACGCGAATAAAATACCATACAGTATATTCTAAGTACAAAAGAGCTTCATCACCATCATCCAATTGTTCCAAGTATGAATTTCTTGTTGCATTTTATCGCCTCGATTGTGTACCCTACAACGTCTAGTATATTACCATTAGCTGCGCCGATATCTTGAATGAATGATCATGAGCCCATGAGTTGCTTCCATTGGTAATTAATGATTAGACTGAAAGTTTCATGCATTTATACGATATGTAAATGAGCGACCGTAAAAGAAGTGTGCAACGCGATAAAATTTGTTGGAGCCTTTAAGTTCTTGCGAGCTTAGTAAATCCATTAATAAAGAAGAAGTTTCCCCGTCATACTTCTCTTGGAAGTTCCCTTCTAACAACTTTGAATTCACAATTAGCAAGTCTTTGCTCGCCTTGGAAGGAATCACTATACTTAGCTATAATTCAAAACACCAAACAAAGAGTAATCAATTTTTTCCTTCCAGCAAGAAAATATTAAATTCAGTTTACGAAAGCATTAACCAACGAATAAATTTTTCTACTGATTACGCAAAAGATACCACTTTTTGTTAATACAGCTGATAAAGCCACCATTTTTATATACACAGCAGAATTCTGTGTTACTAATAAATTTAAATAGGAGTAGCTACACATGTAATTAAATTTTACTGGCTATACTGGATGTTCTATACCCAATGATTTTCTTTAAATGCTTCTAAATTAAATAAAAACACTATCGAATATTTTCAACAATTTTTGATACGTGGAACCGTCTGATTAGAAGATTCTTAATTACCATCTTCGGTCACGTTTCCTGAACTCTCCTGGTTATCTTGAACCATTTTCTACGAACCTCTTTGACCATCTTGCTACTCCTAGGTGACCACCGCACCGGATGAAACTCAGAGGTAGTCATTAAAGAACCTCGGAAGCCTTCAACGACCAGTATGTGGATCTTAGGCCCGTTGATATCTTTCGGGGACTACTAGTAGAGCTACAAAGACCTTTAATGGTCTTTAATTTCTCATGGCGCTTGATATCTCTATTAATGAATTAAGATTCGTTACACACATTCGTTTTCCAATCTGCATTATTCATTTAAACGTGTAGACATTGAAATAAGTGTTGAAAATGTTTCAAGTAACCCTATATAAATTTTTCGATTTTCTCCCAAATCCTCATTTAAGTGTGTACACTATACATAGTGATGGGCTCTATCTTGCTAAGTTTTCGAACAAATCAATCACCACAGAGTTTCGAATCAATTTGATATTTATACGAAATCAGAAATTCTTGAAAGTCTTGAAAATTGTAAGTCTTGATAATCTTAATAAATGTTATACTTTTTATAATATTGGTACGTTCACAGTGTTATTCATCCCAAAGTTTCGCGATAGATGTAACATTTCAAGATTTTAATTCTTACAAACCTTCCGAAGTATTAAGGCTTTCAAAGATTTTCAAGACGTCCAAGAGTTACAAGAATTATCTTGCAAGCGATTCGAATTTTTTGTCGTAAACATTGAATTAAAGCGATTCGAAATGATTAAAATCCCATCACTAATTATACACAGTGTGGATCTTCATGCAAAAATGTTCCACCCAAAAATTTTCAAAAAGTTCCACTAGAAAAATTCTTTTTCTAGTAACCAAACTACATTATTATCGATACGTTGTTGAGAGTGAGTTCACCAAAACCCGATCCTACTATTAACGCGTATTAGAACCTGCCATAAGAAACAGTGTAGAGAACTGTAGAGCTTTTCAAGTGAACATTCCCGAGTGATTTTTCACCGTTTTAATCTCTCGGCTGCGATCGTTGCTCTATGAGAATTTAAAAACCCGTCGGCGGTCGTCTCCGCGCTTTTGGACTCTGACACTTTGGAACGTTAAAGCACGCTTCCTCCTCGCGATTCAGAAACGTTTTCAGCATGGGTTTTTCAACAAAGAAGGGCGTGCATGCTTGCGCAAACAAGTCTCGGCGCGGCTTTCGCGTGCAGCGTTTACCCTCTGGAAAAGCCGTGAAAGCTCGTTCACCGCTCGCGGGCAACATCTGCCGCGCGATTGGCTTGGAAAACTGGAAGAGGTAGTTTCATTTTGCAAATTGGAAACCGAACACGGTGGAATAGACATCAAAAGGTGCTCTACGTTTGTCGTCCCTTCTCCTTTGGTGACCCTTTCGCTTTCCTTCGCTGCTCGCTAAAGAAAGACAGCCAAATTTTTCGTTCCGTGTTTTAGCACTACTTCATGCGCATACACGAGGGGCGGAATTTCTGCGAGTACAGAAGTTGAAGATTCCTTTCGTCCGAAGACACAGATAGAGAAGATTCGAACAGAAACGGATTTATAAATTCCGATACTTGTGCTCAGTATTCGCTACTAATTATTGTAATTTTTCTGAAGTGTTTTATCAGTGAGCTGTAATCTTTATGCGAAACAAACATTTTCTATGTCGATTGCTCAGAACTGTGCCTTTTTTTAACAATTTTAGTACCCTGAAAATAATAATTTTGAGTTTTAACGATCGTAAATTGTTGTTTATGCACAAATGATATCGGCGCTACAGGTTCGATCAAAGATACAAAAAATTAGCAATTTTGCAGAATTATAATTTCAACGTTTCGGTTCGGCTTTGAACCATCAAAAAAAGTTCGCTTTTCTAAGAAAATATTATTAATATTTCATAGACGCGGACTTTTCTTGATGATGGTTCAAAGCCGAACCGAAAACGTTGAAATTATAATTCTGCAAAATTGCTAATTTTTTGTATCTTTGATCGAACCTTAGCGCCGATATCATTTGTCCTGAAAATAACATAGCAATATTCTTTAATTCTCCAGATGTATTTTTGTATTTATTATATTTCATTTTCTATCTGTCTCATTCAATCCACATGGGTTTGTAATAGGTTGCAAATATGCTCTTCAACAGTTTACTAAACAGGGACTAAAAACTGTTATATCAGTTCTCGAAACAGTTGTGAAGAACCGAAGTTATAACTGTCGAGAATATCGATTCTGGCTTTTATCAGTTACGGTTACGGTTCTGGAGAACCGACATTATTTCGTTCTGTAACTATTATTTTTCGGGTCTGGATTTCGGTTCCGGATTTCGGTTCTGTCATTCTGTACGAACCGGAACCGATATCATAACAGTTTGAAACAGTTATTTTCAGAACCGTTTCAGTCCCTGGTAGTAAATAATTTGTCTCGACAGAAAATACTGTTAGAATTTTGTACATTGACTAAAAATGTTTACGCTCCGTTCAACTATCCAATTGTTACCTGTGTTTCGCTACAGTATTGTTACTCTCACAACCCAGCGTTAATATTTGCTTTTGTACCCGGGTTTTAAACAAACGAACTTTTCGGTAGTTTTCAAATCGATCTGTACCGAATTGCATCGGGTGATTTAAATTTCCATCGTGTATGGAATAAAAGTTTTGCTGGTTTCGAGTGAGGATACAATAGCAATTGTTAGTGGTAGTTTGTGGAATACACGTTGCAGTGGAACACAGTAATGAATGAATACGCGTTCCACATGTAAATACTTCAATCTAAATCGAGCCATATACAGTGACACACAGAATTGATCACACACACACACTCTCTTTAAATCAGAACAACGTTTTTATAAATGGACGACGCTGCCGATCTTTGTGCAAAATAACAATATTCTGCATTGAATGCGGGAAGCAGGAATAAAATAAAAAATTATTTCATGTATTAATGACTTTGTTACATTCAAAAGAACATTACAATATTCTGAAATTTTTCTAATCCTTTACTGTTTTATATTTCACCCAACTAATGTCTTCGCAAATGCATAAAGATCCGCAGTTTATTCATTAGAAACAAGAAAGTTTTATCATCTGATTACTGTGATTCACAGTACAGTGAGCCGAATTAATATTCGTACGCTCTTAAAAATACGATAACTTTTTAAATATTGTACTATTCAATTTGAACTAATGTCTTACAAATTCGATTTGTCTAAATGTCTTACAAAAACTGTATCGAGAGTTGTTCCTGATCTTGTTGTCGCTGCATTAGGATTATTTACCATTTCCAATGTTAATTTACTTCTAAACATTACTAGACTGCAAGAAGTTTCACTTCTGTCGCGCGTGGTTTTCAACGCGTATGATTTTTATAATTTTTATTTTTTTGTGCAAAATTCAGAAGACTACATACTCCATGAGTTCAGGCATACCTTATGTGCTTCTGTTAGTTTATCAACTCTTGTAATCTACGTGTCTAATGTTTTTTTTTTTAAATAATGTTCTTGTTGTTTTGTCTGTTTCCTAATGTTCTTGCTTTTTGATTTCATTTTGTATTATAATGTAATATGTTTTATGTTCTAATAAATCTCATATGAGGGTTTCTCAAATAAAAAAAAAAGAAATTTCGTTATTTTTGCAGTAGGACTCACCGTTCCCGAGATGCAGCCACTTTTATTTAAGACTAGCTCGGCTAACCATCCTCACGACTTCCGTTACGCATTTTCATGACGCGAATTAGGCTTACACCCTGCTAAAAGAAGTTTCACTTCAAAAAGTTGTAAAATGCAACTATTTGTATTTTTTCTACAATTCCAAACAGTTGCATTTTATGAAAAATTTTCTTTTCACAACCTATAGTAACTAACCGCCTAGGTTCCCATGAAAAGTTCAAATCGTATAGCAGAATATTTAAAAAGTTATCGTCGTTTTCAGAGCATCCTAATATGAATTCGGGTCACTATACAGGGTGTCCCAAAACTAGTGTAGAAGCGGGAAATGGGAGGTTCCTTGGGTCATTTGAAGCGACATTTTCTTGTACAAAAAAGGTGCCCGTGGCTTTGTTTAAGAGTTATTAACGAAAAACACGGACTAATCAGAGCGCGACCTAGACATGCGATGGCACGTTCGGCCAATTGACAGTTGGCGCGTCGGGCCAACTGTGCTAACTCGCGTCTAGATCGCGCTCTGATTGGTCCGTGTTTTTCGTTAATAACTTCTAAACGAAGCCGCGGACGCCATTTTCGTAAACGAAAATATGGCTTCAAATGAGCCAAGGAACCTCCCATTTTCCGCTCCTACACTAGTTTTGGGACACCCTGTATATGTATAGAAACATTACAGCATAGAATTCGACAATTTACAAATCGTCCTGCATCAACGAGAACCGCATGTTGTTATTGCAGGAGGTGAACGTTTATAGCAACTCCGCGCGTAATTGCGGAATGTATGAGTTTAGCTTGTTTGAGATATGGGTGCGAATGAAGAGGGTCGAGTGTTTAGTCGATGGGTTCGAGTGCTCGGGATGGATGAATGGTTTTGGGTGACCGAACGGTTTCTGGGAACGCATGTTCGAGGGCGTGGTACACGAAGAAAAAGGGAAACAGCGGTGGTTTGCGGTGCACGTGGAAGAACTGGTCGAGAGAAGTTAAATGAGCCTGTCGGAAAGTTTGAATTCAGTGCGTGAACAAAAAAAAATAAGGTTTCGGTGTACAATCATTTTCAATCATAATAAGGTCGCCGATGTTACAAAATCATTGTCGTGAAATGTACGCAATAAAACAGTGATAATAAATTAAACTTTGTGGGGTCGTTCGAATTCGTAAAACTTTGAAAGAAGTAGAAGCTTCATCGTTTTCCCGTTCTTCAACTCAATTTTTATAATAAAAAAGAGACTGCAGAGTCCAGGAACGTTAAAGAATTCCGCGTTTAAATTGAGCAAAGGTAGAATATAAAAGAATTATTATGGAAAGAACAGGTGTGGGGGCAGGTACACATAGGCAGCTCTGTGAATGTGAATAACAACTTCCTAGAGCCTTCATCTGCTGGATTAACAGACTTCGATCTGGACACTATCAACTGAATACCTCCCTTTTTAAAATGAAACTTGCAGATAACACAAATTGTCCATGTGGTTGTTTGATACAGGATCATAATCATATATTATGGCAGTGCCCGATCTATGATAACAATAGAGAGGCGCTGATTCACAAACTATGCAGCAAAGGTTACTATCCACCTTATACAATAGATGCTTTTTTGTGTGGACCTTCTCGTTGTCCTCTATTTCTTATTCACAGTTTTCTCAAATCTCACTGTTTGTATCTATAGTGTTGTACTAGAATTGTTAATTATGTTACTTCTCCTAGTTTATAAGTTGTTATTGTAATGTTAGCATGTACAGATATGTACATGCTGCTAATAATCCCATGTGGGGTTTCATAGCATAATAAATAAAAAAAATGTGAATAACAGGCCCTCGGCCCGCTGAAATGTGTAAAAAAGAAAATCTGAAAAAGGGGCACTCACCGTCACCTGAGACCCTAGTTCTTGGAGTTATCGATCTCCAAGAACAAAAAAAAGAATATAAAAGAATTACTTCACACGGAATTACAGGAGCTCAGAGTTCCTCTAGTTTCGCGAAGTAGCGAGGTCGCGTAGTACCATTTGAGCGACAGGAAAAACGCAAGATCAGCAGAGGATGGGGTGCAAAAGGGTAGAAACTTTCGGTTTCCTCGAACAACATCGTTGACGGTTCCATTTACCGTCGGTAAATTTCGATAAGTAACTGGACCACGTCAGATTTCAGCGATGTCGCGCCGGGTTATTGAACTTGTGGCGGCCGCGAACGAAGTGAAATCCGGAGAGGAAAAAGTATAAAAGGGATGTCCTCTCAGGGACGCTTTTATCGGAAACGGATAATATCGTCCAGAATATATGCGACAACGAAGACCCAGAAAAAAGAAAAAAGTTACCCACGGTTCTGGCCTTTTTGCCTCGTGTCTTCTCGCCCCGGCCTCATGTTCATTACGTCGGTTTTACGACAACATTTTTCTTCGGCAACGTCCTCTCTCGTGGGGCCGCGTGCTGCTACTCGTCGACGCTGTATTTTCGCTTACAAATGCTCGATACACCCCCGTGCACCACCAGGATATTTTTCCGGCGTGAATTTATGTTTCCCCTTGTCTTCCCGTTTTCTGGTACCCGCTTCCGGCGCTCCACCACATTATTTATCGGCCGGTGTCATTGCTTCTGAACGGGACTAATTAATTTTTTCCCGACCGAATGGAGTCGTGTGCCATCCTATTCAAACAAATGGGGTAGGTACTTACTTCTCTAGCGGGGTCAATGGTCCATTACCATCGGGAACAACTTCCAATAAAATGTCAATAATTAATTACTGCAATTTTTAACATTAATCTGGCGCTTCGTTTTCCTTTTCGAATTTCGGTATACAGTGGCCGAAATCATTTTTATGGTAACATCAATAATTAAGAGATCAAATAATTATATTATATATTCTGGGGTCTCAGCTACAAGTAGGTGTGTTAGCTACAAGATTTATACTCGAAGGTCTACGTAAACCTTGTTAGCCAATATTCTAGGTTCTAAAACTAAGTGGGCGTCGAAGGTGAAGTGTCCTACGTCTGGACAGTCCAAAAGTGATACCTAAATATGGACAATTGAATTTTCATAGTAAAATCAATAATTAAGAGATTAAATAATTATATTATATATTCTGGGGTCTTAGCTACGAGTAGGTGTGAATATTATTTCATTAGGACATCGATTGAAATTTAAAAATAAATTCAAAATTCATCTGAATATGGAACACAAAATAGTCTATTTACATGCGATTCGTGTGCATTTATAGTTTGAACTTTTGTTAGATAAAAATATATAATTTAAGCCCTCGGACAAAAAATAATTATTACGCATAATAATATTGATATTTTTCAATAAATTGGCAACAGTCGGTCAACTATCAACAGTATTAGTGTAAAGACGTACCTGTTTAAAAAATACTTTGAGAATTATTGAGTACAAGATACGAAATAATCTCAGGCTCACGGTGAAATATTTAAAAATTACTATTATAAAAAATATTCTGTCTGAAATTAAATTAGGAATATTATAAAAATTAATTGAATCAATTCCATGTATAATATTTCAAGTTATAAAACACAAAGAGGGTTCAACTAAGAATGTACTAAATTATTTTTATTTTTTTTTTATTTTTTGTGTAAAAATACATAACGAATCTACGTTTACTTCGCAACTAAATTTCAAGTGTTATAATAAACAATTGTAATAGACGTTAATTAGCATTGTATTATTCGATGGAGCTGTGTATTTTGTTAATTATATTAGAATGAATAAGTAATAACAAGTAAAATCAAAAATACTACTAAACACAACATGATGTCAACAACTTGAAGTGAACCTATCATTATTTCGGCCACTGTATATCATACTTAATTTTTGAGGATTTCAATTTTTACTACTTGACGTATAAATGAAAAGAATTATAATTATGTACATGCAAACTTCTTTGTCAGTGACTATAAAACGCAATAAATTGGAATTGTAAATTTGGGTTCCAGCGAAATTTATTACCACCTGATACTTGAGGAAAGAAAGTCGTTAATATTCAATAGGAAAGCAACATTCCAGCGATCTACAGAACAATAAAACACAAGGGTGCCTTTGAATTGCTCTTATTGTTAAAAGCAGCTACGAAGCATTGTTCGAAGTTTTTCGATTAAAACTTCCTCGGATGTCGTTTTCCCTTTCTGTTGTCGTACACCCTAGTACGATCATTTACGTTCTTCCCAACATCGGAAATTATTAATTCTACACCGATATTGAAAAATAATTTGCAGATGCGACGCAGGAAACGAACAATAAATTAAAAAATTTAATAATACTCGTGATATTAAAAGAAAAGCAAACGCACAGATTAAAAATCGTGAATTTCTCGAGAACGAGAAATTTTCTTTTCAAACACTATCTGGATCCACTGTATATTCCTCGATGTGCTGAACACGACTGAAACCGTTGATTTACGGAGCAAGGAGTGAAAAGGTTTGCTGAAAAAATAAACCGGCAAAGAAATTGACATCCGTATTTGACTGATTACACGTGCATACGGCGTTATCGATTGCAGAGATAAAGTTGATCCGCTGGGGGAAGTCTCGGAAAATAAGGAGCGCTATAAATTGTATTTCCCCGACAGCGCGTAATAACCTCAATAATACACTGCTTCACGGTAATTTGAATCCTTAATATCAGTTATGGGAACTTCCATTTCAACGTCTGAACAATAACCTTCTTCAATTTATTCTTGACGAATTACCCGCCGTGTTTATTGACTTTCCACCTAATCGAATTAAACTTCCAACATGCTAATCAATCTTCAGACTTTTCTCCAATATTATCGTGGCTATACAGGCTGTCCCAAAAATGTTGTTCCTATATGTAATTATATATAAAAATAAGCAATGCTCATGATCTAAATTGTGGAACTTACTTTATTGTAGTCGTTAATGTCTATTGAGCTAATGTGACTCCAGATAAACAGTTAAAATTCCAATTTTAGAATAAATAATTATATTGTTGGGTACGGGAATAAGTTTCCGCTCTTTTCTGTTGAAAAAAGCTTATTATTCAGGAATACAAATATTAATTCAATTAGTTGTTCAAATGTTCGACGTGGATTTTCATCATGACCATCGCACCATCGCGATTTTTGTCTCCTACGTTGAAATCGTGGTTTTTAAACCGCAGAAACCATTCTTTACAACGTGTATTCGTTGGAGCATCGTTCCCGTTAATATCCACAAACGAAGGATGCGTATCCACGACACCGTTCTTTAAAACAAAATAATGCAACATAACTTCCCGCAAATGAAGCTTACTTGGAACAAACGTCGACATTTTTGTCACGAAAAATTGATTGCTGTTCACGCTACAAACAATTATCACTAACTGCGTTTCAAAGCTTAGAAGGGAACATATTCAGTTGATACAAACCGATTTCGATGAAACTTATGTGAAATATAGTTCTTCGAAAAATATTTGACACGTATTTTTTTATCGGCAACCATCCACTCTGAAGGGATGAAAACAGCCCTCAAAGTTGGCGGTCAAAACCATATTTTTTGAGATTCTCGGAAACCAGTGGTCGAAAAACTTCGATTTTTTTTAAATTGTGTGTTTTTTAATGGAGAACGTAGTCGTGCAAGAAAATTTTAACAAACGTTTTTTGTATAAACAATATATTAAAAATTTGATATTTTTTTGCAGTTTCTCGTATTTATTATTAGTTAATTTTAATGTAAATTTGAGTGTGTGATCTTTGATCCAAAATAGGGCAAACGTGTTTCAGGATTTTCTTCTTTTTGCCATTTAATAATAATTCTACATACAATATAATTCAAACTCTACAACAATATAGTTTGTAAGTAAACTCAAACGTTTTTTATTCGGATTTGAATCCAATCGTCAAAGACCACGTTTTGTGGCAGTTTTTTAAATATACTTTAAATAATCAATTAACCCAAAAAATCATTAACCATAGTTATTTATTTTGCACACAATTTCGATTGAAGGAAACGTAATACAAATATACGTCTGAACGTTGAAAAACATGTAAGAGGAATAAACTGTTTAATCAATACTGTTGCAAAGAATCGATTCGTTTTTTTATTAACATCTTGTATCAATATACTGGATGATCAAATTCAAATGGCGCAAATTAGTCCACACTCAAACGTTTTTGATTCGGATTTGAATCTAATGGTTGAAAACCACGTTTTTAAAAATGTTTTAATAGTAGAAAGCAATGAAAGGTGGAAAAGAGAGATTGTATTTCGTATTGTAAGTTATAAGTGCACACGTTATACCTGCAATTGTATCACATTTTTTTGGAGTCAAAATCACCCGAAGGTAATGACTTAAGTATATTCAAACGTATTTTTTCAGCCGCTGAAAAGATGGAATAAAAAAACACAAATTTCCTAATAAAAAAGAAACGATAACTTTGAAAAAAAACTATGAAAAAATGCCTTTATTATAAAAAAATGCCTCTTCTATTTTTCCACGCAGCGTTGTAAATTGTAATTATTGAAAAATCTTGTTTGCAGAACATGTGGTAAACCAATGCTTCTATAATTGCTTATAAAACATCAGGTCGTTTGGTACAATTATAAAAAAGGTTACTCTGTGTTAAAGAGCGTACGAATACTTATGTAACTGACTGTGTATGTGACGACCGACGGGTTAAGCACAACGACATCTATCAAAAGGACGGAAACTTATTCACATACCCAGCAGTTGACGTAGTACTGTATGTGTAATAATTTCTGTTGTGTTCGCTAATGGCCAGCACGCGACTCTAAACGAATAAAAACAAAGCGAAATTAAAGCAGGGTAAAATGTTGAAAATTGTTCATCTAGCAGCGCGCAGTTATGTCGCAGTAAAACTGCATTTCACACTTCGGCTAGTATTGCCGTTTTTCAATAAAACAAAGCTTCTCCTTCGCGAAGAGCCCATCCCCGCAGTGGTCGCTCGTGATCCGGGCTTGGCTAACAAAAATGAAAATAATATCCGCCGCCGTTCACCGTACCATTACGTTTTTATTTAACGTTGTCGGTGGCCGCGATATCGGTGTACCCGAGCTCACCGTGCTTCCGCACGGGGTGCACCGGTGTTTTACCGTTAATTGCAACGCCGGAGAAACCGCTGCGGGTCGCAACCATAAAGTACGTTTATCACCCCCTAAAGTAATGGCGCCGCTGTCTCCACGGGACCCCATTAATACGCAAATTGCAACCGCGAATTCCTCAGGACGACGTAAACTAATATGCAAGTCGATATCGTTCCGGAAAGTCATTAGGCGTTTCTATTATTCCGCTTCTGTATTCCAGACAGAAGATTTCAGAAATATACTTTTTCCTCAATTTTTATTAAACTAAACCAGTTCATTAATTAAATTGTGAATTTAGTTGTGAATTTATTCGCTCTGGATGGAGTAACTTATCTGTTTCTGTGTTGGCAATTACTGCAATTTTTTAATTAATCAAACCGGTGGATTTCTGCGTATTGCTCAAATCAAAAAACTGTTTACTAAATTAGTCCATATCTGTAATATTCTGTCCATATTCGTGTAAATTTATGTATAAAAATGTCGCTCGATTATTAAGATGTTAGTACAGCATTTATAAACGCTACTATAACATTTGCTTAATTTTTTTACTACTATACTACTTTCGACAGGGGTTTCAGTAACATTACAAATGCAAATTCTTTAGCGTTACAATCTCTAAAATTACGAATCACTAAATCCTCCATCCTGCAGCTTTATCATTAAATATGCGTGTCTTCTGTCAAGATAATTAACGTAATGTGCAATTACAGTGTTTAGTGTTACATCGTGGGGGATCACGAGTCGTGCTGAATTTTTTATAGCGTTCACTGGAGCTTGCATACTAATAGCTTGATCATGTTACCGATGCAATCTCATTTCCCTTGCTGCATGTTTTACTCTGTTCAATCTTGACGAACTACAATCTACTAAAATCGCTGTACCGTTTGCTGGGGCGATGCATTCTTTAAGAGTTACGTGCAGTGGTTGCAGCATAACGTTACTAATAAGTAGACTGCGGATTTTATGCATTTATGACAAAAATGGGCACGTACAATTTAAAACAGTGGAGGTATTTAAAAAATTTAAGGCCACCAGTGTATTAGTTTCACCTTAATGAGATAATTAAGAGAAGAATTGAATTTTTATATGGCTTCTACGTCTGGTAATCAAACATTTTTCATTTTCATTAGGATTGTGATCATTTTGATTAGGATAATGTATCAGAATATACAGGTATCTACAAGAATATACAGGAACATACAAGAATATACAAACATGTTCAAGAATATACAAGAATATACACGAATGTACACGAATGTACAAGAATATACAAGAATATACAAGAATATACAGGAACATATAAGAATATACAAACATGTTCAAGAATATACAAACATGTTCAAGAATATACAAGAATATACAGGAACATACAAGAATATACAAACATGTTCATGAATATACAAGAATATTCAAGAATGTACAAGAACATACACGAATGTACAGGAATATACAAGAATATACAAGAATATACAAGAATATACAAGAATACACAAGAATACACAAGAATACACAAGAATATACAAGAATATACAAGAATATACAAGAATATACAAGAGTATACATTAAGATCCACAGTCTACAATGTAATAAGTGAATTACGGATCTTCACGAGTTTATGGTTTCGGAGAATTTTCAAAAAATGCTGGAGTATGAAATTGACGGAATTTAATATGATGTTTATTCATTCCAGACCTGGGTAGGCTACTACCACTACTAATAAGATTTTATTTGATTAAACTTTCTTAAAATTCCATTACAAAAATGGCAAACTGTATAAACTACTAAATCTACTAATAAGTAATCAAATTAATATGCATATAGCACCTCACAATTAATTAATTGTGAAGCATGTGACTTTATAATACAAGTGCAACGAAATATAATATAAAATAACGAAATATAAAATAACTCTTATTAAATAAGACACTAATCAGTTTTATCATTTGTTACTCGATATCATAGAACATGCAAAATTACGGAAACGCTTGTTACATTTTCCAGGCTTCGCTATCTGGCAAGGCGATTTCCTTTCGATCAAATGGACGAGAGAGCTCCAATTTTAACTTTACTTTGGCTTCGATCTTTTTGCCCGGTGATACAGTGTTCACGGAATACCACTTTTCCCAGATCGAACTTCAGAAACAGATCTCGAAGTGGAAGGATTCTTTTTTTTTGCCACGCTATCGCAAAGTTTTTCTTGGTATCGATTGATTCGGTCTCAACGGAACTTCCTACGGTTTTGTAAAACTCTACTTTCGAGTTTACGGGTAGTCGTGGATAAGTTCAGACAAGAATTGAAGAATCTGATAATGACTCTGTTACAAGATTTTACTCTTTACGAACGATTACCGCCGCAAAAACGACATCCAGTTTCTCTGCAGAAGTTTGGTAATTGCGGTTACGGTAATGTTCACCGTGTGTGCGAAACATAATGTTGAAAAAAATCATGAAAATGTAATAGCTTAAATAATATCGACTTATATTCACAAAAATATAACCACTAACAAACGCAAATAAGGTATAATGTACCAGGGGTAAACGAACAAGTAGAGAATAAACAGAATTCGCAGCGCTGCAAACTGAGTAAAATGAAGACAGAATGTAATGGAATAACTAATGATATGTATGTAGGGACGGGATTGGGTGAACTGACTCCCAACAACGTGTCTGTAATAATGTGTCTTTACTACTAGCTAACGATATGGGAAAAAGAATGACAGTAAAAAAATATGTACATTGATCGATAACCGATGTCTAGCTACGACTGCACATGATTGGCGACTCCTTGTATTCCGAGGTCCCATGGAAATCACCGACACGGTTTTCATCGACAACATTTCACCGATTCCAAATTTGACCGATAAAGACTTTGGCCGACAACGAATTTGACCGACAATGATTTTGACCGACAAAGATTTTAGATTCCAACTTCATCGACAACGATTTTCATCGAAAATGATTTTGACCGACAACGATTTTAAATTTGGATTTCACCGACAACAATTTTGATCGACAATGATTTTGACCGACAACGATTTTAGATTCGAATTTCATCGACAACGATTTTGATCGAAAATGATTTTGACCGACAACGATTTTAGATTCGAATTTCACCGACAACGATTTTGATCGAAAATGATTTTGACCGACAACGATTTTAAATTTGAATTTCACCGACAACGATTTTGATCGAAAATGATTTTGACCGACAACGATTTTAGATTCGAATTTCACCGACAACGATTTTGATGGAAAATGATTTTGACCGACAACGATTTTAGATTCGAATTTCACCGACAACGATTTTGATGGAAAATGATTTTGACCGACAACAATTTTAGATTCAAATTTGACCGATTTTGAAAAGAATAAGAAAATTTTAAAAATTAATTAATAAATACCAGAAAATATATCGGTATTTCCATACAACGATATAACGTCATAACGATAATTCGGTTTCTTGTAATCTAATTTGGATCTTGTAATCTAATACCGGTATAAGTCCTTGAAATATATCGGTGTTTTCATTTACTGGTATGACGTCTTACCAGTATTTCGGTTTCTATAAAAGTTATGGAGGTACTACCAAAAAATACCGGTATAATACAGGTATTTTGTATACCGATACGAATCCCTGGCTAAAACTATCTTCGCCTGCACTCCACATTTTTCGTGTATCTTGCTTGTTTGGCTGCAATGCCTAAAATAATAAACGCGTTCATAGTCGCTTACGATTTGCACAATGCAAGCTTGCGATGGATACAGTAAACGCCCCTTTACTTTCTGGATACGTGGGCACGATTACTGTCCAGTGCCTACCCACTTCACTCCACTGTAGAGGTTTTCCTGACGAAAAGGTTAACAAGAGGGCACATTCTCGCGAGGAAAATTTGTATCGTTATTTAGCATTCTCTGCTGTCTGCTTGCAATAGGGGATTGTTTGCTTAACAACACGCCAGCCAAATTATCGTGGTGCAAAATGTTTGCGGAGTTAATTAAAAGATATTTTAGCTCGTAGCCGGTCATATAATACGTCTGCAATATGATACCGCACATTCTACCAATTAAACGAATGAATTTTGGAGAGGTTTGGCTACGGCGCGAAGCACTTTGATTGGAAAAGTAGCTTTAATTAGGGAGAAACCGAGTACTGTCAACTCTTGCGGAATTCGATAAGGAATATTTTAAAATAACTTCACGACACAATCGAAATGAGTAATCAACCGTGTTGACTATTTAATTTTGTTCGTATCGAAGATATAATTGACAAGAGTGTTTTCATTGCTGTATATTATTGTGAAACCTAATTATTGCCACGTTACTTAACCTTTACAAGGTAATTTGGGTCTCAGACACACCAATTTCAGATTTTTGAAAAGAATTTTTATAGCAGTAAAATTAAATATATTTGTTTGCATTTTATCCTGTGTTATTCTATCGTTAAAAACGACGCTATTCACGAAATTTATTTGTCGAGGTTTAAGAGACCCCACCTTACTATTTACAGTAATATCGCGATACTTGTCGCAGGAGCTGTTCTCTGGGGCGACAACTTCCAAGACAACTGGCTCGTCTTTTGATTTATGACTGGCTTCTACAGTCTACCATGCCTAATTAAATATGCTTTATTCTCCATTATTTTTTAATGAGATTTTACTGGCTTGTTCCTGGCAAAATTCTAATTGTCGAAGGGCTGTACGCGAAAGTTGCCGTAGTGCCTACTAGTGAATTTTGCCAGGAATAAGCCAGTAAAATCTCATTAAAAAATAATGGAGAATAAAGCATTTTTAATTGGCATAACATTGTGCGAACACGTGGGCCTTTGATCTCTGCCGGTGACGACAACTATGCACGTCTCTCTCTTTCCCATACGCTGTTATTCCTTGCAAATGAAACTTTCATTGTCGATTACACCACTAAATAAAATTGAAATTATATCGTGTTTGGTCTTGTTTTAATTAGAAAAATGCCAGGAACAAGCCAGTAAAATCTCATAAAAAGATCATGAAAATTACGCAGTTTGAAAATTCGATTCATGGTGTCAATGTAGTGGTGTTCACACCGATATACCCGAGCCGACATCAAACATCGCCGCCCTGCGGCAACTATCGTATACAGCTCCTGCGGCAACTATCGCGACATTACTGTATATGTTATTAGACCCTACCTTCCGAGGGTTAAGATGTTTTATTATTGTCAGCTAATTATTTGGTCAGGATCTAAATGAGTTATGCGTCCACTTGAACACACTGAATAAGTATATATTTGGTTATATTAATATAATAATGACGAACATTGCGCGAACACGTTTTTGCGTGGAACGCATCCGGAAAACGAACAAAAATGTCATTCCTAACAATTATTGTCTATTTTTCAATACTATTTCATAAAACTGTGAACGGAGTTGAGCAATATTTCTTTAAAATAAAAATTTCGAATAAAGTGGATTTTTTGTCTATTGATACTATTTCATAAAATTGTGAACGGAGTTGGGCAATATTTTTTTAAAATAAAAATTTCGAATAAAGTGGGTTTTTGTCTATTTTTGGATATTATTTCATAAAACTGTGAACGGAGTTGGGCAAAATTTTATTTAAATAACAATTTCGAATAAAGTATGGTTTTTCCAAGTAGGTTAAACCCACTTCATTCCAAATTTTGATTTCAATTAAATTTTGCTCAACTCTGACTGTGAAGTCAATTAAGAAATTTAAAAATACTTGTTAAAATTATTTTTTAAAAAGTACAGTTTTATTTCATTACTGTTTTGAACAATCGACTTAGAGAATTTTTATATTGAAGAAATATCCGCGGTATAAGTAATCAAGTATCCTAGAAGATATTTATGAAGTTCCAAAAGCGATTGTAATGAAGGAATTGTTCGAATTCATTGCCTACCAATAAATACGTACATATAAGGTATCCCGAAAATTCAGCCAATCAGAGAGCAACGCGGGACGAAACGCATAAGGATCGTGTTTTTTACGGTCATCCCACTTGTTCCACGGGTACCCAGAATTTTATGATTGCGCCGGTCTGCGGACTGGTCGTCGAAATAACACAAAAGCGGTCGGAAGAATGTAAAAAACGTTCCGAAAAAAACTGTGAGAGAGATTCCAACCTTTTATGGACAAATCACAGCGACTGTTGCAAAAAACATCTGCCTGATACGTTCGCCAAAAAGAAACTCTACCTTTTTATTATACGCGGCCGCAATTAAATTTCGTCACAAAGTGAAAATTTGATTGGCTAATAATTGAAAAGTTTAGGATACAGAGAAAGAACAGTAATTGAAAATACAATGCGTTTATTTGCGTTCCAGTATTCTTTCACCGTCGATACGCGTTCATTCGTATTTGAAAAGGGGAATTTTGCGCAGTTTTTTGGCAATTGAACGAAACAAAAATCCAATTAAAATTTCAAGTTGATCGATTCAATCGTTCCGGGGAAAATTTCAATTGTCTAATAGAAACATTTATTTGCGCAGTGCGATATTTTTTCGTTGAAGATTAAAATAAAATAGAGAGATTGATTTTTCGGTAAACGAGGCTCCATTTTTAATTTATGGAATAATTTGAAAATAAATTCTGTGACACTATTTGGAAGAAATTTCAGACGTTTCTCCGAATATTTGATTACGAAAACATCTAATACGTACTTTGAAAAGGAAAACCCTGATTCCTACGGGTGGTTGCATAGCATTTCGAGAGTGGGAAAAACTGAAAGGCTTTGGCGTCACGTTCCAGAGTCGAATATCAAGAAAGAGGAGAAGGGTCTCGACTTTGCCCACGAAAAGGGCGGGAAGCCTGTTTTCGATTTCCGTCACGGGAAAAAGTCGAGTTTAGGAAACCTCTCGCTGCGCTGCATTCCGAACATAACAAGTTCCAGTTATTTTAAACTCTCCGGATTGGATGACGTTACCATTTTAATTAGAGGGAATGCTTTCTTTTATTTTGGTTACATAAACTGCTTTAACGAGTTAATGTCGTCGCAAAACAAGGAATAAAAAAAATTTGCATTAATCCGATTGCGCAGCCTTAAGATAAAGTATATGTGAACAGGATGAGTCATGCAGCATCAATTTATTTATCAATTGCTTTATGGAGATACAGAGCTATAATCTTGACTCTGTTTTGTAGCGTAATTATTTGGCCTTGCGTTTCGAACCAGCAGTGAATGCTCAATAAGAACTTATTGAAGTATACGGGATTATAAAGAAGGCATTACCAAACAGCGGATTTTATCCACTTATGACAAAAATGAATAGGTGCAATTTAAGACAATGAAAATATTATAAGAATCGAAAAAACAGTCAAATTATTTTCGACCCATTGAACATATTAAGAAAGAAAATCAATTTCTTTTTCATTCCAGTTGGTTGCAAAGCCGGTAGAAAATTTTTATTTTACACTAGCTGACCTGACAGACGTTGTTCTGTCCACATTTCAATAAACTTGTTTGTGATCATTTTGTGAATTTGTGAAAAGCTATAGGATATAAGTATTTGAATACAGTAAAAATGGATAATGTTAATTCCTATTGAAATATTGATTAAAAGCTGCGACGTTCGTTTGTTTGTTGTATTGAAATATGATTCAAAAAGCACTTTTAGTTTTTCCTGAATTTTCATGTTTCCGAACAAATTTTCCAATTTTTTGTACTGTAAAAACATGATTCGGACTACAACGAACATTAAAAAAAAAAATTAGCCAAATCGGTCCAGCCGTTCTCCCGTGATGTCGTGACCAACGAACAGCATTCCATTTTTATTATATAGATGAAGATTCGCTGTCTAGTCATTACTGAAACACTCGTGGTCGAGTTTTAGCTTATATAATTCTTGAAACGGTGTCCATTGCATCCAATACAAGCGCAACCGATGCAAGCGAGTAACATACAGTCAATGTATGTTTCAAATTCTTTAACTTGTAATAAATGTGCAATCTGTTACAAACAAGTCAATGTTACACAGCGAATTTATTTATAATTTATTAATTCTTTTGTTCTTTAACTTGTAATGAACGTGCAATCTCATATATGTATAGACAAGTCAATGTTACACAGCGAATAAATAATATAAATAAATATGGAATAAAAATTGTTCACCAGACGAGAATCGAACCTTAGCCCAACAGGTGGAAGTCTCGTACGTTGCCGGTACACCAAGTCTCGTTCGTTGTATAACTCCTCTACAATAGCAAATGTAAGCAGTAATAGTTACGTGTTTCTCGATCGTAAATTTTAATATAAATCAATTATATGTTCTCGGCGCACAGTTTCGATCAAGAATAAAGCAAAAACAAAGCAAATTAGCAATATTTAAATGTAACTCAACGTTTCGATCCAGGTGTGGATCATTTTCAAGAGCAATTGCGTCTGAAAATATATATAAACAAAATGTAATGGGTAATTCACAAAATTGATAAAACTGTAAATAATATTTTTAAGGAACATACTTGCTAAGTGTAAAGAAAAGTTTTAATGTTTTACACTTAGCAAGTATGTTCTTTAAAAATATTATTTACAGTTTTATTAATTTTGTGAATTACCCATTACATTTTATGTGGACCCACGTTGAAAGATTAAAAAATACGTTTTATAGACCCGTGTCAATTAAACATATTCTGAAAATTTCGTCAAAATCAGTCGACGTTGCAATGAGCTACAAACGCTTAAATATGGTAAAAATTGCAGATTTTCCGATTTTCGGCCTTCAAATGCAGTAAATATAATGATTCTTGCATCTTTCAATCGCTGTCGTTTTTTCCCGCATCAACCGATTTCGATGAAACTTTTGCAGTGCATATAATTGACACAGATCTACAAAACGTAGTTTTTAAATTTTCAATATAGGCCCACATAAAAAAGTTGTAACATGCAACTATTAGTATTTTTTCTACAACTCCGATCAATTGCAATTTTTGAAAAAATGTTTTTCCACATTCTGTAGCAAACTGTGCTCTAGCTTCCCCAAAAAATTCAAGTCGTGTAGTTCAATGTTTAACCAGTTGTTTTTTTAGAGCGTCCGAATATTAATGGGAGTCACTGTATATTATTCATGATATACCATAAAAAGAGAAAATCAGAATGAGGGCTCTATGAGTTCGTCTTATAGTAACGTTGGTTCTGATTATTGGCCCAATTGCAAAAAAGAGCGATATTTCCAAGGTTTCCCAACGCATACCGCCAAATGAAGGGCCAACAAATCGCCAACCATAAATGCTACTAGGGATGTATTCGTTCACACATGACCGCGCGGTTGAACAATCGCAAAGCAAAATCGCGCGGATCTCGCTGTCTGAACGGTGCCTAAAAGTTAAAAATTATTAAAAATTCTTACGACCGATAAAAATTTATTATTTACCCTCATACCGTCCCGAAAGAAATGGCGGAAAACAAGGGACCGAAGAGTACGGGGATCGAAATGGATCTCTGTCGCAAAAAACGCATCAGCCTTATTCGCAGGCCATTGAGTACAATGGCCCACTAATTTGAAATCTCGAAAATAGCCAAGTATTATACTAAATGGCCTGCAAACACGACCGATGCATCTTGCTGTCATCGCGCGAGTGCGAGTGCGAAAGACACGGGAAAGCTTGCGCTTGTGATCCTGCGTTCGAAGCATGCGAGTGCGACAAGGACGAAGATAAGAAAGGATCGAAGATCGTTCGTGGTACACGCGAGGAGCGCGAGTGAGAGGGTGGATCGTGGTTGCGCGAATTGGAAGAGGATAGGGGTAGGGTCGAGGGAGAGGGAAGCAGAAGACGGAACCATAGGCGGCGATAAACAAGCGGAAGGGAGAAGAGAGAACAGGACACGCACGGGAGTGGGACAAAGACGGGAACAAGAGATCGTACTCGATGCTCGTCGGGTGAAGTTAGTTAGCAGTCGATGCGCACACGCCACGCGCTCCGGACGTACGTCGTCTCATTCCTGTTGTGTGTCGCGCGGCGCCGACGGTTCGTTCGTTCCTCTCGGTTTGTCAACGTGTCCGGTTCCCGTCCGCAGCTTCCGCTCGAAAGTCAGTTTTCCTCGATGATCGAAGGAACTCGGCCGGTCGATGAAGATCGAAATAGATCCCCGCTGACCGAAACGTTCCAGTGACAGATTCGGAAAGTGGAAACTCGCGCTCCTCTCCCAGTGAAATTCGAATTCAACGATGCTGCTGTGGTGATTCGTGGTGAATGTTATTCGCTATTCTATAGTTTTCGAAGTGGGCACTGTGGGCACCGTTAGGTCAAATTCGACGCTCCAAGTATTAGTGGTTCCCGAAGCGACTTCGCCGACGAGAATGGTCATCTCGTGCTGGTGCTCGAACGAAACACAGACAAGGGACGAGTAGGGTCGAAGGAAAAGGCGGAACGCGGTTCGGGATAGTCTTTGGGCTTGTTACCAGGTACAGATTATAAGTCGGACTTAAGTTTTCGGGACTGCAATCATTTATAGTTAATACTAAACCGAATCGTTCGGGTAGTACGTTAAATTAATGTTTTCGCGAGCGGAAATTTAATGGGCGAAAATATTTCTGTCGGGGATGTCGAAAAATAACTAAATAATGTTCAAGGTTAGAACAATAAAATTTATAGAAAAAGGTTAGAATAATAAAGAAATAATAGTTGTATGAAAAATGTTCGAATGAAATGAGATCCAAGGTTAGAACAATAAAATTTATAGAAAATGGTTAGAATAATAAAGAAATAATAGTTGTATGAAAAATGTTCGAATGAAATGAGATGCAAGGTTAGAACAATAAAATTTATAGAAAATTGTTAGAATAATAAAGAAATAATAGTTGTATGAAAAATGTTCGAATGAAATGAGATGCAAGGTTAGAACAATAAAATTTATAGAAAAAGGTTGGAATAATAAAGAAATAATAGTCGTATGAAAAATGTTCGAATTAAATGAGATCCATTAGAATTAAAAATGTAACGTTTCGTGATCGTAATAAGCTTTAAGCAAAATTTAAATGTTATCGGCGCATTGGTTCGATCATTTTAATACTTAATACACTATTTGCAAAATATCAAATACTTCAATTATTCAGTTTCTTCAATTATTAAAGAAAAATATGTATATTTTTTTGTTTATTACAGACACAATGTCTGGGTTAATCCCTTGAAAATGATCTAAATTGAGATCGAAACGTGGGGATAAATAATTGTGATATTTTGCAAATAGTGTATTAAGTATTAAAATGATCGAACCAATGCGCCGATAACATTTAAATTTTGATTAGAATTAAAGTTTGGAATTACGTGTTCGGGAATTATACAGGAATGGAATGGAAGTTGGTTGTAAGTAAACTATCACGAATATTAGTTTATAACAATTATTTGGATTTTATTGAAACGCAAGAGAAAAATTATGTGAATGTTGTCATAACTACAACAGGTAACAGAATGAACTATACAGAAGTATGTAATAAATGAAGGTTCATTGAATACAGTCTTGGACTGGAAGGAACCTTGATGAGGAAACCGGAAGTCGTTTATAATTCAACGTAGAATTGAATATTGTAGAACGCAGTCTTTCATTCGACTTTCTTGAAATAATTTTCCATCCATAATATTTATATATTTCATTTTTGTTTTACCTTTTATGCAATTGTATTTTTAAAATTGAAAATGAAATACAGAGACAATAACGTATTGTGTACTGGGTTGCGTAGACGATTTTCATATTTAGAGACCTATGATAGGATGACTGTCGAAGGTCACGTTTCATTTACTATGACAGGCTGTCGATAAGTTGGACAGGTTTTCTTCAGAAATTATAATTAGAATGTGACTCATTATGCATATTTCTATTGTTGCACAAACTAATTTATTTAATCTTCACTAAACTTTGCATCTTACGAGTCATTGTTATATTTATATATGAATGCATAAAATATGCTACTATAATGTAAATGAAACGGGTTTTTAAAAGTATTTGGTACTTTCATTATTTATTTCCAAATGCAAGTTCCACAAATACAAATATAAATTACAATACAACAAAGATTGAGGACTATATTTAGTATGCAGTAGGATCTCGATTCTCTATATTATAAATATAATTATATTATCAAAAAAAATCAATTTTCAAAAATAAGAGAATTATTTTGGTAAAGTACATTTTAATTACACATTTCCTCGGACCTCGATGACTCTACCCATCGGACTCTAATTTATCCGGGCTGTTTGTCTCTCGATCAAGCCATTGAATCGAGGTACTACTGTAATAAGTAGACTGTGGATCTTCATGCAAAATAAAAATTTCTTACCTAATTTGCAACAAACTGGAGTGAAGTAGAAATTTATTTCTTTCCCTATTATGTTTAGTAGGTTGAGAATAATATAATAGTATGTTTAAATGTTTCCAATATTTTTGTTATTTTAAATTACACCTGCTCATTTTTGTCATAAATGCATAAAATCCGCAGTCTAGTAATTAGTAAACGAAATTATTTAAGATAAGTAGCAGTCGAGAAAGTGTCCTTCGAAATAAATTAATAACGAAACGCTTAGAATAGTAGGGAGTTGTTGGCAACAAAATAAAAAATAATTCGTAGTGCAAAGGGTTACTTATGTTCTAGGAGTGGGTATTCGAAAATTCGGATTCTGGTCGGAATTGACACGGTGTGAATGACCATATCACAATGAAGTCTTAAACGCACTCTTTTTAATGATCGAATAATTTTTTCGTGGTCTCCGAAATTTGCTTCTAGGAGCAGTTTTTTCTACCGCAGCATCTTAGACACCGTGCCTAAGATGCCTGTGGATGACTATCCCAGGGATCAATCTCTGTGACACGGTGGCAATGACAGGGTGGCATGTATTAATAACTTCGTGACAGAAGTGACGTGTCCGTCCGTAGAAACGTCGAGCTTTTCGTGTTTTTTGCCTCGTAGCGATAAATCACGTTGGTTCTTCGTCCACGGTAAGCCCAACCGGCCGGCTAATGAAACTTTTCCGTTTCCACTATTATATCCGTACGCGAGTACCCAATGACTCACTTTGCAGGCGTGTTTTGTATTTTTCTGCGCTCGGAAATAGTGCGACGAGACCGTAGGAACGGTTATTATTGCATCCGCATTCTGTCTCGATGCGCCTGGTATCCTCGAATTTTACGTCCGACGAAATTGAACAAGGCACCGTGAAATATTACTATTAGGTTCATCGACATGGCCACGTGACTGCAGATTCCTATGCAAATTTCCTCTTACACAAAACGCTCTCGATCGTTGTCGGAAGCCTCGTTTAGTTTTATGATTACAATAAGGATCTCTATGCATTTATGGCTTATCAAGATTCCGCCAGAGAATAATGTCAAAGTTTCCGTATTATCTACTTTATGGATTATTGTTGGGACAATAGAACTTCTGAAACAGTCGAAATTACCGGTTCCTAATATTTTCTCTTTTTTTAACGGCCTTCGATAAAGGAGGAGGTTACTCAATTCGACCTGTATGTGCCTTTTTTCGCTTTTCTTAATTTCCCGATTTTATAGGGAAGTTATTGTAAGAATCCGAAAATCGAAAATCAATTTTCTAGCAGAAAATGTTTGTATGTGTGTGTGTGTGCATACGTATGCCCGTGCGTATGGTATCAAACTTTTCGTTAACGTTTTCTGAAATATTAACAACGCGATCAGAATGATGAATGATGTAATCGATGTGTCCCGTTGTAACTTTGAGCTGATTAGATTTTGGTCCAATTTGGTCCAGTATTTTTTTAGTATTCTCGAAAGAAGTTGATTCAACAATTCAGTTTATACGAGAGGACGGAAATTTTCCACCGAAGAAACAAACGTAATTTTATATATATATATTATATTATATTATATTTATATATATGTATATTATATTATATTATATTTATATATATATTATATTATAATTATATATATATTATATTATATTTATATATATATTATATTATATTTATATATATTATATTATATTATATTTATATATATATTATATTATATTATATTTATATATATTATATTATATTTATATATATTATATTATATTTATATATATTATATTATATATTATAATATATTATATTATTAACTTCCCGATTCATAGGGAAGTTACTGTAATTATATATATATATATATATTAGATATATTAACACAAAATTATAAATATGTGTACATATATATTTTTTTTAATTCAAGAGACTACATATGTCATGTGGTTGTGCACATCCTATATGCTTCGAGTTAGGCCTTTTGAAAATTTCATTATTTTTGCAATAGGACGCACCGTTCGATGGATGCACCAATCGGTACGAATCTTTTGCATCTTGTAGAGTTTGTCCCCGGGTGGCCCCGTTATAAAAATTTTTGCATTCTTTCATTCCTAACGAATTTTATTGCAAAAAAAAACGTAATGCTTCAGTTATATTTAACCGATTTCTTCGGCGTTTGCTCAGCAAGAACTATACCGATCGCGATATAAACCTTTCACATTTTGAAGCAGATATTTCCGTGATGATCCCACTTGGAAAAATTTATAGAATTTGTTATCGTTAATAACTGTTGTTATAGCAAAAATCGTGTGCGTGGAGTTCATGCGCGACAGTAATGAAACTTCTTGCTTAAATAGATAGAAATATATAATAATAAAAATTACATGTTTTATTTAGTTGTTTTTGTATTATTTACCGCTTCAGTGTGGCTACTGAATCTATCTAACCGTGTGTGACTGTAAACGGTTACATAAATTGATTATATTGTTCGCCTTGCGACGAAAAATATAAATTTTTATGAAAATTCGTATCTTTATCTATGACACTCATTTCCGTATTTTTTAAAGCAAGCTTTATCGAACGACCGGCATTTATTTGCGACTTCGTTCCACGACTATGTCATTTTTCAGGTAGTTTCATTACTCTGTCCTTGAGAAATGTGTAACCATCCGCGAAATGGCTTTGTGCTTTATGAAATACTTAGTCCTCGATGTCGTACGTAAATTATGCGACGAATGAATTATGTAACCACATGATTTAATCCGCGAAAAATTAATCGATGGTATTATCGCCAATAAAACAACCGTAAATCTTTTATCTAATTGTGAAGAAAGTATTAAGAAAAAAATTTCTCTGAAATATTCCATGGTCCATAAGAAAAGTATGCATTTTTTGTAAACACATTGGCAGACAATTTTTCGAATGACTGCATATAGAAATATTTTAAGATTCCTTTTGAGCTAAAATATTCTGAAAAGACCAGCTATGTAAGAAAGTTCTGGCTCTCTCGTTGTCAGGAACATTCCTCAAGTGTACTCTATTAACACTCAAGTGATCATTGAATATGTTCCTTGGTTCTTGAGTGGGATTCTAATGATGCTACAGCGCAGTATCAGATAAGACGTGACATTGACTATTCTCGGATACGTAAAATTTATTAGTCTCCGCTGAGAAAGCTACACGAAAACAAGTTAGTGAATTTATGTTAAAAATGAAACATGCTCTTTATTAACTGTGTGAATTTCAAAATTACCATTAGCTCTATGAGTAATGGAAGGAATTATCTACGAATTTAAATTAAAACAGTACTTCCTGTTACTGGAACGATCTTAAAATCACTAACCGTATTACCGTGGTTAATTGCTGGAACGTGGATGATTATGCACATTGCATCGTTAAAAGCATATGAAAATTATTTCGACGTTTCAGATAACAATGAGTTGCAAGCATACAATTTTTGTATGCTTGCAGTAACAGTACTAGATAAATTTACTGCATTGAAGTGTCTGACAATTTATTGAATCCAATGAAAGTTATTGATATTGAAATTGTTTTGGAAGTACGGTAATTATTAACACTAAACATCTCCAGTCAAATTTACGATGATTGATATATTTAATCAAAATAATTTCATGAGAAATGATTGTATAGATATCTTTAATGGAGCACGTATTACAATTGGAGCTGTACAAAGTTTAAATAAAATCAATCTTGTCATTTTTATAACGGAACATGTATTAGTTAATTTTGAGGCCGGTAGGTGTAGTGTTAAAACAAGGCACAGTGGTCCAGAAGCCCGGTGTTTGTGGCCAAAATTCAATTTTTCAAGGTTAAAAGATTTAAAAATTTTTTGTTGCTATAAACTGATAACCCTTCAAAGCTCCTAAATCCAAAATATTATTGATTTTAGGTAATTGTAAAATAAGATACAGCGTTCTAAAAACAAAATCATAAAATTGAACATTCTATTAAACGTTTTAAATATCACTTATAGGACATCAGAAAACAAGTTATAATTATGATATTTTATATGTTGGTAGATGTACTTTAAGTTCTAAATGCCATCATAAACGTTTTTTAATCCATAAACAAATATTCCAAGTTTGTGGGTTTTAAAAAAATGCTTAAAAGTGCTAAACTTTAGACTTATTTTGTACGAAAGTTTAAACATTTGTTAAAAAGAATATGCAAAGTTTAATTGCTCCCTCTTGTAACTTTTAACTCTGTATTAATTTTAATAAAGGCGTTCGAGGTATTTTTTTTCTATAGGTTATACTAATTTAAAAAACATGGCATTAAGTATCTCAATGATATTGTTCTATGAGAATGATGAAAAACATCGATTTACAAAATTTTTTAATCGGGCCACTAAAAACCGCTCTCTAGATCGTCATAATAACCCTGCCATACAAAATTTTTAATTTTTAATGTCAGATTCGTTATCAGCGACTCCAAAAGCTCTTAATTACCAACTTTCAGAAAATTATGACAACATTTTGAATTTTGGCCACAAAAACCGGGTTTCTGGACAACTGAGCAAGGGTCTGAAAATGAGAATGATCTTCGCTCTTCAAACCAAAAATTACGATCATGCGCATGTAACTGTCATTCGTAGTCTCTCAGGAATGTCTGGAGAGCATCGATATTCGTAGTATAGTGCTCGCTTCAGACATTATTATACAATAAAACGCACCTTATATGGGATTCAGACATGAGATCATTGCAAGTGCACGAAAGTGGGCGGGCCGGACCGGGCGATTCAATAAACAGGAGGACGAAGGTCAGACTTAAGTCATCGAGCCTGTTAACATTTTTATTTTCGAGGCTAGCCGTTCCTGCTGCTAATAAGAAAGAATTTTTTCAATCAACCGGCACGGAGGAACGTCTGGTTTGATCATCCGTAAAAATAATTCTGACAGTCTCCCTCTTTCTGTTTTTTCCTCGTTTGCATTAGCAGCCTGGAAATTTGTCTTTTGAAAGGTGAAATGCCCTAAGTATGGACAAGTCAAAAGTCAATAATTAAAAAATTAAATAATTATTTTACATGTTCTGATTAAGATTAAGACATCAACTGAAATTTAAAAATTAATTCAAAGTTTATCTGAAAACAGCATACGAAATAATCTATTTTCATGCAAGTCATGCGCATTTGTAGTTTGAACTTTTTGTAGAAAATAAGGTAACTTATTAAGCACTTGGGAAGAAAATAATTGCCACGCATAATAATATTGATATTTTAAAATAAATTGGCAATCAGACGTAACTTAAATAATAATTATTAATTCAAATATTAACTATCGAAGTTTTGAACTGTTTTGAAATATCAAACTGTCTAACTATAAGTTTATAATGTATAATATGTATAGGCCTTAAGTGGAACACGTGTTTGCGATTTAAATCAATTCGTTGTTTTTACACTTAAATGGCAAATTATTTAACTAAGTATTCGTAAATAAATCTTCTATTAGTTTATAAAACGAGAGAAACAAAATTAGAAAGGAAGAAGAACAAGAAAACAATAAAAAATTACATGAAAGGAAAAAGCTAATTACACGACAAATTAAAGATATTATGTTAAAAATCAATGATAAATCTAAAAAAACAAGGTCTGAAGCAACTAATGAAAATAAAGAAGAGAAAGCGAAATTATGCACTCAATTAGAAAATATGGAAAAAGAAGTATTGTCTCTTGAAATGCTTGCTTTACAACAAAAAATGAAAATTATAGGGGATAGAATTTAATACAATAAAAATTTAATAAAGTTCGATGTTATAGATATAATCACATGTCCAACTATAGGTTTGAACTATTCTTGTTAGTACAATTAAGATATTAATCTAAACAATGATTTTTTATTCTAAACTACATTACAAACTCTGAACTGTACGTTAAAACTCTTAAAAAATTATTTTTGTTTATCTAAAGTGATAAAATAAAAAAAAAATGCTGTCCAGACATAAGGCACTGCACCTTACAGGTTAGGATACTTTGTTGTGTACATGTGATTAATGAAGATCTACGCTTGTAGAGACTGTCGGCTGCAGCTTCAGGAAAATGAAGAATCTTTCAACTTCTTATCCCGATGAATGTTTTGCATCCATCCTTTATCTTCGTCTCGTTATCTCGTCGAAAGAGTAGAGGAAATTTAAGGTCTCACGGTGCAATAAACTTTCGTTTAAAACTGAAGTTCACCATCGAGTTCTGGAAATATTGTTCCACCCTATTCACTTTTCCTATTTTCCTGCTTTATGAGGAAAGTTGCTCGGATCCTAGTCCGTATCTGCAGGGAACGGGTTCGCAAGTAATTCTATAGAATTTGAAAACTGCTGCACAAATGTTTCCCCAAGACGTCTAAGATTTTCCATTCTCCCGAGTGATAGCTACAGCGTGCGAACGATCTTCTCGATAATAATAAAGTGGACCTTCTTGTTCTCCTAAAAGCTTCTTTCCACGTGGGCCACATGTGGGTGACACGAATTTAAATAGTAAACTGGAGTCACATAGACCCCGACAAATGAATTTCATAAATAGCCTCGTTTTTAATGAATTTGGAATAACGAAGTAACACGGGATAAAAGTAAACTAACAGATTTAATTTTAGTCGTATAAACATTATTTAAAAAAATTTTAAGCCTGGGGTCTCTGAGACCCTTCATTACCTTACGAAGATTAAGAATAGAAATTCATTTTGAATTTTATAAGAATTTTTTAGCATCCAGAAGAGTTGGGAACATCAAGTACGACAAGTTTCAATTTTTTAGTTTTCCTCAATTTTCGGTTTCATTAATTAAATTATCTGGAAACCTGAATCTTTAATGAGAAATTACTTCGAGTAAGTCTAATTTACTTTTGATCACCTTACTATCTCTTTGAAACTCTCATTTGAAAATTGCTGGGAACAAGAAACGCGATATCGAGTGCGTAACAGGATATTGTAATTTCTTACTGAACGCAAATAAAAAATTTCGAGACGGTGTTTCTCCGGTGCGGAAGCAGCGTCGTAGAGAATTTAATGTCAGGGATATTGTAACAAGAGCTCGTAATTAATTAAGCGTGGTAACGTTCGCGTGGCAAATGTGCGCAGCGAGATAAGATGAATCTCCATCAGTCGCGATGTCGAAAATTTGATCTAGGTTCACGTGCCGTGTTATCTCGTTCGGTTTGATAGATCTTCTACATTAAAAACAAACATTGCAGAAACAGAAGTGATATACATATTAATAATTATCAATGGATAGTAAATGTTATTCTCGCGAGTTGTCCGTTGAGGATGAGTAAAGAAAAATCTCAAAAATCATCCAAAATAATTTTTGTTTGTTTTCTGAGATTTTTTTCAAAAGTAAATACATCCAAAATAATTTTTGTTCGAGTAGGTACTAGATAAATTGCTAGAATATAATATTGATGTGGAATGACACACGAGTTTCTATGTCGCATCAGAAAAGGAATGATCGAGGAAACGTGATGCGCAGAAGCTGCACGTCTTCTCTTTTCTCACCGCGTCGAGCTTATTCATTTCCGCTAGAATGTCCACCGCGTGCTCATCGCTCGTTGTGCCATCCAATATAATATCTAGGTGCACGGTAGTGCACCAGCCAAGTTCTCGCACTACCATCTTTTACATGAAACAACTTAGCCGCTTTTCAGAGGCTTATCAATCGCCAGTAGAGGCAGATTGAGAGATGTAATTTCGTACACTTGTTAACCCTCATCCGTCCTTCATTTAACGAACTGAATCTGTCCCTCGGCGTCAAATTGGCACAGTGATGAACAAATCGATAAAATAGCTAGACAAACGGTTACTTTTCGACGTTTTTTTCATCCAAATTGATGAGTTAATATTTACATCTTAACTTTTTGAAGTTCATTACTTATTTAAAAAAAATAAAAGTCATCAAGTTTTGGACAAATTTACTTACAAATAACAGAACAGTATAACTTATTGCGGGAAAACTGTGTCAAATTGACACGAGGGACGGATGAGGGTTGAATGCTATCATGTCTCAATATTGACAAAACATTAATCTTCCAATATTAATAGGTTCGAGATATAGGACCTCAAAATTCGCTAAATTTTTCACAGATTGACTGACTGACAGATCATCAAAACCTTTTGGGTACTTTTCATTGACCTACAAGCTTGAAATTTGGTATATAGGTCCACTATAATAAACCATCCAAGAAATAATTATGAAGTTTGAAATTTTACACCTCAAAAAAATTGCTATATCTCGGGAACGGTGCGATCTACTGCAAAAATGACGAAATTTTCAAAAGGCTTAACCCAAGGAATATACGATATGCTCAACCACATGACGTACATATGTAGTCTTTTGAATTTTTCAAAATAGAAAGAAAGGTTCAACCGAAATAATATAATTATTCTTTGTAATATATACCAAAGAAGTTTCACTTCAAAAATCTAATAATCTCATTGAATTTTGATTTCGGCCATGTTGATCCAAAAAAAAACAACATAAAACTCAAACGGGACAAAGTTTCAAGTTGGTATCCAAAGGTAGTATAACAAGTATTTATTAATTTACTTAATGTCCACCTTAAAGATGAAAAATGTTAAAGGAATCTTTAAGATTTAATGTATCAGGGATAAGAGTATTACTTACTTGATAATTGATGTAATATCAAGAATAATTCATGAAGTCCCAACAAAAACATCCTGTTAACAGGAGCCAATTTCTTTATGGCCGTAAAAAGTTGAGATCAACAAAATACGACCAAGTTCGTTAGCTTAGAAATACTTCTTGCAATATTGAAAAAGCGTTTGTAAAAATTAGTTTAAAAGAATGCTTTTTAATTCTTAAACAGTTACATGGAGGGCTACATTGTTCAAACTTAGCCTTTGCCTAACACTTTTTATAGCCACTGGTTTAAAAAGTAATGGCCAAGTTTGAATAATTTAGCCGTCCATGTAACTCTTTAAGAATTAAAAAGCATTCTTTTAACTAATTTTGATAAACGCCTTTTTCAGTATTGCAAGAGGTATTTCCAAGCTAACGAACATGGCTGTATTTTCTTTGATATCACAACTTTTTACGACCATGGAGAACTTGGCTCCAGCTTACAGGACGTTTTTGTTGGGATATGTATTAACTGAATAAAACCAACATATATAATATTCCACAATACACTAAAAGATTGCATAAAGTTTAGGTAACATTGATCATAAATTTCATAGCTCCCTTTATTGCCCTGTTTTCACCTATGAATCGCAGATAAGTTGAACAACAAAAATGCTCAGAGTACCTTCAAAAGTCGCTTATCGTTCCGAAGACATCTCGAAGTCGATTTATCGCTACGCAAATCGAGCGTGGCGGAGTCTCCTCACGGCAAACTTGAAACTGACTCACGAGAGCAGTAATAAACACTTCATGCCCGCAAAGAACGCGTATAAATAATTAATCGTTTCGAAGATGCAATTTATACTCCGCTCGTTGCGTGGGCGAAGTTCGAACGGTTCGCTCAGCTCGACGTAAGACTTGCAACCTTACTTCGTTAATTAGTCGACGTGATCCACTGCGTCACTCTGTGGACAAAAATTAAGAAATTCATTGTCTAATATCCACAGAATTCTACGTTGAAACTATGTTTTAACATCTAAATTATCATGTTTATCAACAGAAAATTCAAATAATTCATTAGGGAATTAGTTAGAAGCGTTTTCTTTCTCAAGAAAATGCTATATCAAGCAGTTTATTGATTCGAAGCGTCATTTACTTTCATGGTACATATCAGCAAAAAGAATTTTATTATGGGTTCACGCCACCCTGAGGCGACCGAAATGACATCAAAGTTTACGAATTTTTCTTCTACAAAACTATGAATGTGACAATTATTTTATTATTATATATGGTTAGGGCAAACATTGAAGGATATACTGTATAAATTTCATAAAAAAAACTAAAGAACTGACATGATTTTCTCGTTCAAAGATGAATTGTCTATCACATGGCATTGGTATTTTTAGAAAAAAAAACCATTTTTGTATAAATGGGAGGAAATTGAAGTTGAACATCTCGATTCTACCAAAAAATTCAAACTTTAAACGATTATTATAAACAATTGGGATATCGTATCAAAAACATCCTATTCTACACGATAGATAATGTGGTTACAATTATGTATATCAAATTAGAAGTAAATCGGACATACAGTTTCAGAGATATTTGTTACACCAGTTGTAAAAATGTAGTTTCGAGAAATATTAGATTTATATTTTTTTTCTCGCAATTATTAGATTTTTTTCTGATTCAGGGCTGGGGAACGACAATTCTCATACAAACTGTGATTAACGTGTTTTTATCACAATGTTTTATTTATACGTTTTTTATCGATATTTATTTATCTGTTTTCTACACGTAATATATGTACTATACGTTCATATTTCATTTTTAAATTACACATAAAATATGCTTCTTGTTGTTTCTTTCAAAATGTAGTGTAAAAGAACGAAAAATTCGAAAATAGTATTCCAAATCTTCGATTAGTGCATTTAAAACAATTTCGAACAAAAAATATAAATTATTACTACGCCATGCGAAATTTTTTATTTTTATCCCACATCCCTATCAAAGCACCGCACTGTGGCGATCGATATGGAATCATGGTATCGTTCTAATACATCATTCTGGAGATTTGTACGCAAGTAGAATTTTTAACGTCTCTACATAATAAAACTCTCAGAGCTTGCAATCTGTGAGTAATAAAGCTATCAAGGGCTGAAGTGGTGCACTGATGTGTCTCTGAGGGGTTAAAACCTCCCAGTGATTGCACCCTCGAGGACTGAAATCTTCCGTTGATAGAATTCTTAAGATCTGGAACCTTGTATCGGTGGAACGCTCAAGTGGTAGAATCTTCTAGAGACACAAATATTAAGGGTTGGAATCAAGTGGTAAATAGAAATTTGAAGGCTGGAATCCTAGTAGTGTTATAGCTTTAAAGAGGTGCCTAGACATTTTAAAGACATCTATCTTTTTTTTCTTCCTGTATTTTTATAAACAGGACATCCCTCAAATATGTATTTCATAAATAATCCAGTTAAATTAGGCTTTTGAATACATTAAGTAAGCTGGTGATTGCCAACATTTTTTAACCATGTTATTTAACAAAAAGAAGTTCAATCAACATAAATAGATTTTTACATTCTAAGTAATAAATATATTCTTGTTATAATAGTAATAAATAATGAATATATTCTTTTTATAATGTATTCTTTCGTTAATAATTTTTAAGAAGTTGAAAATGATCTTGTTTTAAATTACTCACTTTGTCGCAAATGCATAAAACCGGTAGTCTAGTGATCACGTCAGGTAATCCTCCTGTATTTTTATAAACAGGACATCCCTCAAATATGTATTTTATAAATAATCCAGTTAAATTAAGCTTTTGAATACATTAAGTAAGCTGGTGATTGCCAACATTTTTTAACCATGTTATTTAACAAAAAGAAGTTCAATCAACATAAATAGATTTTTACATTCTAAGTAATAAATATATTCTTGTTATAATAGTAATAAATAATGAATATATTCTTTTTATAATATATTCTTTCGTTAACAATTTTTAAGAAGTTGAAAATGATCTTGTTTTAAATTACTCACTTTGTCGCAAATGCATAAAACTGGTAGTCTAGTGATCATGTCAGGTAATCCTCCTGTATTTTTATAAACAGTACATCCCTCAAATATGTATTTCATAAATAATCCAGTTAAATTATGCCTTTGAATACATTAAGTAAGCTGGTGATTGCCAACATGTTTTAACCATGTTATTTAACAAAAAGAAGTTCAATCAACATAAATAGATTTTTACATTCTAAGTAATAAATATATTCTTGTTATAATAGTCATAAATAATGAATATATTCTTTTTATAATGTATTCTTTCGTTAATAATTTTTAAGAAGTTGAAAATGATCTTGTTTTAAATTACTCACTTTGTCGCAAATGCATAAAACCGATAGTCTAGCGATCACGCCAGGTAATCCTCTCTGCAGAATTCCAAAAATTCTGCCAAAACAATCGCACGAAAATCTGCGACGATAGTTTCGTCAGGAAAGATTGCAGACCGTAAGCGGGTGGCCCTAAAAGGTTTCTGTTTTCTCCATTTTCTTCATCTTCGAGCCGTGTTACACGGAAGAAAGTGTTAGTAGGTGGAAGAGCCGGGATAGGTGGAAATTGGATTCTTGTTTGTAGAGTCTTATTTGATTACAGAGTTGGGGTAGGGCTGTAGGAGAGAAGAGGGTTAGAGCGATTTTGTACGGTGGGTGGTGCGTTACAGGTATACAGGGCTACGATCTAGATAAAACGGCAGGGATCTCGGCGCGAAAGCGAAATCGAGATCCGCCTTATTTCGCAGCGAGCAAATTAAATGCAAATGAACGTGACGGTTTTTCGCACGGTCGAATAGGGCTCTCTGGATGCCTCCGAGTGATGCTCTAAATGATTCGATTACCCCGGAACGAAGCGTCAACAAAAATTGTTCCTACGTCAACTTCTACGGAATACCGACGTTTATCAAGTCTCCAATTACAGCGTCCGGTTTGCCTTTTGAAAGCGGACCCCAAAGCATGTTCGTTTCATAGTTCTCGACTGATGCGTCTTTGCCAACCGATAAAACAATCACTTTTCTTATTTGTTACTGTGACGTTCAATCTTGGCCACCAGACTGGATTGTTTCGTCATTGGATTGCGGATGTTTATGCCAAAGAAAAATTGCCCGATGTGGAATAATAAATTTTTTCTTTTTTATTTATTTATTTATACAGGTCGCATCGACATCAAGGCCATTAGTGACTTTAGGATTACGAAATTCGATTACAATATTATAACTTTATATACAGAAATATTTATAGGCATATTGTGAGGAAATCAATTTGCAGTTGTTTTATACAAGATTACAGACTGTGGAAAATTTGGATGATTTCAGAAATTTTAAAGTTTGGAAACGAAACCAAAAGCCTTACTGTCATTTTATGGTGTGTCACAGTTTGTACCTAACTAACGCGAGTTATTTCATTCGCATTTAATTAAATAATATAAAAAATATATATACAAATAATAATACCAAAAACAAATGCAGAACGTCAAAAATAATTACGTGAAAAAACAAGCTATGGGAAAGAAGGTGACGAAACATCCAGCAAAAAATTCAAAAGAACGTGTGCGAAAATTTCGTGAGAACAAAAAGTTATTAATTAATTGCAAATACTGTAAATTTTGATAAACAAAATACCGAGCTATCACAACATTTTGGTGCACTATCAACAAGTGCATTATCGAGACCTACTTCTCCTCACATCTCGTAAAAGTTCAATATTAAATGATGTGAATGAGTGTAATCTTAATTCTAGTGTTGTTCAATCTTATAGTGACTTTACAAGGCAATTGTTTCAATTATAGAATCATGGAAAAAAATTAATGAACGATCAAAATTCGCGACGCGAAGAAGGAGATCGTATGGGAAAGAAAGAGACGTAGTTCATAGCATTTTCTATACGCTCTCCTTTGCGTCGCAAATTTTGATCTTTCATTAATTTTTTTCTATGATTTTCTGTGATTCTATCATTGAAACAATTGGCTTGCGATAGCTAAAATATGATATAAACATTCTTGATTCAATTTTGTCTAAATGTCTTGCAAACACTGCATCGAGAGTTGTTCCTGATCTTGTTGTCGCTTCATTAGGATTATTTACCATTCCCAATCTTAGTTTACTTATTTTACTTATTTTACTTCTGTCGCGTGTGGTTTTCGACGCGTTTTTTCAGATTATCAACACAATTTATACTAGATAGACTGTAAAACTTCATGGAAAATAAAAATTGTCTGCGTCGATTGCAAGAAATAAAAATTAAATCGACTGTTATTTCATCCCTTAATGATTTTACTGGAGGCGAAATCGTATATTGACATCTTCAATTTTCGAAATTTTCCAACAATTGTTTATTCCATTCATTTCTCATTTCGCAGTCTAATAATAACGTTGTTTCACCTGTAAGAAATTATAAAGGCAATGTTGACGTACTCCAGCGTACTCTCAATATTTTTCGATTCCTCACATGGGGAACCGTTACAACAGTTTCCAAAATAAATTCGTCTACATATTTAACCATCCTTGAACTTACATAATACTCTGCAGCATTAGCATCTTCGCGCCAAGACACACAAACCGTCGAAGTCTCCAGCCGTCTCGACAAAATGGCCACACGTAGAAACGCGCGCGTTACGGTTTCAACGCACTCACAATACATACAGCTTTCTTTTTGACTTGATTCGTGATTCAACGAGTAGGTAAATCCAGTGTTACACGGGGTGGAAGTGATACGATCACAGAAACTAGCGTACACGTTCAGGTAGGTATGTACAATGCTGAAAATTCAGCAAGGGGCTGCAGCTAGGCCAGTCGTGCATTCTTCCGCACTTCCGCTGAGTGCACTCCTCGTTCGCGTTTCGTCAGCCACTTTTTCCGCCGGCTTTTCACGTTGAAAATGAGCACAGTTAGCGTGTAGCGAGACTTAGAAAACTCATTCACTCGGTCCCGACGATTTTCCCTCGATTTCAACAGTTTTTCACGCTATCCATGCGCATCTTCTTTAATCCCACGGGTTTTCCAGGCTGATCCTTTAAAGGGGACACCGTTGGAATTTTTAATGCGACAGATAAACCAGGAGCTTTACCAATTTAGGACCTGCGCGATGAAAAAGGGACTGTTTCCCGTACATTCTTTAATCATAATTGTATGTATTTCTGGGTTTTACCAGTTGAATTTTACAAAATTAAAACTGTAGCTATTATTATATATATATATATATATATATATATATATATATATATATATATATATATATATATATATAGTATTGTTAGGAAACTATATTATATTTAGACTGCGGATTTTATGCATTTATGTAAAAAATGAGCAGGTGTAATTTAAAAAACCAAAAATATTGGAAACACTTAAACACACTATTATATTATTCTCAACCTACTAAACATGATAAGGAATCTAAATTTAATGTTATCGGCGCACTGTTTCGATCAATTAGAACAATAAGCAAGTTTGCAAAAATATTACATGAAATTAAATTCGACAATTATATATATTACATATATTAAATTATATATATAGTATTGTTAGGAAACTATATTATATTTAGACTGCGGATTTTATGCATTTATGTAAAAAATGAGCAGGTGTAATTTAAAAAACCAAAAATATTGGAAACACTTAAACACACTATTATATTATTCTCAACCTACTAAACATGATAAGGAATCTAAATTTAATGTTATCGGCGCACTGGTTCGATCAATTAGAACAATAAGCAAGTTTGCAAAAATATTACATGAAATTAAATTCGACAATTATATATATTATATATATTAAATTATATGTATATATAGTATTGTTAAGAAACTATATTATATTTAGACTGCGGATTTTATGCATTTATGTAAAAAATGAGCAGGTGTAATTTAAAAAACCAAAAATATTGGAAACACTTAAACACACTATTATATTATTCTTAACCTACTAAACATATTAGGGAATCTAAATTTAATGTTATCGGCGCACTGTTTCGATCAATTAGAACAATAAGCAAGTTTGCAAAAATATTATATGAAATTAAATTCGACGTTTCGGTCTCGGTTCAGACCATCTTCAAGAATAGAACATTTCAGTATTGCGTCTGTAAGATTTAGTCAAAGACAATTTGTAAAATTTAAATTTGTCGAATTTAATTTCATGTAATATTTTTGCAAACTAGCTTATTGTTCTAATTGATCGAACCAGTGCGCCGATAACATTAAATTTAGTTATGAACAATTGGCGATCGAGATACAGAGAACTGTTATAATAGGGAAACTCCAGTTTGCTGCAATTTAGGTAAGAAATTTTTATTTTGCATAAAGATCCGCAGTCTAATTATATTATACTCGCAGCATTTATTAGCAATGTGTTTTATTTCTTCTTTTATATTACACAATACAATGGATAAATTCAATTAGAGCCACAATCAAATATATTTTTCGCTTCTGCTACGGTCACGTGATGCGTTTCGTCTCCATCTTGTATGCGTCACAACGTCACGTGACCGATCCCGTTACTGGCAGAGAAGGGGTAACTGTATTCCCCTGATCTGGCCTGTACCGTGCTGTTCAAAGCATATTCGTAATTTTCAAACATCAAAATAAAATTCTTCTTGTAAACTCAGCGTTGGTAGGCTTCCATTTAAAAAATTAATCTTTCAAATCGCCAACTTATACAACCCTAATTTAATTAGAAAGTTTAGTTGGGGAAAATTTCGAATGAACTTAACGATACTGTCGACACGGACTGATTTTATATTCCGGGGTCTTAATGCAAACGTTGCTCGGCAGCGTCTTTAGTTTTCAGTCGGAGACCAAAATTCCAGGGAGCCGAGTTCCACCGGACTCGGTCCATTATGCTCGCGAACTTTCCAGCTGGGAGCTGCGAGACTGTGTAAAGAAAAAAGACGATTCCGCTGGTATTTTGTCCTTTTATCTGTTCACTGTTTGAAAGCATTCTCTTCGGACTATCTTCAAACATGATAAGGGCCTCCGGATCCTCGGCCCTTAATGGATCTACTGTTTGCATCCCGGAGAGCATCAGCAGATACACTTGTCTTGCGACACACCCCTCGGCCTTTGAAAATCAATCTCTCCCCCAACCCCTACCATCCGACTTCGTCGTCGAGATTGTCTCTTGTAAATTCGATTCGGCTAAAATGGAATAAAGCTATTATCATTTTGAACGATTGCTTGCGTCGGGACTCGACGAATGGTCGAGCTTCACGGTTCGTTCGCTGGAAAGATAGAACACGGACCAAGAAGCTTCCCTTTTACCGGTTCCGTTGAACCCATCTCTTACCCCTGGATTAAATGCTGACGGGGTATGATTGGTTCTTGTTCTTTCCTGTTTCAATTGTTTATAGCGACGGGCTGTTGCACGTGGAATTTCCAATTTTTAACCGACTTCGAAAAAGGAGCAGGTTACTCAATTCGACCTGCATGTGCCTTTTCTTTCTTCCAGATTCATAGGGCAGTTTTTAGCAACATATTTGTGTGTGTGTGTGTGTGTGTGTGTGTGTGTGTTAGTATGTATGTTTATATGTTATCAATTTTTCGTTACGTTTTCTGAAAAAGTAACAACGCGATCAGAATGATGAATGATCGATGTTTTTATTTACCATTAAAAATATTTATATCTTCACCATTAAAAATGTCAGATATTTTACCATTTTTAATGCTTGCGTTCTTTTCAGGTAATGCTTATTCCTCTGGCATATGGAGGCCTCAGAAGACAATCAATCAGAGTAAGTCTCTGTGCTTGAAACGTAAGATAATTAAGTCTTTTGAAACTTTATAAGTTATATAAATACCAGTGTAAGCTAGATTTAATTTATTAGTTTTTGTAAGGTTAGAGGATTATACGATTAATTTTATAATCTGACCCGAAAGAATTATAGTATTGTTAATTAGCAGAAAAACGAAATGTATATTCATTGTGGATGACCGTTTGTTATAAAATTTCGTTACGTATGAGTTCAGATTAATGACCCCTTTTATATCATCTGAACTGATAAAAGAGAAACATTTGTATTCAATTCAATTTAAAGCCTTCGCGATGTATCGGACCCGATATCGTAACGCAAGGGTTACGATAAAATTACCTGGATGCTTCTGTATCGACGATTTTCATCCTATAAATAATGTTTATTAAAAGAAATAATGATTTATTTAGCGCAGACTCGTCTGCGAGAGGTTAATGGTTGCGGGAGAAAGAGGTTCGTTTAAAATCCACTTTATACGAAATTTTTATCAAAATAAAATTTGTATCGAACTCTGATACAGATGCTATAAAATTTATAATTGCACTCATTGTTCTGTGTATTTTAGTATTATTATTTCCACTATTTTTACACAAATTTTAATATTTTTAATACATTTCAATAAAGAATCTTCACATTTTGTTTAATTTCATCATAATGATGACATAGTAAAAAATGTTTTTATCGAAAAAAACAGTTTTTCAAGAGAAATAATTTCTGCAACGGATACACTTGAAAGGGAGAGAGACGGGAGAGACCACAGTGAGGTATCGTTCGGTGATTTTATATTTTTTATAACATTTCTGCTCGCGAAACACTGTAGTCTGATTTATTTGCGTATCAATTTGTTCTTGGAATGCTTTCGACGATAAAATTGAATAACGCAATCGACGTATCAAACGATTATATTCGTTCTGAAGCTCCATGATACGTTCAATATTATTTATTATCGACGGAACGGTTGAAACGTTCTTCCCTGCAGGGCCGGGCCAATCAAATTTATTTGCACGTTGATTTCAACCTGCAAATAACTGCGACGTTAATGTTAACGAAGCGGGCATTGAAAATCAAATTTGGCGGATCACGGGCTTTCGTGCGTCCCGGTCTCATTAAAATTAACGCGAAACTGAGTTTCGAGTGTCACTATTCGGTATTGCATTGTAAATCGATGCGATTCCACCGAAAAAGAAAATAACGAGCGATAAAAAAAAACTACACCATTTTACTAAACGAACCGCGGTTTTGAAAATTTTTAATTCGTTCACACATTTCCTTGTATTGTGATTTTAAATTCATTAAAAAATTTTTTGGTTTAATTTTAGGTAAATACAAAGATGTGGTATCGTTAAATATTCGATTAAAGTTGTGCCACCGTCTAACGATAGTTCGTTAAACTCGATTAAGAAGCCCGCACTTCGCGAAAAACTTTTCCATTACTTGCTCGTAATGTTATTTGTAATTTATTCTTAAGTAACGAGCTTCTTCCTGATGCGTTGGCATTAAAAAGTTTTCTTGCACTTTTATGTGGACCCTACTTGCGAAAAGTATTCAAATAATTCGCATGATCACCTCGGACACTGGTTGCAGATGCATTAAGAGAGTGTGTAGACTGTACGTGTTAACGAAATAAATTAGAAATTAGTAATCAGTTGTTAGTAATTTTAAAAACATATTTTTTTTATGAGGAAATATATATTAAAGATTGCACCAGTATTATATGTGCCCATAATTATGAAAGTGGTCTATGCTAAAATTTAAAAAGTATCAGTTATTTCACAACACATTAGACTACACTAAATTAATTGAATGTATTAATTTTTACGATATTGTTATTTCAGCATTGTATGACACTAAACACGATATAATTCGATTATTAATATTAATTTACTTTTCTACTTGTCTAATATACAGTGCCTCCTACTAATATTCGGACACTCTTAAAAATACGATAACTTTTTTAATATGTGAAATGGATGTGAAAAAGATTTTTTTCAAAAATTGCAACTGATCGGAATTGTAGAAAGAAATACTAAAAGTTACATTGTACAACTTTTTTATGTGGGTCTATATCGAAAATAAAAAACAAATTTTGTAGATCTGTGTCAATTAAACATATTATGAAAATATCATCGAAATCGATCGACGTTACAATGAGCTACAAACGTTTAAAGGGTACCCAATCCAATAATTAAAACATACCTAGTTGAAAGTTGATTTTTTAAGTTTTGGCCACTTTTTCGGGCTTCGGGACCACTGTGCGTCGCACAGTGGACTATTTGGCCAGAAAAGCTGGCCAAAACTATTGCAATGTTATTTATGGTTTCAAGGTCATAGTAATACATATATATCGTTGAATTCGTCTCAAGATCAGCTACAACATTATGAAATAAACAATACATTTTAACATTTAAAAAATCAAAGTGACCTTGATTAATTGTTGTAAAAAAAATATTTTCCAAATTTTATATATCGAAGTTTGTAGATGTGGGAACACTGTTCGACTTTTGTTCGAACCATTTTTTTAAACAAAATTATTTTATTTATTGTTATTAGGCGAAGCGCTCTCCCGAATGAAATAATGCCATTATATTCTGCAATTCAAAAAAATGTGTAGGATAGAAACCTTGCAAACAAATTTATAATTTTATGTAAATATATTTCTGTCTATATTATTTTATTTTAACAAAAAAAATGCGGGTTGATCATCCTTTGACTTCATTGTATCGAGCGTTGCCACAAAAACAAGCGCAGGGAAGCACTTGGAAGCATACTAAAATTCTATTTAAATTCTTTGAACTCTAATGTACTTCACTGAATTATTGGTCAGTTTTTAACAGCACTAATCTCAAAAACACGATTAAGAAAAAGCATCACTTTTAAATGAAAGTAAAGTACATACTCTATGTTACTTATATTTATATGTTATATTTTTATATTATTATATTATTATAGGTTATATTTTCATTATATTTATATTATATATTTATATACTGTTCGCGATTCGCTCACCATTGCGAGGTGTTTGTCTCGCGCTCCCCTCGCTCCGCGGTGACGTCACCCACCGAACGCGAGTCCCTCGCGACGCGAGTCTTCTTCCCCCCGTCGCTCTTCTCGGGATCTATCGATTGTCTTCCAATCATCGATCCCGTGTCGCCGTATGATCCATGACGCACGAATCGCGTCACCGGATTATCGCGTGACGCTCGCTCGGCCTACCCGCGATCCTGGATCCTCGCGTGATCCTGAGTCGGCCAATCAGCCGATTCTTAGAATTCGGAATCTCGGTGGTTCCGAGAATTGTGATTCATTCCGTTTCGAACAAGTGACCGATTAAAACCAGTTTTATATTCTCTCCGTACCTTTTTCAAGTAATTCGAGTCGTCGACTCAATATTTCAAAGCGGAGTTCTATTCTCAAGGATCTAAGTTGAATTTCAATTGTACAGTTTATTACAATCACAAAATACAGTCCATTTTCTCGTCTTTCATACACGTGTTTCACCGAGTTCTCTATTCCTTCAACTTCGCGCACAGCGCTGTGCGATTCCGGCACCTCTCTCTTCCACGTATCGTTCGGTCGTCGGCCTAATCCGATACATAAATTTGGTCCTTCGAGCCGGATTCGAAGTTGAAATTCACGAGAAAATTTCGGAGTTCGCACGTGCTCTCACCAAACATGGCGGACTTCCAACGGCAAACCATGCTGCAGAGGACCATCCTGCGGACGGTCGAGAACTTCCGGAAGATTGGGAAGGCCAATCTAACCAGCAGCAAGGTTCAATCTCGACTCTCCTCCCTCGAAAACGCTTGGAGTGCGTTCAGCGATGGCCACGTGCAGCTGCTGACCAGAGTCTCTGACCCCAGCGAACAGCGGACGATCCCCTACTTCGCGGACGACCACCTTCAGACAACCGAGGATGCCTACTTCAGCGCCAAAGATTTCCTGCTGGACGCCCTCGATGACCTGGCGAAACAAGTGAGTCCGTCGATGTCCTCTCCGGATACTGCCTCCACGGGCCTGTCGAGGCCCTCCGTCGCGCTCGCGCATCTTCCTCGCGTTCCATTAACTCCATTCAACGGTGACTGTAATGAATGGGAGTCATATCGGGATCGGTTCAAATCTCTTATTATGTCGAATCGCGAATTAACCGATTTTATGCGCATGCATTACTTGGTCTCGTCACTTACAGGGCCCGCTCTCGAAGCCCTCGGAAACATTCCGATTACCGCCGACAATTTTGCGACAGCGTGGCGCACGCTGACTGCGCGTTTCGAAAATAAACGTCGTTTAATTAAAATGCACCTGTCCAACCTTATCGACTTGCCGGCGGTGAAACGCGAATCCGCATCCGAACTGCATGCGTTAGTAGATCGAGCGACCGTCGCGACCACGTCGTTAACAAAACTGGATCGGTCCCCAGAAGACTTGTGGGCGGATATGCTAGTCCATTTAGTGTCTCGAAAACTAGATCCCGTCACGTCAAAAGCATGGTCGATTGCTTCGTCGAAGTCCGACACGCCACAGTCGTTCGCCGATCTCACAAAATTCTTGTCTGAACGTGCGCGCGCGTTCGACGAAATGTCTCTCGAGCCCAGCGGTACTGTAACGTTAAAAGCCACGCCGTCCCCTCGCGTACATGCCGTCTCGATCGCCCAATATCAATCTCGGTCGAGCGTACCTTCGGATTCGCGGCGAAAACACGAAAGCCTCGCAACTACAAACACGCCGGTTTCGCAATCATCTTGCCCTCTGTGTCAAGCCCGGCACTTTTTGAGTTCGTGTCCGCGATATTTAGCGGATTCTCCGGACAAGCGACGCGAAACTGTCAAGCGACTTTTGCGATGTTTTAATTGTCTGAGCGAGCGCCACTCCGTGTCAAATTGCTCGAGCAAATATAAGTGTCGTGTTTGTCAACAGACTCACCATACGTCCCTACACATAGCGCCGGCCAGTCGCTCGGTTTCGGGAGATACCTTACAGCCCCGCTCTTCCTCTCCTCCAGCTGGTCGCTCGGCTGTTGTCTCGCTATCTGCGACGACACCCCGTCGCCCCCCGTCGCACGTGCTCCTTGCCACTGTTCAGCTCAAAATTCATTCTTCGTCAGGCCGTTCCGCAACTGTCAGAGCTCTCCTTGACCAAGGGTCCGAAGTCACACTGGTCACCGAAAGTTTGGCGCAGCTTCTGCGCGCAAAAAAGACACGCAGAGAAATCCAGATCTCCGCCGTCGGCGGAGCTCATGTAGAAACAGTCCGTTCAGCAGTCGAGCTTCGCGTGAGTCCGGTTCAGTCGACCACTCCGTCACTCGTCACAACCGCGTTGGTCATGCCTTCTCTAACGGCTTATCACGCACACAACACTGCGGATCTGTCCCTTTTCAGCCATCTTGACGATCTTCAACGTGCAGATCCAGATCCCACAAATCCCGAGTCGATTCAACTAATCCTCGGCGCCGACCTTTACGGTGACGTCATTCTCGACGGGATTCGCAAAGGCCGGCAGGGGCAACCTATAGCCCAAAATTCCATCTTTGGATGGGTCATCTCGGGGCCCGTTCCCTCATCTCTCGTCGATAGTGAGGGCAACCCCTCCTCGGCTCACTCTTCTCTCTCTCGGTCTTCGTCACGACCGAAACATAGCTCGACCCAAGTGTCTTCTGTCGCGTTCTCGCACTTTTGTTCATCCTCGCTTGAATCGGAGCTGCGTCGGTTCTGGGAGGTGGAAGAACTTCCTCGGTGCTCTCCGCTGACTCCACTGGAACGGCAGTGCGAAGAACACTTCGTAACAACGCACTCGCGCACTCAGGATGGACGCTTCATCGTCCGTCTTCCGTTCGTTCACGATCCGCCAATAGAAATCGGTCATTCTCGAAACTTGGCAGACCGCATGCTGACCTCACTCACTCGGAAATTTCAAAAAAATCCCGATCTCGAACGCGAGTACTGCGAGTTTATGCGGGAATACGAGGCTCTCGGCCACATGCAACGCGCAGCGGCCGAATTCCCCCCGGCCCCTCAGGTTGTTTACATTCCTCACCATCCTGTGTATCGGCCCGGGAGTGCTACGACGCATTTACGCGTCGTATTCAACGCGTCAAGCGCAACCTCTAACGGGCGATCGTTGAATGATCACCTTCTCGCGGGACCAAAACTGCAGACGGACCTGCCCTCCGTCATTCTCAGATGGCGTCATCACCGCTACGTCTACTCTGCGGACGTAGCAAAGATGTATCGACAAATTCTAATCGACCCTCGTGACATAAATTTCCAGCGGGTATTATGGCAAGACGCGGTGACAAAACTTCCCGTCGATTACACCTTGCTCACGGTCACCTACGGCATGACTTGCGCTCCGTTCCTCGCGCTTCGCGTTATTCAGCGACTCCGCGAACTCGATGGGTCAAAATTCCCTCTTGCTGTGCCGATCCTGCGTGATCAGATTTATGTGGACGACGTTCTTTTCGGTGGCGACTCTATCGAAGCTGTCCGCGCTCGCCGAAATCAAGTCGTGGGACTACTCCGTTGCGGGAAGTTCGAACTGCGAAAATGGTCGAGTAACACCACTGAACTCCTTGGCGACATTGACCCAACTGACCACGGATTAGCATGCACCAAGTCGCTGGCCGTCGACGACCACGTCAAGGTGCTCGGAATAGGATGGAACCCTTCGGAAGACGCATTCCAAATCGAGACAAACCTCCCCGCGGCCGTCCCCAGCACGAAACGCGCAATCCTGTCAGCGATATCCAAGATTTACGATCCGCTAGGATGGGTGACTCCCGTCACAATCAAAGCAAAAATCCTTTTGCAGGATTTATGGCGCCTGCGCGTTTCCTGGGATGAAGCGCTTCCTAAGGATCTCCTTTTACGCTGGGCTTCCGTTTACAACGGATTGACCTCATTAAACACGTTCTCCTTGCCTCGGTGGACCGGCCTCGATTGCAGCTCTGAAACGGCCGAACTGCATGGTTTTTGCGACGCCTCGTCCCACGCTTACGCTGCGGTCGTTTATTTAAAAATTACGTCTACTTCCGGTGCGAGTCGCGTGAGTCTCCTGGCGAGCAAATCGAAAGTTGCTCCGATCTCCCCTCTCACGATACCTCGTTTAGAGCTCTCCGCTGCCCTACTCCTTGCACGTCTCATTGAATTCGTCCGCAATTCTCTCGGCGATCGTGCACACACTTGTTTTTGCTGGGGCGATTCCACGATCGTACTTGCGTGGCTTCGGGACCACCCGTCGCGTTGGAAAACATTCGTGGCCCACCGCGTGCACGAAATTATGACTCGCACTCCCGATGTCTCCTGGCGTTACGTCCCCTCGGAAGAAAATCCAGCTGACTGCGCGTCGCGTGGTCTACTCGGGGGCGAGCTCGAGTCGCATTCCCTCTGGTGGTCAGGACCTTCCTGGCTGAACCTCCCCGATGAACGGTGGCCTACCGAATCCACGAAGTGTTCCATCGCCTCGGTCCGCGCCGAGGAAAAAATCACGGTATCTTCTGTGTCAGTCACTCCCGAGCCGTGGGACTTGTCTGTACGATATTCATCGTGGCCGAAACTTCTTCGCGTCACTGGATATCTTTTTAAATTCATTCGCGCTTGCCGCCGTCGCCAAGCTCATTCCGTTCCGCAATCGGCGCTCGGCCCAGCGCTGTCGGTCGAAGACTGTTCCGCAGCGCGAACGTTCTGGGTAAAATTCGTGCAACGTGATTGCTTTCCTTCGGAGGTCGAATCGTTCCGGCGGAACCGACCGATCTCTTCCAAAAGCTCACTGTCAGCCCTCGATCCTTTCGTCGACAACGACGGCATCCTTCGAGTTGGCGGACGTCTTCGACACGCTCCGCTGTCGTACAGCAGGAAACACCCGGTTATCCTCGCTGCACATCCACTGGTGCACTTAATAATCAAGCAGATGCATCTGCTCTCCCTGCACGCCGGCCTTCAACTGACTCTCCATACACTGCGACAGACCTATTGGGTCCTTCGGGCGCGCAGCCTGGTCAAGAGTGTAATTCATTCTTGTATTGTTTGTGTCCGCGAACGAGCCGCGGTCCCAGGTCAGTTGATGGGACAACTTCCGACCCCACGCGTCTCCCCTTCGTCCAAATCCTTCGCTCATTGTGGCGTGGATTACGCGGGACCGTTTCAAACTCGCGCTTCTTCGGGGCGTGGTATCACGTCCCGTAAGTCGTATATCGCGCTCTTTATCTGCCTGGCCACCAGAGCTATCCACCTTGAGCTCGTTTCAGATTACTCCACCCCAGCGTTCATTCACGCTTTTGACCGTTTCTGCGCGCGACGCGGGATGCCTGTCGCGATGTATTCCGACAACGGAACTAATTTCGTCGGTGCGGATCGAGAACTCGCGCGAGCGCATCGCGCTACGTTAAGGAATGCCGACTTCCTAAACAAAACCGCCAGTGACGGAATCGCGTGGCATTTCATTCCTCCCTCCGCCCCTCATTTCGGAGGTTTGTGGGAAGCCGGAGTGAAGAGCCTAAAGCATCACTTAAAACGGGTTGTCGGAACTCGAACTTTCACTTTCGAGGAATTCAACACTCTACTGTGCTCCATCGAGTGCTGTCTGAATTCTCGGCCCCTCGCCCCGTTGCGAGACTCCTCAGATGAGCTCACCATTGCGAGGTGTTTGTCTCGCGCTCCCCTCGCTCCGCGGTGACGTCACCCACCGAACGCGAGTCCCTCGCGACGCGAGTCTTCTTCCCCCCGTCGCTCTTCTCGGGATCTATCGATTGTCTTCCAATCATCGATCCCGTGTCGCCGTATGATCCATGACGCACGAATCGCGTCACCGGATTATCGCGTGACGCTCGCTCGGCCTACCCGCGATCCTGGATCCTCGCGTGATCCTGAGTCGGCCAATCAGCCGATTCTTAGAATTCGGAATCTCGGTGGTTCCGAGAATTGTGATTCATTCCGTTTCGAACAAGTGACCGATTAAAACCAGTTTTATATTCTCTCCGTACCTTTTTCAAGTAATTCGAGTCGTCGACTCAATATTTCAAAGCGGAGTTCTATTCTCAAGGATCTAAGTTGAATTTCAATTGTACAGTTTATTACAATCACAAAATACAGTCCATTTTCTCGTCTTTCATACACGTGTTTCACCGAGTTCTCTATTCCTTCAACTTCGCGCACAGCGCTGTGCGATTCCGGCACCTCTCTCTTCCACGTATCGTTCGGTCGTCGGCCTAATCCGATACATATACATATAAGTACATACTCTATGTTACTTATATTTATATGTTATATTTTTATATTATTATATTATTGTAAGTTATATTTTGATTATATTCATATTATATATTTATATATAAGTACATACTTAAACATCTGTGAAGGAAAAAGTTGGCATTGATTTCTTTGCGGTGTATAAAAATCATTAACGAGCGCACAGTGGTACACAGACTAGTTGAGAGAAACAGGACTACGAAAACTCCATCTTTGATAAAGCATAACGCTTCACGAGGGAATAAAATTTAAAAAAAGGTATTCGAATATCATTCTGTATATATTTAACTATCACAAAAAGCAAAAATTTTATAATTTAGACAAAATTCTTCAATTGACTTTTGGCCAGTTTTCCCGGCCACATACTCCATTGTGCTTCGTAAAGAATTAATTTCTGCAATCGACAGATTGCTTGCGACAGTCACGAAATAGTTTCGACGGAATATGATATAATTTCGGTGTGCGTTCATTCATATTCGGTAGCCGGATTATTCATTTGGCCGTAGCCGAAGTAGCAATTACACGTATTACGGGATACTGATGGGCCCTGTTTAATTTCTCTCGGTTCAATCAATGGTTTAATCATACGGACACGGGCAAACAAACCAGCGAGGCCGGGCCAATTTGTTAACAAGTGAAATTTTATGCAGAAATAGCGGCGTGGAAACAGGATACCGATGATCGCCGCTTCTTCTCAGAGAGAGAGCGGCGCGGCGCGACCATTTCGGTGCAATTCGCTCGCAGCGATGCAATTACGGGGCTTTAATGTTCACGGAATACCACGGACCGTTTCCAGCTGGGAATTTCATGGTTCGATGGTGATATTAGTGAGCACGGGGATTGGTAGCCGGGTCGGGAGTAATGTCGTTCCCTGAATTAAGATATCGAATCGATGTTTCCAACCCGTGCACGATTCTTCTTGCGAATATTCCCGTCGAGAGTGGATTTTAAAGCGTTCGGACAGTGACGGATCCCTCGATTTACTGTGCGGATTATCGGGACAATTTTTTCCCAAGCCGGATATCAGCAATTTTTTTTCCAAACGCGATAGTCGAATTTTTAGCACATACAAATCGGCCGGAATTAAATGGACCGCATTTTTTTCGCGGACTTCAGTTATACATACATTGTGGATTTGATGCGTTTTTTAATCTCCGCAACGAAATTATTCTGGATACTCTAGTTTGTATTTTTAACGAACACCTACTATCTAGCCAAAACTAGTCTGGGAAAATGGTTTCTAAAACCAGATGCCAGAATCAAATTGTTCCTACCTCTAAAATTATTAGATCAAACCAGTCGGGTATCTATCATTGTAATTATTCATATTTTCAACGTGGAAAATATTTCCATCAACCCCTTGCCCTACGATTCATTTTACGGTTTCAGTGATTAGATCTTTTTTGTAGATTTTAATTTCCTAAAAACAGGAGAAAGTTTATATCTATCGTATGCATATACGTTCTTCAATAACTGTACATTAACAAAACCAAAATAGAATTTTATTTCGGTTTAAAGGAAATTATTGAATTAAACTACATTTTATCAGTATCTGTTCAGAGTCATCAGCACGAGTCAGACACGACATGGTGACAGTAAATAAAAGTTATCATATGTAAAGAATACAGTATTATAAATACGAATATGTGTATTTTTTGATCAAGTTATAGTTAAGATAAGGTACAGATACATGTAATGTTACAAAATAATGCTTTATCGTGCTTTAAGTTCTTGGAAAATATTTATTAATTTTGGTGTTTATATACCATTTATATTATATTTATATATACCTATTATTATTAATATCTCGGTATCCAACCAAATGTACGTAAAAATTTCCTTGTGTCGATCGTAGATTGTTGCTAATAAACTTTTAATGATTCCAGCGCATTGGTTCGATCAATTTTTATTTAAACACTATCTGTAAATGATCACAATATCTTTTTTCAATGTTCCGATCTTACTTTAGATCATTCTCAAGAAAATTAGAAAAATCGCGGTGTAAATTAACAATCAATATTATGTATGTACTATGTGAACTTAAAACAAGAAGAATAATTGTTACCTACTTGCTTAGTGCAAGAGAAAACAAAATTTTTAATTATAACTTTAACATAACTGTTGATGATAGAACAGTATACATGGTAATGAGGTAACGTGGAGACATTTTTGACATTAGTGACATAATTTGACATTATAACCTTGCATTATCTGCTCATGTACCATAAAATTAACATTCAAATTTATTTTAACCGAAAATTAATGCAAAATTACAAAGCTGATATAAGGAATGATTTAAAAGAATTCTTCATATAACATTACTGATTCAGTAATCTTGCGTAATATTCATGTATGTTAGGTGTTTCATACCTAAGATCTACGCTACAGTGTTCGATCATATGAATTGTTTCCAATAGTACCTCTGGTGTAAATTTGCTTCATGGTCAATAACCTTTGCATTTTCAAAATCAAAAGGGTAGTTTGTTGGGTGTTTGTTCCAAATGTCTTCACGTAACCTCATTACCATGTATACTGTCCTAGCTTCACCATGTAGTTATGTTAAAATTATAATTAAAAATTTCTTTCCTTTTGCACTATGCAAGTGGGTAACAATTATTCTTCTTGTTTTAAATTCCCACGCTACAAACATAATATTGATTGTTAATTTTCAGACACACGTTGAAAAAAGATATTGTGATAATTCACAAATAGTGTTTAAATAACAATTGATCGAACCAGTGCGCTGGAATCATTAAAAGTTTATTGTACTTAAAAAGTTGAGGATTTGGAATAAATATCTGAGCGTTTGTTAAAACGAAAAACGGTCGCTGGAGCGTGCAACAAATTAATACGATTATCGCGGGGCGATGCGATTAAATGGAGCATCAGTGTAAAGCATAGTCGAACATTCGCTTCCTGGTTTTCGTTGCAATTTACTCCCGCATCATGGCCACACACCGACTATGGCAGTCTGATTGTCTGCAGCCCAAGAGAATTCTCGTCTCCGCCCAAGCGTTCCACGGTGTTTCATCGTATTTTGGCTGCCGGTTTCGGCCTCGCTCACTAAATTTAGTTCGTTGTCCGAACCCACCATCTTGGAATAATCCTCTTTCGGCGTTTAAGCTATTTCAAAAGCTCTTTAAGCCCGCCAACAGTTCTTCATATTTTCCCCGAGGTTGTTCTACTGCGCAGCTTAAAAGTGTCGGCCGAAGAATCTTCAGCGTGATTTATGATGGCCCTTTGAATATTATTCTTCCGAGAATACCTTCTTGAATCCTTCAAGGGAAAAAGGGATGAATAGTTTTCCTAGCTCTTTAAAACCTGAAATATTATATGTATATCATTGGTGCTACCTAACTTTTATTTTATATACAGGAAGATAATACATTTTAAGTAGAAACATTTTTTATAACCACTGGTACGTACAGTAAGGAGGATAACCGAACCACAAGTTCTTTGTCAAATAACGACAAGTTTTATATAAATCGTCATTTAGTCGTGCTAATCATTATAATTTAAACGGTTCTTTGGCTAGGGTAAGTTTATAGCTAACAGTGCGTGCCAATGCGTAGATGCGCTTCAGGATCTAAATCATGTCATATGGCAATTTCCAGACTACGAAAATCAACGTAACACATTAGAAACAAAGCTCCTCAAAGGCAAGTACTGTTTCCCTCTTTGTTTTAGTTCCTTCTTATGTAAACCTGATATACAAGGTTTGAAAATAATTTTTAATTTTCTCAAACAATGTTCCGTTAGAATTCAGTAATAACGTTTCATTTAGTTAATATAAGCTAATTGTAATAATATTGTACTTGCTATATAAACCACTTGGTTTAAAGCAATAATAAAAGAATAAATAAATCGTCATTTATTGCTAGGGATATAGAAGAATAACAAAAAGTCAATATTATAATTATTTTTATCATAGTTAGAATTAACATAAGACATTTTTTTCAATAATTTTTGTCTCCTCGTTTAGCAATGACAAAAAGATAGATTGACTCGGTGTTGCACCACGTTCAATACTTAGCAATATTTAATATATGATAATAATACATGATTTAATTACGAAGTGTAATTCAGAAATTTCGGAATAATAAATCAGTTTTTAAGCAAACACTGAGTGCTTGGAATAATATTGACGAAAATGTTATAAATAATTTGTTCGAAAGTATAAACTTCATATTTTATGTCGTTTTATTGTTAAAAATACACTCAATTATGAATCTTTAATGGTGTCAACATACTTTCCACAATCGAAAAGTTATTTAATTTTATCTGTCGTTATTATAAACTTTATGTTATCTTTACTACTACGCATATTATAATAACATACATAATATATGTATATTTTCGATTAATTCAAAAATTATTCATTTAAAATAGAAAACATGCATTTTTGAGACAAGTGCATACAGTGATTTTTTGAGAAAAAAATTCAGATAATCCGACTCTCTTTCTCTCGAGTAATTCGTACTTATAGTAGAAACGTTTTTACAATCACTGGGATATGCATGCAGCGGTCCTTCGGGAAAGGAAATTCAAATAATTCATATTACTTTCCTTTCTAAAATTTATTTCACTTATCTATTAAAAGAAACTGACGATGCTCGTGGCTAGAGTAAAAATTCATTACAATTGAAAATATTTTGATAAATTAAAAAATGTGCTTCAGCAAAATGGAGATAAATATAGCATGCACTTGACAAGCATTTTTTTACCCGCGACAGCGTTTTTAAATGTATGAAACTACGATGCACCGTCAGGAGTTGAAGTGGCAAAATTTTTAGCATATAATAGATACACAAAAATGATATAAATCCGCGAAACATATTTTTCGAGTTTTCGTCGCAGGTATGGATAAAAAAGCTGCAAAAATTAATATGAACATTTTCTTTGCAATTTTGTCAGACAATTTGTTTTACACATTATTTAGAAAACTTTAAAAAATACTTCTTGTAGATTTGTATCAATTATACACATTCTGAAAAATACGAAGTTTGAAGCAGAGTTGAGCATTAATCGATTAAAACTTTAACCAAGATTGATTGATTAATTTGTACGATTAAAAGAGGTAATCATTGAAAATTAGACGATTGATTCAATCGATGGATGAAGTTAATCGTCAATAGTTGATTTAAAAAAGAAATCGTCGAAAAATAGGAGGCTGGTTTAATTAATTGTTGAAGTTAATGGTCACACGGTCAATCCATAAATTGTAATTAGGAGGAAGACAGAAACAGAGAGCGAAGATGTAATTTACATTTTTTTCAGTATGCATACAGTTTTGATTCCGAATTTCGTTTCGAAATTTCCGCAGTTCATTAATCGATTATCCGATTGACGATTACAATTGAAAAGAATGTAATCGTTAACCACAATGAACGACTAAAGTAGAACAGTAAATCAAAAATCGTCAATTGTTGATTAAATTTTTGCCCATCTCTGGTTTGAAAATGATGAAGGTTGCAGTTTTCCAGGATCTTCAGCACCTAACTATACTAAATATGAAGATTCTTACATCTTTCATCAATATAATTCATACAGATCCAGAAAACGCATTTTTAAAAATTTTCCATATAGGCTTACCTAAAAAACTTGCAAATGCTTATATTCTAACTTCTAAAAAAATCCAAGAGGTCCAATATTAAGAAAGTTATAGTCCGTTTAAAAGTATCTAAATATTAATGCGATCGCAATTGTTTACGCATCAAGCCAACACTGTCAGAGTTGAATTCGTCGAATTAAAAATTTTCCGTATAGGCTCACCTAAAAAACTTGCAAATACATATATTCTAACTTCTAAAAAAATCCAAGAGGTCCAATATTATGAAAGTTATAGTCCGTTTAAAAGTATCTAAATATTAATGCGATCGCAATTGTTTACGCATCAAGCCAACACTGTCAGAGTTGAATTCATCGAATTATACTAGCCTCTAACTATACTAAATATGAAGATTCTTACATCTTTCATCAATATAATTCATACAGATCCAGAAAACGCATTTTTAAAAATTTTGCATATAGGCTCACCTAAAAAACTTGCAAATACATATATTCTAACTTCTAAAAAAATCCAAGTGGTCCAATATTAAAAAAGTTATAGTCCGTTTAAAAGTACCTAAATATTAATGCGATCGCAATTGTTTACGCATCAAGCCAACACTGTCAGAGTTGAATTCGTCGAATTATACTAGCCTCTAACTATACTAAATATGAAGATTCTTACATCTGTCATCAATATAATTCATACAGATCCAGAAAACGCATTTTTAAAAATTTTCCATATAGGCTCACCTAAAAAACTTGCAAATACATATATTCTAACTTCTAAAAAAATCCAAGAGGTCCAATATTAAGAAAATTATAGTCCGTTTAAAAGTATCTAAATATTAATGTGATCGCAATTGTTTACGCATCAAGCCAACACTGTCAGAGTTGAATTCGTCGAATTCCATTTTTCCCGATTGACACGTGGAGTCGGTCGAAATAGTTTCGACCACTCTGGACAGCTCTAGTAGCATACCCTCCCCGTATTACGGGGCGGTGCAACAACCTCGCGGTTATTTTCGGGGTAGCTCGTGTCACGGAATGCACTGTGCAAACCGACTGCTGTGCCTTCGGGACACGCGTGTCCTGGAAAATTAACGGATTATTTGGCTGGAGCACGCAGAGATACACCGGCAACACTCTACCTGTCCGGCATGCTTGATCGCCGCGCCGGCCGGACACCAACAGCTCTTATACGTGATGCAACCACCCGAAAACGCATTTGGCAAACACAAGCCCGTTATCTCTCCTCGCTGTGTACTCTAGATAGCTCCTCCTGCTGATCGTCCGAGCAGCGAAAGTACCCGACAATATTTTCTTGTCAGACGTGATAACAATTTTCTTCGAACCCTGCTTCTTCTTTAAGTGAAACTTCTTTTGGCGCGGTAGGCGTAAAACCGATTTGGCGATGTAACGGAAACGCGTAACGGAAGTGGCTGGCGCGCTGACTCTCGTGCGGTTCGTAGTCTAACTAAGAAAAGGAGAGGGAGAGAGAAAGAGATAGAGAGAGGGCACGAAAGCAAAAGCCTTACTGTCATTTTATGGTGCGTCACAGTTTGTACCTAACTAACGCGTGTTATTTCATTCGCATTTAATTAAATAATATAAAATATATATATATATGAAATTTGTACACTAGAATTAAGATTACACAGATTCAAATAATTTAATATTGAACTTTTACGAGATGTGAGAAGAAATAGGTCTCGATAATGCACTTGTTGATAGTGCAGCAAGATGTTGTGATTGCTCGGAATTTTGTTTATCAAAATTTAAAGTATTTGCAATTAATAACTTTTTGTTCTCACGAAATAATCGCACACGTTCTTTTGAATTTTTTGCTGGATTTTTCGTCACCTTCTTTCCCATAGCCCGTTTTTTTCACGTAATTCTTTTTGACGTTCTGCATTTGTTTTTGGCATTATTATTATATATATTTTAAATAATGTTGTATAATATTGATCTTGATAATGAGGGGATCTCTTCGGAAGTATTTTTCACTAAAAATTAGAGCTTGTGTTTACTTGTTTGTTTATTTTATTTAGGGACTAGAATCCCCTTGCAATCAATGAATACACAAATAAATAAATATTTGTTGTTATGTGCAATCAATTTCGCTATTATTTCAACTTGAATTCCGTGCAAGATTGCAAACAGGAAATCGTAACGTACAGTGGTAAGTTCGCACCGGTTACTTGATCATGTTCCCGTCGTAATCACGTGGTTAATTCACCCGAACTGCTCAGAAACATGATACCCTAATTGTTTCGGGCAACGTATTCCGACTTCGCTGCAACTTGCTCGGTCTCAACTGCGTTCATTGTTCGTCATGAGAAACACAGGCTGCTCCAAACCATTTAGTCGAAATAACTCAATCTACCAAACCAGTTTAATTAAGAGGGAACTCAATTAAATAACGATGAAAGGATTGTTGACTTCGTTTACTTTGATTCTGCTCCGATATTTATTTCGGCAGTTTCGAATTTATTCGAATTACAACTTATCAAAATCATTGAGAAAAGAAATGTTCACGTTTTTTATATATTTATTTATCGATGCCATTAAACCATGTTTGGTTTATGTATCATACATTAGTATACACTTTGCAAATAATAATGAAGTATATGTTGGAGATATGTTCACTCGACTCCCGTATTTGACAATCGATGCAGAAAATGTTCGTCTGCTTATTATTGACCAACCTTATTATTGATTGTACTAGGTACAATGCCATTGCGCGTCGCCTGATCAGCGAGTTTTGTGAAATATCCTGAGAATATTCTGTGCATCATTCCATCGAATCATGACCGTGATAACAATTTCATGAAATGATATCGATGATAATAGAACGGCACCTTCTATGATATCGACTCTCCCATCGCATCCTTCCAATCAAGGAACGAGCTTGCAAAATCGCACACGATGTACCCGAGGGAAACTCGACACCGTTCGGTTGCGGCGTGTATGGGTACAATGCAGTGACTACAACGGTGGCGAATGCAAAAATACAAGAGGATGTCTGAGGGAACATACAGGGTGTTTCATCAGACTTCATCATGCCAAGTGTTTCTGCTACATTGAAGATTTCGTGAAAGTAACCCCTGCGTGTCAGTATATGGCAAAAATCAATCTTGTCTCTCCTATCAATACGATCAATTTTGGACAATCAATATTTTACACAGAGCAACGTAGAACACAGAAGTGATTTTATTTAGACGTTCTGCTATTTTTATTATAATACACATTTGGATAAAGAAATTCATACTGTTATTTTTCATAAATGCATTTATATAAATTCAATGTGTGTTTAATGAAGAATGTGTCGAAGGTTTCGTCTTGAACCCCACAGATCACCCCCTAAACCTCAGGTTCATCTTATACTATTAAAAGTATCTAATAACATAATAACAATACTTTTTATTTCATGTTTTTACCGTTATGTTTTTTGTTTATTCATTTTTGTCTTAAACGCATAAAGTCAGTAGTCAGTTAATAACAGGTTTTGATAAAATATTCAACTCTGCCCGAACGAGAATTTCCGGGTTCCCCCAACCCCTATCGATTAGTACATAGAAGTAGGGTTTCAATGGAAATATATTTCTTCCCTTATGACGCTAGATTCGTTTCCACGATCGCAAGAGTGCGTGATTCGCGTTCTCATTTCTCGATAATACAAAAATGAGATTTTTCAGTAGTCAAAAACGTTAGATAAAATATTGATCTATGGCGCCATCTCCCTCAAAAATTCTATGTTTTTGTTTACGTGGCATAATTTGCATTATTCGGCAGCGTGTAGCTATGAAAATAAATAATAATAATGCAAATTGTGGTTTTTGTTTCATTCTTTCTTCTGTTCTTTCTACACGGCTGTGTCGCAATACTTCTTCAACTTTTGTTTATATTTATATTATTTTTGAGGCGCAAAAATGTCTCTATTGAAAATGATCCAGATCGAAACCTTGAGGAGAATGTACAAATAATTTGCAAATTTGTAGTTCTGTGATTGATCAAACCGTGTCCCGAATTCACAAATTTTATTATATAATGCAAATTACGCCTCGTAAACGAAAAAATAGGATATTTGAGGGAGATAGCGCTCTAGACTGATCATTTATCTAGCGTTTTTGACTACCGAAAAATCCCATTTTTTTATTATCGAGAAATGAGAACGCGAATCCCGCACCCTTGCAATCCTGGAAAAAGGAGTCTACTCCATTAACCATTTTCATGAATTGAAAATATCATAATTATCCTTATTATTTCATCTGGAATTTCTACTTTGTTGTGCATCGTCTATTCATTTTGCCCTAAATACATAAAATCCATAATCTATTGATAACCATGTGAATAAACAAGAAATAGAATTGTTGAATGATATCGGCGCTACGGTTCGATCGTTGAAAATCGTTTCAAAAAAAGTATTGACACACTCTTAAAAAGGCGATAACTTTTTAAATATCGTACTATAGGATTTGAATTGTTTTGGGAAGCTAGGCAATTAGTTTGCCCCAGAGTGCGAAACAAAATTTTGTCAGAAATTGCAATTCATCGGAATTGCAGCAAAAATACTAAAAGTTGCATTTTACAACTTTTTTAAGTGGGTTAATATTGAAAATTTACAAAATGCGTTTTGTAAACCTGTGTCAGTTATATGCACTGGTAAAGTTTCATCAAAATCGGTTGACGTTGCAATGAGCTATAAACGTTTAAATATGTAAAAATTGCAGATTTTCACGATTTTCAACCTATAAGTGCAGATTCTTACATCTTTCAATGCCTGTCGTTTTTTTCGCATCAACCGATTTCGATTGAAAGATGTAAGAATCTGCAGTTATAGGTCGAAAATCGTGAAAATCTGCAATTTTAACATATTTAAACGTTTATAGCTCATTGCAACGTCGACCGATTTTGACAAAATTTTCAGAATATGTTTAATTGACACAGGTCTACAAAACGCATTTTTGAAATTTTCAATATAGACCCACATAAAAAAGTTGTAAAATGCAACTTTTAGTATTTTTTCTACAATTCCGATCAATTGCAATTTTTGACAAAATTTTTTTCGCATCCTGTGGCAAACTAATTGCTCTAGCTTCCCAAAACAATTCAAATCGTATAATACGACATTCAAAAAATTATCGCCTTTTTAAGAGTGTGCCAATACTTTTTTTATCCACTGTAAATAAATTTATTCAAGAAATATAATGTTCTGCAGAAAGAAAGTATCCTGTATATCCGATTGATTCTTCCTAATAAATAAAAATGACTGTTACTGTACAGTGTACACCAGTTCCCACGAAACGTTGGAACGCTGGTAGAGAACGTGTTTCCAGAAAATCTCCAAAAACCCGGAGGAAATATTGCAGTCGACGATGATAGGTGAAGCAGCCTGTACACGTCGTCGTCGTCGTCTAGAAATAAAAAAAATGTACATGGGATAAAAAGGGAAATGAAAAACGGGAAAAAGTATTGTTCGTGAGAGGGGAACGCCGAGGCAGGTACGCGGTTGCATGTATCCACGCAGAAACACATGAGCGACACGAGACGCCCCATGGTTATCGTGGTCTGCGGTTATCGGATCTATATCTACCTATCTACGTGCACCTCTATTTCACGGCGCATCGAACCTAATACAAAAATGCGGATTTTCCGGAATACTCGCAGGATCCGCGGGGACACAGGATGATCCTGGCCTGCGGAGAACGGTCTATTAATCAATCTGCATCTTCCTGTTTTGTATCAACGCAAAGCTGTGCAGGGGCTCTACGAAAATATATCTTGATAACGGAACCTGACATTGAATATTGACGAACGAGGCCAACATGGACACTAGTATCGAGATCTTCTTAGTTCAACATATTTAAAATGTTGATATCACATAATAGACCTATAAAAAAATTTTAACGACTTCGAAACGCAATAAAAAAATTCACTAAAAAGTATGAAATAGGGTAACTGCACCAGTGAATGAACGGGCACCAGTAAATGAACGCTTTTGTATATTTCAACAAATTTTAACCCGGACGGCATACTAGAGATAAAATTGTGATTAAAGAGTTAAATAAGTAGGAGAATATTGTTTAGTAATTTTGTTCATTGATTGGACTAGCATTATTCAATTACTAGAATGTAGTGTTCATTCACTGGTATTTTTCATATTTTTGATTTAACGTTTAATAAAGAAGAATAATAATAATTTCATTGTATTTGTGTTCATTTATTTTTGACAAATCAAGTATAGGGAGCTATTTGGCATATATGAGATTCCTTTAATTCACATAGTTTTTTTTTAAATAAAATATTTTCCTGAACAATTTCTTAAATGTTCATTCACTGGTGCAGTTACCCTAATTTCCTTTTGACGAATCGGTAATTTTAAACTTCCAGATTCTTTTAAAAAATCGATTTCGCAACCAAAAATTGAACTGAAATAATTCTCTGTCATCCGTGCTAATAGGTAGAATATTCGCAAATCTTTTCGTAATTTATTGTTAAACAGAAAAGAAGAAATAGAGCATAACTCATTGAACCGTGCTCACTCTGTAAGTACCCCCGTTGTAGAGTTACGGACTTAAAAATAATTTAATAATGTGAATGTTGTAGATTCAACTGATTAAATTATAAAACGAAGAATGAAACTTCCATGTGACTTCCGCTCAATGCAAATAATTTTTATACTACCTAAAGAGCCGCAGTCCAATAATAAGATCCTTCGTTCCCGAGAATGAAATATAATATTGGACTCTTCGTGACACCACTTTCCGTTTTTAAAAGGCATTATTCCCGGTTTGCGCCGGTTCAATTTAATAAAGTTCAGCCACCCCCGCATAGTTTCTTGGTTGCAACCGACCGCGAGATGATCGTGATCGTACTTCGGTTCCATGAGTAATCCGGAATCCATTAGTCCAGGACGGGATAGTCGTTAACGAACTTGCGGATAATGAATTTCCAGCCGGCTAAGGCAATTATTAGCCTTACTCGAGCGAAACCTGCGTACGTGTGCTCGCGTGTTCGTGCGCGTGTGCGTAGGCGTGTCTGCTGTTCTGCATTGTCAAATTGCTTAACCAGAGTCCAGCGTCCGCGACTACCATGGTCCTGACATTTATAACCCCAAAAATTTCATGCTCTGAACGTGTATTTGCCCAACGGCAGCAAACAAATGTCCGGTGATCTTGAATCTCATAAAATGAACTGGCCGAAATGCAAATTCCCGTATGAACCATGAACCCCTTGCCGCACGACTTTCGGCTACGGTAATAAACCATCATCTTTTGTCATTTCTTCTTCTAAGAAGAAAACATATATATATATATAATAAATAATAATAATAATAATAAATAATAATAATAATAATAAATAATAATAAAAATAATAAATAAGATAATAAATAAGATAATAAATAAAATATAAATAAGAACATATATGTATATATATATATATATTATTATATTATATATATATATATATATTATTATATTATATATATATATATATATATATATATATATATATATATATATATATATATATATATATTCTACACTCTTTAATGTTCAACCCTCTACACTCCGAATTATTTTTTTTATTGCCATCAACTCCCTACCATTTTAACTGTGTGATTTCAATAAATAAAGGAACAACCAAATATTTAAAAACCTGTTTCATTTACATTTTTCAAGGAGTGCAAAGGGTTAATTATTAATGCATATATATATATATATATATATATATATATATATATATATACATTTATAATAATATATAAAAATGCAAATAACAAAGTGAAGACCGAGTTTGTTCAAGTTTATTTTACAAAATTGTTTTATTTGACTCGGTTTGTGCCGCAGTTTCAAAGTGATTATTGATTATGGATTAAACTTCCATTCCTAATTAAAATTATCACGGTAGCTCCGGTTCGTATAAAATCGATTTATATTGTTGTATAATCCTTAACAATTTTGTATTATAATGTAATCTCTATTGACGTAATTGATTTCTCATAATTCCTATCTTGTTTCATCGAATAAACCATCGTTAATGATAATAACAGGATTTTACTCAACGTCGATCGAAAATTGATTACTAATCGACGAACGAACAGGATGATGATACAGTTCCCAGAGTTCATCTTCTGTTTGCATTAAAATTCATGATGTTGACACTGGGAGCATTATAGCACGATTTTCATCCGAACGATGCTTCGTCTTATTTCAACAATTAACAATGTTTAGTTTACAACATCGACAAATTACAAAATTGATACTTTCAAAAATATAAATAATACCCATGGGAACCCATGGGAAATATTGTGCATTTTATATGGAAAATTTGTTTATTAACCAGTTAACTATTCAGAGCGTGCACCTACAATGACTCCCATTAAAATTCGGACACTCTTAAAAAGACGATAATTTTTAAAATATTGGAACTTTCTGGGGAAGCTAGGGCAATTATTTTGCTACAGGATGTGAAAAACAATTTTTGAAAAAATTGCAAATGATCGGAATTGTAGAAAAAATATTAAAAGTTGCATTTTACAACTTTTTTATGTGGGTGTATATTGAAAATTTTTAAAATACGTTTTCTAGATTTCTGTCAATTAAACATATTTTAAAATTGTCGTAAAATTCGGTGAGCGTTGTAATGAGCTACAAACGTTTAAATGTGGTAAAAATTGCAGATTTTCACGATTTTCAGTCTGTAACTACAGTAAATCTAAGGATTCTAACATCTTTTAATGCCTGTCGTTTTTTCCGCATCAACCAATTTCAATGAACCTTTCACAGTGCATATAATTAACACAGATCTACAAAACATATTTTTTAAATTTTCAATATAAGCCCACGTAAAAAAATTAGAAAATGCAACTTTTAGTACTACTCTGCAATTCCAACAACCTGAAATTTTTATTTTAAATTGCAGTCGCGTTGTACAACAAACCAATTGTTCTGAGTTCCCAAAAAATTTCAAATTGTATGGTTCAATATTAAAAATATTGTCTTTTTAAACGTATCCGAATATTAGAGGGAGTCACTGTGCATGTATCTGTCGCGAAAATCAAGCGAATGACGCCAGTGCATATGGGGATGCATGAATCCATCTCAAATTATATTTATGCTTCTTATTTGTTCGTTTTATTTCGTCTTGACTTTCAAATATTCTAAACATATTGAATTTCACGAATATATTTTAGTTTTTGCTAAAAATTGCTGTACCATTATTCAAAATATTGTTTGCATTATTAAATATATCGATATGTAATCAATTACTAAACGTCTAGGTATTGCATGAGGTATTATACCAATTTCATATCTATAAAATTTCAAAAATCATAGGGAATGGAAATATTCTAGAAAGAAAGAAAAAGAAGAAATGTTTAACTTTCCAGTTAAAATAGCTCGAGTGCAAAGGCCTAAATAGCCAATGGTAAATAAATTTTTCGTATGACGAGTATACTCGTTATGACACAAAATACTGCCATTACTCCATGACGAGTATACTCGTCAATCACAGCTGGTTAAACCGTGTCACATCTATTCGATGCATCAGAAATTAAACTGCTATCTTTCATACTTTTATAATATTTACATAGTGGTAAATAATGCGTTATTTTAAAGTAAAAGAACAGACGTATTTGTCAGTCTACATTAATATTGAATCGTCCTTGATAAGCGCACAATTCTTTCAACAATCATATTTACGATGTTGATAGAACGTTTTCTGCCAGGGGTAGTGCAATAAAGATTTATTGCATCAATAAATCGTTTGAATGAGCAAGCTTTTATTTCCATGAATTAATCTCGACAAACGAGGAGGTTTTTTACGGGCGCGAGTAATTTTCCGCCAACCGAGAACCGGAGAATCTCTCGGACCGATTATACACGCGGAACTCCTAACGAGCCGTGGCCGTATTAATTAACAATTACGTCGGCAAACGATGCCCCAGTAAGCGCTAATGGGACCGGGATTCGAGTTTTGGGCCGTTTACACGTGTACAGAACGCATTCGAACGAGTTGACGAGGGGCCGTGCTTGCCGAGTGTGGTAAACAACGGAAACTCCGTTTAATTGTTTTATGGAAATCCACGGAATTTGCATAACTATTCGGACGTCTCTTTCAGCGGTGCTCGTCCCGCGAGAGGCTCCCAATCGACGCCACGAGAAACTAGAACTTCCGGTGACTTACGCAATGTCGAACGACAAACGTCAATAAAAAGTCAATAGTATGCATGATACAACTTTTTGTCCAAGGTGTCAAGGAATTATCTGTAAAAACCGTTACAATGTATTTTTAGGATTGGCAATGATCTTGAATGATAAGACGAGTGTGGACATTCCAGATCATGGTTCTCCGGGAGTTATGCGCACAGTAGGTCCCCGGAGGCCATTTGGAATTGAATAAATCCTTCGCGAAAGTTTTGCTCTGATGGGAACGCGTAGGCAGGTGATTATGCGAAAAGCGGGAGCCTAGTCGGAAACGGAGGTGAAAGGGGTTTGGAGTCCCCTAGAGCAGTGGGGTTTTGGTGGGTAGCGGTAGGGAGTAAGTCCCGTTTTCCCTTTTAAAACTAGTAGAAAGCCGAAAGACCTGGGTAAAACTATTTCAACTATGAAATACAAATATTTGCAAATACTATTTCTTACAACCATGTTATACAGGGTCTCCCAAAATTCCTTCAACATCCGGAAATGGGAGGTTCCTGAGATCATTTGAAGTGATATTTTCCTTTGCAAAAATAGTGTACGCAGCTTTGTTTAGGAGTTATTAACGAAAAACACGGACCAATCAGAGCGCGACCTAGACGCGAGTCAGCACAGTCTACCCAACGCGCCAACTGTCAATTGGCCGAACGTGCCATCGCATATCTAGATCGCGCTCTGATTGGTCCGTGTTTTGCGTTAATAACTCCTAAACAAAACCGCGGATGCCATATTTGTAAAGGAAAATGTCGCTTCAAAAGACCCAAGGAAGCTCCCATTTCCCGCTCCTACACTAGTTTTGGGACACCCTGTATATATGTCGTGGCAGGCCGACTCCTTGTTCGATTCGTCATTTCAAAATGCGTCAACGAGCTCACGGGTGCTGTAGAATTAATCCTTACACGTCTTGTCTCGACAAAATCTAGTTGATTCTGTCTATATCAAAAGACTACTCTCTTGATAACGCAAATCAATCAATATCTCATTGATATTGTCCTGTTTTCATATACGCTGTAACCATCAGGAACGTGTCCATTCTACCACCCGTGGTCACGTTCAACAAGGACCTAAACCATTTTCCTGAAGGACCTTGTCTCGCATTTCTTCAAAAATAAAACAAACGTCACAGTAACACAAATTTATAAATTTCAATCAATAAAACAATCATGACATTAATGATAATAATACAAATGTTCAAATCATTGCCTATGTCAGCACGCCCCGACATATATTTTATTTGAAACTAATAGGGTAACTGCACCAGTGAATGAACATTTAAGAAATTGTTCAAGAAGATATTTCATGTAAAAAAAATGTGTGAATTAAAGGAATCTCATACATGCCAAATGGCTCCCTATACTTCATTTGTCAAAAATGAATGAACACAAATAAAATGAAATTATTATTATTTTTCTTCATTAAACGTTAAATAAAAAATATAAAAAATACCAGTCAATGAACACTACATTCTAGTAATTGAACAACGATAGTCCAATGAATGAACAAAATTATTAAACAATAATGCCAAATGGCTCCCTACACTTCATTTGTCAAAAATGAATGAACACAAATAAAATGAAATTATTATTATTTTTCTTCATTAAACGTTAAATAAAAAATATAAAAAATACCAGTCAATGAACACTACATTCTAGTAATTGAACAACGATAGTCCAATGAATGAACAAAATTATTAAACAATATTCTCCTATTTATTGAACTCTTTAATCACAATTTTATCACTAGTATGCCGTGCGGGTTAAAATTTGTTGAAATATACAAAAGCGTTCATTTACTGGTGCCCGTTTATTCACTGGTGCAGTTTCAAATGAAACATATGTAACACAATTGTGAGAAATAGTATTAGTAAATATTTGTATTTCTTAGTTGAAATATTTTTTACCCAGGCCTGTAGTGTTCAGTCATGGTTCCTGCGAGAAGTTTGAAATAATTAAATTATAAGTAGAAGAAATAAAAATTTGAACTGGAAAGTCTGTAAATGAAAGTGAATTTTGTGCGAAACTATTTTAAGAGCTCTTCGCCGATTCTAAGACGTAGAATCACGCTGGTTTTACAGATCATTTCTTGACACCATGTGCTATTTATAAAGAAGCGTGAAAGCACTGATAAGCGATAGATAAAGTGAAGATAAATAAATTGGATGACAAAGAATGTGGTTAATGTATGGTTTTTTGAAATTTGTGATGTAAAAAAAAAATATGGTTCCGGCCGGGATCGAACTGGCGACCTTCTGCGTGTAAAGCAGACGTGATAACCGCTACACCACGGAACCTCGATGCTCGACTAAGTGGAGTTTATGATTTGAAGGATGAATAGAAAATTCAGAGCCTCAACAATTTAACAAATGTTTATTCAAAAATTTTCTTATTCCAAAAAAAATTATACAGAATATAAGAATTTGTAATACTCTTCTTGAGTATCTATATTTTAATGTGATTGAATCACACAAATTGATTGAAGCTACAAATGGCGTCCATAATTTGTAGTGTATATAAATAAAAACTAGAGAAAGTGCTGCGTGTTTAAAATCTCGGTTTGTTCGGGTTGAATAAAAATTTACAGCGAGGAATTGGAACAAATAAAAGTGCATAACGTTATAGAAAACCTTCAACAAATGCATGCCTGTAATGTGTAAAGGAACTATAAATTGCAAAACTTCATTTAAATCTTTAATATCATTGAGTGCTTTAGTTTGTAAACTGTGTGTGTTTTTGATTATAATATTTAGAAGTTTCTTCATATATCTATTTTGTAAGTGTAACAATTTGTCATGAGTGAGACCTTAATTAGTGATGAATTTATTTTTCTTGTTAATTACATTTTTATATATAAATTTAGGGAATAAAAGATTTAAATGAAGTTTTGCAATTTATAGTTCCTTTACACATATTAGAAACCTAGCATTCGTGTAATGTTGAATATATTTAACAAAAACACAGAGTGGGTTAATAATAAAAAAAATAAACAGAAAGTATCGAAAACTATAATGTAACCATGTTTTGTGAAATATATTCAACATTACATGAATGCTAGGTTTCTAATATCTGTAAAGGAACTATAAATTGCAAAACTTCATTTAAATCTTAAATTTCCTAAATTTATATATAAAAATGTAATTAACAAGAAAAATAAATTCATCACTAATCAAGGTCTCACTCATGATAAATTGTTACACTTACAAAATAGATATATGAAGAAACTTCTAAATATTATAATCAAAAACACACACAGTTTACAAACTAAAGCACTCAATGATATTAAAGATTTAAATGAAGTTTTGCAATTTATAGTTCCTTTACACATATTAGAAACCTAGCATTCATGTAATGTTGAATATATTTCACAAAAACACGGAGTGGGTTAATAATAAAAAAAAATAAACAGAAAGTATCGAAAACTATAAAGTAACCAGAAAATAACAAAAATATTGTTACGGGGCAGGTGTTTTGCTGTAACAGTATTTTTTAATTGATCTTTACTATCAAAATTAAGAAAACAATTATGTTAAAGTAAGGCTCCGTCCAGAAATGTTATTAGTAGACTGTGGAATTTATTTTAGACTTGAACAAATAATTAAGAAAAGAAAAAAGTGTGTATGTAGCTCCTGTATGTTGCAATGAATGTAGACAATTTTTATATGACTCGTATAAATTCGCAGTGTAGTTGTCAGTTAACAGATCGTGAACTTCTACTATTTGCGGAGTTACAAATGAAATAACGATATGTAGTAGCTTTTCGAGCATTTTGGTTATTGCAAATTGCCAACGGCATGCGAGAAACTCTGCGCCCCAATGAAAAGTTGTTACGGATCGAACCAAAAATAGTACGTAATTTTCGTAACATGGTAACGATAACAATGTGTCTAGCTCGTTGTGATTCTTTTGCCGCTGACGACAACAATTCGACATTTTTGAGCGAACGCGTGTCACGTTCGACAAAAATGAACAAAAGAGTGCACGCACCCGCGAGAATTCATCGGATCAGTTGATTGCACGCTGGCAGTTCGTTAGAGGGTTTAATGACTCGTTTTGGGAAAGGCCTTCGGCGGAATGAAACAGAATCAAAGATCAGAATGCGGAATATATATTCCGTTTGATAATAAAACACGCATGGCTCGGGTTTCGAGACACAGTGTTCACGGGAATAAAAAAATTCTTTTGATATTATCCGAACGCAAGATACATGGAGCATTAATCGGAAATGGGGATGATTTCACAATACGATGAATAATATGTCTGAAACGTACAATAAAATATGTTCGTATCGTTTCATCCATATGTAAAATTGAATATAAAAATGTCGAGTACTCTTGCACTTGTCGAGCCTTCGGATAAATTCGATAGGAGCTTACTTCACCTGTGAAAACAAATTTAAACAATGCAAAATGAAATTGTTTCGCTCGAGACGTTTCGAAAAAATTAAACTTAATGATTTGTCAATCACACGCCTGCATTTGACTAGATTAAAATGAGATCGATAAGGTATCCCAGAGTCCCCTTGCGGTGGCTAGTGATGGGATCGAACGGGAAGTCGACGCGTGTACGAAACAGCTGATACATGTAAATATGCAACTAAATCTTCTAATATATGATTATAATTGCAAGTCTAAACAATTATATTCTAGGAAATAGCTTATATTGAAGAAGAAAAATATGTATAAAGCTAGTTTGTTGCTGTCAAGTAACAGAAAGAAGAAGCTTCTCACAAGTATGTTGTATGATCACGATGATATGTAGAGGTTCTTGCTCCGAAGGGTTCGAGTTCGAATCTTCCGTCATCTCAACTTTCTTTTCTTCTTTTCTCTCTTTTTTATATGCATTTATAAACTGAACGATTTTTATTGTTACCCTGCTATACCTTTTACATCAAACTTATTTGAAATCTTCCGGCTCGTACAGGTTGGCGCAAAATCGATCGAGACAAGACGAATTGTGTCGAATATTACCGACTCCATAAACGCTTTATATTTTTACCACTACAAGTCGCGAACATTAATTAGTTACCAAAAAAATGAACCGGTTCGATTTAGATGATCAGTACTGATAAGGTAATCCTCCCCTATATTAAAAGTATGCAGGGCTTGCGAGATCGGTTCAGAGTCGGTGAAACTAAGGAGCTGACATTTACTGATAGAGCAGGCATTCCAGCAAACAGCGTTTGATAGGTGGAGTGGCTGAAATAAGCTCTCATCGTACATCCCGGTCCAATCCACTTTTGGTTCGAGCTTTCGGGCCGTTCGGATCCCGCGATTAGAATCCCGAACAGGTGCATCTCGCGTGGATTCGACGCAGCGATTACGATCGGCGGCCGGTGCCTTTATAGTGGACGTTCGCATTCATCGTGGCCGTGGCGCGGCGCGGCGCACAGAAGCTCTCCATCTATTTAGGCGAGCGATTGTGCTGGTGCGGGCGCGGGCGGCGAGAAGCTTTCACGGTGATGAATGGCTGGTCGCGGGCGCGATTAAAGGGACATACGTGGAAAGTTATCGCAGCCGCCACCGCCGCCGCGCCGGTGCATTCTCGGCCACGCTGCGTCGTCATGATAACGATAAAAAGACAAGTCTGCACCTACGATGACAGCTCGCGACGATGGTCGCGCCACGCGCACTAACCCTGCTCGTGATCGCTGGTTCATAAAAACCCAACCCCTTCGCCAGATTTAGGGGAGAGTCGTGCAGTACCGACTGCTCTACGTTTTCTTGTTATATCTTAGACTAGAATCGGAAAAAATTAAAAATGGATAAAGGAAGTTGTAACACAAAGGGAACTTAATAAAAGGCGAGAAGTTAATTTTGTGAAATTTAATTATTAGTATTCATTATTTGTAAGAATAAAGATGATAGAATTTTAGGGAAACAAAGAATTGTCGTCTAGTAGCAACCAATTACGTATTGAGTAGATTTTTAATGTTAAAAAACAATAATGTTAAAAAGGACATTTATCGGAAAAAATTAAAATTAAATAAAGGAATTTGTAACACAAAGGGAACTTAATAAAAGGCGAGAAGTTAATTTTGTGAAATTTAATTATTAGTATTCATTATTTGTAAGACTAAAGATGATAGAATTTGAGAGAAATAAAGAATTGTCGTCCAGTACCAATCAATTACGTATTGAGTAGATTTTTCGGTCTAAATCATTAATAATGTTAAAAAAAGACATTTATCGGAAAAAAATTAAAATTAAATAAAGGAATTTGTAACACAAAGGGAACTTAATAAAAGGCGAGAAGTTAATTTTGTTAAATTTAATTATTAGTATTCATTATTTGTAAGAATAAAGATGATAGAATTTGAGAGAAATAAAGAATTGTCGTCCAGTACCAATCAATTACGTATTGAGTAGATTTTTCGGTCTAAATCATTAATAATGTTAAAAAAAGACATTTATCGGAAAAAAATTAAAATTAAATAAAGGAATTTGTAACACAAAGGGAACTTAATAAAAGGCGAGAAGTTAATTTTGTTAAATTTAATTATTAGTATTCATTATTTGTAAGAATAAAGATGATAGAATTTTAGGGAAACAAAGAATTGTCGTCCAGTACCAATCAATTACGTATTGAGTAGATTTTTCGGTCTAAATCATTAATAATGTTAAAAAAAGACACTTAGATGATAGAATACGCATTTTTATTCAAATTTTATTTATACAAATAATTATATATTTTTAGATATTATGTAATTTTTTTGTTTAGTTTTTACATCTTTTCTTGTTTCCTTTCCTTAATTGAGTTTCAGCTCTTCTTTTTCTGCTTCTTTGGCTTTTACGTTTCGAATCGATCTCTCAATATAGTTTTTGGGATATTAAAAGCCTCAGCGGTCTCTCTTTCCGTCAGTTTAGATTCGAGAGGTAGCTTCAAAGCCGTATTCATATTCTCAACTGTCCATTTTCCTCTTTTCTGCGTTGGAATTTCGAACATTTTTCTGTGGAAAAAGGTAGAAGAAAGATTAAATAAACATCTTCTGACTTCATTTCAAAAGCTAACAGATTGAACTTCAAGATAAGAAAAGTTTGGCTTATACTGGTCGACGGTTGATTGGTCGCTACTGGATGACAAACATGGGGAAACATTTTAGATTATGCAAAATTCAAATGTTATCGATGCATTGGTTCGATCAATTTAATACTTTATACACTATTTACAAATTATCACAATTTTTTATCCTGACGTTTCAATCTCAATTCAGATCATTTTCAAGGAATTAACATCAAAAACATTGTGTCTATAATGAACAAAAAATGTTTTTCTTTAATAATTGAAAATTATTTTTTGTTCATTACATAAACGGTACTACATACATTTTTAGTACACAATATTATTGCTTGTGTCAAGACGAGTTTGCTTGTGGATCTTTATGCAAAATAAATATATCCTGCTTTGATTGAAAAAATCGATTTCATCCCTTACTGACTTTGTTACATTCAAAAGAACATTTCAATATTCTTGAATTTTGCTAATCTTTCACTGCTTTATATTTCACATAACCAATTTCTTCGTGAATGCATGAAGATCCACAGTGTAATGATAACATCGTTTTTTGATATTTACGAACAGAATTGAATAGAAAATATAATTTATACAAAGAGAAAATGCAGAAGTGGATTTTTAGTATCTCATTTAGGTATACCGTTACCTGTAATTTGTTTCATGTATAAATTTCACGGTTTAGTTTGAGATATACCTAATTAATTATGATAATTAGTCATTTTCCGGAATAAAGATGTTAATCAATGTAGGGTAACAAAACACGCAACGAAGCAACAACCTGATAATTCACGGAGTCCGATGCTCGTTACATTTTGTGAGTAATTACATTGATCAACATTGAACCTGAATCTCTGCTTTAGCGAATTGAATGTTTGATTTGTAACATCGGATTTGAATTGCAGATTGGAATATATAAACCGATATTATATTGAACATAATAATTCAATAAGTACGATTTTGTTATCATCACCGAATTTTGGTGTACTTTATTTTATCTACTGCTACCGTGATTAAAGGTAAACCCTTTCATTCCAATTTTCGGCGAGTATTGCAATTAATACAGACATTCTTTCAGAGAATATTTCAAAATTTAAACACAGATTATAAATAATCAATACGTTTTCCATATTTTTGTAAAAATAATCTATTCTATTTCTAATTAAAATTTTTTTTGGTATATGCATTTGCGTTATTTTTTTTCATTATTTTTACTTTTATCCACTTTCTTGTTCTAATTAGACCTAACATAGTGTAGACATTTGAGGATAGTTATTTTTAATTTTTCCTATTTTGTGAGGTCACTTGATTTGATATGTTTATTTGAGACTTTTAAGAACGATCGAATCTCACTTATCAGAATAAAATGGAAGAATTCCATCATATTCAGAGCCTGACCATGGCGCCGCTATTAATTAAAAGTACCGGAGATCTGCTGCAACTGAGAATTAACTTCCCAGAACAGTTTTCGCGAGTTTCGCGGGCGAACCCTTTCTCGGGCCTTATTGCAGTTGTTTTATTTTAGCGTCACGCTTCGTTAATTTGCAATGTCGCGCACAGGCGAAGGCTGTGATTTGATTTAGGGTAAATGGCGGAGAAAAGCTTAAAGTTGTACGCTGCAATTGTATTTACTTAATGCCGGACGCGGCGAATTGGTCGAGAAAATGCGATATTTAATGAGGAATTAAAAAGTGGATAAAAATTGCTCGAACGTATCTCGTTCATAAGGGTCCGTATAAAAAATTAAAATACTGTAAATTTCAAAAATTTCTATAAAAGTTGTATGTCTTTGACATTTAATTAAACTTCTAAAATAATGATACATAGTATTGGTTCTTCTACGATGAATGAATTTTCGCCTTCAAGATCGTGGTGTGTAGATCGTTGAACTAATCTCGATGCCTAAAAAATACATATAAAATATAAATATGCAGAACATGCGATGACCTTGAAAACCATATACAGCCTATAATTTAGTAATTTCTTTTGAGCTTCGTGCTCCAATTAAAATTAACACCCTGTATAGAATTTAAGCGTACTTTGTTCGTAAACGAGCAGAGAACTTTTGAAGGAAAATTGATTAACCTTTCACAGGTCTTCAATGTTTCCAATAATCCGTACAACGGTATACAAAAAATATTCAATGCATAACAATCTTGTGATTAACCTTTCACAAGTCTTCAATATTTCCAATAATCTGTACAACGGTACACAACAAAAATTGTATGAATAACAATTTTGTGATTAACCTTTCACAAGTCTTCAATGTTTCCAATAATCCGTACAACGGTATACAAAAAATATTCAATGCATAACAATCTTGTGATTAACCTTTCACAAGTCTTCAATGTTTTTAATAATTCGTACAAGAGTATACAAAAAAATTGAATGAATAACAATCTTGTGATTAACCTTTCACAAGTTTTCAATGTTTCCAATAATTAGTACAATATACAAAAAAATTGAATGAATAACAATCTTGTGATTAACCTTTCACAAGTCTTCAATGTTTCCAATAACTCGTACAACAGTATACAAAAAAATTGAACGAATAACAATCTTGTGATTAACCTTTCACAAGTTTTCAATGTTTCCAATAATTAGTACAATATACAAAAAAATTTAATGAATAACAATCTTGTGATTAACCTTTCACAACTCTTCAATGTTTCCAATAATCCGTACAACAGTATACAAAAAAATTGAACGAATAACAATCTTGTGATTAACCTTTCACAAGTTTTCAATGTTTCCAATAATTAGTACAATATACAAAAAAATTGAATGAATAACAATCTTGTGATTAACCTTTCACAAGTCTTCAATGTTTCCAATAATCTGTACAACGGTACACAACAAAAATTGTATGAATAACAATTTTGTGATTAACCTTTCACAAGTCTTCAATGTTTCCAATAATCCGTACAACGGTATACAAAAAATATTCAATGCATAACAATCTTGTGATTAACCTTTCACAAGTCTTCAATGTTTTTAATAATTCGTACAAGAGTATACAAAAAAATTGAATGAATAACAATCTTGTGATTAACCTTTCACAAGTTTTCAATGTTTCCAATAATTAGTACAATATACAAAAAAATTGAATGAATAACAATCTTGTGATTAACCTTTCACAAGTCTTCAATGTTTCCAATAACTCGTACAACAGTATACAAAAAAATTGAACGAATAACAATCTTGTGATTAACCTTTCACAAGTTTTCAATGTTTCCAATAATTAGTACAATATACAAAAAAATTTAATGAATAACAATCTTGTGATTAACCTTTCACAACTCTTCAATGTTTCCAATAATCCGTACAACAGTATACAAAAAAATTGAACGAATAACAATCTTGTGATTAACCTTTCACAAGTTTTCAATGTTTCCAATAATTAGTACAATATACAAAAAAATTGAATGAATAACAATCTTGTGATTAACCTTTCACAAGTCTTCAATGTTTCCAATAATCTGTACAACGGTACACAACAAAAATTGTATGAATAACAATTTTGTGATTAATCTTTCACAAGTCTTCAATGTTTCCAATAATCCGTACAATGGTACACAAAAAATTGAATGAATAACAATCTTGAGATTAACCTTTCACAAGTCTTCAATGTTTCCAATAATCCGTACAACGGTACAAAAAAAAATTGAATGAATAACAATCTTGAGATTAATCTTTCACAAGTTTTCAATGTTTCTAATAATTAGTACAATATACAAAAAAATTGAATGAATAACAATCTTGTGATTAACCTTTCACAAGTCTTCAATGTTTCCAATAATCCGTACAACCGTACACAAAAAATTGAATGAATAAGAATCTTGAGATTAACCTTTCACAAGTCTGCAATGTTTCCAATAATCCGTACAACGGTACACAAAAAAATTGAATGAATAACAATCGTGCCGTTCGATCAGCATGTAAACTCCTTTTATCTCGTGTTGTAGCCTCAAGAAAATTCTAGTTACAGCGCGGAAACACAGTCGAATAAATCGGAATAAACGACGTTGTCCTCTTTCCGTGTTTGTGGACGTCCCCGTGCACGCGTCGCCGAGTAAAATTCAAATCGAATCTGGCTCGAACGCGGAGCGGTTCTCCCCGGATGCGGGGTTGGGGGGTGAAAAAAAGTCTTCCGAGTCCGTTGATCGGATGGTTTGCAAATAACCGCGCCTACGATTCGATGGGGCGAGGTTGCATCGCGAGGCTCTCTCCCATGGAGAACCTATGGGAACCGAGTGTGTTCCGTGAATCCAGTCAATCACGGCAATTTACATCCGCCGGGTTCCCTCGGTGTCCTCCTCCCTCCCGTATCCTACGCGTTTTCTATTATCTCTGTCGGCCAGCCGAACCGTACCTTTAGCGCAAATCACGTCTGATTGAGGTTTCAATCGGAATTCGTGAATAGAACTTGATTTACTGGCGCGCGTACACAGCCTGGTTGCTTGCTCGGTTGCTTGTTCCCCATTGCCGCACCCAGCCACCGAAGATCACTGTTCCACCCTCCCGTATGTTTACGTTGAAATAGCTTGTTAATGAGTCGAGGACGAAATTATTAATTGTTGGCTGAATGGAAGGTCCTCAGGACGGTTAATTAACAGATACATCGGATCCCCATGTAGAAGGCTGACAGTGTTATCGTTCAAATCTATGGAAACGCGCTCTTCCGAATCGGGTACGAACGATCATCTTGAATTAATCAAAATGTTTGACAAACATTTTCGAGTTGCCCGACTGGATAAGGTGAAATGGGGTTTTTTTATTAAGGGCGTCGTCTGGTCAGCAGACGACACTCGCGCGTTGACGTGTGTGAGTGCACACATCGCTATATCACATATACGTACACGAAAATTGTAAGGATCCGGGAGTAGACTTCTGAGATCTTAATAATGCAATGACTGGATTTCTTAGTAGTCAAAATCGCTAGATGAAAGATCAGTCTAGGGTGCTAATTGGTTGAAAAGTCGTAGTTCAATTAAAAATTCTGTACGTTTAATTCTACAAAAATCCAAGCCACAGTGAGGTTGACATTCAAATATAGTTCTGACATTTTCCGCTACGAGCGTTGATTTCTGTTTCATCTATGACGTCCTCACTGACGGGCGTGCTGTCGAATATTGCAAATCATAGCTCGTGAACGTAGAAGTACGACTTTTCAGCCAATTAGCACCCTAGACTGATCTTTCATCTAGCGATTTTGACTACTAAGAAATCCAGTCATTGCATTATTAAGATCTCAGAAGTCTACTCCCGGATCCTTACAATTTTCGTGTACGTATATGTGATATAGCGATGTGTGCACTCACACACGTCAACGCGCGAGTGTCGTCTGCTGACCAGACGACGCCCTTAAGCATTTCTGATCTCAACAGAGATCTATTTCTGCTGTACGATTATAACTTACAGTTAATGTGGGCAATTTCATATATTATAAATTGTTAGCGTGTATGAGCTCCGTAGTTAGAGTGGGGATTATAATATGTACGCATGGCGTGATTTCGTCAGCTGGTGATCAGTCGCTCCGTAGTCGTTTGTATGTTAGGACACGTTCTCATTATATGTATCAATTTATTTCGCTATTGTTGAATACATTAAATATATATAAACTTATAGTCTTTTCCACGTTAATTGCAACAGTTAAGAGCACCGTCTGGTTAGCAAACGATACTCGCGCGTTGACGTGTGTGAGTGCACACGTCGCTATATCACATATACGTACACGAAAAATGTAGGGGTCCGGGAGTAAACGTCTGAGATCTTTATAATGCAATGACTGGATTTCTTAGTAGTCAAAATCGCTAGATGAAAGATCAATCTAGGGTGCTATTTGGCTGAAAAGTCGTACTTCTATTAAAAATTCTGTACGTTTAATTCTACAAAAATCCAAGCCACAGTGAGGTTGACATTCAAATATAGTTCTGACATTTTCCGCTACGAGCGTTGATTTCTGTTTCATCTATGACGTCCTCACTGACGGGCGTGCTGTCGAATATTGCAAATTATAGCACGCGAACGTAGAAGTACGACTTTTCAGTCAAATAGCATCCTAGATTGATCTTTCATCTAGCGATTTTGACTACTACGAAATCCTGTCATTGCATTATTAAGATCTCAGACGTTTACTCCCGGACCCTTACAATAGTTGATATTGATGAACAACGATACAGTTAACGTTTAAATGCAAAGATTACAATCCTTCAAAAAATTATGTATACAAACACAAGCCTTAATAAAGGAAAAATTCTTATCGATCGAAAAATTGAAATATAAATTATAATTACGATATCGGCGCCAGGTTCGATCCTTTTTGTTCCCGATTCCAAAAAGGATCGAACCTGGCGCCGATATCATAATTATAATTTATATTACAAGCCTTAATGCTAGGTTTTGCTAGTGAAGTGCGGTTAATTGCAGACTAGTTTTTGTAAAGTTGGATTTTAAAGCTGTGTATTTTCAATCTTCAGGCATCGAACGCTTCACGCAGTTGTTACTGGTGAATTTATGTTACTATAATAATTATTACAATATTAATATCGTAATAATTAACTGATAGCTAATTTATGGTCGCTGAGATCATCGACGTGTTGCATATTATCAAATTCATGTTTCGACGAGAAATACCGAAACTCATGCTATTTTCATTCAAATGCCGATACCTGATAGCTGTACACCGAGATTACGCAGATCGTAAATCCATTATTGTAATCGACGTGTGTACACATGCCGAGGAAAAATTGCGTGGAACCGGGTACGATTCGCGCGGCTTTTAACATCGTTTGCCAGCGTTGCGAATCGAGCATTATGAAACACGCGCACACATACACATAAAGAGAGAGACAGCAAGGGAGGTAGAGAATATTTCAACGACGAAGCACGGGACACAGGAGAGAAGTAAAAAATATTTCAATGCCGGACCGGTTGCTATCGAGACTCCCAGGATACGCCTCTCGACAAAGGTTCGGGCTTTCACGAAATGTTTGATCAAATCGAATCCACGGTACCATTATTAATTGGGCAATGTTTGGCGAACTCGTTCGATACGCCTGTACCCGGCACGTGGATAACGTGCACCGAAAGTTTGTGCATTGCACTATATCAAAAACAGCAAAACCATAATTAGTAGTGCTGAACGAGAACCCGGAAATGTCGAGTCGGGTCGATCCCGAAAAAATTCTCGTCCCTACTCGACCCGACATTTTTTGGTATCTTGCACTCCTCTAATTATCAATTATTAATTTGTCGTGAGACAAGAAAACTTATACAAAAATATCAGAAACAGCAAAACCATAATTAGTAGTGCTGGACGAGAACCCGGAAATGTCGGGTCGGGTCGATCCCGAAAAAATTCTCGTCCTTACTCAACCCGACATTTTTTGGTATCTTGCACTCCTCTAATTATCAATTATTAATTTGTCGTGAGACAAGAAAACTTTTACAAAAATATCAAAAACAGCAAAACCATAATTAGTAGTGCTGGACGAGAACCCGGAAATGTCGAGTCGGGTCGATCCCGAAAAAATTCTCGTGCCTACTCGACCCGACATTATTTGGTATCTTGCACTCCTCTAATTATCAATTATTAATTTGTCGTGAGACAAGAAAACTTTTACAAAAATATCAAAAACAGCAAAACCATAATTAGTAGTGCTGAACGAGAACCCGGAAATGTCGAGTCGGGTCGAACCCGAAAAAATTCTCGTCCCTACTCAACCCGACATTTTTTGGTATCTTGCACTCCTCTAATTATCAATTATTAATTTGTCGTGAGACAAGAAAACTTTTACAAAAATATCAAAAACAGCAAAACCATAATTAGTAGTGTTGAACGAGAACCCGGAAATGTCGGGTCGGGTTGAACCCGAAAAAATTTTTAAAAAACTTTTACAAAAATATGAAAGTCTACCGCATTTATTTTTACCATTGAATATTGTCCATTATTAAGAGCATCAATTAACTATGAAACAATGAAACATTTTCACAATAACGGTAACTAAAGAATTTCTATAAAAGTATGAGAATCAACTGAATAAAGCTTTTATTTGTATGTTTGAAATATTTATTTGAATTATTACTCTCAGCTGTTGGATATGTGTCCATTGTTGAAAGTATCAATTTACCATGAAACAATCGAACATTTTCCCGAATTATGGTAATTAATACGTCATCAAACAATCACAATGGAAAACTTTTCTTAATCGCGTCGATTAACAAAGGGTATAGCAGGATAAGCACGGGCCAAAGGTCCTCGTTCCGATTTCCCTGATTCCTGTCTTAAAACATAGCTTCATGCCTAAAAAAACATTGTGTAAAATTTCAAATGTCTACCCCTATCGATAAGGGTGATATTGAGTTAAATTGCCCCGCACTTAAATGCAATTTGCTCTAAAACGAGAAAAGATTTTGGCATGGGATAAACAGCAAACAAAAGATACACTATATATTTCAGATAATTTTTTGCTAACTATTTATATGTAGTTGAAAATAATTAATAAATCTGGGAAATTTTTTTAATTATCTTCCTCTGGGTTTACACCTACCAAAAAATTCTAAAATATTGCTATGATGCTAACCTATTTTGTATAAAAATCTCAAACGTGTCCATTTGGTAGAACAGTGTTAAAAAAACAAAGTATGCCGGCGAACGCTCGGTTTGATCAGTATCGGCGCAGCGACCGAGTCCCCTTGCGGTGGCTAGTGATGGGAGTGAACGGAAAGTAGGCGCGTGTACGAAACAGCTGATACATGTAAATATGCAACTAAATCATCTAATATATGATTACAGTTAGAAGTCTAAACAATTATATTTTAGGAAATAGCTTACATTGAAGAAGAAAGATACGTGTAAAGTCAGTTTGTTGCTGTCAAGTAACAGAAAGAAGAAGCTTCTTTCTGTTAGAAGTAGGGGTAGACATTTGAAATTTTACACAATGTTGTTTTAGACATAAAGCTATGTTTTAAGACAGGAATCAGGAAAATCGGAGCAGCCCACGCTTATCCTGCTGTACCCATTTTATAAAAATATGAAACTGGACAGAAACGAATGCTTTTGTTTTTGGAGAAATCCCTCTGAATTATTGCTCTCAACTGTTACCATCGGGTATTTGTCCAAGAACGGGCAGCCCGCGTCCGCCCGGGAAATAAAAAAAATTGTTTCAAGCTCCGCCGACAAATCCGGTTGCGCTGAATCTCTGAAATTATTAAAACCATCGTACCGGCGATGGCATTTTTGAGTATCAATATTTACCCTTGTTGTTTGCCGTACTGGTGATTCCCCGTTTCGTTCGAGCGATCGCGATGAAAGGATCAGTTTTCAGCGGAATTTTATTAGCAGATTTTTCGGTAGAAAAATTCGTCGAGGCAGTGTCTGACAGTCAGTCAATTAACGTGCGCGCAAATTTCGTGGGTATTACAGCACCGTGTCTGCGCACACATTGTGCGTGAACACGTATTCCCGAGTCTCTCTCGCGGGGCGATATTTTAACCAAAGACTCATTAATTAGTCGTTTCTATCATTTATTACGGACCCCGACATATTGATCACGCGGCGATCGTTTATAGTTACGAGTATCAACGTTTGAATAATTACGCTCGAAGTGGGCGGACCGTCGAATTTTAACGAATACATACCTTCGAGTTTTACCCGCGAATAATAATTATCCGTCGCACATAATTTGTTCTTGCCAAAGTTGATTACCACCGCGTGTAAATCCTTTGTAATTTGTTTGGCTACGGGCAACCGATTTTCTATAACCCGTTAATGGGTTATGAAATCGTGTAAGCTGTTCGGGACTCGTTAATGGAAATAATTTGACGTCCGAGTCGAAATTTAATTACACAAAACGATCCTGGAAAATGTGAATGAAATAATGTACTATATATATTTAGCGAGAGACAAGTAATAGTGAGTTTCATATAAAAATCTTTAAATTGCGAAAAATAATTGGTCTGGTTGATAATGAAGGCCTTCTGGTCTCGCTAAGGCTTCAATTATCATTATTTTCTACCTACAATTATTACTTTAAATAATTCGTAATTGTTCAAATAATTATGTTTTGAAGCGGGATCATGTTTCACAATTATTATGGGATCTGTACCTATCATTAGTTCTCTGGTCTTCCACTCTTTAGCACCACACCTAGTTTGGAAGGGTGGGGTACGCTGGTAGGCACTGAGAACGCGGGGAATCACGGAAAATTTAAATAATTAAGGAATTATTAAAATTTGATTAATTGCGGATCTCTATATAAATTAAAAATTTTTTAACTAAAGTGATGGACACAGAAATATTAAATATATTTTTTGTGTTGATATTATACTTTCTCGTAACGTGACTATCTGAAATAATAACTCCTAAGTTATTTGTTGTCCGAAAAAATGTTTCGAACAAAAGTTGCATGGTTTCCTACGGGACATTTATTTTTCAGTTCTGCAAAATATCTTTTAGAAAACGTAAAAGAATGAACTTTTTCTGCAATAAAAAATATAATTTCAAGACTGATTTTGTTGTTATTACTTTTTGTTCAATTTTCAAATCGACTAACTAACTCCCTTAGTCACCCAGAAGTTGTGATATTGACGATTACACCAAGCCTACTCTATCTTGTTCACTCTACATGTTTTTATATCAAAGCTACATCTATATTTATGCATTATACAATGTTTATTTCAACTTTTATTTTAAAAGGAATTTTTAAACACAGTGTATATTATTTCATCACATTTCTCCACTTCTTGTTTTATCGAGTTAATCGATTTGGCAAGTGTGCGGCTCATATAAGGATTGCCTTCAGTTTTTTAAACGGAATGTCTACTATTTTCTCTGAAATTCGGTTAAATTATGAAACCCTGCGCAAACAGGAAATGCAGTATGTGCCGAGGAGGTCCCGTTGCGTCATAGAAGGAGAAGAGGCGAAGCGGGAAGGGTGAAATTGTACAGAAGAAAGGCGTGTCATTGTTCGGCGACAGGATTACGCGCACCACTGGACACGACAATAAACCGGAAGAAAATAATGGCACTTACAATTTACTGGCTGGACAACGATAAAGGAGAAGCTACGGTGCTCGTATCGCGCGTCGGACACACCGGTGTTCCATTGCAGTTTTAATTTGTAACCGTGCGCCCGATATGAACCCCGCAAAACGAAGAAAAAGGAACAGGAGGAAAGGAAAGGCACGTCGGTGCGCGGCGATATGCAGCACGTGCGCATCGACGTGTTCTTAAGTGCCGCGGGGAAAACTCGTTCGGAACAATGACCAGGAGAAGTTCGTATTTCTTCCTGTTATCGGCTGCAGTCCGGGACCATTGCATCGTTTATTGCACTCGGACTAGCGACCTGATACCCGAAATCGTGCTCTAAGTTACGACCGATGACTATGATCGCTGTGTGAATCGACCTCGCAAAAGCTTTGCAAACGCCTTCTCACATTTCAGGGGTAAAAGTTACCCCCTCTCTGCCTGTATAGAATTAGTCACGTGACGGAAGCGTGGGGGAATAGAATGTTTATCACGTGCAGAACAAACGGATTGGTTTAGCTAGTTAGGTAATCTAGATAATTAGATTCAAATGTATTGGGTTGGAAAGAAAGTTCGTAGCGTTTTCAAACAAAGAAAACGGCTAGACGTAGAAAGCTGGGGTTCGAGTCATTACACGCAGCGTTTTTTGAAGGAGGTTCAGGAGCAATCCGCATTCGAAAAAGTCTATTCGTTCAAAAGTTGAGACGTCATTAGTGACGAAAGACAACTTTTTCGCCCTTTTTTGGGCACGTTTCTGCTTATAAGTTTCGAGTGGTAGCACCAATTTGATAGCACCCAATTTGAGGTACTCATTGGATTGAGAGTTATAACACAAAAAGTGTGCTTTTTTCTTAACGTTTTTGGTTTACGGACTTTTTAAACGGTAAATTTAGAAAAAATGTCAGACCACTTTGACGATTGAAAATTTAATTTCGTTAATAATCAGCCTGGATTTAAGCTTGCACTTAAACCTAGATAAAATTTATTCACATGTTTCATCAATAACACTAGAAGTTACCTCGAAAATGGCAAAAAAACGTACATAATTTGTTAAGAAAACTTAATACAGGTATTTCGAATAATTTAGGAAGTTTGGAGAAGTGTTGAGTTTGGATAACAAGGACAGTCTGTAATTATATACATAGAAAAGGTCTGCGCACTCCGACTTTGATGAAATTTTGATATGTTATGCAGCAACTCATTCTGAACAACTTTTTCCTTTTCCAATATAGGGGGGTCTCTTTCAGTTTTCGAGATATTCGCAAAAAACTATTGCTAATACTGTATTGAATTTTCGATATTTTAAAATCAGAGTTCCGAGGCAACTGCAACAGATGCTAAACCGTATTGTAGCTCGGTCGGCGTTGTCACTTAACGTTAAACCGAGTTAAGCAAAGTTAAACCCTGAAGATGAACACGTTTACAGAGTTGGCCGAGTATAACCCCGCAGTGTTTGTTCTTCGCCTGCAAAGGATTTCGAAATTGAACCTCGCATAATTCCTTGAGGGTGCGCGCGAATAACTCCTTCGCCTAAAACCAGGAAACTTCCCTCGTTACTAACACGGAAGTCAGACCTTGTTGTTATCCACCGACAAAAATAGATTCTGCGGAGAAACACTTAACTGCGACTTATGGGAGCGGATACCTAGTATGTATCAGTAATGAAAACAGATTACGACGTTGATTACAGAACATCTAGGAAGTTTCTAAATAAATAAAAATGAATTGCGTGTTCGTGAATATGTAAACTTTTACAGAATAATTTACAATATAATGAATCTGTCTTGTCTTTGATGATCATAGGCTCTTTCATTTAACAGTATACAGTAAACCCTTGAAAATTGTCGAAAAGTCGGACTCTGGACCGACAACTTTTGCAGAGTAGTGGAGTGGAGTGACTAGGCACTTGACAAGTTTTACGTAGCCGACCTCCGATAATTTTCAAGGGATTACAACTCTCGATGCAGTATTTGCAAGACATTTAGACAAAATTGAATCAAAAATATTGTAGCTATAACAAGTCAATTGTTTCAATGATAGAATCGTAGAAAATCATAGAAAAAAATAATGAACGATCCAAATTTGCGACGCAAAGAAGGAGAGGGTATAGGAAAGAAAAAGACGTAGTTCATTGCATTTCCCATACGCTCCTAATTTACTTTTAAACATTAGTAGACTGGAATAAGATTCACTTCTGTCGCGCGTGGTTTTCGACGCGTATGATTTTGTAATTCTTATTTTTTTGTGGAAGATTCAAAGAATACGTACTCCTTGAAGTTAGTTATTCTTTGAGGCATACAGTCATTTTTATTTAAGACTAGCTCGGCTAACCATCCCCACCACTTCCGTTACGCTTTTTCGTGTCGCGAATTCCGTGACGCGAATTAGGCTTACACCCTGCCAAAAGAAGTTTCGCTACAAAAATCCGCAAAATTTTTTGAGCGACCTATCGCACTTATTTCGACCCGTTCCCTTCGAACGAAAATTGGAGCAAAGGGAAACCGAGATAGGTATTATCGTGTTGCTCGAGCATTTTGCGCAGAGACCCGTCTCAGAGCGGGTGTGTACGGTTAACCGATTTCATGGCTCCATTGTAAATTGTAACATATACAGCATACACGAGGTAGCAAATATTTACGTTCGCTAACGAAGCAAATACCGGTTGGTTGTTCCAGAAGTAGAGGAGCGGTCCGGCGGGAAGGCGCGCGGCGGTAAACTAGCGCGTCGTGCGCGCTCCTTCAAGGAGGACTTCCTGGAGAAGCTCTCCCAGATGCGTTCCCCAGGCAGCGGAAGCGGGGGCGGAGGTAGCGGGGCAGCCACGAGGGCGGCTTCGCCCTCCTCGCCGCGAACGCCTAGGGATAAAAACGCCCCCGTCTGCGCCACCGACACCGCGGCGGCCGCCCTCGACAAGAACCCCATCCGAGACCTGCACATCCACGTGCGACAGGTGCAGCTGGCGCTGCTCCACTTCAGGGACGTTGTCTGGAAGAAGAAGCTCGAGATGCTGCCGGGAAACGGCACCATCGTCCTCGACACCGTCACCACGATACAGTCCGTGCTGAAGTCCTATCTCCTTTACGAGAATAGGTGAGAATCATTCGTCTGGATCATTACGGGAGAATGGGACAATGACGGTCACTATGTACCGTTTATTTTGAACTGGCCCAAGTCCATTTTCGAGAGAAATGTAGCTAGCATTTTTAATACTTACATTTCTACGTTATCTTTTCATTATGAAGCAAATTGTAACTAGTATATTTAAAATTACAAACATTTTGTAAAAAGGAAATTAGCTGGCTAATAGAACGCACATATTTTTATTTTGAAAGTGGACCAAGTCCGTTTGACACTTGTTTGATGTTAAGGTAGTAGCCTCCAGTGCACACACACACACTTCTGGACCTCTAGCCTCCAATAGAAATGTTAAAGTAATTTTAACGTGGCTAAAAATTGTCTGCACTGTTGTACATAATGTGGAAATCATAGACCATAAATTCTTACTAACCAGGACATTCATTTTTACCGAATGACAGAGATTTTGACGTCGTAGAAATGTCATTAAAGAAAAATAATTTACTGTTTCGAAACTTTTGACTGTTTTGAAAGGTAATAACTTTATTCTAAATGAAATGAAACAAGAGGATATCATATCAACAAGATTTTTGGAGGATGCAATTTTTGAAAGAGGAAACAATTCTAACGAAAAAACAATAAATTTGTTAAAAACATGCTGAATGCGTTCTTTGAAAAATGCACCATATAAAATTTGCATTAAAATACTGAATTTATTACCACGTAGAGGTAGACCAAGAAAATTCGAAAATATTGTATTGATACCACTTTATAAAAATATGTACAAGACAAATTATAATAGCGACATACAAGGATATGATGGACTAACTACGATATATTCCACCGGAGCATCTTGACTTCTTCAAATTCCTCATGCATATGCAAAATGTAAAGGAGGAGTAAATTGTTACGTAATTTATATAAATTATCTGTTAGTTAGTTAGAAAATTTCCTGAATTGCATAAATGGTGTTTCTCAAGTTTTGTAATGAAATATAAAAGAAATTGAATATTATTTTTTCAATTTGAAGCATTTTAAATTATATCGAATGTTCTTGGGCTGTTTCAAATTTTATGACAAATCTAGTTGTTAATTTTGTAAATGGCTTAAGTCCATTCTTGGTAACAAGACATATTATTCACTTAATAACTGCTATTATTTTAATATGAATTGTAAATTCAACTCACACTTAAGGAGTGTAATATATATTGGTATCCTATACGTATATTTTTAATTTCATTGAAACTCAAACTTTCTAATATCTCAACTTAAATTTAAATAGTCTTAGGCTACTTTCAAAATAAACGGCTCCATATTAAATCTAATAAAAACATCCAAATATGTGAAACAAGATTTTCAAGTAAAAATTTGAGTGGGCAGGGATATAATTTCTTTGCACCCTGTACATTTTAATTATGTCCCTCGATTGTCGATGATTCATAGGGCCTTAATTTAGTCTATTTGTCTCCCGATCGAGCCGGTTAATCGAGGTCCTAGTTTATTTGAATCGAAATTTCTGTAGAACTTGAAGATTTGAAATATTCCCTTGAAATTCGACTTACCGAGGTTCGATCGTAATATAGTTGCATTTTTCTAACTGTTTACTAGAAAGTATATGCCAGGGGACTTATCTGATATCATTGTTGTTTTGATTATTATTATTATAGCTCCGCTCTGGGTTCAGCGACGGATCTAGTCTATCAGACACTAGCGCAATTGTTACAGCTCTGTGATGAGGTATTGCTGCAGGGCGATCAATCACCAGCATTAGACACGGAGCACGTGACACACGTGATAAGAGAAGTTGAAGAAGCTGTGAAAAGTTTGGTTGCCCTGGCGAATGAGAAGATCGCCAACAGACAGAAACCTGCAGCTGTCGCTGCTAACAACAGGTATCAACAGATTCATCTTCGTTTCACTTACCAGTGAAGGATCCCAACGAGAAGACTTCGATTTTAACGAACTTTTATACTACGACAGCATAGTGACAGGCTCCTATTGATAAATATGAAATATTGTCCGTGCACTCAAGTTCTTGCAATAGAAGTTGCTAATAAGAATAAACCTGTTGAATAATATTGAATTGTATATTTAAAACTATCGAGCAACCATGGCTAGTATTTCATGTACATACACCAGTATGTATTTCATTATGAATAGACAACGGATTTTGTGCGTTTATGACAAAAATGAGTGCATTTCGAAACAGTAAAAATATTAGCAGAATTTATATTAATATTACGCAAATCAATTTTTATTTCACTCCAGCTTGTTGAAATCCAGGTGGAAAATTTTTATTTTGCATAAAGATTTGCTGTCTAATTATGAACCTCTGTGGTACAAAACCTTGTTAAGATTGAAGTTGAACAGTTGGGGTTTTTCCTTGCTAGAGAAAAATAGACTACTGGAAATGATTATTGTGTGACTTAAATATATTTAAATTTCAGTTAACGTGCTATTATTGTTTTTATAAGTCAATAGGTAGCACTCAGTATACGTAAAATGATTTAAATTTATGCCTGGAATATATGAATTTATTAATGGAAGAAGCGCCAAAAGCTTTTCCTAAATCAAAGTAATCTGTAAGCGATTTAAACGTCAGTTAAAAACAACTGAAGATCGAACGTTTGTTTATAATGAAAATAAATTGAATAGAAATTGTTGAACGCCGACAACGATCGAGCTAGCGTGATATGATAAATATTGCCAGTAGCGTAAAAACCATTTTGATATTTTTTTGTGTCGTCATGTACCAATGAAAACTTGACAATCATTGAAATGGTTTCAGAACGTCGGGTTATGGGTCGGAATTGACGCCACAAAGAAATTCCTTACCCGATATTCCGCTAACCCCGAGGGAACGGCAGATTTTAGAGCAGACCGCTGCGACTACTAGTCTGGTCCGTAGTTCGCATAGTTCCGAGTCGATTTTAAGGGATTCTAGTCCACCCCCAAAACCACCACTCCCTGAGAGGTAGTTCCCTAAGCTTCTCATAGCAGCGATCAGTGTGAGGCAAACTATAAGCGAAACAAAAACTTATTGTTATGACTTCAACTTTATTTTCACTGAATCAATGATCAAATGTAAATCTATAATTCGTATTGTGAAATTTGTATAAACATTATAACGGCTGTGGATTTAAGGATGTTCTGGAGCTATATAAAAACGCAACAAAATTTTTGAAAATTTGACAAGATATAATTCTTACTTAATTACTGCAATTACCAAAGTTTGAGTTAGATTCACTACGTTTAATATTTATAGCAACTTAAAGTTTGCACATTTTAACACGTCTTATGGAGAATTCATAAAATTCTACTTCAAATCCTATTTAATCTTTAAAAAAACGCAACTAGAAACTCCAGTTTTTTAGATATAGTAAACATTATGTATTTAATTATGTTCAAAATTTATTAGGATACACTAAACAGTTACACAGCAAAAAGTTATAAACTGTTACAAAACTTCAAAATTATCGCGTTGTCATCTCACTAGCATGAAAACGCGACAATACTGTAGACCAGTGACTAAAGCTACTATTCGGAGGGTACAATTATTCACAAAATTCATTTACAATTTTTTATAATAAGAAGATTAAAGATGGGCTTGTATTGGGCAAATAGAGCTCAGATTCTTCAACGCCATCTTTATTGGTGTTAATTACATTATATAAAGAGAAGAATAAACCGTAATATGAAGACAATTTGATTAAAAAATAAATATAACGTGAAATTCACTAATTAAACGAAAGCTTTTTAAATTAATCTATTTCTTTCATGCAAAATATACTCGTGAATGGCTTTCATTGCCAATATATTGATGGATTTCGAATTTCTTGTACTTTTGTCTCCCATTGTACCTCCAGAACATCCTTAATGAAATTAGTGATTATTTCAGTCTGTTCCTCAACGCCGCTGCTACTGCTTCGTATCTTTGCAATGTGGGAGTAGAGTGGACAGCTATTATGGCAGTGGGCGTATTTCGAGTGTCTTCTTTTGAAAAGCAGTGCATAGCAAATAATAATAGCGGTTGGCAATCATTTAATTGGATTTAAAATGCCGCTATAGAAATCATTCGAACAGACGCTTGTTGTTTTGTTTGGGAACAATTACTTGAACTGCGGATCAAATTATTTTTACAATCGCCTTTTACGTCATGTATCAAAATTAGAAACGCTGGAATGAAAGAACGCACTGCTTCTTGGTTATTTGAATAATTAAATGATTCGTTCGCGGGTTTACAAATTATTTTTTCTTGTTCGTGTACGTCAGATAAATGTGTAACAGATTATTATAAATAAATTGGCGTTATATGTATCACAAGCAACCGCCACGGATGTCCAATTCAATCCTGTTTGGTTTGCAAGGTCCAAGATTGACTCGTCGTGGGACGCGTTTATTCGGAGTGTCACCAGCTAAATTAATTTTGAGCGACTGATTCAAATATAGAATAAGTGACGTTCCATGATTTATATCGCTTGATTTGAGCCGTATATGTTCAACATAATAAAGCCGACACTTCCAGAATTTTGACAGTTAAATGACTGTGGTTTCTGTCAGAGAAACAAAATTAGCCGTTTTTTCTGGGGTTGTTATACAAAAATGTATAAAATAACGACAAAGCTTATTAAATGCCTCACACTGACAACAAGCATGTACTGTGTACGTAGTATTACGTAGTATTATTTTACGCTGAAACGGATCACTTTTTGAACACGATGTTAAATTCGAATAACTTTAAGGACTGTGAGGATTTCCGAGTTATTATTTTTGTTTAAGTTTGTATCAAAAGCTTTTTGAAGTAAAGCGAACTGAAGAGCTGATTACGTTGATTGACTTTGAACTCCGTCAATGTTTTCTTTCGGAATATTCTTCGATCCAAAATTCATCAATCCACGCTTTTTAGTATAATATTAATAATTCACCTCTTATCCAAATCTCTCGTCGGAAATGTTTTAAATCGTAAATAACGATTCCATTTAAAATAATCCATTAAGACTCGTTCAACCCATTTCGGTGGATTTGCATGATTGAATTCTATTTATATTTCAGATATAAAAGAGAATTTCACGGATTTGATTAATCTATTTTCGAGTGATAAAATATTTGAGTGATAAACCCATTTTTTCTTGAATCATGAAGACTTATCGCTACTTTGGAAGAAAGCCGACACAATTTGAAAACTAGTTTGAAGAAAATCCCATTTAAAGATTTAACCAAAGTTCAACTGAATATCACTTATCTTCATAAAATCACATCAGCAGTATCTTCTACTTTGTTTAAAGTACATACTTAGAGGTCACTTTTGTATAGTTTTCTTCTTCTAACCGAAATATTAATTCTAAAGGGTTAGACATGTGACACTTTTCTTTAACAATAATTTCAATTTTAGCTGAAAGGCTGAGCTAACTACCTTTAACGAATTACATTGTGACACTTTTCCACATAAAAGTATACCACTTTTTCATTTCGATTATGACATAAGCGAACAATTCCAATTCTTCGAGTTACACAGGCTGTCTTCTAAAGTAGTGTTATGTTTTATACTTTGTTTTTAGACTTTATATGGTCTCTAGAATTAGAAATTCGCAGAAGACAGCTAGCGAGACTTTGTACACTGCTGTTCCGCGTCCAGAAAGCGATCCGTTTGGCGTCCAATGAAATTCTCACGATTGAGATCGGCATTGATATTTCAGAACAAATGTGTGTCTGTCGGAGGAAAATAGTTCTTCCGGGACACCGCCGCCGTTGCCCCCGAAACGGAGAACGCGGGCTCAGCAATTGTTGGAGGAGTCCGAAGGTCTTTTAGCGTCTAGTCTTGATAGGGTCTCCCTGCGAAGTCGATCTCCAGAGGATTCGTCGTCACTTTTAAGCGCGTCGGCTGGAAGTTTGGATTCGGCTCTGAATCATTCTCGCGACGAGGACGAGATTAGAGCGATCATGGGACCAAACGACGAGTCTCTGAACGACAGTATGGATCTCAGCCTAATGGCTACTATTCAAGGTAACCGATTTTCTTTCGATGGACGCTCCATTCGTAACACTGTCGAACATAAAAAATATTTCCATATAACTGTTGGATAAACCTCATACCGTTTTTTGCGCTGATTCCGAATCTGCCCTTAACCCTTAATTGGGCGCGTCTAAAAAGTTGCATAAGTCGTCGCGTGGGGTGTTTAACACCCCCAATTAGTAAATTAAAATAAAACACGAAATACATGCAAAATCAAGCTTTTAATAATGAGAACATTTGAACTTACATATTAATCAATCAATCAATTCAACTTTTAAACTTCTCTTTAATAATAATTAACAAATTGTTTACTATGATAAATAACTTTTACAAATCCTAGTTTTCTTCGATATCACTGGATTCGGGAAAGACTACAGAATCTTTAGTAAATTAAAATAAAACACCAAATACATGCGAAACCAGACTTTTATTAATCAGAACATTTGAACTTCCATATTAATCAATCAGTCAATTCAACTTTTAAACTTCTCTTTAATGACAATTAACAAATTTTTTACTATGATAAATAACTTTTACAAATCCTAGTTTTCTTCGATATCACTGGATTCGGGAAAGACTACAGAATCTTTAGTAAATTAAAATAAAACACCAAATATGTACATGCAAAACCAGACTTTTATTAATGAGAACATTTGAACTTACATATTAATCAATCAGTCAATTCAACTTTTAAACTTCTCTTTAATGACAATTAACAAATTTTTTACTATGAAAAATAACTTTTGCAAATCCTAGTTTTCTTCGATATCACTGGATTCGGGAAAGACTACAGAATCTTTAGTAAATTAAAATAAAACACCAAATACATGCGAAACCAGAATTTTATTAATGAGAACATTTGAACTTACATATTAATCAATCAATTAAATCAACTTTTAAACTTCTCTTTAATGACAATTAACAAATTGTTTACTATGAAAAATAACTTTTGCAAATCCTAGTTTTCTTCGATATCACTGGATTCGGGAAAGACTACAGAATCTTTAGTAAATTAAAATAAAACACCAAATACATGCGAAACCAGACTTTTATTAATGAGAACATTTGAACTTACATATTAATCAATCAATCAATTCAACTTTTAAACTTCTCTTTAATGAAAATTAACAAATTTTTTACTATGAAAAATAACTTTTACAAATCCTAGTTTTCTTCGATATCACTGGATTCGGGAAAGACTTTTGACAGAATCTTTTGCTGCAAAACACAATTCAATATATTTTACAATAACATTGCGATATTTGTTTAAAGTTGAAAAATACGTTTCTGTTTTCAAAATCGTGTTCCTCAAAAACTGTGCGTGTAGGAGAAAAATTAAGGACAGATTTGGAATCAGCACAAAAAACTCTACAAAATTCACCCAACAGTTATTTGGAAACATGGGAAAAGATGAAATTTGTTGGACATAATCGGTAACGTAACACTGATAAGGCAAACTTGAGTTTTTGGTATGGTGTTTTTCACCATGCGAAAATTTACAAAATCTGATAGTGTGCTATCCGTTTGTCGCGGAGTGAATATGGTTGACACATTCCTTTTGCCAATTTTATTAAGATCACTTAAGGAGTTGATTATCAAATTTAATATTTTATTCACTTTTGTATTAAGTATAATGTTTACTTACGTATTTCATCTCTTTTACAGGCATGCAAGTCAATGGCACTTCAAACTGTAGCTGCTGGGACGGTTCCGAATCCAGTATACCAAGCACAATGCTGTTGGGTCAACAAACTCCCCAAGAAATGCTTAACGCGTTCACCGGTATGCGACATAAAAATTCACTTTCGGCAAATACCGTAGCACAGTAACGGGGACGAGTGACATCACATATTTATAAGCGCAAAGAAAAATGTATGAGCTAAAATTACGCAAGAATTCCTCAAATAGTTAGTGGAGCAGGTAGCGTAGGCGTCAGACCTTCCGACCACGCGAATGAACAGTATCGTATAGATCTTCATCGAAGTCGGTGTAATTCCGTTAGCATTCTTTTTCTCGATCGTCTCGAAAGATTAGTTCGATGAAAGTCCATGATGTCCGTCGGCTGGGAAACTGTGAAAGCTCTCCTCCGTAAGAAGGATCATTCTCAGAACTTTGCCAACGCAAAATTTATCCTTAAACAAAGACATTCTCGACACGTTACGGTGCGTGATACGGCAATCGTGTTTCAGGTATAGAAGGGAAACTGGAACGATTATCCACCCAAACGCAAGAGTCCGGTGTGGTATCCATGCACTCACAACGAAGTTCGTCCCAAAGTTACACCACCTCAAGCATCACATCGAAAAGATCATCTCAGCAGAGTAGCATTAGTTACAACTCCCAGACGTTTAACTCGCAGCAGCAATCGTTCTCTCAGACCAAGACGTCTTCTGACAGTAACGGGTCCATATTCACCCAGAAGACAATGAGTAGTTCGAAAAGTACCATTAGCACAACAAATATGACTGGAAACGGGGACCCTGCGTTGCTGGAGAAATTGGTAAATGTGGGTGTTGCATGCTCGTTCCTATTCTCTTTTTAATAAGCAGCTCAGTCAGAAGTAGCGTCGCATAACTTGTAAATAATTCTATAGTAGAAATATACATTATCAACAGCTATAAGCCAAATAGCTGATCGAAAGTTAATTTGTAAACTTTGTCAGTTTTCCATTAATTACGTCATTTATGTTTCTTATTAATAGCTTTTTGTACTGTTTCTCTTTATATTATTATTTTCTCATAGTACTGTTATAACTAGACAGCAGATTTCATGCATTTATGATAAAAATGAGTGGATGCAATTTTAAACAGTTAAAACATTAGAAGTGTTAACAAAAATGTTATATTAATTTAAGAAAGAAAATAAATTTCTATTCCACTCCAGTTTGTTACAAAGTAGATGGAAAATTTTTATTTTGCATAAAGATCCGCTGTCTAGTTATAACCGAACGGCAGATTTTTATGCATTTATAGCTCATCAAGCACCCTTGAAAAAGATCAAATTCTATTTCACTTCGATTTCACGGTTTTTAACGGTGACAAAATTGTATCAAAATCTGCAGTCTGGTTATAACTAAACTGCGGATTTTCTGCATCTATTAGCGAATAATGTTATGGATTGAACTTGTCGAAGCCGTTAAGGGAGTACATTCGGTTTCCCAGGATTGCAAGGGTGCGAAATGAGTGTTCTCATTTCTCGATAATACAAAAATGGGCTTTATGCCGCTATCACCTGAAAAGTCCTATTTTTCATTTATTAGACGTAATCTGCATTATTCGGAAGCATACAACTGCGCGTATAGCTATTTTCATAGCTACATGCTGCCGAGTAATCCAAATTACGCCTCATAAACGTAAAAATAGGACTTTTATTTAACGTTTTCGACTATTAAAAAACCCCATCTTTGTATTGTCGAGAAATAAGAACGCGTATCCCGCACCCTTGCAATTCTGGAAACGAATCTACTGCCTTAAGAGAAGAAATACATATTCATTGAACCTCTGCTTCTTGTAATTGATGCAGACGATTTTTGTATCATGGATTGGAATCTGCAATGTAGTTATGACGTTGGAAAAGTTCTGTATCAATATCGAACTTACATTGTTTTTGTATTATGTAGGAAATAGAGTCGGTTTCTGTGTCAGACACGAACGGCGTGCCACCGGCATTGCCGGAAAAACGTTCGAAACGTAGAAAAGAGCGTCAGCCGTCGCAGTACGACAATGTACCTGAGAACGAGCATTTATCAACCTGTAGTTTACATACCAGTAACGGCGACAGTCCGGATGCCAGTAAACCACCGCCGCTTCCGCTCAAAAAGAGACACAGTAAGTCGAACTGTAATTAACAGCGAGGACAGTAATAAAGCAATTAACGAGCAGTCCTCTCGAATCCACGCTGTGTCTGCTTTATTACCGTCCGATATACAGATCTTAGATTATAATCGACAACAGTAACAGCGAGAATAGATTATTGTCGAAAATTGTGTTGGCAGACAAAATTCTTCTAGATATTGGATAGTTTATATTTTAGAGTAGATTGCTCCGAAATCTCTTTCCTGGCAGTAGGTTAAAACTGATGAAATATTTTGTATCCCCCAGTGTTCCAATCAGTGGCATATTCTGGTAAGTGGGGTCCTGCCCACACAAAATCAGCTATCCCACAGCAAACACTTTCACGCTAAGTTGGAATCCTTCGTTTCACGCATTAATACACGATTTTTACGCTCCTAGCTTCTTTGCGGCATGTTTATGAACTTCCATTTATTCTCTCATTTTTATGAAAATGATTTTGATACACGTCATTTGGTTTTGATGCCGAGCTTGGATATTTTATTCATATCTTTAGCTTTCTTCGTGGCTTATATTATTAATTAATGTGACATTAAAACCAGACGATAATATTTCATTTTTATTTCTGTGTATTAATATCGAACTTTAGAGAATTTGTAATAACAAGAAGCAACATTCTCCGAATTTATAACTAATTATTCGTGTTTAATGCACATTACACTGCACTTCTTTGAATTGCTCATAATAGCTCTGCTGCGAGTTCTAAATTTCATTAACAATAGAAACTAATCTTCAGCTACTCGCGTGGGCGTCGACATTGTTTCACTAATTGAGTTGACCTTTTCTGGCTAATAGTCAGTTTAACACTTGCGCTTCTTCAACTGGAACAGCTCCAGAGAGTTCAGTTTCCACCTTCACGATTATGTGCGAAGAATCGGCGAAACAGAACGATATTGCTCTGATACCGCAGTTTTAGAAATGAAAGCATTCGTGCTTGTGTAACATCTGTTCTGTATAGTGTTTGATCCCGAATTAATCGTTTATGCAAAAATGTTGTTCAAAAGATTGCATTCGCATTCCAGTAAGTCGGTTAGAAACTTTGCGTGCTCGAATTTTTTCTAACATTTAAGTGAAGATACACGCTTGTGCATCAGTGTTTTTCTGTATTTTATTCACCTGCGCTTTTAATACGTTTTATAACATAAATCATGCTTGTATCTACCATATGTATTATACATATCATGGAATCACAATTTTCATTTACCTTTTTATGTTATTACACCATTCGCCGTCCAATGTATTATAGAAATCGCTGAAACCTGGTCGTGTCTATTTCAGTTATGGCGTACATGGAGATGTTTGGGAACTGTTCCCACAGTAACAATGACTTCATCTCTGGTCTTGGGACTCGCCATTCGGTGGCAGCTTATAATTCAATGCAAGCAGAATGGCAAAAACACGAGATGGCCCTTACCACTACCCAGTCGTGCTCCTTCATGGCACACACTATGGCTACGTTACATGACAGCTCAAAGTATGTGATTTAACGTGTACAGGTACATATACGTTGTGACACTGCGTACATACATTCCGGTTTTCTTTCAGTACCTCCATAACTATGACACCGCCGGTAGCTGAAATAACAAATAATTCTAGTCTCCCACCCGCATTGCCACCAAAGAGATCCCGTTCCATTAAATCAAACGCAACACCCCCGCCTATATCACCGAAACCTACCGTTAGCATGCAAAGTATACACACAATCGAACCCGTAGTCACTTCGACTCCAGTGAAAACAGAAGAATCTGTGTGCACACACGAGAAGAAAGAACTTGCACCTTCGACGCCGGTGAAATTGGTGAGTACCGCATCGGTTTTATTATTACGTAGTAGTAGTATCTTTATTCTTACATATATGCCTCTCGGCGTTACATTTTTCTTTCTTCATTCTTCATTTCTACATTCCTTATTATTACAATTTTTGTTAATTCTCCTTCCCTCTTACACTACTATTTACATCTATTATCTACTGCTTTCGACTACCGAAATCATCTTTGCATTATCGAGAAATCAGAAGGCGCATCCCGCACCCTTGCAATCATAGAAACGAGTCCAGCCAATTGTACACGCGTCTGTACATCGGCTAATTATTCTCTAATTGCGAATGTCTCACTTTGCAGAATAATATTACCTTAGAAACAATATTGCCATCTTCAAGACCCGCAAGCAATGCGCTGTCGTCGATATCGGTTGACGAAAACACTCTCGAACTGAGAGACGTTGACCAGGACAAGTATTCTTCAAGCATTCTCGAGGAATTGGACGTCACCAAGTATTTAGTTTTCAAGAAGCCTGACGAAGAAGGACCAGACATACGGGGAGGACATCCAGATGCACTACTGATCCATGCAACTAAAGCTAATAAACATGGTAAGCGTGTTTCCTTCATCGTTCCAAGAAATGCATGATTAATAAACGTTCTTTAAATAATATAATTATTGGATTTCTTTCACGCTTCTCAGATGAGAAGGAGTCAGGTCAGTTAGTACTCTCTTCGACGTTCATTTTAAATTTATACAACATTTGTAGTAACAATTTCATGAAAAATTGGACACAATGTTCTACAGATGCCTATCTTTTTCACAGATTTCCTATATCAAGAAGCATTCTTAACAACGTATAGGACCTTTATGCAGCCACTCGAACTAATTCAGAAATTACACAGACGTCATCAATTGTTCTCTTGCTCTGCTGACGTTGCTGAACAAAGGGGAGCTCGCGAGGCGTTTGCTTTATTAGTTAGAGTCGTTAGTGATTTAACGTAAGCCATTCTTATATCGATCATGTGTGCAGTAATCAAGAACGTCTGAAAATATATTGTATTTTTCTAGCATATCGGACCTCGATGATACTCTCTTGCAGACCTTAATGGAATACGTGCTGCAACTAGTATGCACCGGCGACCTCACCATGGCAAAGGCTCTGCGAGTGAAAATTTTAGAGAAGCATCAAGCGAAACAGTTACAATCAGCACAGCCAATCCTCTCGTCACTGAGCGTGTCAACGAAGCAAGCTTCTCTTCTCGATTTCAAGAGCGAACAGATAGCTGAACAAATGACGCTACTAGACGCGGATTTGTTTATGAAAATCGAAATACCAGAAGTGCTGATCTGGGCCCAAGAACAGAACGAGGAACGAAGCCCGAATCTAACCAGGTTCACGGAACACTTCAACAAAATGTCGTACTGGGCCAGATCGAGGATTCTGGAGCATAGGTTAGAGAACGAGGCGAAGGATAGAGAGAAATACGTGGTTAAATTTATTAAAATAATGAAGCACCTTAGAAAGATCAACAACTTTAATAGTTATCTAGCCTTGCTTTCTGCACTGGATAGCGCGCCTATTAGAAGGCTCGAGTGGCAAAAGCATATTACAGAAGGCTTGAAGGAATATTGTGCTCTTATCGATAGTTCTAGCAGTTTTAGAGCCTACAGGCAAGCTCTAGCTGAAACGCAACCGCCGTGTATCCCATACATGTGAGATCCATTTTCAATATAATCTGATTGACGACATACTACAGAAATTGATAAACGAATAAATATTCTGTCTATTTTCAGTGGTCTCGTGTTACAAGATCTTACGTTTGTGCATATTGGAAACAGTGATTTATTACCTGATGGCACTATTAACTTTTCAAAACGATGGCAACAGTTTAATATCGTCGAAAATATGAAAAGATTCAAAAAAGGGTATGGTCGTCTTCCTGTGTTTTATATTTAATTCGCTTATTTTTGTTATAACATAACTACTAAGACTAGCTTATACCATTATGAAATATATTGATATCTAATGATTGTTAAATATTTAAGTATTTGAGGAGGTGTTACATCAAATTTTTTCATATCCATAAAATGCCAAAAATGTTTAATTTTTAAGTTCAAATAGCTCGGACTGCAAAGGGTTGAATATATAATGGATGGTACAAAGTGTTAGTACACTTTTAAAATGGAATAACTTTTTTAGAATTGTACCAAACGACCTGATTTTTATAATTAATTAGAAGCATTGATTTATGAAATGATATGCATAAAAGATTTTCCAAAAATTATTATTTACAAGGTTACATGCAAAAATAAAAAAGACATTTTTTAAAACTTTTTTATTTGGGCCCGTAATGAAAATTTAAAATTTATGTTTTGTAGATCTATGGTAATTATACACATACTTATAATACATTATAAAAAAGTTATTCTATTTTAAAAGGTGTACGAACACTTTGTACACCCACTGTAGTTAATCTCTTCCGAATGCAACCTTAATTTACGAACCTGATGATTGTTTGTTGCAGGAGATACTCGTTCAAGAAACACGAACGTATAATAACGTTCTTCAACAATTTCAGTGATTTCCTCTGTGAGGAGGCGATGTGGCAGATATCGGAGAGCATCAAACCGCGCGGGGGTAAAAAGGCCCAGTCGCAGAACTAGAATATATCTAACCCTTTCACTGCCTGCGTCTCGAAATCGAAAGGCTGAACCAATGAATTAGGTCATTTATATTTATGGTATTTAGATAATCGCTTAATTGCAGAAACCAAATCGAAAATTATACAACACACCGAAGGCAGTGGAAGGGTTAGCTCGGTCTACCCCGTTTCAACAGCCTCTGTGAGGTTGTATTTTACTTTATGGGAATTTGAATATTCAGTCCATAATCGTGAAGGAGGAACGCGAAAGCTAAGGAAGCATGTGTTTAGATTAATTTGAGACTTGATGTATTAATTTCATTTAATATTAATCATATTGTGCGAATATCGATTGAATCGAAACGTGTCGAAAGTTGTGAGAAGTTAGGGAGACTCTAAATGAATTAGATAGATCAAATAATGTCTCATGCGCATTTTTGTAGATATTTTTTCCTTTGCCATAAGATAGTGTGGAAAAATCATATTTGCTATGAACCTACGCAACATTTACTTAAAAAAAAATTATAAAACGATGCAGCTGTAATGATGCTTAACATAGCACAAAGGGCGAGAGACCCTCACTTTAAACTATTCTATATGTATGTCTATATGAGAACTATTTATTTATTTCCTTTTAATCAGCGAATTGTAAAAAAGTAGTGGATGTCCTTAATTTTTTTAACTTATTTAGATATATATATATATACACATATATATATAAACGTCCATTATATAGCTTTAACGTAGGTAGAAGAACTTTTCGAACGTCAACAGTGACCTGTTGACTGCGCAAGGAAGAAACACCAATTCCGTTAATTAATGTAGAGCCATCGTGGCATCAGATAAGCGCCTGATCGTCGCGCTTTTCCGAGCACATGGTACGACTCGATCGTAACTGTTACATATACTATTGTATATGATTATATAGAAAACCACTTTTTGTTGGGAACTTGTTAATAGGTATCCAAGCTTTCAGCTTTAAGTCGAACGGTTACCTAGAGGTATAGGTAAATTAAGTATGAAAAGGAAAAAAAACCACAATCGTAACAGCAGAATTGAACTGAAAAGTTTTTCAACATCACCTTCTATTTTATCGCGATTCGAAGAAAAAGACATTTTTGTATCTTTTAATACTAGCAACACTACGTTTAATTAGCTCTTTCAACTAAATGAAAGCGAGAATCCTGTTTTCTTACATGTATATATACATTCCGTTAAATCGAAGGAGTCTGGTCAGAGTCGATTTATCGTTATTGAAGAAACAATTCGCGTCTCCGTTAAATTTATCAGAACTTAATAGAGTGCATCAAGTTTTAAATCTTCTAAGAACGACACCGCTGTAACGATAATGGCTGTCTGTGTGCCTCATATTATAGGGTGAATGAATCTCTGCCTATTAATTCATATTTCTCTGGTTTCTCGTTTCTTTTTTTTAGAAATAAATGTCTTGTAATACAAAACACTCGACGACAGAAGTATGATAACCGGGCTTCAGAGAGTAGACTCGTTTTTTAAGGTTTGTAAGGGTATGGGATGCACATTGTTATTTGTCGATAATACAAAAATGAGGTTTTTCAGTAGTCAAAAACGCTAGATAAAAAATCTGTCTATATCTGGCTTCCGAATAATACAAATTATGCCTTGTAAACATAAAAACAGGAGTTTTGAGTACAATCGCAGTCTAGATAAATCTTTTACGTAGCGCTTTTGACTACTGAAAAATCCTATCTTTGTATTATCGAGAAATGAGAAGGTACATCTCGCACCCTCGCAATTCTGGAAACGAGTCTACCCCCTTAAGAGAATTTTAAAGAGTACCCTGTCATTTGCATGTTAACGCGTTCCGTGTGTGCGACGACAACGGGTGTCGCACGGATTTATTATTCACGTTGGAAAGGCCTAAACAGTTGATAAATTAGTGTCGGTCTATAAACATACGCAGTTTATTGAAATACTTACAGAATACTTAAACCGGTCGTGGACAAAAGCAGAATAGCCACGTCATTAGTCACCAAGGTGTAGTTAGAAGTTTGCTATTACAATATTAAATATGATATAAACAGTTGTCAATTTTCAGGACATGCACCAAATATACATACGTAAAGTTAGCTTTCAATATCAAAGTCACCGGGATGTAACAGCCGATGAAAATTGTGATTACTATAGATGCACTCCGTTAATATCGATGGTAAACAATGGGTAAAAGAAAAATGAAAAAAGAGAGTCAACCTTAGTTACAAAATTTTTAACGAACCGTAATTGTTGCGCCGATAATTAAGCAAGAATCGTTTACACGTACGACGATGAACGAATTTCCTTCAACTTGAATCCATGCTGCGTGGTCGTGAGCGAATATGGGTGATAAAAAGAAACACATTTCTGTTCCGAATATAGTTGATACGTATAAATGATTCGTCTAATCTAAGGCTAAGAGGACCTTTAATTAGCGTTGTACATAGTTTTTCGATTGTACTCATAATTTCTTGTACGTACACGAGTGTCTTCTGTTATCCGTAATTGTATATATTATACACAGTGTATTATCTTTACATTAACTTATGCATGATATAATCAGCTCATACATTTCTTTTTTAAGTTAATCATTGTGAAACCGCGTTTTGCGAAATCATGCAACAAGTAACAACCAGCAAATTCTTTTACGACAATCAAAATCAAAATGTCATATCTCTATTTTGTAATCTGACGTTTTATTCTCAAGTGATGATCGAAATGGATCAATTCAAAAAAACTCAGATTGTAAAGTAAGGAAGAAATTGTTCGATGATTATAAAGAATGAGTATGCTTTACTTATTAGTTGATACGTGATTTGGATGTACATCTATTATTTTCGATTTTGTTTCTTTTTCTGTAATTTTTTTTAATACAATCATTGTCACAATTTTTTTCGGAAATTCAATGCACTTTTTCTTTCACGTTATACCACCCTTAAATGATCCCCGACATAAATGTATACGTAATTTAAGTTTCTTCGGTGCTTTTATACATTTTATTAATAGTTTTATTCCTAGTGCATTCACTTTGATGCGAGTTCGAGTGAATTGTAATTATGTTAATCTTCTAGTTAATTCTTCCTCGACTTACTGTGAACAGGATTTTCTTGTAAATTTCAACTAAATATGTAAGCATTGGTTTTAAGGTAACTTTAACGCTAACCAAACATGAGTGAGATAAAACAGTGAATATGCAACGAAAAATGTAGTCTCAATCAGTCTATTAGATAGGAACAGTAAGCTTCTTCACGGTAGGCAATAGTGCTGTGACGAAAAATGGATTGATTTAATAGTCATATTGATAATAAGATATTTTTGAGATTTTATTGCTTTAAGTTACATGTAACAAAAACGTAAATATAGCTGTGTATCTGTGTTACGAAAGTTCAAATACCTGTACTTTGTGTGCTTCAAGGAATTTTTCTAAATTCGATCTAGCGTTATTATTAGTATAATCAAATTTGTAGAGCAACTGATTACCAAATGAAATTGTTTCACAATTCAAAGTAACATAGTTATCGGTTTTATGTACAGACACATATATATATTTATTTATTTATTATATATACACATATATATATATTTATTTATTATGTATATATATGTATATATAATAAATATATATAAACGTACTAGTTAAGCGGAATAAGGCAACAGCATTGCTCATTTTTTTGTTAGATAGCAAAGATCAATGTTCATGGAATTCCCTTCTAAATTCAAGTCCGTATTTGTACATAATTATGGAAACTTGCGTTAAAAACACATTTGTTTCTAATTAAAAGGATATAAGCGAACGAAAAGGTAAATCGTTTAAGAAATATGTATGTACATGTGCAGAGAAGGCTTTCCATATTCGATGTGACCCGTAGCGAAGTTTAGTTTTTCTGTGACAGTCATCGATCCATAGGTCTCGGGCAAATATATCTTATTATCAATTATCTAATTTACGTTAAGGGGGTAGAGACTCGTTTCCAGGATTGCAACAGAGCGGGATGCGCCCTCTCATTTTTTGGTAATGCAAAGTTGGAGTTTTTCAATAGTCAAAAACGCTAGATAAAAGATCAATCTAGGCCGCAATCATCCTCAAAAGATCTATGTTTACGTTTACTAATATTCGGACACTCTTAAGTAGACGACAATTTTTTAGATATTGGACTATAAGATTTGCACTTTTTAAGAAATAGATTTTTCTAGCGCTTTTGACTACCGAAAAACCCTTTGTATTATCGAGAAATGAGAAGGCACACCCCGCACCCTTGGAATCCTGGAAAAACGAGTCCAGCCGCTGAAGCGAATAGATTAATCCCTGCGATAGTATCCTTTGAAATCTGATTAACCAGATTTAAGCTAGCATAGGCGTAAATGTAATGAATCTATGTTTTTTCTATCTTCAGCTGAACGTAGATAGTAGCTTCTAAGGAGACAGTCTGTACACGAAAATGGACTCTAAAGCAATTGCTGTTGAACTTACTCTTACAATGCAAAGATACTTGCACGTCGTGCAACACAATGAACGATGCTGTTTGATTACCACATAGATCAGTACTTCCATGGCGAGGGGTATTTGCACTTTTAATGATAACGTTGTACATACATGTATACATATATATTACGAATTTAACGATCGAATGGAACCATCGATCTCTTACTAATATATTTTCAAGATGAAAGAATGCAAGAATTTTAAGACACGGCTAAAACTCGAATCAAAAGGAAAAACACGTGAGCGGAATAATCTCGATGGGAATATATGGGAAATTTGTTTAGGCGTTTTGAGATTAGTACAGAGAACCGCACGTCAAATAACTCTCGCCGAAATTGAATTTAACGATGTTCTGAATGTATCGTTCTAACAAAGAAACAATAAGTAATATTCTTAGCGGATATCGATAAGCATCAAACAAGTAATAATTACTATTAATGTGTTACTGATCTCTTATCGCAAACAAAAAATATACGTGTAACTTTTAACATTAAATAGATATGGTGGTAAGTATTAAACAAAAAAAAAAGATCAAACAAATAATCATAGCGATTATTGATGCTCTGGCCGATGTACGTTCGAAGTATATCAAATAGAGTGTCAGTCATCATACAAAACAAAAACCGACATATCCACATGGCACAGTATTGCTATATAGAAAACAGTCAAAATGAACAATTTTACTTAGAATGGAGTCTCAGATGCAGTAGTTGGTTTCGAAACGTCGTTTAAATATCTTTCAACTTTCATTGCTTCCTGAACGATCGTAAAATTCGTTTGTTTTGTTCGACAATATGCGTAATTGACACGATCGAATGTTCAATTGAAATATGTATAATTATTGTTGCAGCATTATCCACTTCACATCTTATTTACATCTGTAATTTACACCACGATATTGCAAAATTGGCGATGTTTAACAAACTTGACATTTCTGATCAATGTGTCCGGGTACCTGCCCTCCTTTATTATAATTATTACACTATGATATTAATATTAGAATGCTGACACGGTCCACTAATATTAGTGACATAGTAACGAACAGTTCTTAATTGTCACAATAAATGTCTGGTTACATTGATTAATTAAAATGTTGCAAAAATTCGCTAAAAATGAATGAAAACGAAATTTTATTATTAAATGCCAACAACTAAACAGAACAATATTTTTCTGTGATTGAATGCTTTTTGAAAAAGTCATATTAAATGCGTTGTGTCAGACTTTCCGAAAGAAAATGATATTGAACTTATATTTAGCAATCCGAATATTGTCAGCAGAAAATTGAACGATTTCAATAATCGTCGTTACAAGCAAATGAATTGTTATAATCTTACGTTTGGAAACCAATCATGGTACTAACGTCTTCGGATTAATTCCTTAAATAAAAACCAAAATAATTGAGCGATATTTCACTTGAATCTTCAGAAACGTTAATTTCATACGCGACACAGATGTTCTGTGCATTATTTAAGGGATTAATCCTGTTGTAGTACATATTCGAAGCGTTACAACTGCGAATCGAAATTTGTATCTTCATCCCTCGTGGAGACAGCAACAAATTGATATCGAAAGACATTTATATATTATATGTGTCTAATCTGTAGGTATTTATATAGTCGATAGAACAGGTATAGATCGTTGATATTCAATGACACTGATTGCACTTTGACTTCTTAATTAATTATCCCTGGCCCCAAAGTAATTTTTACCCTTGGGGCTAATTTGTTTAAATATATTCTTCCTTAACTCACGAGTCACAGTTTTCTTCCTCTGACTGTAAGTGACTGTCAGAAAATTAATTATCAGGAATAGAGTATAGTCAGTGGAAGAAATTGGAGTAGGCGAAGTGAATGAAAAGAAGAAATTGGAATAGGCGAAGTGAATGAAAAGAGAAAATCAAAAAAACAGAGGATGAACATTTCCGAACACAACAAAAGATCACTATATCATTTCTACCGACTATATCAACACGTAATCGTGAAACGTATGGGAAACGGAACACAATTCACTGAGCATATCATTTGTAAGCGAGCGATTACTATAATTATCATTGTACCCCGAGGTCCCCTTCAATTATTCTCCATGACGAGAAGAAGTTCCGACGATTATGCCGAGGAAAGATACACGTAATGTTATGCTCATGCGTTTAATTGTGCGATTTATTGCGTATACCAGTCATATTTTTCTATGAACATTTTTCTTACTGTGCTGCAAACACGCGCCGTTTAGAGCCACGCGTTTATTTCGATGCGATTTACGCACGATTAATCCTAAGTACACGTATACCTATATAGATCATTACTTACAGATTGCCGTGGAATATATTTTCCTTCTGTTTCGTCGGTCTGCAACTATTGCGTATGTTGGACATATGTTTGTATGCGTATGGACGTTTTCGAACGAATGGTTTTGCTTCTTTTGTAATAGGTGTACGAAGAAGTGAAATAAAAATGTGTTAAAGTCAACGTGCCTTGTGATTATACCCTGACGAAGTGTGGGAAACAGATAACACAAATGAGAAGTTATTCGAGGGAACAGTATTATAGATGGAAATGTATTTATATGTATTCCAGTACGAACTTTTGTTCTTGTTAAAGTTGAAAATAAAAGTGATATAATGTTATGGAGTAATGGAACAATTATATCTTTCTAATCGAATAAAAACTATGTGCCAGAATTAGAATGAAATTGGGTATGAATATTGCATATGTTAAATATTTAATTTCTTCTTTTGTTTTAATTAGGATAGAGTGGCTTTCATTTAAAATTGAAGCAGACGGATTTTCGTCAAGGAAGAATTAAACAGGTAGAGAATTAAATAGGAACGAAATATGTGGCAATATGACGTTTTATAATACTTTAAAATTTATAGAATAATTTACACATAAGGTACACTATATAAAACTATAAACCCATTAATACAGTGCTGGCAGTTACGGGTGTTTGCGAAGGCGCGCTTGCTTGTCTTACACTCATCTCCCAAGTGTCGAGCAATTGAGACACAGAAAAACGACGAGGAAGTTTCGTTATACGCGCATTCAAAGCCTTCTGCACGGCACAGAGGAATGTTGTAGCATATTCGTGAGGTGCCATCACACAACGTGGTGGTGTCAGAGGATAATCTGCTGGAACTGTAACCGATACTGGTGGTACACATGGAAGATGACGATCGTCTAGCCAACATATTAGCTGAATACACTTAGATCCGTTTTGTTGCGCTGGATCAAGACTGACCTGGACGCAGTTTCAAATACATGATACAAGTATAGTAATTAAATTACACAGTACAATATAAAAGTAAATAAATTACCTTGAATCGCTGATCTAGCCGAGCTATTTCTCCCTGTAGCACATCTGGAATTTCACTAGGAAATTCTTCTATTTTTTGTTTCTTCAGCGGTGGTGGTAGATTTCTATTTCCACAAAACAGATACAATTAATAGCATCTTGGAAGAAAAAGATAACATAACTAGCATAGTTTTGAGTATTACGTACTTTATTTCTGGACTAAATAGAGCTTCCAAGCATGGACCGAAGGTTCGTTGTAGCGTGTGATTCACCACTGGGCTTTGAAGATGCGTGCTTACTGCCTCCAAAAGCGGACTAAAGAAGTGATGTTCTTTAAGTGCCGCTGGAGGAGGCCCAACACTTGCATCGCTACGTTTGAAATCTACTTTTTCAAGAACCGCCTCGCACTTCAACAGTGTGTCCATTGGCATGCGTTTGCTAGGATTTGACAAGATTTCTAGAAGTTTCTTCATCTTACTTAATTTATCGACATCTGTGAAAAAGATTCATGCGGTTCGTAATATGCGTATAGAGAGTAACGATTTTATATTACCAATACAACATTTAGAACACTTACTTCCTTCGTTACCCATTTTAGCAATCATTCTTCTTAAAGGTTCAATATATTTGCTCAATTGCCTAACTTTATCCCTGTACGCCTGATCTTCTTGTTGTGGACTTGGAGTAGCACCCACACCTCCAGGAGTGTTCAAAGAACTGCTAGGTGATGGTGCCATACCTAAGTTAATATACACCATATATTATTTTTATTCATTCGTCTGCAATTATAAAAAAATCATTTTAACATACCAACAGATCTATTTTGTCCCGCCATTATAGGATGTTGAGGACTTGGCGATGGAACTAAAGCTGGAGATGCCACCATCTGATTACTATAACATACATTTAGTATTGCTTAATGTTTTGAAACATGTACGAGTTTATTAATATAAGTGCAAAAAGTGTTTCGGAGTAACAACCTCGATGGTGCACCCAAACCAGCTGGACTTGGAGCCGATGGAGATGGACTTTGCCGTAAAAATTGATTTGCTGCAATGTTTCGAGGGCCAGGAAATCCAGTATTAATCATTTCACCAGGCTAAAAATGATAACGTATATAAATGTCTCACATAATTATACATATAGCATTTTTATTAATCTAGAAAAATTTATGTTCCACTAAAGTACCTTTCTTTGCATGTGATTCAGTTGCTGCTGCATTTGACCAGGACCTAATTGTCCTGGGGCAATTTGATTCATCTGCTGTGACATACTAGTTTGAATTCCACTTATAGAACCTCCGATCTGATTACCGATTTGATTGGATAATTGATTTTGCATTTGTGTCTGAAAAAGAACTTCATTGCTTATCTGTACATTTATCATAGAATATAAAAATGCACAGAATGTTTTGTAACTTATGGGACCCGTTAGTACGTACTTGCATATTTTGTTGCATTTGTCCAGCAGCAATTGGTCCCATTTGATTGGTGACAACCTGATTCATTTGTTGAGGCATGTTTCCTTGTCCCATTGAATTCATTTGTGTTAACATCGAATTATTCTGCATCGTCTGAATTGGACCCATATGACTCATTGGTCCAGTGGCTTGAGCAGACATCATGCTCATACCTGGCATTTTATTTTGCATACTTTGCATGGCCATAGGTTGTCCAGGACGTTGATTTAAGCTTTGCAGTACTGGCAGACATAAAGAACAGAAACGGAATTGCTGTAGATCAATTTACAGTAATGTTACCTCCCAAAATTGATTGTGCTTTCAATTGAAAATTTACCAATTTCCTCTTTTCAGATACTCACAATTAGAAGCACTTGGTTTCTTTCCGTTTGTGGTGTAAAATATATTGCTTTCGAATGTAACAGTATAATCGAAACGTAATTTGTTGATTTGAACTTTTACAAATCTATTTTTAAGGAGCATAGTATGAGGGTTAATGTATACTAAATACATTGACTATACTATTTAAATAAGAGTATATTATTGAAATTTTTACATAATATTTTAATTCACAATAATCTTATAAGAAAAATATAAATTATATTGTAAACAACAAGTTTACAAAGCAACATAAGCGTAAACAAAAGATATTTTCTTCTTGTAAGTATAAACACAAAGTAATCTTCAATCTCTTTCGGAACTCTCCGTAACAGAAGAAAATTCCCCATTCATAAATATATCGAATGCTTCCATTAAATCAAAATTAAAAAATATCTGTAACTTCTCATCCAGTACTGTTAAAAATATCTCCTTTTCTCTTTTTGGTATATTGTAAGTATGTTTGTACTCATATATAAGATTAGTAATACATAAATTGACATCTAATTCTAGGTCAACAGTTATAACATCGTCACGTGTGATTTTCTCTAAGTCTACAGGCCACCCGCTTTCTTTGAACTCTATTTTTAGACAGGTTAGAGATTCATTCATGTCAAATTCTAAGTCTTTATACGTCTCTTTCGCTCCATCAATCAATTTATATATGCTTATTAGTCTCCTTGTATAGACTTCTATTAAACCGTTCCATTTACGCACTAGTTTGAGTACTCTTACTCCAATCGGATTATCAGTACCTTCTTTTAATTTATTATAAATATTTAATGTTTCTGGTACTCTACTGCGTCCTAAACTGATATACCACTTGCGTAATAGTCTTATATACACGATTGTTATTTTAAATTTGATGTCTGGAATATAATTGTCATCATGCCGATAAATATAACATACTTTATTATTTCTTAGATCAACCGCCATGCCACAATACTCTTTGATCTCCTTTGCCAAATTTCTTTTCTCACTAATTAATTTTTGCTTCCATAATTCATGTTTTAATTCTTCATCTTCCCTACATTTCATGTATTCTAGGTATTTAGAATGAGTTGGTGATTGCTGTAAGGAATCTACGTTATCCGAATCATAATAAGGCTCGCTATTAAGAAAACTGTCGTATTGCGAGTAATACATATTTGTCAACCTCTTTTTCATTTTGTCGTATTGCGAGTGATACATATTTGTCAACCTCTTTTCCATTTTCTTCAAATTGTCTAAAACTCTATTACAGAAATTCGAGATCACTCGTAGAGTATAGGAGATCGCCTTTATTTATATTTTCATCAACTCATGGCGCGACCAATCAGTAATAAGATATGAATCGGTTTTTGTTCGCGCATGCGCGTTCAAAAGCAGTGCCGGAGCGCGGCGGTAGACTCGTTACCAGAATTGCAGGGGTGCGGGATGCGCGTTCTCATTTCTCGATACATAATACAAAGATGGGATTTTTCAGTAGTCAAAAGCGCTAGATAAAACATATACATACATATATCCTATCATAAAATGTTCTGCTCGCAACATAGTCATTTTTATGTCAGACAAGCTCTAGCAAGATGTGTTGCACTCCAAATTGTTTTTCAATTTTGTTGTCAACAATCCCCTACTATTTTAAGCATTTCATTTGAAATTTACGTCAAAGGCCAGTTCCTTGACTCCTACTCATTTTAAACAATTTTGTTTACTAATTATATTACATATAGCCCCCTCAAACTTTGTTGTAATTTATATTTGTTTTAAATAAAACATACGACTTAAATAAATAGGGGAAAAACCAAATATATATAAAAATACGTTTCATTTACATTTTCCTTTCTCAAGAGTCACATTCAAGAAAGGTATGCAAAGGGTTAATAATTAAAAAGTTCCCTTATAAACAAATACTTTAATTTAAAAAGTGTATAATGAAGCCTTCTAATTGTGCGTACTCACAGTTTGTAGCTGTATTTGCAGGCTGTTGTGGAATTATTCCCTGAGGATTAGGGCCTGGTCCATTAATGTTAATCATTTGATTGTTACCAGTTCCCTGACGTGCCAGTGTTTGCAATGCTCCAATTGGATCTGGCATACCTTGATTTCCAGTACCTGCTGCCCCTGGTGCAGTAGCTCCAGCACCTTTCTTGGAGTCTAAAATAGAATTGCAACGTACAGAGTAAATTAATAACATTTAAATTTCATGTATACTCCCACTCATAAATATGTGGACACTTTGTTGCAAGTATAATTTATTCTAATAGTACCAAATTGTATAATTTAATTATTAAAATCTCTTGAATAAATAAAAGTTTCTTTGGTGGAGCTAATACTGTTTCAATCTATAATGAATGATCCATTAACGTGGTCTGCTGTCAAGACAATAATAATAATTATATATGTATAATAATAATAATTATTGGTGAGATATCTAATGAATTATTAACTGTGTAAATTAGACCGCATAAAATTGCAGGAAAGTTTATACAGAGTGGTCCTTTTAAGTAAGGCCACCTAAATATTTTTTCAGGTTATTGTGATGCAAATAATATTTATTACGTAATGCGTATGGTGTCAATGGATCAAATATCTGGCAAGAATATTTTTTTTCTGAGTTATCAAGGTCATTGGTGATTTAAGACACAGCTACATTTATTTTATTGCATAATGACCTTGAAATGATCTTAATCTTCGAAAATTAAAGTTTTACCTAAAACTGATATGTATCAAACTCGCAGGCTTTGAAGAGCAGAATGCAAATAAACAAGTTTACTATTGCAATATTGGTGTTATCTAACAGTTTGAAGTCTCGATCAGTTTTAATTTATCTACCAGTGTATCAACGTACTGTTTGAAATGAATTACTCAATGCAAGAGAAAATGTAAACTGTAATTTTTGAAGATCTTGCCAGGTATTTGGTCCATTGACACCTTACACATTATATAACAAATATTTTTTGCATCACAATAACCTGAAGAGATATTTAGTTGGCTTTACTTAAAAGTACCACCCTGTATATTATAGACATAAAAATAATTTTTTTATCTATCGACAAAAGTGTTGAAGAGGTTTTAAAAAGATATTCAAAGTGGATACCCGGTTATCGATACAAGGGTTGAAAAAACATTTCGAAATACGAAACTCACATAATTTTTATTAAAATATACTCTCTAGTATTGTGTAAACTAGACCTCATAAAATTGAATAAACTTTATCAAAAATTCATATTAAAATTCAACGTGTTGTCCACATACTTTTGATTGGAAGTGTATATTACTTATGTGTGTGTATTACTTAGTTCTCTGACATGTAGAATCAATCTGGCTACGAAGCCTAAATATTCTTCCTGAAATAAAGAAAAGTTTCACTATAATTAATTACTGTAATGTTTCAAATAAACGAGAAAAAGACATACATTTAGTACTTGTTATTATGCAGAATTTATGAACATTTACGAACAGTTCGCAAAATAAAATGTTAACAATTTACTGACATTAACGAAAATTATAAACAAACCTTAGTTTTTGCCTTTTGGAAAACATGATTTTCCATATCAATGCTATTTCTTGAAATGGGCATTCCAGACATCTGTACAGCTTCATCTCTGTATGACAAAATATTCAATAAATATATAAACTTATTTATTCGTGCAGACGATTTCTTGATCGTCGTAGAAAAATTGTACACTGTACAATTCTTTTGTTGCTCTATTCTTTAACGGATACTATTAGAATCATGTCGATCAAAATATTTCATCGTTATTAAGATATTTAAATGTATACCAACTTACATTTTTGCTATTACACTTTGCCGAAAGCTTTGCGTTCTCCAAGAATTTTCGTCTGTTGCCATTTTTATTATTTTTTAATAATTATATAGATAATTAAAACAATCACAGAACTTTCTTTTATCAGGGCAGCTTAACGACTGAATTGTCTATATAGTAAACTACACATATAAGTGCGCTTTTCGAAGCGTCGTATAGATACATGTAAAGGTATTTATAAATAGCCTCCTTAATCACGTTTCTATGAGATCGATAGCTACATTATTCCATCTATATATATATATGGTAGACACATTGTTCAGAGGATAGCACCAGTTATAGATACCAATTATCTGTTCGAAACATTCTATAAAAATATGAAAAGCAAGCTCGAAACGTTAAGAATATTTAATTAATTCATTCAATGTTATTAAAATAATGTAATCGTTCGATATAGTTGACAATTCTTAGATATTCGGCTTAAGTCCTAAGTAGAGAATTTAAGCTTTACCTAATATCACATCGAAACTGGGGATTGATTCATGAAAATGCAGTGGAACATTACTCGGTGACCGTCATGCCCGATATTCTTCTTCTTAACCTTAAAATAAATGTCTACTTAAGTAACCTCTAAAGTCAAAATGACTGAGTTAATGTTAACGCAAGAAGAAATAACACAGAAGCATAAAAAAGAACGGAAAGAACTGCAAGGTAATTAAATCAGATAATTGTTGTTTCGTATACTTTGTATTTCATTTATGTTGTTGCATTTATAAACTATATCGCTTCTGTACATTATGATTGGATTTTATCAACGCTTTTATCATACCGGATAAAAAGTTCTGTATGAAATAATCGTTCGCGATATAAACTAATTTTAATTTTAACATATACTCTATCTTAGCACAAATACAAAATTTGAAAAAGTCAATTTGCAAGAGGGACAAAAAGAAGAAGAAAGAGGTCACCGAAGAAATAAATCAGCTAGAAGAAGCTCTAGATAAAAAGCAAGAAGAGGAATTGACTAGATGGAAAGTAGCTCATCTTAATATTAATAATACGGAAGCTGAAGAAACTGAAGATAATAGTAATCAAGAAATAGACGAGAAACATACAGAGCAATCGATGCACAGAATCTCGAAGGCACAGAAAAGAAGAGATAAGAAAGCAAATGCAGAGAAAGAACGTAATCAAAGAATAATAGAGCAGGAAGCCTTGAATGTATTTGGTAAAAGAAATATTGAAACGCAAACCATAAAGAAAATTCTTTCTGAACGTGGTCTAATGATTTATGAAATTCCAAGCGATGGCCATTGGTACGCTACTTATTTGTAAATAATTTTCTATTAATTGCAAATATCTATATTACATTATTCTTACAGTTTGTATAATGCTATCGCGCATCAACTGAAAATTGTAGGGGAAGCACCATTAAGTTTTCATGAGTTAAGAGTAAAAACTGCTATATACTTGAAAGAGAATATGAATGAATTTTTACCATTCATTTCTAATCCAGAGTCTGATGACTTTCTTTCGCCAGAACAGTATGAAAGATATTGTAACGATGTGGCTGACACAAGTGCTTGGGGTGGTGCAATTGAGGTAAGTTATGTACATATATGTACATATGTGCAATAAACTTCTAAAGCTTGATATGTGTACATAATTAGTTTTCTCTGAAACAGTTACAAGTTCTTTCGCACGTGTTGAAATGTCCGATCGAAGTAATTCAAGCATCAGGCGCACCATACATTATTGGAGATGGCTACACTAATGGTAAAAAGATAACACTGACTTACCACCGTCATATGTACGAATTGGGTGCACATTACAATTCTGTCACGAAATATGTTCAAGAAGAAGAAAGCTGATGAAGATAAATAGTTTCCTTATTACTGTTTGTAATGAGAAATTGAAGTATGTAATTTCATAATACATTTTACTAAGATAATATGTACAAACCATTTAAAGAGCTGCCACAATTCAAGTATCCAGGAAACATATCAAATTCAAATTAATATTTCAACGTTTCTCTGGTAACTTAAATATTGATGATTACTTTAGAAAGTAGTAGCAACTATTCTAGTACATAATATTTATTAAGGTAACTCGATATCATAGGTCTTCCTTTGAGTTTTCTTTATAAATGGTTTATACCGTTTTTATAAAAATTCGATTTATTTATTACTTAAATATTTGACAATATAAAAGAAGCTGCCAGTGAACTGCAAGTACATAATGTTCAGTACTTGTTGTTTTCAATGTTCTATTGTAAATATGTATTGATTTTTTATTATGGCTTACATATTTTATAATAAATGTTATTTTTCACTGATCTTTAGTAATTAAATATTTTAAAGAAACTTATTATAGCTGAAATATCAAGATTGTATATGAGAATATGTATTCATATTTTTCATGTGTGTTCTTAATAGATTTATACTATTTTGATGGTAACTAATATATTATACGAAGTACATACGAAATAAAGACTGTAAAAGGTAGATGTAACTCGTTTCTAGAAGTATAATTTATTTATTTCTTTCTTCAGTTTATGTTCAATGTGAAAAGACTGATACATAAATTAAGAGTATAAGTATAAGATCTCATTTGTTTCATTTATCTACGTTAGTTTCGTTATTCTCACTTGTTGTTTTATCAGCTTCTTGAACGTCTTTGTTTTTATTTGGATCGTCTGGTTTCATTTGTGGAAACAGCAGCACTTCCTGAAATGATGTTATACATGTATTACTATAATCTTCCTCATTTTATTCAGTCTATTGCAAATAATCACCTTGATGTTATTAGAATCCGTAAAGAACATAGTAAGTCTGTCAATACCCAATCCCCAACCAGCAGTTGGTGGTAAACCATACTCTAAAGCAGTACAAAAGTTTTCATCAATTAATTGTGCTTCGTCATCTCCAGCTGCTTTATCCTTAGCTTGTTCCTCAAACCTGTATACGTACAAACAAACTTCGGTTTATTTAAAAGATCACGGTAGTATGAAGTAGTAGTATGTATAATGAAAATTGTACTTACCTTTCTCTTTGCACTATGGGGTCGTTTAATTCTGTATACGCGTTGCAAACCTCTTTCTTCATAATAAATAATTCATATCGCTCTGTAAGGCCTTTCTCAGAACGATGCCATTTTGCTAGTGGAGACATAATCTGAGGATGGTCTAAAATGAATGTTGGGTTGATACAAGTTTCCTCTATAAATTCACCCACGAGCTAGTAAGAATATACTGTTTTAGTACATGTGTATATAATATAATAATAATAATGCATGTTAATCACTTCGAAGTTCTAGAGTTATACCTTGTCCAACAATCTGGCAGTTGTTCTGGGTGCAGGACACTCTATTTCATGTTTAACACAGAGTTCACTAAGCATCTGATTTGTTTCTGACGTATTCAATTCGTCTGCTGGAGGAAATTTAATCTTTAATACTTCTTCCAAAGTTTTAATCATGGAAACACGTTTAAATGGTGGAGTAAAATCAATCTCTACTGCTTCTCCTTCTGGTCCTTCTGGGTGGTATGTTACTTTATAGCTGCCATGTATGGTTTTCACCATTCCGGATATCATATCTTCTGTAATAGTCATTAGGTCGTTGTAATCTGCATAAGCCATGTAAAATTCACAAGTAGTAAATTCTGGGTTATGCGTTAAATCTATTCCTTCGTTCCTGAATTGTCTTCCAATTTCATATACTCTATCGAGTCCACCAACGACTAACATCTAAAAGCGAAACACACACTTTAGTAGTACAGTCCTAATATGTAACAGATAAGCACGATTATATAAAAATATCTATTACTTTAAGATATAATTCTGGAGCAATACGCATATACAAATCCATATTTAATTCATTGTGATGAGTGACAAACGGCTTTGCTGTAGCTCCACCAGCAATCATATTCATCATCGGTGTTTCAACTTCCAAAAATCCGAGTTGATCGAGAAATTTACGAACGTACGCGATGATTTTTGCTCGCACATGGAACGTTTTCCTTACTTTGTCATTTAATATCAGATCTAAATAACGTTGTCGGAATCTTGTTTCCTAATTATTTAAAAATCATGTGATTGTATATTCTACATTATATACATACCGGAATGCAAATTTTGTAAGTCGCATGTACCTTATCTTTCAATCCAAAATAAAGGTTTGGCAACATATGCAAACACGGACTTAAAAGTGTAATACTATGTGGCATTATGGAGAATTCACCTTTCTTAGTTTTACCAGGATGACCGATAATGCCAATGATATCACCTCTTCTAATTTTAGATGTATCTTTTATAAATTCTTCTCCATTCGCATATTGTCTCGCATTGGCCATAACTTGTATTTTCACCCCTTCTGCTCTGAGGTCATAGAAAATAAGTTTAGCACCAGATTCTCTAATTGCATGTACACGACCAGCAACGCTATGCACTTCATTTTCTAATACTTCTCCCTCCTTCAAGTTATCGCTAAACTTCTCGATAAAATTTTCCAATGACATGGATACATGAAATTTGTGTGGATATGGATTTTCATTATTACTTTTGAGCTGGTTGACTGCATTGGTCCTGAGTTTTATGTACTCCTATAAAATGAACATGATAAATGTAATTTAACGTGTTATATTTTATCTCATAATTAATAGTTACATACATTCGGACTAATTTCCTCTTCCTTAATATCATTAGTCTCTCGAGATTTAGGTTTGCTTGTTGCTGCTGCGGTAGACGCTTTAAGTTGATTCTCTGTTTTTTCTTGTAACTTTTGTTGCGCCTTCAAACGTCTTTTCAATTCACTGTAATCATGATAGCAACATGTGAATGTTTCTCATATTCATACGAACAGGTAAAATCCTGTTGAAGTTGTACGCACTTCGTATAAAAACGGCGTACAATTATTGGATGCAATTTTGTTGGCTTTGCATGAGAGATTACCGGCTGTACCAGGCCAACAAAAGTATTGGTTATGTTACGCAGCATAGTTAATTACGAGTACTTTCCCTATTGTAACAACATATGTACGGGTATGTGTACAGCGATAGTTTATAAGCATACGTTTTTATAAGATATATCTATTTTACATTTAAAGACTGTATATCAACGGAGGCAGTTGCCCATGGAACAACGTGGATGGCCAAGTCATGACATCGGTTACTATCCTTTATAGGTTATGTTAAAACGATGGATATAGATAATAGTAATCTGGCATAGATTTTAAATACTAAACACGTGTATCTCATTCTCCCTCAGTAATGTTATTTTACTCACTTTTTTGATAATGTTTCACCTGCCGATTCCGCCATATTGGTAAACTTCTGTAGAAAGGATCTTCCTGTGTTATACAGTTGTCTAACCTGTAACGCATGTTCATGTGTCAAGTTATACAGTCAGCTCTTCCTTCGCGCGACATTTTAATTTCAAATTAATTTGTTAGTTTTTAATATTACTGCTCGATGTTTGTGTTAGCGTGATTACGATATGTACAAAGTCCTGAATTATATACGAAAATAATGATTTTCTCCTAATTCGGTTGTCACAAGGAACATTTCAAATGCAGTATCTTGGCAACCATAACTGTTGACACGTACTTACACGGTATAGAGATTAATCGTTTCAATTAACGCTATTTCCCAGCTTTAGAGAAAGAATGGACAGCTATTTGGGGTACAATGAATTAAAGGCGCTGCAAGATTTAATTAATCCAACGCAAGATGACTCGGATAGCGAGGATGATTTACCGCAAGCTGGTGCACAGAAAATTGGTGAGTTGAAAATTTTAAGTCACGAGAATGTTATTTATGTATCATACATTAAATTGCTATAAAGAATATCACATTTTATTGATTGGATATATAATTATTTACATGCGTTCGTATAATTAATAGCCAGGTGTGCCGACACTTTCGTTTCCAATTGGATTCATATATGGATTCGTATACGGGGTGGTCCGTTATTAATGATATGAATAAATAAAAAATTCTTCAAAAGTGGATAAAAAATAAAACAAGTCTAGATTATAGAATAAATGAACGTAAAGATCAATTGTTGGCCCAATGCATCGATTAAATTGACTCTTGCAGGGTTAACAAATCGGCAGATTTTTTATTGAATAAAATAATATTCGAAGATATTTGTTTATTTCGAGCAGTGGCACGTTATAACTAATTGCAGCCTTGGGCAAAGCAGAATTTCTGGGCCCCTAATCCCAATTAAATAACTTCCATGTTGGAAAAAATAAAACAATTGTAAAAATATCGACATACCTATTATAGCATAAAAAGTGAAATAAATTCTCCTTCATCCATGAAAACCTTTTACATCAAAATACAAAATATTTAGTAAACAATTGCACATATTGATATACAAATAGCATTATAAATCTAATGCATACATGATTGCAATATTTATCTAAATATTTACTTTTCCGGCTTTTTTGCCCCAAAATTGTTAATAAGTTCGTTAAAATCAATACAATTGGTTACATCGCTTTCAATAAATAATATGGATAAATTTGACAGATTATCCTGCTCCAAAGTATTTTTTAAATAGTTCTTAATTATTGTAAGGACATTGAAAGAACGTTCAGCCAATGTATTGGAAGCTGGAATTGTTAGAAATATTGTTAAAACTATCTTAAAGGTTCATTTCTTTCAAATTCCAAGAAGTAAGCTAGTTCTTCGTTAAAAACTTTCTTATCAATGTCACTTGAATATGTTTCCATTAACTTTTTAAGACATTCCTCATGTTCATTTGATGTAGTTTCTTTCAAGTTATTATTTAGTAAAACAACAAAATAATGTAAAATATTTTGAGAAGCTAGAATATGTCTTTGAATTTCCGATACCAATTGGTCGCATTAAATTGTATTTAAACAATTTACAATAAAACCTTGCTGGCCTCTTAATTGCACGTTTTCAGCATCATCTCTATTTTCGTCATAGTGTAATTTTCTTTTTTTCTATTACTCATAGTTCATACCGTTTGTCAAAGAGAAGCATTCGATCTCAACATTATCTTCGGAAATATAAAGCGATAGACTATCTAAGATATATTTGGATTTTGGGATTTCAAGCTTCGACTACATGGTCTTTTTATTTTTCACTTAGAAATCGTCAGATTTCGTGCATGTAAAATAAGAAGGTAGTACGTGTTACGGATAGTAGATATTTTTAAGGACCTGGCGATATCGGGGCTCAATCTACTGCGACCAAGCAACACGTCGGGCCACATGCACCGCTGAAAGGAAAGACTGATGATATTTGGCATCCGTCTGAGGCAGATGCTACACAGAATTCCGAAACCTATGATCCGAGGGAAGTGCCGGAATATGAGATGAAATTTAAGCAGGCGGTAGCGCCGGAGGATGTGTTCTTAGGTGTTAGTATTATTATAATTGCTAGAATGAAATTGATTCGCTATTCCAGATCATCAAAACGTTTCTGTCCACCTTTGCGTATGATTTCGCCACTGTATTGTTCAATTACAGGAAAGTCTTGATTTAAGCGGAACGGGGCTGTATGATTTTAGCAATTTTAGTCAGTTCACCTACCTCCCCTACACCAGATGGCGTCGTCGTCAGCCTCAGTACAGTAATTTCTCAATCGTAGTCCTCGGTCGCCTCTGCAATCGTAGTCCAGTGCCTACCCATTCCAGCCTGTCAACGCTGCGCCGGGCAGCAGGACGGCGATGTTTGATGTCGGCTCGGGTATATCGGTGTGAACACCACTACATTGACTCGAGTGAATCGAATTTTCAAACTACTTAATTTTCATTATTTTTTAATGAGATTTTACTGGCTTATTCCTGGCATTTTTCTGATTAAAATCATACCAAACACGATATAATTTGGCCAATATTTAGTGGTTTAATCGACGATGAAAGTTTTACTTACAAGAAGGACAGCGTGTTTGATCTATGCCGGCGACGGCGACTCTTCGCGTCTCTTTCTTTCCAATACGCTCTTCTTCGTTGCGTTCGAAACTTTCATCGTCGATTAAACCACTAAATATTGGCCAAATTATATCGTGTTTGGTATGATTTTAATCAGAGAAATACCACGAATATGTTGGTGAAAGTTCCATAATGATATCATCGAAAATAAAGAAGCTAAGGTCTTGGTGTTTTATTATGATGACGCACGGGCCTTTAAACTGTGCCGGCGACGGGGACACGCTTCGGCCACGCGATCCTATTTCATTCTGTCCTTCTCTACGTTCGGCTTGTAGTTTGAAGTCTCAGCGCGGTAGGGTAGACGCAGTCATAAATCAAAAAATAGCCACCCTACTTGATCGTAGTCCGTTCATAACACGGGTGTTGGGACTACGATTGAGAAATTACTGTAACAGAAAAATGGGATACCTTGAGTACCCCGCAGAATTTTACAAAATTATTAGTATATACATATGAAAAGGCAAGGGGTTAAGCTACCCTTAAAACATTAGCAATTAAGTTTCAAGATGGAATATTGGTCCCGCCAATAATACCAGTACACTCCCGCCAATATACCTGCCTCAGGGCTCTGGCTGCTCTGCTACCTTATTCTAGACACGGCACTGATTTCACGTCATCTGGTGGCTAGAAATATGTCCCGTTGGGTATGTCGTTGTGTTGAACCATTACTATTCCAATTACAAAACTTCATCATTTTTCATTATTTATTTATGGGACTTCCGCCGCTTAGATTCCACGAGGGTCCTTGTTAGATCAAGACTTTACTGTACATCCTTCCGTCGCTTTGATCAAACAAATTTTTGCTTTCTGACGATTTTATTCGGCTTTATTGGGTTATCAGTAACGTGATAAAGGGTGTTTCTTAACGTTATATAGTACTGCAGTGCATATTATTAACAGATGCAAAATGTAAAACTTTCCATGTGTGTAGTTCATTAAATTATAGATGAAACTATTAGGTATGGATGGAAAAAATTTCGGTCTATACAGGGAGGTCTGTTTAAATAAAACCACCTAAATATCTCTTTAGGTTACTGCGATGCAAAAAATATTTGTTACGTAATGTGCATGGTGTCAATGGAACAATATGAGAAACGAATATTTTTTTCTTAAGGTCATTTTTTTCGGAGTTGTCAAGGTCATCGATGTTTTTTGGTACATAACTACATTTTTGTATTTCATTGTGCAACTGATGGAAAAATACATTCAGATATGCATAATAACATGACCTTGAAATGACTCATCTCGTTGCACCGAGCAACCGAATATCAAAGTCGTTTCAAGGTCATGTTACTATACATATCTGAATGTATTTTTCGATCAGCTACACGATGCAATTAAAAAAATATAGTTATGTATCAGAAAACACCGATGATCTTGATAATTTTGAAGAAATTACCTTAGGAAAAAAATATTCTTGCTAGATATTGGTCCATGGATATTTAGGTGTTCTTATTTAAACGGACTTCCCTGTATAGACTTCGCTTACGATTCGACAGATTTTTTATATTGGTTTTGTGTCAGTTCCGTACGCGTTCTATATCAGTTCTAAATCGGTTTAAAATTGTTTTTGTATCGATTCTTGTACTGCTTTTACATAGATTGAAACTGCTGGATATTGCAGCTGCAACCGTTGCACTGCACGTGTGCACGTGTACGATGTTCTTCTCGCGAAATCATTATGTGGAAACGTAGTCAAACATTAGTACCATTTTTTGAATACTTGAAAGAAGAAGCAGCTAATAGTGTTTCCATCTCTCTTTTCATCGCAATTATTGATTACTTTCTCCTACGTTGGTATTATGTTGGTATTCTATGTTATTATCAATGCTCGTGAATTTGGCATAAACTGTATGAATGGAACATACAAGGGTTAAGCATGATCAAACATCGGCTCGAGATGTTTAATTGAGTAATTAATGCAACATCGATTTAGTAACGGCATATATTATTATAATAGACGAGGTATAAATATTATATCAGCAGCGGTATTTAAACTCTGGCTTGCGATAATGAATCAGCGTGATTAATACCGTTAGATGTTTGCAGGTCATTAGCGATTGTAATGCTGCGTTATGTATGACATGATACAACACAGAGTATTATTCACTGTTTTCTAATACCCAGTGATTATGCACAGGTTATTAATAATCGATCGCAGTAACATTGCCTTGCTTCTTGGCAATTGCAATTCTGGTATTCAACTGGCATACATCAGTCTGCTTTCAACTACAGGCAATGACGCTATTGAAAGCATCATTTTATTATTATGTTATTTTTTATTTCCGACTACTTTTTTTATTATTTATTCATAATACACTTTTCTCTAAAAGCTTCGTCTTTCTTTAAACATACAACAGAAATGATTTGCAATTCGTTAACGACGTTCATACGCATCACGTACTCTCTGTGCCTCACAAAAGTTTGAGCTCCACGTTTGAAAATAGTCTTAAATGGATGTTCAATTTGGGAGTATTAAAAATCGTCAAATAATGAATGTTGAAATTACATGAGAAACGAGAAACGATCCAAAGGTGCAGAGAAATTTTCTCCACAGTGGAGGCAGCAGAATGAGATTTAAGAAGGTGTTTGCGCAAGCTTTAACATGTAGAGTGCACGTGTAGAGTGTGTTCATTAGCATACGTTATAGAATTGTTTTAATTCCCCACGGTGCAAAGTAAATGTTCGTATTAAGTTTTGCAAGTGTATATAAAACGTTTATGTTTAAACTGAATTTGAGCTTACAGTGTGTCGTTCTGAATTATACATATGTACAAGAAAGGTATAATTTAGAAAAAAGTCTTTGCGCTACCCTCTCCACCATCGCATTCCCCTCTAGCGACTTTCTGCGCGGGGAGAATATGTGACAGTGGTTGGCTTACAGGTATTACCTGTGGTACTGGGAATAATGTGACGTCACGAATTCCCCTCGTGTAGACAGTCATTTGAGGAGAGTCGAGCCACATTTTGTGGTAGAGGGGGAACCATTTAGCGGAGAATGCATATCGTCTGGTAACCCTGCTAGCAATTCTCAGCATGAGTTGTTGGAAGTTCCAACAAGTTCGTGGTGGGGGTTGTGGTGGTTACATAATATCCCGGAGTGGGAAATTGAAAAAACAGATCGCGCGCACAAGCTCAATTCTTGTACGTATTTTCTAGTGTCGTGCAACGAGCGAGGTTCTACCGTACCCGGCACAAAACGCTTGTACTCACCTTGATTTCCCTGGCTTACCACACAGCTTCGACACGTTATAGCAATACGTTATCGGGCATCAAAGTGTTAATGGTTTCTAATGGAGGACATATTGAATTAGATCGGCTTCAAAACGCCAGGCACAGCGTCCTGCGAGTGGCTGTCCGTGTTTGTGAAGATGCCGCAGGAGTCGCGGGACAAAGTCGAGCTTACCGTGGAGTCCGAGGCGATCGACGTGCGCAGCCCAAGGTGAGAGAACCATGGAGGCGAGAATTTATCGGCGATTCCGCCAAGTTTCATTGCTTTCACTTCGGGACGGGGCGGAATTTCTTTGACAATTTTACGAGGCTGTAAATCTGTTGGGGCGTAAAGCCAGTCACGATTTTTCAGATATCGGCTGCACCTTGCGACGCCGCATCCGGTTGATCCTTGCACCTCGTCCGCCAAATGGCACGGCGACACTTCCACCTTAGAAGTTACGTTGAGACTTGTGCGCGAGCTGGACGGCGTAAATTTTTAATCGACCGTTCCCTCTGTCTCTTGACCAACTCTCGCTCTGTGCGCGCGCGTGTGTATGCACGCGTACAGTAGAACCTCGCTCGTTGCACGGAACGGGACCGCAAATGCGTGCAAAGATCGAGGTGACCAATCGCAGCAATTCCTGCGTCGATTGTCTTCTGATTCTACACAGAGTAATCAGTCGCGAAAGAGGAAGGTACTGTGGGAATACAAGTCTCAATCTTGCGACTCCGATTCTATATAGCCGGCACAACTTGTTGGAAGTTCTGAAACTGGTGGTGGAGATGGTTGCAACCAGCGAGGTTGTGCTGTACGTAGCCGAGTTGGTACATTTTTACGCTCGCCGGAAACACGATCGCGAATTGAGCATTCGTGAAATTGAAGACCATTCGTCAACCTTTTAACTTCTTCGTTATACTATAACTCACGGATGACGGATGATCTGGGATAGACGTGACAGATGAGCCGTTCTGATCTGTAGCACACTTTCCACAACACGTAAGTGGCAAAGAAGAATCGATCTTGTTGTTGTGTTCAGATTTTCATCGCTTCCGTGGTAATGTATTCGTGATAATGGTACAGTTAGGAAGTTTATTGATCTACAATTACATTGTAACACGTACAAATGATTATATAATGTTTAGTTGAAAACCAAAATAATTGAAACATACTTTCCAGGATAATATTGATCTAAACAGAATTGATGCTGTCAGTCGTTACTAAAAGTATTTTGTTTTATTCATAAATTCATCCTATGGATGTACTGTAGGTACTGCCTGGGATAAGGTACCGATAAACAATAAGCGTTGTAAGGTAACATCAATTTCTCGATTTATCGCTTTCACAAACCAGCGATCATATTGCCCATAGTGTTGACGCAAAATGATTCCGATCGGTTGCACCCGCATGATCGGTTCGTGTGGTGAAATAAGAAGTAGCTGAACGGTGTTCGTCGGAAGGCGTATCAGGAGAAGGAAATGCGAGTAGCAGAGAAAGAAAGTCGCTGTAACGAATGCAGACATTGCAGCCCGTTCAAACAGTCGGGAAACGTGCACGTGCTTTCGGCATACACTTCACCAAATTGCCCCGATTCTCGACGGATAGAGTCAATTGCCAAACGTTCTCGACGCAAACCACGGAGAACAGGGTTAGAAGTCGAGTCTCGAGGTTTTATGCTCCTCTCCCATCAATCATCCCTTTGCGAGGTCCAGTCATACCAGAAATACAGCGAACGTATTTCGAGATTTACACTATCGACGTATACACGCTGTTGGCTAAACAATGTTCTGCTTACTTGCTTGGAAGTTCCTAGCAAGTTATTGACCGTAACACAATGTTATCCGCGCGATAGAATTTCGACAACATTTCGCGAACCATTTTTTACGGTGTGCGTTCCATTCCACAGTTCCAGTGGTATGCTACAAAATGTAATTGAACAAAATTCAAAAAAGAAATGTGTTGATGAAAAATGGAGAGTACCTTCTGTCATAAGTTCACCTCACGTCAGGATGAATTGACGTGATCTTTACACGACCAGTATCAGGCAAAAGCAAGAGTAAAATGACCAGAATTTTTCACGAACAAATTTCTTTTTAAAATTCTTTTATATTGTATTTTGTGACCGACAAAAAACTAATTAATTTTGTTCTAAAAATTATTTTATCTGGCTACCGGAAGTACCCGAAAAATCGTGGCGACAGTTGCGCGGGTCACCCTGTATGCATATAGTATTTAATTTTTAACGAGGAATCGGAACGAAGTATTCTACTCCGTCACGTTTTTCTATTATTCATTATAAATTAAGCGTGACCGATCGGGTTTTAAGCTTTCATTTGAAAGCGTAATTGTTATCCGTGAAAAGGGAACGTCCATCGCGTGTCCAGTCAATTTCCCCCGGAAATTTGAACGTTTCGGGAAGTTCGGTACAGACCTCCCTCAGCGTGTCGACCCGAATGATCCGACGGTGACATATTGCGTAATGCAGTCCAGCAACACATTGCGATGCATGAAGAGAGATGCACAACACTGCGCGGGGACGCCTCGTGCCCTCGATACAGCGAGAACGATTCTTCCGCGCGAATCGATCGTAGAAACTGCATTCGAAAATCCAAGTCCGCAAGCGCTTTTCTATACATTCTCCGATATTCTATCTGTTCCGAATAAACTGGAATTAGCGAGAACTTGAACGCGTCAATTGCCGCGCCAGAAACAATGACACAATCTATGTACACATTTTTCAACGAATTCCATCACTTTTTAAACAACTTTTACATTATTAAAAAGAATTTCTCCATTGAGTAATTCTAATAAGTTGATAACTCAAATTTTCTGTCTTTACAGTTTAGTATTTTACCTATTCATTGTTGTGATTAGTTTATAAAATCTGTAGTCTAATTACAATATTGGATTGTCACAGAAATATATTCCGAAATTGAGGGAAATACGATTACCCTTTCTTGGGCAGTGATGACGATAATCTCGTGCAACCGTATCAATATATGTTAGTGATTATACAGGGTGTTCGACTACAGGTGGGAGAAAATTTAAAGGTTGGTTCTTAACGATGGTATAAGACGAAAATGAAGAATAAAAAAATTGCAATTTCGGCTTCGTTATTTAGCTATTAACAACGCGACAGTCACGTATCGAGTGACAGATGCATGCATAACTTGGTTCTCATTTGGGGCCCCAGCGAGGTGAAAATGTTTAACAAATCGTTGGACAACATTGAACTTTTTGACGTACACAAAGTACACTTTTGTTAGACGCGTTGTTGATTTTTAATTGTTAATAGCTAAATAACGAAGCCGAAATCGCAATTTTTGTATTCTTCATTTTCGTCTTATATCATCGTTAAGAATCACCCCTTAAGTTTTCTCCCACCTGTAGTCGAACACCCTGTATATTAGTAATTATATATTAGTGAAATATCGGCGTGGGTCAGAAAAGACCCAGCACAGGCCTAGAATTTACAGAAGTCCAAGATTTAGTAAAAGAAGATGCACATCACGCTTAGCCTGTTTAATGATCTTGTTCCTTCACGTTTGTCGATGAGTTTGTGATATAATTGAATTGTGAGAATTCTTTGATTGAAATGTCCAGAGCCTCGAACCCATTTGTATCACCTATTACATTGAAAAGGTTCACGGATTTTTCCGATTTCGATCTCACTGAGGGTTACGATACGTGTGCAGCCGTACGAGGACACGTAGCCGTTGAAATTTTCTGAGGCAGCATTTCAGAAGCCATTATGGTTTTCCCATTTCCTGAATGATATCCACGTGAAAGGGCGACGAAGGGAGAGAGGAGAGGGAAAAGAATACACGCGAGCCTGGACTAGAGAAAGGATCGTAGTCATAGTTGTTGGAAGTAGGTACGGATATAATTGGACAGACAGCTCTCAGAATGCATCTCTGTAATAAGTCAGGCGAAATTGCAGCGCGAGATCAGAGGAGTCTTTAATCCATGGTTTACGAATGGAAATGTTCGTACTAGACAAAGACACCGGGTAGATGGATGTTAGCTGATACGTAAAATGCGGATTTATTTACAGAAATTAAAAATGCTGTTGTACTATTTTCAGCTGGTGTACAATTACTAAATCATACATATATCCGATGCCTTCTTCTTGTTCATTGGTAATGTACAGAATCAAATTTGTTGCCTGGAAGTCAAATACTTGGCGTGGCCAGGCAAGGTCAAAATAATTTGTCAATTTAATTAAAACTGATAATACGAGTACAGTTTCATTATTTTGCGTTCTTAAATAATTCTAAGATCATTTATCAACATCAATACCTTGCCTTTCGCAGAATCTCAGATAATTTGTCAATTTAAAACTCTGACAATACGAGTACAGTTTCATTATTTTGCGTTTCTAAATAATTCCAAGATAATTTATCGACACCCAATACCTTGCCTTTCGTAGGCGTGCAGCTAATTCATCAATTTAAATAAAGCTTTGAATCTTACATTGTGTTACACAGTGTCGCCTTTGCACATTACTGGAAAGCACATTTCGATTCCACATATTTGTTTATATTGTTTTTGTTTATTATCTTCTATCTTTTTTCCGTTTTCCACTTTCATGTATCTGGCGTAATTTTTTTACGTTTTTGAAGTTTTGATTGGGATATGATATATTCATAAAATATGATCAAACACAGTTGTGCATATTTACAATGAATCACAATTAAATCGTTAAAGTTAATAGTTTTATATTTGCAACCGAACGACTTGAAAACTCTATTCTTCACCTTGGCACCTGGCTGTAGACGTCAAGCGATTCGATCCCCACTTCCTCACTGTCATTTCTTGATGAACAATCAGTACTTTATGTTCCATTGTACCATTAATTTTTGTTTTCTAAAAACGTAATATAGTGGTAACTGTTAGAACAGAACTAATCGCGACATCTATTATTGTAAGACATATTGTCAGTCACGTGGTCACATATTGTCAGTCACATGTGATCGTACCTGTCGCTTCCAGTTTAAACTCTAGCCCGATCAACACGTGTTAACCATTAACCTCAGTTGTATTCTAATATATTCAAATATATCTCGTTACAAACAAGTTGCTTTGCACCAATTCCACTCGCAATATTCCATTAGTAACTCTTCTGCAGTTAGAAAGAATGTTATTATTACGGCAGAGTAGTTTAACGATAGATTTTCTTGCAACATGGTGTAATCGAACGTCCTTTTTAACGAGAGCCCGATCCATGCTTTGTTAATACCGCGTCACCGCGATGATCGCTGCTACGATAACATACGTAGTAGATAACGCGATGCTGCTCGCGACGCGGCGTTTACGGGCAATACTTAGACGACGATCGTGTTTGATGTGTGCTGATAATGTGCAACGATCCGTGACATTCGGGTAATTATAAGTCTTGTTATGAGGATGGAAACTGGTCCCGCGTAATAGAACTGGCGAAGTCGTGACAACAAATTTAACGGCGTCGTTCCAGCCGCGGCAACTTGTCTTGGGAAATTAATAATGTTGCGGTTGCCTTTTAATGAAGGCTTTCAGCGTGGCTCTGCGAGGTCTCGTTACAAATTAAATATTCATCTTTTCGCATATTGCGACGCGACGAAACACCTAATACGTGTATCCCCCCGAGTAATGTTTAATATATTGTACTCTAACGCACTGTCACTCTGCAAACATTTGTAGAAGCTCACGGTTCACTGATAAAATTAATTTTATTATTGATTACAGTAAGGAGCATGGCTGTTTCCGTACACTTCAAATCAGAATAACTTTTTTGTGAATGGATCAAACTATTTCAATTTCTCTGTAAAGCTAGAAGAATTAAGTGGTAAATATAGCTAGTAAATATAGGAGAGCCATCTCGGGTCACCTTGACCTTGACATATGTTGTCGAGGACAACATTCTGAACAACTTTTGTTAATATATCTTTTCGTTGGTCAGGCTTAGTTGCTGAGAAAATTGAAAAAAAAACTATTGCTAGTACTGAATTGAATTTTCCGTATTCGTGCACGCTACGTGGCAACGTATTTTTGTTTCTAAACACGCTATGGAGATGAGAGAAAAACAGGGTCTCACTCTGGCTATATATATGTAGAGTGAGTTTTCAATTTTGAAAGACCAGTCCTGGATTTTCGTATGCGTGGTCTTTCCGCCTCCTCCTTGAACCTAACCACAACTCATCTATTCGCATAATCTTTGCATTGTAGCTGTCATCCACAATTTGAACTAGTAATGGAAAAATCATGTGAATAGAATGAGTTGTGGTTAGGTCATGCAGGGGGCAGCGAGGGTCGATCGTTAGGCCGCACAGTGGGCTGAATCGAAAAATTTAGTGACCATTTGTTGTAACTCTGGAACCATAAGAGATATCGGGATGAAATTTGCACTGAAATTCTTTAAACAGAATAGTTAATTTTAACTGCAGATAAATCAAATTTTGTGTCAGTTTTCTAAACAATTTTTAATTCATTTTCATTGATATTTTTTATTCAAATATAATCTTTCAAACTATTTTTGACTTACTAAATATGTATTTCATATTTACATTTAATTTGTTTTATTATATTGTTATTATTTATTATATTGTTTAATGGAATACGCATCAATGTGTAATTCACGCGGTGAGGTGCGCCGTTACGTTAAATTATAATAGATACATAAATTATAAATGTAACTACAGATAATAAGGTAGATTATAACTGTGTAGTTTAGGTTTAAAACCGTCGATGGTTATATTTGTTTAAAAAAGAATGTTTAAGAAAATACAATGGACGCTAAAATAAGAAAAAAGTTATGTCAAATCGTGTTTTCCTTGACCTAGTTTATAAATAGTATATCTTTATAAATTGAACCAGCATCTTGTCCTTGTAGAATCCATTGTTCCAAGATGCTAAAAAAGAAAACCGATGGAACAGTTACAACAAAAGTGATCGTGAAAATACCGTGACAACGAAAGTCCCCATTAATTTAATTTACAATATAGTTTCTATGTAGGTATTTTATACAAATTTTTTCACTTTTTGTGAAGAAGTTTACGAAAATAAAACTGTATCTCTCATTAAGCTTACTTACCATTGGCAACGGTATGCCAGGCATTGTTTCCTTCGCGCGAATGTTTCCGCAATAGAATCAAGTTCAGAAAGCTTAATGGAATAGCTGAATAGTTCTTATTTGCACACGATAATTACTGTTTTAACATCGAATAGCGGGAACGGCGCATTAGATCGGTGATAGATAAATCAACGGCAGGTATGATCAATTCACGACTGAACATTTCGATAAATTGTCGGACAGCCGCGTAGGATATTCTGAAATTGCTTTGACACATTTCCTATCATTTGCCTGGAGCCTCCTATGTGCTCCGAATCGATAAATTAACCGGCAGATAATACACACGGACAGACGTAACGCGTGCTAGCGTTGTTCGTCAACTCCACTCGTTGTTCCTGGTCAGTAATTCATCTATGTTAATCCCCTGTCAACTTTGTAGGATTACTGTCTTTGGATCAACAATGTTTATCAATGTAAGCCAATACGAAGGTCACACGTGTCATACTTTTCGCAACGTTCATAGACGAACGACATTTTAATTGGTAATTCTTTTATAAATATGAACCGCTTCTTTTGAAAGTGGTGTCAGTCCATTTAAAAAAAAAAGTGAAATAAAAAATAAACTTTTTATATATAACTAGTTAATATTTAATATCTTAAAAAATGTCAATGTTCAATTTAAAATTGGTCAATTAAAGAAATTACGTAGCGATTGATTACGAAAGTGGTTTATGTCTAATTTCCATAGACATAGGTGGCAGGTCACGTAGATACCACACCACAGGATTACTATGATCTTATAAAACAATGCAGACAAAATAATAAATTTCGTTTCAACAAAAAATCTACAAAACACAATTAAAAAACGGGTAAGAAGAAATACTATCGGAGGAAAGGTAAACTGGCTGAAAATATGTTGAATGAGGTTTTGCAAAAGTGCACTGTATACTATTTTATATAAAATATCAAGAAAAATATAAGGATATGGAGCAGATACCTTATGTATCTCCTGTGCATCATGAATATTTCAAAACACTGGCACATAAAGAGCATAAATAAAGAATAGCAATATCTCATGTTAAGTTTAACAGCATAAAATTCACGTTCAAAATAAAAAATACTACTCCTATTTTATTTCTTGTTGTTATTTATAAACAAAATTGGATTAATACAAGATATACTTTCAGTGGTATTTAATTTTCCATAATTGGAATTAAATGATTTTTACAATTGACGAATTATAAAAATGATGTAAGTCCATTTACAACTCGTAAATAGATATTATTTTAGTTAAATTCGCCTAAAAGAAATTTATATAATCAAATTACACATTGATAAAATAGTAGAAATATTGTTAGAGTTGACATAATAAATTTATATTTTTAAATTCACCAATATGCTAAACTTTAATTTTCTCGAAACAAAAAATGGACTAGCACCACTTTCAAAATATACGGTTCATATGCTCACTTAATGAAATAGTACTAAATGTGTATAAAATAATGAATCGTATACATATAACTAACATTAAACCTACTGAGCCTTAAAAGTAACTAGAACATGTTCTCTTATAAAAATGACAAGATTGATTTTATTTAGACTTTGTGCGGCTCTATTGTAATATGTTCTCTACAAAAGATATCTATACAAGCATTCCTTGTAAAATCATTTTTATTATTTCAATAATTGTAAAATAAAAAATCTGGAGCCCGGACATTTTGACCGGTGGTGGTAGGTTCAGTGTTAAGTATGAATGAATAATTGTGAAAGTGTACGACAATGGGATGATTATTGTAAACCGTGTCCCAAAAAATGTTGTACTTCCTTGAAAGGGTTGACTTCTAATTTGAAATAACTGTTTCTACCGTTGTCTTTCATATCAACATTTCTAAAATAGGTTTCTAATTATACGACAGATTTACTCTTATTAAGGTAACAAGTGGTTCTATCATCGTTTACCTTGGAGCCAATCATTTTTCAACTACCGACAATAAAGTTGTAGCAACATTATCTTCATCTTCGTCCCCGTTTCCATTTTATCTTCAAATCGGGTATGAACTTTTGCACTCGACCAATAGAACTCAAACGAAAACAGTGTCGGGGCTACGGGAAATTGAAAGGTGGGGAAGTCACGCATCAATTTCGTTGCGTTAAGCGTCCTAGTTTCTTCTCGGCGTTTATTTAGAATTATGGAAGTGCAGTGCCTTGGTGAACTTTTAAACTGGACGCTGCACTGACGCACAGTCCCTCGAGCGGACGCTTTGAAACGAGTCGCGCGCTTTCTGACTGAAAAGAGAACGGCTAGGCAGCGCTAGAAAAATTAGTCCCGTGATTTATTTCACCTTGTTTTTCCAACCGACAGTTGACGCTCAAAAGGACGCACCGGGGAAGAATATGGCGTATAAATTACATATAACCGAAGAAAAGAACAGGAACATTTTTCGAGTAATTAAGTAACGAGAGCCTGTAAAATGTTATTTTGTTTTCCGTCGATTTCGAAGAAATTAAACAAAAACTTGCTTTGGTCGCTAATGGCTTCATTCTGTCAAAGGTTCGGTCAAACGAAAATTTTTGTAAAGTGATATATCAAAGCGAAGTATGAAACAGTATTTTTTAAAAGAAGCGAAAAAATTCAAGGGAATGAACATTTTTGAAAAGAAGCGGAAAATGAAAGAGTGTTTTTGAAAAGAAGCGGAAATGAAAGAGTAGTTTTGAAAAGATGCGTAAACTGACAATGAGATAATTATTTTCACGAGAAAATGTATTTAGGGATGTTTTACAGTATAATGCAAGAATTTTGTACATTACTGATTCTGTCTTCCAATTGTTAATTTTAGTGAGTATTTAGATAAAATGAAATCATGTTTGGGACGCTCTATAGAACACCACAATGTATTTCTATAAAACTTGAGGAAAATTTAAGAATTCGAGAATCTATCCCGTTCGTAGTAATGCCTTCTTCAAATACTAATTTACGCACGGATAATTCATACAGCATATATTACGGATATACGAAGATTTGGAAAGATACACATTTTGTTCGAAAATTACGATACGATTCCACCGTGAAATGTCTTGCTTCGTCAAAGAGGGACAAATATTTTCCGAGCTATGTATCTATTTCTTCCTGTATTTATGCCGGACGTGAATCGGTCATGCCGGAGAAAGTATTGCTCACACATGGATTGGACCACGTTTTATCCCGGTGATCGATAGTGAGGCACGGCTGATTCAGGTAGAAGAATTTCTGTGGGAACAGTGAAGAATTCAGTAATACATCGCAAATATTTGTACATATGATTGTCCTTACGCAGGAGCAACGTTAATTGCATACGAAATCACGATATGAACTTCCGTGAATTACATTTTGAATTCACCGTTTTAATGATTAGATACCGGCACGTAGAATTTCAGTTTGTAAGCTACATATTTTTAGTCTACTCCAATTGTTGTTGCACTTGAGGTAGACAATTTTGCTGTCCATAATGATTCGCAGCATGCGTATGAGTAGTTACACAACACATTTTATGGAGCTGCTGATAATAACTGATATGTATACGTAATTACTAGAAAACTACTAATTTTTAAGCGTAGAATAATTAGATTCTTACCCATTTCATAGGAAATGGTTTCCTGCAATGTGTAAAGTAATTATAAAATAAACAATAAGATAGAAAAAAAGGTTGCCCCCAGAGAGATTCGAACTCTCGACCCCTGGTTTACAAGACCAATGCTCTAACCCCTGAGCTATGGAGGCTCACGGATTTCCTCAAGTTTCAGATTCCAGAAGAATCTGAAAAATATTCTTTTACATTCTGTTGCACATCAGTCATTCAAAAACATATTATTTATGTAAATATATCGTGTGTTTCTTAATTATATTGTAACATAATCACGTTACCAATAAAAAATGTACAAGAATATATAAGAATGTACAAAATATACAAGAATGTACAAGAATGTACAAGAATATACAAGAATATACAAGAAGATACAAGAATAATCAAGAATATGCAAGAATATACAAGAATATACAAGAATGTATAAGACTATACGAGAATATAGAAGATATACAAGTATGTATAAGAATATACCAGAATATGCAACTACATATAAGAATGTACAAGAATATGCAAGAATATACAAGAACATACACGGATATCTAACAATATACAAGAAAATACAAGGACATACATGCATATATAAGAATACACAAGAATGTACAAGAATGTACAAGAATATACAAGAAAATACAAGGACATACATGCATATATAAGAATACACAAGAATGTACAAGAATGTACAAGAATATACAAGAAAATACAAGGACATACATGCATATATAAGAATACACAAGAATGTACAAGAATGTACAAGAATATACAAGAAAATACAAGGACATACATGCATATATAAGAATACACAAGAATGTACAAGAATGTACAAGAATATACAAGAATATACAAGAATATACAAGAATATGCAAGAACATGCAAGTACATGCAAGGATATCCAACAATATACAAGAAAATACAAGAACATATACGCATATACAAGAATACAAAAGAATGTACAAGGATGTACAATAATATACAAGAATATGTGAGAATATACAAGAATGTATAAGAATGTACAAGAATATGCAAGAATACACAAGATATATAACAATCTACAAGAATATACAAGAATGTACAAAAGCATACAAGGATATACACGATTGTAAAAGAATACATTTTCTATTACGTACGTATCACGCTTAAAAATGATTGTAATAAAAGTGGACTGAGTTCTAAAGTTAACACTGTTCCGTAAACACAATAACAATTCGTAATAATTCATTTGTAAGATAGATTGATGGAAATCATGATTGGTAAATCGTGCATCGATCTCGTTAGAGATTACCTAATTACATTATTACACAGCAATTACTAGTGGCGCTTGGCGATGATAATGTTATCTAAGCAAATTCCGACGTCGTGTATAATTTATTATGCATACACTAGCTCATACGTTATCCTCGATTTACTCTACTAAGTTTTGAAATTTCAATCTGTGCTGCGATAGGAAGTCAATTATGACGCTCTTTACTTTCCTCGTGCAACATTCTAAGTAGAAAAAGAATTGGAAAGGTAATCTCTCTCTCTCCGTCTCTCTCTTTACGTTTTTCTACCACATTACTTAATTAAATACGTCTTATCCTTCCTTTGATTATAATAAAATGCAATAACTGATCACAATTTTTGAACTACTCTTTTTAAATGAAATAATTTCTTTGAATAATTAACTCTTAGCACTCGAGTGGCGCCTCTGAGGCGCACTACAAATTACTGTACTATTATTTAAAATATTGTTTACATTATTAAATATGTCGGTGTTTAACCAATTACTAAACATTTAAGTATTGTATAAGATATATCAATTTCATATCTACCAAACTTAAAAAGTCATAGAGAATTGAAATATTCTAGGTCAGAAGAAACGTTTGATTTTCGAGTTATAATAGAATTATAATTATAGATAGAATTAGAATTATAATAGAATTCATCGTAATTTATAATAACAAATCAATGTTACAATGATCTATTTACTATATGTATAAAATAGATATACAACATTTTAAAAGTTCAATAAAAAGAACAATAAACAATGTCTATGATTCGCTCGTCGATCTACACTAGCTTCGTTTGCGCGGAAATAAACTTCGCAAAAATATTCAACACATTTTTATTCATAACTCTCTGTTTAATATCACGTATTTTCAAATAAACAAAAATAACACGAATAAACATTTACTTAAATTGAGAATTCATGGAATATATTATCGTTCTGTGTAGATCCAAAGTGGAGTTGTGTGTCAAAGGTTATGAAAACTATAAAGATTTTTTGCAACACAAAAGCAATACTGCTGTGATGAAAATGTTCCTATCGTTGTTTTGAAACAATTTTATGAAGTTGCTTATAAAATAACAAATGATATCTTTAAATTCTTCTGAAGTTTTTCTTACTTTTATTATAAACGCATGAAATCCGCAATGTAGTTATCACTAAATTTTACAAAGGTTCGGTTTACCAAGTGCGACTCTATCCGAACTTTCAGCTTGCCAGCAATCACGCAAGAAACTACAAGAAGTTCCATGACGAATAGAACAAAGGCGGAGTACGGAAGTCACGTGTTAGCCCGCTGCGTAATTCAATTATTTCTTAGGAAAGGGAGAGCATGGTCAGGTTAAACGGGTGATTTTTCAAGAAGAAAGAACGGAGCGAACTATGGCGGCTGTGGGCCCTGAATCTTTAATCTGAGAAATGTACGAGGGGCACGTTGCGCTGCTGGGAAGTGGGAAGCATCGGTGAAATAAGTGCCGGTTTCCGTGCAAACAGCCGGTGTGTTGCGCAATGTCTGTAAATCGGGAAGGACTCGAAGCGCACCCCTGTGTTCGATTTTTGCCAGTGTTTAATCTCCACGTTCAGCCTTCCTATACAGGGTGCTTCGCTTGAAATGTTCCTCGGAAGTATCGCACACTGGTGGACAAAATAATAAGGCATTGTTGTACACATACAAAATTTCATATACAGGGTGTCTCAGCTGAAGAAGGCCACCTAAGTAACTCCTTTATTTTTAATGGCACAAAAAATGTTTATGGTATAATTTAAATGGTATCGAAGGAGGAATATCATAGTCGAACAATCTTTTTTGTCCGGTTATTTTTTATTATTTTCTATCGGGAACATTTTTTGGTACTCAAGGTCATCTGAAGGTAATGACTTAAGCATATTCAAATGTATTTTTTCAATCGCTGCAAGATTGAAAAAAGAAATAAGTTTTCTCGTAAAGAATAACGATGACTTTGAAAAAACGATAAAAAATTAACCGGCTAAAAAAATTGTTCTAATATGATACTCCTTCTCCGATACCATTTAAATTATGCCCTAACTATTTTTTGTGCCATTGAACATAAAGGAGATATGTAGGTAACTTCCTTGAAATGAGACAGCTTGTATATGTGGTGAAATTTCAAGGTTATTAGGATGAAAAAAATTCTAAATTTGGATGGTCTAGATGGATATAAGTTTTATTCAAGAAAGTATCAAAGGGTTTTGAGTCCTCGACCATGTGGTGGCGGTACAGTAATGATATTGGGAGGAATCGGCTACAGAGGAAAAATGGGAATAAAATTTATTCAAGGCCGTATGAATGCTGGATATTTAAATTTAATTAAAGAGTAAATTGGGACATATGCTCGCAGAATTGCTGGCAGAAAATACATGTATATTTCAGTAAGATAATGCAGCTGTGCATACGCTCGCATAGTAAAAAATTATTTTGAAGCGGAAAATATAAAGGTTTTGAATTGGCCTGCAAGGTGTCCTGACCTAAACATAATTGAGAACGTTTGCGGAAGACAGTCAAGAATATTATACGAACGTGGAAAGCAGTGCAGTACAGTGTCTGAATTTAAATCTGCAATTTTAGAAGCTTGGAAAAGCATACATTAGATTATATAAGAAATCTGTATAGATGTTTACTAGAAAAATGATTGAAGTGGTAAATATAATGTAAAGGGCAGTTCACGCATTACTAAAACTGCCAAATATCATGTAATTTTATTGAGTTCTAATACTTTTCTTATTTTATATTCAAAACGCCTTATCATTTTGCCCACACTAAAATTTTTGTAGAAATAATAAATGGTTTGAACGAGTTATTTCATTTTTAGAATATTATAGAAAAGTAAGTACCTTATTTTGTTGTATATTCTCTTTCTACGTGTATATATGTACAAATAAATGTTCATTGCTAAAAATCTTAAGGTGCCTTATTATTTTGACCACCAGTGTATTTGTGGTAAAATAACTACTGTTTATGTTCATGAATGGTAAAGCTATACGACCCAATGCAAACCTGGTATAAAAGTTCAACTATTATGAAAGTCTTAGTTTTAACTCTCCTTGAGAGTGGTGATTGCTGAAGTCTTTTTAATTTAATTTCAATCAATTTTAACATTAAACTTTAATATTGGAAAAGTGAACAAAAATTTCGTTATCCGAAGACTACTGTATTTCAGATGAAAATAGGTGACTCGCCGTTTATGTGTCCCCGAAGGACGGGGAAAAGGCAGTAGTACTACCGGTTGGGTAGTAGGGCGAAGCTCGGAAGGAAAAATGGGAACGGACGGATCTGTGGAGTGCCATAGCCTCGGAAACCAAATGTTTGCGGACAAATCGTCGTCGTTTTCGACTGGAGGGCTAAAATCAACAAACCGTACTGGTTCGGTCCTAATCCGTCGAACGATGGAAATCGTTTTGCGCACCCCAACATGATCTACCCTCGACAATATAGCGTCTGGGGGACATTGTCTCGATGTGTCCAAGAACACGAAGTGTGTTCATTTCTCTTTGCGGTTTTATCGTGCGATGGGGGAAGGTTTGTCTGATGGCGGAAAAATCGAGATTTTAGGTGATTTTGATGATGAACCAACGCTCGTTTGGTAATCAAGATTGGGGACAGTTTTCTTTTATGGAGGCTGGTTTCGGTCTCTGAATTATGGACCGACGGGCTCTTTATTGACACGGAGGGTTCCAGTTTACCATAAAACGTACGGAGGTAGTTGCATGCTCTTTTTATTGAATAAATACGAGAATTTCGATGTCAAAGGAAATGGGTCTTTCCCAATGAGTTCTGATAACTATGTAATAACTCACAAGCCCTCGGCGTAAAATAACCTTACAAGCGAACATATTCAGGTGATACAAACCGATTTTGATGAAACTTATGCGAGATATAGTTCTTCGAAAAATATTTGACACGTGTTTTTTTATCGGCAACCATCCACTTTAAGGGGATGAAAACAGTCCTCAAAGTTGGGAATGGGAACCATATATATAGATAGACCATATAATAGATGTCATTTAAAATAGTAAAAACATTGGAAGCATTTTAAAATATTGTTTTCCATGTATTAAATGTATTAAGAAAGAAAATTAGTTTCTATTTCACTCCAGTTTGTTGTAATTCAGATTCAACAATTTTTATTTTGCATAAAGATTTATTATCAAGATCGTTAGATTGAAATGTTACGATTTTGTCTGCAGAATTTTCCACAGTATTTCTGATAATTTTCATTATTTTTCCGTGGATTTTACATATTGTTAGAATGCACTACTTCCCAATATTAAATTACTAAGCAATTCGTATAGCAACTTGTCAAGCGAATATGGTAAATCAGGAATTTTACAATACACTTACACTATTCAACTGTCTTACGACATCTGAAGGATTTGGCAAAAGTAAAAATGTTAGATAATGGGTCCCATATGAGCTCACTGAAAGAAACGAGATGTACCGTCTGGAGATCAGTTCTTCGTTACTTTTCCGACAGAATAATGAATGCATATTAAACCGGATAATCACCTTTGATGAAAAATGGATTCTCTACGACAATCGACGACGTTCTGCACAGTGGCTAGACGCAAATGAAACTCCAAAACATATGCTGAAACCGAACTTTTATCCGCGTAAAATATTGGTGTTTGTATGGTGGTCAGCAAAGGGTATTGTACATTATTCATTTTTAAAAAATGTGAAATCGTAAATGCTGATAAATACTGTCAGGAAATTGATAAAATATACGAAAAACTGCGTGTTCAACAGCCGGGATTAGTCAATAGACGTGATGTAATTTTGCTCCGCGATAATGCTCTACCAGATATTGCGAAAAAACAGTAAAAAAATGAGCAGAGTTGAAATGTGAGGTTCTTCCTCACCCTACTTATTCGCCTGACCTGTAACCCACTGATTACCATTTTGTCAAGCACTTAGATGGCTCTTTGAATGGAAAAATATTGGAAGAAGAACGTGCTGTAAAAACTGCATTTGATAACTATTGCCTCATGTTTATTAGATTTCTACCAGAAAGGCATTCAGGTACTTGTATCGCGATGGAAGAAGCGTATCGATGTCGATGCAAATTAATTCGATTAATGGAATACGAATAAAGCTTGTAAAATTCAAATTCATGTTAAAGATTCAAAACAGCCATTTCGTTTGCAACAACCTAATATATTAAAAACTATTCACTGAACAATGATTTCATTAAAAAAAATTTGCGAAAACTTTTGTTTTATCACGAGCGGGCAGAAGTGTTCCGACGACTCTTTTGTCATCATTTCCACATACGTGTTTAATTAATTTGCCGGAACTTTCGGATTCGGAATTAAGTGGTTCACCGAGGATCGTGGCCGGTCGTTTTCCTCGGTAGATGTCGCCACTGAGAATTCTCGAGTTGGGTGACTACAGCTTCGTTAGACTAATATCAAGGGGATGAAACCGGGGGAATCTTTCGTTTTCGACGGCGTGGAAAGCAAACTAATGCGAATTTCACTTTAATTTCTAACCACGTATCAGAGACCGTGGCATGCGGGTCGCCGGTGAAACTGGACCGAATCTACTGGATTCTCTAGAAGCTGCGTTACATACTTCGTATTAAATTAACTCTAACAGTTCCAACATTTTCGCGTCTCTCGCTCCGTAAACGAGGACTCGAATCCATTTCACCGATATAAATCACGTTTATTTCAAACGAATTTCCTCGATATTGTGATATGCGGTTTTATTAGCTCATTTCATTAAAAGCCAGCAGCAATTAACGAGTTGCATTTCGGTAATCCGCGGACTGCAGATTTCCTGCATTAACGGCGTACACAAGAGTGTGAAGTGTAATGAAACGACGCTTTTAACATGCATTCATTAAGATTCTTTGTTATTTTCGTGTTAGCAAATGTCGTAACCGCGGGAACGATCTTCTTTTTTAGTCTGGTACTTGAAAAGCTAGCTATCGAAACATACTTATTATATTTTAAGAATAAAATCTTATTAAATACTAGTTTCAAAATCGTTTGAGTTTTAGTTTTCTGGTTGTTGAATAAATTATATTAATGGCAAAATAAAAATTATGATTGTTCATTGCATGACACAGAAGCTACATTTGTTTCTTTTCTTTTCGATAATTGAAGCATCTATTCAAATGATTACTTTTTTAACTTATCTACAATTTGGTTTTTCGAACTGAATATTTAATACAGTATATTATCTATACACAATTCATACATACGTATATATATGTATGTATGAATTGTGTATAGATAATATACTGTATTAAATATTCAGTTATATATATATATATGTATACACACACACTCAAATAATATTTAACATAAAGATAGAAGACCAGAAGAAACATTAGCACGTAAAATTGTTTTCAAAACCAGATGTATTCCGGGCATCTGTTTCATTGATAAATAACAATGTTTCTATGGATATACGAGTGTATCTCTGGGATGTAAGTCGATTCGTCTGAATTCTGCTTAATGTAGAACGGAAGTAGATATATCATACCTTATTAAATTTACAAGATAGTAATAACACGCGCACCCTGAGCTTCATCCTAAGCGGAACAATGTGTTTCGAAATTCTCAATAATTTCCGCCACGTATCGGCGAACGTAAGGAGCTTTTATATTATCGAACAAATGGAACCTGGACGAGAGCCTTCTAACGATGCTGAGCCCACTTGCTATCCAATGGGATGTTACGAGCCGAGGGCTGGCGGATATTACGTGACCGAGGTTTGTTCGTGTAAACAGAATTTGTCCCAAACTAGCTGGTGATTGTTTCGTCACCGGATGTCACAGGATGGATTGTCGTGGACTAGTCGGTTTCCGTTGCACCACCGGGTCGTCACTAGGTAAAAACAACATGCAACCGACTTCGTACGTTTTATGGTAGGAAAGAAAAGGGTAGTCGTGGACCACCTTCTTATATGAACACATAGTTCGAAGAAGGGAGTCAGAGAGTTACGCGCAGTGGGGGACAGAAGTATTTGTACACCTTTTCAAATAGAATAACTTCTTTATGATTGTACGAAACGATCTGATCTTTTATAATCAATTATAAGCATTGGTTTACTAAATGGTCTGCAAAAAAGATATTCCAAAAATTACAATTTACAAGGTTGAATGCAAAAATAAAAAAAGCATTCCTTTTAATTTTTTATTAGGGCCCTTAATGAAAATTTAACATATGTTTTGTAGATTGTTACTACGATCATAGTATATTATTATTTACTGTAAATTTTATACGTTTTCTCTGTCTGTGACCTTGAATGACCTTGGAATAATTATAGTCACTGAATTCTTAATGAAAGAGACTATCATTGTACGTGTTTAAAAAAGGAGGTTCCATTTGAAAAAATCGATGTGACTTTGATATCTCTAAAAAAATGATATAAAGACAACATTTTTTTTTGGCATCATGTCAGCCCCATTGTACCATTCAACTTTGTCCTTACCGTATTTTTAATAATTGCCATGTTTTAATACCCGGATTATGAAGAGTACAATTTATACAAATGTTGGAGATCGCATGACAAAGAAATCGCGAAAATGACTCGGCACAAAGAGGTGTATTTTTATTTAGTATTTTATGTATAACGTCAGTTTTCATGGTTCTTTTATCACGAGGAGTAGCTGGCTGATAGTATCATCAAAAGTATAAAAAGCAAGGGTCGTGAAAAAAATTTGCCTCCAGAGAGATTTGAACTCTCGACCCCTGGTTTACAAGACCAGTGCTCTAACCCCTGAGCTATGGAGGCGGCTGAGGTTTTTTTTTCTTTTGCACGTCCGGATGTAGCCGGGCTCTTGGCTACTTAACTTTCCTGTAGAACATTGCCTTTTTTAAATGAAAGACTTTTGTTAGTCATTTATATTCCCACTCATTTCATTATTCAATTAATGACAGAAATATTAATTATTACCAAATTCCTTGATCTTAAGTTCTGCTTCGTCAACGCAATTCATTCGTGTGCTGATTTTCTAGTTCCATTTTACTGAAAATTGTCTTTTCAAACAATTACAATAAACTAGTTAAATAATATTTTAGTGAAATACGTATTCTCATATGAACATTCCAACGGAAGCGTACTTGAAGAATTGAAACTCAATTTACAGAATTATTCATTTAACTTTTATTCAAACTATAATAATTTGATAAATTTAAGTATTTCTTTTGGAAAAAGTTTTTTTCAAATAATTGTTAAATTTCACATGTTTAAAGTTACGTGTGTTATGATCTTAGGGATTTCTGTACTATGTTGAAGTTATTAAACTGATTCTCTACAAAACTGATTTTGTATTCTGTGATACAAAAAGAAATCTTTGGAATAAAAGGATTATTTTTTTACCGACGCTATAAGCATAATCAAAGGAACTTCTTATGTAAAATAGACCGTTGTCCCAACTCACTGTCACGAATAAGAAATTGTGAATGGTAATTTCCATACTTTCTGTTGATATTCCATGCTGATGCGAAGACTTTGGCTATTTCGACTCGGTTATAGAAGTTTCATATTTTGCAAGGCTAATCAAGTTTCATAAATCTCTTGTTTGCTTTATACTAGGCAACTAATTTCAAGTCAACAAGTTTTGTTTATATCTGCAATCATTTAGCTTTAGTGATCTGTATCGTTTTTGAGATATTATGATTCCAAATTATATATTATTACTATAATAAAAAGTAACGAACATTATTTTTCACATTTTTTAACATTTCAGAGATGGATAATTGTGATTTGCGTCGAATGATTAATTGTAGAGCAATTTGTTTGGTTTATGAACATTCTAACAATAGCAATAAATAGCTTTAATTGTATATTTAATAGGACATTAATATGCGATATCGTGTCGTCGTCATAAATGTTGCCTGTATGATATATAACGAATATTGTACCGCAACTAATCTAATTAAATTGATCTGAACGAATTACAGTGTTATACATATGCTCACATTTGGAGCGAATGCGTCCATAATTATCAATTACTAAATCGCAGACTTAATTCATGGTATACGCAAATGCAAAAATATAATACATGAACGTTTCTGAAGTTTTATTTGCAGAAATAAATTATAACATAAATTAACGAACAGATCCACTTTTAAATGATTTCCAATCTAGTAAATGAATAACGCGAATGACCGAAAAATTCATTTTTCACCGTAATACGATCAAACAACGTGAAATGAGTCGTTTATTTGGAAAATGGCCCAAATCCATTTTCGAGAAATATCAAGCTAGCAATATTAATATTCACATTTCTACGTTATCTTTTCATTTTTAAGCAAATTGTAACTACTATACAGGGTGTATCCGTTAAGTTATGTCACCATGTTTTAGGCATTTCCGGTACTGCATTTAAAAAATATTTTAGACAAAAGTTGCTCAGTACTTGGCGAGCTACGTATTCGCATATCCTTAAATCTGAAAAAAATGCTTTTTACGTAAAAAAGTAAAGGTCACCTTGACTTTTTCAAATGACACTATATGTTTTGGACATCATAGGATTGTTTCTGACGTCGAGACGAATTTGACAGTGTACTGCACTATGACCTTGAAATGCCCTCACACTTGGAAATTTTGTGCAAACGTAATTTTAATGAATAATTGATGAGAAGACATATTATTCACTTAATAATCGTTATTATTTTAATAGGATATTAATTATATATTTTATATTATATACATATACATAACTCTTGAATTTCTTAATTTAAACTTAAATGGACTTAGGTCGTTTTCGAAATAAATGGCTCAAATCATAATTAGATTAATTTCATTGTTATAAATTGGACATTTCTTAGATTCTCATAGAATCATCCTCTTCTCGGTTGCACCACTAGATACCGATCACCCTCTATATGAGAATATACTTTTTCCAAATGCTACCTTCAGTACAAAAATAAGAATCAGCGTGCAAACGTAATTTTAATGAAAAATTGATCAGAAGACATATTATTCACTTAATAATTGTTATTATTTTAATAGGATATTAATTATATATTTTATATAATATATACTTTATATTATATACATATACATAACTCTTGAATTTCTTAATTTAAACTTAAATGGACTTAAATGGTCATTTTCGAAATAAATGGCTCAAATCATAATTAGATTAATTTCATTGTTATAAATTGGACATTTCTTCGATTCTAATAGAATCATCCCCTTCTCGGTAGTAACACTAGATACCGATCACCCTCTATATGAGAATGTACTTTTTCCAAATGCTACCTTCCGCACAAAAATAAGAATCAGCGAAAATGGCGGTGCTCTGCGGGAAGGGAGACGCTTAATCCACCGAGTATTGGAGCTTTTCCGGTTTCTGTAGCATGAGTTCGTGAAACAGTCTTGGTTCCACAACCCGATATCGTCGAGAAATTATGCGTGAAACGGTCTACCTTTTCCCTCGAAATTTCTGGCGCTAATCGGCATTCGTGAGCGTCGGCTGGCTTCTTCCGTGTCGAAGAACAGAGACATCTGCCGCTGTCTGCTCTTACAATTAGAAGTTAATTGTTACGATCTCCAGAAAAACCGGCCGCAGATGTTTCGAATGTAAATTCGCGTTTCTAGCCGGGCCGGTGCGCTAGGGCTACAGAAGTCCCGCAGTTTCGGCATAAATAATAGGAATTCGGCGAAGTTCCCGGATAAAAGCAAATTTGCGAAAAAGGAGACCGATAATAATGCGGCGGCCAGTATCATAATCTCTCCGGAGGAGTGAATATCAGCTTTGTGGCGGGAATGCAACTTCGCGGATATCTTATTTTAACTGTTCTGTGGTTGAAACAAAGTTATTCGAGGCTATACCGTGCGGAGCTATTTGGAGTTTAGCACGGTTGCATTTTGATTACAGAAATGCTCTCTATTCGTTCCAGTTTGATTGTTAATTTTAGTGTTGGTAAAGTTAAGGAGTAATGCGAAATTGATCTATTTTATAAGAGAACGTTCATTTTCGACTTATGGTTCCTGTGAGAAGTTTGTTTCCCTCGACGAATAGAACACGATACAATCATGAAACAACATTAGACCTTGAAAACGTTAGTCAAGATCATTCTTGCACAAAACATTTTTAACAGATCTTTGATTAATCGTCAATTAAAGAAGTAAATATGATCCAAATTAAATCGTGTTTGGTCTCATTGTAATGAGAAAAGTGTCACAGATGTGTTGATAATAGTTTCATAAAAACAGAAGTGAAACTTCTTGCAGTCTAGTAATGTTTAGATGTAAATTAAGATTGGAAATGGTAAAAAAAATTGAATAAAAAATGTTTGTATCATATTTTAGCTATCACAAATCATAGAAAAAAGTAATGAACGATCAAAATTTACGACTTGAAAGAGACATACATACATAGTTCATAGCATTTTTCATACGCTCTCCTTCTTTTGCAAATTTTAATCGTTCAGTACTTTTTTCTATGATTTTTTATGATTCTATCATTGAAACAATTGGCTTGTGATAGTTAAAATATGATATAAATATTCCTGATTTTTTTTACCATTTCCAATCTTCATTTACGTCTGATCATTACTAGACTGCAAGAAGTTTCACTTCTGTCGTGCGTGCTTTTCGACGCGTATGATTTTTTATATTATTTAATTAAATACGAATTAAATAACACGGGTAGTTACAAACTGTAACGCACCACAAAGTAACAGTAAGGCTTTTGCTTTCGTGTTCTCTTTCTCTCCATCTCTCTCTTTCTCTTAGTTAGACTACCAACCGTATGAGAGTCAGCGCGCTAGCCACTTCCGTTACACATTTCCGTTTCATCACCAGATCGTTTTACGCCTACCGCGCCAAAAGAAGTTTCACTTAAAAAATAATAAAAAATATCGAGGCATTACTGTACTTTTTCCAAATTCTAGATGATCATGTTAAAATCTATGTTTTAATGAGGTGGTAAATAATCTTCCATATTCTATAATTGCGAGTAAAAAAGGCAATGGAACAAGAATTGTGGTAACATTTCTAAATGTTCTGAAAGATTGTTGCAGGAGTATTGTGTAATATTTCTATTTGTTGAAATGTCTGTCAGTTATACTGTTTCTTTTTGTACGTATTCCATCGCCAGACTATGTGTTTGTTCCGCAGTTTCTCGTTTGCTTTGAAATCTTATAAAGGTAACGTAAAATCGATATAAATAATAACGTTAGTAACAACTGTTTTTCAAATATGCGATTCGTTAAGGACAGACTCTTTGAGACGGGGAAAACTATTGAACCGCACGTCAAGCACTTTTTCCTTCTCTCCCCTTTTGCTTTTATCACATTTGCTTTAAAAGCTTTTTCATACTCCCATACATTCATTTATACACACGTAGAATGCGCGATTGCTGACTAATTAGCATTTCATTCATCCCACGTCAGCCTCTTATACATGGCTGTAGAATTTTTTGCTTGACTAATCCACAAATTTATTTCTATCTCGTATTGATTTAATTTTTCAACGTCCACATTCATTAAAGAATTTTTGAATTATCGAAGTCTTGCATATTCTATGGTGCTTCATGTAGTTTAAAAGGTACAATAAAGGCGCATCAATACTAAGTTGTCACTTCTTAAAGTTAGTATTTGTTACATGTTCTATATGTATATTATATTGGAGAATGAAATTTACCACGACAGAAATAAATGTTTGCTTAGCTCTGTAAATTTTCATGACCACAGATACGAATTATATATACATGAAATTTAATTATTTAAGCGTAAGTGAATCTCTGGAATGAATTTTTAACGAGACAAGAAAAGAATCCTTTCTATATGTATATACTACTATCGATTCATTCGAATTTTTAAATAATTATGCAGGATACCTAGAAAATTTATATAAACTACACATGTATGCTGCAATACAAAGAAACGACTATTTCTGACTAAAAGTTTATTACAATTTTTTCCATCAAGAGATATAAACATAACATCTACATAACTTGTTTGTCTAAATTACATGGTCTCTTAAAGTGATCAATTCCACATTCTAATTTACAAATACGGTCGAGGATGTGTAAATTATTTAAGTTTTGCGTCCGTTTTCACCAGATCAGACTAGCCTGAATCTCAGCGGGTCATTTAAGCACATTCAAGCCATAATCACTGGGAAATTAGTTCTAGTTCAAATTAAATGGTTAACTTGATACATCCTCCGGTGCTATGTGTTTACACGATTGCAAGACCTTAATCGCCAGTGCGAGCATCGGAATGTGTCATACAATATGGTGGATGACAATAACAGTTTGGATTAATTGCATGGTCAAGTGTGTTTGCTGTTACATGCGTAACAAGCATGTTCTGCAACATCGCGAAACAGATCACCGGATTGTGCCTAACAGCTGTGTAGTGGGTTACATAATTGCGAATTATTGTCTGCTTGTAACGGAAGGAAGGAGGTGTACTCGAGACGTATAGGTTTCCTTCAGATTTAGTTGGAAAATATTTCATTCGGTGTGCAAATAAGTTCCTTGCCCCTTTTTCTATACGATCACAACTTCTGACTTAATTCGAATTACTTCCCGATTTTGGTGTCATCTGAAAGAGTGTTCTTTCAGTATTAAAAAAATTCGTGTTGAGCGTTCTAAGAGTTTCGAGTCGTATGCAATTTCAAGCAATATTGCATGCGGGAAGCATCACTTGCGTCACTGTTTGCTCTTTGCATTCCAGCTTAGAGAATCAGCTGTTGCAGCTACTGAAAAGGTTTGTGCGACATTTGGAGAGAACACTGTATCTTACAGAACATGCAAAAAGTCGTAGCAAAGATTTTAAGCCGGAATTTTTTATTTGGAAGACGACGATCGTTCGTGTGTACCGAGAAAGTTCCACGACGGTGAGGTATTTACAGGAATCAATCCGAAAATCCGATCCAGACGTAAGAAGAATTGGTAGAAAGATTGGGAGTCACCAGATAAAATTTTATTATACAGAGTGACCCAAAATTCCTTCAACATCCGGAAATGAGAGGTTTCTCAGACCATTTGAAGCGACTCTTCCCTTTGCAAAAATGTCGTCCGCGGCTTTGTTTAGGAGTTATTAACGAAAAACACGAACCAATCAGAGCGCGGCTACAGGGGATTAATTGGTCCGTGTTTTTCGTTAATAACTTTTAAACAAAGTCACGGACCACATTTTTGCAAAGGAAAATTTCTCTTCAAATGATCTCAAGAACCTCCCATTTCCGGATGTTGAAGGAATTTTTGGACACCCTGTAGTTTATGTAATAAAATCTTGAATTTGAGGAAAGGGAGAAACAACTTATTTGCATACCTAATACATTTTGGAGTAGCACCTCCATCCGCTTGTCAGATACAAAATGAAACTGCATTAACACTTAGGAGGCGGACAGTTCCAATAATTGCAATTTCAATCGTTGAAATATATTTTTCATGGTACTTTACTGGACCCATAGATTTTTTTATCGTACTGATTGTATTGATTTTTATATACAGGATGAAACACTTGAGACAAGCTCTATGAATAATTTTTACTTTTTTTGAGACAGGAGAAGACAGAAGAAATGTTTCAGACAAATTATGTGGATAGAAGCAGATATTTTTGGACTTCGACAATGATAGCCCTTCTCGAAGTAATTTTAACGACATAGTTATTCAAGGTGATAAACGTATCATTGGATGAAAAATATATTTACCGAAAAATGTTTAATTAATGAGATAATCTCAGGTTTATTAACGAAATCAAGCTGAGTCGATTCAAAATGTAAACAAAGTGCTCAAATCGAAAACAGAATTGCATTCTATCGGTTCAATCGTGAATATCGAATCGTAGAACACTTTGTAAAGTCCGACATTGCTTATGCGACGACCTAAATTGTCTTCGCTCTTCAGTGAAATGATCGAGGACAAAGAAATCCGGATCATTCCAGCGGTGAAGATTGCACAGTAAGATGTTAGGGAGTGCAGGATAAAAGAAACGGCCTGTAAAAACGGGAGGAATGTTCGCGGGAATCTCTGTAACGTCGAGGATAATCAGAGGAAACGAACGTTAATTCGACGTCCGATCGGATACCGGGTCGTGATAATCCGCGATTGCGCTACAAATCGTTTCCTTGGAGGATATTTTCCGAACGGGGGGAGTTCGACGGGGGTGAATTATGCGCGGCCTCTTTCACGGTATTTTTGCCTCATTTCCGTGATCCTTCCCAATCCCGCGGCCGTGTTTCATGATTAATGGATGTAGGGGATAGGGCGAGTTCCACGAGTGGCGACCACGAGTGCATCGAAAAATGCAGCAAATAGCTCGATCCCGAGTAGCACGGTCAACAGCAGCATCGGAGGGATAGTGGAACGTGCGAAGTCGATTATTGCAGGTATTCTCCGGGCACGTGGAAATCGATACCTAATTATCGGTCGAGACACCGCACACGAACTACTGCGGGAATTTCCTTGTCCTGCCGACCTCCACGCCGGGCCAGCTATTTCGTGCATGTTACTTCCCCTGTTCGGATTATCGAGGCACCAGCGATCTAGCCAGGCTTCGATGTTTTCTCACAGCTATCGCGATATTCTGATTTCCCTCGAATTTCCTCCTACGAAATCCAGAACCGTTTACTAACCTCTTTTTTGCTGTTCCGACATCTACTTTTTTGAACGGGCGCTTTTCGTTCGGAGATATGGAATTTCTAGGACGGTGGAGAATGTTTTATTGATCATTGATAGTCGCAGGTAATCAAGAAGGAAAATGTATAGAAATATATAGAATATTAAGGTGAAATTCCCTAAGCCTGGACAGCATTTTTTGCTACTTTTAATTGTATCAGTTTAGGCCAGTATTTATCCTTTTGACGTCAGGGAACACTTTTAATTATATGAAAAATTTTCGGAACACCGAATGTAATGATTCCGACATCTACTTTTTCGAACTGGTGCTTTTCGTTCGGAGATATGGAATTTCTAGGACGGTGGAGAATGTTTTATTGATCATTGATAGTCGCAGGTAATCAAGAAGGAAAATGTATAGAAATATATAGAATATTAAGGTGAAATGCCCTAAACCTGGACAGCATTTTTTGCTACTTTTAATTGTATCAGTTTAGGCCAGTATTTACCCGTTTGAAGTCAGGGAACACTTTTAATTATATGAAAAATTTTCGTAACACCGAATTTAATGATCCAAAAAACAAACAAAAACATCCCGCGTGGAAGTAAATATATTTTAGAGATTATATTATTGAATATACATATTTTGTTTTTAATTTTAATTTTAATTATATTATAAATGCACAAGTTTTTAGATGAACTTCGAATTTATTTTTAAATTTCAATTGATGCCTAAATATCTCTCTCCCTCTAATTATATTCACACCTACTTGTAGCCATGGCCTCGGAATATGTCAAATAATTATTGGTTTTATTATAACAATTAAATTGTCCAGATTTAAGGTGCCCATTCACGGTCAAGCATATTGCGCAACATTATTGACCGCGAAACGTGAATGGGCCCCTTTAGGCATCACTTTTGGCTTGTCCATATTTAGAGCAATTCACCTTATTACCCCCTTTTATTTCTCTACGTATAGGGTGTGAATCCACCCCAGACTGACAAAAACGGAAATAAAAAGTTGACGAATGGAAAATTTACAAACATTTTCTAGGAATGGTATCTATGATAGGTTTCAAATTTTTTAAATATTGTATACCTATCTTTTAGATATGAGAGAACAACATATTCATGCAATGTTTAAAATTAACGGTAGTTGAGAATATATTGATAAAAGGTATTAAAGCAACTATTAAAACTATTCTTTGCCTGTAAACATTTGAAAGCTGTAAAAAGTTCAAAGGATCCTTTAAAGTTTAGGCAGCGAGTGGAACATCCTAATTCACCCGCTCCATTTCTTTTTGAAGAATCCTGCCAATGACGGCGAATGGACAGTTTAGAGCCATGGTACCGCTTTAATTTAAATTACAACATCAAAGAATGAGAATCTGGTCCGTGTTCTTTCTAGCGAAGGTTAAGAAACGAGAAACTCGTCGGAAAAACATTCATACAGAAAAAGCAATTAGTATCTGCCCGATTTCTCTTTCTGCATCCGACAACCGCTGTTCCGCGCACGCCGCGTCTGGATTATACAGACAAATTGCAATCGATATGAAGTCGTTGCTCTACAAGCACATCATAAAAGTACTCTAGTGGCCACGTTGTTCGGAGAATGAAGATCTTGGTGTACAAACCATCCAATGATGTTTCTTTCGAACAATCGGGTCTAAACTCGGAATAATCCCAGCTTATTTTTTCAGAAACAGAAAAATTTATCATCGATACCCAATAGACCGCTGTAATGCATTCTATAGATCCTTTTTAACATTTAGCACTCGAATGGTGCACCTGTGGCGCCACTAAAACTTGCTTTACTATTATTTAAAATATTGTATGAAGTGTTATACTTAAAACATTTAAATATTGTATTAGGTGTTATACTTAAATATGTCACTCAATTTAGAAAAAATGTCAGAGAGAGAAAATATTCTTTTCGAAGGCGCCAGTATGGTGATTGGTCGAATTTTTTTCGAGATTTAAAAGTCACCGATGTTTTTTTTAATGGAATAGTATATTTTATACGTTAGCATGATAGACAATAAAAAACTGAATTTAGCGGAAACCATCTTTTTGACCTTGAAATGACCTTGATCTTCGAAAATTGGTGTTCCTTTCCGTGGTAAGGCCACATAAATATCTCTTCAGGTTATTGTGATGCAACAAATATTTGTTACGTAATGTGCATGGTGTCCATGGATCAATAATTGGCAAGAATGTTTTTTTCTAAGGTCATTTTTTCGAAGTTATCAAGGTCATCGGTGTTATTTGATACATAACTACATTTTTTAAAAATTGCATTGTGTAGCTGATCGAAAAATACATTCAGATATGTATAATAACATGACCTTGAAATGACTTTGATATTCGGTTGCTCGGTGCAACGAGATGATTACGAAATGGTTACGAGACTATTTTCCAAAAACGGGTTGAGCAACATGTGGTTGAGCTTTGCCATGTTGGAAAATCAATGCATCGTGTCTGGTCTCTCATCCTGGCCGTTTTTCCTTCAATGTTTTCTTTAAACGAATGCTTTTAGGCGTTTAAAAATGGCTGCTTGAGTCACGCCCAATGATTCCGCAAGCTCTTCTCGTGTTCGACACGAGTCTTGATCGAGTAACGCTTCCAATTCTTCATCTTCAAACTTTTTCGACTGTCCAGGCCGCTCTTTGTCATCGATGTTAAAATCGCCACTTTTAAAGCGTTGAAACCACTCGAAACACTGTGTTTTCGCGAGAGCACGTTCGCCATACAATTCCACGAGCAAACGATGACTTTCGGTTGCAGTTTTCTTTGCAAAAAAGTGACTCCGCAAAACTTCCCGCAAATGCTGTTTCTTGCCAATTTTCAAAATTTTCCATGTTTGAAAAAATATGATGCGTACAAGCAAATCAAACGCTCTTGACTGATTTTGATAGCTTATGAATAGAGCTTCAAAATGACGTGTATGTCAATGATTTGCTACAGCGCATACACAAGTGTTGACATCTAGTGTCAAATTCCGGTTTTTAGGTTTTACATCCAATAACAACTCATTCTATTCGTATGGTTTTCCTTTAGTAGTTCAAATTCCTGATTACAACTGCAATGCAAAAATTATGCGATCAGAATAAGTTGTGATTAGGCCCTAGAGGGGCGACCACGTGTACGAAAATGCAGGAGTAGTCTTTACAGCATTAGTGATACGTTTCTGCGAATGTTTCGAAAACTAAAATCAAACGGCGGTAACATGCATGGGAAAAAGTTGTTCAGAATAATGATCTTGACAATATATTTCAGGGTCATCAAAGTCGGTGAGGAGGCCCTTAAAGTAAGTAATTGCCGAATTGATATCCGTGGTGGAGCGTGATAAATCATCCAAAGGTAGGTGACTAGTTTACAGTTGTCGGAAGGTGGTAGCGGTAGGCTAATGTATATTAACTAGGTTCGTTTCTTTGCAGGGGCGGCCTCCCGTTGAAATACGCAGATAGGTAGGCAGAAAATGGTAGTCGTGCCGGCACGTGACTTACGGCAGCTGTATCGTCAAGAACACTGCAGTTCCGGTGGCGTAGGAAGCGTCGAGTGTGGAATATAAACTTTAACGGATGGCTTCTTCTATGGTGCTGTGCACCAGAAGTGATCTAGGATCTCTGTCCCATTCTTGCAGCTTCTTCCACGCGATCTTCGTTCCAGATAGACCGCGACGCTGCGTCGGCTATGGATCAGTAGAACATGCTACCGCTTTCTATGCAGAAACGGTTCAGCTGACTCGAACATGTTACGCGTAGCACGTCGAATCGCGTAACGACGATACCTAATGAAAATTGAGAACTCCGCCGTGCACTATTTCGCATTTTGAATGTTCTTAATCTTTATTCAGGCCCCATTCAAATTAAATACATAAACATATATAAAATACATAAATATTCACCTAATCTGAATGTATTTTCCCATCAGTTACGCGATGCAATAAAACGAAAAGTAGTTATGTACCAAAAGACATCGATCACCTTGGTAACTCCAAAGAAATCATCTTCTGAAAAAATATTCTTGCCAGATATTTGGACCATTGACACCATGCACATTACGTAACAAATATTTTTTGCATCAGAATAACCTGAAGAAATATTTAGGTGGCTTTATTTAAACGGACCATCCTGTATAAATAAATTTTATTTTCTTTCACATGGTCTGTCAAGCATCTTTTATTGGTTTACTTAGGCAGATTATTATTTATTCTATATTTACATATTATTATTTAAGTACACCTTTCGGAAAAGAAATGAGTGTAAAACTAACGCAATGGTATACTTAAAATTCATTTGAGGTATTTATTGTATTATATCTGACATTAAACTATTTTATGGAGTACTAAAATGCAAATACACGTTTAACAACAGTACATATATGCACCATGCCCGTCACATGGGTAATAAATATATTTATCGTACTACGGCTTCCGCAAGTTGATCGTACATTTCACGTATTTAATACTTAGTAAACATTGGTTAGTAAAACTAACAGCTTTTCATAAAAATATTGATCACGATTTGAACGATGTTGGAATATCCTTTTCGAAATGATCAAATGATTTTATCATGATTTATGAAATGTTTATCTGACAGTTGCAGTCCCTTTATAAATATTAATAGTAGACGGATACAACATTGAAATCGGTGGATTATCTCGAGTGGCGTGTAATAATAACGCGAAGAATTATTATTTATCGCATTCAATGGAATGTTTACGTGGTGTTTGTATACTTCTCTGCGCGTGCTGCGTAATCGATCAATCGATTCGCCATTTTTTCTTTTTGGAGTAATCAAGTGGTATATTGATTACTTAATTATCGTAGGCAACGCCGCGACTGTCGCTTTTCTTACGTTGAACTGAAGATTTCTCTTACGTAATGACGAAGTAGTATCAAGTGTAATCACAGGTATGAGGTTGGCTGTTATGTGACTGCAAAGGGGAATCGAACAGTTGCGTGTAGTCAACTCAATTAATAGTCGATAGTGGTGTACGAGAACCCGAAAAGAGATGAGAATTTTTTTCGTGATCGGGACGAGTTCTCGAACATTTTGAAATGCTCGTTTCTGTCAATCTTGATATGGGAATCTTCCCGAAAATGTTCGACAATTTCGAAATTATCGAGATACTCGAAATTAACGGGGTATTCTCGAAATTATCGAGATCCTTGAAAGTATGAGGATTCTCGAAAATTTCAGGGTTTTCAGTACTCGTTTAGCGGTAGAAGATTCACTTTAACCCTTGGACAACGGACGATTTTTATAGCTATATAATTTGCAATGCTTAAGACCACTCACAGCTTTAATTAATAATTTTTAAAAATGTAGTTTTCATGATAATAACACGACCTTGTAATTATTCATCTCGTTGCATCGAACAACCGAATATCAAAGTCATTGGTCCATTGACACCATGCACATTACGTAACAAATACTTTTTTGCATCACAATAACCTGAAAAGATATTTAGGTGTTCTTATTTAAACGGACCTCCCTGTATAGTGTGTTTGAGTTTGCAACAATCCGATTTATAGGTTTTATTAATTCATATGTGGTTTTGGATTTAAGTGTTTGAAATCCTGGATCTCAAAACACATTCAGGTACATGCACATTGATTTGCCTGAGGAGAGGGGGACAATCAATATTATTATTAATCAAATTAAAAATAAAGTTCTGATCGGATACTCTGCTTTGAGCAGACAATGTAACAGTCAACCTGACTGTTTAATACTATAGACTAATCGTGATCAAAAATTGATATAAGATTATTTATCTCATATGAAGGAAACTTGAGAAATTTATGTTGCACTCACACTTATTCATTGAATCTTTTTTTTTTAAATCCCGATTGTTTTGGGAATCTCGATAATTTCGAGAATCCCGTTAATTTCGAGAATTTTGATAATGTCGAGAATTCCGATTATTTCGAGAATGCCACCCAACTCATCTCATACCCTTAATAGTCGGACGAGACAATATATTATGTTGTGTTTTATTTATACAAAACACCATTAATTCGCCCTGCAGGTAACATGAAAATTGAACAGTTTATTTCTGTTTTTAGTCAATTGAATTACCCGACGATCGAGGCAATGCATTCGATTGTATTTTATTTACACAAATTCGTCCTGTAGGAAAGAATCACGATTAAACAATTTATCCGTTTGGTGGTTGCAGCGTTAAAATGAAATAGCCGATGTGTTATGTAGTTGAAGCTTTTGGTCCGTGTGACCTGACACGATCTTGGCTGATCTCGTGGTGTGTTCGACAAACTCGTAAAACAAGACACTATCAGACTGTAGAGTTCAATTTAAAAAAGTCAGCCTGTATATGATTCACTCCCATATTCACGACGTGACAGTGGTTATTTGTATAAGCTCGACAGTAATTCTGAGTTTCGAAAGCAAAAATATAAGTAGTTGGTTAAAGTTGAACAAACAAAGAAATAAATTAGTCACCTCGTGTGGCAAGCGTACAATCGGAAGTCCAACTTCGAAATAAGCTGCGCATTATTCATGAACAATTTTACAACCTAACTTTTTAATCTGGATTACAGCTTGACTGCTACATACATATTTGTTATAATTACACTGTGGATTTTATGCATTTATGAGAAACATCAATACGAGAAGTTAAAAAAAAAAAGAAATATTGATAGAATAAGATTTTCAAATGTTACCAATTATTAAAGAAGCTTTTACAGACAGTTTTATACTAGTAATTTCTATCTCGCAGTAAATAAACGTAAAATGAAAATCATAATTTATTAGAAAACGTATCAAAGAGTTTAGCAAGGTGAATAGAGATGAATTACTGAACGGAAATGTGTTGAGAAATGATTTCTGTACGATTCTAAGGGAGACATTTTCCGATGTGAAGATTTCGAAAACTACAGTAGATCCGGATCGTTCTTACACAGACGTCCATCGACGAATCACGTACGCAAGAAGCTGAAGTGCACATCCGACGAGGAGGCGAGTATGTAAATTGGAAATGGGCGTTACTCGGATCCATGTGAACGTGAGACGTATATAAATGCGTAATGTATTAACCCATATATGTAAAACCCACAGTGGAATAACTAATTGCACGATGAAAAAGGTGGAAAAGCCCTATGATAAGATATGTTTAGGTCGAGGAAGTTAAACACTTACAAATTGTTTACACTTACACGTTGTTTACACTTACAAGTTGTTTAGATTTACATATTGTTTAAACTTACAAATTGTTTATACTTACAAATTGTTTACATTTATAAATTGTTTACACTTACAAATTGTTTACACTTACAAATTGTTTATACTTACAAATTGTTTACACTCACAATTTGTTAGAATTTCTTCCATGTTGATTATAAACTAGATTTAGCATTATCAATATATATTCGAAAAGAATTATCTTATAAAACTTATATTATCAATTTATATTTATAATGTATTATCATATGAAACTTAATCTTGTCTAAATACGTAATGTTATCTTATAAAACTTATATTATCAATTTATATTTATAATGGATTATCATATGAAACTTAATCTTTGTCTAAATACGTAATCTTATCTTATTAACTCTATTACTAAGTATTTCCTTATATGTACTTTATTTCAATGAAAATGTTATATTTTTAATGCTTTGTCATGGAATTGTGTATTCAACAAGACTTACAATACGAGTCACCGGTGAACGTGACCACTTTCTTGGGGTCAGTCTCGACCCCACCATAGCAAGGAGGGAGGTGATTATATTGAAAGTAAGAAAAAATTATTAAATAGTATGTACCTACAATGTTTCACGACTGCAAGAAGTTTCACTTCTGTCGCGCGTGGTTTGCGACGCATATGAATTTTTTTTAAAGAATGTGGCTAACAATAGGCGAACCCGTAAACACCCACACCCGGGACAACTAAGGGGTTGATCCTCTACTATCTGTTGTGCTCAAACTTGTTCACCTCGGGGACCTACTTTTCGCATTGCGCCCAAGGTGACTATTTTGAGCCAACGCCACACCTGTTCTTTTCTAATAATGCGTTGCAACATACTGCCCCCCTCGAACGACGTGTTCAGTGCTGATACAATGCTCGTTACGGCTACTATGAAACGATAAGGTCGATACAAGTGAAGTGGATGACGCAGATGATACAAGTAAGAATGAATAGCTATTGTATAACTCGATGTGGTAGTCGGCGTCGAAATGAGTTCAACGACCTGCACGCCATGACCTTGAAGTGTCCTTGAAGGTGACAATTCATCAGATATATAGTGTGAGTCCAAAGGTTCGCTATCATTGGTGACCACTGAGATAGATAGTTAAATAATTGAGCGACGAGTCAGATTTTTTTATTTTCCTGACCTTATCACACAGAGTATTTGCGAAATCGCTTCCGAATTGACCCTTTTGATAGTATATTTTTCGTGAAAAAGTACACAAAGACGTAAAGTCGATATCACTGGACCCGTCTGGCTCGTGTTTCAAACATATGCCAGTCGGCTTTGGTGCTTGTAACCAATGTACACGTTGATTTATGTATCCCAGATGAGTTGATCCAAATATATTTCTATCGAGTTTCATATTTGCGATAAATGTACGCGCATAAACGAGCAAATGGGCAGTTTGAACATATATGGAATAATTGCTCGCCTGCAATATGATCGATAGATCTACGTTAAGGAACAAATCACTAGTTGAGTTACTATATTCTTGAACATTTTCTTTAGCAGGCTTTACCTAAAAAATCGTAACATCATTTTTCGAACGTCTCCGATTTTCATATTGGTTACTAACTCGATAATTTCGAGAATCTCGAACATTTTCGGGAGCCTTGACATTATCGAGAATTCCACAATTCTCTTGCACACCTTTTTTAAATATATAAGTATTTTCCTGAGAAGGAATTCCTCAATATTAGACTGCAGATTTAATGCAGTTGTTACTAAAATGGGTGGTTTTATAGAAAAGGTCTGCCTACTTCGATTTTGATGAAATGTTAATATGTTATAGATTTTGACATTTTAAACAACTTTTTCCTTTTCCAATATAGGGGGGTCGCTTTTAGTTTTCCAGATATTTGCAAAAGACTATCGCTAATAGTGTATTGAATTTTTCGTACTCTACATGCTTCGCGGCAACGTAAACCTTATACAGGGTGTCCCAAAACTAGTGCAGGAGCGGAAAATGGGAGGTTCCTTGGGTCATTTGAAGCGACATTTTCCTTTACAAAAATGGCGTCCGCGGCTTTGTTTAGGAGTTATTAACGAAAAACACAGGCCAATCAGAGCGCGACCTAGACGCGAGTTAGCACAGTCAGCCCGACGCGCCAACTGACAATTGATCGAACGTGCCACAGAAGTGTGACTTATTGCTCATTAAGTATAGATACAGATAAATTATTGGTCTTTTTTATTGAAAACAATAAAAGATAATAATAAATAAAAATAATACGTAATAAGTAAAATAAATAAGAACTAATAAATAATACAACAATGGATGCTGTATATTCAAGAAATTTAGAACGTATTAAAACACAAACGTTTGTGTCATATTTTAGCTATAAGCCAATTGTCACAATGATAGAAACTGATAATTCTGCGAAAAATGATTGTTGTTTGTGATTTAATACGTTCTTTTCTTGAAAATACAGCATCAATTGTTGTATTATTTATTAGTTCTTATTTATTTAATTTATTACTTATGATTATTTTTATCTATTACTATCTCGCGTTTTCAATTGAAAAATACTAATAATTTATCTATATCTATACCTAATAAACAATAAGTTTCACTTCTGTCGCACGTGGTTCCACGCACACGATTTTTTTTTAAAATTATTCCACAGTTGTTTCAATTATTTATAAAAGAATTAATACTGCTAAATTCGGGGCCCTATTATATCCCGTGAATCCACGCGGCCATTTAGTCCGCTTACCGTTAAATCCGCTACTGAAATGATTAACAAAAGGAATAAATTTCTATTTCAAACCTGGTAGTGGCAATCAGAACATTTTTATTTTTCATAAAAATCTGCTGTACATGATCGTGGCTTTCATATCAAAATCGTCTGGTAAGCTGAATTTTCTGCCATATTTCTATGTATTTCTATGGAATAATTGTTCACAGCGAGTTTAACTTTTCCGACAGCTATGACCGCGCCACGATATCCCCAATTAACGTGTTTCGTCGTGGCTGCGCGATTTCATGCTTTATTTTGTCAGAATGTTTAACTCATGTAAAAATAATCAATACCCACGGACGATCAAATTCGAATTTCAATCGAGGCCACGTTCGATTGCTTCACTTTATCGTCCGGCAGATTATTGTATTGGCCAGTAGTTTGATTACTGATTGAATTTGAAGTCCTGTACCGGCCGGTAACGGTTCCCATGTTAGCGAAGTCAGGCTCCGAGTTCCTATGGGATTGGTTACGAAGTTTCCGGCAAGTTAAGATTAGTTAAGATAGCAGGTATCGAGACCTCTTGCTTCCCGGCTTCTCTGAACGTGTATACTGTTCCCCTATCTCCTTTTTCCGTCTTGTGATCTCGGTCTTATAATAGACAGAGAACTAGCTTGTAATTGACAACTCTGTTCTCCGGTGTCCACGGTGTATTTACAAGTTTCCACATTAGTTCCCGGGAAATTAATGGACTCGAATTCGCCGTAGTGTGTGCTATGTACCTGAAATTGTTAGCACTTAGAATCGCCACACCAGTAGTTGTACAATTCACACAGACTCGGAGCAACTTTTCTAATCTTTTACTTTTCTCACGTTTATTTCAGAACTTGCTTCAACACAGGGTCCCCCGAAAATATCGGAGGATCTTGAAAGGTGTGGCTCCTTAGGTCATTTGAAGTAACTTTTTTTGCGAAAATTTTCGCATCGGCTTCGTTAAGCAGTTATTATTGGAAAACACGGACCAATCAGGCCCTTGCTACTGTTATCCGTAGTCGTGCTCTGATTGGCCCCTGTTTTTCGATGACTACTCATCAAGGAAGCCGCAGAGATTTTCGCAAAAGAAAAGCTTATCATCGCATTTACGAAGTATGGTGAGGTTTCCGTTTCCGCGGTTTCACTTATGTCCAGTTGGCCACAGTCGGAAGTGGAAAAGCTAAAAATAATAAACTGTTGCGATAAAAGTATTCATTATGCGCAATATGTAAATAGGGGGGAGTTGACAAAATCGTACTACCTAAGGGATTTTTGATATATCTAATAAACAATACACATTTTTATTAAAATTGATGTTCGCAATTATACTTCGAACTTTGCAGAAACCTTCGATATAAACATTCCACGTATAAAATAAACTTAAAATACTTTTTTAAAAGACTTTTTCGGACACCTATATCCTAAATCGTACTGATGTATTTCCAAAATCGTACTTAAGTACGAGTAAAGTAAGTTTGTTTCGAAAATATTATATAATTTTTAATAAATTCTTTTTTTTATCATATTGGAACACAAAAGTATAAAAACATAAATATTCTTATAAAAAATATGAAATATACTGAATCGAAACAATAAACTCATAGAAAACATTAAAAGTAAAAAGTATTACAAATATTTTGAACAATAGTACATTTTGTCTTCCTTCAACAGTCCTCCACAAGCTTTCTGAACCCATAATTTAAAATTTAGGCAGTGAATCGCGTATTCTAAACGTGTTTGATTGCATAGAATACAAAAAACCAGTGTTCCTCATTTTCTGTAATGATCGTTGATGCCCACGTACTTGTAGATGATGCGTTACAATTATGTAGGATTACAAACTAATAAAACAATGTTATATTGAAATTAGGAATTCCATTAATTACAATCTTTCATCAACCTTATGATGTATGCGTGAGCATAAAGACTTCAACACTGTACAACATTTTCAGGATATCGTGTCTATGAATTATCGCTGCAGTCTATGTGAGAAATACTTCGCAAACCCATTAATTAATATGCTATCAATGTAAAGAGGCACTACTGTGTTGCGTGAAAGGAGTTGCACAGAACTTGCTACAAATGAATATTCACGGAATCCGTCCGCAAGGATGTGTAGCTCGGAAGAAGAAAAATATCAACCAATTATAAGTAATTTATCAGACGTTCGCGTAAAGAGCGTCCATATCCAATTAACCGATCGCCACGTCATAGATAGCGGCAGAGTACATCCTTTTCTTTTTCTCAATATTCTTCCTCGTATCTTTTTCTCAAGGTTCCTGACTGATTGTTGAGCACCAGTAGAGGGAAACGCCAGTGGTTCCAAAGCCTATAAAAGATACGCTAGACTCGATCACTTGTCAGTGGTCAGTTATCATTTTCTATGCGCGCAGTGCATTGGAATTCGGTGTATGCAATTTTGTGTTCATCTGTAAACTGCAGGTATTCTTATTGAATAGTTACAGATTTATTTATCTATATATGTATAAACGTAGGTCTTAAGATCTGTAAATCGATTATTGATTTATAAGATTTTTGAAAGCTCACTTAATTTTGCAATAGTATACCTACTCTGAACAATTGAATTGAATCTATATATACCGTAAATTAAAAAAACTTATTCAAATTCGGTAATATATGTAGTATAATGATCTTTGTTGCTTAAATCTGGAGTAATAATTACTTTCGTATAAACATTTACAGAATTGAAAGTAAGCTGTTGAAATTTAAACTTGTTATTAAAAAGTAAAAATATAAATAAGAATTTTGCTATTCATAGAAACCATGTGGGTTGTTCACAAGGACTGTCGAATTTTCTGTTTTAGGAGAGGGAAGTGAAACAGAGTTTTGCATTTGTTGGGTGAGTTTAGCACTATTTTATTTTTCATCTATAAAGCAACTATGTTTGTCTTTTAGTCATAAGTTCAGTCATATATGAATCTCGATACAACCAATTTTTTAGATAAAAAATTATGCTCACCTTAATATTTTAAATGTCACTATGCATGTTCGACCACGCATTGTTAAAGCTGACGTCAAAACGGATCCAGTGACCCTGTGAAATTATGGTTAAAATACTGCTAAAATAGTTTTGATCACCTTACCGTTGCAAATGCTCCGCTGTGCAGCGGTTCGAGTGATGGAGTTGAAACAGTGCTGTGATATCGCGTCCGATGGTATGCGAAATCTTTTCGTAATACAATGAAATTAACGGTGTTGTAAGATACGAAGCTCAGCCATCGAAATGGTAAAAAAGCTGACATGCATCCGGTTTTACTCGAAACTGGACGACCTGTTCAAAAGTCAGTCCTCACTCGGAAACGCATTTAAAAAGTCGACACAGAAGGATGAAGAGGACGCTAGCACATTCGATAGCAAAGAATCGCGTGGAAAAATGTTCCCCGTGTACAGGGACGTCGTGGTAAATCCGTGAAACTCATTCGATAAAGAAACCTAGTTCAATTTCCACGAGAATGACCAAATATTCTTTCGCTAGTTCATATTAGGTTGTTGCACGACAAAATGTTGAACAGAATTTATTTAATTCCGATGCTTGTTAAAGTAGAAGCACGATATACAGGGTATTTCACCTAATTTGACCACCTTTAATGTGTCACTCATTTTAGAAAAAATGTCAGGGAAAGAATTTTTTTCGAGATTTAAAGGTCACCGATGTTTTTTTTAATGGAATAGTATATTTTATACGTTAGCATGATAGACAATAAAAAACTGAATTTAGAGGATTAGCATCTTTTTGACCTTGAAATGACCTTGATCTTCGAAAATTGGCGTTCCTTTCCGTGGTAAGGCCACATAAATATCTCTTCAGGTCATTGTGATGCAACAAATATTTGTTACGTAATGTGCATGTTGTCCATGGGCCAATATCTCACAAGAATATTTTTTTCCTAAGGTCATTAATAAAAATAAATTATTCTTTAAAATAAACATTTAAATAAACATTGTATAATGCATAAATACACATGTAGTTTTCATATAAAGACACGTAGAATGAGTAAGATAGAACAGATTTGGTGTAATCATTATTAACTTCACAACTTTTGGGTGACTAAGGGAGTTAATTGATTTGATAAGTGAAAAAGAGTAAAATATCAAAATCAGTTTTCAAATTATATTTTCTATAGCAGAAAAAGTTTTTATTATTATTTTACGGTTTCAAAAAGATTTTTCGCGAAAATGAAAAATAACTGTTCTCTTACAATATATTAGTATTTTATCATTGATTCATCAAAAATATAAATGATGTCTCCTTCGTCAGCTGTATTTGAGGTCTTGTCATATCTATTTGTTCTTAAGTTTTTGTAGTAATTAAGTTTAATAGGAGTAATAAAGTTTAACAGATCCATCATATCTTTCCTCTTTTCTCTGGCCACAGCTCTACCTATAGGACATAGGAAAGTCTATAGATATTTTTCAGACCTAGTGGTCTACCTGCTCCAGATATTTTATATTGATAACACTAAATTCTAAATCTTGATTAAAGTCATATTTAAAGCGACCAAAAAAAATGTTGTCGTTTATTGGTGTTAATCCACTGGTTCTTAACCGGTGTTTCGCAACCTTTTTGCAAGTGTTCCGCGAAATTCCGCGGAATATATTAAATATATTTAATAATATATTTATTTCTGAAGTGTTCTGAAAATTTTTGATATAATCAAAAGGGTTCCCTCACTTTAAAAAGATGGAGAAGCACTATGTGGTTAATCTGTATTATTTTGAGAATTTATTATACATAGAAAAAGCTATGACTGAACCAAGGGCTTTGACAAAGTGAAGTTCAAAAAGTGAAGTTAATCAATTTGGCCTGTGAACTGCTCGATTGATTTATTTATATTTTCCTTATCTGCATCGTGTTTGTAGGACCGCCCGAAAAAATTCCGGGTTTAGTCGGTTCTGTATAGTTGGGACGAAAGTGGTCTCTCCGGATGGCGTACCGCTCCTAAATCGTGCGTGGTCAACTGATGAAGTTTCTGCCGAAGCTGCAACAAGGAAAACGTGGTTGCAGCCGCAAATTTCCGCGCTCACCAATAGCCCCTAGAAATTATAATGGTAGTCGGTCCATCGTTCAATTATTGCGAAACTGAATTACGGCGCAGGTTTCCGACGGCTATTTTTCGACCACTTAACCATTTCTACCGATTATTCGATTAGAGACTGCGACATGACGTACACTCGCCGCGGAAAGTAAGTTAACGATTGCAATTTCTAGGGAAGTTAATATAATTATGTTGTATGCACGCGTAAACAAAGCTGTTGGGTTTTGCGGAAACGTTGTGGAGTTATGAGGGCTGTGGTACAGTAGATGAATAATAGATTACGGATTTTATGTATTTGGAGGCTAAATTGGATAATAGTTGAAACACAGAAGCTCTATTTTCTGTTGTAAATGTTTATTTTTGAAGAAAATCTTATTTTCAATATTTTCATTATTTTGTCTTTTATTGTTATTATGTTAACCCCTTGCTCTACGATTTATTTTAGGTTTTCACTGAAGCTTTTAGTAATTAAAACTTTTTTTGTAGTTCGTATAATTTCCTGAAAAAGGAGATATTTTATATCTATTGTATGTCTTTAGGACTAAGCGTATCAAGTTAGTTTGAGATGTCGACTCACCCCGCGTTACACGGACCCAGGTGTTACGTCCTAATTTGGACGTTTAGAGAGAAGATAGAAAATTTAAAGATTTTTAATAAGGGATATAACGCAGTTTTGAACCTACCTGCATTCACCGGCTTCGATTCGGGTAATTGAGGATTTTCTTATATCCAACTGACTTTAATTAAGGATGTTGGAACTAAGAAATTGAAGTTGGGTATTTAAAATGATTTTAGATAAAACAATTGAACAAAATGTATTTTAAAAGACAAATTTCGGATACATAGAGTTTATCAGTATCTTATTATAAATTGTTTAGTTACTGACATTAAAATATTGACATACATTTTTATCAGAAACTATTCAGAAAATTCATCATGAGTCAGACACGATATTGTAAGGCAAGGGACTAATATGATTTCAAAAGACGAATTTATTTATCTTGCAAGATTGAATGATGCATGACATTGATGTATTGATGTTGTGAATGTACACAAATTATTCACAATTGATAATAAACAATCTCTATGAAGAAATTGGTTTGAATAGTGGATAAAATTGACAGATAACGATTTCATCCTATTCAGAAACCACCCCTTTCAATGTTTTCCGACATTTTTGAGACATCGTGTTTATTATGTTCGTTGTAATTCACTGCGATTTCATAGTCCATTCGAATTCCGAAGCGAATTATACAGAATACGTTATCGTAGTGTTAAAAGAATGAAATGGTGTAATAAAAAGAACAATAGCTATTGTTCTTGAGATTGACGTAACACTGAAGACGTCTAAAGACTAAATCAAACTGGGGTTGCAGAACGTCTCTCGTCAATGTCAATGTTCACTTGTCAATGTTTCATCGTAAAAAGTATTTCACGCATGAGGTAGCCGTTGGCTGCTGTCAATGAACATATAGAAGATGCAAACTGTTCGAACGTACGCTCTGGGAAAGCAAGTTGTGCAGAAAACACTTCAACTTCTTGAAATGAAAAGTTTTTCGACAGCCATGAGGAAGCAGTGAAAGTTTTGAAACGCAAGGGGAAGACCATTCGTCGTGTTCATAAGATGAAAGTCACGTTTGGTTTTCACTCCATTAACCTTCGCTTACTGTTTCAGTCTTTCTTCACCTGAAGGAAGTTCCACAAAATTCACATTCTTTTCAGAAAAGACATTTAAACAAAAGATTATTTTTGCTTGATGTATACTCAAGGTCGTCGACTCGAGAAACGAGTTGAGGTTTTGTCGTTTGTTTGTTTGAAACTTTCATTTCGCGTGACGGATATACAGGAGCGGGATGTATTTATTCAGTAATGAGCGTCTGGAATATGTATGTAATTTATACATACATATATATTTGTGCTAATTAGGTAGCAGGTTAGTTTCGTTAGACTCGAGACCAAGCGCCTCAAGATTTGCTTATTGAGCTCCTCGAAACGTATACAAATAACGCTAGCAAATTTCAAGCCAGGATAAATAGGCAGTTAAGCCTATTAATAATTCCGTATTTACTAGTTATTTACACAGAAAGAATTTAGACACACTCTAATCAAGGAAGACTCTATAATTGTGCTTAAAATATCATCAAATATAAATAATTGCGCGTAACAATTCTTTGCTTACTGCTCATATTTTCGTAGTTTTTAATTTTCTTCTGAAAGATTGTTTTAAGGTGAAGTGCCCTGTGTCTGGACAACATGCTTTTCTATTTTAAATTTGATCACTTTAGATAAACAAAAATAACTTTTTAAGAGTTTTAACATACAGTTCAGAGATTGTGAATTAATTTAAAATTAAAAATATCATATATATAATATATATTATTATATTATATATATGGTTTCAAAAGAACTTCACATGATTATAGCACATTTTTTATAAAGAAATTAAACAAGCAATTTTTCTCATCTTTTTTGCAATTTTTTTAATGTTATGATACGTTTCCGAATTTGTCTTGAAATTTACACAGAAAGAATTTAGACACACTCTAATCAAGGAAAACTATAATTGTACTTAAAATATCATCAAATATAAATAATTGCGCGTAACAATTCTTTGCTTACTGCTCATATTTTCGTAGTTTTTAATTTTCTTCTGAAAGATTGTTCTAAGGTGAAGTGCCCTGTGTCTGGAGAGCATGCTTTTCTATTTTAAATTTGATCACTTTAGATAAACAAAAATAACTTTTTAAGAGTTTTAACATACAGTTCAGAGATTGTGAATTAATTTAAAATTAAAAATATCATATATATAATATATACTATTATATTATATATATGGTTTCAAAAGAACTTCACATGATTGTAGCACATTTTTTATAAAGAAATTAAACAAGCAATTTTTCTCATCTTTTTTGCAATTTTTTAAATGTTACTATACGTTTCCGAATTTGTCTTGAAATCCTTCAACAATAGACGTAAAAAAATTGAAGGTGACCGTGAAAAATCATAAAAAAAGGAGTTGACGGAAAACTTGCTATAATCACGTGATGGCCCTTTGAAACCGTGCTATACCTGATAAAAACATTTTCCATTCGATTGCTAATAACAGAGAAATCTCTATTGATTATACTAAATCTGTACAGAATAAACGTAGAAAGTTTAAAATTTATCTGTAAAATTGCTTTAATTTTGTTTTGTTGATCGAACCGTTGCGCCGAAATCATTTTCTCTTTATCTGTTTTAACAATCTTACGATCGATAACTCTAACAACAAATACTGATCACGATTCGTGATTCACCATGTACAATTTTGAGACGACGAATAAAATTCGAGTATTTTCTACTGATATGAGACGTTACGCGGATAATTTGAGTCGAATGAGAGAAGAGGGGCGCGATTGAAAACTTCCCTCGCGAAAGTACTGCGCCATTGCGATAGGGGAGGAGGTTCAAAAGCGAGCAATACGTCCGTGTGATTCGATGACGTTGATCGTCCTCGGTATATCGGTCGTACGTACCTCCCGGGCATATCGGGTTTGTAACGCTGTCATACGCACAGTCAGGCTGGTGTTAGTTCAGCCGACGGACTGACGACTGTCATTTTCGAAGTTTTGCTACGATCAGCAGAGATTTTTTTTTATTGTGTATGCGGAACGTTCTCGCGATGGATTGTCATACAAAGCGAGAAAATATCGTTACCGTTCGCCCGTCGCGCGTCGCGCCGAACAAGGAGACGCGAAGAAAAATTCAATTCCATTTGTAATGCGGTTTTACATCGGCGCCTTGTAGTACCTCGTCGACTTTATAATTCGATTCGCGTTCGCAGATTAAACGAAAAATAGAATCGACGCCTCGCCGTTCGATTTTTAAGAGATCCAAGCACGACGGAACGGGGCGGATTCTGTTTTTGAGGCTCGGTGATTTGTCATCCGGACATGCACGACGATTGAAAAATAATTGAACACTGTTCTGAATTTATATACGGTATTTAATTGCTTTCGCATCGGTCCCGTGTTCTCTCATACAATTTTACCGTCCACCGAATCGATTTCTGGAATGCTAAGCTAAATCGTGCTGTGTGTTTTACGAAGTCTCGTAGATAATATCATCTTTATTTAATAGCATTATAATATCATCTTTATCTAATAAAAAAGGGAAAAAAAGCAAAAAATTCTTTAAAACACTAAACCATGTACTTTAAGTGGCAAATCTTCTGATGTAGCTCATACTTCTTAATTACCTTTATAGGTATAATGTGTGGAAACGGGAAACTGTTGTGATTTGAATTTACCGTCTTATTGCGATCTTAGGCAACAAATCAATACATTGTCGGCCATTTGTCGTCTGCACGTTTATACAGTCCTCACTACTGTGGTGACTGCCTAGGCAGCAACATGTAGTCACACGTGCTCTTCTAATGCTTTCTTGAAAAGTTTTCGAATTAAATCCCAATGTTTTCTTTTAAAGTTTTCTAATTCAATACAATGCTATACAATTTGTGTACACTACGCAAGTGAGTATGAAAATTTTGTTAATTGATGTCTTTATTCAGAAAAATTTAATTTTTATTTTTGGAATGGGTAAAAGAAATGATATATTTTAGTTTATTTTATGGCTTAATGCAATGAATAATTTTTTGTTAATTTCCATTACAGACACAATATTATTTTTTGTATTCTCTTGATAATGATCTAAATTGAGATCGAAACGTTGAGACAAAGTATTGTGCCTATTTTGCAAATAGTGTAACGAGTAACATTTGATCGAACCAATGGGCCGAAAACATTTTAATTTTGCTTTTATTTAATAGCATTTTAACATACAGCTCTGAAACAAAACAATAGTACGTAGACTGTTGTACTATGATCCTTTTTTATTATATTACTTATTACATCCTTTCAGCTGCATACTGTTTCCCTTTTTCCTTTACATTCTAATACTCTCCGACTCTATCCTCCCCCTTCTACGACGTTATTCTCCCACGCGTTCCATCTTCGTTGTGACTAATCTGGTACGGGCAGAGAGGGGGTAACTGTATTCCCCTCAATTCGAATCAATTCTCCTGATTTGGCGACACTGACACAGACTCGTGATGAAGAAGTGATAGGTCTGCTTATAGTTATACAATTTTGTGTTAAATAAATTCAATAGACTATTGAATGTTCCTAGACAGATAAAAGATACCGTAGTTTTCATGTTACTGTAAAAATCGTTGCATAAAAATATTAAATTTACAACTAATTTATATGTACAATACATGTCTGCAATTGTATGTAGAACTTTAAAAAAAAATTAATGCTATAAAATACAATTCCAATAATAATTGAATAAATTAAAGAAATGGTTTACATTGATTGTGATCACTCAACGAACACTAATGTAATTCTCAAATTTATCCCCAGGATGCATCTTGTTCTCAGAATAATTTTTAGAGCATCAGACTCGTTCCACTTCACTAGCATAAATGTCCCTGCATCGTGATGTAAACGGCCATTTAGGAGTTCTCGCGCGATTAGGTGGCGAAAGTTTAAAAGCACCGCAGTCGAAGCCCTTATCATTTGGAGGATGCGCTTCTTTCAATTTATTTCTGTCCAAGTTGCTCCTGAAACTGCTGTTTCGTGGACACCTTGTACACTGTATATTCGCAGATAATTTTATTTCACTTTGGCTACAGTTTGATAGCGCAACTTCATTTGCTCGTGTGCCTCGCAACTTCCTCTCCCGAACTTATGTAGACCACCGTGGGCAAAACTCGCTGCGAAAATAACAAAACTTTTTTAAAATAACGAAAATTTCGGGTGAAAAACGTTCTGCAGTAGAAGCTTGTATTTTTGCTTCTCTGGTTTCAACAATACACCATCGTGCACAGCGGAGAGCAGAATTGAATCAGTGCGAACTTCTTTCAGAAAATAATTAATTTGTTTCTACAGGGTGGGGCAATAAATATGTCCACTTTGAATACTGCTGTTATTTGCTATAATATGAAAAAAATGTTATATATAAACTTACACGGTATAGAGGGGGGCATATTGTGACAAACATTTTCTGCGTGGGTGGAGGCATAAACGAGATTTCAAGATCACCTTCATTTTTTTTAAAGAGGATGTCCTTTTCTTATACCTTAGATCGATAAAGTATGAAATTCTGAGTATAAATGTGTGGACCTTCATGTCCTAAATCTAAGGCTTCGTACAGACCTAAATGGTTCGGCGAACTGTTTGACGAACCGCGCATTTTGTCAAACATTTCGCCGCACAGAACGGCGCGCATCGGCTAACGGCGAACGGAACGGATTTGTACTAATTTCAGAATTTCTTGCGAACAACTATGGAAACTGCAGCGGCATATACTGTACAAAGAAATGCGGAAAATTTAGGCAGTTTCTTGAATGAATTAAAGTTACAAAGCGAAATGTTCAGGTCAGGACGAAGCATTAAAGACATCAGATTCGAGACTAAATGACTGGTGAAATGCGCGGTCCGTCAAACGGTTTGGTGAACGGTTCGCCAAACCGTTTAGGTTTGTCGAAGCCTTAGAATGAAGGGGAAACCATTTTACTTACAATAATGTATGCAAACTTAATTTTCCCGCATCATGTGAAAATAACTAATCAAATCAATTTACTCATGGGCGATGCAATGATCTTTCAATGAAAAGACTTGACTGTTTGGAGATGTTGTGACAATTCGACGAACATTGCGCAGAACAGCGCGCATTTCGCCGAGCAATAACGCGAACAAGTAGCACTTGCAAATATGTTTCCAAGAGCATATCCTAAACATTCATAAGATAATTAGGCGAAATATTCATAAAATGAAAAGCGATTTTTCTCATGCGAGCAGCTGATTCAAAGGCAACAAAGAAAGGGATTTTTTCTTCGGATTGTGACTGGGGATGAGAAATGGATATTCTACGCTAACCCCAAGACGAAAAAATATTGAAATCGATCGATTTAAATGGGACACCCTGTATAATCAATAATTTCATTAATAGTTTCGCTAAAGTTATTAGTCACAATCTGTGCTGATAAATATCGATAAATATTTCTTTTCTTTCTATTCTCTATTTTCTATTAAATGAATTCCGTAAATATATACATATATTCATAACTGTTTTCTTTTTTATTCGTATTCGTCGTGTTAGTATAGCATGACCTATCGTGCTATGGAACGATATCGAATTTTATAGCATAACCGATCCTCTTCGCTGCTGTATATGTATATTCGTAATTTCATTCTCGTGGATTACGATACGGTTCGAATCGAATCCAGGATTCTTGATATTGTGCACAAGATGATGCATATGTTCCATCTGGATAGAAGTTGAAACTTCTCTGTGTAACTGTAATTGGATTTCTGAATAGAAGATTAGGGAACGAACACAGGTGGCTGTTATACGTTCTCCTTCCTTCATCCATACACATGCATATATTGTTTAAAATACATATAATAATTATACGTATATAATACATACATACATACATACATACATACATATATATATATATATATAATTCTATTATACTACTAATAAATATATATAATATATATATAATAAAAATAATATAATAATTCGTGAAGTAACAGAGAGGATTTTCAGTTTTTGCAGAGAATAACAAATATACATTTTGTTATTCTCTGCAAAAACTGAAAATCCTCTCTGTTACTTCACGAATTATTACATTATTTTTATGCTATGTCTCATTAACAAATAATAGTTTTAATTTCTCTGGTTGTATTTTAACGAGACAGATTCGTGATAAAGGAATTAACAAAGTGTAACAAATATCAATATTATGTTTTTCGTTTTAAATGAAATAAAATTGTGAATTCGTTTGTAGTCAATATATAATATAAGCATTGAAATAAACAATTTCTACATTTAGTTAATTTCTAAAATGAATGGCGAGAAAAAACTTTAACAACAATTTTCTTTGTTATAAACAATTTTGCGGCAAGTTTCTCTTACAAATGTCCACCGATCAAGAGGTGTAGATGCACCCCTAGGACGGATGACCATTACTTTCTTTACCCTCTGTACACATATACTATTGTGTTACATGAAATATACAAATACATCAAATGTCCTATCATTGTGTCCGGCACTGTAATTCCGAAGACTCGGTCCGGCTGCCATTGTTCTTTTGATCCGAGGGTATCTGGCGAGCCCGACGACGCCGGGCGCGTCGGTTTTCGCGCGCTCCGGACAGCACGAGGGTTCGCGTAGTTTTCTCCCCAACGCGTCGCGTCGTCGACGGAGGAGCTTGCGCCAGTTTGGTGTGCGTCGCACAGAGAGACGCGCGCCGCGACGCGACGCGCCACGGAACGGAACGCTCCTCGGGCCAGGTGACCCTTTTCGTAGTGGCACGCGAGCACCCGGTGCCAGTTTCGTTCAACTGTTCGGAGAAGAATCATCCCTGTGGGTGGTCATGACCGATCATTCGTCGAGACCACGCTGCTGGTCCGTTTGACGATCGAACTCACCGCGATCGCTCCCAATCGATTCGGGAACGCTGTGTTCGCGTGTGTTCAAACTCCTCGAAACGATCGAATCCAGTGGAAAAAAATCTTCAACCGGAAGCTATGCAAGTATCATTTAGGGATTATCCTCGAAATTGTTCGGCACAGTGACAGCAAAGACGCACAGGAGCAACGAGGATTGTGTGTGTTCCGTGACAGGATCCTAAATTTGCATATTCGGACTCCTGCTACCCGTTTCTGGCTTGTTTCCTCCGTTTGAGTGTTTCATTTGAGTTTGATGGGTACCCGCGAATTAACACCTCTCTGCACCGACACCCTCTCGGTCTCCAAGGTGTTTCCAGGGTCTGTTCGATAGAAAGACTTTGGATGGTTCGGGGACAGATCTTTTGTGTGGAGTTTGTGTTGCGGTTTCACTTACTGATAGTTGATTTCGTGTGAAGTGTATCGAGTCGTTGTTTGGTGTGCAAGATTGTTATCTTCGGCAAACGCGTTCGGAGTTGTCGCGAGCTGACCAGACCAATGTTGAGTAAGACAGATGGTCGGGGAGAATCTGTGTTCGGCTAATGTGAAAATCGAGTTGGTACTGTGCTGACAGAAAACAGTTTCGGACTGGTGACGATGCGATCGGACAGGTTAATGCGTGGTTAAATAGTAATTGTCTGAAAGCCGCGACGATTGTTCCTAATTATTGACTGCGACCGCCTGGTTTTGCGGCTGTCAGTCAGGTTTCAACGGTTTCCACGGGGATTACGGTGAGTGTCCAGTGTTACCAGGAGAATATTATTTTCAGATTACACGTTACTCGGTGTAATCACGCGGAAGTTGGAATGTTGCTAGCGAAGAATGCGATTGGATCGTTAATCAGATCTGAAATGATCGTTAACGGTGCGTCGGAGATCAACTATGTTGTACTTTCACGGTTCTCTCGGATTAAATTGAGGGTATACATGGGTTGAAAAGATTTTTTTTAAGGTTGTTTATTTATAACGGTCCCGTTAACATCGAGGTCATTAGGTTCATCATATCGCGTCAGTAAATACTTATTTATGTAAATTTGTAAGACATAAGATACACAATAATTTGTGAAACATTTTTTACGACAAATATGAGTAGGTGTAATTTTAGAAGACTGAAAATATTAGAACAATTTGAAAATACTGTTAAGTTATTTTCAATCTATTAAACATATTAATAAATATTTTATTTTTCTCTGTCATCTCTGGCCCGTAAATAAAATAAATATAAAATTGAAAATTACAGTGCTATATTAAAATTATTACTAAACCATTTTCTTTATTCTTTTATGAATTTTAATCATGGCCCTTCTTAAATAATTGCATATCGTTTAATTAATATTTCCAGTACAAATTTATTAATGAATAAAAACTTGTGTACGCAAATGGTTAGTAAAATTGTCAGCTTATGCAAACGACTGTAATCTTTTTTACTTGAATCGTAACAAATTGGTGTGAAAAGAAAATTAATTATTTTCTTGTTATGTTCCACGTACGTTTAAATTCTCCGAATGTTTTTCTGCATTAAATTACACCATTGATCACCCACTGCAAGTACGGAACGAAACATGTTTTTTATTTGAAGTTTACTAATTTGTACACTGTGCTGCGTGAAATTTCATGCAGAAGTGGAACAAATGTATTAAATCCGTAATTGTTTCATAATTCGAGCACACCCAGCCTGGGGTAAGCAATTTTCTTGAAAACAAAAAATGCAGGGAACTGATACGGGAATATATGTATTCTGGCCCATGATACATTTCCCGTTGCACGGGAATTATTCACTATAGCTTTGAAACCAGTTTCATGTTTGTCTTTTAAACTTTTAAACATTTCCACTGAGATTTCTTAGGCATTTTCTTAAAAAATTTCGTGATTCGATTTTCAACAATTCTTGTACGAATAAAAATGTATCTGCGTCATGCTAGAAATTTCTCGTTTTTTCTTTTCAAATTGACAAAATGGAGGAAGAATGTATGCTTCGTTTCTCAATCGGCACACGGACATACTGCTGTCTGGTGCGGTTGTTTGCATACAAAATTGTTTTAAAGCTATTGCTGTTTACTCTTCTCATCCGTTGATATTAACTGTAAACATGAATTATACAGGTTCGATTCGTTCGAGTAAAGTTCACGACTCGAGTGGAAACATTTTTATGCGAAGATGACGAACATACAAAGTATTTATAATGTTATATACGAACAAACAAATATTAATTAAATGTCTGGTATATGCATAATTCACACAGATCTATAAAATATATTTTTAAAATTTTAAATACAGTCCCACAGAAAAAAAGTTGTGAACAACAAATTTAGTATTGCCTCTAAAATCCAACCAGTTGCAATGTTTTCAAAAAATTGCTTCCACATCTTCTATTAAACTAATTGCTCTAACATCTCAAAAAACAAAAGCGCCCGAATATTACTATAATTGAATGTCGTAAGTTATAATATTTATAGTACGAATATTGTGGGTTTAATATAGTTCGTTGATTTCGTATTTACTAAATGTTCGTGCTTCGAAATATGACGTGGTAAGCAAACGAAACGAAGAATTGATTTTATTTAACAACGGTACAACATTAATTTCATTTACCGATTTATTTTTATATCGAATTATATATTCGTGATAAGCAGGCTACGGGTTTTTATGTAGATATCGATCCCTTGACATTATTTTACAAGAATAATATTGTTTACACTGCTTTACGGGTACTCGCGTGTGGTGAAAATATTAAAAAATGAGAAATTAATTAAAAATCTATTTAATAATTTATGCGGTATCAATATGCAACGATGTAAATCATGCTTCTACATAAAATATAAAATATGTATATGTAAAAATAAGACGCAACGAAAAAAATAGTTGGCTTGTTTGATCTTGAAATTAACGTCACGGCAGCTTCTATCAACTTCCACTAAACCGAGGGTGTAAAATATGCACCCTTCACATTAAATCTAAAACCACTATTTCTTAAAAGTGTAAGTGGCTTAACCGGTCTATCATCCACTGCATGTATAACTAATTCGTTTCACTGTTCGCAATCTATTAGTTTTGTTTCAATAAATTTGAAAGACATCATTTTTCAAGTACAATTATCCTACCACTAAAAACTGGTATTTGTACACGTTCTTCATTGCGGCTGTGAATAAAGATCCTTTGGTCTGCGGTGATGGGATGCAGCCCGAGGAGCTTAAACGGCAATTTAAGTAACAGACCTTATAAACAGTGATGGGATGAACGCGAAAGGGAAGAAGGTATAAACTTATTCGGAGTAGGTCGTATTAGATGTTCCATGAAAATATTATGTTCGCCGTTCGTATCTGTATGCCAGGCTCGATTCGGGTCAAATGTAAAAAGCTCCTATTGCAATTCAGTAGCTAACTACTGACTGAGTCTATGACCTGTATCTAGTGTTCAAATCGAGCGACCATGGTCGCTGGAAACCGTGTTCGCATCTGCATTCACATTTATATGCGGGGAAGACGCGTGTAGATAAGTTCGTTTCTGCTCATATCACGTGTCGAATTTATCTGTGCACACTTTTTACAGCAGCATTGTATCGTTCGCGCTCAACCCTACGATTAAGGCGAAGTGCCCTAAGTCTGGACAGTCCAAAAGTGATACCTAAATCTGGACAATTGAATTTTCATAGTAAATTCAATAATTCAGAGATTAAATAATTATATTATACAGGGTGGCCCACCTAAGTAAGGCCACCTAAATATCTCCTCTAATTCTGGGGGTAAAAAAAAATATTTTGTATGCTATTTGAATGTATTAGAAATATATTCTATATATTTAAATTCACCGCGTGCATTAACAGCCCGCGCGCCCTCTGTCTATTCTATTTTCTTTTTATGTACTCTATCACTTTAGTTGCTCTGTTTGCTGAACATGACACGTGTACAATTATAATAAAGATCTGTGCAATGTTGAATACTAGAAGTCTGTGTTTTACTAAATAAGACTGATTCTTCTCCCGGTTGAACATTCCAAACTTCTAACTCTAACAGAATGGTTTGAAAATACCATTGTATTGCAAAAAATGTTTTTTTTATGTAGTTCAGAACTGGATGACAAGGCAATATTACACAAAAAATTAAAAAAAAACTGTACGTTTAGCAGACAACCATCAGGATCTAGACTTGCTTTTCTGATTCCGAGCGAGACTTCAATAGGGAGTCGAACATAGAGAAGGACAGAATGAAACACGGATCGCAGTAGAGTGGGTAGGCCGGACAACCAGTGGAGTCTCGATCCCGAAGTAGAATTGGATCTTTACTGTAGTACATAATCGCGTTCAACGATCCCCACTCCGCGCGACAGCGCTCCCTACTCCACTACGCGTTCCCACTTTGACTCATCCCCATTCCACTGACCCACTTTCCACCGAAGGAGTTCACAATCAGTGTTGTGTTTCCTTCACTTAGTTCTATTTCGGACAGTTTCGGACTCTATGACGAGAATTAAAGTTGTAAATCATATCGGCGCCAGGTTCGATCATTTTTAGAACAAACAACAAATGTGCAATTAGTACATGCTTCTAACGTTTCGATCCTGATGTGGATCTTTTTCAAAGAATCATTACTGCGTCAGAAAAATATTTTAAGTGATATATCAAAATGAGAATTTGCAAAAATGAACATAAATAATTCCAACGAAAAAGAAATAAAATTTTTAATAGAACTTACACGTTGCGTAAAAAGTGGACAATATATTGTAACAAATATTGAAGGTTGTATGGAAACTACTTAAGGGGGTAGAGTACCCACGTGACATTACTAGAATCTAACCAGAATATTACTAGAAAACAAGTGAAAACAGGAGTTTACGGGAACACACCTCACGTCGTCATATGATTATATTTTGAACTGAGTGAGGGCTCATTCTAAAGGGGAAGGTTAAATGAAGCGCGCGTGGGTCCAACTTCAGTTACATTATGTTTATATCCAGTAATGTGACTGTCCAAAGTAGGGAAACCAAATGAAGAAAAATTCCGGATATTCTAATGTATTTTTCGATCACAAAAAGATTTTTCCTGTTAATTTAGGGACCCACGCGCGCTTCATTTAACCTTGCTCTTTCAAATGAGCCCTCACTCAGCTCAATATATAATCGTATGAGGATGTGAGGTGTGTTCCCGTGATCGCATTCAATTGTTTCCCAGATTCCCTTCATGAAGGGTGAGTACAAGCAATTTTAGTTCAGCTACTTGGACGAGATGGCGCTTAGTCAGGAGAATTATTAGCGTAGTTTCTTAACAACAAAAGTGTAAAGGGCATGAAGACACTCGGATGCATTAATAGCAATAAAGATAATGATTAAAAGAAAAAAACCTGTAATTATAGCGAAATTGAAGCGTTAGATTCATACAGATGTATGTTCATCACTGTTGCCAAATTGGTTTTTCGCGCGGGGGTTGGTCACACTGAAAAATACCATGGTCACGTGGGGCCTCTACCCCCTTAAACCTCATGGTGGCAGATATGTAACTGAGCTATGAAGAGACGTCGTCTCTCAGAGTCATCCCCTCTTTCGATTTCGCGTAATTCCATATCTTGCGTTTCTATATCTTACTATTTCATACCAGTATTACGATATCTTGCGTTCCATTTAAAAAATACTAAAAAGTAGAAAATACGAAAATATGTAAAAAATACTTTTTAAAAACCACGCTTATATTAAAATGCACTAAAAACGAGAAAATAATTTTTTTAGACATTAATGACTATAAATAAAAGCGTGCATCGCCCGCGAATATATATTACGTCAATACAGTTTAGCGCTCCATGCTTTTATTTATAGTCATTAATGTCTAAAAAAATTATTTTCTCCTTTTTAGTGCCTTTTAATATAACCGTGGTTATAGAGTATTTTTTACATATTTTTCAACTATGACGTGAAAGTGTCTTTGAACTATATAGGTGTAGATATTTCCAATGTTATGCAGTATTCATTAGCCTACTTTATTACGATACGCTTTGAAATTGCCTTTTGCATATTCACCTCGTTTTACTGACTCATTCTTGTCGACGATTCTTTTCGTTCTGACGGAACGAAAAAGTTTTAAGGCGTGGATTTGAAAGCGCCTTAGGGGCACAAGCATATTGTACTAATCGTCATAAAGCAGGCAAATATTCAACATGCAAATTCGCAAATACATTCTATTATCCTTTTCTACGTCGTAGCATATAGTAGACTGGTTGATCCTAATCAAATGATCGTCTTAAGTATATGCTTTTTAAAATTATGTTTCTTGAACAGAATATCCAATGAAATTAAAATCTCTATCTTTTATTCCATATTGTGTATTATGTATTTTAGATTTCAGACTTTGTTTATTTTTATAGTTACATAAATATTAGGTAAATTACTGTGGAAGCTTTTATTTTCTTGTATTTTTGTATAATACAATATAAAATTTATATTATATTATACAATACAAATATTATGCTAATATTTTACTTATATTTTGTTTTTGTTTCGTAAAAATTCCGAGGATGAGCTTAGTTTTTTCTGAAATGAAACACTTGAATTAAAAGATCAATATTTATGTAAATTGCAACTATTACAATTTAGGAAATTTTTAGTTACAAAATGTTTAATTTTACTTAAGTACAAAGAAGTATAATTAATGTTTTAAAAAGATATTGCTTTTACCGTATAATTGACAAAAGTTCCATTCTATGCATTATCTTTATTGTTGGATGTTACGTAAAGTAAATAATAACGATTTAGGTCATGGAGAAAATCAAACGGTGAATAATGTTGAGTTTTAGTTATTTTTGTTTGATACGAGAAACATGTCGATTCTCAGTGAATATTGTATCAAGCCTGATTAGCCAGTCAAAGTGTTAATGTGAAATCATTCGAATTCCTTTGCAAATGTAACTCGATCGGTTACCAGATGGAATTGCAAGCTTTTAACATACGATTTGGTCAATGATAATTCGTCCATTTCAATTTTCCTTCGTTAGAGAGTTATTCACCCTTTCTCCCGTATCGCAATTTGGTATTCATTGAAGTCCGCCAATATGTGAATGTTATTTTAACTAGTGTATAAAATACTTTCGGTGAATTTAAATTTTCAACGTATTTAAAATATAGGTCATACGAAAAACATCCTCGTTCAGCGGATATTCCATTCGTTTTCTACACATACTGTTTACACAGAAATGGCAATCGAATGTTTTAATTTTTCATCCAAATAACGTTTTTTTGCGAACGCCTGACTCTAGGTCAAAAGTGCCGTATTAAAATTGTACAAACCCATATTCATAATTTCCATTTTTAACAGATTATTTGAAAACCATCAGACCCAAGGGAGAAGCTTGAAATTTATCGAATTACGAATGTATTCTTAACTTTATATTATTTGGTTACTTCATCATTAGAGTTTCACCTGACGGTACTGGTTCCTTATTTTTGTTCCAGTGAAAAAAATCATGCGTCCATTTTTATGTAGTAGTAAAGCGGACGGTACAGTGTTCAGTTTCAAGTTTCAACATTCGCTAGGAAAAAATAAGTCTTCAGTTTCCCACCTGCAATGGATGCCCTATTTGTTTTTGCAAAATGATCATAATATGGATAATTTTTTTAGAATCGAACACTGTAATGTTTAAATACTTTTTGGGTCCAGTGTACACAGTAAATATAAACTTTCATGTTGTTATATTATTTCAAGAAGAAACAATTTCTATATTTTTAATTTTATTTTTATACTTTGTATTTGGTTATATATGATATTTCGTATTTTATATAAAAGAATGCATATTCATGCATTTATAGGAAAATTGAGTACATGAAATTCAAAATAGTAGACAAATTTGGAAATTGAAAATGTCAATATATGATTTCTCTATTAAAATTGTTCAGAGAAGAAAGAACATTCTATTCGATTTCCGTTTCTTGCAATCGATGCAGATAATTTTTATGTTGCATAAAGATCCGCAGTGTAGTCATAACAATGTCATAACAAAAGTATGATGTATTCTAAACGTCAGGGAATTAATTTACATTGTCACGTCCGGTGGTCCTATCATAAATAATAATTAATAAACTTAATCATATATTTCTCATATAATAATAAGAATAAATCTCAACGGAAGTTTCTTTTAGTTAATCGCTCGCATATTATGTTTCGAATTATTTAATTTGTTTAAAACAAATTTCACTATGAATTAGTTCGGTAAAGCTTTTAATTAAAAAAAAGAAATTTTAGTTTTGAAATAGATCGCATGAGTTAACAATCCTATGTAGTTCGCTGCAAAATATATCTTATTAACTTTTCTTAATTCGATCGCTCGCAGTACGGTATAAGATACAATAATTCAATATTCAATATAATATTTGATATAATAATTGGTTACAATTCTCGCACAAAATTAATAAAACAAATAAGAAAAGAAATATATGATTAAGTTTATTAATTATTATTTATGATAGGACCACCGGACGTGACAACATACTGAAATGATCGAATATTTTATTGAAATTTATCGCAAGCATCCACAGTTCCGGCACGGTAAAATAAAATTAATTAGTAAATGCGCTGTAATTTCTTACAGGATTTAACTTAAACTCGTCATATTCGTAAATTAACATTTTAATCTGTCGCACGAGAGCATAACGTTACTAAATATACGCATGATATTCACGACTATTATGAGCTTGTATTTTATTGTGCGAGAGGAGCCGGGACGTAATCGCGAGTGCAAAAATCCCAGGTGATAATTTGTGTCACCATGCTGCAAGTTTCCAACCTCTAACGGGCGAGGGGGTCTCGACAATATTTTTATTCGGGAAAGTGGACCAGCGTGTTTCACAGTCACGGAACAGATTTAACAGTTCCCTCGCTGGCCTCTTACGGCAACGAAGCATTTTTCCGCGACTTGAAAGCAATCAAACGAACACAAATAAACGTGAAACTGTACAGCGCGGTCGTATTCCGTAACACAACAATTAAAATTGTTTTTCGAATAGCTGCGAATACCAGGTTACGGATCGTACACGATGTATCCTGAATTTCGTCTAATGATGTGGCACACTGTGCGGTACTACTGAAATTTATAAATACGTGTTCTGGGCATATTCCACCAGCTTTAATGCGTTGCCCATGAAAATCTTCGATAACGTCCACTATACATATTTCGCCTGTCTTGTGCATGTTATTGGATTTACTGCATTGCCGTATTAACATTCCCAACGTGCTACGCAAGTGTTCCTGAAAAGAAAAATACGAGCACACAAAGTGTTCCATATTTATATGTTCAAGCAAGATGTATAGTCTACGACCAATAAATTTAATTTGAACAAACTATTTGTTTTGTTTGAACAAACTGTTGTTGAACTGTTTCAATGCAATAATTTTCTGAATAACATGACTAACCTACAACGAATAAATGAAGCATGAATGAAATATTTGTTCTTAGAACGTCTTCTTTCATTGAAAAAGTAAATCTTTTGATTGGTATTTATTAAACTGTTTCAATGTAATAATTTTCTGAATAACATGAGTAACTTACGACGAATAAATGAAGCATGAATAAAATATTTGTTCTTAGAACGTCTACTTTCATTGAAAAAGAAAATCTTTTGATTGGTGTTTATTAAGCTGTTTCAATGTAATAATTTTCTGATTAACATGACTAACCTACAACGAATAAATGAAGCATGAATAAAATATTTGTTCTTAGAACGTCTACTTTCATTGAAAAAGTAAATCTATTGATTGGTGTTTATTAAACTGTTTCAATGTAATAATTTTCTAAATAGCATGAGTAACTTACGACGAATAAATGAAGCATGAATAAAATATTTGTTCTTAGAACGTCTACTTTCATTGAAAAAGTAAATCTTTTGATTGGTGTTTATTAAACTGTTTCAATGTAATAATTTTCTGATTAACATGACTAACCTACAACGAATCAATGAAGTACGAATAAAATATTTGTTCTTAGAACGTCTACTTTCATTGAAAAAGTAAATCTTCTGATTGGTGTTTATTAAACTGTTTCAATGTAATAATTTTCTGATTAACATGACTAACTTACGACGAATAAATGAAGTACGAATAAAATATTTGTTCTTAGCTCGTCTACTTTCATTGAAAAAGTAAATCTTTTGACTGGTCTCTGTTAAACTGCTCACTCAGCTTGAACTGGTTTCGAATGCACAACAGGAGTATGCAACATATCCTGTAGCATGTTCAAGGCCTCTTGTGATATACGTTGTTTGAGGCTATTTAATGTGGCTCGTGTTGTGTGTACAACGTAACACCTTTTGCTGGCGGATCGCGCCAATTAATCCGCTAGCGAAACTCTCGTCAATTAGTCATCACAGACTTGATTAGAGTAAATGCATTAGGCTGTTCAATTACTTCGCGCTTTTATTATAGCAATGAATTTCTTCTAAGCATTATCTATAACTTAACGGTGTACTTAACTTTGTTTATCGCTCTACTCAGAGGTGTCTTCATATATTGAATCATAGAAAGTTTGAAATATTTAATTTTGACATTTCTTTTCAAACTGGTATTCAAGTATCATGGTTTTATCAAATCTCCTTAATAAATTGTCATGTTTTGGAGTATACTAGATCAGAGTAGAATATAGTAGAATATACTACAGTATATTACAATAAACTATTTTTTCTCGATCGTATTTTTGTTTCAAACAAATATTAAATGATCTCGGCGCTACGGTTCGATCAGTATATTACAATATATTGGAAATATTGAGTTGGCAACTAAGTTCGCGACCTCCACATTTTCTCAAACAAAGTCATTTACATATGCTTATTAAGCACAAGTAATTTATATTAAATTAATCGCAAAATCTGGAGCTTTCCAATGATATACAGTTCAAAAGGAATAGTCACTGAATCAGGTTATAATGATACAATAAAAGAATTGCGAACTAAAGGGTGCGAATTTTGTTACCAACCTAATATCATAATTAGACTGCTGATATATAGGCAATTTGCAATTTTTGTAGACGAATTTTCAGAAACTCCAATGAAGTAAAATCGTTTTTTCATCGATTCACATTTACTGAAGTAAATTAAAATTTTACTAAATTCTGTCATACTTTATATCCTAGGACTTTTTTTTAAATTTCGAAAGCGATAATTGCATAAAGATCCACAGTCTAATTATAATATAGTAGAATATGCTGAAATATATTACGATAAAGTAGAATATAGAGGAATATATTACGATATAGTAGAATATAGAGGAATATATTACGATAACCTGCATCCGTGACTTTGTCCACGTGCAGTAACAAATCCTGATTGGATACAGCTGTTTAAACAGTCAGTAAACCAAAAGGTTTAAGAAAAACGCACACTTTTTGTGTTGTGACTCCTAAATTATGCATCCTACAGAATCTACTCGGTGGTCATTCGAAGGAACTCGGCGAGCTGATATCCAATGAATACCTCAAATTGAATATATGTGCTACCTGTCAAAAGTTAAAAGCAGAAACGTCCCCAAAAGACGACGAAAAAGTTGTCTTTGATCACTAATGATATCACAACTTTTGAACTAATGGACTTTTTCGAATGCGGATTGCTCCTAAACCTATCCGAAGAACCGCTGCGTCTAATGGCTCAAACCCAAGCTTTCCACGTTCAGCCGTTCTCAGTCGATGCCGTTACAAATAGACTCGATTTTATTATATGTACAGATGGTAGAATATAGTAGAATTTGTTGGAATATACTTGTTGCAATCAGTTTATTTAGTAAATCGAGTTACTAATAAATTCTTTTTAAAAAATCGAACCGAGCGAATCTGCAGGATACAATTCCGCGACTCCGTAAGTCTATTCATTGCAGATTAATATTAATTCCCACCGAAAAGCTTGTGTTTCATCAGAAAAGATTACGTTTTCCAATTCCGAGTGACATTATCCTGCGACCGAAATTCTCCGTTGCTCCCTCACCGGAGCAAAGGATTCTTTATTGGTCTTTGAAATTCGATATTGCGAGACCGTAAACGGATACAAATGCTCCCGCAAAATAAATCTGTATGTTTTTTCTACAATTCCGATTTTGCCCGACGCAAAGGCGACCGAGGATTTGTCGAAATCATATTCACGATCCGTTTATCCACCTTATCCGTAGTTTCTCCAAACGCGACACGTTATAGAAGAACAACGACGGCTTTTCGTATCATTGTATCGCTTCGTTCACTTGCTTACGAATGTCCTGATCTTTTTCGTGTACTTTGCGGCAGCTCCGGTCGATATTTTTGGACCTCATGACTGCGTGCAAAGAAAACTTCTGCGAAACGTGTCGCGAATCTAGCAATGTAGCGTATTCAACCTCGTGGAAGTCGAGGCTCGCCTGATATAAACGTGGGAAATTTAATCATAAATTCGTCGCACTGGCGAGAAAAACTTTTAATGGTGAATATAATTAGAATAGTATTTACTTAATATAAATTATATATACACATATATAAACAAATAATATATACAGATATAAATAAGAAATTCGTAAATGATTTTTCTTTTGTTCTTATCAAACAAATTCGTTTCAAAATTTGTTGAGTTAAAATGTACAGCCAAAAAGGAGAAAATATCGCGTGAGAGTCCTTTGTGTAATTATTTTTGGCAAGCGGACGAGGATTATAAATGTTGTCTTCATAAAAGCCGAATAATTACTAAAAATCTAGGTGCTTAAATTGCATTGTAGTGTCGAATTATTTGTCAGAGATTTTGCACGCTCTCACTAAACCAGAACTGTACACCGAGTGCTTAAATAATTAGGGCACTTGTAACAATTGCGTATTATCATACCGCATCAATAATTTAAAAATGGAAACTTGGTTGCATCGCTTCTTTACAACGACATCATGATAATTGGTCTGCAACTTTTTTAGTCGTTTTGTTGAGATGTTTTAAAAGTGGCGTTCACAAAGTTTCTCAAGGTCACCACAAAGATCATATAGTATACTCTACAACTTTTGTCGGAGCCATTTTTGAGCCACTCTAATAAATCCTACCACCACTGCATTGTGGACAGCGTTTGGTGACCTTTGTTTATCAGCATTAGAACTGTTTCGTTCGCATTAGGAACAATAAAGCGTTCGGTAAAATTATGGAGTCTGAAGTGAATAAAAACGAACGTCTCCAACAACGCTCCAGCACACACAGCAAACTGAACAAAAATGTTTCTTCAATATCTTGGGTAGAAGGTTCCTCCTCGAGCATCCTCCCTGTCCGCTAGACCTTGCCCCGACGGATTACCACCTTTTTCGTTCTCTTCACGACGCTTCGAGCGGAATTTCCTTTCCCAATAATGCGGGATTACGAAACTGATTTCGAAATTGATTTGAGTCCCAGACTCGAATCTTTCGAATGCAGGCTTAAAAAATAGTCGAGGTGTCGGCGACAGAAAAGTACAATAATACGAAATTATCATTGGCATTTCTTGCAGCGGCACAGTTACAATATTCCATTAACATTAGCTTTACCATTTTGCATTACTTTATAAGAATAAGAAGAATGTCTAAATTTTTAGTCATTTTTAACCCTTTGCACTCGGTTGTCCCGTCTGAGGCACCACTAAAAATTGTTGTACCATTATTCAGAATATTGTTGACATTATTAAATACATCGGTATCATAATACTTCATACAATATTTAAATGTTTAAGAATTGATTGATTGTTTAAGAATTGTTTAAGAAAAATTTGTTTAAGAATTGATGTACCAATTTCGTATCCATAAAATTTCAAAAATAAGGAATTAAATTATTCTAGATCGGAAGAAATGTTTAATTTTCTAATTAAAATAGTTCCGATTACAAAGGGTTAAATTATATATACCCAATGAAATAAGGTTGAATAATTTCTTATGGACAAATCTTTACAATATTCGTAAATTAGAAATATTATTATATACTTATGCCTGTTCTATCGATCGTATTATTGTTAATAATAAATGTTAAATATTATCGGCTCTACGGTTCGATCGTTTACTGCTGGTTGTTAATAAGCAATTTTGCTGATTATCAAATAATCGACGTTTGTACAATTTTCAAAAAACTATTGAATGATTGAATGTAAGGAAAAATTCTTCATAAAACTCACGCACTTGCTTAGCCGTGATTAAATATGTTAATATGAGAGTCGTGAGACACGTGAGTCACGTGTGTTCACCATGCTTCACCATGTTGTCACGACACCGAACGTATTGGAAACGATCTAAGTTATATCAATCGATAAAAGGCGGTAAATTTGAAAAAAACATATTACGTCTTTTAGCACAGTTTCGAATATAATATTTTTAATTATGTTTATAAAATCAATTACTTAAAAAATGATTGATTATTGTGTTTATTAAAAACCTGAGCTTCATTTATCTGACACTTCCGACAATCTGAGAAAAAATGTTTTAAACAAAATTTAATCAACATTCAGCAGTCTATAAATTTCAATGGAAAAATTAAGAAAGAAATTTTTAATGCATAAATAATTAAAGTTACCTTGAATTTCTAAAAGTCAATATGTATTTTTGACTTCATAATATTGTAGCTGATATCAAAACGACCTAAATTACTATACCTTTAAACTTTCAAATAGTGTTAAAATATTAATGAACAGCTAGATCGAGCGCGTGGACCAGTGTGCCTAGCGCCGATAACATTTAACATTTATTATTATTATATAACATTCTTCTTTTCTTTTTTGTCGAAAAAATTCTCCTTCGAACATCGTGTTAGAATTATAAATTTATTTTATTTTATATATGATAGCAAAAATTGTGATCGTCCCATAGAGGGTGTCCCACATTGATTGCAACCGTGGAGGGAGTGATTCTACATGAGAAAATAAGTCGAAAATATAGAATAAAATTTTTTCATCCGAATCTTCGTTTCCGAGAAAATCGAGTTTAAAAATTCAGGGAAAACGCGTGCCATTCGATAGGAATCGTCTGACCCGTCTGATTATGGCTAACCAATTCTACTTGCTGTACATACTGCAGCCCGCGAACCTGACTGATCTTTAAACTCGATTTTCTCGAAAACAAGGCGTCAAACGAAAAAAATATATTTCGTATTTCCGATTTACTTTAATTATATATTTATAATTACAATATTTGTAAAATTGTTAGTAATAACAATAAAATACGTGCTTAAATAAAGAAGACAATCCAGTCATTTCCTATGAAAGCGTTTCTATAATTTCAATAAACATGGCATAGAAAAAAGGTGAATTTTGAGCATGGTAGGTGTAGTGTTAATGTAAATTACATTAACGTAATAATAATTAAGTAATTTACATTAACACCAAACCTACCATGCTCAAAATTCACCTTTTTTCTATGCCATGTTTATTGAAATTATAGAAACGCTTTCATAGGAAATGACTGAATTGTCTTCTTTATTTAAGCACGTATTTTATTACATTTCATTATAATGAAAACGGTACAAAGTTGAAGTAAATCCAACCTTCTCACTACTACTAAATATCTCAAGAAATATTGAACCTACAAAACAATGTAAAAGTTGTGCATTTTTAGACGTGGAATATGATTCCGAAATAAAAAATTTGGGTTTATGCTAGAAGAAGATAAAATGATCTTGAAATAACTATGAAAATGCCCACGCATTATAAAACTAGTAGGGCAATCTGAAACCCCACTCGAAACACTAAAGGACATGTGTCAGTTTGTCTTTTTTAATTCACATGCCATCGAGATTTTTTACAATCTCAACTTAATTTGTTAAATGATATAGAAAAATATTTAAAAATTACACGAGTGCAAGAAATACTAAAAACAAGCTGCGATAATTGTTGATTATCGGCACTAGAGATACACGATGGTTTAATAAATAATTTATGATAGTATTACTTCGGTTTGTTGTAACAGATATTTCTTTGAAAAATGATTACGAAAAAGAATGACAATGTTCTGCAAAGTTAGCGAAACATAACACAACACTTCGGAAACTATCAGTTTTTTCTTCAAAATTTGTTATTCGTATTCATTGTCATGTTCGTACGTATGATAAAATTGTTCGTAGACGAATTTTAATCCATGCAAAAAAATACCACGTTCGCAAATACTGTTAAAAGACAGCTTATTGTATTTATTTATTTATATAAATATTTACCTTACATAATTTATTCGTATTTCATGTTTTGGTTCTCGTTGTTAGTGCATTTCGACGATATACAGTGCTGTACACACAACAACGGGCAACGAAAAAAGCAATTTCAATTTAATTGCTTTTCATCGAAACTGTTATCGATTCTGACAGTTAAATTATAGATACCGAATGTATGAACACGTTGACTTTTATTAAACGTTTCGTTAAATTGAGCAGTTTATAAAAATACGGGAAAATATGATTGTATGTATTTTATTGTTAAATCAATACTCTCAGATCGGTGCATTCTAAAAATTTTATAATACTTGTAAAATCTTTTCCTTTGTTATACAAGTAGAAAACTCTGTTTTTCGATCACGTTCTACTCACAGAATGGCAACAAGCACAGTAACGATGCAATCAATTTTAAGGGTTGATTTTACGCTTTTAGAGTGAATTATCGCTGAGAGGAAGAATTGTTTCTTGCAGTGTTCAACGTGCTTTACAAACCAAGAAAGTATCATTAATATCAGAATCTTTGGACTAGGAGCATTTCCTCGTTTCTTGTGAAGTCGATTATACGCCCGGAGTCGATTATTTCTCGTTTCGAGACATTTCCTCTTTGGAATTTAATTCAATTATTTTCAATCATGCGTCCAGTGACTTTTAATTGTTCAATTTCTCCCTGGTCTACAAAATTCATTCAGAATTACTGTAATCTAAATCACGAAGAGACACATTCAATGTTTCTATATTTTAAAAATCAGTATAAGCCTGTAGTATAATAATTTCAATAGAGGAAAAGTTAGATGAAACTGACATTTATTTTCTAGTTCTTTTCATTATGTCTGTGTCTGCTACCAAAGTTATGCCTATACATTATCGTACACCCCACAAGTTCATTAGTCGAATAAAGCTTTGCACAGCCTGGCGGCGAATAGAATGTGTGTAAAACAATTTCACTTTCGAGGTAGAATGTTCCTCAAGAGACAACCATAATCACTAGAAAAACAAACTTTTACATACCACTTAATCTCTAAAGGGGGGGATGAATTTTCGGAAAACCTTTTACGTCGCCTGCTCGGCGCAAAGTGCAATTTATGATGAAATAAAGAGGCATATGATATGTTAAAAAGTACAGAAATATTATTAGAATATTCTTATCAATAGTATCTTCTAATAATGAGTTAGATTATCAATAATTTTCAATAGTTAATCTGAGAGGTAGGAAGATATACAGGGTGGGACAGAAGAAAATGCATGTTACTAATTGTTTATAGGTGGAAGCGTCGAGATGGCATGAAAGTCAATTCTGTTTTTTAAATGGAACGGTATAGTTTTTATTTACGGTATAGTTTTTTTTCGACCTTTGGTTTCTGAGATATCTCAGAAAATATGACTCTGACCACGAATTTTGAGGGCTGTTTTCACCCCTTCAAAGTGGATGGTTGCTGATAAAAAAAACACGTGTCAAATATTTTTCGAAGAACTATATCTGACATAAGTTTCATCAAAATCGGTTTTCTCATCTGAATAGGTTCCCTTGTTAGTTGCACAAGGGTTCATCGATAGAGGAAGATTTAGCGAAATGCGCTGTGTCCCATTATATCAGTCGAAATAATCTTTTAGGGACAGAAAAATAAGTTTAATGTAGAGCAAAAATTGAGAAAAAAAACCAGATTCCAATGTGTTTTTCTGTCACTAAAAGACTTTTATGACTGATATGATGGGACACATCGCACTGCGATGTACCTTCCTCTATCAAACTAACTTTGAGGAGCTCAAAATATGCTCGTATAAGGATTAATAACCGAAGCCCGTGATTGCATTCAACTTTCCCACGTTTCGTTCATGAAGGCAGAATCTAGAGCAAGCCTAGAGCTAATTTTAGTTCAGCTACTTACAATTAGACCAGATGGCGCCTAGTCAGGAGAATTGTCAGCGTAGATTCGTAACAACAAAAATATAAAGCGCTTGAAACCATTCGGATCCATTAATAGCAATAAAGACATTAATAAAAAGAAGAAAAATGTGTAATGATAGCGAAACGTTAGACTGATAAAAATGTATGTTTATCAGTGTTACCACGCAGATAACTTTTTTTCAGCACAAGGGTGGAGTGCACTGATAAATGCCCTTGTAAAGGGGTACTCTACCCCATTAAGGTTATCAAATTAAGATTATTTGTCAATTTTGTCCTGTAACGAAAGGGAGTCATATAAGATAATACATTTATAAATCTAAAATTACATTAGTATATCACGGACGTTAATATGAAAATGCATCAATTGTACATGAAACAGTAATTGCATAGAAATTTTGTGCTCGTTTAAATAATTTTAACGAGTCACAAATATTATATTCGAATTCTTAAAATTTTCTGACATTCTTGCTGCTTTGTGTTTCCACCGCTCACTTTGATCGCAAATACATAAGATCTGTGGTCTACAAAATTTGTTTGTCTTTCACTGGGAGAACTAATATTACCATTAGTATGTATCGAACACAGTTTTCTCATCTCGTTAGATACTACAAACCCTTAAAGTCTTAGACTTCATCTTTCTTCGGGTCCTGTACATTTTTTCATTTTTCTTTGTAGAAAGATGATCTCTTTAAAGGGACCCGTTTCAGTTCCGAAAGTGACTTTAAAACTCTTTTATGCGACACTTACGTGCGGACGAGGAGTGTTCGTAGCACCGTTTGATGAGGTTAAATGTTGGTTTTTTGAGGCTTCGGTAGCTGCAACGAGTACCTGTTTGATGTTGCGTTTTGTTGGCGAGAAGCGAGAGCGGGGGATGGCGGTAACCAGTTGAAAACAAGTTGAAATAAATCGAATAATCGGAGGATCAGCCGGCAATGGCGGGACGGAACGAGAAAGGGGCCGATTTGGCTGGAGTAAAAGCGTTGCGCGTTAAAACGCAAATGCCGCCGGAGTGCGGTTTCGTGTTAGGGGCTGTGAAAGGACCTCCAGCTACACCCGTACCTCCATCCTCGTACTCTTCTGAACTGGTTTCCACGTCGTGTTCGTACGCGTCTTTATTGACTTTCGGGGAAAGTGCCAATGCGCACCCGACTGTCCGCAGTTCTCCCGAAATTATTCCAGATCTCTGCTGCCCTTGCACCAGCATATTGCAATTAATTGTGTCACTATAAATGTATCTTCATGACTGTACCCACCGAAAGCGATCAGTGCGTTGATCGATAGGGAATAGCTGCTCAAAATTATATGTCGTGACCTTGACGCTGTTTCCAAGGTCAATAATTGCTTTTGTTACATCTTATACCACCCTAGTAGTAGTAGTAGTAGTAAATTTTTAGCCGGGGGAGAGATGATCGGCATCCCTCCCCGATCGCACACCAACAGCATAGTCGGTATCATATGGCGACCGGCTCTCGGCCCCATAGGGTTGCAAATACCACTGCTTTCGACCGCCACTCTGTTTTTTATAGCCCGGGCAACTTACAGAGCCGACGATCTACTCATCAGGGAACGGATCATCATTGATGAGAAGGCCATTCTACCTAACGTTTGGGATTTTTGAGCGTTTTACGGCTCGGAGCGTAATGTTGGACCTTGCTCACCTTCAGTTCCTGCAGGCTTGCCACACCTGCCCTTTCGGCCCCACCCGCGTCACCATTGAACCACGTTGTGCATCTATGAGTTCGACATCCCATTCTAAATTGACCTGGCTGTCCAGGACTTATACCACCCTAACCCTAGGCATTTTACTGGGACTCAATTTCTGGATCCATAATCTCATAGGCATTACACATGTTATACAGAAGGACAATTACCAGCGAGCCTTTGAAATGTGCTGGCGACTACGACTCTCTGCGTCTTTTTCTTTCCCATACCCTATTACACAAGTAAATATCATGAGAATTATGTCATATGTGGTATCATTGTTCTTAGAAAAATGCCATAAATATGGTAATCGCAGTCTCATAAAAAAATAATGGAAAATAAGGAAGTTGGAAATTTGGTTTATGCGGTCTCACCGAGACACCCGAGCCGCATGATGTCATACTTCTCGGCGACCGAGGCCTCTCGAATTTCTTGGCCCCTCAAGAGGGTATACCCCGCAGGAGTGGGGATAGATCTGGGACATTTATCGGCCAGACTTTTGGGACACTTACGGATAAAATACTGTACCAATATCATATCCGATTTCGATTAAATTTCGAAACGTTGTCAAGACCACGATTCTGAACAATACTTTCCTTTATAGTTTTTGTCGTTTACGAGAAAACTGTAAAACTTGTAATTCAAAAGCAATCGATGTAAAAAATCTACGTTAAAAAGATATTTAAATCATGGAATTTATAACATACTTTATCTCAAGGCCATCGAAATCGGTGAGGACCCACAGCATCGGCAACTTGACCCGAACTAGAGAAGAAGCATAAAAGTGATTAAATTAAAAATATGTTATACAATGAATATGTGCTATTACAAATTAATTTTCCTGAAAATAAATTCATACCCTTCAATAGCTAGCGAAGAATACGATTACACTTACATGCAAGATTGACTATTTGTGAGTCAGGTGTGTGTGGTGATCACACAATGCTCTAGTATCCCTACTCTTTGGTCTCTATTGTGCTGCCACCATAGCTAAGGGTATCGAATTACAACTAAATTCGTAGCCACTTTTTCCTATAGGAGTCGACACCCCCTGGTTGGAACTTACATCCCCGTTAAGGGTGTGGATTCGCCCTCTAGTTCGCGTAACGCACACAGCGTTAGACACATAAACGTATACAAGAGTTGTAAGGGTTCCGTAGTTTTCGATTCCTGACTCTATAATGCACATTTCAGTGTTCTAGCCACAATCGCTAGATAAAAGATTAATCTATGAGAGACGTATCCTAAGAATGGCTGCATTTTACGTTATCGAGGCGCAATTTACATTACGCGGCGGTCGTAGGTTTATGAAAATGTCTCTCGGCAGCCACGATAGGCGGCAGCACTGTCGCTTGTCCCGTTGTTTCTCACGGCTCCGCTACTTGTTGTCGAATAATGTAAATTTCGCCTCGAATACGTAAAATTAAGGCATTCTTAGGATACGTCCCCCATAGATTAATCTTGTATCCAGCGATTGTGTCTACCTGGAACACTGAAATGTGCATTATAGAGACAAGAATCGAAAAATATGGAACCCTTACAATCCTCGTGTACGTATACGGGTCTATCGCTGCGTGTCTCTCACATTCGAGAGTTTCTGGTGAAGATCAAATTCGTATCTACACCCTTAAATGCCTGCATGAGTCGATATCCGTGTGAAACTTAATATTCATTATCATTTAAGCTGGCTAACAAGTCATTTTTGATTAGCAAGTTTTTTGAAAATTTTCTTGCTTCTCAACACCAGGATGATTCAATTCAAAACTCGTGGTGACAAATCAATCACAATCCCTTATGGTTAAAGTGTAGGGAGCATCAGCTCTAGGTAACTTTATTTACTTAACTATGATCATTAGTTCAGGTATAAACCTGTTAAAAAAAAATACCCGTGTGAAACTTAATATCGCAGCGAGCGTTTAAGGGTGTAGATCCGCTCTCTAGTGTGCATGACTCACACAGCGAAGACCCATATACGTACACGAGGATTGCAAGGGTCCGGCAAATTACAAACTATGCCCTTTTACTGCATATTTGCGACCCGTACGACGTCACAATCGTTAGATGAAAGATGTGTCTAGCGCGCTATGAAGCCACAATTTTGAAATTATGCGCTATAGAGGCGTAATCGACTTTATTAGACAGCAAACAGCTGAGCATCGAGTTGAGAGGTAGGCAATATGGCGGCGGTACGACTGGCTGCCGCCGTACAGTGATACATTTTCTTAAATTTCGAGCGATTTAGGGTTCTTATAGAGAAAAAGGGCACATAGCGCGCTAGCGAGGACTCATACAATGTAAATGCAACAATTATTATGTTAAACCTTACGTAAATAAAGACACAGTTTGTAATTTTCGCCCGAAAGTGAAAGGTTTTGGGAAATTACAGTACCGGCAGTTCTCGCTACGAGCGCTTATGTCTGTTTCTGCTAAGTCAGTCCCCAACGAGACGAGTTGTCGGGGATGTACCGGTAAAACAGAGGGAGGCTCTGCGAACAGAGGCCCGACTGGCCGTCCCACGATGCGCTCGCACGGGGCGAATGAGAGGTTCGGTATTTGAGATAACACAAGTTTGCTATGCACATTTCGGTGCTCTGCGTAGTCGCTATCGCTAGATGAAGGATCAATCTAGCGCGCTATGTCCCTACAATTTCGATATTATGCTTTACAGAACGGCAATCGACGATATTCGAAAGGATTTTCGGGATTTGCGCGTCTGTGTGCCTCAAGACGGTCAGTCGAGCCTGCTTGCGGAGCCTCCCGAAAATGCTGTCGAATATCGTCGGTTGCCGTTCTGTAAAGCATAATATCGAAATTGTAGGGACATAGCGCGCTAGATGGATCCTTCATCTAGCGATCGCGACCACGCAGAGCATCGTAATGTGCACGGCAGATTTGTATTTTCGCAAATACCGAACCTTCCTCGCACGCTCAGGCACACGAACGCTCCGACCGAGGTTACTCGTGTGCGAGAGCGCCCCGGAACGAGAGCCTCCCGAAAGTGCTGTCGAATAAAGTCGATTACGCCTCTACAACGCATAATTTCGAAATTGTAGGGACATAGCGCGCTAGATTGATCCTTCATCTAGCGATAGCGACTACGCAGAGCACCGAAATGTGCATAGCAAACTTGTGTTTTCTCAAATACCGAACCTCTCATTCGCCCCGTGCGAGCGCATCGTGGGACGGCCAGTCGGGCCTCTGTTCGCAGAGCCTCCCTCTGTTTTACCGGTACATCCCCGACAACTCGTCTCGTTGGGGACTGACTTAGCAGAAACAGACATAAGCGCTCGTAGCGAGAACTGCCGGTACTGTAATTTCCCAAAACCTTTCACTTTCGGGCGAAAATTACAAACTGTGTCTTTATTTACGTAAGGTTTAACATAATAATTGTTGCATTTACATTGTATGAGTCCTCGCTAGCGCGCTATGTGCCCTTTTTCTCTATAAGAACCCTAAATCGCTCGAAATTTAAGAAAATGTATCACTGTACGGCGGCAGCCAGTCGTACCGCCGCCATATTGCCTACCTCTCAACTCGATGCTCAGCTGTTTGCTGTCTAATAAAGTCGATTACGCCTCTATAGCGCATAATTTCAAAATTGTGGCTTCATAGCGCGCTAGACACATCTTTCATCTAACGATTGTGACGTCGTACGGGTCGCAAATATGCAGTAAAAGGGCATAGTTTGTAATTTGCCGGACCCTTGCAATCCTCGTGTACGTATATGGGTCTTCGCTGTGTGAGTCATGCACACTAGAGAGCGGATCTACACCCTTAAGCAACTGTTTCTTATTCGCTATTTATTGCGTGCAGCTTGTGCGAGTTCAGCATGAGACACGTTTGGGGCGGAGGGTTGGTTACAAGTTTCTAACGCTTGCCACGTGTTAAACGGTGTTTCGTGTTAGATTAGCTTCGTCGGGATTGCCGAGCGTCCGATTCGTTTCTACGGCTGGCCGGGCGCATGTAGAGCCGTGGTTCCATTCAAAAGAGTATAAAGATGGAAATTCGTGTGGGGGTGAAAGGTTGAAATTTCGCTGGGGTGATATTCTAGCCCGTTTAAATCCACATTAAATCCGCGAACAGCTGGTAGAAGCGCGTGGCGATATATTGACGGTTTTCGTCCAGGTGTCGGTTTAAAACCGGCTGTTCAATTTTTATTCGTTTGTATCGGGTTTAAAGCGGACGCGTTTAGGGGAGGATTAGATCGCCGGTTTTTGGATCGAGTTACCCAATGCCCGACCTATAAATTTCTTCGGGACTGCGTTCGCGTTCGTTGGAGAATCAACCAGCGTGTGCCAACTATAATGGTCTCTCGTGCGTGTTCGCGCTCGCCATAGTAATAAGCGAGAAGCTTTTATTGCTTGCGGTCCTTTTTGATTTTTCGGTCACACAATTCTTCTTTCTCGCACACGGTCAACCGAATTTCCCAACACGCATTAGTTCGCCGACATTTCCCGAATCATATAATAATTGAATACTAGTCTGTTCATTATGAAATGTCCAAATTCTTTTGGTGACGAAACAAACGCAATTTTGTGTATCGAATGTATTTCATCTAGAAATTTCAAGTTTCTTGATTGTTTTATGGTAAAAATAAGATATTATGGTCATTCGCGTTTTTCATTTACAAGATTGTTATCTTCATTTTGTAGTTCTTTTTACCAGCACCGACCAATACGTTAATTAATCACCACATTTTCACCAAAATTTCATAATGTAAATAACAGTAACAGGCACGCGGTTGCTTTACGAAAATTACAAGAATTAAATTATTTAGATTTTGCGCGATTCGTATTATAAATAAATATCAGAAAGCATCTTTATAATTTCTTTGATTGTGAAATAAAAAATCTAGAACTGGTCAGTTGACCGGTCGTCGTTAGCTTTGTACCTGAAAGTTTTATATAATAAACGTATAGATTGTAATAGTAATAATTTTCGTCATTTTCTTTCCCGCAGCTTGTTTTCTTTCATGTAATTCTTTCTGACGTTCTGCATTTGTTTTTGGCATTATTATTTGTATATATATTGTTTATACTATTTAATTAAATGCGAATGAAATCACACGCGTTGGTTAGGTACAAACTGTGACATTTGCTTTCGTGCTCTCTCTCTCTCCTTCTCTTACAAGGGAACATATTCAGTTGATAAAAACCGATTTTGATGAAACTTTTGTCAGATATATAGTTATAGATAAATATTTGACAGGTGTTTCTTTATCGGCAAGATCTCTGGTTTCCAAGATATCTCGAAAAATATGGATCTGACAGCGAAATTTGAGGGCTGTTTTCACCCCTTCAAAGTGGATGGTTGCCAATCAAAGAAAATACGTGTCAAATATTTTTCGTAGAACTACATCTCGCATAAGTTTCATCAAGATTGGTTCATTTCACTTGAATATGTTCCCTTGTTAGTTATACTACGAACCACACGAGAGTCAGCGCGCTAGCCACTTCCGTTACGCATTTCCGTTCCATCGCCAGATCGGTTTTACAGCGCCAAACGAAGATTCACTTAAAAAAGTATACGTAGAACGTGTTAGGTACGTTTCGCATACAATGTGGCAAGTGAAACGATGCAGGGAACAATCCCCTATAAAATAATCAATAAAACACAGCGATGAAAGCAAGGGTGTGTTCGCAGCCTCCTGCACTTCAAATTGTGATTACCTCAAGACAATTTACGTTCCTTTCGTATGAGACAAAGAATCGAACAGGCTCGAATCAATGTATCATGGGAAAAATACGAACGATGTTTCTTATCACATGGCGTTTCGCGGCAGCAAACTTCCGCCGACATTACACGCGAGATACGTGCAAAGGAACAAGCACGAGAATAATGTATGAATATACTTCAGCCGCAGTTATAAATTTATTTCCCCATTTTTTTACGGCTACCCGTTCCGTGAGCACGCCAGTAAGATACACAACGGGTGTAAAACTTTTCGTCCTATATAACGCAGCGCACTCCCCTTCGTCGCTGGCAGGGAATGACGTCGGTTCAAAAATAAATACCTTCACGCCGACGGTTTCTTCTCGGTCGGTGTAACCAACCTTTTATGTAATCCTGTAGATTTTGGTTAGAAGGTGCCGAAAATCCAAGTTTCTATGTTAGGAATTCAGTGGTTCAATAGTTATGCGTGTTTAAATTTGAGGGATTTTAAGCGCTTTGCAAATCTACGTTATCGACATTACCGCTTGCTTATGCTGTCATCTAGCGGCTCGTTAGACCTCGCTGAGATGTCTGCGACCACTGATATAAAAAGATGGATAGGAGATCCTTGAAACCAATTCAAAATCGCCATTGCTAGCATTGGCATGATGCGCCGCTATCGAAAACCAATGGTACTATGTACAGGGTGGGGAAAAATTATTGGTCATCCTTTTGGGAGGTGATAGAACTCGTCGAGATTTCCAACATTGCATTATAATCATGGCCCCGCAAAATTAATTTTCAAGGTCATTTTCAAGGTCATACATTTTTATTGTCTTAATCGATTCTACTCCTCGAGCTGAACAAAAGTCTCAAAGGGACTATATGCTGGAAATCAATACTTCATAGAGAAATCTTCGTTTGAAGTTTTTTTTTGCTTGAAATTTCAGAAAATAAATCTGATGCTTATGAAGTTTTTAAAATCATGTTGTGAATATCCTGATCATGGGCCATGTTTATAATGCAATGTTGGCAATCTCGACGAGTTCTATCACCTCCCAAAAGGATGACCAATAATTTTTCCCCACCCTGTACTTCCCTTCGCCTCGCGATCACCCGTGAAGCTCTACGCTTTGCCTCACTTCGCCACGCGCAGACGCACCACTGAAATAATATCAGTGCCAAGATATAATTCACTTTTTGCGAGAGTTCATTAATCATTACTCAATTCACTTTGTTCTTATAAACCATATTTTTCAAGCTTCGCGCCATTTACTGTAGTACATTCGGTTTTCGATGGGGGCGGTGGCGTCTAAAGTCCTTCTTCAATTTGTATCAATCGCTGTACGGCTGGCTTATGGCAGTACCGTGTCCATAGTACAGTACAGACTTGATTTTTGTCCCAGGTTCGACGCTGTCCCGCACCGCAGGGCGGCGACTATTGTTCTCGGCCCGGGTATATCGGTGTGAACACCACTACATTAACACAACGAATCGAATGTTCAAACATCTTAATTTTAATTATTTCTTTATGGGACTTTTAAAAACGTATTTCTGGCATTTTTCTGATCAAAACAAGACCAAACACGATATAATTTCAATTGTATTTATTGGTTTAATCGACAGTGAAAGTTTTGTATAGGAAAGAAAGAGTCGCGTTCCTCCGTTGTTTATTTAAACATATGCTATTTCATATGTTTGAATGTATGATGAATTATAAATTATGCTTCTCACATGTAGAATAAATATGGGCCAAATTATATCGTGTTTGGTCTCGTTTTAATCAGAATAATACCAGAAACAAGCCAATAAAAGTCTCATAAAAAAATAATGAAAAATAAAGCATTTTGAATTGGCATTATATTGTGAGAACACGTGGGCCTTTAAACTGTGCCGGTGCCTATGCCGTTGTTCTATTGTAGTCTCGCTCGGCGCGATCGGAGCGGTAGACCCAGCAGTAAATCAGAAAAGCAAGTCGAGGTTGCGATTCCTGTTCGCTCCAAGAACCACCCCCTGAACAAGAATCAAGGGATTGCTGTAGCTGTTCTGCGTACCTAACTATTCGAAGAATTTCGTCGGTCTCACGAATAACCACGGAGAGGAAATTCTGATCCCTTTACTGGGCCGACGATGAAGTCGCGGAACGATGTCTACGACAACAACCGGTAATCTCCAATAATCAGGATGATAAATGAAGCTGCAATTCCTTTCAGTAATTTTTTCCACGTCCAATACCTGTCGACAACAAACGCCAAGTATCGGGAAACTTTGATCGCCTTACTGCAAAAAGCGATACGCATCGGATTACTCCCGATATTCAGTTCGCCGGCGAAATTAAATTCTGTTGGCCAACGTGTGTAATTATATCGCGCAGTTTTCTGCGTGAAATTCGATTCGCCTCGAGTGAAGCAGCCATTTGCGCGGCTTATGAAATAATTGCGTTACGTAGTACGTAGCAGCGTGGCCCTTAGCTATAAGGCTCAAAAATCGTTCTGAGCGCACCAAATTGTCACACTAAAAGTTTAAATTTTCTAATGAATTTCCATTATGCAATCCCAAAATTTTGCAGGAAGTCTCTTACACTATGTCACAATTTTTGGAAAGGTGAAAGTAACATATATTACAATATGGGGAGGGTTTTCTTGAAATTTTACATTTATTGCTTCGAAATTATGAACTAGATGATATCTTTACATTAGTCTTTTTGTGTATCGTTAAATAATCAATATAAACAGGATGTCCTTAATACGAGGACATAAGCTTTTTCAATTTGGCATAATGTTATACCGGGTGTTCATCTACAGATGAAAGAAAGGGGGTGGTTCTCCATGACAATGTAAGACGAAAATAAAAAATTTCGATTTCGACTTCGTTTTTTAGTTATTAATAATTAAAGATCTAACTTTTAAGATGGGACTTAAAAAATAAATAAAAAACCACGGTTTTTTTAACCCTTTGTCGTATATTATCGAGTTACACTCGTAATGGAGATTTTAAACGAGGTCTAACAAATATGAATTGTACGCCTTTTTATTTAAATGAAATAAAATTAGATTCGTTTGTAATCAATATTTCAAAATTAAAATAAATATAGCTAAACAAAAAGTATAAATTTTCCTTTTTCTTCTACGACATTCATGGGGTTAAAAATGTTTTAATCACTGTAACTCTAAAGAAAATGATACGGCGAGGGGTTAAATGTGTAAATTGTAAAATCGCTCATGCAGATGTTGTCAGGAGGAAGCTCGAAGTTACTATTTCGACAATAAGCAATGTTTTTGTTCAGCAAATCGCAGATACCGTGTACCGGTCGACAGTATTTTCTCTGGGACAAGTGGAGCAACCTGGAAGCTAATTAACTTCTCGCGTGTGCTGAAACAACATCTGCTCAGACAGCGAAAGAAGTTCAAGATTTATGTGCCCGAATGTCGGAGATGTGTATTGTTCGCGGCTGTAAAAATCTTCTACGACATTAATACTAAAAATTCTTCAAATTCGCATAACGAAATAATTTCCTTTTGATTTCTATGAATACACACCAACTGTTAATACAACTGATTAAAATTCAATATTAAATACAATCTTTTCGGAGGCGGCGCAAAATTGAAAATTTTCCAAATCATAGATGTTGTTGATTATGATTACATTGGCATATGGTGGACTTGGAAATCAGTAGGTTGGAAGAGAAGATATGTTAACGTGTGAAAGCATGTGAAAGAATTTTGAAGATTTTCGTAATTTCCAGTGTCGAAAATTTTTTATTTAGCGACGTCTCCGAAAAGATTGTATTGTATTTAATATTTTCTTTTGATCAATTGTATTAACAGTTCGTGTGTATTCATAGAAATCAAAAGGAAATCTTTCATACTTTTTAGTGAATTTTTGTAGTGCGTTTCGAAGTCGGTTTAATTTTTTTTATAACATTTTTTCAGAATTTTGAAATGCCGAAGTTATGAAATACTGAGTTTATATTTCTACAGTTTTAGCATCTCGTTATGGTCGTTAACATATAATTTAATAAAATATAATTATATATATAATAATTATATATATAATTTAATATTTGATAAAATTTCGATTTTTTGTAGAAGTTATGAAATACTGAGCTTATATTTCTACAGTTTTAGCATCTCGTTATGGTCGCTAACATATGATTTAATAAAATATAATTATATATATAATTTAATATTTAATAAAATGTCGATTTTTTGTAGAAATTATGAAATACTGAGCTTATATTTCTACAGTTTTAGCATCTCGTTATGGTCGCTAACATATGATTTAATAAAATATAATTATATATATAATTTAATATTTAATAAAATGTCGATTTTTTGTAGAAATTATGAAATACTGAGCTTATATTTCTACAGTTTTAGCATCTCGTTATGGTCGCTAACATATAATTTAATAAAATATAATTATATATATAATTTAATATTTAATAAAATGCCGATTTTTTGTAGAAGTTATGAAATACTGAGTTTATATTTCTACAGTTTTAACATCTCGTTATGGTCGCTAACATATAATTTTTTCAAATTTTTCTACCCTGCAATTGAACACCAGCAACGAGTAATTGATTTTTTATCGTTACACACATCGCAAAGTGTCTGTACTATTTTAGAGGGCGACTCAGTTTACTCGATCGCGAAATAAGATGACACACGAGTCGAAGGGATCACGAAGAAAATGGCAAAGGAAAGACGGATGGATAGGACGAGTGAGCAAGCGTGAAATTTAATTCCACGGGGGCCTGCTCGCAGGTTGGTTTCGCACATCCGCGGCTTTAGAATTCTAGGTGTCACTGATCTGTTATTTTAGATTATGGTATTTTCGGTTTAGCTTGAGCAGACTGCAGAAATCATTGTGACTTTTATTTTATAATTCAGCGACAGTCTGGTTGTTTGACGACGCGAAGCCTCAACTAATCCGCGAATCATTTCTCCTGCATACTCATGTTTTCTGCATCCTTTGTTCCCGTATTTTCACGACCGAGTGCTTTTTAAAGACAAAATTGCGAGGATCACGTCCCGCACCACTGTTAATTTAAATTAGCGTTATATCTTACGGTATTTCTGTTGGCAAGCCTGCGGAATTGCAGTTCAAGTACGTTGAGGAATTATGTTTGACCATTTTCGTTAATTTCTTCGTGAAAAGTATCAGAATGGTTGAACTAAATGGGAATTAAACAATATAGTAATGCACATTTTACAGTATATCTTTAATTCTGTCACTTGTTATCAAAATTTCTGCATAGATGTACCTCGTAGAGGTCGGATGAAAGTCAACTTTGATTCTATTTACAAAGAAAAACAAAGTTGACTTTCATCCGACCTCTACGAGGTACATCTATGCAGAAATTTGTATAACAAGCGACAGAATTAAATATATACTGTAAAATGTGCATTACTTTATTGTGAGGTCGGATGAAAGTCAACTTTGATTCTATTTAAAAAGAAAAACAAAGTTGACTTTCATCCGACCTCTACGAGGTACATCTATGCAGAAATTTGTATAACAAGCGACAGAATTAAAGATATACTGTAAAATGTGCATTACTTTATTGTTTAATTCCCATTTATTTCAACTATTAGATACACTTAGTGTATCTTCTAAACTTCGATTAAATCGCCATAAGCGATTCAGTACTGTTGTGTAGGGAATAACAGTGCAGTGCATTAAGAAATATACTATCCCAATTAAAAAAATAAAGTTGACCTTCCTGTGACCTCTACGCGTCCACATAGAAAAGCGATATCTACATCGGAAAGTGTGCCCCCTGATACCGTCTAACTTTTGTCTAAAACATTTTTTGGTATCATGTACAGTTTCGGAGATACTCGACTTAAATTGGACAACCTGTACATTGTTGACTTTAAAAGGAACCAAAGAAGATTGTAAAGATCGAGACGTCGCATGTAAAAGATCGAGGTATTAATAATTCGATTTCAGTATCGTTTGCGAAAGACCCAAACTTGTGAATGCTAGTATACTACAACACAGATTATATGTATAAAGCTGAGTGGAAGGGGAAGTCTCTTAGCATCGAGGCCTTTCAAAATTAAATTCTGGACGGTCGGTTCGTTACGGAAAAACGTGCCTCGTTTCTCCGGCTATTCCACGCCGTCGTTTCTTACCGTCGTTAACACACTTACACGTAGTCGAATCGGCTCTTTAAAGGATTTTCTTCTGTTCTCTCGCAACCTACGTTCCTTAAACTTCGACGTTTTCAGAGCATTAAGGTGCATCGTGTAATTAACTCGTGAATATTCAAACGTTTCCACGACGAGGCATTTAGTATTTAGTACTGTCAATTTTTTTTGGCAAAATTAACATTGAAAAGGTTGCAAACAACATGGTCCAAGTATAGCCATTTCAATATGGCAATTTCAAAAGCGGCTATATTCACTCTTAGTGTTCCTGCTCGAGAATTTCTCGAGAAATTTTATAATGGGTTATATCTCATTTCTCGAGAAATTGCAGTATTTCTCGAGATATTGAAATCTCGGAAAATTCTTATGAATCTCATTTATTTTGTAACATATTTTCGGAAATGAATTTTTAGTTAACTCAAATTGCATATTACCAATCAATCGCGTACGTATAAGCATACATACAAGCAGCATATCGATGCCTACGTATACATGTTTGCAATGTGATAATTTATAATAATTGTTGAGGATGCGTGTCGATGCGAGGTAATGCCCTTCTTGCTTCGATGTTCGCTGCGCGACAGAATGTGATATAATGTTTTGGCGGCACAACAATTCTAAATAGACTTCTTGGAAAATATAACAATGATTCTTATGAAAATAGTGAAAAACTTTCAGATTCTCAGAATGAGGAACTGTCACTGGAAAAGCAGTTAGAATTAGAAATTGCAGATGGCCTTCTAGAATTCAGCGTCCGAAGAAAATAAATTCCGGACTCTGACAAAGGAATTCCAGATTTTTCAATTCACTGGAAAAGGGACATCCAATCTGCAGCAACTTTTGGATGTTCTATATACAATAAAGCCGACGTCCACACAAAATGAAAGAAACTTTTCTGTGGCTGCAGATTTTGTTATGCTTCTTGAGAAGTCATTTCAAAACAAAAGCGTAATGTTTCATTTTATAAAAGTTTGGTTTTAAATAAATTAATCTATCGGTTATATTTAGCGTCTATTTTTTCCTTGCTTTTAAAGTTATGTACATGTTGGACAGGAATAAACATTGACTTAAAGTTTTTTGAGCTTTCGATAAATATTATCAACGATATTCCAAATACAAGTTTCCTAATATTTTTTTATTTTGTTAAGAATTCTAGAGAATTCTCGTCTTATTTCTCATATCTCGAGAAATGAAGAACGTTGAGAAATCAGGAACACTATTCACTCTGAACGAATCTGAAATATTCGAGTCTCCTAGAAGTTAGCCCTCCACTTGTCGAATTAAATAATTTCACTCGAATATTATATCTATAATATAAAAAATAAGACTAAAAATTGAGAAAAACGATTTTTTGACTAGCTCCCCACTTTTCATCTTTGTTCAATTTTCTCAATTGTCCCAGGTTGTGTTAAGATTGTGAAAAAATATTACTTAAAAAAACAATAAATAAAGAAGCTACGTAAAATCATTTAGAATTCATTAAAAGAGGCCAAAATTTGTAAATACAAAATTACCCATATCGCACAGCTCGCAGTATCGTAAACGGGATACAAATATTCAATAATAAATTCTCCTACGAAAACATCCGATTAGTTTTGAAGTTTCATGAAACCCAACCACGCATTATCAGATCCTTGCGCAAATATTAAATCAGCCACGAAATTAGCCGATCTGAACTCCTTAATGCTGAACTATTCTTTGGCCCCCAAAAGAGAATTATACTGACTACTTTCAGCGAAGAATTCTAATTACAGGGGGCCAAGTAGTTGAAGTGGTGATCGAAAAGAAATTGCAAACAGGAAAGGCTTGCCTGGGAAGTCTAAGGTCCCTTGGATCGAGTTCGAGACGTTCGTTCGACGGAGTTTGGCCTTTCATGGAATGCACTTTTAATTAAAGGCAGCGAGAGCACGGTACTTTAATATCCGCACAAACAAATACAGAGATGCTCGTTCAAAGTCTATCGACGGTGATTGAAACGCGTTCTTCTTCATTTATACTCGGCCATTACTTTTAATTCGTTTTCGTCTATCCTTGGTGGTATGGCGGATAACATCATGGTGACCACGGGGAGCTCATTCCGCTCCTAATTTCTCAATATTCCCCTCCCACTCCTCTGCCTGTCTTGCTGTTAGTCGTGCTTAAAAGGCAGTCGAACAGGAGGGAGTCTGCAGAACTGATTGTACGGGGAGTTAATTTCTTTTCGTATTGGGCGGACTGTAATTAAAAGGGATTCGTTATTTCAGCTTCCTGTAATGACATTTTCTTCGAGTTGCGTTCTCGCTGAAAGTAAACTCTTTCCTTCTATTTACGACATTTACTACGGATACAAATTCGCTTTTCCGACGTCCATACGGAAATGTATATTCTGCTTTTATATTTTGGTTTCTGCTGCGGAACGAGTAATAGTATCACGTTTCTCGTTTTTACTTGTAAATGCTGTATACAGGGTGTATCGCTTAAACGTTACCAAGTATTAATTTTAATGGTACTAAGTATTCCGCAAGGGTTGTTTTTTCTCGTAATTTGCAAGGTTTCTGTTTTCTATTTTTAAATAACACGTATTTTCGTGTTGAATCACGTAGTTCATAAAAAAGATACTCTACTGTGACATAACCTTCAAATGACATTGAGCTTCGAAGATGAAGGTCAAACTTTAATTTCGTTTGTAAGGAGAATGTAAGTCTGTAGAAAGTACCTTTCGTAGCACATATAAAACATAATACAGGGTGTCCCAGCTAACTTAACCACCTTGAATATCTCGGCTGCTATTGGTGTTGGGAAGAAATACATCAGATGGAACTTGCTCGGTTTCGAGGGGGCATTAATTTGATGTTAGTAGCTTTTTGTAGGTGGACACGTAAAGGCCATATGAAGGTCAACTTCATTCTTTCAAATGGAATGAGGTATTTTTTAATACATCAATCGGTGCAGCTGGACATTCGTTATAAAAAAGTACTAACCTATGTGTGTCGAAAAGTTAGTAGTTCAGGAGATATTTTAATTTAAATAATGTGCTATTTAAAAATCATTGATGACCTTCAAAACACATTGAAAACGATTTCATCATTCATCAAACATTTTCTTATATCTCTAATCCTAACGGAGCTATTTAGATGACCTGTTTCTCGTGAATCACCCGGTATATAAATATAATATATATAATAGAAAATATAAAATATTTTCAGACGCAGTTTTTTCCACTTTCTTGAAAATGATCCAAATTAGGATCGAAACGTAGAAAGTTTGAAATTTATCTGTAAAATTGCTTTATTTTTGTTTTATTTGATCGAACCGTTGCGCCGAAATCATTTTCTCTTTATCTGTTTTAACAATCTTACGATCGATAACTCTAACAACATTGAAAATATAAAAGATTAGAAAAGCAAAATAATTTAAATAATGAAAAAAATTTATCAAAAACGTAATTATTTAATTTTTTTTTAATATTTAGTCTGCAAGAAAATTTGAACCGAATGCCGATTTAATTGAAATGTAATTGGACTATATTCAATGATAATGTGAAAACGCGAGGACGTAATAACGGCAACACGCAACGACGTCTAACGACTAACGACGCCGACGCTAACGAGTACTACAGGCGACAAACTCTAGACCGTGCAATTTTATCCTTATAACCATTCACACACCTGAAACACATTCGGATCTCTCGCATTCCTTGCTTCCACGCGTCGAGTGCATTCTCTGCATCGCAATCACCCGATATCCACTCGAAATGGTCACACAAAATTCTTCGGTGTCTCTGTGCTCGAGTGCGCATTATTCGCACTCGACGGTCGGAAATCTCTTTCTGTAATGGCAGCTCTCCCGTCGACGCCGCGTCGTCGTTTTCACGCCATTCCTCGCTGATAGGGAAAAATAAATCGACCGGTTGTACAGGTGTAATAATAATACTGCATTCCCGTGACACAGTTTCGATCCGACTCGGTTGCGAAATTCAGGAAACTTCTACAATGCGACACAATTTTGAAGAAATCAGCGCTGGAAGTATCGGGACAAAATGACATTTCAATTTTCAGGATAAAAACTATGTTTTATAAGTTGAATTTTTCCATTTATTTATTTAAATTCGACTGTCATTACGTTACATATACACACATGATGAAGATTATAACCGAAGACCGGATTTTATACATTTATGACAAAACTGTATTTTTTGTAGATTATTATAATAATTTTATCTGGTTGAACTTAATTATAATAGTATTCAGGAAACTTCTACAATGCGACACAATTTTGAAGAAATCAGCGCTGGAAGCATCGCGACAAAATGACATTTCAATTTTCAGGATGAAAACTATATTTTATAAGTTGAATTTTTCCATTTATTTATTTAAATTCAACTGTCATTACGTTACATATACGCACACGATGAAGATTATAACCGAAGACCGGATTTTATACATTTATGACAAAAATGTATTTTTTGTAGATTATTATAATAATTTTATCTGGTTGAACTTAGTTATAATAGTATTCAGGAAACTTCTACAATGCGACACAATTTTGAAGAAATCAGCGCTGGAAGCATCGGGATAGAATGACATTTCAAATTTCAGTATGAAAACTATATTTTATAAGTTGAACTTTTCCATTTATTTATTTAAATTCGACTGTCATTACATTACACATACGCACATGATGAAGATTATAACCGAAGACCGGATTTTATACATTTATGACAAAAATGTATTTTTTGTAGATTATTATAATAATTTTATCTGGTTGAACTTAGTTATAATAGTATTCAGGAAACTTCTACAATGCGACACAATTTTGAAGAAATCAGCGCTGGAAGCATCGGGACAAAATGACATTTCAATTTTCAGGATAAAAACTATATTTTATAAGTTGAACTTTTCCATTTATTTATTTAAATTCGACTGTCATTACGTTACATATACGCACACGATGAAGATTATAACCGAAGACCGGATTTTATACATTTATGACAAAAATGTATTTTTTGTAGATTATTATAATAATTTTATCTGGTTGAACTTAGTTATAATAGTATAACGTACAGACGTATACATCTGTAATATCATAATAGAAAGTGTTTCATAGAAAAAAAAACATCTTGATTCACGTCGAATTTTTAAAACCATATAACTTTTACCGGAACTATTATTTGACCCGGAATTATGGACGATCTTGTATAATAATTTTGAAACAGTTTAAATACTTCTAATGAGATTTGTTAGCTTCTGGGATGTAAAATTTGTCAGTAGACTGGTACTTCTTTCTATAAGATGAAAATTGTGCTTGATTTCAACAAACTGATACAGTGACGTTCATAAATTTTTTAAATCTGTCTAGAATCCATACAATTTTAAATACATCAAATCCGCAGTCTACTTATCGGGGTTATTATATATTTTAAAGATATTTATGAAACAACGAGGCAGAGCTTTCATTTTATCTTAGTTCTTTGGTCTCCGACTGCGGAAATTAAATTTCGCAGAAAAATCCGCAGTCTAGAGAATAGATCTCCGTCACATCGAGAAGTCTTTTTTTTAGAGATCTCGTCTCGGTTGAAAGCTCGCCCAAATTCCAACTAGGATATTTTTCACCGGAATGGCGCTATAAAAGAGCGCGCATCACTTTTACTACTTCAATCAGAAATTGGAGACTGTTTGTGGAAATAAATACTCCCGTGACCATAAAAAAAAACTCGAAGATAGTGCGCATTCGGTCATACAACCTAAACGCTCCGAGTCACAGAGAACGTTAGCAATCGATCAGTTAACAGCAGTGTCGTTATATGAGGGGAATACAGTTACCGTCTCTCTGCCAGTACCGGACTAGTCATGTTACATTGTGCCGCATGTAGTGATGGGATCTGAATCACTTCGAATCGCTTCGATTCAATATTTACGACAAGATATTCGAATCACTTGCAAAAAAATTCGAAGCTTAGTACTCTTGAAACTCTTAGACGTCATACAAGTCATCATTGTTTTGAAAATCTAGAAAGCCTTAAAACTTTGGAAGTTTTGCAAGAATTGAAACTCTTGAAATGATATTACATCAATCATGAAACAATGATAAAAACAATTTGATAAAGAGTATAACATTTATTAAGATTATCAACTTTTAAAATTTTCAAGACTTAAAGATGTTCAAGAATTTCGAATAAATATTGAATTGATTCAAAATTCTTTGGTGATTGATTTGCTCGAAAACTTTGAAACACAGAGTGTTGAATGCCCATCACTAGCCGCATGCATGCCAAAGGTGGAACGCGATCGAGAAATTTAGAGATTTTTTATTATTTTTTTGAACCATAAGAGATATCGGGATGAAATTTGCACTAAAATTCATTTTAAAAAATTGTCAATTTTAACTACAGACAAATATTTTTTTCATTTATTAAACAATAATTTTTAATTCATTTTCATTGATATTTTCGACTAAAAAAGAGCGCTTGCTGCTATCGGCGCTGGCACTACTTCCAGGCTGTGTGTGACTGTAATGTAATTTAAATTAGATATCTATTTTCCATTATTATAAACGTGGTATAAATTGTATAGAAAAATATGATACTGCATTCACGACAAAATAGCCGAAAAAATAGAATATAACCGACCCGAAAATTTTACTTATATTCATACAAAATCGATTGAACTTCTACAAAAACACAAGGTATCAGCAGAAGTTGAAAAATTCGTTGATAAGAAGTAAGATAAAAAGGTTAAATACTTACCTTACCTCCTGTGTAAATTAAAACATAATAATTGTAGGAAAAAGTTGTTTAGGATGATGATCATGACAACATATTTCAAGGTCATCAAAATCGGTGAGGAAGCACCCTAAATTAAATAATTACCAAAATTTTTTCCGCCCGTGGTCTTGGAAAAACCACAATTTTCATGAAATTGTGCTAGTTTAACGAATTATTTCAAGGTTCAAACACGATGGTACCACAATCTCCATAATTATTCCGTATTCTGCAAAGTTTCAACTTCAATTAAAAAAATGTTTCATTGCTCTATCTCAGCTCTATCGAAAGTTCTTTGATTTTTACACAGATTTTATCGGCTTTTCCCACTGTACGTCGTAGCCAACCCAACGACTTGGTTAATAATAATTACCAGATACCAATTTAGCAAACATCAGCACGGACTCACGGGCCGACCCAATATTTATTATTGCCTCCGTCGTAAATACAACATCTCGTACACTTTTACAAGCCTGTTGAGCCCGATCAAGTCACAGAACCGGAGAGTCTAAACTGCAACATAAAGTAGAGTTAACACATGGGTCACGTGTGACCTGACGCTCTTCTTGCTACGTACATATGAGTCTCATGAACGTCTAACGTTATTGACTGCTCGACCGGATACCTCGTATAACTCAACGTCGTAAATGGCAGAAACTTATAATGAAAACAATAAATCTTGATGGTATAGGCACCTTTATGGTTTGTTGTTAATTTTTCCAAGGCCTGGCATTGTCTCTCTTGAACTATACACTTGATTCTTACATGAAAAAATGCAGTAACGAACCAGGTGTTAGTTAACAATTTTATACTTCGTATAACTCGCAGTAATTGCACTGTAGACTTTTATGCAGGTACACATTACTGCGGATTTTGTATAGGCATCTTTATGGTTTGTTGTTAATTTTTCCAAGGCCTGGCGTTGCTGTCTCTCTTGAACTATGCACTTGACTCTTACATGAAAAAATGCAGTAACGAACCACGTGTTAGTTAACAATTTTATACTTCGTATAACTTGCAGTAATTACACTGTAGACTTTTATGCAGGTACACATTACTGCGGATTTTGTTGTATAGGCACCTTTATGGTTTGTTGTTAATTTTTCCAAGGCCTGATATTATTGTCTCTCTTGAACTATGCACTTGACTCTTACATGAAAAAATGCAGTAACGAACCACGTGTTAGTTAACAATTTTATACTTCGTATAACTTGCAGTAATTACACTGTAGACTTTTATGCAGGTACACATTACTGCGGATTTTGTTGTATAGGCACCTTTATAGTTTGTTGTTAATTTTTCCAAGGCCTGATATTATTGTCTCTCTTGAACTATGCACTTGATTTTTAGATGAAAAAATGCAGTAACGAACCAGGTGTTAGTTAACAATTTTATACTTCGTATAAATTGCAGTAATTGCACTGTAGACTTTTATGCAGGTACACATTACTGTGGATTTTGTTGTATAGGTACCTTTATGGTTTGTTGTTAATTTTTCCAAGGCCTGATATTATTGTCTCTCTTGAACTATGCACTTGATTTTTAGATGAAAAAATGCAGTAACGAACCAGGTGTTAGTTAACAATTTTATACTTCGTATAAATTGCAGTAATTGCACTGTAGACTTTTATGCAGGCACATTACTGCGGATTTTATCCACTCAGGAAACAATTGAATATTATTTTCTATTAATTTTACTATTGGTTGCTATTTCTCGCGATTGATGCAGAAAAATTGTATTTTGTACAAAAATTCGCAGTTTACAAATTACGGTGATTGAATATATACATATTTATGTTAGCATTATATTATTTAACATAATGTTAGCCCTTTGCACTCTATTGTTCAGTGTGACTCGACATCAGCGGAAAAAAATATAAATAAAAGAGGTTTTTAGTTAAGAACAAATATAAGTTTTACAAATGTAAATTACAATAAATTTTGGGAGTGCTATATTCAATATAATTAGTAAACAAAATTGTTTAAAATAAGTTGCAGTCAAGAAATTGTCGTTTGAAATACATTTCAAATAAAACGTAGGTAGTTGTTCGCAACAATATTGAAGAATAATTCGGAATGCAAAGGGTTAACAGAAAAAATATTAGATTAATATTTAGTTTGTTATATTAGCGATTTTAGCCGGTTCAGTTGGACGTGGCAGGCGTGGGAGGAAAGTCTGTTGAAAACTTTATTTTCTTGACTTTTATAGTTGAACGGTAACTTAGATTGTTAGAACCTGACCAAGAGTAATTAAAGTTACGAACTTTGCAATTGAAGTCACGCCGCGATTGGTTTAAAGTCACGGAAAGAGAGTTTCCCGATATATGTTCAGGTTAATTTATTGTTCTAAAGAACTTATTAGTAGACGGCGGATTACGTGCATTTATGGCAAAAGCGAGGTCGTGAAATATGCAGTAGTTGAAACTTCAGACGAGTATAAGCGTCATACTAAGTTTTACTCAAGTTAGTAAATAAATTGTTTAATGTTGGTCTCTTCATATAACTGCGGACGATTTTTATTTTACACTAAGACTCATAGCGATGACACGTAGCGACAAAAGTGATCATTTTATTGCGCAACTATGGCAGAAAATTGTGTGTAGGATGTGTACGTTCATTGACTCGATTTCGTTTAACATTTCAAATCTTATTTAATTATCATGCGTTTAGGCCCAGACTGACTCTACTAGCCTAAATTCGTCGTCGACGACGCGCAATTTATCCTAAAATTGTTTCCTCAAACACACGCTGGAAAGTTAATTCAGTAAGGTGGTTAATTTAATAATTTGCAGGCTACAAAGGAGACTCGGAGAAGATTTCTCAAGGCTGACTTGTTTCCTCGAGAATATTTCCTGTGACATAAGCAAAGACCTCGGATAGGAAGCGATGCAGCAAACGATGAACGATTTCCTAGAAATTGCCATTTTTTTATATACATATGCAATGCGTGGGAAGGTAGAGCAGTGACTGCAACACGATACACTTTGATCACGTGTTTAATTAACGTTCAATATGACATTTGGAATACCTCTCTCATTCTATTAAAATTATTAACTTTTATGAAATGAATTTTAAGAATTATTCAAGAAGATTTTATATTTAAAGTCACCAGAGACCAATTCGATTTTTTAACAATACTTTATAAATTTTATTGCAACAACACATTGTTATCTTTTAGAATTTTGTAGTTGTGAAATAATTATTATATAATAATATTAATAGTCATAATTGTGGAATAACTATTACTGTAGTACTTAATATAATAATAATAACAAATAATAACAAAAAAAGATGAATGGAAATTCCTTAACAAGGTGTACTATTCTGAATGACGTACAGTGATTGAATTTTATCTATACACGAGGTTGATAATTAATGATTATGATAACGATTTCATTGCTGAATGGTTAATAGAAGTTATATTACTATCTATAGTATATTAACACATATGTTTAATATGTTTAATAACGGATAAGCCGTTTTCCAATAGTTGACATTAAAGTGATCTACCCATATTCATACTCAGATTGGTACTGCACGTCGTCAAAATTATTACAAACATTAAGTAACTTTATTTCAAGTATGCCAACTTATTCAAGCTTCTCCATTCATTAACTAATTACTCATTCCTGCGACGGAATTAATTAATTGAAATGAATGACTCGAGACATTTTGCGTAAATTAACTCAATCTTCATTACAGTGACAATTAACATAATTTTAGCACATTTTGTTTAGTAAATATTGATTTTTTCCATGGTCATAATTCGTGATTTATTATTGCTTCTTTATTATTCAGAAATAAATAAAGTATTCATATAGGAATTTATTACACCAATTTCAAAATAAAATGGCTCCAAAGCAATCAAATGAAATACTTCGATACGATCATATTTTAAATATTTCAAGAAATAAAATTATTTTCGTAACTATTCATTTTATAAATTCTTTGTTTTATGTAATGTTACCAGTGTGTACGACTATAGTGTTTTATGAAGTATTACATTATATTACATAATAGAATGGCAAAACTTTGTTAAGATATCAAAGATGGTGGCAATTTTGATAAGGCCAGAATATAGTACAATAATATTTTCGTCTGTCTTGTTTAAGTTAATTCTGTCATGTATAATGCATGTGTACACTTGTTAATGAAAATTTAAAGCAAACAAATCGTTTAGTATATTAAACGCATAACCGAATCCTTCGAGAACTTTATTGATCGGTCTTTCTCGTGTTGCAGAGAGATAGTTAAAGCACGTGTGGAACGGGTTTCCACGGGAAATGATGGATGAGCATTTTCCATGCATTCATTAAGTTAATATTTGCACATTATACATTGTCAGGCATACGAAAGAAAACTGCTAACTCGATGTCGTAACGAAGACCGAACAGAAAGACAAATTTAGCCAGTCATTTGTCAAACACTGTGGAATACCATTGTAGTGCTGGCCATTCAACGGGGTGGTTTGTGTATTTTCGTACACAATACACGTGTGGAATTATTAAAATTTTGATTCACTTTTACTGTAAATTTTCGCAAAGAAATTTTATATTTTCGCCCCTTTGTCGTTTTAACGTTACACGTTGTTCCAAAATTATTTAAATCATATCAACTCAATGATATAGACTTACGCTAGCAGAGTTGTTAATTTATTGTTTATTAGCCAACCGTTTCAAATTATTTTCGCCAATCTCGAATTTCCCATTTCCAAATGTTCAATGAGTAATTTAAATACAAGAATATACCTGTTGATATAAACATCGCCCAGATTGCACCCGGACTTCCGTGTTATCTGAGCGTATTCTAAATAATTTATTGTCATCGGATACCAGGTCAGTTTTCATGTGCTCGTTGCTGTAGTAAATAATATAACAATAATAACGATGATAGCACACAAAATTGTGATGTAAATTCATGTTATAAGAAACTCAAAATCAGCAATGAGGTCAGCCTACGAGAGGTAGCAGAGTTACACAAGTTTGCTTTAGTAACTATAACAACTGTTTCCGCAAGAAATCTTAACAATTACTGAAACACAGTCTTCATCGGTCTCACATAATGCACGCTAATTATTCGTATCCTTATCACTGCGGAGCTCATTAAACGGGACCATTTACTTCACTATAAACAAGTATTTAAATAAAAATAAATTAAAACATAATAAATTTTTAAAAAATACCACGTTTTTAAAAACGGACTAAAAAGTATAAAATAATTTCTTCCAACCCCATTCAGATTCTTAACCCCATACAGATAGTCCTGAAAATTTGTGATTGCGAATTTTTAATAGCTATGATATTACTATTAAGATTTAAAACGAAAAATGTGGGGCGCATGCAGAAAATAATTGATGCAAAAATAGTTCACCTAAATCACTAACAATTTCATTGCACTGCACAAAAATGATATGATACACCTCTTACTATTATCTCGCGCCACAGGTTTTCCGTTTTTCAAAGATAAACTTCTGTTTGAAAACCATGATGCTACAATGTCTTTTTTTTTTTTTTATTTGTGCAATAGGAACCTCAAATAAGAGGTTATTCTGCAATCAGTATTACATACACAGTATTACGAGAAATCTTATTAACTAATGTGTGGTTAAAGTAATAATTACATGACATTAATCGTTACAGTAAATGACATATTAACAGTACGTGACAATATATACATAATCCACAATTATCCAGAAAGGAACATAAGATCTTACATACACTGTTTGTAGGTCTGTGGAGTAAAACATTACATGACATGGGAAGAGAAAAACCCCGTAATCTTAGGTTATATATAAATTTTAATCTATGAGTATCATAGATAGGACATTGCCATTAATATTGAATATTGATTCCTAGCTTTGAAACTGGCAATGCTGAATTGAAGTAACCTTTTCCTTTACGAAAATATTCTCTAAGCATAACGCTGCCGTTGGTCGACCTGAACATAGAACGTAGAACATTTCTGGAAAGGAAAGTATTACTTCAAATCACCTCAAGAATCTCCTGTTCCAAGGAAATAATTTTTGATTACCTCCACATCGGCTGAACATTATTATTTATGCGATGGAGATTTTACAGCAATTATAATTTTTATCGCATTGTTCCCACGAGCGTAATTTGGCCAGACTAACTCACCTTGCAGTTTCCGAAACGGAATATTGGCACCTTGACCGATTCGATTAACTTTACTGTCCGGTTAACCATATTGGTCTATTGATTGTTTCGAGTGGTTCACTAGTCGAACTATCGACGATATTGTTGGTTAACCAGTTTCTCTGTAACACAATACTCGATGCGAAGTCTTCGCGTTTCACTTCGTCGATCAAATATAGATTAAAGTGTTGCTTGATAATATCGTCTGAAATCAGAAACTATTTACTATGAAAGCGCTATTGTTTAAAACCACTGAATTGTGTTTGTACCAAAGTGTTCCGTGATACGTTTACTGTCAAACATGAGCTCCAAACATGATATCATGCGATCGAAATTACTAGGTTAATTGGTTCTAATGTTTCTAATTTACTCAACAAATTTATTTGTTTGGATATATATGAAAAAACGGGCTAGACACATTCTTGTTATTTTTACGAAGTAATGTAAAATAGTCACTTTTTTACCGACTTCGAAAAAGGAACAGGTTATTAACCGACTTTGTTTGTCGGATTTGTTTAAGAGTTATTATCGAAAAACACGGACCAATCAGAGCCCGACTATAGCGAACGGAGTCCGACCCGGCGACAGGTCCCGCTTAATCTGGTGTCGCTATTGGCCGAACCAGAATTAATCCGCTGTAGCCGCGCTCTGATTGGTCCGTGTTTTTCGTTAATAACTCCTAAACAAAATCACGGACACCATTTTTGTAAAGGAAAATGTCGCTTCAAATGACCCAAGGAACCTCCCATTTCCGGGAGTTACACTTATTTTGGGTCACCCTGTATATGTTCATCGAATACGCCGATATGGATGGACTAATCGGTACGAAACCTTCTGCATTTTTGCATTTTTTCATTTTTAACAAATTTTATTGCAAAAAAACGTAATGCTTCATTTGTATTTAACTGACTTCTTCGGTGTTTGTCCAGCAAGGAATGCACCGATCGCGATGAAACCTTTCACATTTGGTAGGCGATATTTCCGCGATGATCACACTTGAAAAAATTTATGTAATTTGTTATCGTTAGTAACTATTGTTATAGCGAAAAACCTATTCGTTGGTATTACTCTGCAAAGAATGTACCGATCGCGATAAAACCTTTCACATGTAATAGGAGATACCGCCGCGATGATTCCACTTGTAAAAATTTATGTAATTTGTTATTGTTAATAACTTGTTATATTGTTATACCAACGGTGAGACCAAAAAACCATCCTACGGTGTTCTACAAATTCTACTCCTTTCACTAAACAGTGTGAAATAAAAACATTTTATTATCTAAGAATGAACTGTCGGAACTCGACTTCTTGTTCGTACGCGATGAGACAGAAGATGCACTGATTGGTTCGTGCCGAAAACTGCATTTACCAATCGGTACACTTTGACTGTTTAGATCTCCTTCCCATAGCTCTGAAGGAACCTTGGGAAGGGGAAGTGAAACGATACTTGACTCGGTCGGCGACAGGTCTCGGTAATTTAACACTACCTATGATTATCGTCTTGAGGGACAAAGGGTATAGCACGATAACCATGGGCCAGCGACCCCCGGTCCGATTTTCCTGATTTCTGTCTTAAAACATAGTTTTATGTCTAAGAAAACATTGTGTAAAATTTCAAATGTCTACCCCCATCGATAAGGGTGATACTGGGGTAAATTCCCCCGCACTTAAATGCAATTTGCTACAAAACGAGAAAAGATATCGACATGGGATAAACGGCAAACAAAAGATATAGATAAACTCTACATACCAAAGTTTTTCCAAAAATTTTTTGCTAATTATTTATAGTTGAAAATAATGAATTAATTCTTTGGGAATTTTATTAACTACCTTCCCCTGGGTTGACACCTACCAAAAAATTATAAAATATTACTATGATACTAACCTACTTTGTAAAAAAATCTCAGAAGTGTCCATTTGGTGGAACAGTGTCCAGAAAAATAAAGTATGCCGGCGAACGCTTGGTCTGATCACTATCGGCGCAGCGACCGAATCCCCTTGCGGCGACTAATTATGGGAGCGAACGGAAAGTCGGCATACTTTATTTTTCTTGACACTGTTCCATCAAATGGACACTTCTGAGATTTTTTTACAAAGTAGGTTAGTATCATAGTAATATTTTATAATTTTTTGGTAGGTGTCAACCCAGGGGAAGATAGTTAATAAAATTCCCAAAAAATTAATTCATTATTTACAACTATAAATAATTAGCAAAAAAATTTTGGAAAAAATTTGGAATGTAGAGTTTATCTATATCTTTTGTTTGCCGTTTATCCCATGTCGATATCTTTTCTCGTTTTGTAGCAAATTGCATTTAAGTGCGGGGGAATTTACCCCAATATCACCCTTATCGATGGGGGTAGACATTTGAAATTTTACACAATGTTTTCTTAGACATAAAACTATGTTTTAAGACAGAAATCAGGAAAATCGGAGCGGGGGCCGCTGGCCCATGCTTATCCTGCTATACCCTTTATGGCTCGTTATCCTTAAAGCGTACAAAGAACTAGGCATCTGGCAATGCCTCGAACGGTCGCTGAATGACCCTGATTTACTTAATCTACGAGGAAGATTTTTAGTTACGAACGCACCATAAATATTGTTCGAAAGAAACCAACGTGCCCTGTTCCTGCGCAATGAATCACCTACGTTGTCTATTTATGCCAGAACCTAAGCGTAAGAGGAAGCTCGTTGAAATCTCCCGATGGAAAATCAGTACTTCAATCTAAATAGAATTTATTTTAATCGCACATATCGCATTGAGGTAAAAGAGATTTTACAAATTTATATTAGAATCCAATATTTTCCTAAAAACATGTATACATTCTCTGTCAGGAAACACGCAATTTGCCATAAACGACGTTTCACTGCAAACAATGATTTCCGCGATAAACAACTAAACATATTTTGCGTTCTCGACTTAAAAGGAAAATTTCGAGCCGTTCAAAGCAAACGATCGCAGCAACGGAAAAACAGGTATCGAGTATTTTCTGGTGCACTACATCGACCCGGAAGTGCATGCAAATTTCCGTGTGCTCGTCGCTTGACTTTCTCCGTCAAAAGCAAGAAACAGAAACAATGCTATCCGCGGTGTAACATCGAGATCATCAACCCGCGACCTGTTCTCGTTCTTTCCTCGCAGCTCGTTGTTTCGCGAGCGTAAAGCTCCGGCTATCTGAACGTGAATAATGAAAATTAAAGCAGTGTCATACCACCTGGATTCTTCGTCTCCCCTCCTCCCCCTCTCCTCTTTTCTCTGGTTTTTCTCTCCCGGTCGCGTGATTCGCTGTGTTCCCAGCGTTACATTATTTGCGGCTCTACGAAGTCATTATCACCGAGCCGTGCTTTATTTCCATTATTATTATTATGTGCTCCGTCTCGACCAGTAAAAGAGCCGTCGATCCCTCCCGGGAGTTCATTATAATAATATCAGGCGGGGATTTGCATCGAAACGTCAATTTCTATTCACATCGATCCACTCTTTCTCGTTCTTACCCTCTATATATTTTTTTCTCTCTTCAATATCACCACGAGGGACGGGGAAACTTTCCGGAGCCCGCCGGAATTAATCCACTTGGCGGTGTCTGCTTTGAAACTCGTTAATGAAATTCTATCGATGTAGCTGGACGATGAAGATTTTAATAACACTTCCCCCGTTTCTTGTCTCTCGCTCTCTCATCTCATGGCCAAACCAGGCCGCGACGAAAGTTCGAGCTGCTCCGTAATTAAATATTATCCTTTTTATTTCTGAAACTTGTATGGAGGTTTATTTTTGCTTGAGTAGGCCTGTTTACACGTTGTAAGAGATGCCCGGGATTAAGACAAAGGGAATCAATTAACTTTATTTTAATGTACGCCTTTTTCCGGCGACGGATCTGTCGACCCATCGCGCATCGCTCCGTCTGACGCGTCTGACCATGGCCGACCAATACTACTTCCTGCATATAGAGTGCGGGCCGCAGGAAGTAGTATTGGTCGGCCATGGTCAGACGCGTCAGACGGAGCGATGGGACCTGAAACACTATGAATTATGTTGGAAGTGATTCGATATTTTCATCGTAAACATTGGATCGAAGCGATTCGAAGTGTTTCAGGTCCCATCGCTCCGTCTGACGCGTCTGACCATGCCCGACCAATACTACTTCCTGCGATGGGATCTGAAACACTTCGAATCCCTTCGATCCAATGTTTACGATGAAAATATCGAATCACTTCCAACATAATTCATAGTGTTTCAGGTCCCATCGCTTCGTCTGACGCGTCTGACCATGGCCGACCAATACTACTTCCTGCGATGGGATCTGAAACACTTCGAATCGCTTCGATCCAATGTTTACGATGAAAATATCGAATCACTTCCAACATAATTCATAGTGTTTCAGGTCCCATCGCTCCTTCTGACGCGTCTGACCATGGCCGACCAATACTACTTCCTGCGGCCCGCACTCTATATGCAGGAAGTAATATTGGTCGGCCATGGTCAGACGTGTCAGACGGAGCGATGGGACCTGAAACACTATGAATTATGTTGGAAGTGATTCGATATTTTCATCGTAAACATTGGATCTAAGCGATTCGAAGTGTTTCAGATCCCATCGCTCCGTCTGACGCGTCTGACCATGGCCGACCAATACTACTTCCTGCGATGGGATCTGAAACACTTCGAATCGCTTCGATCCAATGTTTACGATGAAAATATCGAATCACTTCCAACATAATTCATAGTGTTTCAGGTCCCATCGCTCCATCTGACGCGTCTGACCATGGCCGACCAATACTACTTCCTGCATATAGAGTGCGGGCCGCAGGAAGTAGTATTGGTCGGCTATGGTCAGACGCGTCAGACGGAGCAATGGGATCTGAAACACTTCGAATCGCTTCGATCCAATGTTTACGATGAAAATATCGAATCACTTCCAACATAATTCGAAGCTTAGAACTCTTGAAGATCTTAAAATTCTTGAAACCCAAATCTAATCCAGACCTAATCCATGCATTTCCACGTCAAGTTTTTTGCAATTATCTTATAAAGTAAAGCCGTCCGTCAAAAACTTTAAAGGGAACTGTTCAAAATGTTGAACTTGACGACAAATTTCAGGGTCATTCAAGCCGGAGAAGAAGTATCGCATCGACGAATTCGAAAGTCTTGAAAATCTTGAAAAAGTCTTGATCCAAACTGTCAAGAGTTTCAAGAATTTCTGACTTCGAATAAATATCGAGTTGTATCGAAATCTTGTAGTGATTGATTTGTTTGAAAACTTGCAAGACTTGCAATCTCGTTTTTCTCGAGAATAATGCGTCGCAAAAAATGTTATTCTTTCTTTCGATTTATTTTCTCATGTAGAATCAGCCCCTGTCTGGCTGTACCATTCTTCTGGCCACACCCTGTATGTCTCTGTACGCGTAGATTACGTGTACGCTGAGAATGTTTTTACAGAATTTTAGAAAGGTACTTCATAATTTGAGTAAACATTACCACTTAAAGGTTAATCAATTTTATTCGTTGACGGTGTGTAATCCTTTCTATTAGACGTGCCACGTTTCCTGGATTATTCCAAAATAATTTTCGACTGTTTCTAATTGAAACGACTGGTCGACGACTAAATTATTTTCAACGATTTTTAATTGGAACGTAACGTGCGAGATTGCGCTCAACACGATTCGAATTCAATCGGGAGACCAAATTGCTCGGGGAAACGCTGGGGGACATCCTGGTGCTACTCTTCATTTATTTCATGCGATTTCGTGGTCGAAGCTCTCCGCATTCAATTATACTATTCATAATTCTACGAGAAGATGCTTTCACAATTTAAGGGGACAATACACTTTCTCGGTTGAAAACTGATAAAGTATAAAAAAACATTTTTCGAGTCCGTAATTTTTGTTACATATATATTCAGTCTTTAAATACGAGAAAAAATTTTTGTATCATTTAGCAAATGATTTTTTATTGGGATTTTTGGCAGACTGACTTTTGCAGAATGATCATTTTACAAAGTTAGATCTGCTGGCGTGCACGATTGTGGCTCACTGCGAAAAAAAGAATTATCCTTTGGAAAAGTTTGACTATGGCCCCAGTATAGACTAGGATTATTTTATTCGAGCAAAATTTCACAAAATGGTGGACCTCCGAAATTGGTAGTCCAAAAATAGCATTTTCTTCGTACAAAAATGTTAAAAATTGAGGAAAAATTGATCAATCTTATTTATTCTAGTTCATATTGGCTTTACTGTTGTGTAAAAGAACATATTAAAATTTCAGACCGACCGTTTAAACGGTTTTTAAGTTATCACGTAGGCCGATTACAAACACGTTGTTTTGAGAAAAACGCGTAACGTTTTGACAAACGAATTTTCACATATAAAATCTATGTACTTACATCCAATCAGGTATGCCTGCTATAATCGTTAATAACTTTGAAAGTATTTCGAAATACTCTGAAATTTTCAGAGAATATTATTGAAACATGATACTTTCCAATAGGATGTTTTCTAAAATATCGATTTTTACGACAAAGTGTAATTGGAACACATTTTTATATCCGTCGTAGGTTTATTTTGATATAACTTTCGTAATTCTTCGATTATGTGCATCGCATTTAGTAGATACTATTTTCCAATAATTACCAGGGTAAATGTGTCTAATTTTTTTATTTAGTCCTTACACGTTAAAATTTGTATTTTGCACGAAGATATGCACATAAACAACTGCTTTGTTTATGTTTGCTTCGCACACATCTTATTTATGGGAAGCTCGAAAAAATTCCGGACCCAACTCGACGGCGCTGTACTTCCGTTTCTTCGTAGCGATTGTCGAGTGCGCACTTTGGCTCGCCGCCATTGGTATCGCGTCAGGCAAAAAAGCATCGGATGACGAATTGGTTCGAATCGATCTACCTAGAATTCTGCAAAATCGTTCGAATCCGAGATTCCCACCGTGGTCCGACCGGTTTCTAATTTTTTAACGACAATCGCGCCGCGTGTTTGCGGCAGCTGCACGCGACACGCTTCGCGCTCAAATGATGAAACAAATCACACGGCTCGAAAGCGATTTGAAATAGAAGCGCAAACATTCTCCGCGATTCCCGTTTACACGTCACGTCCACCATTTTGAATTATCAGTAGACTGCGATCTTTATGCAATGCGTACAGGGTGTACAAAATCATTTCTGCGCTTCTGGATAGGCAGAGATCTGTTGAACAAATGGACGTCAAATTTGACTTTGACAATCTTTTCAAGGTTAAACATTTTTAAATATAATCTTACGTCGATCGTAGATAGTTGCTAAAAAACTTGATTTCAGAGCACTGGTTCGATTAATTGTTTTTTAAACACTACTTGGGTATTATCACAATATCTTTTTTCAACGTTTCGATGTTACTTTAGATCCTTCTCAAGAAAATTAGAAAAATTACGTCTGCAAATTAACAATCAATATTATGTTTAATTAAAGTTTAAATGATATCGGCGCCAGGTTCGATCATTTTAGTTTTTTTTTTAGTGCTTTGGTTTGTAAATAGTGAGTGTCTTTAATTATAATATCTAAAAGTTTCTTCATATATCTATTTTGTAAAAGTAACAATTTATCATGAGCGAGAACCTGATTAGTGATGAACTTGTTTTTTTTGTTAATTACATTTTTATATATAAATTTAGGAACAACATTGTTGGATCTGCATTTTAGTAAAAACAGTTTTTTGTTAAAAAGATCGAACCTGGCGCCGATATCATTTAAACTTTAATTATCCAAATTTCCGATCGAGAAGAATATTATGTTTGTACTGTGTGAATTTAAAACAAGAAGAACCATTGTTACCTACTTGCTCAGTGTAAAAGAAAACAAAATTTTTAATTGTATCTTTCACGTAACATGTTGTAACACATTAATGTAACGTAACCACATGTTAATGCTAGGTCAGCATACATGGTAACGAGGCAACGTGAAGACATATGGAACAAACATAACCTATCTAATTATCTGATCTACTTATGTCTAGGTACGAGCTTAGATTGGATTTAATATGTCCAACTATAGGTTCAAATTATTCTTGTTAATACAATTAAGATATTGATCTGAACAATGATCTTTTTTATGAATTCACGTTCTATTGATGACTGGAACTGATTTTACTAAATCAAACTTGATTATGATTTCTGACTTTCGACAGAACTCGATTGAAATTTCGTTGACGACTGATCTTGATAACGAGGCATCATTTTATAGATTTGTCAATCAATTGTTCTACGCTTAATCTTTTTGAGGTGGGTGTATGCTCATCAACTCTTTGTAATCATATTTCTTCTTAATTCGTCGCTTATCTTTCCACCGGACATATGATATTCGATTAATTTTCACCGGTCCATTGTTCATCAATTCTTCTGCGTTTCTTCTACTTAGAGTTTTATCTTTCAACCTGATGTATGATATTCGATACATTTTCACCGGTCAATTGTTCATCAATCTTCCATCAATTTCTTCTCGACTATCTTTTACATTCTTCGCTGATGAATAATTTCACCGGAAGTTTCATTTAGTAAATCGCTCGCATATTCTATTTCGAATTATTCCGTTTATTTCGTGAAATAGATTTCGCTTAATTCTATCGTTCACAATGTAGTGTAAAATACGGTAATTCAATTATTAATTATAATATTTGATGTTATAATTCTCGTGCAATATTAATAGAACAAATACGAAAAGATATGTTATACACGATTCAGTATATTAATTATTGTCTATGGCAGAACCACTCGACGTGACGTGTAAATGCATAAAATCTGCAGCTAATTATCACCGATGAAAATAGTACGGGTTAGGACCTGGTCTGCGTCAGACTACAAGTCTGCGTCGCAATATCTCGGAATGTCTTTTTCGAACATGATCTCCGGTTGACAACCTGTTTACCAATGAAGCGGTTCCTCTCGAGACGCGTGTTTTGTAGTTGCGACACGTTGGCCAGCGATCTGACATTCGAGAACTCGGGTCCAGAAATCTTGGACAAGATTCTCCAATCTTCGTGCAGATGGAAAAGGAAAGAGATACCAAGGGGGACGCAGGACGAAACCGGAGGCCAGAACATGTCCTGATTGTACAAAGAGCCTTGTCGACAGGCAATCTGATTGATTGGCGTGATTATGCTTCGCCCTGATATTTTTTCTCGCGATCCTGGTCGTCTAACTGCACTTTGATCTTCTTGATGAAACTCTGAAAGTTGAATATCAGTCGAACAGATCACTTTTACAGTGAGCACACACATCTATCAAATTGCCAATATTGGGAACAGAGAAGATTACGATTTTTTAAACGTTTATTTAGTTGAGACGTTTATATTGTTTTATTGAGCTTATTAATCTTTAAGAGAAGATATACAATATACAGTGAGTTTACAAAGTATTCGTATACCTTTTAAAAACTAATAACTTTTTTATAATTGTACCAAACCGCCTGATTTTTTACAGTCAATTAGAAGCATTGGTTTATGAAATGATATACAAAAAGATTTTCCAAAAATTAAGATTTACGAGGCTAGATGCTAAAATAAAAAGGAAAAGTTTTGAACATTTTTTATTTATGCACTTAATGAAAATTGAAAATATGTGTTTCGTAGATCTATGTTGGTTGTACACATGCTGAACATTTCACCCAATTCGGTTGACTGATTATACGTCGTGTAAAACTACGATTTTCACAATTTTTAACCGCTTGTAGCTCGTGTGTATGTCAATCGATTTCGATGAAATTTTCAGCATGTGTATAAGTAACATAGATCTACAAAACATTGATTGTAAATTATCATTGAGGGCCCAAATAAAAAAGTTAGAAAAATGCCTTCTTCATTTTTGCTTGTAATATTGGAAATTATAATTTTTTGAAAATCTCTTTCGAATATCATTTCGTAAACCAATGCTTCTAATTGATTAAAAAAATCAGGTCGTTTGGTACAATTATAAAAAAGTTATTAGTTTTTAAAAGCTGTACGAATGTTTTGTACAATCACCGTAAATAAACGAAGAATGTGCGCTGTCAATTGTCAATTACCATAGATGTATTGAAATAAATTAAAATTATTTAATAATATTTTATATTTAATAATAATTGTAATAAATGATGACAATAATAATAATATGCCTTTTCTGATTGTATAATAAATTTCGTATTTCCATACGGCGCATCTTTCACAAAATATGACCAATTTTAATTATCAATGTAATCAACGTTCAAATTAATTTATAATTTATACGTATAATTTAATATGTTTTGGTTGCCCACAGAAGAATTCAAGTAGTAGTAACAATTTCGGAATAAAAATGGCGCCGCTTTGCGTGTTTACGAAGACGGAGATATTAAATTTTTATATAATTTCCAGTCCTCCATTCCAAGCTCACAAGATCGTGGCTAAAATCAATAAATGTCTGCCGTCAGTATCAGTCGCCTCGCAAACACGGCAACTACCATAAAAATCAGTTTGAAACTGATTGGCAGTTCTTGATGTGCCTCTCGAGTCTCGGCAGACCGTGATTTCAGACTCGCCCGAGCAGATGCAAAGTACCAATTTCTCACGGGGTCATTATTTTTAATAAACTGTGCGCGGGCGTGTTCGATTTATTGACCAGGGTCGTGTACAACGCATCGGTCCAATTTAGATGCTTCCAGCGTCGCTCGTGCTTCATTCCCGAGGGTTAAGACCGACAAAAGAGTAGCGTTGTCATCCCTTGTGCTGTACATAATTTCTGAGACATGAAACGAAATTTCATTTTTTATCGAGCATCGATAATTAGTGGCTTTGAAAGATTAATATTGATCGGTTCTATTCTTAGTACTTACCGAAGCCTATGGTCAATGAAATGTGGGCACACGTGAATTTAGTTATAATTTGTTTAAAAACATACTTTTCTGGGTATTTATTCAGACGAGCATACATAGTAAGTAGACTGTAGATTTTTTATTATGAATTTATGACTAAATTGAATAGAATTCAAAATAGAAAAATATTAAAACTATTTGGAAATGTCTGTACCGTTTTCATGTTTAAATTATTAAATTAAGAACGACAATTTTATGTGGTGTCTGTTGCTATGCATGTCGAAAAGTTAGTAGTTCAGAAGATATTTCAATTTAAATATCTCAAAAATACCATTACAGTCGTACTAACAATAAGTCGTTAGCGTTTACTTATTAGTGTATGTATTTCAGAGTTATTTAAATTTAATTATCTTCTGAACTACTAACTTTTCGACATACATAGGTTAGTACTTTTTTATGACGAATGTCCAGCTGCTCGATTGATGTATTAAAAAATACCTCATTCCATTTAAAAACAATAACTTCCCTATGAATTGGGAAGTTAAAAATAAAGTTGACCTTCATACGTCCTTTACGCGTCCACCTACAAAAAAAACTACTAACATCAGATCAATGCCCCCTCGAAACCATGCAAGTTCCATCGGATGCATCTCTTCCTAGCACCAATAGCAGCCGCGTTGTTCAGGTGTTCTGTTTCTGCGGACTCACCCTGTATATTCTCGTTCGCGTAAAATTTTATATTTACCGCAACTTTAACGTGAATGTGCCACGATTTTCTCTTACTTTCTCAGCCAATGACACAACTTGAGGGGGTGGTGAGGGGAGAAAAAGTCTGGCAAAAAGAATTTCAGCAAGTATAGATATCTAAGGTTCACCCTAGTGAGGCTACTTGGTCGAAATCTGACAGCCAATGGTATTCCCTTGAAAACACTCGGCGTGTTCAAGTTCCATTCGACGCGACGTTCGATAACCATATTTCCTCGGAGCATAACAAGGAGAACGGGATCCGTCGACGATTGTAGCAAGTGGGGCGTGGGTGGACGTCGAGCGGAGATGTGTTTCGATGATTTATAAGACTGCAACCGCTTAAGAGGAACGCTCCTTGCTCACCCAATATTGAAATGCTGGAAGAGTGACGGGCGAGCGGATTTTCCCAACGGAATCGGCTTGGATAGAGGAAAAAGGTTACTTAAACAGACGTGTGATTGATTGACACGGTTTCGCCAGGCCTCGTTTTATTTGCCTGACCCCGATGATTGTTCACCATTTTTTTCTCGTTCACGGTTCAATGCTCGTCAGGCTGAATGTAGACAAATCGCTGGTGAAAACAAGGCGAGGCAATTAGACAGAGTTAATTGTTAAATGGATTTGCAGTGTTCCCGCTGAGCCGTGCAAATTGCCGATGTAGAATTTAATAAACGATCCGCTGGTTTCGGTTTCGCGTGATTTCGCAGTCGGTCTGGGCACTAGGAGGTTCCGAAGGTTTGGTTTTCATTATCGATCATTAACCCTCGGGCTACGGGTGCTTGGCTAGCACTGCGGACGGGTTACGGGTCATTCTGACCCGCCGTAACAGTTCATTGTACGCGTACTTTTCCACAGTTTTCGAAAGTTCTACGTATCGTGGAATTGCTAGACTGCGGATCTCTCGGAGGAATAAAAAATATTATTTGGGTAAATATTCGCTTGAATCTTAATAAACGTTTATTAGTTGTTCTTGTCTGATTTTTCTTTTGTTCTTTTTGTGCTTCATGATAACCATCGAATATCATGAATCCCCTAACCCGTGGTAACATCGTGAAATAAAAAATAATTCGGGTCAACGGGAATCTAAACTCTAGACCGTCGCTTTATCAGTCACACGCCATTTCACTTTGTTAACGCAACCTCGTTAATTTCCGTTTACATCCACACTGCATCTAGTAGATTCATAACTTTTAATTGTTTGTCGCTCCGAAGTTATAGAGTAAGTGTGCTGGCCAGTATTTTAGGTACAGTCTTAATTATTTTTAACAGATCATCTCTATACGAAATAGAAGGAGAAGTCATGTAAACAGTTCTTTCTTCCTTTAATCATTTTAATAAGCTGAAAATTATAAATCGATGTTCCTAAATTCTCTTAATCCTTGTTCTATCAGCATGGTAGTTTTATTTATATTATTTATTTACTATTCTATTTATACTTTATTCTATCAGTACTTAACTATTCTTGCGATAAATGCGCAAAATCTGCAGTCTACTTCATTAGGCTGCGGATTTCATGCATTTATGAGAGAAATGGGTGGGTGTACTTCGAAATAGTGAAAACATTAGAAGAATTGGAAAACACTGTTATATTATTTTCGATCTATTAAACATATTACGAGCGAAACCAAATTTCTATTTTATTTCAGTTGGTTGCTGATCAGATAGAAAATTTTTATTTTGCATAAAGATCCGTTGTCTGCTGCTCACTAAACTGCGGATCTTTCTGCATTTATAGCAAAACTGAATAGATGTAATTCAAAATTTCTGGAAAATTTCCAAAATCATTCATGGAAGAAATAACGAATACCTGAAAATACGAGAAATATTGGAAGGTTTTATTGAATTCTTATAATAACTTAATATTATTGAGGAGTAATATTGAATTTATATAGAAAATTTAATATTATTGATGGGTAGTATTGAATTTTTATAGTGAATTTAATATTATTGAGGAGTAATAATGAATTTATATAGAAAATTTAATATTATTGAAGGGTTGTATTGAATTGTTATAGTGAATTTAAAATTATTGAGAAGTAATATTGAATTTATATAGAAAATTTAATATTATTGAAGGGTAGTATTGCATTTTTATAGTGAATTTAAAATTTTTTAGGAGTAATATTGAATTTATATAGAAAATTTAATATTATTAATGGGTAGTATTGAATTTTTATAGTGAATTTAATATTATTGAGAAGTAATATTGAATTTATATAGAAAATTTAATATTATTGAAGGGTAGTATTGCATTTTTATAGTGAATTTAATATTATTGAGGAGTAATATTGAATTTATATAGAAAATTTAATATTATTGAAGGGCAGTATTGAATTTTTATACTGAATTTAATATTATTGAGGAGTAATATTGAATTTATATATAAAATTTAATATCATTGAAAATTAACGTTGAATTTGTAATGTAATGTCAATAACATTCGTTTTAGTTTCTATTTCTTGTAATTGATGTAGACAATTTTTAATTTTGCTTAAAGATCTCGCAGTGTACTGATCATGTGAACGTAACAGAAATTTGATTAGTCTTGTTTTTTACATTTCCGACCCACCGTGTGCGTCCACTAGTATGTGAGTCAGCGAGAGCAACTCGTAAAATCAATTCACCACCTTCCATCAGTCGTTTAATTTGCCGCATTTGTGAATCAAAAATTCCTCTTTAGCGCAAAGGCGACGCTCCTTCGAGGAGGACAAACCGGCTAGATGAAGAGGGACGCTCGTTGCCGCGTGATTGTACAAAGTGCCAGAAGTGAGCCAATTCGATTGACCGGTCGCGATCTTGGGAGGGCTCGAGATTTTTCGCTCGTTCTTCCTTGCTTCTCGGGAAGCTGGAACAAGATGCAGCTCGTTCGACAAGAAACGGAACGACACGGAGCCAATCATTAGGCGAGCCCATCGAGATCCTTTGCCGAGTGTTGTTATCTCGAGGCTCGTCGATTTATTGTTATCGGTCTGCTCGTCTTCATGGGACGGTTCTTTCGACAAATTGTAAAGCAGCCCCTCGGTGTCACATCGATTCTCTTCAGGAAACCATCATCTAGTCCTGGCTCCTCGTCTCTCGCTGTTTCTCAGTCGGCACTGTTATAGCGCTCCTTCACTGGATACAACCGAGGCGAACAATGTTTTTGATTGTTCGTTGTCTGTTGATAATGGAGACATTAGAGAACGGAGTAGTTCCTCAGGTCATCAGAAGTATCTTTTTCTTTCGCGAGAGTGCTCTTCGCCGCTTCGTTAAGTAAGGTAATTTTAGGTCACTCAAGGTCAATTGCAATAGAAAATAAATTGTGACAAATACAATACATATTAAATAATTTTAAACTTTTAATGTTATCGGCGCACGGTTCGATCAATCTCTAAACAAATGTAGCAATTTTGCAAGTATTCTAAACGTTTCGGTTCTGATTTAAATGTTTCATGATAGAACTGCATTTGCTATTAATATTCTAATAGAGTAGGAAAAAGGAAAGAGGTGTTTTGACCGATATACATATTAACACAAATACAATTACCCATTATGAAGGCTATTCAAGGTCACTCAAGGTTATCTGCAATAGAAAATGTATTGCGAAATCAAGATTCGAACGGACAGACGAGATATATCTCGTCGAGCAGGTGTTTCAAGTCAAATATAATGATCTATTAGGAAGGTCATTCAAGGTCATTCGAGGTCAACTGCAATAGAAAATGAATGCTGTTTGAAAACGAAGGTTCGATACAACAGACGAGCTATGAATGTGGCGTTTCAAGACGAATCAAATTACTTATAATGAAAATCATTCAAGATCACACAAAGTAAACTGTAATAGAAAATAAATGCTGTTGTAACACCAAAGTCCGAAAGGATAGACGAGCTACAAACACAGTTGGACAGAAATTTAATCAACGATTGAAGAATAAATTTCTACTTCAATCGTTAATCGCAATAAACGATTAAACTCCTACTTTAATCGTTAATTGCGGTTAACGGATGCATTATTTTCAATTGTAATCGTCAATCGGATAATTGATTAATGATTAACTGCAGAAGTGTTTTTTTTTTAATTTATCAACCGACCATTGTTCAATGATTACCTTTTTAAATCGCACGCGGCGAGTCTTTTGACTCTGTCCTTCAATAAATTACATATTTATTTATTTATACCCAGCATTGGGCATTAACCAATTAAAATTTTAACCATGATTCATTAATCAATAAATCATGGATAAAATTTTAATTGGTTAATACCCAACTCTGGGTATAAACAAATAAATATGTAATTTATTGAAGGACAGAGTCAAAAGACTCGCCGCGTCGTAACTAAAGCTCAGATCAGCTGGATCAACGATCAAATGCCTCACTATCACCGCAAAGCATAACATTGTTCCACGCTCACCTTGTATTTCCAGCTGATTATTCCTGTAGCTTTTCGAATTGGTGAAATTATCGCCAGTAGTTAACGAGCTACGAAACTGGAGCGAATGTCTGACGCCTCGTTCATCTTGAATTTGACGTCCGATCACTACGGGCCATTTGTACGTATTTACAGTACAGTTCGACGACTTAGTTAATTGGCTACGTAGATCGTAGCCTAGATGCGTCTGCGGGCCGACATCGTTCCCTTGGGATCAATTAGACGTCACCTGGATGTGACTGGAACTGCACCTGAAGGTATCGGCCGATCAAGAGATCTGGAACAATCGATTTTCTTGAGATACCGAGTCGGTTGCTGTCTCAGGTGCTCGCCACGTCTGCGAGCTTTAATACAATATAAATATAATTCCGATCCCTCCAAACCATTGTGCAAGGCGTCTTTCTCAGAAAATGGTTAAAGTAGGGATTTCGTGGAAAATGTATCCTTCAATCAAGCCTGGGCTATAAATTGATCAAGATATTATTTATGGCGCCAGCCGAGGCAATGAATTTGCGTGCAAAAACATATCGAAGACGGCAAACTCGAACCTTTGTTATTCATTCGAAGCGGAAAATATTAGAATATGTCGCAAAAATTTGAAAATATTGATATTCATGTATTAATTATTTAGAATAAGTCATTTAGAAAATATTTACTATTAAATAATTCTATGACTTTAAAGATCATTGCATCGACTATGAGTAAATTGATTTGATTAGTTATTTTCACATAATGCGGGAAAATTAAATTTGCATACATTATTGTAACGTAAAATGGTTTCCCTTCATTTTAAGGCTTCGACAAACCTAAAAGGATAATATTGATATTCATGTATTAATCTTTTAGAAAATATTTACTATTAAATAAGATGGTGGAAAGTATTCGAATTATTTAATTAATTTTTGTTCTTTTATGACTTTAAAGATCATTGCATCGACTATGAGTAAATTGATTTGATTAGTTATTTTCACATAATGCGGGAAAATTAAATTTGCATACATTATTGTAACGTAAAATGGTTTCCCTTCATTCTAAGGCTTCGACAAACCTAAAAGGAAAATATTGATATTCATGTATTAATCTTTTAGAAAATATTTACTATTAAATAAGATGGTGGAAAGTATTCGAATTATTTAATTAATTTTTGTTCTTTTATGACTTTAAAGATCATTGCATCACCCATTAATAAATTGATTTGATTAGTTATTTTCACATAATGCGGGAAAATTAAATTTGCATACATTATTGTAACGTAAAATGGTTTCCCTTCATTCTAAGGCTCCGACAAACCTAAAAGGAAAATATTGATATTCATGTATTAATCATTTAGAATAAGTCATCTAAAAAATATTCACTAATAAATAAAATGGTGGAAAGTATTCGAATTATTTAATTCCTTTTTGTTCTTTTAGGACTTCAAAGATCATTGCATCACCCATGAATAAATTGATTTGATTAGTTATTTTCACATAATGCGGGAAAATTAAATTTGCATACATTATTGTAACGTAAAATGGTTTCCCTCCATTCTAAGGCTTCGACAAACCTAAACGGTTTAACAATTATATATTAATAAACAATTTTGCGGCAAGTTTCTCTTACAAATGTCCACCGATCCAGAGGTGTAGATTCACCCCTAGGACGGATGACCATTACTTTTTATACATCCTGTGCAATAACCTTCCGGTATTTACCTCGATGATTTGCTTCGAATATCAGTTGTATGATATTTCACTTGGTTTTATAGATACGACTTGATAACAAATGATTTTATGGTTAGCTGGCTGACCAAAAAGAATGGTCGCCTGGTTCCCGTCTGCCCGAAGCTGTCATCGGTTCGCAATAATCGAAATCCAATGGTACTCTCTATCGGCACCGATTTTGGAGCGACGAAATCGCCGTCTTTGCACCCCAATGTTCTCATTGACAGGCAATATGTGTATCCCGAAATCCCGGGTTCCTGGTCCATAATCCGTGGGGTCTTAAAGCAAATCCGAGGCTCGTCGAAAAGGAAGGGAAAACGGCTTGAAATCTCCGAAGGTGTCTTCATCGGCAACTGGCCAATATGCAAATCCTTCGGGGTGAGCTGCCGAGTTTATCCATATTAATGCTTTCTAATTAAGCTGCAGATTGGTTCGTTCATATTTTCTGCGCTCTTGTTTCGCGACGGGTTGATAAACTGGTCAATGTATGCACTCTCATAAGATTCAGAGATTAACGACCCCATAATTCTGATTGAAATCGCAGGACGCCGAATGCAAACAACCTTCGTCGATGTCAGAAAACTCGAGGGCTTCGGGGATCGCATGAGCCACCTTAAATCATTCCCCACATTTTTCTTCGTTTTTTTTTCTGCTGGAGTTACAGAGCCGATAAAAATTCGTCTAATAAAATGTGAACCCCTCGGCAATAAATATTACAGGATCCAAGTTGTGGAATATGAAACAGATTCAAATCCTATGGAATCACCGGGAATTTAAAATATTCATTTATAATTTAGTTAGATAGTTCATTCTGGGGAGCAGTTGTGGGAAGCGAATTGTAATCAATAGACTGCGGATCTGTATGCAAATTAAAAATTACCTGCATCGATTGCAAGAAATTGAAACCAAATTGGATGTCATTTCTTCTCTAATAATAATAATCTAATAATTTTAATGGAGGTGAAATCAGGTATCGACATGTTGAATTTTGAATATTTTCCAACAATTTAGAATATCATCTACTCAATTTTGTTTTAAATGCATCAAGATCCGCAGTCTAGTAATCAAGCTCCTGCCTATTTCCGTTTCAATAGCTTTTCATAGTTGTAAGAATGTTTATACCACTGTGTGGTTGACTGATTGTTTTACTCATATGTTTATCTGTTATTGATTTATGCTGTTATATATAATTTTATTGATTTATACGTTGCGTCAGCGTTTTGTTAACAAACGTATGTTACCATGAGATTTCGTTAAATAAACAGTTCCTGATGAGCGAGTGACCGATAAAGAAGTGTCACACCGCGCCGTGTCGAGCCTCCTTACATATTTACAGTTTTTTCATTTTACATTCTGACATGCCGGTACACCAGTGGTCGGTATAATCAAACGTTGTTTAATTAATTTAACGAGTCCTGTTAATTTCAAGTAGAAATGTTCTCAATCTTAAACAGATTTTATTACAGGTTACAAACTTGAAAGTAAGCAATAATATAGACTAATGAAACAATCATTTATGAATCAACTAAATTATCTTTCAGTTTTATTGATATGACGTTCATATTGTTACGACGGGTATGTTATGGTCTTAAGATTATTGTATACTGTAGACTTTGTAAAAAACAGACAGAACAGTTTATAAAGCAGAACATTCTATCCCTACACTGCTTAAAGTTTGAATAACTATAAGCGGTACATAGTTACATGAAGGAAACATTATTGCTGATGTTTAAAACAATACCTTCAAGTTAGAAATAAATTTGTAACACAGAAGTTGTTACGTAAATTACAGTAGGAACAATGGGAAAAATATGACTTTCATGTAATGTATTTGGCAAAATTCCAATTTAATTAAATGTAATAAATTACAATTATGAATTAAATTTCATTAAGATTGGTGGTAGATTCCAAGTGAATTTGTAATAGTCAATGCTGTTTTTGTTATTAATATACGGAATATTAATATATGCAATTTAAAATGTCTCAATTAGTATGCAATTTGAAATGAACGAAAATAGTGCATTCTACCTATTATGAGACAACTGTACATATAGGGTGTCCCAAAAATGTCGTACTTCCATGAAAGGGGTGATTCAATGTGATTGGTTCATGTTTCTTATTAAGAAATCATTAATAAAGCGGTGGAGAATATTTTCGTACAATATTTTTGAGACACCCTGTATTTTACAGCTACTGTATTAATTAGATAAAAATTTGGTAAAAGAAATAAAATAAAGTAGATAAGGATTGCATATAAAATCCGCCTTCTAATAACGAAGAAGTGTGAAATTTCACGTCAAATTTATGAGTAATATAATAACACATTATGCTTTTTGAAAATGTTGATACAGCGACCTCGGCTTTATTCGTAAAAAGCAGAGAGAACTATTATCCAAGGGCCGTTCCGTTGGCAGGATTATCATCCGCATTAGTATCAGAATCACGAGCGTCGAATTCGACGCGTGTCGTGTCTCCGAATTTGTTCGCGCGGCTTCATTACGCGTTATAATTGCTCCACTAATTAATTACAGCAAGTTCGGGTTTGCGAACTCCTGTCTGTCGAATCCCGCACCGATGTCAATACATAATACGGCTGTTTACATACTAGCACAAAGCAATTAATGCCATTTACCTTAATTAGTTCCCCAACATTCTAAAGATTTAATTAACGCCGGATGAGAATCCGTTACGTAATTGAGAAGCTTACCACTTTTATTTCCAACTGTTATTAGATGTTTGAATAACAGGAGAACTTTCAATGTTCATCAAAATTGAATAGAAATAATTAATGGGTAACGTGCTTGCGTGTAAAAATACTCAAATAAGATGTTAGGCTTCGCACAGACCTAAACCGTTTGACGAACCATTTCGCCAAACATTTCGCTGCACTGAGCGCCGTGCCGAACGCGAACGTGTAACACTCGCAAATCTGTTTCCAAGACAGATAGAGCATATCTTAAACATTCATAAGATAAAGAATAAATGTCAATAAATAGAAAGACATTTATAAACAAAGACATCGGTGATTTAAATTATCTGAAAAAATATCTCTACTTCCTAATTTGCTTCAAATTATTAAAGAGGCCCTTGCTATGAAAACATTGCATTTTATTTTTGCATTTTTTTTTGTTGTTGTTTACAGAACGCGCTCTCGGAACATAACCCTTCCGTTTTTATTGATAATATGCATCGCAGAATCATATAAGGACGAAAATTCATCATGTTGCATCTCCAAAAATTCAAGTCATTTAATCTCGAATCTGATGTCTTTAATGCTTCGTACTGACTTGAACATTTCACTTTGTAACTTTAATTCAGTCGATAAACTGCCAACATTTTCTGTATTTCTCTCTGTTCGTCGCGGCGAAATGTTTGGCGAAATCCACGGTTCGTCAAACGGTTCGTCAAACCATTTAGGTCTGTACGAAGCCTTAAAATCGTGAATATGATTGTTGAAAGAATTATTTCAGCATCTAGAGGGTGTCTTAAAATTCGTTGAACATCCAGAAAGGAAGGTTCCCAAGATCGTTTGAAGCAACATTTTCCTTTGCAAAAATGGCTTCCGCGGCTTTATCAAGGAATTACAGTTAATCCTTGAATACTGTCCAAAAATCGTATTCCATATAAAATCGTATCAGTAACTAATCAATTACTAAACATTTAGGTATTGTATGAGGTATTACACCAATTTCATATTCATAAATTTCAAAAATCATAAGGAATGGAAATATTCTAGATCGGAAGAAATGTTTAATTTTCCTGTTAAAATAGCTTCGAGTGCAAAATATTAATATTGACTAGTGCATATAATTATCAATATTTTGATGACCCAAAATGTTGTATTTACTTGAGTGGAGTGATTCCTAAGATCGTTCGAAGTAACTTTTTCCTGTGTTCTACTTCTTCCTTCTTCAAGGAAGAGCACAACAGTAAGTAGAAGTAAAATAAATTCAACTTTGTCTGTTTTGTTATTCAATACATGTCAGTCAGGATAATTTACGACGACCGCTCTTTGAAATAGTGATTTGTACTGTTTCAACTCGTAGTCCATTAACAGATGGTTTAGTACATGACTGTGCAATGTAACTGTAAGGATTAGGACTTCGATGTAGAACAGAACTACATCTGTGACTTTGTTATAGTTATTACTAGACTGCTGATTCAATCTAACTTTACAAATATGTATTATTGAATGTCAATGAAGATTCTGAATTATTATACATACATATTCATTGAAATATAATATTACCATGCGTGCGAAGGTACTTGAACTGAATATTCACTTATGAAAAATTTTGCAGAATCACAAAACTTCCAGTGCACTTTGAAAAAAATGTAATTTGCAGAGCACAGTTAAGCAGTTTTTTCGTTTAATGCGTCACGTAGGATTAAAACGTTTAACATACATAGAATGTTCTGAAAATATTTTACTGTTACAATTAAAGCGTACGAGTACCGCGTAATTAATCATTTTCGACTACCAGTCTTTGCAATAGTGATTCGTTCTGGTTTGAATTCATGGTCCATCCCATTAACAGATGCTTTAGTACAGGACTGCGCAATGTAACTGTAAGGATTAGGACTTCGGTGTAGAACAGAACTACACCTTTGAACTAGTAATTAGAACTCCTAGTTTGACCACCTGGCGGAGCACAGTTGCAGTTGCACTTCAACTTGTGATTAGAACTGTGCACTAATGTGTACCTACTTCGTGTGCTATGTAACTTTTTTGTACTTCGTATTGTTTGAATTCACTTGAATTTTTGTGTGTTAATACCAAGACAGAATTGGCAGAGTTAATGAATGCAATATAAATATTTAATTAAATGCAATGGGATAATAAATGTTAAAGTGATATTAAATATGAACACACGTTACATCTATTCAGCGGCACATCGTCGCTAAAATTTACGTTATTCGCTCGTTAATTTATCTTATACGTATACATTCGATTTTATATATGCAGTAGAAGAAATGTAATCGTTAGAATGCAAATTTTTATACAAAATAAACATTGGGAAATAATGATTAATATCATTTTTACTACGCTACTGAGTGTGTGCAACCAATATTGATTTTTTTTAATAAACTATGCGTACAAATCAGTTGAAAATCATGTACCAATAATTATAACATCCTTAAATATTATTACTATTTTTTTATTAATACATTTCTACTATAAACACATACAATTCGGAGTGTAATTATCATAAATTCTGTATAATTTCGTCGAAAGCAAATGCGCAAAATTACACAATATGTAAATACTCAGTTTAATTATAATATTTGTTCATCGAAGAAAATATTAACACCGTAATACCAAGAGTGCGGATTTTATGCATTCATGAGTATTTATAAGCAAATGAGTATTTATACTTTCAAACAGTATAGAGATAGGAAGAATTAAAAAGTACAAAAAATTACTTCTAACCTACCAAAATGATAAAAAAAAAGAAAAAAGCTCCCAACGCATGAAACACGTTTCAAATCGAGCGAATCTCTACAGACCTTTAACCACTCCGTTTCTGTTCCAGGCCGGTCCCTCCGAAGTTCCGGCGAGAGAGCAACAGGAAACGAATTGGTTGCGTTCGATAATTCACCGGTAAGTTCAGTTTAGTTTTTCCTCGGGCGGCGGATTTTCAAGCGGAAATAAAAGCACGTCGTTTCCGTATTCTCTATTTCCTATACTCGTTAATTGAGAATATTTTACGCATCCGCCGCCATCGCCGCGGGGGACCGTTCATTTCGTTGTTTACTCGTCAATAACGAGAATCGTGATCCCGTAACCTCGTATTGCACTCCGGAGATTAAAGCAGTCTGGTGTATGTCTGCGGGCGTGTGTGTATGTGCGAGTTTCGCTCCGTTACGACGGATCGTATCTGGGAAACGCTTTTGAAATTCGTCCGCGTCCGTTTATTCGCGGGCAATGACGATCGCATATTTGAATTGCCCCGCGCTTTTCCTCGAATAATGGGACACGGCGTGGAATTGTCTGGAAACAACGGGGAAAACGATGAAAGGTTTTATGATTATGCGGGATACCGAGCTTGGACACAAGAAACGCAATGTTTACAACGGCCCGTTTCAAGCGATATTACATTTCAACAATGATCCGCGCGCGCCTGTGAGCGAAAGATACCACGCATCATATTTCGAAGTGATTCCCCAGCTTTGAACCGCGCCGCGCCGCCCCGGATGAAACAGAACTGTTATAATGTTCAATTTAATTACGGTACAACCGTAATGTTTCCAATGCTTCTTCTTTGTTCATAAAACAGAGATATGCGCAATCATCTCACATGTACGCGCTTTTGCCGAGAGGTGAGTTTTGATTCACCGAAACGCATGCAAATATTATTGCCTGCACTGGTTTTCATATTTTCAATGACTTCGGAAAATTTGACTAATCATTTCGCGAATACCTTTGAGGGATATTCAGGTTCTTTTCTGTTTTGCTAGTCGCCATTTGAAGATGAGTATTAATTAACCCTCTAGTGCAAAATATACCGGGTGATTCGCGAGAAACAGGCCATCTAAATAGCTCCGGTAGGATTAGAGATACAGTAATTTCTCAATCGTAGTCCTCGGTCGCCTCTGCAATCGTAGTCCAGTGCCTACCCATTCCACCGCCTGTCAACGCTGCGCCGGGCAGCAGGACGGCGATATTTGATGTCGGCTCGGGTATATCGGTGTGAACACCACTACATTGACTCGAGTGAATCGAATTTTCAAACTACTTAATTTTCATTATTTTTTTATGAGATTTTAATGGCTTATTCCTGGCATTTTTCTGATTAAAATCATACCAAACACGATATAATTTGGCCAATATTTAGTGGTTTAATCGACGATGAAAGTTTCGAACGCAACGAAGAAGAGCGTATTGGAAAGAAAGAGACGCGAACAGTAGCCGCCGCCGACACAGTTCAAAGGCCCGCGTGTTCTCGCAATGAATTGGCAATGACAGAATTGTTTAATTTCCATAATTGTTTTATGGGACTTTCACTACCTTATTTCTGGCATTTTTCTGATTAAAACAAGACCAAACACGATATAATTTGGCCAATATTTAGTGGTTTCATTGACGGTATGGAGTAACTGTAGGGAATGGAAGAAGACAGCGAGTGAAAAAAAATAAAAACTAAATATTGGCCAAATTATATCGTGTTTGGTATGATTTTAATCAGAGAAATGCCACGAATATGTTGGTGAAAGTTCCATAATGATATCATCGAAAATAAAGAAGCTAAGGTCTTGGTGTTTTATTGTGATGACGCACGGGCCTTTAAACTGTGCCGGCGACGGGGACACGCTTCGGCCACGCGATCCTATTTCATTCTGTCCTTCTCTACGTTCGGCTTGTCGTTTGAAGTCTCAGCGCGGTAGGGTAGACGCAGTCATAAATCAAAAAATAGCCACCCTACTTGATCGTAGTCCGTTCATAACACGGGTGTTGGGACTACGATTGAGAAATTACTGTAATAGAAAATGTTAGACTTCGGATGACTTCGGAAAATTTGATTAATCATTTCGCGAATACCTTTGAGGGATATTCAGGTTCTTTTCTGTTTTGCTAGTCGCCATTTGAAGATGAGTATTAATTAACCCTCTAGTGCAAAATATAACGGGTGATTCGCGAGAAACAGGCCACCTATATAGCTCCGGTAGGATTAGAGATAATAGAAAATGTTAGAGCGAAAAGTTGTACTATTATAGGGGACAAATATGGCGATATAAAACAATGTTTCGATTGTAGTCGTTTTCAAGGTCTTTTGAAGGTCATCGGTGATATTTAAATGGCACCATATATTTTTAGCTTCACAGTGTTGTAGCTGATGCCAAGACGAATTCAATGATGTGAAACACTATGACCTTCGAATGACCTTGAACTAGAAAATTTATGATAAAGCAACGATAACTTCAAAATGTGCAATCATTTTATTTGAACTAAATTAAATGTTCGAAATTATAACCTTGAGCAATAAGACAAACATTTAAACGTTTTACAAGGCAATCAATTGTACTTCCAATTGTTTCTACTGGAATTGATCTACAAGATCTAATGATTCTTTCTTGCATGTTTTCTGGTGTAGTCGGTTGATCACGATATACGTCATATTTGAGTGTTCCCCAACAAAAAAATCAAGAGCAGTTAGATCGGATTGAATGTCAATGAAGATTATGAATTATTATACATACATATCTTCATTGAAATACAATATTACCACGCGCGCTGAGGTACTCGAACGGAATATTCACTTGTGAAAAATTTCGCTGATTCACAAAACTTCTACTGCGCTTTGAAAAAAATGAAATTGCAGAGAGAGTTAAGCAGTTCTTTTGTTGAATGCATCACGTAGGATTAAAACGTTTAACATGGATAAAATGTTCTGAAAATATTTTACTTTTACAATTAAACCGTACGAGTTCCGTGTAATTAATGCACTTTCCAAACGTAGATTCCGCTTTTCATTCCACGACAATCTTGCTTTTAATCCTTAAAATAATATGCCTAGAATTTAAACGTTCATATTTTTTACTGAAACAGATGTTATGAAACGTATGAAAAGTAAGAAATGATTATTGAATGAAATAATTTAAATGATACATTTCATGTCATGTACATCACACCATTGTAATGATATATATATATAATTAGGTTGTTGCAAATAAAATGGCCATTTTGAATCTTTGAATTGATTGTTAATATAGTTATAATTAATATGCGTTAAGTGAACACATTATTATTTCAATTAATATATTAATTTAATTCAATCATCTCGTTGCCGTGATGAATATAATGAAATTTAAACAACGATTATTGAGAGCTTAATTAATTAAAATAGTTTCTGTCAGAATGTGGAATATGTGCTTGAAGTGCATTTTTATAGTAATAATTAGACAGCGGATCTTTATGCATTTGTGGTTTATAAAAACGTTAAAAAAATGCTTGAGTATCAAATTTGACAGAATTCAGTACGGTTTTATTTATTTTGGACCAACAAATTCCACTTCCTTAAAATGTGTCTATATCGTCGATTCGGATAAACAAGGTTCCACTGGATACAGTGAGACACAAAATTATTCACCCACTTTTACAAAGACGATAACTTTTTTATTATTGTACTATACGATTTGGATTTCTTTGGGAAGTTAAAACAATTAGTTTGTTACAGGATGTGAAAATAGATTTGTCAAAAAATACACTCGATCGGAATTGTAGAAAAAATTGTATTTTACAAATTTTTTATGTATGTCTATATATTAAAAATTTTTAAAATACGTTTTGTAGATCTGTGTTAATTAAAGATATTCTGTCAATTTCGTTAAAATCGGTGGACGTTGCAATAAACTACAAACGTTTAAAGATTGTAAATTGCATATTTGAAAGATTGCAAATTTTCGCGATTTTAAGCCTATAACTGCAGTAAATTTAAGGATTCTTTCATGTTTCAATGCCTGTCGTTTTTCTCCGCATCAACCGATTTCGACGAAACAATTACAGTGCATATAATTGACACAGATCTACAAAACTATTTTTAAATTATCAATATAGGCCCACATAAAAAAGTTGTAAAATGCAACTTTTAACCCTTTGCACTCTGAGCTACTTTAACTAAAAAATTAAACATTTTTTCCTACCTGGAATATTTCCATTCCCTATGATTTTAAAAATTGTATGGATACGATATTGATATAATACCTCATACAATACCTAACTGTTTAGTAATTGATTAGATACCCATATATTTAATAATGTATACAATATTTTGAACAATGGTACAGCAATTTTTAATGGTGCCTCAGAGTCACCATTAGAGTGCTAAGGGTCAATATTTTTTCTACAATTCCGATCAATTTCAATTTTTGACTAAATTTTTTTCACATCCTGTAGCAAACTAATTGCTCTAGCTTCCAAAAGAGTTCAAATTGTATAGTAAAATATTAAAAAAGTTATCGTCCTCTTAAGAGTGAGCTAATAATTTTGCGAATCACTGTAAGAAAAATAGATTTTAGAATCGGGTTCATGAAATGACGAGAAACGTTACTTAAGTTTCACGAGTGCGACCTGAAAGTACTTGAGAGCTCGTGATGGAGAGCGTCAAGGCTTTCACGTGTCCGCACCCGAAACTTTCCGGCATCGAACGTTCCACGTATCTTCGTTGAAAACTTTTATGCACCCAAAGGGTTTGTCCGGAGCATTCCCGCAACTTCATTCTCCGCTGGAACAATGCAACACAGCGCGACGCGACTAGTCCGCAGCGCGGACGGCAAGAAGGCGGTAGGGGTAGTTTCGGGAAGACGGGGCATGAAAAATTCGGGGAAAAATTGTACACGTAGTGTCGGTTGGTACCGCGCGAGTAAAACCCCGAGAGATCCCGCAGCTGGATATATTTTCGCACAAATGAAGGAAACGAAAACGTTTATTCCCCGGAGATTCACGGAGCCGCAGGCTCGTTTGAGATGCGGCGCGCGAGCAATTTGAAGTGGTATCTCGCAGCCCAGCGCTGTGCTCACATTCTGATGTTCACGAGTACGCCTGTTGGCCGAGGGGCAACCACTTTCATACATGTATGCATGCCTTGGGACACGCCGAGCGGGATTTTATAAGAGATTTTATCCATTCCAAGTGAATTCCTTGCACCAAAGGGTGCGGACCGACAGAGGTGTTTCATAGTTCAACACCGACCGCGCGCTCTCTGCCTCGTTGCACTCTCGTGACAAGACGGACGCTCTGTGTACCTCGTTGTTCCCAGCCTAATCGCGATGCAGAATAGCGGACGTGACTTGCATCGGACACAAGAGTTTCTGGCACGCCCGATACCCCAACTTTCATTAGACAAAGAGGATCCATGATCGATGGTACACTGTTCTGAACAAAAAAATTGAAATATAGGCTGTTCCGAAAGTTTGTTTTGTTTTCGATATTCAATGGATATTCAGACTAGTTTCTGTTAACCCCCCTTCCACCCTCGTGTCGATTTAACATTTTTCACATAACGGGCGATGTTACGGATTAGAAGGGGGTAAAACAAGTCACTTCGCTTAGAATTAACTTTATTTACCCACTAGGGTTCGTTCAAAAGTGTAACGGAAACTATGTACAAAAGATGTTTTATCAAGCCAAAACACCAGCTTGTTTTGGCTAGATTTTGTGAATAAAGAGCGTTAGGCCTCGTACAGACCTAAACGGTTTGCCGAACCATTTGCCGAACCGTTCGCCGAACCGTTCGCCAAACCGTTTGACGAACGCGCATTTCGCCAAACATTTTGCCGCGCCGAACGGCTTATAGGATATCAGTAAACAAGTTATAATTATGATTTTTTATATGTTAGCAGATGTACTTTAAGTTCTAAACGCCATCATAAATATTTTTTAATCCATAAACAAATATTCCAAGATGGTAACAATTTAAGCTTCAAGAAGGGTTTTAAAAAAATGCTTAAAAGTGCTAAACTTTGGACTTATTTTCTACGAAAGTTTAAACATTTGTTAAAAAGAATATGCAAAATTTAGCTGTTCCCTCTTGCAACTTTTAACTGTGTATTAATTTTAATAAAGGCTTCCGAGGTATATTTTCTATAAGTTATACTAATTTAAAAAAATGGCGTTAAGTATTTCAATGATATTGTTCTATGAAAATGATGAAAAACATCGATTTACAAAATTTTTTAATTGGGCCACGAAATACCACCCTCTAAAAATTTTTAATTTTCAATGTCAGATTCGTTATCAGCGACTCCAAAAACTCCTAATTACAAACTTTCAGAAAATTATGACAACATTTTGAATTTTGGCCACAAAAACCGGGCTTCTGGACCACTGTGCGCCGATAAGTCGGCTAGACCTACTCCGATCACTTTTCGAGACGTTCAAATATTTTTGCGAATATCTCGGAAACTAATGCTGACCGGTGGTAACATGTATAGGAAAAAGTTGTTCAGCACGATGACCTTGGCAACATATTCCAAGGTCATCAAAATCGGTGAGGATCCCCCTAAAGTAAACAATTACCAAATTCCCCTCATCTGAAGCCTATCAGCGAAACAATTGGTGGTAACGAACGTGTCAGAAACATCCTCTGTTCTTCCTCCATCTTCCCCGGCCATTTTTCGCCATTGTCCGTAGAAGTCGTTCAAAGTCTTTTAATTTTCTTTTCGAAAACTATGCAAACAGCACGATGACCTTGACAACATATTCCAAGGTCATCAAAATCGGCGAGGAGCCCCCTAAAGTAAACAATTACCAAATTCCCCTCATCTGAAGCCTATCAGCGAAGCAATTGGTGGTAACGAACGGGTCAGAAACATCCTCTATTCTTCCTCCATCTTCCCCGGCCATTTTTCGCCATTGTCCGTGGAAGTCGTTCAAAGTCTTTTACTTTTCTTTCCGAAAACTATGCAAACAGTTCTAACGAATATGGTCCGCAGGTCTTCGCGATAAAAGGAGTGTTGATCTCTCGTTAAGGTGCGCGGGCAGATTTATTTATTTCGACGGGCACGTTCGGTTTCCGCGGGCTAATTAACGTGTTAAGGTACCAATTACGAAAGCGGTACAGTGTTTCGTTCCGCGTTCCTTGATCCGGCCCCGGAAAGTCGTTTAATTGCCGTTTCATTAGTGTTTTATTTTGCGGACTCGGCGCGGCTGGATTTAAGGGAGCTTAAGTCCCGGTTAACGAGGAAAGAATTCGAGACGAATCGTAATCCGCGTCCAACGGATTCGCGTCCGAGAAAAAGATTCGGTGCCGGCCAAGCCAGTCGAGTTACAGGGCACGTGATCGTGTGAAAGGGAGGCGGCTCGGTGTAACTGTAAACAAGTTGAGTCGCGTAAAAGAGTACCGCGGGCAAACTTTTAAGTAGTTCGGCTGAGTTCCGCAATCGATACCGCAGCCCGCCGCTGGAACTTGGGCGAAGATGTTCCCACCCGGATCCCATCATCGAGTATAACTCTATCTACAACTGTTTACTGTCGTTCCGGTTACTGCACAGTCTGTAGACAACTTTGATTCCGTGTTCGGCGCCATTTTACAACGGCTCGACGAAGACTTGAACTATGTTCCTCCACAACAGTTCCCCGTCCTTTTCGCCTTCAATCCTATTAGCAGGGATCATCGTAAAACTCCGCCTACATGTTGACGCTACTACAAGTTCGTCGAGATAAATCCAGAATTTTTCGGGAACTTCTATAAACAAGGTGTGGGTAAGACCAATATCAACGAAGCAATTGTTGTCAAAGTATAACAAGTGGGGGAGAATTTCAGCCATGAACCATAGATATCATTGGATGGTTGGGCTACTAGAAGATGCAACTACATCTAGCCAAGAAATTCAGAAATTCTTACAGTGTGTCACGAAACAATTTGAACGCACTTTGAAACTGTATAACCTTTTTATGATCGGACCAAATGATTTGACATTTTTTGAGTAATCAGAAGAATTGATTTACCAAATGACATGCAAGAAAGAGTTTGGAAAAATTGCAATTGCTAAGAATTACATGGGGAAGTAATAGATAATCCGTGTTTATCAATATCGTTTATTCATAAGAAAAGCGAGATAAGTAAACAAATAGAAATTTTATACCAGAGCTATTTGAAAATTACCTGAAATTGTCAATTTTTTAGATTGTGTATCACCATGTAATATAGTTATAAAGTGCACCACAATTTATTTATTATTATAATTTTTTCAGAAATATATTTTGAATTGTATCACTTTTCTTACGAATGGACGATGCATCTAAGGGAATGCTAACCTACATTATCACGTAAAATCAATCTTATTAATAAACGGAGCGTTTATATCTTTTTTATTAGAGCCCACAATGAATATTTAAAATATCGAATGATTGCAGAAGGTCGTACCTAGTTTGAAAATCAAAATTCAGTGGTTAAATTTTAAGAATAGCTTCATCAATTAAAATTATATGCATAGTCGCCATTCTTTATTAAAAGACTTCGAAAAAGGAGGCTGTTATTCAATTCGTCCTGAATGTGCATATTTTCGCTTTTTTTCTATGTTTTCTATGTTCACCAATTACGCCGAGATGGATAGACCAATCGGTACGAAACCTTTTGCATTTATAGAATTTGTTATTGTGAATAACTATTATTATAGCAAAATTCGTGTGCGTGGAGTCCATGCGCGACAGAAGTGAAACTTCTTGCTTAAATGAAATAGATGGATATATATGATAATAAAAATTGTATGTTTTATTTAAAAAACGAACATACCGTGTTCTACAAATTCTGCTCGTTCCACCCAAATGTGTGAAATAAAAGTAAATTCGGCTTCGAAAAAACGGAATGAAAAAAAACAAAAACAAAATGCACTAAAAAAATTCGACTCGTTCCGCTAAAAAGTTTGAAATAAAAAAGTTTTATACAAAAAAATGAAACCGACTTCGAAACGCACTAAAAAAATTCACGAAAAAGTATGAAATAATTTCCTTTTGATTTCTATGAATACACACCAACTGTTACTACAATTGATTAAAATCAAATATTAAATACAATTACATTTAACTATGTAGATCTTAGGTATATCAATCGATTTTGATGAAATTTTCAGCATGTGTATAACTAACATAGACCTACAACACATATATTTTTAATTTTCATTAAGATCCTAAATGAAAGAGTTTTGAAAAATACTTTTTATATTTTTTCATGCAACCTTGTAAATTGTAATTTTTGGAAAATGTATTTTGCAGATCATTTAGTGAACCAATGCTTCTAATTGTTTACAAAACAATTTCGTTTGGTACAAACAAGATTGAGGTACAATTATAAAAAAGTAATACTGTTTTAAAGTGCGTTTAAATACTTTCGTGGTTCACTGCACATACTGTAGAGGGTAACTCTTTTGACGAGGTCGTAATCCTGTTCAGGATTACAGGATTTGTCTTTATACTCAAGAAGGTTGTAACAACTAGTGGAGGCTACGTGTAATTCCATTATTTATGCAATTTTCTGCCTTTGTACAAACTGGCGAGAACATTTATTAATATTTTTCTAGTATGACACGTTTCTTGTCAATTTTCCACAAAATAAAATGAAAGATCGTCGTCTGATAAAAATGTGATTTTTTATGTATACAGGGAGGTGCGTTGAAATAAGAACACCCAAATATCTCTTCAGGTTATTGTGATGCAAGAAGTATTCGTTAAGTAATGTGCGTGGTGTCGATGGACCAAATATTTTGAGCACATAACTACATTTTTTATTGCATATTTTTGGCACATAACTACATTTTTTTATTGCATTGTGTAACTGATGGAAAAACACATTTAGATATGTATAATAACATGACCTTGAAATTACCTTGATCCTCGAAAATTAAAGTTTAATGTAGAACTTGATGTCTATTGAGATCATGGGCTTTGACCAAGATACTACATCAAAAGCGTGAATGTAAACATGTTTACTGTCGCAATACTGATGATACCTAACGATTTGAAATTCCGATCAGTTTCAATTTATCTATCCGTGTATCGACGTGTTTGAAATTAATTACTCAATGCAAGAGAAAGTTGATATGGTGTTCATTTACGGTAAAGCTGACCATTGTTTAAGGCAAGCAGTTCAAGAAGAAGCAAGAAGAGATATTTAGGTGTTCGTATTTAAACGGACCTCCCTGTATATTGAGTGTATAGGAAATTTTTTCAAAAATTGCAATTGATCGGAATTGTTGAAAAAATACTAAAAGTTGATTTTTCAACTATTTTATGTGGGCCTATATTGAAAATTTAAAAAATACGTTTTGTAGATCTGTGTCGATTAAACATATCCTAAAAATTTCGTCACAATCGGTCGAGGTTGCAATGAGCTACAAACGTTTAAAGATGATAAAAATTGCAGATTTTCACGATTTTCGGCAATAGATCATAAAGCTTGATTTTAGGTAATTGTATAATAAGATACAGCGTTCTAACAACAAAATCATAAAATTGAACATTCTATTAAACGTTTTAAATACCAGAGTGTATAGGAACACTTCTACAAAGTTTGTTTTATATAATATTAAATTGAATGAAAATACTAAAGTATGAGATTGAAAATATTACGAATTTGCGATGAGCAATAGACTGGCATTGAAAAGTAGATAAGCTTGACAATATTCATTTTCGTGCGACAGTGTTTAAAAGCCTGTGGGGTAATTTTCACCCCAATGCGTGTGCATTCGGGTCAACAGATTCAATTACGGATGACGCCATTTGGTGTTTTCGAGTCGCGAATGTTTGCCAATTGGCGTTGTCGCTTGCCTTATGTTCCCTTTTTACACCTAGACCATGTGCACGCTCATATAAGTTCAGGTATATGTAGAATATTTATTCGAAATTCGAGATTGATTTTACGTGATAATGTAGGTTAGCATTCCCTTAGATGCATCGTCCATTCGTAAGAAAAGTGACACAATTCAAAATATATTTCTGAAAAATTATAATAATAAATAAATTGTAGTGCACTTTATAACTATATTACATAGTGATACACAATTTAAAAAATTGGCAATTTCAGGTAATTTTAAAATAGCTCTGGTGTAAAATTTCCGTTTGTTTACTTATCTCGCTTTTCTTACGAATAAACGATATTGATAAGCACGGATTAATATAAGAAATTTATTAATTTTACTTCAGTTTATTATTTAACGTTTAATAATGGAGTTGATCTATAACACAATTTATTGACATTGACTAAAATTTGAAGTTTGTATAAGGCTTTGATAGCATATTTACTTGCTTTAGTACACTTCGACGAGTGTCATTCACAGATAGTAAGTTGAAAAAAAATTTTTTATATTATTATTATTAATAAATTTAAAAAACCAAGAACTTATAGAAAAATAATGATTTTTTTAAAACCACCCTATCTGACAAAAATTAAATTCTGTACATCTAATAAATCAGATATACTTGATGATATTAACTTAAAAATTATTTTCTGAGGTTCTATAGTGTGAATTGTCGACAGAACATATTAGAAAACAATAGGATATTAAAAATACATCTTGTTTTTAGCGAATTTTCTATATAAATTTTTTCCTTATTTTCAATATTTAGAAAAAAATCTTCTTGGTGGTCTAAAAATATTTTGACTTCAGATTCGTATTCTATATTAATGAAAACATGGGTATTTAAAATCTCAAGGCGATACAAAAACTGAAAGGAGTGCTAAACGTGATGTCCAGCATTTCGATACATTCCGACTGTGCTCTGGTTTAGTAGTGAACAAGTTAGAATAGTGCAAATAATTACGAACAATATGGCGGGTCAAGGTGAACCTACTCCGTGCATCGTCTCATTATTTCACCTATAATGCCGTTCATTCACGTGTTCATGCGCACGAGGCTCCCCGCGAAGATGTTAATTTCGCAGCGAAGTTCGTCACATAGCGATGTTTCCTGTTCGTCTCGGTCGAGGGGAGATATCCTGTAGGATTCACGTCGGGGAACGGGACGCTTCGGTCGCATCTTCGGCGCTGCCAGTGGCTGATGGAATTGCACATGCACCCAATCAGGTTGCCGCCGCGACCGTGCACGTATTCACCAAACTATTCGGCAAACAGTGGTACCGGGTTGAATGGCAAATTGCGCGGGTACACGACGAGATGCAACGGGGAAAAACGGTCTCCCTTCGCTCCCTCTCCCTCGATAATAGTTGCGCCAGCACACGCGATGCCACAGCGAATTGCAATTCTGGTTAAGAAAAAAATCATACTCGTTAGAAGCAGCTTTCTATTACAGCTATTAATTTCTAATTCATGGTAATTTTTTATGGTTTTTACGGTTCTCGGAAGTGAGTCGCTAATATGTAATTTTCTAGGGAGAAAGCTTCTTCTCGAGGAAATTGAACCTGGGGGTGGTTCTAATTACACGGCAGATTTTTATGCGACGTAAAAATGGTTAATTAATAGAAGCAGGAACCGAGTAAAAATACATTTCTTCGTACAATATCTATTCACTAATGCCTCGAACCAAATGGTTTCTTTAGGAATTATAATATGCAGTGGGTAAAAAAAGTATTGGCACACTCTTAGAAAAGCGGTAACTTTTTAAATATTGTAGTATACGATTTGAATTTTTTTGGGAAGCTAGAGCAATTAGTTTGCCACTGGATGCGAAAAAGATTGCAATTTATCGGGATTGTAGCAAAAATACTAAAAGTTGCATTTTACAACTTTTTTATGTGGGCCAATATTGAAAATTTTAAAAATTCTTATTAGAAAAATTAAAAATTTAGAAAAATTAAAAATTATATAAAAATTTAAAAATGCGTTTTGTAGACCTGTGTGAATTAAAAATCGGTCGACGTTGCAATGAGCTATAAACGTTTAAATATGTTAAAAATGGCAGATTTTCACGATTTTCGACTTATAACTGCAGATTCTTATATCTTTCAATGCCTGTCGTTTTTTTCGCATCAACCGATTTCGATGAGACTTTACCAGTGCATATAACTGACACAGATCTACAAAACGCATTTTTCAAATTTTCAATATTGGCCCACATAAAAAAGTTGTAAAATGCAACTTTTAGTATTTTTGCTGCAATTCCGATGAATTGCAATTTGTGACAAAATTTTTTTCGCATCCTGTGCAAACTAATTGCTCTAGCTTCCCCAAAAAATTCAAATCTTATAATACGATATTTAAAAAGTTATCGCCTTTTTAACAGTGTGTCAATACTTTGTTTACCCACTGTAGTCACGTGGGTGTTATTAAACTGCGGATTCTTATGCATTTATGGCTTCTGAAAATTTTCAAAAGATGCTATAATATAAAATTCCACATGATTTAGTACCTAGGATATTGTTTACCACTAAAGCATTTATTTACTCCTACCTTCCTAAAATTTGCCTACAAATTTTGAAAATTGGCTCGGCAACTTCTTCCCAGCTGTGTATCACATAGATTCTAAATTCTTAAGGGATATTGTTTAAAAGTATTATAAATTATTTTCAGGCCTTGCATATTAGGAACTAATGGAAAATTGTTACACTCGCGATTTTAATAAACATTTCCTCTCGAGGGTAGTACGTACTCGTCGACCGAAGAGTGTATTCTGCCACTAAATTCCTGCGTTCAGCCATTCGAGGAGCAATTAAGAAACACGTTTCAAAGCTGAGCAGCCCCACGTATTTTCTTAAACACGCGGGAATCGCATTACGCCGTCCGCATTCCATCGCGATTGCGCGATAAACAAATCCAAAATACCCAACACGACGAAACAACTGAAGGGAGCCGGTAAAGTTCGTTTAACGCAACAAACACGGAAGCAAGGCTGTCACGACTGCTACGTTCTTCCGGGCATTCTTCGACAAAGCGAACCACGCGACATCTTGGAGCAAAGGACATTCCTCCGAGGCTACACCGGAACAAAGGATCTTGGAATTCATGGGAATCTTTCTCTTACGTTTCCGACGATTCGGTTCGTTAATTAAATTAACAAATACCATCGAGGACTACCGTTTCTTTCGCGCGACCACCTTTCGCGTTTTCCTGCCGTATAAGCATCCCTTATTCTCTTTGAATGCGAACCTGGTTAATAAAAAAGTCAAACATTAAATGCTCTTAGGCTCGAAAACATTCGGCTTTATGTGCGTCGCGGTGAGTGCTTGTTAATATAATGACTAGGTGCAATTGTTTTACCGTAGAGCAAACGTAAGATAAGGTCTTCCATTAGGACATTAAAAAGTGTTACTATGAATTATAAAAATATGTTTGTTTACAGTTTACCATTTTTCTACAATTTTATTAAACTCGTGTCGAAGAGTGACAACTCCAATCTTTACGAACGAAGAAATGTCATGAAATTTAAAACGACACCTTCCAATAGAAGACTCTATGAGATATAAAGTGAAATGCCATAAGCGTGTACAGCATTTTTTGCTACCTTTAATTTTATCACTTTAGATGAACAACAATAATTTTTTAAGAGGTTTAACATAAAATTCAGATTTTGTAAATAAAATCCCAAAATCATTGTTTATATTAATATATTAATTGTATTAACTTATAATTGGACATATTAAATCCAATCTGAGCTAGTATCTGGACAGAAGTGAAGCCTATACCGGGACAAATTGAATTTTAATATAATTACATCTATAACGTCGAAGTGTATTAAATCTTTAACGATGTACATATCAAAATATTATCATATAAAATTCCATCCTGATTAATTTTAATTTTTTGATGTAAAGCAATTTCAATTATAGCATTTCAAATGTTTAAATTTCATCAAAATCGGAGGACAGTGGTACTTTTCAAATAAATACCACATTTAGGGCATTTTACCTTACTAATGTCATAAATAGAACGGTGAAAATAATAAGTTGATCAGTCACTGTAATGTGCAGTGTACATATTTTTTTAATGGTGTTTTTTTTAATGTGCAAATACAGGGAGATCCGTTTTAATAAGAACACCTAAATATCTCTTCAGGTTATTATGATACAAAAGATATTTGTTACGTAATGTGCATGGTGTCCATGGACCAATATCTGGCAAGAATATTGATTTCCTAATGCCATTTGTTACGAAGTTGTCAAGGTCATCGGTGTTTTTTGAAACATAACTACATTTTTTATTGGATCGTGATGGATAAATGCATTTAGATATGCATAACGACGTTGAAATGACTCATCTCGTTGCACCGAGCAACCGAATTTCAAAGTCATTTCAAGGTCATGTTATTATACCTATGACTTGTGAGATATTGGTCCACGGATACCACTGTCCAACACCAAAAATGTTTTCATATAACTAAAGGGTGGATCTTATAGAGTTTTTTGCGCTGATTCCGAATCTGCCCTTAGTTTTTCTCCTACACGCACAGTTTTTGAAAAACATGACTTTGAAAAAAACCTATTTTTCAACTTTAAACAAATGTTGTGACGGTATTATAAAAGATATTGAATTGTTCTTTGCAGCAAAAGATTCTGTAGACTTTTCTGAATACGGTGATATCCATTATTAACACGTTATGATTGTTTAAACATTAATAAATAATCATTAAAGACGGAGAGACACCACTTTTGCACCAAATTTTGATGATATTTTTTAAATTATCTCAAAAAATAAGGGTCCAGCGAAGAATCGAAATATACCACGCGATAGAGCAGATTTTTATCTAGAAGATCCACTCTTTCAAGTTAGCAACAAATGACGTTTTTACCTTTCCAGAAAGCAAAATATCATTGTCTGACACGAGTTGCTGCCAGTGGCGCTCTTCCACTATCGCGGTCGTTCGTCGGCGCGGCACGCGGTGTAAGACCGCACTGGAAGAGCGCCACTGGCAGCAACTCGTGTCAGACGATGATATTTTGCTTTCTGGAAAGGTAAAAACGTTATTTGTTGCTAACTTGAAAGGGTGGATCTTCTAGATAAAAATCTGTTCTATCGCGTGGTATATTTCGATTCTCCGCTGGACCCTTATTTTTTGAGATAACTTAAAAAATATCATCAAAATTTGGTGCAAAAGTGGTGTCTCTCCGTCTTTAATGATTATTTATTAATGTTTAAACAATCATAACGTGTTAATAATGGATATCACCGTATTCAGAAAAGTCTACAGAATCTTTTGCTGCAAAGAACAATTCAATATCTTTTATAATACCGTCACAACATTTGTTTAAAGTTGAAAAATAGGTTTTTTTTTCAAAGTCATGTTTTTCAAAAACTGTGCGTGTAGGAGAAAAACTAAGGGCAGATTCGGAATCAGCGCAAAAAACTCTATAAGATCCACCCTTTAGTTATATGAAAACATAAAAAAAGTTAAAATTTGTTGGACAGTGTACCATGCATATTACGTAACAAATATTTGTTGCATCACAATGACCTGAAGAGATATTCAGGTGTTCTTATTTTAACGGACCCCCCTGTATACTATAGGGCCGGATACTCATGAGCAGCAGCATTCCATAAACCGATAAATAATTTCCCGTGTCATGCAGCGACGAATGTTTGCCTCCTGCTATTTGCAAAACTGGTTCAGGAAAAATCATTTATTTATCAACGATCGTAAATAGCTCTCGTGACGGAAGTCTGTTAAAAGCATCGTAGGTTCCAGTGAGGGAGAAAGGAAATGGAAAGAGTGAAGGGAGGTTTATCTTCTGAAACATGCACGACGAAATGTGTGCTGCGGGATATTTATGGATTGTCGAAATCGTATTCTTCGTGCGGATTTTCTTTTGATTTATTCGATTTTCGATATCGGTGGCCCCTTTTGAGTTATAAATGTTTTAGAGCTGTACACTTTTTGTTTACTTTCGCAGTCATGATTGCGAAACGTTCCGAATGGTTACGATAACGTTGACTCTGCTGCTAGTCCTGAATGGAACAGATTGAACGTTGAGCTTCTCTCTTCTATATTTTATTCTCTAAGGATTATCTAAAAAAAAACTTCTATTAAAATGCACTGAAAACGAGAAAATAATTACATTAGTGACTATAAGTAAAAACCTGGAGCACCCACGAAGATTATTATAATTACTAATGTCGAAAAAAATATTTCCTCCTTTTTAGAGCTTTTTAAATCAAGCGTGGTTTTTGAAAAGTGTTTTGTAAAATATTGTATTTTCTATTTTCCAGTCTTTTATGAAACTTGGTAGCCATCATTTTGATGGATCTCTTAGTTCCAGTATTAATATAAATTAATATAAAGAAACAGTCTATAATTTTCCTAAAAGACAACTACTCAAAATTGTCTCATTTGAAACAAATAAATTGAAATAATAATACATCGCGTAAATGAAAAAATTTTCGACTTAAAAGTTTTAGTGTTAAAAACGTATCCATTCTTTGGGAGTATAATAGTCGCACATTCGATAATCAAGCAATCTGATTCGATTGCGAATTGATTGGATATTGAATTATTTATACGCATTTGTAACTAAAAGTAGACACGTTTCCGAGATAAGATCGCTTTTATGCGATGTAGGGATTTATGCGGAAGGGAAATTTATGAAGTTGCCGTCTCCGAACGAATCATAAGATAATACCCAACAGAGAAAAAGGAACAAGGAAATTGCTACTCCATCGACGAGTCCGTAATTCATCCGTCGATTTATCAAAATTACCTTGTGCCTTCATCGTCGTCTTTGAGGTCCTTACCATGCCTTTGCATACATTTCCTCTTTTTCTAACTTACTACGAAGAGCGAGTTGCTGGAGAAATTGTGATTACTTGGTGAGAACAGATTCACATTAAATTCTTTGCGCTATAGGGTGTCCTAAAAATGTCGCAGAACCTTGAGAGAGGTGGTTCCTTAGGTCATTTGAAACACCTTTGTCCTTTACAAAAATGTTCTCCGCGGTTTCGTTAAAGGGGAATTTCTTTTTTCTTTGTCAAAAATATCGATACTTTAGGACTTTCTGTAAACAAAAATGTAACACTAATTAATTTGAAACTTTTTATACGTGTTTGTTGCACTGCACGTTGATGAGAATGATTCAACGCAGAAAGTCTTGGTATTAAAGTACTGCAAGGTGAGATCTAATTAAGCTGTGCATTCGTTGCAATTTCTAATAGCAGTACTCGATATCGTCTTATAATCAAGAAACGAGAAGTTTCCTCCATTTGCGGTTTAACTCCTTGCATTCAAAGGCTCTTTATCTGCGGGGAAACGCCAACTGGAAGCGTGTTTGCGAAAAGATCGATGAAACTTTTGAACGCCAGCTTAGGAATGATCGTGCTGATATTATCCTATGAACGATCAAAGAACGTCTTCGTGACCAACAATTTCTGCACATGACCATAACCAAATTTTTGCATTTTTTGCGTTGAATGTTTATCATTTTTTACTTACGTTTTTGAGATGCATCAAAATGTTCCTCCGTGATTTTTCGCTGTCCAAGCTTGCCTAAAATGGAAAAATCAGAATAAAGAATGACAATTAAATGATCATTTGTATTTATGACAGAGATTGATTTTAATTAAAAAGTGTCTTTGCCATACAAGAAAAATGTTCTTCTCATTGTCCTATATGATTTAAATTTTTCTCCCATTTCCGATAAATTGACAGAAACAAAATATTCAAACAAAAGGTCATTGCAATAAACAAACTTTGAAAAAGGATCCTTACTGTATTAAAAAGTGATTATTAAAGAGTAATTAAAAAGTGTCTTTGCCATACAAGAATAATGTTCTTCTCAGTCTCCTATATGATTTAAATTTTTCTCCCATTTCCGATAAATTGACATAAACAAAATATTCAAACAAACGGTCATTGCAATAAACAAACTTTGAAAAGCGATCCTTACTGTATTAAAAATTAAGGTCAGCATGATTTTCTTAGCGCAATTGCATTTTTTAATCACCGCCGATGCACCTTTGCATTCTGTTTAAAAAGGCATTAGAAGTCCTAGGTCGAAAATCAATTAGTCCAGAAGATACAAATTCTTTTTCCTCCGATGAATGTTTATGTTCTTATAGAAATTTTGTCGCGGATCAGAATTTTATGCGAAACCACGCGGCTCGTTCGTTCGCGCTTTGATGACCAAAAATCGCGGCGTGGACGAAGATACTTCCGCTTAGAGCCCGATCGTGCAAAAACACATTTGCATTGAAGCGAGGCGTTTAAACTCCTTTCCGTTTGTATGGAAATTCTGCGATCGACGGGGCTCACAAAGCTCGGGGTCGAATTAAATATCACCCAGCGCGGCAAATCGATTCAAAGCGGACGAGAACATTTGCCGACGTTAAATGAAAATATTCCGATGGAAACATTTCGATACCGGCTCGCCGTGGTCGATACTTTGTGTCAGAAACGTACTTTACTACAAGAAGTATCGAAACTCTCTACACCGTGCGCTATAGACTGACCTAGAAATCGCCAAATATATTTAACACGTTTCATGGCCGCCATCCGATTTGCTTAGGCAGCTGACTCGCTGCACGGTTGATTTTTCTGTGCATGTTTCGAGCTAATGCATGTCAAGACTCAAAAATCCACGCTTTCTCGACACGTATTGATTGAATACTACCAATAAGGTGAGAACTTTTAAAGGTTATATAAGTCGTTTATTTTGAAAGTGGACCAGTCCATTGTAATATATCACCGTGTGGGTGACTGTTTCTATCATATGTTTATTTGTTATATATAATTTTATTGATTTATGTGTTATATATTATATAATTTTATTGATGTATATGTCACGTTAAAGCTTTTGTTAACAAATGTATGTTTCGTTCAGTTTTTGTTAAATAAAACAGTTCTCTGCGAGCAAGCGACAGATAACAACGTGTTGTGTCGGGCCTCCGAGTCTCCTTACACCATTTAAGTTTAAATTGAGATATTTCAGAGTCTGCGTTTCAATGAAATTAAAAATATATGTGTAAGATACCAATGTATCACACAATTCCTGTTAAAATAATAGCAATGACCAAGTGAATAATACAGTGGGTAAAAAAAGTATTGGCACACTCTTAAAATGGCGATTACTTTTTAAATATCGTATTATACGATTTGACTTTTTGGATGCGAAAGAAATTTTGTCAAAAATTGCAATTCATCGGAATTGTAGCAAAAATACTAAAAGTTGCATTTTACAACTTTTTTATGTGGGCCAATATTGAAAATTTGAAAAATGAACAATTGTGCCAATAACAGTACTATTTGTCTTACAATTGTTATTCACTAAATATATCTTCTAATATAAGGTTTATGACTCATAAAACTGTTTGATGCTGCAAAAAATTGCCATTAGCTTATAATAATAGCAAGTCAAGCTCGTTTAAACATTTTAAAAAAAGATAAAAAGATTTTGACAGAATTTTGGCATAGGGTGCAAATCATTGTATAGTTTACCCTACGTACAATATGTAATTGTTCCTATACCGTTGAAACGACCATTCACTAGGTTCTCACTTGTTTCGTTAAAACATTAGGAATATGCGACGATAGAGTTACCGTTACGTGAGTCAATGAAAATTAAAAAACGTAACGACGCCAGGTGCGGCGGATACGTGACGCGACTTTCGTCCTTTGGATTTTCGTCGCGACAGCACGTTGTATGCAAATTCTGCGACCAGGAACAGTGAACTTTACAAAGGAAAGAGTAAATTAAATATCGCAACGCGAGGTTTACTAGAGCGGCGTTGAATTATTAAATGACGTCCATCGTCTCCGTAACACGGTTTAGTTGCTAGAATAATAACAAAATTCTATGGATCATTTTACATCGTGAACATTCTCCGTCATAGTTACAGTTTCTGACAAACTCCATTTTATATTTAGCGTCGCTCAATTCAGTTTCCAACCTGCAGTTGCGAAACACTTTACGCACTCTTACCTTTAATACAATTATTTACAACGTTGTCATGTTTAATCAATGATTCCTCTCAACGTTGATCAACGTACCATATGTCGACATGGTGTGACAAAGAAAATTGGGTTTTTCCGTAAATTCTTTTATGTTCTCTAATTGAAAATTCTAAAAAAGCAGACACATTTCAGCTAGTGCACGTCTATGAATATTTTCGGAGTTTTTAGCTTCGAAATTTTAAAAAATACAAAATACTTTGATTTCCCGATTTCTCGTAGAAGTTATGGAGTTACAAAGTTCATATTGTAACGAATAAATCTCAACGGAAGTTTCTTTTAGTTAATCACTCGCATATTATATTTCGAATTATTTCATTTGTTTAAAACATATTTCACTTAATTCTATCGCTCGCAATATAGTATAAAACACAATAATTCAATATAATACTTGATATTATAATTCGTTATAATTCTCATTCAATATTAATACAACAAATAAGAAAAGAAAATCAGAAATTATATGCCTGATAGAAGTTAGCCCCCTACTTGTTGAATTAAACAATTTCAACAGTTGTGCTGAATTGTGCTATATTGTGCTCGAATATTATAACTATAATATGAAAAATAAGATGACAAATTGAGAAAAATGAGTAGCACCACACTTTTCACTTTTTTCAATTTTCTCAGTTGTGCTAAAGTATTACTTTAAAAAAGTTATAAATAAAGAAGTTACAGTCAAAAAACGTTTTTGACATCTAATTAACATTTAAGTAAGAAACAGTTATCTAAACAGCATATAATCACATATCTGAGATGTGATTGCCTAGCACAAGTCATCAGAACATTCAAAATCCCCAGCACAACGATATAAAGGGCACTTTACTCTTGTGCGTGGCCCTTCGCGCTAAGATACTATATGAATTTCCGACTTTCAACTCAGATATGCGACTCGATCCTCGGCGGATGTCTAGAAAGTCGAAAATTCATATAGTATCTTAGCGCGAAGGGCCACGCGCAAGAGTAAAGTGCCCTTTATATCGTTGTGCTGGGGATTTTGAATGTTCTGATGACTTGATTTTGAATATGATTCTATGCTGTTTGGATAACTGTTTCTTACTTAAATGTTAATTAGATGTCAAAAACGTTTTTTGACTGTAACTTCTTTATTTAAAACTTTTTTAAAGTAATACTTCAGCACACCTCAGCACAACTTAGCACAATTGAGAAAATTGAAAAAAGTGAAAAGTGGGATGCTACTCGTTTTTCTCAATTTGTCATCTTATTTTTCATATTATACTTATAATATTCGAGCACAATATAGCACGATTCAGCACAACTGTTGAAATTGTTTAATTCAACAAGTGGGCGGCTAACTTCAATCAGGCAATTATATGTTATATATGATTGAGTTTATTAATTACACTGTCCAACAAATTTTAACTTTTTTTATGTTTTCATATAACTGATGGGTGGATCTTATAGAGTTTTTTGCGCTGATTCCGAATCTGTCCTTAGTTTTTCTCCTACACGCACAGTTTTTGAAAAACATGACTTTGAAAAAAAAACCTATTTTTCAACTTTAAACAAATGTTGTGACGGTATTATAAAAGATATTGAATTGTTCTTTGCAGCAAAAGATTCTGTAGACTTTTATGAATACGGTGATATCCATTATTAACACGTCATGATTGTTTAAACATTAATAAATAATCATTAAAGACGGAGAGACACCACTTTTGCACCAAATTTTGATGATATTTTTTAAATTATCTCAAAAAATAAGGGTCCAGCGGAGAATCGAAATATACCACGCGATAGAGCAGATTTTTATCTAGAAGATCCACCCTTTAAAGTTAGCAACAAATGACGTTTTTACCTTTCCAGAAAGTAAAATATCATCGTCTGACACGAGTTGCTGCCAGTGGCGCTCTTCCACCAGTGCGGTCTTACACCGCGTGGCGCGCCGACGAACGAGTTGCTAACTTTAAAGGGTGGATCTTCTAGATAAAAATCTGCTCTATCGCGTGGTATATTTCGATTCTCCGCTGGACCCTTATTTTTTGAGATAATTTAAAAAATATCATCAAAATTTGGTGCAAAAGTGGTGTCCCTCCGTCTTTAATGATTATTTATTAATGTTTAAACAATCATAACGTGTTAATAATGGATATCAACGTATTCATAAAAGTCTACAGAATCTTTTGCTGCAAAGAACAATTCAATATCTTTTATAATACCGTCACAACATTTGTTTAAAGTTGAAAAATAGGTTTTTTTTTCAAAGTCATGTTTTTCAAAAACTGTGCGTGTAGGAGAAAAACTAAGGACAGATTCGGAATCAGCGCAAAAAACTCTATAAGATCCACCCATCAGTTATATGAAAACATTTTTGGTGTTGGACAGTGTTATTATCTACGACAGAACCACCGGACGTGACACTGGTATGCAATATCTCTGATTTCCTTTCGAAAATCCGTAGAATTTGTCTGGACATCAGGCAGGGAGGAAGGCTAGAGCAAACGTCCCAAGGAAAAGAGCTTTGACATGTCCAGATCGTAGTGGCGCGTTCGTTAACAAGAAAAATGCTGAGAATCTATTTACAGCGCGCCGCTGTTTACCGGAAGACGTACATTAACGGCTTAAAACGCGCGCAAACAAGCGGAACCGGAGAAAGATTTAAACGCGACGATCTCCTGGATAAGAGATGAGGCGGGTTAGAGTAGGGTGGCACCCGCATAAATTCAGATGCTCGGCGAAGCTCCGGTGAGTTCTCGGTCTATCCCGACTTATTAGATCGCATTTCGTCTATATAGTAAAATACGGTGGAACTTAAAGACGCGGGAAGGGAAGTTTCGTCGACGAGCAAAGATGCTTGCGCTTAAATGATGTTCCGCGAGCTGCACGCACGTGGAACTGCGCCACCGCGCCGCGCCGTTGAAGGAGGCTCCCCTAAGCCCCATATACAACACCAAAATCCCGTGGGTTCGCCGCAGTAACGTAAATGGGATGAGGTATTACGGTTCCCTAACGCGGAAACCGGGAACACCGGCGGAGGGGGAATGTTGGAGAAGCTGAAACAAAGGGGAAGAGGAAAACTGGTATACTAGTACTCGCGTACCACCGCCTCAGGTATTACTATCGAGCGCTGAAGACACTGGAGAAAATATTAACTTTCTGCGAGTACAGTCAACCCTCCTAGTGTTGTACAAAATAATAAGACGCTTTGAATACAGTTTGTCCAACAAAAGCGTACTGATGGTAGCTCTGGATATATTAATTGAATAATAGATAAACGGTACATACAAAACACTGATACACTTTTACAATAATGAATTCGATTTCCTTATTAAAAAAATTTTAAACAATTCTTCTTTTTAACAACGTATTTTCAAATACTTTTTTCACGCAGTTTAGTAGCCACAATAATATCACGCAACATTCGTTTCAACTATTTTTTTAATGTCTAGCCTGGGAGGACAGTAGAGGGGTGAAATGGAAAAATAACGATCCGCGAGAATTTCGAAAAAATCAAACAGATGCCCAATGCCCACATATACTACAATGAATTTGAATTTTGAAATTGAAAATTCTGCTTGTAAAAAATTTTTAAAATCGGAAATTAAATAAAAAGAATTTTTTAATCGCGTTTCTAAGACGGACTAGAAAGGATAAAATCATTTTTCCTAGCACCAGACAAATTCCTGATCCCATACAGATTGTTCTGAAAATTTGTGATTGTGAACTTTTAATAGCTATGAAAATACTTGTCAGATTTAAAACGAAAAACGTGGGGCGAATGCAGTAGACAATTGATGCATTAATAGTTCACCTAAGTTATAACAATTTTATTGCGCTGAAAATGATATCGATGTGTAAGTTTTCTCAATGGCAACTACTCTCTACACTCGTTACTATTAGGTTGTTGCAATTGAAATGACCGTCTTTTAGACTTCAAATTTCCCGCCTTTGTAGTTTACTTTTGCAACGACAAATGGTGTTGAAGTTGTACAATTTGAAAAGTACATATCTCGTACATGAATTTGCGCGAATAAGATTATTGATATTGTACAGTGTATATGATTCAAAATCGATTGTCGTTCACCATGGAAAAAAAGGAAATTCGCGTGCCAAACGAAATTTACGTTATTTTCAGTACTTTCAGAACGTCTTGTTACGGGGGGTTGACTCTTCAGCTGAACTATCTTGAACTCGAAGACAAATCGATCCTTTTGACACAGATGTCAATTGTTTTGGAAATATTGCTATCGATAGTAGGATACACAGTACGATACAATGTGATGAAAGAGTGCATGCATCATATCATATCTTTTCGAAGTCATAAAAGAAAGTTGCTATTCCGTTAAATTGGATCGCAGTCGGCATCCAATTAGGGGGAAAACATGGTTGTTACTTGATTGTAGTATTCCAGCTGCAGCAGAAATGCGTGATAGCGACTACTCACCTCATTATGCAAGAGCAGCCGTTCAAGTACACAATTGAAAATTCCCAATTTATTGAATTCAACGTAATGAGTACGTCTTACCTGTCACGTTCGTCGGATCTGACGTCAGTGGATTTGTTTCTACTGGATAAACCTCTTTTTCATTAACTTTCTCTCTGCTTTCCATTCTTATGCTCTTTTTAGACTTTCAATTACGGTCCTTTGTTCATAAATGATGTATGATCGTCAATGCTCTTTCGGAAAATATGTTACAATATTATCTTCATGTAACTTCATATGGCGTGACTCTTTAGACAAACGTATAACTTTAATTTAAAGATGCATACGTTCAATTAAAAGTTTATTTAATAGTAGAACTACAACCGATTAAAATTATACATTCATTCAAATTAATTATTCAAATAGATATGTTTATTTGTGGTCATTATAAAACAAAATCTTAAGCAGATACATATTGTATTCCAGTTGCAGCAGAAATGCATGATAGCGACTACTCACCTCATTATTCAAGAGCAGCCGTTCAAGTACACAATTGAAAATTCCCAATTTATTGAATTGAAAGTAATGGGTACGTCTTACGTACCACGTTCGTCGGATCTGACGTCAGTGGATTTGTTTCTACTGGATAAACTGGCATAAGTAGAGCTTGCACTGCGATTACATCAGTAGACTGTGGATGTCATGCATTTTTAGCAAACTCGTTTATTCGTCTCTGCCTTAAATGGTTGCATCGAAGTTTAAGTTTCACTTATTCCTGACAATAAATATATTAACCCTTTGCACTGTAGCCTAGTGACTCATATAGTACAGTAACGATACCAGCACTATAATATTAAAACAAAATATTTATTCCTTAGCTAAATTATATAAAACAAGTTCCAGTTTATAAATTTTCAATAAAATGAAAATTCTGTGTTCTATAATTTAACATGGTAATTATCATTTTTATCAAACATGATAATTATTATTATCGGCGACAACGGAGTGCAAAGGGTTAAGACTTTGAGAAATAGAGGTACATTATTTTCTGTTTAGAAACTAGCCGATGCTAGAGAGATGGCTTTTAGAATTGATTTTACTTAATTCTAAGTTAAGTAAAACCATTGTTGTTTCTTTTGGCTACCTGTGCAGCGTCGCAACATTTCTATAAATATTAAATTCACTTCATTTTACTGCGAGCGACCAACTCGAGGTGTAAACTGTTTAGAAAATGGCCGATGTTAGGGAGATGGCTTTTAGAATTGGTCAGCCGTGCCAGTGCTTTGGTACCTCAGGTACACACGACACTCTATTTTATTGCGTTCTACAAGCGTTGTCGGAGGGTGATGGTGGACAGCGCTTATATGTTTGGTGATGGACGCGAAAATTGAGCGCCGTACAAACTTTCACCACACGCCGCCGCTTGACCTGGTTTTCATTACTTTTTGTCCCAATTGGTTTGCTTAATTTTAGCAAGGCTAATTTCCCGAGATCAAGCAACGCGTCTGCGTGCACAGCCACTCGTTTGCAACACTGTTTTCAAACAGTAACATTTTCAATATTAAAAATAGATTTCATATTGAAGCTTTTATTAGCTTTTATTCTTTTACTAGTTACCCAAAGTAAATATGTAACACATACAACGTTTCGTATGAAATTTGATTTCAGTTATAATTGAATGTCAATAAATTGTGATTTACCATTATGGTATTTTCACTGGGTGAGTTTAAAGACACATTATGATTCTTTGAATTTACCGCCGTGTATCGATTTATATAACCTAGATCTCTGTTAAGACGTGTCGTGAAATCAGACATGCTGAACACACGTGTTTCACGAGTCTCATGACTCTCATATTATCATACTTAATCACACCTAAGCAAGTGGTGGAAAAATTTGTTTTTTCCTTACATTTAAACATTTAACAGTTACTACTTTTGAAAATTGTATGTAATTACTAGACAGCGGATGTTTATGCATTTGCAGATTCGTGTCGACAGATTTGAAGAAAGTGGAATGAAATAAAATCCTGTTTTTAATGGAAACAGCCTTTGTAGATCCAAAAGAAATGAAAGTTGTTCAAAATTCCATCGAATTTTATATTCTAGCCTTTTTTGAACATTTTTAGAGGATAACTAGGGATTATTGAATTGGATCCTCAAATAAATTTATAAGACTGAAATTAACTATTTAATTTTATTTATAACTTATAACATTGAAAATAAATCATTTAAAAGTAACAATTTTAAATCTTAACACTATGACCCTTCTCCCATGAATTCAGTTTATCGATTAAACATTTTTAAACACTTTTTCAAACATTTGTTTTAAAACAAAATAATTCAAAAAGCAACTTCACAATAGTGAGAAAGTTCATATTGATGAGAGTTGACTGAAGGTAGCTACAGTTGCTACACATGGTCGTAAGCCATAAATAATAAAGTTCCGCAGTCTAGTCATTATGTTAAAATTTCTTTATTTTTAAAGGAAAAATTATCTTTATTTTTCTTACAGACGCAATTCAATTTAATCTTGAAAATGGTCCAAATCAGTGACCGAAACGTCGATTGCTTGAAAATTAGCAAAATTGTGTAGTTAATTTTTGTTTTTTTTTGTATTTAACGATCAAACCGTAGCGCCGACATCATTTAACAATTGTTATACCTATTTGCTTCCGGTGTATGGAAATAGCGTGCATCGCTTATTTCACGGCACCCTTTGCACAGTGGACGGATGCAATTGATTGCCGATGCAGACTTTGCTATTCCAAGCTAACCCTCGCTCTCTGAAATGAGACAGAACTGTCAAGCAGAGGAGCCCGGTATAACAATGCAGGGAATCGGGAACGCAGCTTGATCATTAACTTTCAAAAGGTGTCGATCGAATGCAAAAGACTGCGACACGTAGTTCATTTACTTTTCCGGCGTTATTTATGCGAAACGGAGCTCTCGAAAGTGTTCTGCAAACTTTTTCACGGACATGAATGGAATACATTTAATATTCTTCCCCCTATAATATTGCCCATAAATTATTCGTAAACCAGCATTTACCTACTGTCCCCAGTAGCAGGCTATTTATAAAGGGAAATTTTGTCGGATATTAATGGACTCCCTTTTTGTGTAGCGATTCGTAAAATCAAATTTGCGTTCCGAAAGAAGGTTGAATCCAAGTCACCATAAAGGAATCGAATTCGAAATATTTAATTATGAACTCTGGAATTTCTTTATGCATTCATTCCTCTTTTTCATTAACTTTCGCTCTGCTTTCCATTTTTATGCTCTTTTTAAACTTTCAATTACGGTCCTTTGTTCATAAATGATTTGTGATCGTCAATGCTCTTTCGGAAAATATGTTACAATATTATCTTCATGTACGAGTAAGGTGTGACTATACTTTAGACAAACGCATGACTTTAATTTAATGTTGCATACGTTCGATTAAACGTTTATTTAATAGTAGAACTACAAGACCGATTAAAATTATACGTTCATTCAAATTAATAAATTAATTATTCAAATAAATATGTTTATTTGTGTTCATTGTAGAACAAAATCTTAAACAGACATTATACATACTCCCAAAAATATTGTACTTCCTGGGGGTGATTACCGGGTTCATTTGAAATAACTTTTCCCTTCATAAAATTTTTCTCCGCGGCTTTGTCGAAGAGTTATTAGCCAAAAACACGGACCAAATCAGAGTAACAGCTTTTTGATCGATCCGCGTTTTTTGAACGTTTTAACAATTGGACGAAGCCGCGGGGAACATTTTTGCAAGGGGAAAAATGACTTCAGCAATCACCGTTCAGGAAGTATAATATTTTTGTGACGCCCTGTATATTTTGAATTGTAATAATCGATCGTTGTACATCGAAATTCCTATTTTCTCAGTGCCCAAGCTCAGTGGCTCGATCGCAAGCAGGATAATTTCCGGGTAAGTTTCGCTGGGAACAATTATTCACATCACAGTTGGTTGCGATTAAACCAAGAAACCAATAGTTGCCATCGAAACTTTGAGGCCGACAGTTACATTCCGACCAAGAAACCAAAAGTTGTAGTCAAATTTATGGCCGAAAGTTGCTCCGTTAAATATCTTCTCGCATAGAACTAGATCAACGCCTGCGAATTGTGCCATTGTTGCTATGCTATTGCTACAGTACGCGCAATACAGATCATGCACTGGAAGGGTGATTCGGAACCCTATATCATAAAGTTTATTCGTTGTAGAGAACTATAAAGCGAACGGTATGTCGTTCTTACTGGATTGCGGCTGTTTACATAATTGTACGTGTAAACTAGTTCGTGAATGCTTGAGTCGAGTACAAACTTATTTATTTCATTAAATATGATTGTTGTTTCTAATTAGAAATAATCATCGGTTAAATTTATTTATCGGTTAAATTTTTGTAAGTAGAAAAGAATGAATTCGAAAATCGCGAAAATCTTGCTAATGAGAGATATTTAAAATACCTGTTTAATATACAATAATATACTTAATCAGCTAATGTTCTATCATTTAATATACAATATTATATTATATTGTAATAATTATATTGTATATTATATTGTATATTAAATATAATTATATTGTATATTATATTGTATATTAAATATAATTATATTGTATATTAAATATAATTATATTGTATATTATATTGTATATTAAATATAATTATATTGTATATTATATTGTATATTAAATATAATTATATTGTAATAATTATATTGTATATTAAATATAATTATATTGTAATAATTATATTGTATATTATATTGTATATTAAATATAATTATATTGTATATTATATTGTGTATTAAATATAATTATATTGTAATAATTATATTGTATATTATATTGTGTATTAAATATAATTATATTGTAATAATTATATTGTGTATTAAATATAATTATATTGTATATTGAACGATAATTATTGAACGTCAGCTGGTTAAGTATATTATTGTATATTAAACAAGTATTTTAAATATCTCTCAGAAGCAAGATTTTCGCATTTTTTAATTCAGAGAGAACGAAAGAGGATTTTATCTTTTATGGTTGTTTTTAAACAGGCTGGATTTATGAAGAAATTTTAATTCGCTCCGTCAGTGAGGATAATTGCATCCGTTAAAGCGATTTTAATTCTTTATTACAAATTTCATTGTGTACATTATCTGGATGGAACATTGTATATTAATCATATCGCAACACGTTGCTTATCATGCTTTAAAGATGAATATAAATCCTACAATCGAAGAACATTCTGGTAAAAATGATTAGAAATACGATTTCATTAAATGTCTCTTTTCTAACCATCAAAATCAAAAATATTATCCATTTCTGATAATTGTGTAACCGAGGGTAACGTTCTAACGACAAAATTCTGAAATTCAAAGTGAAACTAATTCTTCTTAGAACTCATTATAGAGCATTATATAACAGGTTTGAATAAATGTTTTATATATATATTATATATTAATAGACGTACTTTCATTATTTAATTAGTTTCCCGGCATTATTTAATCCATGTACAAATGCTGCAATATTATCAGCAATTTAAACTTTGGCATGGCTTTAAAAAAAATGTCTAAGAGTGTCCAGCATCAGACTTGTTTTGTATGAAAGTATAAACAATTTTGAATAAATATAATAATAAAAATATAATATCGTGTTTGGTCTTGTTTTAATCCGAAAAATGCCAGAAATACATTTTGAAAGTCCCACAAAAAAATAATTAAAATGAAGATGTTTGAACATTCGATTCGTTGTGTTAATGTAGTGGTGTTCACACCAATATACCCGGGCCGAGAACAATAGTCGCCGCCCTGCGACGCGGGACAGCGTTGACAGGCAGTGGAGTGAGTTGGTCTGGACAAAAATCGAGTCGTCGAACCTGGGACAAAAATCAAGTCTGTACTGTATTGCGTTATTAGACACCTTGCGAGGGTTAACTTTCGCTCGGAACAGTTTTTAGCACTATCAATAGTTTCGGAGGTATTCGACTGGGCCGATTTAAACGGGACACCCTGTACAAACACGAAGTTTGTACGGAATAAGTGTTTACGTCCTGCGCATTTAATTCGGCTTGCTCTCCCTTTGTGGATCCGGGAGGAACGAAATATAGTTCAGCTCCATAAACATATAGGTCAGAAAAATTAAGAGCAGATTCTGCGACGTGTGTTCGTATAATTTCAGAACGGTTCCGCTCTGTCGACTTCTTGGTCGAGACACTTTATGAAATTATTGTCGGGAAGAAACACAAAATGTTCGCCGACCGGTTGTTCGCAGCTCCACGGCTTTTTGGAACGAACGAACACACAGTCTAGTTTCTTCGAGGAAGATTTATGCTGTCGGCCCGAACTACGAAACCGAGTCTGCGTTTCTCATTTTAGTTCTGTTAAGCATTGTAATCTGAAATGAAATACGACGCGTTGACTCGATGGGGAAAAACCATTTTCGTTTACCCATTCCCTTCCTGAGTACTATGTCCATTCTATTAGACATCATTTTGCATACTAACATCGCAGTAATTGAAGCAATTACCTATTATTAAATACAGAATTAACTTATTTATAGTTCATTCAGAAAGACACGATAAAGTTCCCTAAGAGAGTGGTTTAATTAAACTTTTATTTCTAAATTGATTAAGCCATTTTCATTATGAAGAATCTAAATTGCTCAAATTTACATGAAAGTTCAAAATTTAATGGTTTACTCAACGACACGAAATGCGATACAAATATTCCCCTAAGAATGGTTTGATTAAACTTTTATTCTTAAATTTATGAAACTTCATTTTTTTATTTAATCTTATTTTATTTAATGTATAAAACCCTTTCATCATGAAACGTCTGTTGTGTTAAAATTTATACGAACGTTCAAGATTTATTAGTGATAACTATTTTATATAATTCAAATTAATTATATCTATGACCACAGTATTATTATACATACTCGTAAAAGATCGTCGGAATTTTGGTCGGAGTTTTGCGACGTGCATTTAAAGTATGACATGAAATTGTATACTTCCTTCGTCATTTCATTATTATAGCATCATAAATGTTTACACAGCGCCTTCAGCTTGGAGGGTCATAATTACGATAGGAGGGAAGTTAAACTCTAAAAATGCAATCACGATTTACGATCATTTACTTCAACCAACTCGATGCGGTGAACCTTGATCCACTTTCAGATCTTAATTTTTCGTCTAGAAGTCGACAATATCTTTAAGACTTTCATGCGATGTAGAAATATGAACTAAAAATGTTTGATTAATCCATTTTTTAATGTGCAACAAATATGTATACAAGGCGTCCCAAAAATGTTCTATGCATTTCCTTGAAAGGGGCGATTCGTTTTGTTAAATCGAAATGTAAAAATAAATACAATGACTCTCACTAATATTCGGACACTCTTAAAATGCTGATAACTTTTTTAATATTGTACTTCACGATTTGAACTGTTTTGGAAAGCTACAGCAATTAGTAAAAAAATTTTTTTTTAACTGCAAATGATCGGAATGGTTGAATTGCATTTTACAATTTTTTATCTGTGCCTATATTGAAAATTTAAAAAATACGTTTTGTAGATCTGTGTCAATTAAACATATTCTGTATATTTCGTAAAAAGCGGTCGACATTGCAATGAGCTACAAACTTTTAAGGATTATAAAGATTGTAGATTTTCACGATTTTTGGTCTATAACTGCAGTAAATCTACGGATTCTTTCATCTTTCAATGCCTGTCAGTTTTCTCCGCATCAACTGATTTCGACGAAAATTTCACAATGCCTATAATTGACGTAAATCTACAAAGCGTATTTTAAAAATTTTCAATTTAGGCCCACATATAAAAGTTGTAAAATGGAACTTTTAGCATTTTCTCTGCAATTTTTCTTAAGAATTTTAATCACGTTATGCAGCAAACCAATTGTTCTAAATTCCCAAAAAATTTCAAATTGTATGGTTCAATGTTGAAAATGTTGTCATCTTTTTAAAACAAAACTTACTAGAATTGTCACATCGTTTACTTCACCTAGAAATGTCTCTGAATAATGTATGTAAGTTTGGAAGGTACTACTAATATTATGAAAATAATTTAATTATAAATATTACAAATAATATTATTAGACATGTGTATTACAGTAGTATTCAGACTAAGAATATTTCCATTGCAGGATGCAACAGATTATTCTATTTCTGAAGTTCTTAAAATTTTAGCAGGCTATGTGGATTACTAATTAATATTTCAATAATATCGGTTTTGATTAAATCTGAAAGAGTTATCGGAGTTGAGCACGTCACACGTGAAAAATTCAGTCAACGAAATTTTTGATGGTAGGTATTTCTCAAGTTCTAAAATTATCAAAGAAAACTATTCACTTTATTCGCTGCGCCAATCCATGCTGAAATGAATTCGCCGCTCGTTAACGATCTTCCGATGTAGCTAAAATTGAAGTTCTGCGTTTCAATCTATCTCCAACTTCCATTTTTAGTATGTTTACGTTGGAAATGTAATTTCTCTCATTCCTCGACACGTAGGACCGAGTAATTCTGTACAGTTCTGTACATTTCCTATTCTATTACACCTGCTGATTCTCCATGGCAACGGGAAGTTTATTAATCCTGTGTAGCGCGAACTATTCTCCACGTTTTCGAAGCCGCAGGAATACCGAAACCGAAATTTCTATGAATTAGGTATACAACAACAATACTGATGTTCGTGCATGTGCAATGTTCATGCAATTCCACCTCTTTGGCGATGCATTCAGGAATGGTGGCTGAATTGAAACACTATTTCCTAAAAGGTTTAGTCAAAAGAGTTTAGTCAAAAAATTTCAGTTAAAAAGAATAATAATTTATTTTGAATTTTTTTTTAATTTTTTAGGTCATGGAGTTTTATATATTTCATATCTATTTTCTAATGTAACCCGAAAATGCATTATTTTCAAACGTTTATGGATCTCCTTTATTGTTTCGAAAATATATAAATCTGTAAATCTGTGAATTAAATAGTAGTGAATGTAAATTTTTTTGTGTTTTGCAATATTTTTGATAAACGACGGTGATCTTCTATTTGTTTAAATGGAATGATATACTTTTATTGTATGTATTACAATAAAAAAAGATTACGACAAGAAGTGTATGGTAAAATTGAATAGATCCAATCTAAAACAGTAAGAATTTGAACTTTCCGTTGTATAATATAATTATAACACATGAAATAATATTCTGAAATGTGAGTTTTATCTGAGATAATACTATATACACGTTCCATTGGAGGATTTTTTGCATTTAATAGAAAGTAGTAACTGTGAAAGTTATGATAGAGACAAAGCCAGGCAACGAACGCAGTAATATTAATTTTATGTAATTAAAAGAATGTACGCGTGAGATATTCTTTTCAAATTTTTATCATGATGATCTGACTGTGGATTCCATGCGTTCATTGAATTAAAATAATATTTTTCCATCATGTTCAACGAATTGGACCTATTAGGAACGGAAATATATATGTTTTTAAAAAACGTATTTAAAAGTATACAATCAAACAATTGTTTAAAAAGACTGTATAAATGTATATTTTCTGCTAGTAAGAGTACAGTTTTTCCAAACAATTTTTTGTACAGGGTGCAAAAAATATCAAGAGTCAATTTTCAAGAGATCGGTCCATTTTCAACCACTGATTCCTTCGAGAAGTTTGTTCCCTTCGATTAGTAGAACACGATACAATAATAAAAAAAAGTTTGATATTGGAAAAGTCTGCTTAGGTCAATCTGCTGAACAGATTTTCTCTGTTTTTACGCGTTATTTCTTGACGGCCTGTACATTGCACCTATGCCGCATATACAGGGTGTTTCAAAATTCCCTCAGTATCCGGAAATTAGAGGTTCATGAGATAATTTCTGGGGAAATTAAAAGTTGTGCTGACTTGTGCTAGGCTAGCACAACTCAGATATACGATTATATGCTGTTTGGATAACTGTTTCTTACTTTAACGTTAATTACATGTCGAAATCGATTTTTCACTATAACTTCTTTATTTATAATTTTTTTTAACTAATACTTTAGCACAATCTTAGCACAACCTAGCACAACTTAGCACAATTGAGAAAATTGAAAAAAATGAAAAGTGGGGGGCTACTAAAAAAAACGATTTTTTCAATTTTTCATCTTATTTTTTATATTACAGTTATAATATTCGAGCACAATATAGCACAAACATAGCACAATTCAGCACAACTGTTGAAATTGTTTAATTCCACAAGTGGGGGGCTAACTTCTAGTAGGCTTGACACGGTACGGTTAACGGTCGCGGGCGATCCTTCGGAAGGACTAGATTTACTATACAGTAATTTCTCAATCGTAGTCCTCGGTCGTCTCTGCAATCGTAGTCCAGTGCCTACCCATTCCACCGCCTGTCAACGCTGCACCGGGCAGCAGGACGGCGATGTTTGATGTCGGCTCGGGTATATCGGTGTGAACACCACTACATTGACTCGAGTGAATCGAATTTTCAAACTACTTAATTTTCATTATTTTTTTATGAGATTTTACTGGCTTATTCCTGGCATTTTTCTGATTAAAATCATACCAAACACGATATAATTTGGCCAATATTTAGTGGTTTAATCGACGATGAAAGTTTTACTTACAAGAAGGACAGCGTGTTTGATCTATGCCGGCGACGGCGACTCTTCGCGTCTCTTTCCTTCCAATACGCTCTTCTTCGTTGCGTTCGAAACTTTCATCGTCGATTAAACCACTAAATATTGGCCAAATTATATCGTGTTTGGTATGATTTTAATCAGAGAAATGCCACGAATATGTTGGTGAAAGTTCCATAATGATATCATCGAAAATAAAGAAGCTAAGGTCTTGGTGTTTTATTGTGATGACGCACGGGCCTTTAAACTGTGCCGGCGACGGGGACACGCTTCGGCCACGCGATCCTATTTCAGTCTGTCTTTCTCTACGTTCGGCTTGTCGTTTGAAGTCTCAGCGCGGTAGGGTAGACGCAGTCATAAATCAAAAAATAGCCACCCTACTTGATCGTAGTCCGTTCATAACACGGGTGTTGGGACTACGATTGAGAAATTACTGTACTTTGTATTTTAAGTGTAGAGAAGAGCTAAACATTAGGCCAGATGCCTCGACTGGTCGTCGAATGACCTTTGTTTGCTTAATCCTCGAAGACGGTCTTTAGGCACGAACGGACCATAAATATTAATCGGAAGAAATCCACGTATATGGTTCCGACGCGACGGAACAAATCCCCTACTGAATTATTTGAATTTTCTATTGATAAACATCATAATTTAGATGTTAAAACATAGTTGCAACATAGAATCCTGTGGATATTAGACAATGAATTTTTCGATTTTTGACCACAGGGTACCGCACTGTGCGACTGTGCGAACACGCGTCTAGGTCGCGCTATGATTGGTGTATGTTTTTCGTTAATAACTCCTTAACAAAACCGCGAAGACAATTTTTGCAAAGGAAAATGTTCCTTCAAATTATCTCACGAACCTCTAATTTCCGGATACTGAGGGAATTTTTAGACACCCTGTAGATCCAGCGTTTGATAATTTTAGGAATCGTGTCTGTCACAGTCTCCGTCGAGAGACAGTAAATTCAATAAAGTTACAGCATAGAAGTCTCGCTGGGGATACGTAATCTTCAAAGATTAATACTTCGGGGCTAGGGGAACGGGTGTCACGCCGTGTCGTGTAGAAGCGTTGGAATCCACGGACATTCGAGTTCGGACGATATTTCACCCCTTCCATATTCATAGCGGTCAGGGTATTCGTTCGATCGACTTGGTGGACAGAAGTTCGGTGTTCGAATAGAGTGGACACCGGGCTAGCCGGTGGCAGAGAGGCATGGAGGCCGATAGAGAGGAGAAAGAGACGACCGCGTTACCAGAGGCCAGTATCGGAAAACAGGGGAAGTTCCTCGGACTGGTCCGTAGCAGCCTCTCCCCACGAATTAATGGCCATTTGCTGCCGGGGACGTTATTTGGCCGATATTTTACTCGACTGAACGCGCATTGGAAAAAGTTTAGGTGGCCCTGTTTCGGACCCCCCAAAAGCGGCAAAGGGAGACCGTCAACGAGTTTCTCGGCCTCTTTCATTGTTCCTGTTCCCGTTCGTTCCGCGCTCTCGTTATGCTACTACTTTCTATTCTTTCTCTTCCTCTCTCTCTTTCTGTCTTTTCGTACCCTTTGCCGTCTCGCTCGAGCCTATTCGAGCTCCCTTTCTCACACTGTTTCTCGTTATTCGAGTATACCGACGGCGGCCAATCGCGGATTTCTGTCCCTTTGTCTTCCTCCCGGGCTCCCACGCTACGCGGAATGATCTCACGAGCCAACAAAGCATGAAACCACGTCACGGAAACATCGATTTGCCTAGAAAAATACCAGACAAAGGTCTTTGTCTGCGACTGTCTAGACAAGGTCGATTGTAGCCAACAGTTCACCACCAGTGTCGCGTTAACACGTCGACTGTCATGGCGAACAGACCTCGCCCTTTGTGCGGGGATATTCTGTCGAAAAGTCAAATATTCTGTCAACCTTCCAGGGCAACGTTCGTTCAATTTGTAATGCTTCATAAGGGTCCATGAGACTTTGATAATGAAGTTTATGGATAGAAAATATAGAAAAATAGGTATGAGAAAGAGACAGTAAAAAGATTATATTATAGAGAGATTATATGTATAAAGATTATACACAAGGATAACCAATCGTTGACAGACGTGTTCGTCGCGGCGGTTGTTCGTTTTAATCTGATCTTCTTTTGCGATTCGTTGGCGATCATATCTCTACAACTCTTCTGTTAATTACGATTCTTTGTTATTACAGATTCGGTCATATACAGGGTGAGTCACCAAACGTTAGCACCTCAAATATCTTTGTTGTTTCTAAAGATACGTAAACTACGGTAAGGACAAAGTTGAATGGTACAATAGGGCTGACACGATACAAAAAAAATTTTGTTTTTATGTCACTTTTTTAGAGATATCAAGGTCACCTTCATTTTTTTAAATTGAATGACGTATTTTCTAATACATCAATCGATGCAGCTGGACATTCGTTATCAAAAAATACTATCCTATGTATGTCGAAAAGTTAGTGATTCAGGAGATATTTCAATTTAAATAACTCTAAAATACCATTACATTCATGCTAAGATTTAATACATTATTATTATTAATACAATATTACACAAGTATTTAATTTGAAATATCTCCTGAACTACTAACTTTTTGACATACATAGGTTAGTACTTTTTTATAACGAATGTCCAGCTGCATCTATTGATGTATTAAAAAATACCTCATTTCATTAAAAAAGTCTTGATATCTCCAAAAAAATGACATGAAAACAAAATTTTTTTTGCATCGTGTCAGCCCCATTGTACCATTTATATTGTCCTTACCATATTTTACGTATCTTTAGAAACAACAAAGATATTCGAGGTGCTAATGTTTGGTGACTCACCCTGTATAGGGCAGCATATTAACACGCACACATACAATACACACATACATCATCCGTACTTTAACCATATAGAATGAGAAAATATCGACGTGTAATTATCAAACTCTTGAAATTATTAAAAAAATGGAAATTCGTATCCGTTCTATCTTATAACGAACAAACGATCAAATTTTTAGTTCAACAATCATGTCTGCGATTTTTATCGAATGGTTTCTGCTACCTGAAATTATGAACGCGACAAATACATACGCGATGCCGGTGGCGAACGTGTTAACGCATTGACCGTCGCGTCATGGGACCTTTATATATTTTATCCCGAAGGCCACAATTGAATTTCCATTATTATAACTGTAATAAATTTCATTGAAATCGTTTCGATACGCGTTACACTGTGTTATGACAAATGAAACTCGTTACTGGACAAACGTGGCAATTTTTGGCACCGAGAACTGGTCAGAAGAGGTAACATATTCCTGTTATTGCTGTCATAGGCCAATGTTTGTTTAAATCGAATATACTGCGCTGCTGTATTTAATTTTCTTCTAAAATATTATTTTTATTCCGTGTTGTTATCTATCCCGTGTTGCTGAATCCGCCTCTACATGTTGTTCAAAATTTTTTGTTTGATGGCACTCGCTTTATGTTATTCATTGTGAAAAACGTAGTATCACCGGTTATCGATATCCGGCCACGCCATGGCCCACATAACTCTCGAAGTATAAAGAATAGCGAAATAAAATTGTTACAGAAAAATATTTTAGAAGTACCGTCTCTCTGACTATACAACGTGTAATATACAGGGTGTCCCAGAATAAGTGTAACTCCCGGAAATGGGAGGTTCCTTGGGTCATTTGAAGCGACATTTTCCTTTGCAAAAATGGCGTCCGCGGCTTTGTTTAGGAGTTATTAACGAAAAACACGGACCAATCAGAGCGCGACCTAGACGCGAGTTAGCACAGTCGGCCCGACGCGCCAACTGTCAATTGGCCGAACGTGCCATCGCATGTCTAGATCGCGCTCTGATTGGTCCGTGTTTTTCGTTAATAACTCCTAAACAAAGCCGCGGACGCCATTTTTGCAAAGGAAAATGTCGCTTCAAATGACCCAAGGAACCTCCCATTTCCGGGAGTTACACTTATTCTGGGACACCCTGTATTTTGTTTAATAGTTATTATCTAACTTGGTTAAAGTCATCCAAAAACAATATTCAACTTTTATTAATTATACTTTAATGCATTTATATATGAATATATATTATATTTATACATATAGATTGTGGATCTTTATGCATTTATGACGAAATTAGTTGGGCGAAATATAAAACAGTAATTAATTAGAAGAATTCAGGAATATTGTAATGTTACGTTTAACAAAGTCACTACGGCATGAAATCAATTTTCATTTCATTCCTGCTTCCTATAATTAATGCAGAATATTTTTATTCTACATAAAGATTCTCAATCTAACACAAATTACTAATCTTACGATAATAATAATTACCTTGAATACGTGCCGTCAGATTAAGGGATTAGGACGCAGTAACAAGTGTGGAAATATAAGATTTTCAAACAACAGTACAGAAAAATGTGATTGATCGATTAATATCAGATTTGGTATTTCGGTTTACTATATTATGAACAGTAAAAAAATGCTGGTAATATTTAAAAAATAATTTGTTCGTATTCCTTTTGTTGTCTTCGTGCCTACGAGTAAGGTAAAGGTACTTGTAGTTGACCAGTTAAGAGAAGTTTTCCACGCGAACAATAGTAACCATTTACTCTGTCATTAAATAGCGAGAGTCGATGTCTAAAGACGCTCTTTAAGTCTTCTAAATTATGTACCAAGGCCACTTTTTTAAAAAAAGTGTACTTATACAAATTTAAGAAACATATTTAGAAATTCAGTAATTGCTTCAGAAGTCGACCACTCATGAAAATGAAAAATGTAGGAATTGACCTCCTATTCGTTAGTAATTGACCACTTACACTACGAAGAGGGTTAAAGCAAGAACTTTGGGAATCATTTTACCATCATTTAGTTTCAACAATTTCCAGCACGAATTACAATTAAAGAATGAAATAAGAAATAAAACAATCAATTCCATAAAAAGTTTAATTGAGGAACAGAGTAGATGTTGCAAGTTAATAGAGAATAGTATCAGAGAAATTTAACCAACACATGGTATGGCATCCGAGGTTCACTTCCATCAAAAGTGTACAGCTTATAAAAATCTTATTTTTTATGTTTTTCTATAAAATGGTCAACTACTCGTTCATGGTCAACTACTAGTACCTTGACCTTAAATAATCATCAACTAAAATTCATAATAGCATCGACGTGATTGGTAATCGCCGAGCAGCATTCGCGAAGCGATAAATATTTTCGCGTAGAATTTCCTCGCGGCAGGGCCTAGTGTGCGAGCCTCTGGTAAATATTTTCATTCCATTCCATAAATGATGCCTGGAGTCACGCCGATATTCAACTGGATCGTGGTATGCCGTGGCTGCGTTGTGTTCCGCAGAATAGATCTCCGTTTCGCGGCATTACACACAGGTCACGGTGGACCAAATTCGTCGAAACATGAAAAATATATGTATGGAGCATTGTTGTTTGGGCCATTTACTGCAAAACTGGAGTAAATCAATGTTTGACACCACATCTCGAGGGTGTGAACATCCTTAAATTGAAATAATTGTAATCTAATGTTAAAATAGTCTGATATACTATGACCTTGAAATGACCTTGAACTCACAAATGCGATGTTTGTCTTGACGACAAGACAGGCATGACCCAAAACAAATTAACCACCGAACAATCCAATAAAACAATATTGGACAAAAATATCGTAATTAATTTCGCATTTTTAGCCCAAGGTTACGTGGAGGTCATTGTATACTAGAATGTTCAACTCGTCTTGGCAGAAACAATAATATTATGTGCTAAAAAATATGTTGTCTTTTTGAAAAATGAAGGTGAACTTCGAATATTATAATTGTTCAACCACCTACTGAAATGCCTCATTATAGTTAAAAAGCCATAACCTGGAAACATGCAGTGTTGACATCTAGGAGTGACACTTGTATGACCCTTTATAGAGTTTCAATCCCCGCCACACAGACAAGAGCAAGAAGAGATCCATTAGGGTCGTTCGATCAGGGAATTTTCGAACTTCCGATGGAGCTTTACTGTTGGACTTGTGATTCTCTTAATTACGGTAGCCTTTGACAGTAAGCCGGCCACAAAGACGACTCGCCGTCGAATCGAGCACAACGCCGTAATTAAATATCTACTTTAATATTTTTCCCCGGGAAAGGACCGTCAGAAGGACTTCCGGCGAAAGCACTGCCTCCCCTTTGATCCGGCGATTTAAGTATCGATGGAAATGCTGGCGCGAGTCGGCCGATTTAATGGAAGTTGCTAAAACAGCGAATGAAATTACAACGGCGTTTACTATAGCGAACAGTTTTCATCAATAACATCGAAATACGAAGGCGATTCAGGGAACGCTCGACCAAAATATTTCTTGCTATTGATAACGATGTCTCTTTCACTCTTCAGTGTAATTGTTTATAACTTCCATCAAGTGAATATTCGGTAAATATAACGGAAACAGGTCGGACAACCTTGGCAACATACGTCAAGGTCAACGTAATATTTATTTACATATGGACCGTTTATTTTTTCAGTGGAGTAAGTCCATTTAAAACAATACGAGACATCACATAATTCGTGATTAATTTAGTGTAAACTTTTTATTTATGAAATGATTTCATTTATGATGTGATTGCATCACGAATATTTCAAAACGCAACTACGTAATGAGCATAAATAAATAATAGCAATATCTTATGTTAAGTTTAACAATATATAAATATAATTATAATATTATTATAATATAATTATAATAACTATTTTATTTCCTGTTATTATTTATAAACAAAATTTAATTAATACAAAATATATTTTAAGTGATATTTAATTTTTCGTAATTGTAATTAAATGATTTTTACAATCGACTAACTATGGAAATGGTGTAAGTCTATCTACAGCCGGTAAATATATATTATTTTAGTTAAATTCGCCTAAAAGAAATTCATACAATTATAGTTTGACATAATTAATTTATATTTTCTAATTGACTAACATTTAACATGCTAACCTTTAATTTTGTCGAAACAACAAAAACTGGACTTGCACCACATTCGAAATACACGGTCCATATTTTATCAAGGTCGTCCAAGTTGCAAAATTGAAGTCGAAACATATTACTGCTCACTATTATTAGCATATACATACATTAAACCTACTGAGCACAAAATCTGACTTGTGTGTGCAGTTTTATAAATGTGAGAAGCTTGAGTTTGTTTAAATTTTTTATAATTCTTATTGTAGTATGTACTTGAACAATAAAAGGTATTTAATACTTTTCTATGATAGCGTTTTTATAATTTTTGGAAAATTGGTCATTTGGTGGCAGTTTGACGGGTACGTACAGTATTTTAGTAGATGAGGTGCGGTTTGATCAGACCCAGTCGACCTTATTCCGTTTTAACTACTTGCGCAGCGGCACATAACCGCAATTTCCACCTTGGAGAACATAATCTACGTCGTCAGAACATGAAGCAAAGCATCGTGCTTCTTAGGAAACATTTATTATACATCTCTCATCATAATTATGCATTTATTTAGTCTTTACCACTTGTTATTTAATTGCGAGCTAATACTTGTAAACGTAATGGTGAACATTTTTTATTGAATGGCTGGTTGAAAGAATTACATAAAACAGTTATATTCACACTGATAGTGACAATATTTAATATCAAACCTGATCGAACCTAGCGCCGATATCATTCAATTTATAATATTTAATAACCTTGCTACCAGCCGCGAGCAACACAAGTGGCCGGCGAAGGGTTATTACCCTAAGGAATACAGTGGCCGAAATAATGATATGTTCACTTCAATTTGTTGACATAATGTCGTGTTTAATGGAATATGTTTGATTTTACTTATTATTATTTATTTATTCTAATATAATTAACAAAATGCACAGCTCAATTGAATAACACAATGTTAATCAATGTTAATTACTTCTATTACAACACTTGAAATTTAGTTGCGAAATAAACATAGGTTAATTATGTATTTTTATATAAAAAATTAAAAAAAATAATTATTTAGTAAATACTTAGTTGAATATTCTTTGTGTTTTATAACTTGAAATATTATGCATGGAATCGATTCAATTAATTTTTACAATGATTCTAATTTAATTCAAAGTCCAAATTAAATTATTTTTTAAAATGATGAATCTAAACAAATAAGGTCTAAATCAACTAATGATAATAAAGGTGAAATTAAAGAAGAGAAAGCAAAATTGTGCTCTCAATTAGAGAATATGTTGAAAGAAGTATTGCCTCTTGAAATGATTGCTTTGAAACAGAAAATGAGAATTGAACAGGACAGAATTTATTATTCAATAATAATATTTTCATGCCATATGTATTCTGTAACTGAACATTTCTTCAATACGTCTTGTTTTAGAATACAGAGGAAAAATGATTAAAATCAATATATAAATGCTCATAACAATTTTTTTAATGCTTTGAAATAGATTACATCTATAAAATAAGTGTGGCCTATGTAAAGTAAAAGCTATTCTGCGTTTATTTTTCTTTTATGCGAATGTATTTTCTGGGCGTACTTCACCAAGTTTCACCACGTTTCAAATGAGATAAAAACTTCGCCGAACTTTGTTAAACTTTTTACTAAAACATGTTCACGATGACTATTTTTCCTTGGTCACAGGGACTTCGCGGGATAAAAGTTTCTTATTCCTGTGTACAGATGTGCTGTGCCTGCGATATAAAACAAGATAACGTATCCTTAGGTGTATTATATTTTTACAAACTAACAATAATCCAATTTGTTTTTCTCAGGTTTTATTTCAAGTAGTATCAACTTTCTCGTTTTCAGCAATGATATGAGCCCTTTATTTTGAAAGTGATTCAAATCCATTTTCGAGAAAACTCAAGTTAGCAAGTTTACATTTCTGCGTCATCTTTTCATTCTGAAGTAAATTGTAACTAATATATTCAAAATCACAAAGCTTCTGTAAAAAGGAAATAAGCTGGTTAACAGAATGAAACAAATTTTTATTTTGTAAGTATCCTAAGTCCATTTATCAGTTGTTTGATGTTCAGGTAGTAACCTCCAACAGACATTTATAATATTAAAGTAGCTCTAACGTGGCTAAAAATTGTCAAATCTGATGAACATAATGTGGAAATCATAGACTATAAATTCTTAGTATCGGGACATTCGTTTTTACCGAATGATAGAGATTTTGGTGTCGTAAAAATGTCATTAAAGAAAAACAATTTACTGTCTGTGCTCCAAAATTATTATAATGTAGGGTGTAACTTTCCTTCGAAGGTCAAAGATTTCGAAGCTTCGAAGGTTCTAAACATCGAAGTTCGAAGGTTCTAAACATCGAAGTTCAAAGGTTCTAAACTTCGAAGCTTTGAATCTTCGAAACTTCGATTTCTGAAAATTCGAAGGCGATGAGAATCAAAGTTTCTAATTTCGGACCTCCGTAGTAAATTATTAGAAGATTTAAAGAAACGGTCGTCCGTAGAGAGTTTACCTACCTGAATTCGGATTCGCGCTCGTTCTTTCGCACGGAGGGTTCTACCGGTTTTACGACGCGACGGAACGTATTTATATTGCGTAGACTAAACTAATTTAGGAGACTGTACTTCTTGCATGTGAAAAACCGAAAAATACCGGCATTTATTTCAGTTTCTGTAGAAATATTTCAACCTTCTCAAGGTAATGTGGGGTCGATTTCGCCATTTAATGTAATTAATTAACATTTTGTTTGCAGAGTTTTATTTTTTAAGTACATTCGTGATATGATCTCGAAAATTAATAGAATGCAATTTTTTTAATTTAATTTAATTACGAAAAGTCCAAACGGAAACTTCAGCGTCAGTCACCGGTGACTGACAGATAAAATTTTCATTTATCAAAAGTTGCAACATGGTATGAAACTCATAACTTTCAACTTCGTACGTTTGAAGGCTTTGAAATTTCGAGTACTTGGAAGACTTCGAAACTTTGGAACATCGAAGTTCCCTTCGTTTCTTCGAAGACTTCGAAGCTGCGGAAAAATTACAGTACTATTGTAATGTTACCAAGAAATGCCGGAAAGATAATTGTATTTTAAATGAATCGAAACAAGAGGATTTCATATCGACAAGATTTTTGAAGGATGTAATTTTTAAAAGTTCAGAGAATTCTAACGGAGGAACACTAAATTGGTTAAAATTATGTTGGATGCGTTGTTTGAGAAATGAACCACATAAAATTTTCTATAAAGTATCAATGGATGAGAATGCAGTTTAAGGATGTTCTGGAGGTACAATGGGAGACAAAAGTACAAGAAATTCGAAATCTTTATTAAATTAAGAAATATTTAAATATTTAAATTAGAAATATTTTGCATTAAAAAAATAGATTAATTTAAAAAGCTTTCGTTTAATTAGTAATATTCATGTTATATTTATTAACTTCCCAATTCATAGAGACGTTACTGTAATTACTTTTTAATCAAATGGTCTTCATATTATAAAAAATTGTAAATGAATTTTGTGAATAATTGTACCCTCTGATTAGTAGCTGTATTCAGTGGTCTACAGTATTGTCGCGTTTTCATGCTAGTGAAATGACAACACGATAATTTTGAAGTTTCGTAACAGTTTCCAATTTTTTGCTTTGTAATTGTTTAGTGTACCCTAATAAATTTTTAACATAATTAAATACACAATTTTTACTATATATAAAAAAAGCTGGAGTTTCTAGTTGCGTCTTTTCAAGGTTTAAATAGTGTTTGAAGTGGAATTTTATAAATTCTCCATAAGAAGACGTGTTAAAATGTGCAAACTTTAACTTGCTATAAATATTAAACGGTGTAGTGAATCTAACTCAAACTTTGGTAATTGCATTAATTTAGTAAGAATTATACCTTGTAAAATTATCAAAACTTTTGTTGCGTTTTTATACAGCTCCAGAACATCCTTACAAAAATTATTCGGGTACCCGGGTATCTCATGCGGATCTTCCTACAAAATAAAAATTGTTTGCACGAATTGCATTTTTCGAGAAATCTAGTTCAAGTACTTTTTGGATCCACTGTATATTCATCGTGTTTTAAGTGAGAACGTGGTAAATATCGTCACGAGTTTATGAATAATTCGCAGTTTCCGTTTCCCGTCTGATTCCTACAATTTCCACCGGTAACCCCGTGTAATTCATCGTTGCCTCGTTTCTCTAATTGGATAGATGCGGCTAAATAACCTGCGATATGAAGGCATCAGGTAAAACGCGGCTGGATGTGTGTACATTTATTTTATGGGGAAAAAGGGGCGTACGCGCGACGGCGCGGCATTCGGAACGCGGACGAAATTAATTTTCGTTTGAGTTATGGCTCGCAGCCGCGGTAACATTTTGCATATCACGATGTACAATGATCTCGCATTAAGAATTTGCATTTCCGCATCAATATTGTTTTTATGCATATCTGGCTTTTGTTTTAAATAAATTTTACTCAAATGTCTCTGAAATAAATTCGCAAAGATCGAAATATGTGCCTTATCCGTTACTGACAACACTACGCTATTGGTGATCGAGGTGTAAACAAACTAAACGCAGATACTGCTGCAATTTACTTTTTCTTTGTTTCCGATTTTATAGAAGTTGAATAATTATTCTGAATTGTTGCCATGATTTTTCAGACGCTTTTGGTTGCCAGATGAAAAAATGTTTGAAACAAAATTAGTCGAGTCTAGTTAGAAGACATTATTATCTAAAAACGCAAGGAAATCATTTTTAATGGAAACATTGATTGTGCATTTTTGTGTTCAAAAACATTATCAATTATACCGGGTGTCTCACTTAAGTACGGCCTGCATTTGGGCGATTCGCAGAATGAAGCAATTGTTCACTTAATGCTCCAAAAGGCTTTCTAGACACGTACAGGGTGTAAAGAAATGTTTGATCCTGGCTATTGTAGGTGTATTCTACATATTCGGATCGGTGAAGATCTATGAAAAAAGTTGCCGCAAAATTGTCCTTGACCTTGAATTTCAAGGGCAAATGTTTGTGTTATTGCATTGTATTCTAGGCATCATGGGGACAAAAAGTGTCAAGGGAATCATGAGTGAGTTGAGTTTTGAACCATGGTTCCCTTGACACTTTTTGTCCCCATGATGCATGGAATACAATGCAATAACACAAAAATTTGCCCTTGAAATTCAAGGTCAAGGACAATTTTGCGGCAACTTTCTTTCATAGATCTTCACCGATCCGAAGATATAGAATACCGCTATGGCAGCCAGAACCAAACATTGTTTTACACCCTGTACATATCACAAATATTGTTCGGAAGAAAGAACCACGTGTACAAGATGTGTTAAGGGAACCATGGGTCAAAACTCAACTCACCCATGATTCCCTTGACACATTTTGTCCCCATGATGCATAGAATACAATGCAATAACACAAAAATTGGCCTTGAAATTCAAGGTCAAGGACAATTTTGCGGCAACTTTCTTTCATAGATCTTCACCGATCCGAAGATATAGAATACCACTATGGCAGCCAGAACCAAACATTGTTTTACACCCAGTACATATCACAAATATTGTTCGGAAGAAAGAACCACGTGTACAAGATGTGTTAAGGAAACCATGGGTCAAAACTCAACTCACCCATGATTCCCTTGACACTTTTTGTCCCCATGATGCATAGAGTACAATGCAATAACACAAAAATTTGCCTTGAAATTCAAGGTCAAGGACAATTTTAAGGCAACTTTCTTTCATAGATCTTCACCGATCCGAAGATATAGAATACCACTATGGCAGCCAGAACCAAACATTGTTTTACACCCTGTACATATCACAAATATTGTTCGGAAGAAACAATAGAGGGTTGAAACATACAGTTTCACCCCTAATTGGATAGTTTCCCCCCTCCACCCGAACAATTGTGCAACTAAAACTGCCGTGTCAACAACGTCCCCCAAGAACCGCTCTCACGCAAATTTCATCAAGCTCAGCTTTATAAAAATTGTACACAGGCTCGGTATGTTTCCTCGCGAGTCCAGTTACTCGTGACTGCTTCTTTTCTCTGTGTCCGGCCGTACTCACTGCGCGTTTACCTTTCTTATTTCGCGCAGGGAGGTGTGTTGATTTTACCAGCGAATTGTTCCATTCGTTTCTCATTAGTTTTGTTAGGTATATTTCCTCTTTCTCTTATCCTCGAGGCGTTCTAATCTTAGAGGGCCCGCCAGCCTTCTTGCACCTGTGGCCTAAATTTCTACAATTACCGAGTGACCGACGTGGCATCGAGTCTGTAAAAAGAGTCCGCGCGCGTTCGCGCACACGAGAGAGAAAGACAAAGGAGTGAAAGGGACAAAGACGCTTTTGTTCGCTCGACAAGTAAACGCCGTCCAATTTCAGGTTGACGGTTCTCCTCTGGGGAGGGGGGAGGCCTCCATGCATATATGAAATCCTCGTCGCAATAAAGTTCACCGGTCGGGAGTGGTGCTCGGAATCGAACGTCAAAGATATTTTTCGTCTCTGCGTCCCGTCGACCATGCAGGCGCTTTTATGTCTTCAGCTTTTTATTCTATCCCCTCCCCCGGCGGAATTTGACCTCTCGCGGAATCGAACTAGTAGTTCGCGTATGCAAAAGTGGTTTAAGACTTAGAGCAGATATACAGGATGTCCCAAAACTACCCTAGGAGCCGAAAATGGGAGGTTGCTTGGGTCATTTGAAGCGACACTTTCCTTTACAAAAATGACGTCCACGGCTTTGTTTAGGAGTCATTAACAAAAAACACGGATCAATCAGAGCGTGGTTACAGCGGATTGATTTTGAGTCAACTAATGGCGACACCACACCTCGCGAGTCCTGTCGCAGAGTCGGATTCCGTTCGCTATAGCTGCGCTCTGATTGGTCCGTGTTTTTCGTTAATAACTCCTAAACAAAGCCGTGGACGCCATTTTTGCAAAGGAAACTGTCGCTTCAAATGACCCAAGGAACCTCCCATTTTTCGCTCCTATACTAGTTTTGGGACACCCTCCTGTTTTTTTTAAGGGCGGTGGGGGAATGCAGCTTATGCACATCCCCCCTAAAGATGACAGTCGGGGGGGTAGTGTCGGGCTCAGCTTCCCTTCCAGATAGAAGTGGAGGAATTATCTTGCCTAACGCACACGCCATACCGACTAAACCCCCACCGCCCAAGGGCACCATCCCTTATTCTACGGCCATATGCCGTAAGGCACTGACCGGGGACCCGCTATACGCACTAACTCCCGGCCAGTGTTGCAACAGTTTAAGGTCCATTTATACTACACGGACGGATCAGCCACGGACAGAAAGACAATGCTTAAGGAATAGGGACTCTGCCGCGCCATCTTCCGACGGAATCTGGGGGCCAGAGTCCCTATTCCTTAAGGGGATAGAGTACCCACGTGACATTACTAGAATCTAACCAGAATATTACTAGAAAACAAGTGAAAACAGGGGTTTACGCGGGAACGTTTCACATCCTCATACGATTATATTTTGAGCTGAGTGAGGGCTCATTCGAAAGAGGAAGGTTGCACGCAGTGCGCTCTTCTCATGTTTTCTTTAGATGATGTTTATATGAAGTAATATGAGTGTCCAAAGTAGGCGAAACAAATGAAGAAAAATTCCGGAGATTCTAATGTATTTTTCGTGCACAAAAAGATTTTTCTCGCAAAAAAATCGAGAAGACCGCAACCTTCCTCTTTCGAATGAGCCTTCACTCAGCTCAAAATATAATCGTATGAGGACGTGAAACGTTCCCGCGTGATCGCATTCAATTGTTCCCCAGATTCCCTTCATGAAGGGTGAGTAGAAGCCATTTTAGTTGAGCTACTTAGACGAGATGGCGCTTAGTCAGGTGAACTCAGGTGAACTATCAGCGTAGATTCATAACAACAAAAGTGTAAAGGGCATGAAGCCACTTGGATCCATTAATAGCAATGAAGATAATGATTAAAAGAAAAAACCTGTAATTATAGCGAAATTGAAGCGTTAGATTGATGCAAATGTATGTTCATCACTGTTGCCAAATTGGTTTTTCGCGCGGGGGTTGGTCACAATGAAAAATACCATGGTCACGTGGGGCCTCTACCCCCTTAAGCATTGTCTTTCTGTCCGTGGCTGATCCGTCCGTGTAGTATAAATGGACCTTTATTCCGTGCACTTGTTCTTCTCAACTTAGTTTTGGAACACCCTGTATACGTGTCCACCCGCTCCTCTGTGTCTTTCCCTCTCTTTCTCTCTCCCTCACTCTCTCCGTATCGCATCGTTTCACCCTTTTGCGGGCGGGTTCTTGCCAGCTTCTGATCAGTCGGGCCTGAAATCGAGATATGATACGGACTCATGAACCATTCGCTCTTTGGTATCGGAGGCTGAATGCATAACAGTACCTTAAGCGATGAATGTTTGCTCGAATTTCAACCGTCCCACGCACCCTGCATCCTCCGCCGGTGAACACTCGGAAGAACACGGGAATTTCGTTTGCTGAATAAGCAGTCTCGAACTGGTAAAGCACAACATCGGAACCCCATATTGACTGATCGAAATGGGGAATCTCGGGCGGTTGATGTTTTTGGGAGAATGGAGGCCCCATAGTTGTTTTCACTCTACATAGAATTACTCCTGTGAGTGTTCGAATGCTTATGTTCGCGACGCCTAACTGGGGAACATCTGCACCGGCAGATCAAATTATTGTAATCGGAGATAACATTTATTTTAACCCCGCATTACCCGGATACAATATACATATCTGATCCCCGGTGAATTAAGGCGTATTTATTCATCCGATATTACTCGTACTAACAATTAATTGTTTAGTCGACACGCTTCGCATCATGCTCGACGTCAATTCAATAGAACCTTAATATTTAATATTTTCAAAATATTCCGTGTACGCAATATTCTGTGGTTTAATCGTACGAATTACAACTTTTAAACTGAATCTAGCAAAATATTTTGATATATTTTTTATTTATATTTTGATAGATTCCAATAGATTATGCAGACAGTTAAAACGAAACTAAATTGTAAAGGGAACGGGACTCTTTGTAACCCGTAATGGGAACAATAAACTATTAAATACATACATACAACTTTTAAACTGTTTCCGCTAAGAAAAAAACAAAATGGAAATTTTGAAATTCATACTAAATAAGACTTCGCCTCTAGACAAGATTAAAATTTCATGGTGTCGCCAGGAAACCCTAGGGCATCGTTCCAGGGTTATGTACATAGATAGATGTTCTATTCTTGTCGGAGGAAATATCACATCGATATTTGCCAAAGTCGATTTCTGCCCTTTACAAAACCAGTGGACTTTCTCGTAGAAACCGAATCTATGCTTTCGCATGTCGTTGCTTAATTTATGTATGTATGCATTTATAACGAAAAGGAGTGGGTGTAATTTCAAACACCGTAAAACAGAGCATTATTTGCAATTTTTTTAAATCGTTACATAGAGAAACATTTTATTCAGCTCCTACCTTTCGTTATTGAAGACTCAAAGGAAATACTTGCCTGCAACTAGTTAAGGGATTATAGATCTATTAAAATTGCTTTATTAACGCAGAAGGGGATTAAGCTTCACTTGAGGAAACCAAAAATTGTTTAGTTATTGTACCGTAACCATGTAGATTTTGACGAGGAAATGCCGTAAAAATCCAAGTTTTGATTTTAGGAAAGCACTAGTTCAAAAATTATGTATGTTTAAAGTTTAGCGATTGTCAGCAATACTACCAGTACATCATTGGACGATGTCTGAGTATATACCAATATGACGGCGCCCCTAATTCACAGAAACGCCTGAAATCGTGGAACTTTCAGAACGCACAACTTTTGAACCAGTGCACAGTATGATATTTCGACCATTTAGGAGCATTAAATCCTTAATGATATGGTTTCTTTTTTCAATCATGTATTTTGTTAAAACTACTCAAAATATGGTGATTTCTAATTACTTTAACATGACTTTTGAAAAATGTCAAATTACTACTTGAAAGCGTATTTAATTTAAATGATATAAGGAAATTGTAAACACAGTCTTACATAAATATATTCAAACTTTTAATAAATTCAATACACGCAGAGAAACACTGAACAATCTTTAGTGGTTTCTTACAGAAACACACAAGGTTGAATAATCACAAAAATTAAATACAATAACAATTGAAGTTCAAATACACACACTTTGATTCAGGTAAAGTATCACTGACGATTGATGCAGTTTCATCATTTGTATAGGCAGAAGTTGCACTTGAGGCTTATTTTTCTTATGTGAGCGCGATTAAAACTTTAACAAAATTGTGATTTAAGGAGTAAATACGCAATTTTTTAGAAATGTTCAATTTCGGAATTAAATTCCCCTAAATGCTCGAACTTTACACTCTGTAGTGCTTCCCTAACATAAAAAATAGATTTTCGGCATTTCCTCTTCACAGTTTACAGGACTGCGGTAAAAAACCGTAGAAAATGTTTGGTTCCTGAGGTGAGTGTGGCCCAGGTTTGTTTCATCTTTTGGCTTTCAAGACTAACCGATGCACAAAGGGCATACAAAGAAGTGACTGGCGAAGCCGTGAAATTTTCTCTGGTGCCATTCTCGAGAAAACTAACAATGTCCAGTTTCTTTTTGATCGCAGCTCGTACGAGTGACCAACAACGTAGAAAAGTATTATGCCAGTGATAAAGGTTGAACAGACTTGTCCGTTAACCGAAGAAGCGCGTAATGATAGGATCCGAGTTGACCGAGCGCGTTGGCGCGGAAAATTGCGTGCGTGCGCCACACCCTTTGGTCCGTGTTTTCACGGGCCAGCTCATGTCTCATTAATCACAATTCTCCGCTTCACCGGCAAATTTCATTATTTCTCGAACGCGGAACGGGAATGTCCGCCGGCCGCAATGGCAACGTCGTCGTCAATGGCCGCGGAATAGTATCAAAGGCGAATGGCACAAACGAAGACAGATTGTGTTAAGCGTAATCGGGAAAGCGCGGCTCTCGCGATCGCCTAAATCGAATTTTCCAACAGCAGGACGTTCCTCGCGCGCGGACACCTCGCCAGCCCGCGTGGAAAACGAGCTGATTATGAATACGATCTGCCATCGATTACTCCATCTTCTCGGTTTTAATGGATTCAATAACATTCACCCCCTCGCCTCGACGAAGTCTCGTGTGAAAGTGATTACAAAACTGTGGATGCTTACAGTGAATCATGAAAGTATTTGAACGTACTTTGAAACGGTGTAACTTTCTTTGTAATTCTACGACCTGATGTTTTGTAAACAATTAGAAGCATCGTTTTACTGAATAATCTGCAAAAAAGATTTTCAAAAATTACAATTTACAAGGTTGCATGCAAAAAGAAAAGCATTTTTTAAAACTTTATTTGGGCGATTAATGGGAATTAAAAATGTACGTTTTGTAGATCTATGTTAGTTATACACGTGCTGAAAATTTAATCGCAAGCGATTCACAGTTTAATTAAAATCCACAGATTCTTACATCTTTCGATGTGTGTCGGTTTTGTCTGCGCCAACTGATTTTAGTATGTGTATAAGTAAAATACATGTATAAAACGCATATTTCGTTTTCGTAACAACAAAAGTGTAAAGGACGTGAAGCCAATCGGATCCATTAATAGCAATAAAGATATTAAACCAAAATTTTTAATGGTATCAGCGCACTGGTTCGATCAAAAACTACTTCCACACTGTTTGCAAAATATCACAAAATCAAAATTTCGACGTTTCGATCTATATTTAGATCATTTTCAAGAATTTAATAAAATTTTGCGTCTGTAAATTAACCGACAATTTCTATTAGTACTGTGGAGCGAATATAATTATAAACCTTTTTTTTAATAAATTTTTAAATTCAAGAAAATTATAATTGTAACACACTTGCTTAGTGTAAATTAAAATATAATTATAATAGATATAACTGACTTTGATGTAATCACATGTTTAGACCAAGCCGGCATCTGTAAGACTGCGATAATGTCAGAGCATTTAGAAACAATGTGATCTGTATTGGATCGATCTATACCTGATCAACGTTGAGCGGTAAATTCAAACATAATTCTTATATTCATATATTTTCACATATAGTTTTCTGCCACTATACCATTTTTTTTGAGTATATGGTATTTATAAATTAACTTTCCAGTTTAATTGAACACAATATATACCTTTTTAAAGGTATATGTTTGGATGTAAGGAATTATTTAGGATGGATCTAATAGAATTATTAGATTATTTGGATGTAAGGAATTAAATTATCATTGATCGAACCAGTGCGCTGACACCATTAAAAATTTTTGTTTAACACCTATTTACGATCTATACTAAGATATTAATAAAGATAATGATGAAAAGAAAAAAACCTGTAATGATTGCGAAACTGAAGCGTTAGATTGATACGAATGTATGTTCATCACTGTTGCCAAATTAGTTTTTCGCGCGGGGGTTGATCATAATGAAATACCATGGTCACGTGATTACCCTACCGCCTTAAACAAAAAAAAGGCTAAAAAGGCTGAAATTAGGCGATACGGAAAAGTGGAAAAGAAAGGGAGATGGTAAATGGATTTGAAACCTTGAGGGGATAAATTTCATTTGATTGTTAAAAAAAAAAAACAAAAAATGGGGACGAATTAATACCGTGATCTGAATTTTGAGATTGAAATACGTTCAAACTAAGTGATTGTAAATAAGAAAAACTAGAACACATTCATAATATAATTCCCTTTGACCGCACCTCACATGTCAGTTTTCACTCGCACGACTTCCTTCGGACTGGTTCTTTTCAAAGGAGCAAACGCCTTCATACCCTTCACGCTCGCACACACTCTGTTTCGAAATTCCCTAAAAGTAAATGAAGTTAGCGATGCTACGTTTCAACACGTTCACCGCCACCGATTGTTTAGGTAACATTCTTTGCAGCCATCGCAATTTTATTACTCGCAGCATATCCTTTTTATGAAACATTCAGCAGAGAAATCTAATTTATTATGCAGAGTATTTCACTTAACTTGACCACCTTAAATATATCGCTTATTTTGTATGATACAAAAAATGTCAGGGGGAGAAAATATTCTGATCGAACGCGCCAATACGGTGATGGGCCGAATTTTTTTCGAGATTTCAGGGTCATCGCATTTTTTAAAAATGGGACTGCATATTTTCACTGGATTCTAAACACTTGGGTTTTCGGCATGTACTCCTCTCAGAATCAACGGGATTACATTAAGAAAAATATATATAAAAACGCTTTTTAAAAACCACGCTTATATTAAAATGCACTGAAAAGGAAAAAATAACTCTTTTAGACATTTATTTAGTTTTACATAATTTACTTTTACCTCGCTTAATTCTGATTAGTTATTACTAGACTGCGGATCTTTATGCATTTGCAAAAAAATTCAGTAGATGAAATTCAAAATCATTGAAAATTTAAAAAAAAACATGATTTCTGCTTTATTATAATCATTGAAGGAAGACATAACATTCAATTTAATTTCTATTCCTTGCCATCGATGCAGACAATTTTTATTTACATTTTGTTTTTATTTTATTTTTTTACGGAGTAAAATTGAAGCAAACGAGCTTGTTCACGTTATGGTCCAAGTGTATAATGGAGTAGTGTCGGCGTTGGTTTGCTGTTTCAGCCATTTTAAAATTATCTCAAGACTTATCTTGCGACGTCACGACGTTCGTTAGCCTTAGTTTATCTTTGCCGAGCTGCAGAGTCGGTGTACCCATGCCGAGTCTATTGGTATATATGGTCTAAGACTGCGCCGACCTCGCCGAGCGAGACTTCAATAGAGAGTCGAACATAGAGAAGGACAGAATGAAACACTGATCGCAGTGGAGTGGGTAGGCCGAGACCACCATTGGAGTCTCGAGCCCGGTGGAGAATTGGTTCTTTACTGTACCGAGCATCGCGCGGCGAGGGGTGAAGCGGAATATTTCAAATTTTTATTTCCTAAACGCACAGTTTCTTTAAAAAATTTTTGAAGTGATATTTCTTTGCTGAGGATAATAATTCTCTGATGTAACGGATGTCGATGTTACGGAAGTCGAAAGTCGAGTGGCGCGAAAATTTAAACTGAGAATGAACGTAGAAAAATAATTTCTTACCTTTTGGGATCCGAACCTCGGTTTACCGATTGGTAGTTCAACTTCTTAACCACTTTTTTGTTAGAAAGGTTAGAACAGCACGTGCAACCACGTTTTTTTATTTTTATTTACATGAATTAAAGTGATATAATTAAATTATAGATATATTAGGTATATATATATATATTTTTTTTAAACTACCTTGTGTGGAACAGAAAAAAAAATCGTGAGCGTGGAAACCACGCGCGATAGATGTGCAACTTATTGTTTATTAGGTATAATCATTTATCTGTATCTATACCTAATAAGCAATAAGTTTCACTTCTATCGCGCGTGGTTTCCACGCACACGATTTTTTTTATTATTGCATTGTCATCCAATTCTAAGTAAGCTATGTTTAAAGTTTCTAGTCTCTAGGTCATCTAGAAATGGTTTAAAATTCAATTACAAGATTTCTTGGATACAACACCGACACGGCAAGCTAATACAAGCGTGGTAAAAAGTTAAAAATTTCTGGTTTCCTTAGGTGAAGTTTACCCCTAGCGCTCGAGTGGTGACTCTGAGGCACCACTAAAAATTGCTGTACCATTATCAAAATATTGTTTACATTATGAAATATGTTGTTATCTAATCAGTTACTAAATATTTAAGTACTGTATGAGTTATTACCTCAATTTCATACCCATAAAATTAAAAAAAGCATGGAGAATAGAAATATTCTAAGTCGAAGGAATGTTTAATTTTCGAGTTAAAGTAGCTTCGACTGCAAAGGGTTAAACCTCTAGCGTTAATAGGTTTCCAGTAGGTAAAATGTCAATTTTCGAGAAATAATTTCGTCAACGGAATATGGGTGACCTGGCAGCCAACGTATTAAATTGTTATAAAACATATGCATGCGAAATGTCTATTTTTAAAATGAAATTGCGTTTAAAGCATAAGCGACGTCGTGCATCAACTTAATAATACGTAATAATATCATCGACTTTACAGTGAATATCTGGATTGGGGCCGAGTATTCCGTGCCTTATTCACGGTTAGCAGCCGCGACGGACCATTTCATGTAATTGAGCTTATATTTTCGTGAGTGGCGAAGTATTCATTAAAGGAAGCCTCTTACGGAGGGCTTCTTATCTCGACTCTTTTCGCGACGAAACGACGTCGCGTGCTCGTATCCGCTTCAGATAGGCGGCCGTACGTGCGGGAAAACGGAATGTCTGAGACGAAAAGTAAAGCAGTCTGCCAGAAAAGAGCAGGAAATGAAAATATAGAAGACCTACAGGCGACGGCGGGCGTTAAAGAAGCGATCCGAGGGAAAGACGGGGGATCTCGATGTAATTGCTCGATCGCTTTCTCGATAAAAATCGAATACTCCCGCGGTGAACCTTCCACGCTCTTTCAGATAGCTCTCCATTGAACAACCTCCCGTCGTCCCCTCCTCCTTTACTGTCGACGTATAGATGCGACGGTAGATAAATTATTATTTATGTCCTCTCTTGTACGTTCTCTTTTGAATATTATACTCGTATCGAACCTTCCATTTTCCTATGCCACAGCGCTTTGATTTTCACCCGTGGAAGAATGTAAAGTCAATATTACTCCACGTTACACGGTCTTAAATCATGTAAAATCGCTGTTTGGTTTCAAAATAGATTCTGTCGTTCCGCGTTTCATTCTCCGCAAGAATAATCATTGGTGCTCTTGGTTTAATATTGACTTAATTTTTTTGCGACTCATTTTGTTTTTTGTCATTGCGATTTAATGTGCGGAAGAAATTTTCCTGCTCAATTTTGTCTAGTTTTATTAGCAGTTTAATGTGATTGAAATTCTGTGTAGTATGATCGTAGTTATGTATTACAAAATTAAGGAATTCTAAATTGATTGAACTAAAACTAGGTTAATCTCTAAGATGAATTATATGCATTCCAAAAATGTGCATATAGTATTTTCCGCGATTTCTAAATATACCTAAGTGAATTTATAATTTGGTGCACTCGTCAAATAAATTTTATACATCAACGTTCTTATAATAAAACATAATTACATTTTTACTCAGCTTCTAGATCATAAAGATTTTGCTCTTAATTCTGGAGTCTAATAACAACGAATAAATACTGCCTAATAAATTTGCAAGATTGTTGACATTTCATCAATGTGTAGTTGATTTGTCTACAAATAGCCTGAAATAGTCGCTTGAATAGATCCTCAATTTTTTTGCACATATCCATTTCCGTTTGTGGTGCGGATATTGGACAGAATGTTTAAAAAGCGGCAGCTTTTACATTGGAGACTAGTGACGCTTGAGTGCACTTCGTAGGTTGAAGTTCCACTTCCATTTTTTCTCTTTTCGACGTTCTGAAAGTCGCTTCATCCTTTCCGAGACACGTATCTCGCTGAGCACATTTTTTACAACAACGATAGAATTTATTGTATCATAAACTTCTTAACATTTGAATGAACGGTTTATTGAAAATAAGAACTTAATAATTGTCTACGTATTTTTATAGAAAGTTCATCATTGTTATTCTATAGTAATACCGACAATTCTTTATGTGTGCATAATCTTTTAGAAATCGAAGTGATATCGTATACAAGGTGAGACACTTAAACAGTCCACCTGGATAACTCGACTGGTATTGATGTTCGGAAAATATACATCACATGGAACTTGCTTGGTTTCGAGGAGGCATTAGGTTGATGTAGGTCACTAGTTTCTTAAATAGAATGCCCAATATTTTTGCTCGAATCCGGATCGAATCAGAACTAAAACAAAGACATATTTATCAGTTATGTTTTAATTAACTATTTATATGGAAACAATAAGTTATTAATCATTTTTCCATATTTGTAGCACTTAGCTGTTGACGTTTGTCAGTTACAATTGACTTATATGCTAAAAAGCATATAAATTCATTCTTTTACCAGGAACAGCTCTTCAATGTTCAATACAGCCGATGAATATTTTCATTGAATTTTTTAAGGGTAAACCGACAGTTTTCATTCTTTGTTGTGACTGGAAGTGTTTGTAAATGTACTTGTATGAACGTCAAATTTTTCACAAGCTGTGTCTGGTGCAACACATTCTGAGCTATTGCAGCTGCAACTAGATCATCTTTATCAAAATCTTCAGCTACCTATTTACAGACACAAAATAAAGACTGTAAATTAATGATTTTACTGTTTTCGAATGTTCAGAAGAAAAGAATAGTCTAACCTCTTTAATTTCGTAAAAAATTTTCGGCATCAAAAAATTGGAGTCAAACAAATCACAGCAAATTATAGTGAAATAATATAAAATGTATATGCGCATATGCACATGGTCGAAAATATATGTAGAATGCAAAATTATATTTGCATATCGTAATATGTATTTATATAAACATCCGCAGTCTACTTATTAGTGTTTTTTAACCGACTTCGAAAAAGGAGGAGGTTACTCAATTCAACCTGTATGTGCCTTTTTATCGCTTTTTTCCATGTATGTTCACCAATTATGCCGAGATAAATAATTTCCATTTTCTAAAATAGTAAATATAATACAATCTTTCTCGGAGGCGGCACAAAGTGGAAAACTATCGACACTGGAGATTATGACAATCATAAAATTCTTCTCCATACTTTTACATATTAATGCAACTTTTCTTCCCACCTATTGATTTCCAAGTCAACAATATTCCAAAGAAATCAGAACATTTAGTTAACATCGCAATATTGAGTGGTTATTTCTTTTATGTTTGTTGATACCTGTTATTGTTTGACTGTAACAATCATTTATTCAATAAACATTAAAAAAAAATCATAATCAGCAACATCAATCATTTGGAAAATGTTCAATTTTGCGCCGCCTCCGAGAAAGATTGTATTATATTTACTATTTTATAAAATGAACATTATTTCATACTTTTAAGTTGTCTTTCGAAGTCGGTTTAATTTTTGTTTATAAAATTATTTATTATTATTATCCAGTTCTAAAAATTGTTAGAAAAATCGTTAGACAGCCTGACTTGAACCAAGAAGCGGCGAAGTTAATGGCGAAGCGAGCACATTGAATCCTGGCATTCCGTTCCCGTTTGAAAAACCGGAGATCTTGTTTATGAGGTCATGGGTGGCCCGCAGGCCTACACGCAAACATTTTAGGGTAGTCGCCAGCCAGATACTGCAGACACCGCGCGTTGACCTGTCCGATAACAAAAGCTTCGAATGGACTCTCGGTACACCGATTTCACCGTGGGATAAAAAATTTTCCCGGGGCTCGACATCACGGATCCGAAAAGCGCGAAACCAGCGTGTGATACTGCTGTCTCTATTCTTCTCGCGAAAATCTGGCATCTTGTTGGACACGGGAAATATCGTTCGGGACATGCTGCCTAACCGTCCCGATTAACGTGTCGCGGTGCGTCGCTTCGCGTTGCGCACCGTGTCGGTTCGGAATATAGTGAGCGCACTCGCTCTGTGTTTTGAATTTAAATCGCGCTCGAAATGTCTCAACCGGATTAGCCCGCCGAAATGAGGACGCCCACGTTTTTCCTGTTAAATAATAACGGAACAAATTGAGCTTCTGCGGACGCGTGATTGCGATTCATTTGACGCTCGTCAATCGGTTAAACGAATGCAATTGTTTTGCTCGCGAAGTCGTTCTGATCGAGTTATTCCTCGGCTTTTTTCGCCTCTGTCGAGTGACGAATCCGCGATACCATATTTAACCAGCGTGACGCAAGTTGCTATACTGACTCGGGATCACAGGGTAATTGAGATTCTTTTTTACCGGATTGTAAGTAAATACATAAAGTACTCAACGGAAAGGACTTTCAAGGAAGTACAACATTTCTTGGACACTGTATGTATCGAGACATTGCCTCGATGCACAAAGATGATTTAAATCGTTTATTTTGAAACTGGCCTAAGTGCATTTTCGAAAAAAAGCAAACGAGCAATTTTAATATTTACATTTCCACGTTCTTTTCAATCTGAAGACAATTGTAACTAATACATGTATTTAAAATCACAAAGATTTTGTGAAACGGAAATTAAATGGTCAATAGAATGATACAAATTTTTATTTTGAAAGTGGCCGAAGTCCATTTGTCAGTTGTTTTTTGTTTTGTTCTTTCGATAAAGTACTTTGGATAAAGTATTTATAAATGTATAAGACAAATTTCAACAGCGAAATACAAAGATTTGATAGACTTACTACGATAGCCACTGGAACATCATGACTTCTTCAAATCCTCCCGTCTACACAAAATATAAAGGAGGAGTAAATTGTTACGTAATTTATACAGTTAAAAGATTTCCTGAATTTGCACAAATATTGTTTTTCAAGCTTCTAATGAAATATAAAATAAATTGAAGATCGTTTTTTCAATTTGAAACATTTTAAATTGTATCGAATGGACTTGGGCTATTTCAAATTTTATGACAAATCTAGATGTTAATTTTGAAATTGGTTTAAATCTATTCTTGGCAAGAAGACACATCTTATTCACTTGGTCATTGCTATTATTTTAATAGGAATTGTAAATTTACCTCTCTTAGATACATTTAAGGAGTGTGATACATTGGTATCCTATACATATATTTTTAATTTAAAATTTAAATGGACTTTGTCCACTTTCAAAATAAACAGCTTAATTGTTTGATCAAGATTTTACCACCATTTCCGAGTTTGAAATTTTTTTATGGTATTCTTTTGTGGAATAACATGTTCGGTGGTGTGTTGCAGGTCGTAATCGGAAATTATGAGGTGGCTGTGGATTATGGTGCTGATAGCTGTGGCGCTGCCGGCGGCCGTGCCATGGGAGACGCATCGCAACAAACCCAGTAAAGTATCATTTACTTTAATCACTCGCGGCTTCCATTTTCTTTCCTCTATTTAAAGGAGCAATGGCTACTCGGAGCTATTAAGTGTTCGATCATTTTGTTTATACGTTTTCCCACGGGTCTCTGCTCGAGGAATCGATTTACGTGAAAATATTGCGTGTCTTTAGTATACAGTCGCTCCTTCCCCTTCCACGATGCTATTCCTCCAGGCTTACGCCATTGACCAGTCACGTGACTCAACGTTACTTGACTAATCCGGTACTGGCAGAGAGAGGGGCTAACTTTTTCTCCTGAATTCGATTCAATTCCACCGATCCGCCCACTCTGGTTCTTAGTACGACTTAATTTCGTGCAGACACTAATTAAGAAACTGTTCGAATAACCGCTGCGTTAAATATTGAATGGATTCGTAATGAATCCTCTGCGGAATTTAATACGACAATCAAATGCAATTTATATTCAGCATTTGAAATAAATGCATTCATTTCGAGTAATTTCATGGTTTTTAAACAGATTATTCGCGGAAGGATTGCATTCGCGATACTCCCATCGCGCGCCGCGCAAATCTGTATTCATGTTCGCATTACATTTCTGATTTTATGCTGTAGCACGTGATGCATCGAACAAGTTGTTAGCTTCGTTTTCGAGTTGAAAATAATTTCGTGAAATTTGTTTTGAAGTGGTACTTTCAGCACAAATTTTTAGAACCGTCGTATTTTTCAGATTCTTTGTCTTGACTGACTGTCTTATATAAACAGCGTAGCTTGAATAACACGATGGAAGCGAACATAATCAGTTTCGCTCAATTTATCGAACAATAAATGTGTAATAAAAATATCATGCGCGTTCGTATATAAACCAAGTACCCCAGAACGTTCAAGTCCGATGACGGATGGCTCGCAAAAGTTTGCGTGAAATCTCCAAGAAGAGGAAAGGGAACGACCAGTGAAAAATGGAAAAGATAGATAGCAAACGAAGAAGTGATGAGACGAAGGGAATCTCGGGGAAAGTGGAGAGGCAATAAATTTAGTGGTGTTGAAGCTAACGTTCGAGTAAACGAGGACGTCAAACTTTTGAGACGTCAAAGCAGATCGTCGATATCTTTTAGTATACATATCTAAACATATTAGAAAAAAAAATTGCAATAGGTGTACTTGAAACAATATAATCTAGGAAAATTATATAAACTATGAAAATATTGTTCTTCTCGTATTTCTATACTATTCAAAGATAACTGTTGTAAATATTATCACAGTTAAAAAAATGAATGTATACCATTTCTTCATTTTTCTCCGTTTTTGATTTTTTGGAGTCAATCAATTTGGCAAATCTCAACTATTGAGTGAGTGAAACTATACTGAACGGTATAATTCTAGTCAACGCGATTTCTTACAACCGAACGTCGCGCTCGTGAAAAGAATGAAATTATTGTTACTTTTTAAGGGAAAACGATAGAACGCCGAAATAGGTTTCTTTACTTGCAGAAACATTCATTACGCGCAGCTGCTACGCGCACCTTAAACTTCGCCGCCTTTAATTTTTGAGCCAAGAACGACTACTGACATAAAGTTGCTGTTAACACTGCTCCGACTTTTGCGAGTGGTGCTTCGAAAATTCTATAATCTGTGATCGTGAGCCAAATTTATACGGGTAAACGTGTGTTTCATCATAAAACCTGTCACAAATGTATATCCTGTAGCATAGTATTCATGATATCCCAGTTTAACTCACTTGTTTCCACACTTTTGTGAGAAATATAAATGTTTATGTCACAGTTGATGCTTCTTATTGCTAGTAAATGGACGCATCAAAGTGGTTTCGCAGCTCTGCTTCGAATATTCACCAGTGACTTTAATGAGTTCATTCTGTTTTATCGAATTGGCTGTATAGAATAATTACTCAGGGATTGATAGTTAACGATTTCCATAAAGAATTGTTATTTACTCACTTTCATTCGTTAGTATTATTTTTACTAAAAATTTTCTCATTTTATTTTTATTTAAATATAAAGTGGTAAAAATTTAATGAATAATTTTTAATATAAAAAATATGTTAATTGACTGCAGGATATTAAAGTGTTCAGTACTATATGTCCATTTATTTTGTTTGAAAAACTAATTCCCCACCACATAGCATCTCAAAAATTTAATTCTTCTTGGAATGGATTTTCTATAACTCGTTCAAAAGTCAACTTTAATAAATAAAAGAACAGAAATTATGTGTATCGCTTACCGTTTCATTCCCTGTATCTACTTTCGCGTGTGGTCGTCACCGTCCACCACACATTCCGCCGGACGATGGACAAGTTCCTGAAACTTGTTATTGAACAGTTCTCGCAGTTCTTTCCAATTCTTTATTGGTTTCAAACCAGTACAGAGTCCCAAAGGTGTTCGAAGCAATGCCTTTTGCTGCAAGAAATTCGATCAGCGCGTGTTGCTTAAACCGTACCACCTCTTCGACCAACCGTTCCTCGTTTACCAAACTATTACAATAGAGGTGCCACGGAAGTGGCGAATGTTTATGGGGAGTCTGACAGTTATTAATGAGTCTAAAAATCGAAGGCAGTAGACACTTTTTACTCCATCCTTATAGAAATCAATGTACCCAAGTAAGATATCTAATTACAATAATTCTTATTTAATTTTTTAGACGCTAGAGTTAAAGTGTAGATGAGGAAACCAGAAAATTTTAACTTTTCTGATTGCAGTCCAGTAAATTTTGACGAGGAAATGCTTCAAATCAATGTTTCAATGTTAGGGGTCCACTGATTTAAAAGTTATACGCGCTTAAAGTTCAGCGATTTAGTGAGCTGAAGTTCTATCCTAGTTAGTATTAATACAAATCGTTTATACCCATCGCTAGACTGCCAAATAGAAATCGTTCATACCCATCGCTAGACTGCCAAATAGAAATCGTTCATACCCATCGCTAGACTGCCAAACAGAAATCGTTCATACCCATCGCTAGACTGCCAAATAGAAATCGTCTGTATTAATTACAAAATATAGGTCGTATATACTAGTTCTTTAATTAATAATTTCAATGAGTTCAAAATATAATAGTGTGTTTAAATTCTTGTCATTATCATTTTGTATCTGACCTACTTATTTCTGTCATAAATGCATAAAATTTTATGTTGAAGTAAAAAACATTTTGAAGTTGGAGCTGAGGAGACCTGTTTTAATTTGGCAAGGTTTGTTTAAATTTTAATATAACGAATTGAACTGCGCAAGCAAATTCTCTGAAGCTCGGTTAGTTTAAAAGCGCACACGTAAAAAGTAGATTTTACATATTCACGGTGAAATATATATTTTGTGAAACGTGTATCCAAGATATGAATGAAATGTAATCTTCGTTTTTAAATACATACCGTTCATCGCTCAATTCACTCATAAAATATTGCATTACCTCTGTTTTCACGGATGGGATTTTGTCGGACTGTTTCGTGGGGTATAAATAACAATTTAGCTGTAAACACGGTGGTTTATAGGAAAGCGTGAAATTATCTGTCGTTTAAACGATCTACGAATCAACGGATCTACATTATCAACCGGTGGTTAAGCGGTCGGACGTAAGCAATGATAACTTGATCTCCCTGTAAATTACCTGCAACCCTAATTTATTGGGGGACCCTACGAATTGTGGGATCAGATGTTATCCACTTGTATCTTGATAAAATCTCGGCGTGAACAATCTCTGACCCTAATTTAACATTTGAGCCGGTCTCCGCTCAGGTTCGAGCTAAAGTGAATAGCCCCGCTCGCAAGTTGAGGTCAAATGCTTGATCCTTCTTAGGGATCGAAACAAAGTTCGAGGAATTATTCATTGCTCGGCTACGTTTATCCTCGCCGAGAACTAACAAGGGCAGGTTCGTTAAACTAAGACGGACATTCTCGTGAGTACCTGCCACATGCATAAGTACGCGTAAAGACCAATTATTATTAATGTTATCTTTACATAAGTTTTGCTCTTCAGCATGGAAATCACTCATTTATTGTTTTTACTGATTCTTTGAGTGCCTTGCTCAGTTTAAACTCCACTAGCCTATCAATCAAAACAAATCCCTTCATTTTCGACATTAGGAAGAAATATGCAAAATTCTGTCAGGATAACTCGAAAACTATCAAATTTTTCTGCATTCCCTCTCATATCGGCGTGTATGGAAACGCAGACGCCGACTCCTTTGCAAAAACTGCTACATCTGCTAATGTAGTGGACATATCCTAAGTACCTTTCACTGATCTTACCTGTCAATTCAAGCTAAAAGGTAACTTCAACACTCCAATTACTGAGCAAGGCACCCTCAAGGGCATTCATTATTTTCAAAAATTCTTTAACCCTAGTCAATTTCCCTGGTTTACTCAAGATGTCTCCTTAAAAAGATGCTTTATATCCACTCTTAATCGTATCAGGGCCAATCATTACAATCTAGCTGCCTCTCTTCATCGTGTAAATATTATTGATGATCCCAGTTGTAAGTGTAACTCAGCTTCTGAGGATTTGGATCGTGTATTATGGTAGTGCTGTTTATATGAATCCCAAAGAATTAAACTTGTAAATAATTTACGTAAAATTACGTTTTTCTTATACCACTAAAAGCGGACATCATTTTTGCAGAACCAAATGTCAAAGCCTGTGAATATATTTTTCAGTTTCTAAATTATTGTGATCTGCATCTATAGTGGTTAGTCATATTGTAAATGTACTCAAACTAAAACTAGTGAAAAAAATATCTTCACATAAGTTACTACTGAAATTTTGTTTAATGTCCATTATCTAATCATTCAATAGATTATGAGTGAATAGATGAATATAATAAACCGCGTCTGCGACAATGAATTCTATCGTTCAACAATTATTTTCGTTATTTTATTACTATTTAAGTTCTTTTTTGGTTAATTATTATTTATCCATTGAAATTTTTGTTACAAAAAGGATGAAGTACAGTCCCTGGTCATCGAATTAGGTCTAGGTACAAAAATTTCACTTTAATGGTTACAATCATACAATATGGATTCATCGTACATATGTGGGAAATCGTCTTTTGTGATTCAATTTATTATTAAATATGTTGATAACCAGGTATACATAGCAATTGATTTGTTATTAATGTGATAATGATGTTATTTTCATCGAAAAACATACCTGGCCAGGCAATTCTCTCGAATTGAATGCCATAGAAAACGTCTGGAGCCTATTGAAAAGACTTATTTACAATTTTTCAATCACCACATTATCTGAGTTGAATACAAATATTACAGATTCTTGAAACTCTTCATTGTCTTGAAAATCTTGAAAGCCTCAAAACTTTGGAAGGTTTGTAAGAATTGAAACTCTTGAAATGTTTATTACGTCTATTACGAATAAATGATTATGTCATGTCAGTATTAGAAGGAATAACAGGCCTTTTAATTTTACGACAGACATGAAAATTTTTAGTGGTCCTACCTCGATGATCAGGAACTGGATTTCTATTTAAATTCTGGGCTGAACTTTTCATTTGAGGGCACCAAAAATATATTACTTCTTTTTCCACAATCCTGTAGATTTTGATGATAAAATTTTAAAAATGCCAGTTTTAAAGTTAGCAATTCACTGGTTCAGAAGCTGTAAGTGTAAAGCCAATTAAAAAACCCAGGTATATAAGGCTACACTGGTGGAATCAATTCTGGTCACTTTGAATAGCAATATTCTTTATTTCATATTTGTGCAGGAAATGTGTATTCTGCTATGCTTAATTGATACCGTAATATATTTATTGTAATCTATGATGTTTATACTTAATATTTTCACATGATTTGGTTTGCAAATGTTTGAAAATTTTAATTTAAAAAAATCTAAACTGTGTTATGGTTGTTTACGCGTCTGGCAACACGAAACATTCAATCAGGAAGCTCTTGACGGTATTTACAAACAGTTTCATCATTGTTTTAGTCATAGTATTGAGTTTTCAGAAGTGAGGACCCAAGTAACGTTTTTAAAAGTATGAATAGCAACTAAAATGGCTTGAAGTACCTCGAAACGTGTTAAAATTGTAATTTCTCTTGTATATTAAAAGTATGACTGTGGTATAGTAAAAATACCATAAAAATGGTATTTTTACTGAATGTTTTATATAAGCGATGCCCTAAAATTAGAAAACAATTATTAGAATATAAAATATAAATGATTGTTTACGAAATAGCATTACGAAATGCATTTAAGTAAAAATTTAGAAGTGTCCAGCATTAATTCCACTAGTGTAAATACAGTCGTTGCACGTGCTGAAATAAAGAAAATATTCAACATTAAATTACGGTAAAAGTGAAAACGTGTAAGAGACAGATTCGACACGTGCGCAGTGCTAAATGGGTAATTGAATAACAAGACCGTAATGTGTTGAAATAAATGTTACTGAAAATTTGCATATTCCACAGTCTCCTCTTCGACGATAACACAGTTCTATCATGAACTAGCTACGCATTTACTTTACCACCGCACGTCGTCGTAGTTAGCACAGCTTTACATTTAAGTAAATATGAATCGGGGGTTTCTTTCCCCCACAAATTCGACGAGTACCGCGTCGGGAAATTCGCCGCCGAGCGAAATGAACGACAGATCCTCTTTTTTCCCCCGGATAACGTTAGGAACATTTTTCGGCGAATGTACGGGCAAACTTCTCTGCGAATCCGTCGAGGTTCAGGGGCAAAAAATTCGTAGGAAATTATGAGGCCGGGTTTGCATTGAATCTCGCTGGTTATAAATAGACGCGCGTGTACGTCCTCCGCGCGTTTCTGCTGCCACGGAAATTGTAGTTCCATTAGGCGAAATTGGATTATCATTTTGTAAGAATTTCGCTGGGAAGTGACATTGTAGCGTCACGTTTGTGAAGCGGTTATTAAATTGCAGCATCCACTAACGGAACGTTATTTTATATTTTGCAAAACGTAAATGTTGTACGAAAAGCATCGCTGGTTTTTAACCGACTTCCAAAAAGAAGGAGGCTACTCAATTCAACCTGTATGTGCCTTTTTCCGCTTTTTTCCATGTATGTTCACCAATTATGCCTTTTGCATCTTGTAGAGTATGTCCCTGGAGTGGTCCCGTTATAAAATGTTTGCATTTTTTCATTCCTAACGAATTTTATTGCAAAAAACGTAATGCTTCATTTAATTTAACCGACTTCTTCGGCGTTTGCTCAACAAGGAATGTACCCATCGCGATGAACAAAAGTAGTTCTCGAGACAATTCCAACGATATAATGATTCTAGGTCATTCAAGGTCATAAACGAAAAGAATATAAATTTACTGTGAATATTCTCAGCTTTATTAATAAAGTCGAACTGATTTCGTTAAGAGGATAGTTTTGGATTCATTTTAAAGCTCGAAGCCTGCATGCGCAGGCCATTAATTTTACTTTTATTTTTATTACTTACTTTCTATTATATTACTTTTTATTTTTTTATAAATTGAATTGTCTGTGAACAAAGAATTAATTTCATAATTTCATAATGTGTTTTATAAAGGATATCAGAATAAGTTCATTCGGCAACTACAGCTGCTTAGTGTGCTTAGAGCGTGATAAGTTCTCTCTTAGGACATCACGATTAGATGTTCGATTTGTGGATACGGGAATTATCCCTAACAATGGATCGAACCCTCTAATAGAGATTACGACAGGATTACCATAGTATGCAGAGTACGACTGTGCTGAGTTCAAGACATGAAACGTCAAAGACAATCGAAGGCTATATCATGGTCGATCAGTGTACGAGTAAAGGTCGTCGCACACTAGAACGTCCCACCGCCTGACTGGCACAGCTGTTTCGAGTTTCATCTATGTAGTTCATAGTTCTATATTTTACATCAAGCATGAACAAATTTTTACTCGATCAGAGGCATTTTCAAGAGATACTCCTGCTTCTAAAATACAGAACTATGAACTACATAGGAGAATCCCAAAACAGCGGTGCCTGTCAGGCGGCCCACAGTGGGCCGGATGGGGATTAAGGATTAATTAAGAAACAATACATTAATGTTATTACTATCATTATTATTATTATTATTGCTATGAGTGTTACAATTATTATGAATATTATTATATTTCCTGTTATTTAATTATTAATTCTTTTGCTTCTGGATCTAATCCCTTAATTTTTTTAGTACACGATTTCATGCTAATAGTGCTTATATATGGTGACCTTGAATGACCTTGAGTAATTATAGTCACTGAATTCGTAATGAAAGGAACTATCATCGTTTTAAAACGGGTGGTTCCATTTAATAAATGAGGGTGACCTTAAATCTCTTTAAAAATGACATTAAAACAAAATTTTTTTTGGTATCGTATGGGCCCCATTTTTGCCATTCAACGTTGTCCTCAAAACATTTGACGTATCTTTGAAAACAACAAAGATATTTGAGGTGATAACGTTAGGTGACTTACCCTGTATGTTGCTAACACATTTTAATAAAATAGAGGGTAATTCAATCTTGAAATTTATGGTAAATCTCATTCTGAAAATTCACTCGCCATATCGCGCAAAAACATGGAGAAACTGAGCTATGGATTATTGACGTAGAAGCTTGAAACTTTCAAACGAGTTCAAATGAGCTCGAAAAGTAACGTAGAATCTAATAAAGCATTTCGGTAAAAAGAAGGGCCTGAGCTGGCAGAGGCCCTTCTCGTATCCAACACAGTAGAATTTGCATTCCTATTTGCTGGTGCACGCACGGGTGAAAAAGAGGATGAAAAAAAAGAGAAGACATTTCACTGGGAAATGTAGTAATGGGGCCAGTTGGAGCGTCCCGGGTTTTACGCATTCCCTTTCACTCGTGGCATCGAAAGAAACGAATCTCCGTGGCCCGAAACGCTTCCGCATACGAGATTAAGGAAAACACATTTTCCCGACGGCGTACTCTCGGGCTACGGATTCTCTCTGACTCTTCTCCTCCTCCCCCTTTTTGATCTTTGAGACGGTTGGGAGGGTAAAGGGTATGAAAATAGAATGTTATTGCCCGTTTGGACGTAGCGGCGCAGTCGATATTCTCGTTTAAAGCGGGCACTTGTCCCGGCAAGAAAGGGAAGAAAATGGAGCAACGCGTAGAGAGAGGAGAAGAGGCTTTTATTGACAACGAATATCGGTTATCGAGACGTTGTTGAGAGGAACGTTTGCCTCTGCTTTCAGCGCCGCGGATCTTCGGTGACAAGGTGCCTATCAACCTAATCAATACGAACAACAGGAGGGTCCAGCAGAAGATCGTCAATGTTCACAATTTCTTTCGCTCTCGGGTCAAGCCACCCGCTGCCAACATGCTGATGATGGTAAGTGCTTAATGATCTCTCTTGTGGCTGAATTACGCATACCGACGACTATCCGATCGGGATGCAACCGAGCATACAAAACAGTCAAACACATTTTCTCAGGACATTATTATTCGTGTATCTCGTAACACGTCCAACGCGCAGCTAATTTTGTCCCACATTTTATGTAATGTTTCAATACAAAGATACACCGGTGCGTGAGCACAAGATTTCCTCACCTCATTTTTGGTTATTCTGTTTCAAGTAATTCTAGTAAGACAAGGGCAAACATTTTTTTACATTATTGTTATGTAAGATTTACGTGATTTTAATTTATAGTCACATTACAACTGGACTTTGATTGTGTACACAAAATTTCAAAGGTTGTGCACTGAATGTTGTTCGACTGTATACAGGGTCTTCAGGCTATTACTAGCCAGCATTATTTTTGTAAATAGTAAAAATTAGAAAAAAATGATAGAGGAAAAATTAGTACTTTTTTTATGCGCAACACAATGACATTATGCATTTTCTGTTTTTTAAACGATTTGCTATACAATTTTTTGTTTTGTTTGCATTATTTTGATAGAAATGAAGGTGACCTTCTACTTTTTAAATGATTTGCTATACAATTTTTTGTTTTGTTTGCATTTTTGTTTTGTTTGCATTATTTTGATAGAAATGAAGGTGACCTTCTATTTTTTAAATGATTTGCTATACAATTTTTTGTTTTGTTTACATTTTTGTTTTGTTTGCATTATTTTGATAGAAATGAAGGTGACCTTCTACTTTTTAAATGATTTGCTGTATAATTTTTTGTTTTGTTTGCATTATTTTGATAGAAATGAAGGTGACCTTCTACTTTTTAAATGATTTGCTATACAATTTTTAGTTTTGTTTGCATTTTTGTTTTGTTTGCATTATTTTGATAGAAATGAAGGTGACCTTCTACTTTTTAAATGATTTGCTATACAATTTTTTGTTTTGTTTACATTTTTGTTTTGTTTGCATTATTTTGATAGAAATGAAGGTGACCTTCTACTTTTTAAATGATTTGCTATACAATTTTTTGTTTTGTTTGCATTTTTGTTTTGTTTGCATTATTTTGATAGAAATGAAGGTGACCTTCTACTTTTTAAAAGATTTGCTATACAATTTTTTTATGTCGTATGAAAGTGTGTGTCAAGACGAATTCATCCATCTACCACACAATGACCTTCAAGGTCACGCAAGGTCAGAAATGGAAGAAATGGAAGAAACAATTTGAATATTGCGTATCAATGAGTTTACAAATATTCATTATTAATGAGGTTACAACAAATGTTCAAAATAGCTTCCTTGCGCATGAATACACATTTCGTCTCTGTTAATTACATTTTTGGTAGCTTGTTCTAATGTGGTCCGAGTTATTAATCCACATGCTTGTGACATTTTGGTTTTTAAATCCTTTATATCGCTGGGCGGTGTCTCATAAACTAGTTCAAATTGTTTCTTCCAATTCTGACCTTGCATGACCTTGAAGGTTATCGTGTAGTAGATGGATGAATTCGTCTCGACACGCTTTTTCATGCGACATAAAAACATGTATAATATTAATCATTTAAAAAATATAAGGTCACCTTCATTTCTATCAGAATAATGTAAGCAGAACCAAAATGAATATGTCACTGTGTTGCGCATAAAAAAGTACTAATTTTTGCTCTATCATTTTTTCTAATATTTACTATTTACAAAAAAATGCTGGCTAGCAATAGCCTGAAGACCCTGTATAGGCTAAGCAAGAAATCGTAGGGCAATTTTTTGTACAATGATTGACACCATAAGCCAAATTCGTAGTAAAAATAATTTTATTTCTTTTTAATGTGTGAACGACCCTAACTTTCTATTATTATAAGCTAATAGAGATTTTTCAGCAAAAACAAACAGTATTATGAGTCACAAATCTTTTATTATAAAATATATTCAATGCTAAAAGTCATATGTGGAACTTCATTACGAAAATTGACAACATTGCTTTGAAATATAAATAAGAAGCAATAGAAAATGATTTTCTATACCAGGAATTCTTAATATATGCCGTTTAAATCAAAAGTGCCAATAACTACTGCAGCGCCAGCAATAATACAGTTTACCCTATTTGGATTTTGGAATTTATCAATAGAGAGTATGATTTTTCGAAATCGAACGTGACCTTCCTCAAGGGGTGAATAGTCTTCCTATCAGTTCGCGTGCTGTGAATGCTTTACGGGTTCATAACCCTGAAAGGTGAATAATGCGGATCGGCCATGCGCCGCGTTGGTTCAACCTTTACTCGAGCCTCTTTCACTTGCTTTGAGGTTCCATCGATTTTGCCGGATTCCTGAACGAAATCTCGCGGCGCAGATGCCGTCGGTAATTTTCGAGCACTCCTCTAGATGGAATCGTCCACGTCGAATCCGGATTCTTCGGTCTTCCTTTCTATGGAAATTACGTTCGACTGCATTTAACGTGATCGGTTCCCATGGAAGATTTTTATTCCGTCGAACATACTTCGGCGAAAGGCTTTTTCAATGGGGAGGATCAATTTTTAGCGAATATTCAACCTCTACGTTGATAACACAATACATGAAGGTCGCTCACTGCATACAGCATCAAATGCTTGATGCTTCATAGAAAAATGAGCCGCTTATTTTGAAAGTGGACAAAGTCCATTTAAGGAATTAAGTGCATCTAAGAGGGTTAAATTTACAATTCCTATTAAAATAATGGCAATGACCAAGTAAACAATGCATGATGCAATAGTTTCATCTAAAATATGTATACATATGTCAACATTGTTGTCATAAAAATTGTGGGAACCCAAATTTAGAAGTAGTCAATTTTTTGATAAGGTAATGCTTTCTGCAAATCGAAAGAAAAATCAAAAAACAACTGACAAATGGACTTAGGCCACTTTCAAAATAAAAATTTGTATCATTCTATTTACCATTTAATTTCCTTTTTACAAAATCTTCGTGATTTTAAACACATATATTAGTTACAATATTCTTCAGATTGAAAAGAGAACGTAGAAATGTAAATTATTAAAATCGTTAGCTTGATTTTTACGAAAATGAACTTGGGCCACTTTCAAAATAATCGGCTCAAATTATTAATTTGATTTTTCTATAAACCTTCAATTCTATTTATTGTGTACAGAACAATAAGACCTTGCAACGACCTTGAACGTATTTGACAATGTCACTTTTCAAATCTTTGTTGACTTATCGGGAATCTTTTCCAACTGCAACGTTCCATTATAAAAACACATGTTAATCTCCAAAAAATGTCGATGACCTTGAAAAAATTCACAGACAACTGTGTACCTAGTTTTAAACCTAATAACTTTGTCCTGACATAATTTTGCGGATCCATGTTAATCGAAACACCCTGTATATAATAGTGCTCCGTCATTTCAGTAAGTCTTTTTCCCCCCGAGTGTTTTGCGTTCGATTACTTCTTATACCTCCGATATTAATCTGGAGAAGTATTCCCAATCTCCATTAAGGACCTCAGTGTGTTTAGAATGACTCTGTGCAAAGAGCGCTATTAGTTGCACGATTTCCTGGAGCCCTTCGACAAAAAGAACCGAGCAGCCGGTGAGTTTTATCGCGGGGATGGAAATTACTTTCGGATCATGTTTATCCCAGTAATACCGACGTTAAATTTTACGCAGGAACTGCAGTTTACATAATCAAGACTCTGGAACTACTTTCTCTATAAACAATGTCGTTCCCCTTTCGATTTTATGACTCAGTTTCGGTAATGCAACAGAACCTCTGCTCAATATCTTCGGTATCATCTGTTTTAGACAGGACCCGCAGACCAAGTATTTTTGTAAATTACCTTCGACTAATCAATTATTAACATTCAAGTAATCAGATCACTCGGAATTACTAGTTTATATTTCTGGTTTCACGGTTTTCACATTTCTGAAATTGTACTGCAAAAATTGGTTCAATATATCCCATTTGTTTACTCAAAAATCCTATAACGTATACGGTACAGAGTGTACAGAAATTCAAAACGAGAGGTATGTTCGAAATTAATTTAAGCTACTCCAAAATTCATTTCTAGTTCAAAAGGTCAACAATAAAATTTACGAGAACGATTGAGTTTTAACCAAAGGTTCCATTTGCCCTTTTTAGCCCTGTGACGAATAGAAAATTCAAAGTCAAACATAAAACATACAGTGTAAACCTCGCAAAACGCTACAAATCATTTTCTTCTAAACTGCATTAACTGCATTATTTACTAACGTCTTACTTAATTTCTCTCTTAATTAACCCCTTAAGTAGATGATCAGGCCAAACGTAAATATTATGGGTATCACTCGTGGTACGACGGTCGCAGTTTGAATTTGCCCCATCACCGATTATTAATTTTGTATTACTGATTTTTGTATAAATAAACTTTTTGTAGTACTTGCATCTACCACAATTATTACATCCCTTACCAAATATTCTACAAATATTCATAACTTTAGAAGGGCACGCCGCTAATATTCACGTTTGGCCCGATCATCTACTACGGGCTATGTCCGTAATACTTCCGTTTGGCCCGATCATTGTACGGAACAAGTCGTGCGAATGGCTCGAAGGCTGTGCGAGCTTGTATACGATTTCGGCCCGAAATTTTCGAATCGAAATCGTAGGTTAAGAGTTCAAAAATCCTACTTGAAAAATATTAATGGGGTACATCAAAATTCTGTTAAATTTACTTCAAGTATATGCAGAATACTGTTTATTTGCATTACAAATAATACTGAACCAAGAATATAAACTATTATAATGAAAAACACTTTTACTATAATTAACGTACGTCCTCACACTTTGATGTATAACAAGAGAGAGAGAGAGAGAGAGAGAGCTGAATGCCAACGCCACCGACACCGCTGTGCTGCCGTAGATAGAGAAAGCGTTGCCAACTTTTACAAACTTAACAAATTCTACACTTAAAATTTTTTCGTTCTGTTCCTGACTGACCAACAATAAGTAAGTCTCCACTGTCTTTTTTAGAACTTTAAAGTTCCTATCTCATTTTTTGACATACCACTTTTTCGACGGTATTATTATTTTCCCCTGTTCCTCTGTATAGCGTACGCGATACTGTTCGCGTGTCCCCGGAGAGGTGCAGCCGTGCGCAACTCACTTATATCCAAAAGTTGTATCCCCTATTATTATATCCATTACTCCGCGTGCGATCGTATTACTCCCCACCGAATTCGAATGGCTTCGCACGTCTCGAAGATGGATCCTTCACTTGTGTTACTTAATGTATAAAACCCTCGCATCATGTTCCCATTCTTACCTACGTGATCTAATACATCGCAACTACCGTGCATCGCTCATCCAACTTCTATCACACACGTTCCGAATTCCGGCTCTCCATTTCCAGGTTCCATTCAACTAAATATCCGAGATTCTCCTTCCATATGCACCTCATTTCTTCGACCATTTATCAGATGACATATGTACGATTCGGAAGTGTGTATCTGTAGGAGATTTATCAACAGTATCTTGTTCAATTGTCTCCCTCCTATCGATTAATCTTGCTGATACATTTCTGGCTCGACGTTAACCAGATGTGTAGGGTGCCTAGGTTAAGTTCATTCATGCCTGGCGTTCTACTTTACACAGTATTTTAGTTATAACTGATTCTGAACACAATGCAACATATAATTTACAAATATCAAAGGTAACGAAATGTAGAATTAAAATCAGAAATAATTGAAAGTAATTGTTAGAAGTAATTGACATGAAAATTACTTCTCATAATATTACATATTACTTTAGAACTCTTCTCCACAATAATGATCAGTAGACTGCGGATCTTTATGCAAAATGAAAATTGCCTGCATCGATTGCAAGAAATAGAAATAAAATTGGATGTTATTCATTCCCTTAATGATTAATAGAAGAGAAATATATTGACATCTTTAATTTTTAAAATTTTTCAACAATTTTCTATTTTATCTACTTAATTTTGCTGTAAATGCATAAAGATTCGCAGTCTAATGATCATTATACTAATGTACAATTGTTCTTTACTACAATAATCACTGTACCATGTACAATTGCACCTTACTATAACGATCGATATACTATGAACAATTATTCTTCGCAACAATGATCACTTTACTGCGAACGATTGTTCCCATTAAAATATTTCATGTCACTTTCTTCAAGCTTGTCTATAAAAATTGAAAACTGCATAAACATCCGCAGTCTAATGATCACCATACTCTGTAAAAATCTTTAGAACACAGAAAGAGTCGTCTATATACAGTTAGGAGCATAACACACACTTTTAATCAGTTTTAAAACTTTTTTATGATTAGACCAAACAACTTCAATTTCTTTGTACAAACTAGAAAAAATGCGTTTGGTCGGAATTATCAAAAACAATAGTAAAAATTGGTGTTTACAACTAATTACCTGGTCCAACAACGAAAATTTAAAAGACGTGTTAGATCAACTTGTATAAACTATATACTTTCTGAAAATTTTATTGACCTTGATCAACAATCAACACATTTTAGACAATCAAAAGTGGTAAAATGGCCAAAAATTATGAAAATTGCAATTTTTACCACTTCTGATCGTTTATAACTCGTAAACCAATTAACCAATTTCAATAAAATTTTCAGAACACATATAATTTATACAAATTAACCTAACACATCTTTTAAAATTCCGATATTGGCCGAGCTAAAAAATTTGTAAACATCAATTTTTACTATTGTTTTTCACAATTCCGACCAAATGCATTTTTTCAACATACATATTTGTTGGACGTCATTTACTAAACTAATTCTTCTAGCCTTACAGAGAAATTTAATTAATAAAACAGATTTCCTGATTTAAAGTATGTGTGATCAGTTATGCTTCCAACTACATATACAGGGTGTCCCAAAACTACCCTAGGAGCCGAAAATAGGAGGTTCCTTGGGTCATTTGAAGCGACATTTTCCTTTACAAAAATGGCATCCGCGGCTTTATTTAGGAGTTATTAACGAAAAACACGGACCAATCAGAGCGCGACCTAGACGCGAGTTAGCACAGTCGGCCCGACGCGCCAACTGTCAATTGGCCGAACGTGTCATCGCATGTCTAGATCGCGCTCTGATTGGTCCGTGTTTTTCGTTAATAACTTCTAAACAAAACCGCGGACGCCATTTTTGTAAAGGAAAATGTCGCTTCAAATGACCCGAGGAACCTCCCATTTTCGGCTCCTAGGGTAGTTTTGGGACACCCTGTATAACATTCTGTCCCAGTATGTTATAACGAGCGATGTTTATTACTCCTACAAACGACTTTTTAAAACTCGTCGATTCCGAAAGGGCGAGGAAAGTGAGAAACCCGCAAGAAATGAAATGGGGATGTTCGCCGACGCGGAATTTCCAATTAAACCGCGCAGGAATGATGTTCTCGGGACAGTAGCGTTATCAAATAAAGGGTTAACTCACTGGAACGCTGTATTTCCTTTGTATCTTTTCCGCGGTTCGTTAGCTGGTACGACAAAAGCAGCAGGTCGGTTTGTTTTTTCGGGTGACGAGCCGGGCTGTGCGGCTCATTGTGTCGCCGAGAGGAAAGGGCCTAGCCGATTAAGATGGTAAAAACTGCCCTTAGACCTTTTTCAACGGCTCATGAACCATTCGAAAGCTGACCAAGAAAAACCCCTCTGAGTAAAATTTCAACCCTCTAGCTTGCCCGTGAGGGTAGTTACAGGGTAAAATAGATTTTACGCTTTTCAGCGCATTTTCCGGTCTTAAATGCGTTCTAAAATTCTGAAAAAAATGTGACACATTCCGGATCCTATGGCAGATTTTTAAGATTTTTTTCAGATTTTTTTGTTGCAAACTGTGGTCGTGAAAAATGAAAAACCTCAAAAAAATCAGAAAAACATTTTTTTCTCAAAAATATGAAAACATGCCATTCCAATTTTTTGTTCCCTGATGAACTACTATAAAAGGCAGTGTCGTCAATTTTTTTAAGATTTTTTGTTCGGCTGCTTCATTGTCAAAAACAATAAAAACCGAATTTTTTCAGCGTTTTTGCTATGAGGAGAAAAGTTACACTTGTTGCCTTTACCGTGGGCGTATATTAAGTAATTTTTACGGTTATTACACTAAAAGAGGCAATTATTTTACATAAAAAATGTTATTTGAGAGAAAGAAAAAATTGTATTCTGTGCCATATATACCTGAATGTTCGCAACGTTTACAACATCGCCGGTTGGTACGGTGGTTAAGGCGTCGGACTACCGTGCGGAAAGTCTGGGGTTCGAATCCTGTCGATAGTATTTTTTTTTCCATACGTCGAACTTCATTTTTCCAATTTCTTTTTGTGTATATGGTTTATTCATATGAGTTTAACAATATTTTTTTAATGTTTTAAAAATATTTAAGTAAGATTTTTAAGTTAAATACATACAAAAATAATTTTGGCGCACAAAAAGTATTATAAGACTTTTAACATTGCAAAATGATTGCACAAACTCGGCATTCAGCTAGCATTGATTTTCGATGAGGCATATATTCGTCACCAAGAAAGTATCAATAACGAGTATCAGCGAAAATCATATACAGGCCAAAAAAAGTACCATTGTGCAAATCCTTTAAAATCTGTACAATGAATGGCTATATTGTAGATATGATTGGCCATTCTATGCTAATCAAAATGATGCCGAAATAATGCGCGTTTTTCTTTAAAATCCAAATGGAATGAAAACCCTCAAGAAACGGGAAGACTTTTGTATCGTCGACTGAGGCTTTCGCGATGTTAGATCTCATTTAAAAGATCTTGGTTTTTAAGTTCTCACGCCTGCTTTAAATGGTAAACGTTCTCAGCTTTCGATAGTAGAGTCGAATTTTTCTAAAATCGTAACAAAAATTCGTTGGGTTGTAGAGGCAGTGCGACCGTAGCACCATAAAAATGTTACTTAAATATTTTTAAAAGATTAAAAAAATTGTTCAATTCATATAAGTAAAACATATACACAAAAAGAAATTGGAAAAATGAAGTTCGACGTATGGAAAAAAAATACTACCGACGGGATTCGAACCCCAGACTTTCCGCACGGTAGTCCGACGCCTTAACCACCGTACCAACCGGCGATGTTGTAAACGTTGCGAACATTCAGGTATATATGGCACAGAATACAATTTTTTCTTTCTCTCAAATAACATTTTTTATGTAAAATAATTGCCTCTTTTAGTGTAATAACCGTAAAAATTACTTAATATACGCCCACGGTAAAGGCAACAAGTGTAACTTTTCTCCTCATAGCAAAAACGCTGAAAAAATTCGGTTTTTATTGTTTTTGACAATGAAGCAGCCGAACAAAAAATCTTAAAAAAATTGACGACACTGCCTTTTATAGTAGTTCATCAGGGAACAAAAAATTGGAATGGCATGTTTTCATATTTTTGAGAAAAAAATGTTTTTCTGATTTTTTTGAGGTTTTTCATTTTTCACGACCACAGTTTGCAACAAAAAAATCTGAAAAAAATCTTAAAAATCTGCCATAGGATCCGGAATGTGTCACATTTTTTTCAGAATTTTAGAACGCATTTAAGACCGGAAAATGCGCTGAAAAGCGTAAAATCTATTTTACCCTGTAACTACCCTCACGGGCAAGCTAGAGGGTTGAAATTTTACTCAGAGGGGTTTTTCTTGGTCAGCTTTCGAATGGTTCATGAGCCGTTGAAAAAGGTCTAAGGGCAGTTTTTACCATCTTAATCGGCTAGGCCCTTTGCCCGCTGAAGAGAACACCGTCATTAGGTGTCCCCACGTTACAAATATTTTCGCTCGCTCAAACGAGCAACGATCCGTTCGAAACCCGCTTAAACGCTATTCGATAGTTCCGTTCGGGGCTGGCAGAGCGATCTCGACTTAGAACCTGTCGCAATTCGCTAAATGCGACAATAATCGTATTCCGCACGAGCCATTGGTATCCTTAATAGATTCACGCGTGCTTCTGAAACGGCCAGGCTTTTCGATTCATTTATTTCACACTTGCCCTCTCGAACGATCCAATCGTTGAAGATTTTCATCTATTTTCAATTCTGGTGCAGGTACGTCCTCTACTCATTATTTTTAATTATTCTATTAATCTATTAACCGAGACGGTCTAATTATGGCAGCAACGAAAAATCCAACACAATGATGTTCTGTATCATAGAAGGTGGATCGCAATTCGAACATCTGAAGTAACTTGATTTATATTGTAAGAAATAATTTTTCATTAAAATTACGTTTGCACAAAATTTCCGAGTTTGAGGTCATTTCAAAGTCATAGTGTAATACACTGTTAAATTCGTCTTGACTTCAGAAACAATCCCGTGGTGTCCAAGACAAATAGTTCACAGTTTGTAAAGTAAGTTAAAATAAAAAAAAATCATTGTTTAGAGTAATATCGTAATTGTATTAACAAAAATAATTCAAACCTATAGTTGGACATATTAGATCCAATCTAAGCTAGTACCTGGACAAATTCTAAAAAAAATAGTTTTCCTACACGAGATTTCTCCGTGCAGAACACAGACTTTACTGTAGCATGATGTACATATGGATTTTTTTATAAAATGCTATTTTATATATAAAAAAATGTTCAATTTCCCTTATTTTTCAACTCTTCGATGGTATACAGGGTGCATAACATGTATTGAATCCGATAGCGCGAGAAACATTTGTTGTTGCCACGCGCAGACAATCTGACTTTAATTAAAATTAAACGGTAAAAACGTGGAGTTTGTTATCCGCAGCAATGTTTTGCGGAATCTGGTCGTATCAGCCGACATTCCTCCGATTCAATTCGAACTAACTGACGGATATGCAAGAGCTCGTTACCGGCGCAACTACTGTGAGTGAAAAAAATTCAAGTTGAATAGTAGTCTAACCCTTGCATTAATAATGAAAATGTCGTACGATGCACGTTACATTTAAACACTCTGTTTCGAAAAACTTTTGTAAATTACTATAACATGTAATATATTATTGCAACAAACTACTTGCAGATGTAAATATATACCTTTTTTAATCATTTCGTTTGTTTCCTTTGAGATTCCTTGATGAGATTTCTCTCTCATCTCCACAGCGTGTTTAGAAACATATATATATATATATATATATATATATATATATATATATATATATATATACGTACATACATACATACATACATACATACATATCATATCATATCATATCATATCATATTTACCAGGTAGTAAAGGGACGTATACTGTAACTATATTAAAAATATATAATAAATATATATATATATACACATACATACATACATACATACATACATACATACATACATACATACATACATACATACATACATACATACATACATACATACATATCATATCATATCATATTTACCAGGCAGTAAAGGGACGTTTACTGTAACTATATCAAAAATCCCAAAAATTTTATAAACTGTGATATATTACCTAGGCATGGACGATCTACATTTCAATTTTTGTAAAAATGTATCAAAGTGGCAGATGTTTTAAATTTAATGATTGAATTTCGGTAGAAAATTTGTTAATTTTTTATTTATATTTAACAAAATAATGGGAAAATGAAAAAAATCGATCGTCAATGTCTAATAGATATTATAATGAAGATGACTGTAAAATTTTTTTAAATGCAATTACTAAGGTAGAACTCGACATATCTTGTACATCGTTTTGAAAAACGCGTTTGACGTTTACGAATGTAATTTTTCCCGCAGCCATGCGAACTCACTCCCGAAACGGTGCTTCGAGAAATAATTTGTACTGAAGCCTGAACTCCATACAAAACTTTATGCATTCTGCTCTCAAGACTTGAAACTACTATTTAAGATAAAAAACAATTTTCGGTTTTTTTCATAATATATCTAACTCCTAACCCCTTACATAAATTATTACTGCCTAAGTTGTTTGAACGATGTATCATTTCCACGTGTCAGGTACACGAAATTCCAAAAAATGTTTTGAATTTTCGGGAACGAGGATGTTGCGTCTTTCAAAGGTACTCGTCTGAATATTTGGCGCCGGCATGATTTTCCCCTCCGCAATTCGGTGTTACGAAATTTCGTAACGGGAGTACGTCTCCGCAGGGGATGAATTTAATGGATGGATTCTGTGCGCACTTGGCGATACGCGAGTACATTTTTATGAAGGCGTTTAAAATGCAACTTCCCGCCTTACCTATCGAAGCGGGATAAATTTGTATTTTCTGGTGTACGACATTGTATAAATAACGTCCCTGTAAAAATATCACCTTCCGCTTCGTCTTCGAAGATAAAAATGTCCTTGGACTCGAAGAGAAAAAGGCAATGAGAAATCGTTCTGAAAAAGTATAACTTCCGTGATGTATGACGCACGTTCACTATTTCTGTTATTTTCATAAATTATATTTCTTTTAGTTAATGGTTGTAGAAACTTGCGAGTGTGAATTTTTGTGTGCCCTCGCGTTTGCGACACGTCCTTTACGAGAAGAATGAGAGCGGAGTGCTATCTATTAAAGCACAATCAGTAAAGTGCTGTACAATGGTTCATACATAAAAAAACATTCTACTAGATAGTAAATTATAATTGAAGATAGCATCGTAAGTTTTGTATCTCAAAGAGACGTACAATGAAATCGGACATTTTACAAGCAACAATGTAATGCAACGTAGAAATAATTTCTCCTTCTCTGATTCCCCAATTTATAAACTTGTTAATCATACAACATTATATTTCTTTAACCTCTATTGTGTGTACATAAAACCAAATCATCTAGAAATTTAAAAATAAATTATTTTTCTTTAATTCTTCTTCTATTAAAAGAAGAATTTATTTAAAAAAGAATTAAGAAAAATTCTTCTTCTATTAAAAGAAGAATTTATTTAAAAAAGAATTAAGAAAAATTCTTCTTCTATTAAAAGAAGAATTTATTAGAAAAAGAAATAAAAAAAGTTCTTCTTCTATTAAAAGAAGAATTTATTAAAAATAATTAAGAAAAATTCTTCTTCTATTACAAGAAGAATTTATTAAAAAAAGAATTAAGAAAAATTCTTCTTCTATTAAAAGAAGAATTTATTAAAAAAAGAATTAAGAAAAATTCTTCTTCTATTAAAAGAAGAATTTATTAAAAAATGAATTAAGAAAAATTCTTCGTCTATTAAAAGAAGAATTTATTAAAAAAAGAAATAAAAAGAGTTCTTCTTCTATTAAAAGAAGAATTTATTAAAAAAAGAATTAATAAAAATTCTTCTTCTATTAAAAGAAGAATTTATTAAAAAAAGAATTAAGAAAAATTCTTCTTCTATTACATTTTCTTTTGATAGTTTTTTCTATTAAAAGAAAATGCCTCATTGTTGTACGAACAAATGCAATTTTCATTGCATCTCGTTTGGAATATTTGAAGGTCTTTTCTCACGATTAAGCGTTGGCATTTGGTATATTTTAAAAAGGATCAGTTTCCTCGTCTCAGAATTAACTTTTCTCCTAATTTTTCCGCGTTTCGATCTTCCTCCACTTGCTTTTCTTTTTCAGTCTTTTATACTTCGTTTACGCCCTTCCCTTTCTTTTGACTTCTTCGTTTTGTACCACTTATGGATGATCATAACGATGAAAGTGAGATCGCCAGTAATTTTCACGACGACAGTCAAAGTCGAATTTAATGGAACTTCTATTCGAAATTTCTGCCTAATACAGACTAAGTGGATCATCTCACTGTGGAATTAGATTTCTCTACGGATTATTAATCGCACCGGTGTATTCGTTAACACGTCCTTCTTGCAATACGATGTAATTATTTCAGCGAAACGACCTCGGGACAATTAGACTAATTGCAGTCGGTTAGGAGTCTGTTTCTTGGCACGGTGAATTCCAATTTCTTTACGAATATAGTTTAACCACTATTTCACGGACTCGGTGCTAGATTATAATAACAGAGCGAGGCTTTAATAACAGCGCGGATGCATGTGTCGTGTGAACGCTTATACAGGGTGTTTGCGAAATCGTAGCATAATATAACCGGGCAGGGGGTGATTCTACGTGCAAAAATAAGTCGAGAAGAAGGAATAACATTTTCTCGTTTGGCAGCTCGTTTTCGAGAAAATTGAGTTTGAAAATGCAACGAATACACGTGCTATTGCATAGGAATCGTCTGACACGTCTGACCATAATCAACCAATTCTACTTCCTGTGTATACTAAAGCACATGTGTGGGCAACCGGGTACCCATTTCTATGTTTCCTTCAATAATTTATAATGTACCTGACAAAATATTGCAAAATCGATCAAAGATCACACACCCGAGTTTACATAAAAATAAATTAACCATAAATAAGAGAAACTGCAAAAACACATCAATTTTTTAATATACTGTTTAAAAAAAACTTTTGTTAAAATCTTCTTGCACGACTACATTTCCACATTAAGAAACACACAATTTTTAAAAAATTCAATTTCTTCGACCTCTGGATTCCGATATATCTCAAAAACTGTGGTGCTGACCCCCAACTTAGGGAGCCGTTTTCGTTGCCAATAAAAACATACACGTGTCAAATATTTTTCGAAGAACTATATCTCACACAAATTTCATCAGTAGTGGTTTGTATCAACTGAATATGTTGTCTTGTTAGATCAAAACTTCATTGTAATATGAATTTCATCACAGTTTTTTTTTAAGATTCTCGAACTTTTGATAAGATATGTGATTAGAATGAGTGAGTCAACTAATTGTAATGTAATTGTGGTTTCAGTCATGGCACACTGGATTGGCCAAATCAGCGCAGAGATGGGCCAATCAATGTCCCGGTTTGGTTCACGATAACGCGACAAATCGATATTTAAATGATCTTGGTAACACTGGACAGAATCTTTTTATAACGACGAGACGAACATATTGGTGAGTAATGACAAAATTGGTTTCCTATTTTGAAGCTTATAATTAGACTGCTGATCTTTATGCATTTCTAGCAAAATTGAATAAATCAAATACAAAATTGTTGGAAACCTTAAAAAATTGAAGATGATATATGATTTCTCCTCTATTAAAATCATTAAAGGGAAGGAATAACATTCAATTTGGTTTCTGTTGCTTGCAATCGATGCAGGCAGTTTTTATTTTCCATAAAGATCCGCAGTCTACTTAAAATTACTTATATTGCTATTTTTTGATACTACGAAATTAACGCGTCTGAAATTATTAAAAATATTAATTAAATAATACAATACGACTTGTGATTTTTTCAGTCGAGTTTATTAAATAAATTATTTCTTTCTAATTTTTCGCATGAAATAAAAAAAAACAATTTCCCATAATCAATTATTGAAAAATTCTCTCGAAACCTTATATCTTGCATATATTAATTGGACGCATAATTTATGATATTTATGATATTTAAACAAAGAGAGTTTTAACTTCTTACAGTTTTAGATTGTTTTTATTACATCAGAAATATTATTCTGACAACTATCCTTGCGTGCTTCGTCAAAGTCGGTATTTTTAAAGCCGGTTCTGTCAGGTATTTTCGCTGGTACGTATAAAAGGCTAGCATTGTTCTGACACGGAACTTCTGTTTGATCTGAAGTCAGAATTCTGGGCTATTGTTCTATTTCTGTGTAACGATAAGTTGCTTTCACGTGCGTTGCTCTCTTCTGGGAGCCACCTGTTGACGTTCAATGAACAATTGTCGCGGATGTCACTTTCCTGTCTTCTTGTGGCACAAACAATGCCGACGGTGCTATAAATGCAACCGCGTTCCGTTTTTAATGCGTTCTATGCGGTTGCTTTCGTCCCCGAACGATTGTACGGATATAGATCTTTCCAGGGCGAATAAAACGTGGACAAGAGGAATTTGTCAATAAATTGCATGAATTATACAATTTTTTGAAAAATTCATTTAAATCCAAATTGCAGTTTAAACGAAATTAATATACAATTGCTCGTAACGCATATGATTATGTAATTTTTGAGTATGATAGCAAATTGTAGAAGCTTCGATAGGATTCATACTTTATTAAACTGTGAGTCTTTATGCAAAATAAAAATGTTCAATTACAACACGCAGGAGATATATCAAAATTTCTTCCTTCAAAAATTTGAATCAATTGAAAATTTGGAGTATTCTCTTTTTATGAATAAAGAAATAATATTAAATTAATATATATATAAATATTAATAAATATATAATATAAAAATTTCTTCCTTCAAAAATTTTAATCAATTGACAATTTGGAGTATTCTTTTTTTATGAATAAAGAAATAATATTAAAAATAGCACTGTGTGGTGTCTAATTAAAATATATTGGTTTATGCAACGTGTCCCAAAAATGTAGTACCTACTTCCTTGAAATGGGTGATTCCTAAGATCATTTGAAATAACTTTTTTCTTTACGAAAATTTACTCTTCCTCGCTTCGTGGCTCAACAATACTCGAGCACATATCTCCTGGATTATTTAACACTTCGAGTCTAGGTCGAGCTCCTCTGAGAGTCTGATATTTTCCGGAAGAGCGAGTTTATGACTCTCCATAAATTGTTCGTATTTCAGGGAAGTTTGTCTCAAATTCGAAATTATTAGATCTTCAAGCTTCCACATTGAGAAATTCAAATCCCCCTAAGTTATTCCCAAAAGATCGAGAGTTTTGCATAAAATTATGAAATCCTTAGAGTTGTGTGTACAATTTTGTAGTACAGACGGAAAAAGAATTTAATAAAAACGAGGCGAGATCCATCTTCATTATCTCGAAAAAATTGATAATTTAATTGATAAAAAAGTGAATACTTTGGTCTTTTCAAAATTATAAAGTTAGATCTTTGAAATTTTATATTGTGTAAAGTAGATGTCAAAATGGTTAAGAAAAAAATCGGGTAATTTGAATGGTATCAAGTGGTCGGTATCTCGCAGTGGTTGTTTTATTTAAATGTTGTTTTTTCTGGTAGTTAAGGTCAGCGATGTTTTTTTATTGTGACATATATTAAGTGGGCAAATACTTCGCGACCTTTCGTTTCGTAATTATTTATTGTATTGTTATAACTTCATTCTTTTCGAACTGTATATCATTGGAAAGCTCTGAATTGTGCAATTAATTTGATTTAGAATACTCGGTCTTCAAAAATATATGAGTCATTTATTTTGAAAGTGGCCTAAAACCATTTTCGAGAATATTCAAGTTAGCAATTTTAAATGTTTACATTTCTACGTTCTCTTTCCATTCTGAAGAAAATTGTAACTAATATATGTTAATTTTTAAAATCATATATATATCATATATTATATATATACGTATTATATATATCATATATATATATCATATATTATATGATTATTGTTATATTTAAAATCACAAAGATTTTGTGAAAAGGAAATTAAATGGTCAATAGAATGATACAAATTTTTATTTTGAAAGTGGCCAATGTCCATTTGTCAGTTGTTTTTTGTTTTGTTCTTTCGAATCCAAAGTATTTACAAATGTATAAGACAAATTTCAATAGCGAAATACAAAGGTTTGATAGACTTACTATAATAGCCACCGAAGCACAATGACTTCTTCAAATTCGTCCCGGATACACAAAATATAAATGAGGAGTAAATTGTTACGTAATTTATACAGTTAGAAGATTTCCTGAATTTGCATTAATGATGTTTTTCAAGTTTGTAATGAAATATAAAATGAAGATCGTTTTTTCAATTTGAAGCATTTTAAATTATATCGAATGGATTTGGGCTATTTCAAATTTTATGATAAATCTAGTTGTTAATTTTGAAAGTGGATTAAGTCCATTCTTTACATTGACACATTGTTTACTTGGTCATTGCCATTATTTTAATAGGAATTGTAAATTTAACACTCTTAGATGCACTTAAGGACTGTGATACATTGGTATTTTACACATATATTTTGAATTTCATTGAAACGCAAACTCTTCAATGTCTCAATTTAAACTTAAGTGGACTTGGGTCACTTTCAAAATAAACGGCTCATATAAATGACTTTGTTTGAGAAAATGAAAAGGTTGCCAACCTATTTACATTTCGTGTTGCCATGACCTTTAAATGTTCTTGACCTCCGAAGATGAAAGAGTAAATCGATGAATTCGTTTCATTTTTAGGCAATTCGCCATCAGGGCGTGGTTTATGGAGTACAAGGACTTCGAATACGGTACCCCGTCGGATTTCCACAAGGTCGGTCATTATACTCAAATTGTATGGGCCACGACGCATCTTGTCGGCTGCGGTGTTAACCATTGCACCAACAGCAACGGTCCGCTTGGTAAGGACTACTTCATCTACGTCTGCAACTACGCACCAAGGTGAGTAAACCAGAAGAAAGAGACAATCCAGAGAACGTATTGATTCGTAAGATAAATTCATTTGTCTTCAAGATTTTTTATTGATTTATCAATCACGTTGAGGAGTACAATCAGTCAATTATAAAATAAATGACAAATAAATGATAAATATTAGGTCCTCCCGTAAGTTCGTGCCGACATTTGTGTATACATTTCATGCGTCGATTTAGGGTAACTGCACCAGTGAATGAACATTTAAGAAATTGTTCAAGAAGATATTTTATGTAAAAAAATGTGTGAATTAAAGCAACACCACCTAAATAATTAAAGCCAAACAGCTCCGAAAAAATCAGCCCGTGACTTGCGTATTACGTGTGGTTTGAACGACATTTTATGACACTTTTAGTCTTTTCAATTGTAAATAGCTATTATTAGTTAAAAATGGTTAATAAGTATTGTGTACCCAAGTGTAATGGAAAATTATCTGTTGGTGATAATTCAAAATTGCATGTTTTAAAATTTTTTTTCATTGGAATCTTATAATTAAAAAAGAGCATGTTATTTATTTTCATTTAAATTTAGATAAAAATCAACACTATATAATGTACATTGTGATCGACTCTAACTTAAAAGTATCCGTTCGAATACGGTTCTGTGAAACCAAAAATTTATGTTCTACACGCTCATGTTCAATTTTGTGATATTCTATTTTATGTTAAAATTTATCTTAAAACGAGTTCCTTGCCTGTGTTAACATTGTTTTGTATAGTAGAAGTATGTGTTTATAATTTCTTGTGTACTTTTCGTGTGATATTTATACGTAATATAGATTATAATTTTATGATAAAAGCAGGTTATTTTTTATAGATACTTCGTAATAGTTAGAAATGATTGAATATTTTCTTTTTTCTTGTTATTATAAACTAAATGAAATTATTACTTATAAATTTGTATATTATTTGAGTGAATTTTATTATTCCGAGTAAATCGTGAACGTCGCGCTGCTTGGCGATGACGTCACAGCGAAGTTGTTTGGCTTTAATTATTTAGGTGCTGTTGATTAAATCATTTGTCAAAAATGAATGAACACAAATAAAATGAAATTATTATTATTTTTCTTCATTAAACGTTAAATAAAAAATATAAAAAATACCAGTCAATGAACACTACATTCTAGTAATTGAATAACGATAGTCCAATGAATGAACAAAATTATTAAACAATATTCTCCTATTTATTTAACTCTTTGATCACAATTTTATCGCTAGTATGCCGTGCGGGTTAAAATTTGTTGAAATATAGAAAAGCGTTCATTTACTGGTGCCCGTTTATTCACTGGTGCAGTTACTATACTTTACGATAAGGAACCAATACACTTACACGTAGCTGTTCGGGAACAGTCTAGAGAAGATTTTCGTGGGTATAAGATCGTGAAATAGTAAACACAGGGATTCCTAGCAGTGGAAAATCATGAGCGAAATGCGTATCCATTTCCGATATCTCATGTTGTATGAATTTCTAAAAAGAAGTTCAATAGCAATCGCCACGAACTATGTGCTGTTTGCGGAGAAAGTGCAAAAAATTTGGATAGATAAATTCTTGTTCCTGTTATAGTAATCGTATTTTTATAAAATAGGAAGACTCTTCAGCGAGTCATATGTGAACTTACAATAGAATTACTGCATACGTTTCAATACGAAGCATCATAAATGTGCTACTTTAATACAAAGTATGTCTGTTCGTTCGTTGGACAGGTCCAACCATATTTGCAAAATCGATTTCTTTATTCTACCATAGCTGTTTAAATGATTTCAATTCGAATGTCCAGAGCACACGTATAAATTGGCATGGCAATCAACGCGTTAAATAACAGTGTATGATAACGAGTCAGACTCACGATGAAGACACCAAACAAAATCTACAAAATATTGTGCCTCTATTTTAGGACGAAATAAAATTCCGTTTTGTTTGCGACCAATATCGTTGCGATAAAAATTCCTTTAACTGCAAGACCCGAAAACCAAGAAGATCATTTTGTTTCTTTTGTAGTTTTATAATGGTCTAAACATTTGTCGATGCCCTTAAATTGTTTTATAAAATTGTTTTATTAAAGCATAAAATTCGCAGTCTTGTTATTGACGTAAAATTGAAATTGCTAAAACACTTGGTGATGGGGAGTAGCGACATTTACGGAATTACCTTTATTTTAAGCGTTTATTTCAAACACAAATCTCTAAACAAATGTAACAATTTTGCAAGTATCCCAAACGTTTCGGTTCTGATTTGAACCATTTCGTATTAGAACTGCGTTTGCTATTAATATTTTAATAGAGTAGGAGAAAGGAAAGAGGTGTTTTGTCCTAAACCCGCTAGAGGACTTATCAGTAAGGCTATTTAGCGGGCCCTGCTTTAGATACAGGGATGTCGGAAGGCTGTTGAGGAAAAATATTAATATCAAACGCAGTTCTAACATGAAATGGTTCAAATCAGAACCGAAACGTTTGGGATACTTGCAAAATTGCTACATTTGTTTAGAAATTGAACGACCCGTGCGCTGATAACATTAAAAGTTTTAAACTATATGAAACGTTTATTCGCTGGACAGGTGACTCTGTATGCAACAGGAACCAATCTCTATCGTCTTGTTTGCCTCGTATCGTTATATCCCCGTTTGTTTTCCCACGAAGGGAACTTCACTTTATGACGGTTAAGCGAGATCTTCGGCGGAAAGTACCTCGCCGGGAGAATAACAATCGCGACGCGAGCTTTTATAAGATTATCTCGCTATTGAAAGATACAACGGTGAATGCTCAACGTGCTTCGAACGACCAGGATCGTTCGCGGAATCTAGTATTCCGTGCAAGCGCAGCTTTAATCCCGTGCTATGCAGTTTTCCCGTTCTTGGGAGTCAGAATGCTTTCCGGATTTTCGGTTTGGAATCCGCGGTCGTATATTCGAACGCCGTTGGTTCGTACACAGAACGATAATGCTAAATAACTGCAAATAATATAAATTCGGTTATTCCTCCGTTCAACAATTTTGAATTTTTTTGGAACGGAGTGTCAACTGTCCAGAGGTCAAGCTAGTAATCACCTTTCGAGATTTCTATAATTTTTGTTGCGGGATCATAATATACGGTGGGTACAGCACGTGGTTGAGATACCAATGAGAAGCTACCATTAATGTTTCTAGTAACTGTTTATTAAATATTAATATATATATATATATATATATATATATATATATATATATATATGTATATTCACACTGGAAGTCACTTCGCTACAATTTTTAAAGCCAGAACATTTGGTTGATGCTTCACTTTTTCCATTTAATTCATTTCAATTTTTTAATCGATTAACATTTGGGATTCGTACAGGCTGTCTCCAAATTACATGTGGTTAAAGAAATTGAACCACAAAAATGACGACCATGGTCAAAATAATTTTTATCGTAAACAACAAAAGTCTCGAAGGACCTTTTAGAAAGCGAATTTAAATCTTGTTTGATTTGAAAAATGGGTCAACGTCAATTTTGCGGTCCATTTTTTTAACAAATCCAAAGATGTAGAAGACAGTTTTATTATAATCACTGAATTATTTGTTGATTTTGTGGAATCTTTGTGGGATGATTGTTTAGCAATCAACACGTTAATAACAAAAATTTAAACAACTTTTAATAGTACGTGTGTCATATTTGATCTATATTCTTTACCTTATATTTCACGGAGTTTCATGGAGTTAATCGATTTGGAAAATTAATGGCTCACATGTTAAATAGATTGCAAACTCATATTTAATAAAAAATCGAAATTCGTTCTGGAATTAATTATTGGGGGAATGAATTATTAGGTCGTGTAGTGAAGTTCACAATTTAGCGGAAAATGTCGAACATGCAATTTTTGTAGATGAATATCAATCTCTAAGTTTTAAAAATAAAATGTTGCAAAATGTTTCAAAGCGTAATTGTTAAAAAATGAACCGCTCGAAAAATTCCGTAGAGAAATCAATTGAATACTAGAAATTTTGGGATATTCATGCTCTGATGGGCATGTCTGATGATTGCACGCTATCTCTACTTACTGAACATATTGGTGATAGCATTATTTGTCTCGTACATATCGATTTCGTTGTCGTTTAACCATCAATCTGTGAAATTGTGAAAAGCAGATAACGGCACGGCACAGTTAACGTTGATAAATTGAAATATAAATAATACGTAACAAATGATCACGTTATACAAGTGATTTTCCCAAAAAATAAAGAAAAAATAATATGTTATAAATAAATCTCGACTGATTGATCGGTCTTATCAGGGTGGAGCACATTTTACTGGAAATAGAATAACGAACAATTATTTGAGATAATGAATTATTCTTATTTGTGTTCCATTCAATCTAAAAAAATTGAACTAAATTATAATATAATTATAAATAATTATAAATATATTTATAATTATATTAAATTATCATTGGTCAAACAACTTTTAATTTCGAATATTTGACCCAAACGAAGTAACAAGTAATTTTATGTAGAATATTGAACTAAATTAATTAATATACTTTACCCGAGTTAGATGCGTGGGACACTATACACATAGAATCTGTGTTTCAATTAGAGAGTATTTCAGATTTTACTTGAGAGAGTAATTGACCAATTAAAAATGAAAAAGAAGAATGATTTCATATAAAATGATCTGTCTATTCAAATACAGTAACGCGATATCATTTCAAATAATTATATCATAACGTAACATGTAATGCAATTATTTTGAATTATATGAATAAAATCTCACGATAAATGTATATCTGTAATTCAATCGAAGTAAGTTTACCATCAGTACAAATATCTTTTTGCGCTCGGATTTACACTGGGTTTTATTACAACATTTGCATTTGTTAACTTCCTTCCGACCCCAATCACGCCCGCACTCGGTCTTGGGAAACCCTATTACCTGCTTTACAGGAACCATTCGCTTCCACTGGATTCGAACGATAAAAAGGGTTCAGCGATTTCCTTAACATTTGTTGCAATGATAAAGGGTATAAAGTAACAGCGAACTGTGAAAAGACCACTCGTCAGGGAACAAGGAGATTGCAGAAAGCGGGTTGGTATAGCAAGCGCAATACAATGTAGGGCGGCAATAATACACTCATCTATGAGTTGGAGCACCTTGTCCGCGTTCCCTTCGAAGCTACCCTCGTACGTACCGTGCACTCTAATTTCCGGATTTCTGTTATTTTCCGTGGTTTTCGTGGTTTAGTTATTTCAGAAACATCTAGACCCGACTGGATGTTTTTATTTTGTTTACGGGCACTGCGAACGCTCGTTTAATTTGCCCGACTTTCAACCTGAACGCAATGACCGTCTTCAAATTTCAGACGTGGCCGAAATTATGGATAATGGTCAAACAGCATGCAAGAGCGGCGTAGCTAAATACGGAATCGCAACGAATACGGGTTAAAAGTAAACTTGTATTTTGAACATTATACGCGTGTTCTAATATTAACCCCTTGCTGTATTTTAACGAGTCAGACTTGCCATGAAGATTTTAACAAAGTCTAACAAACACGAATGTTATGTGTTACTTTTGAGATGAAATAAAATTTGATGAATACAATTTCTCGTTCGTAATCAATATTTAAGTATTAAAATAAATTTAGCCATACAAAAGATACAAATTGTCTTTTCCCTTCTACGACATTTTTCGAGATAAAGACGTTTTAATCACTGTGACTCCGAAGAAAATGGTACGGCAACGGGTTAAACTAATATTAACGTTGCATCCTCGGGCCACTAAAACCGACACATTTTTACTTTGTTTAATCTTGTACTTTATACAAGGTGAGACTGTAGATTTTCAAGCGAAATACACATTGCGTCGATCACAATGAACGGGAGCTAAGTCGGAAATACACGTTTTCTTTAATCATCTTAATAAGCTATTTTATTGTTTAAAGTAGAGGGGGTTTAATGCGTTTATGCACTCAGGTGGCCACTTCAGCCCCAGAGATTGCCTGAAGTATTATGAGGTCATTGCAATTTTATATACATCGGAGGGTAAGAAAAAACGAATAAAACATTCTTCAATGTTTCATACATGTACATAGCCGTTGAAAGAAAATCGTTTTTCTGAAGAGGAAAAAGAATTAAACTATATTACATTGAAATAATAATTCCAATTATGAATATAGAAACAAATTTCTATACATTATACAAATTGATTGATTTAAACAATTATTTTAGCAATACATTATTATTGAAATAATTGAAATAATAATTGAAATAATTGGAATAATAATTGAAATAATTAAAATAATAATTTAGATAATTTAAATAATAATTGAAATAATTAAAATAATAATTTAAATAGAGAGAGAGAGTGAGAGAATGACGGAACCGAAATTATTTATTTCATATTTACTATTTTATACTCAAATGTGAACCAACTTAATAATCAAGTAAAGCATTTGCCTGTGACGCCAAAATTTCGGGGTGCCACTTTGGCTGTAAGTAAGGCGGTACTTATGAAGTAAATTTGCGCGGCTACCGTTGACGGATATGTTTGCTGAAAATAGGTCGTTTTGTTCAACTTGTCCCCCCCAGGATTAGATCCTGGGAGCGGCATTGTTCTTAAGTCTGCTCTTTGTCCAGGGCGTCGTAACCGCAAGATAACGTTGGGCCCCGCTCCGGTAACTGAACAGGGATACTCAGCATATTCGGTGGCATTACTTCGGATAGTCATTTTAATAAGCTGTGATTAATACTGATCGTCCATCAGGAGCTGGTAGTGATTTCGACAGTGGACATATATGGGACGTATCTCGGATATACGGATTTTATTCGGACATCCTTGGGACGTACATAGGTCCGATACAGACGTACGTTAAACATCCATCGGACGTCCCTAGGGTGGACCCTACCTTGTGGAGATAATAAAATGGTTCCTGGCAGGAATGTGGACGTAGGGAACAATGCGCGGCCGATTGGTTAGTTTAGAAGGAGCAGCATTCTACTGTCCGACGAGGTTACACATACACTACTGCAGCAATCCCTTGAAAATTGTCGAAAACTCTACTTTGGACCGACAACTTTCGCGGAGAAGGCTCTATCTTTTGATTTATGGAACTATATCGTGTTTGGTCTTGTTTTAATCAGAAAAATGCCAGAAATACGTTTTTAAATTAAGAATTTTGAACATTCGATTCACGGTGTGAATGTAGTGGTACCGCTACACGTATTCACACCGATATATCCCAGCCGACATCGAACATCGTCGTTCTGCGTCACGGCGTGGCGCGGCGATGATAGGCAATGGAATGAGAAAATTTGCAACGATTGCATCGTCCCGATCGGACGTCTTGTCTCTCTCTCCTGATGGACTATCAGTACATTGGACTACTTAAATTCGTCTAATCTGTTCCCTGCTTTATATTACACCTGATCATTCTCATCACAATTGCAAATTCGCAATTTTAGCTCCAAACAAGAAGGTTAAACAGAAACGAAAAGTTCTACAGCGTATTCGATCCCTGTACCATTGCGTAGATTCGCAAAAGTGAAAACTTGTTTCCGGGTTTCTGCGCTATCCTCTAGCGAACATAATACGTCGCAATCAGAACAAGGTGTCTCGTTACAAGGACAACAGAAGCTGAGTCACTCGTAACTATTCATTTCAGAGCAACTTGACTCGAATTCCCTACTAACAACCCCGTATTTATCTGCTTCCGTTCGTTCCCGACCGGGTCTAAGTCTGATCTTCGAGACAATTATGCTGGATCGGAGCAAGCGTCTGCCGAAGAAACGGTCGGCTGACTCTTGCTGCTCCATCAGCGTTCTACCAGGCGCAATATAAAAAGACACCTGTCAGTTTGCGACGATAGTAGAGAAAGTTTGACGGTCTGCCATTTCTTTATGCCTCTGTGTATCAGTCTGCACTTCATGCACCTGGCGAATTCACTCGAATTGAGGGGTAAAGTTACCCCTTTCTCCGGTAATACCGGGTTGTTCACGTGACACCGTGACACATGCTCGAGAGAGGGGAACAAGTCATGTGACAGTAGCGTAGAGTGGGGAGACGAGTCTCAATCTGGACTGCTACATGCACTTTAGTAGAAGTACGATCACGTGGCTCTGAGATTTCAGAATGTACCCAAAAGAAAACTAGCTGGTTATTGTTGCTCGCTCGCTTCGCGAGCTCGCGGATGGGGTTGTTGTTGCTCGCTCGCTTCGCGAGCTCGCGGGTAGGACTGCTCTTGCGAGAGGGTTAGTGGTACGCATTGCTAGTGAGGCATACAGCTATTAATGGTTTTTTTTTATTTTGTGTGTGACTCTCCACGAGCCACACAAAGAACTTCCCGATTCGTTAGTTGTAAGCGGTAACATTAGCATTAACTGCATAATTAAAAAAAAAAATTTTGTTTTTAATTAAAAAAAATTTTTTTTTAAATAAAAATGAAATATATATAATTACGTTTGTTTATTTGGTGGAAAATTTCCATCCTCTCGTATAAATTGCATTCTTGAATGAACTTCTTTCGAAAAAAACTAAAAAAACTAAAAAATCTAAAAAACTACTTGACCGATATGGACCAAAATCTAATCAGCTCTAAGTTACGACGGGGCGCATCGATTGCATCATTCATCATTCTGATCGCATTGTTACTTTTTCAGAAAACGTTAACGAAAAATTTGATAACATAAAAACGGCCATACGCGCACACGCACACACACACACACACACACACACACACACACACACACACACACACACACACACATACTAACAATTTGATAAAAATAGTCTAAAATGACTTCAATAACCATGAAACGTGAAGATCTGCTAAAAAATCGATTTTCGATTTTCGGGGTAATTACAGTAACTTCCCTATGAATCGGGAAGTTAATAATATTGCTATTTCGACAACAAAGAAATTATAAATGTTCGAGGAAATGCAACAAAATATTAATGTTATGAAATTAAAAATATTATACATTTAAAAAATATTATGAGTATTATACATTTAAAAAGATTTTCTGCATTTCATTAATTCAAGAAAGTACATCACCCAAATAAAAAAAGTTGTATTGCGCTATTCTTTCAAGAATTGTTTTTCTAAAGTACACGGTGCAAGAAATTGTTTGGTCTCGGCTGCCATTATTCTATATTCTACATTATTGATTCTAATCTACATATTTTATATTCTACATATTCTGCCATTATTCTATATTCTACATATTATTGATTATTCTACATGTTCGTCCTCGAAAGTTGTACTTGACCTTGAACTTCAGGAATCCGGTTTCTTTGTGATCGCACCTCATATTTTTCCCGCGTCGCCGAAGTGCCACGGTCTTAAGCCAATGACCAACGGAGCCGCGGCTATAATTAATTTACATTTAGAGTATTTCTGGTGGACGCCGTTATTCTGGCCGCGATCATCGTACGGTGTTTTGAATTCAAATGGCCGGTCCCCGCGCTGCGGTTGTGTTCGCGAAATTAATTACGAGGTCGCGCCTGCCATCGCGCGAACGAAAAAAAATAAATGTAGTTGAACACCGCCACGTGACGTGGTTTATTTATTATTCGCGGAGGGGGCATTGCGATTCGAATTAAAAGAATTAAACGGCCCCTGGGGGAAAGAAGCGGTCCGAGACGGTGCGAGTTTGTTCTCGACCAGACAGAGTACATACGGTTCAACGTGAAACAAATATTCCCAGAAGTTTTTTTTTAATTTTCTGTTAGATTAATCAATTTTGTGTTAGTATATCATGGATCGTTGCATGTAGAGAATACAATTTTATCGGGCTCGAATGAATGACAATTCTAAACACACATCGCCATTTATTAAATTAAGAAAAAACATTGAATTATTAAAAACACAAATTACTTCGTAAAAGAATTTTTTGAACTGGGATTTATTTAAGCGTGTCGAGGAAACAATTGCGAAATACTTTAGGTTTACAGAATTGCTGCACGGTTGGTCATTAAATGCTCAGAGAATTATATTTAACTCTATGGACAATAAAAATAGTAGAAAAATTCATTCTTCTCCGAATTTGTATGTAAAATTGAGCATTAAAGAGTTTTTAAGTAGCTATCTAACACCAAAACTGCTATTTTTCATCTTCATAAGGCAAGCCTCGTGATGTATACGGTTTCTATGAAAACCATTTCCATACTAACAGCAGTTCTCGTTGCTCGAAGCTGTAGGCAACTTTTTAATCGGAAAACTTCTTAATCACGGTACAATTAAATCATCAATGCGCGGCCTGCCTTAGTTAAAGTAATACAAGTTCGTGGTTGGTTTCTGATTGGAAAAACGGGGGAAAGAATTTACATTGCAAAACGATGGACTTTTGTTGAAGCGCCTTTTATGGATTACAGTAGTTTAAAATTTGGTGAATTTTTCAAAATCGCATTTCATATTTTTTATATGACTCTCATTCTCAGTCTACAAATTATCCAACAAAATTAACACGGGGACAAAGGTAAAATTTCTCAAGAAGCACGGCGAAATATGCTTAGTGCTTCTAAAATAAAAATGAAATTAGTCTTGCGAGTTGGTGTTCGACGAGTACAAGTTCTAATATCGAGTAGGACACTTAAATATTCTAAAAAAGCAAGAAACCTCCGCTAACTAAATTCCACAAGGAGGAGAGATTAAAGTTTGCAGAATATGTGGAAGACTACAATTTTTGTGATGCAAAAAAATTTAATTTGAACGGGCCAGATGGATTTTAGTAGTACTGGCACGATCTGCTTGATAAAAGAATGTAAAAATGACGAGAGTCCATGGAGGAGGATGTGCAATGCTTTGGACTGCATTTGGCTGCAACGGTAAGACTCCGATAATGTGGTTCCCTCTAAAAGCCAATGCTGAAAAATATCAGAATCTATTGGAATGTCTGAAAAATATCAGAATACGTACTGGATGAGTACGGCGACAAGATTGGTGGACCTAATTTAATATTCCAACTCAATAATGCAACAATACATTGTACAATTAAAAACCACTCTGAGAGGGCAAAAGTTGAAGTTTTACCCTGGTCATCAAGGAGTCCGGACTTAAATCCGATTGAAAATCTTTGACGAATATTAGCACGAATGGTATACGACAATGGAAAACAGTATAGCACTGTTTCAGGATTGAAAAATGAGATTACAGAGGCGTGGTCTAAAATTAAATTAGAAACATTACAAAAATTAATTGAATCAATTCCACTCAGAATATTTGAAGTTATAAAACACTATGGAGGTTCCACTAACAAAATTATTGAATTATTTTTCTTTCCTTTTTAAATTTTCTATGTAGAAATACATAATGAACATTTATTTCGCAACTATTTCAAATGCCGTAGTACAAAATTTGTAATTGACATTAATTAACATTCCGTTATTTAATTGAGCAATGTATTTCGTTAATTATATTAGAATAAATAAATAATAATAAATGAAATCAAGAATACTGCATCAAACACAATATTATGTCACCAAATTGAAGTGATCCTATCATTATTTCGACCACCGTATGATGGGATCGTGTTCTACACATCGAGCGGATCAAATCTGTCAAAGAAACTATGTGCCGAAAATTAACCACTCCTGAAAATTGACGATAAAATTCAAATACGAAATAAATTGACTTGATTTAGCGTAATATAATAGGTCAATTACGAACCGTAGTTCTGATTCTTTGTTCACGAAATTGATGCTATTGGAAAGCTTCTATTACGTGTTCCCCATTTATTCCTGCAAGCAGGATCGCCTCGATATCGGATACGTTTTAATATGGCATAATGAAAGTGAGAAATGTGGAAAAATACAAATAGAGAAAATGAACCAGCGATAAAGTGGCGGAACAAGCCGCCGCACCGCGACAGGCAGGGGTATCAGGTTGAGGACAATGGATCTTCCCGAATGGATTTAATACTCGATCCGGAGGTGGACGACTGGTGGTCCCATAAAATCGTATAGTCGCCGCCATGAATCGCGGAACTCGTACGTCAAATGTAATATTTCGTGGGGAATTTTCAAGCGTTACACGAGATCTCTGGTGTACTTTTCGGGTCAATGTTGATATATCGCGAACCTTAATCGCACGGAGGGAGAGTTCCTAAAGTTTACAGAAGTTCTTAGGAGATAAAAATAGCAGACCCGAAATGTCTTTACACTTTTCGAGTTGTTTGATAACGCTCCTCCCCGGCATTATCATTCGTTTGTCCTGACACTATTCTCCCGGGAATATTCTCGTACTTTATCGTGCAAATTTTCGGCTTGTTCCGGCCGCGTGCGAATGTATATACATACAGTCAGCCATGTAATTGATGGCACACTTTAAATCGGAATAACTTTTTTTTATATATAGACCAAAATTGACTTCGGTTTCTCTGTTCTCCAAGTTGGAAGGACATACTGGATGATTCACTAAAAATCATACGCGTGAAAAACCACGCGCGACAGTGAAACTTCTTGCAGTCTAGTAATGATTAGAAGTAAATTAACATTGGAAATGGTAAATAATGCTAATGAAGCGACAAGAAGATCAGGAGCAACTCTCGATGCAGTATTTGCAAGACATTTAGACAAAATTGAATCAAGAATATTTGTATCATATTTTAGCTACCACAAGCCAATTGTTTCAATGATAGAATTGTTTCTACGCGACTTGCCCGCCAAATTAATCTTGGGCAAGGAGTTCAAATGTTAAGATGTTATAAAGACGCAAAAGACAATAATCGATTCGCATTACAATAAAATACGTTAAGCGAAGCGTTTCGTCCCGAACCTGATAATGGACTCATCAGTAAGGTTGATCTAGCAGGTCCTGCCTTATACGCGCGCAGATTTGAATAATCCTAATCAGAATTGAATCGAGACAATGTATGGCGCTCGCCAATTTCCACACATACGGACGACCCGGTGGTAAAAGATACACTGGTGGGTCTGGAGTGTATACCTCGAAGGGACGACCTGGTGGTGAAAGATACACCGGTGGGTCCTCCTTTGTTACACACATAAGGACGACCCGGTGGTGAAAGATACACTGGTGGGTCTGGAGTGCACCCCTAAAAAGGTAGATTCACTGTACCCAATTTCCACACATACGGAGGACCTGGTGGTGAAAGATACACCGGTGGGTCCTCCTTTGTTACACACATAAGGACGACCCGGTGGTGAAAGATACACTGGTGGGTCCGGAGTGTACCAGTAAAACGGTAACTTCACTGTACCCAATTTCCACACATACAGACGACCCGGTGGTGAAAGATACACTGGTGGGTCTGGAGTGCACCCCTAAAAAGGTAGTTTCACTGTACCCAATTTCCACACATACGGAGGACCCGGTGGTGAAAGATACACTGGTGGGTCCGGAGTGTACCCCTAAAAAGGTAGATTCACTGTACCCAATTTCCACACATACGGAGGACCCGGTGGTGAAAGATACACTGGTGGGTCTGGAGTGCACCCCTAAAAAGGTAGTTTCACTGTACCCAATTTCCACACATACGGAGGACCCGGTGGTGAAAGATACACTGGTGGGTCCGGAGTGTACCCCTAAAAAGGTAGATTCACTGTACCCAATTTCCACACATACGGAGGACCCGGTGGTGAAAGATACACTGGTGGGTCCGGAGTGTACCCCTAAAAAGGTAGATTCACTGTACCCAATTTCCACACATACGGAGGACCCGGTGGTGAAAGATACACTGGTGGGTCCGGAGTGTACCCCTAAGAAGGTAGATTCACTGTACCCAATTTCCACACATACGGAGGACCCGGTGGTGAAAGATACACTGGTGGGTCTGGAGTGCACCCCTAAAAAGGTAGTTTCACTGTACCCAATTTCCACACATACGGAGGACCCGGTGGTGAAAGATACACTGGTGGGTCCGGAGTGTACCCCTAAAAAGGTAGATTCACTGTACCCAATTTCCACACATACGGAGGACCCGGTGGTGAAAGATACACTGGTGGGTCCGGAGTGTACCCCTAAAAAGGTAGATTCACTGTACCCAATTTCCACACATACGGAGGACCCGGTGGTGAAAGATACACTGGTGGGTCCTCCTTTGTTACACACATACGGACGACCCGGTGGTGTAAGATACACTGGTGGGTCCGGAGTGTACCAGTAAAACGGTAACTTCACTGTACCCAATTTCCACACATACAGACGACCCGGTGGTGAAAGATACACTGGTGGGTCTGGAGTGTATACCTTGAACGGACGACGTGATGGTGAAAGATACACCGGTGGGTCCTCCTTTGTTACACACATGCGGACGACCCGGTGGTGAAAGATACACTGGTGGGTGCGGACGACATTATTCTGGAATTTGAACTGTTTCCCTTTATCCAATGACTCCCGGATTTATCATGACGACCCTGTATATTTCTGGGCGCGATATCGCCGGGCAAAAAAGACGGACGAAGAGAGTTTAAATTACGCAACCTCCTTCTTCCCTTTCCCGCGAGTCGAGTGTCGTCATAAATTTGTTTTCCTGCCGCGATTTTCCGGATTATGCTTTTCCTGCGACCTTCCAGCTTGCCCACGCGAATCCCGCGATTCGTGTAACAAACTTTTCGATTGCAATGATCCGCTTGTATACACATCTCCGTCGACCACGGGGAGAAACTTTTCCGGCGAGTGTACACTAGAGGCAGCAATAATCGCGTCGTTGCTTCGAACGAACGGCTGAACTCGCTGTCGTTGGATTATTCGAAAGCTTATGTTTTCCGCTATTCATTAGTCTTTTCTCGCATCGATGATGTAAATTCAATCAGTCATTGTTTCGTACTCGAATAAATCTCTGTCGATGATGCATACTTGTTACCATGCTGCAGATTCCAATACTTCGTTCTGTCATACATGGTCTATAAAAAACACGTATTTTCTGTATTTACTGGAAAATGTAGCGAAGGAGCTGTAACACATACATACAGTTCTAATTTAAATATCATTTCACCTTTGGAAAAATTTCCACGAATAGGAACATTGAATAATTTCTGGTATAAGATTTTTTAGTATAAAATATTTATTGTTTTTAGTATTTGTGTATTGTCTCTAAAGTTAATTATCCCTTCCTCGAATATTCTTTGCAACTGTAAATAATAATGTGAAGCTTTCTTTTAATTTAATACATTGTCTGCTACTAAATTAAGGACAATATTTATCGTAGCAATTGCTTTGGTTGAACTTCACCTGCGGAACCCAAACATTTTTACCCTCTTTTTATATAATCCTGCAGATTTTGGTGACAAAATGTCAAAAATCCATGTGCCCTATCTTCTTGCCCCTGGATGTAGCCAGTGTCGCCAGATCAGGGGGATTGGATCGCATCGAAAAGTTACCCTCTCTCCGTCAGTACCGGAATAGTCACGTGACGAGGAACGGTAGAGTGGGGAGACAAATTTTAATCTGGCGACTCTGGACTAAAGCATGAGGGCGTGCAGTATTTAAAAAATGACTGAATCATAACCGAATTTTTGCACTATACATTTATTTTGAATTATAGTAATTTTGGGTGTTGCCCCAAAGTGGTCAGTCAAGTAGAAACAATTGAAGGCGAAACTTCCGTTTATGGTACACCTCAGAATTCGATGAAATTTTGAAAATAGGTTCTTTTTTTTACTAAAATGACGATTGCCAGAAGGATTTTTGGCGCATCGAAACAAATTTGTTTTATCATTTCAATGTCGCGCTCTACCTTACCCACTTTCTATTTTATATACAATATCTTGAATTAGTTGTAAAAAGGGATCATTACCAGCCTAGTTCACCTTACAGTGCCACAAAAATTCAAACATATCATCTATAAACGAATCCTCTTTAGTTTAAAGTAATACTGGATTGTCGTATGCGTGGTCGTAACCACAACTCATTCTAATCACATAAATAATAAATAAACTTTTCGGGTTAAGCTAATCCAAATGAATTCTCATCGCATAATCTTCCCATTGTAGATATTGGTTCACTTGGTTTAACAATTGAAATTTTCTATACATTTTACATTAATTTGCAGAATATGTATATGACGCATGCGCACAGCACGAACATAAAGTACAGAGTCGGTAAGTCAGTAGTCGCTAAAGTAGAGCGCAACATTGAAATGATGAACATTTTTTTTCGACTCGCCAAAAATTCTTCTGGCAATCGTCAGTTTAGTAAAAAAAGAACCTATTTTCAAAATTTCATCGACTTCTGAGTTGTACCATAAACGGAAGAACAGCTCAATTAAATGTCAGAAATTCCCAATGGTATGTTCGGGTGAGTTGCATTTATCTTTCCACCGCTTCGCGAGTTTGACACGAAACGCACAAAATTAAGTTGTAAAGTTGAGTGTGAAACGATGAACGCATGGTTAAAATTCCCGACTAATTAAGAAACGGCTGAATAGTAAAATCGTAAAACGTGCAAACGTTAAATAGTAAACGTGTGAGGGTGTCCTGTGCTTCCAGACCACTGAATCGTAAATGAATTTTTGCAGCGGCAATTACGCAGATGGTTTGAGTCGTCCGTACGTGGCCGGAGAGCCGTGCAGCATGTGCAAGAACTATTGCTCACGCAACAAGCTCTGCACGAACGCCTGCTACTTTTCCGATGTGTGGTCGAACTGCTCCGATCTGAAAAAATCGTTCCCTACCTGGGTCTGTAATACGCACACGAATGAGGGACACAGACGGCGGAAGTCCTGCGGTGCTACCTGCAACTGCAAGGACAAGATCTACTACCGTCACGGGTAGTGAACGACCATCGGTGTCGACCGTTCCGCTGTTTCTTCGTTGATCTATCAGCAGCCACGTAGGATCTACGGCTGCACACAGCAGACCATCGGCGTGTCTACAAGGTACGAAATCATTTTTAAAGATTACGTCGCGCCAACAACGATAGAAAGAAACTTCTTGGTTCTCGCCGATCATTATCGTAACCTAACACGCATCTCGTAGCTCCATCGATGGACAAAGGGAAATCTGTTCTCTAGCCACTGTCACAAGGCCCACCTGAATCCTTCATCGATGAATCCTTCATCGATGAAGTCTGATTATTGGTTTCCTGTTCGGTGATCGATGTTGTACCGTTACCATAATTTGCTGGTGGTTTTAACTTTTCACATTCTTGCTTGATATTCCTGTAACAAAATAAGAGCACCGTCTGGTTAGCAAACGACACTCGCGCGTTGACGTGTGTGAGTGCACACGTCGCTATATACGTACACGAAAATTGTAAGGGTCCGGGAGTAAACGTCTGAGATCTTTATAATGCAATGACTGGATTTCTTAGTAGTCAAAATCGCTAGATGAAAGATCAATCTAGGGTGCTATTTGGCTGAAAAGTCGTACTTCTACGTTCACGAGCTATGATTTGCAATATTTGACAGCACGCCCGTCAGTGAGGACGTCATAAATGAAACAGAAATCAACGCTCGTAGCGGAAAATGTCAGAACTATATTTGAATGTCAACTTCACTGTGGCTTGGATTTTTGTAGAATTAAACGTACAGAATTTTTAATAGAAGTACGACTTTTCAGCCAAATTGCACCCTAGATTGATCTTTCATCTAGCGATTTTGACTACTAAGAAATCCAGTCATTGCATTATAAAGATCTCAGACGTTTACTCCCGGACCCTTACAATTTTCGTGTACGTATATGTGATATAGCGACGTGTGCACTCACACACGTCAACGCGCGAGTGTCGTTTGCTAACCAGACGGTGCCCTTAGATCCCCGATCCAATGACTGTTACAAACAGATCAATATTGACTTATACCAGTTTTGCACTAAAACATTTGCATACACCTGATTTGTTCGGTGTGGTGGTGGGTTTAGTATTGACGATGAGGATCCAAAAGAGACATAACAATTTTCTAAGAGAATTTCCATGGTCTAAGCATCACTGTATGAAGATTCGAATTCGCGGAAATGCTCGCAGTGTGATTGTGGTCGACCAAGTGGCTGGAAGACGATTTCCCTTTGCTCAATAATCGTTCTCGACAACGTCGCCCCGGAAATTGATTCTATTTTTTGCGAACATTCTCGTGGTTCGCCTTTCGACCTCTGTTCTCGGTGGTTAAGGAGCTCGGGAAAATGTAACGAAGCCTCGCTAGGAGAATATGGGGCGAATCCTTTTGATATTTCTAAACGATAAGGGTGTCTATGTAAATGTGCATGCAGTGTGTACATACATATAAGTAAGAGAAGGTATGTAGACGGAGTGTTTCTAGGTGCTGTATTCATCACCGTTTCATTCTGGACGCTCCCGAACCGTCAATAAACATTATCCTTTTACGTCAACCGGTGACCTGAACAGTTCTTATCTGTACTAAAATTGTACAACATGGCCAAATACAGTCAGCCTTCCTATAACACGTTAACTCGTTCCGTATCGTGCCGAATCTGTGTTAAACGAAACCAGAAATAATGCAAGTCGTGGATCAGTACGAGAGACCGGGGCTAGTTGACTGATCCATTCTAATTGCAATACTATATAGTAGATGATGCTGCTTTCCGCGATATCGAAACTTAAGAATTACTAATTTTATTTTCTATCGATCGTAAATTGGTTTAAGGATGTTCTGGAGGTACAATGGGAGACAAAAGTACAAGAAATTCGAAATCCACCAAGATATTGGCAATGAAAGCCATTCACGAGTATATTTTGCATTAAAAAAATTGATTAATTTAAAAAGCTTTCGTTCAATTAGTGAATTTCATGTTATATTTATTTTTTAATCAAATTGTCTTCGTATTATAAAAAATTGTAAATGAATTTTGTGAATAATTGTACTCTCCAAATAGTAGCTATATAGTAGTGAAATGACAACACGATCATTTTGAAGTTTTGTAACAGTTTATAATTTCTTGCTCTGTAACTGTTTAGTGAATCCTAATAAATTTTGAATATGATTAAATATATAATCTTTATTATATATAAAAATAACTAGAGTTTCTAGTTGCGTTTTTTCAAGGTTTAAATAGGGTTTGAAGTGGAATTTTACGAATTCTCGTAATCTAACTCAAACTTTGGGAATTGCATTAATTTAGTAAGAATTTAATCTTGTCAAATTTTCAAAAATTTCATTGCGTTTTTATATAGCTCCAGAATACCCTTAACAAAGAATAATGATGTTATTGGCGCATTGGTTCGGTCAAATTGTTACTGAAAAGCAATATTGCAATTTAAAAAATTCAATAGCTCACACACAGTGACCATCAAATGGCACGTGTTTGTGCCGGTCCATAATACGTAAAGTAATTTCATAAAGCAAGTGAACATCTTATCTCAGAAATTTAATTTATTATTAAACAGTTTCATTTATTAACACATTTTTATTGTTTGTTTGTTTCTAACATTTCACAGGCGCAATTATTAATTTTCTTTACTAAATACGAACCTGTACGCGTCTCGTGAGATAGGGTCTTATTCTCCTCCAATCATATTCTGAAGGAATTTTCAAAACGCGTCAAAAATTCAAAACTTTTCAGTGCGTCAAAACTGAGGGCTCCGGAATTAGCTTTCGCGAATTACACGTCACAAATAACAGGTGCATCCATTGAAATCTATTCTTGAATATATAGTATTTTTATTAGATATCTGAGAGTCTTCAATCTCATTCTCCACATCCATTTACAATTCTAGTATCTAGCAAATTATCCCATTTCGACAAACATTTACCGCTAGAGGTTTGTCTATAATTCGTTTAGAGGAAGTTATGAGAGCCGACCTTTTGTAATACCTTGCCTTATCAATTATCCGATTGACGATTATAATTAAAAAGACTGTAATCGTTAACCGCACTGAACGACTGAAGTAGGACTTTAATTGTTAATTACGATTAACGATTGAAGCAGAAATTTATTCGTTAATCGTTGATTAAATTTTTGCCTAACTATGCGTGTTATACATTCATTTTTCATAATCAGTTTATACAAATTTTTTTAAATTTTGCAGCCGTCGTATTTCATCAAAAATTTTACATTACTGCTGCTTACAATCATATCGAACGACAAACAATTCCCTCGCCGTACTGACGCACCATACGGGCCACAGAAATCGTGTGACTGCGTTTCGTGTTCTAATAAAACCGTGTTTTTGAGTATCGTGTTCTATCAAAACCTTGTTAAACGAAACGCAGAGATAATGCAAATCGTAGGATCGTGTTTCGTGTTATATTAAAGCCGTGTTATTGAGTATCGTGTTCTATCGAAGCCGTATTTAACGAAATCGAAAAGTAACACGAATAAAGGAAACAGATTTCGTGTTATATCGAAGCCGTGCTTCCAGAATGCCTTGCTACCTCGATATCGTGTATCGCGTGAAACTTGAAAATGAAACAAAGTCAAAGAATTTAGGTGTACAGTGACTCCCACTAATATTCGGACACTTACAAAGACGATAACTTTTTTAATATTGTACTATACGATTTGAACTTTTTTGGCAAGCTAGTGCCAATTAGTTTGCCACAGGATGCGAAAAAAAATTTTGTGAAAAATCGCAACGCATCTGAATTATAAAAAAAATATTAAAAGTTGCATTTTACAACTGTTTTATGTGGACCTATATTGAAAATTTTAAAAATACGTTTTGTAGATCTGTGTCGATTATATGCCCTGTGAAAGTTTCATTGCAATCGGCTGATGTGAAAAACAACGACAACTATTGTACGATGCAAAAATCATTAGATTTACTGCAGTTGAAGTCCGAAAATCTGCAATTTTTAACATATTTAAACGTTTGTAGCTCATTGCAACGTCGACCGATTTTGACGTAATTTTCAGAATATGTTTAATTGACACAGACCTACAAAACGTATTTTTTAAATTTTCAACGTGGGTCCGCATAAAAAAGTTGTAAAATGCAACTTTTGGTATTTTTTTTATTGTTGGGAATAATTTTGTTAAGTTGGTATGACTAAAAAAAAAAACTATACATGATGTAAGGAAGAGTGGTTGGTATGTGTGAAAAATATAGTTAAGAGTGAAGAGCACGTGACGAAAGCAGAAAAGTCTTAAAATAAAAAACAGTAAAAACTTAGTAATAAAACTTTATTAAATTAACAATCCTAACATCTATAATTCCGATCAATTGCAATTTTTGACAAAATTCTTTTTTCGCATCCTGTAGCAAACTAATTGCTCTAGCTTCTAAAAAAATGATCAAATCGCAACGTCGACCGATTTTGACGAAATTTTCAGAATATGTTTAATTGACACAGGTCTATAAAACGTATTTTTTAAATTTTCAACGTGGGTCCACATAAAAAAGTTGTAAAATGCAACGTTTGGTATTTTTTTTATAATTCCGATCAATTGCAATTTTTGACAAAATTCTTTTTTCGCATCCTGTAGCAAACTAATTGCTCTAGCTTCTAAAAAATGATCAAACCGTATAGTACAATATTGAAACAGTTATCGTCTTTTTAAGAGTGTCCGAATATTAGTGGGTGTCACTGTATGTATTTTTATTCATTGTAAACTGTATGTTTATGTCAGGGAAACAGTGTGACGGAGACATTCGTATTATATGAGGGTTGTCGAGGGATAGTAAATCGTGTTATAAAAATATCGCGTTATAGGAAGCATGTCACAGTTTTTTCACGGTGTCACGTCGAAACGATGTTCTCAGAATAACGTGTTATAAAATGGTCGACTGTACTCCATTCAGAAATCTAAAGGTATGGATTGAACTCCTGATTCGTATTAAAATTGTACAAAATTAAATTTCTCGTGATTTCTACTTCCTCTGTAAGATCTATTCTGCCACTATCATCTATTAGTCGAGAATGCAAATATAGATGAGTATGTTAATTTCGGAATTCTGGCAAATTACTTTCAAGAAACTTAAAGATTTTATTGGCGGTATCGTGTGTTGCCTAAACCTGGGACTAAAATGTATAAACGTAAGAGGAAGCTCTATCTAAACCGTGTTTAGAGATGTAAGTTCTACAACAGTCAGTGTATGCACAAAACAAAACACGACGCTGAACGATTTTCCCGCGACGTCGGCCGAGATTATTTGAGTGCGTACGAATGCATGTGCATTGAACACAGACGCAGGAAACAATTCCTTTTTCTATGAAATCATTTATTGAATTATAAATCAACGAAGAATATAAACCCGCGCGAAACTTCTTACATATCTGAACAAAGCATTGTTCGAAAATATAAATTTTAACGTTGACAGCGCTATAATAAATTATAATTTCTAACATGATTATCAGTGTTAGATTATATTTAAGTAATAATTTCAATAGAGGAGGCATACGCAATTTAACAAAAAGATTTTATATCAACATTGTTTTGTGTTATTGTTTACGAAATTTTAACTAACAGCGAAAGGGCTACGTAATTGTTGTTACCTGCTTAAATAATTCATAATTTATGTACTTCAATAATTAAGTTTACATAGAAATGAAATGATCATTTAATATTAGTTGTGAAACAAAGTAATATATAAATTAAATTGTATTTGCAGTATTAGTTACATTACAGAAGTATTATTTATGAGAAATGATTTTGTGTACTTCAAATAAGTTTACAAAGATATGAAATAATCGTTTAATATAAGTTGTGAAACAAATTAATATAGAAATTAAATTTTATTTTCAGTATTAGTTACGATACAGAAGTATTATTTGTGAGAAACGATTGTTTGTTACTAATCGAACGTTTTCATCCTAGTAAGCAGTACCGATTGTTAATGAGTGAACCGACAACGAGAACAATAATTCCACGAAATGGTCAGTGCATTCGTAAGTGCTCGACAAGATCGAATAAATAGAGTTTACCGAACGAACGAAACATTGTTTGTAACGTCGTCTAGCGTGAAGTCGTAATTAATATATCGTCGGATCCCGGAAATGTATCCTGTATCCTCGTAGAGTTCATTTATTATTCAGCGCGTTCCAGAGGTAATATTTTTCATCGCATTTTATGGTGTTTCGACTCGTAATCGTAACTCGTGTGTGCAAATGTGACGACACGAATCAGAAGCCGATGCAAAAGTATGAATGGAATAATAAGTAGTTTCGGCTTTTAAAAGTCATATTACAGCAAGGAGCGGATAAAAATGATACCGAATCACAAGCGAGAACAGGGTGTGTGCGATATACAGGGTGAACATGGTAATGCGAACACTTCGATGCTTACTGTTCGTATATGTTGAATCAATCAAAATTATCATGAATAATATAATTTAAAATTCAGAAGATTTCATTGTTTATACATTTATACTATTTTTTTGTAAGTTTGAAAATTAATTTTCAGGATGGACACGAAAGTAAAATTTCATTTCAGATTTCTCATATGCATAGTTTTATTTAATATCGGGATCCCAGAATTTGTCTCCAAAAATTCGATATTTCATAAAAATCCACAATTTATTCTTAGTTGAAACTTTGCAGATTTCTCTCTCTCTCTCTCTCTCTTTCTGTCAGATGGTTAATAAATATTTTTGATCGATTCACTGAAAGGATGGGAAAGTAACAGAGCTGATCACCTTACCTTGTTCGTTGTGTGGGTACGGAGTAACAGATTAGCACGTAAGGTACACATATAACGGATGCTGTTAAATCAGAACAATATATGCAAGGCGAGACGTAAAGCTGCGGATAATAGAACACACTTAATCGTGTTAAGTACTAGTTAAGAGGTTAATGTTACACATAACCATGTAATGCGGAGTTACGCAACTTAAAGAGAAACGTTGTAAGCTGTCGTACTTTGTTCACTTACCGAAATAAAGATCCTGTAAATACTAATCTTCGTTTTTAATGTGTGCATTGTGGTTATTGTTCTCCGATCATTTGAATCATTCTCATTTTTACCACGTTCACACGCAGTTTACACGAAGAGGGATAAAACAATTCTGTGCATGGTTTTAAATTATAAAATTGTTCTTTATTTCACATTTGAAATTATGAATGGTTCCATCATTTTTATGCAAAATAAAAAACATTTAAAATTTACTTAATTTTATTACGATCACGTAAAGTCTATTGATAAATAATTAACCTTGTGTGCTAGTGTGAAATAGTTCATGTTCGGCAGTCTGGAGATGAAAATGAAAAGTTGTAGTTTCCCAAGAACCTTATTTCGAGGTAAAGTAACGATGATAAAGTATTCTTAAGTAGTTCACGTTTCATTTAATATAATATTCCACCGTGCAAAAAGGGTTGGTGAGCCGAGACTTTAGGTCACACATGAAAGCGCAACTTTATCAATAAATCAGATTTACTGTTACGGAAAGTTCGGCTGGGAATTAATACCGGGGCTGCTATCTTTGTGACGTGCTTAATGGTTCGTAGCTATTTATACGAGAAAGGGAGAAGCCGGGAAGGATTAAGCGGAATTTTACGTGGTATAAATCGATTGTTCTTTGAGTTGCGCTGGAAAAGGAACAAATCGATTATCGAAATAATTCAAGATCCACGATAAATTTTTGCTGGTTTGAGTCAATGGCCGACTTCGCTTTCAGCAATCTCGCTTGGTTTCAGTGATATTTTTAACCGACTTCGAAAAAGGAGGAGGTTACTCAATTAGACCTTTATGTGCCTTTTTTTGTTTTTTTTTTTCTGTGTATGTTCACCGATTACGCCGATATGGATGGACCAATCGGTACGAAAACTTTTGCATCTTGTAGAGTATGTCCCCGGGGTGGTCTCGTAATAAAATTTTTGTGTAATCGTAGGCCCAAATACAAAAAAGAACGGCCCAACAAAACGACAACCATAAATGCTACTAGGTAGGTCCTGTTCGTGCCTGTTTGTTTATTCTTATACATATATACAGGTATAGCAATATGTATGCAATTCAGATTTTACTATGAACATATCATGATAATCTCAATTTGGTAGTTATTCGATCATACTTAATTGAGGATAATTGGCGTAATCAATGTTAACAAGCAAGAATTAATTTGGAATTAAATGGAGCAGAAATCATCAAACGATCATTGTTTATATACGTTTATTGTAAAGTTATGTATTTATTATGACCTTCACGTTACCTTGAACTAAAAAATGCGACATTAATGACATGCTTTCGTTGAATATTATTTTATCGCGTTGTTTTTATAATAATTTATTTGTGGTAATTTTTCGTAGTGTAAATTTTTTATACTTCAATCATCTTAAATGAACCACGATGATGTACTTTTCAATCACTCTGGATCAACCAGTATCAATTGGACCAGCACGAATAAATAAAAAGTAATACACTACATAACAAAAAGCACACTGTCCAATCTTGTAAATTTTCTCAAATATAGTTAAATAATTACAGTTCTCGTATTATATATCATTGCTCGGTTAGTAATAGTATCTGTAGAGGGTAAATGCTTGTTTTCTGCCTATAGGTTTCCGGTTAAATCGAAAGCGTAAACGGTAGTGCTAATTGCTGCGTCAAAGTGATTGCACAAAGTCAAATTTGTAAGTTTCCAGTTAGCGTCAAGACGTCAAAGTGTTTAGGTCGATAACTACTTAATATTGTGCGTGTTCTAGAATTGAAATATTGTGAAATTTTCAACAATAGGTTGCGGTAGAAGAGTAACTGTTCCTGAAATATTAACAATTCAAAATTTGCCTAAAGAACATTGTTCCTTTTGAACATTATAATTATATTTTAATTTACACTAAGCAAGTGAGTTACAATTATAATTTTCTTAAATTTAAAAATTAAAAAAAAAAGGTTTATAATTATATTTGCTCCACAGTACTAACAGAAATTGTCGGTTAATTTACAGACGCAAAATGTTATTAATTTCTTGAAAATGATCTAAATATAGATCGAAACGTCGAAATTTTGTGATATTTTGCAAATAGTGTAGAAGTAGTTTTTGATCGAACCAGTGCGCTGATACGCAAGTGAGTTACAATTATAATTTTCTTAAATTTAAAAATTAAAAAAAAAGGTTTATAATTATATTTGCTCCACAGTACTAACAGAAATTGTCGGTTAATTTACAGACGCAAAATTTTATTAATTTCTTGAAAATGATCTAAATATAGATCGAAACGTCGAAATTTTGAATTTGTGATATTTTGCAAATAGTGTAGAAGTAGTTTTTGATCGAACCAGTGCGCTGATACGCAAGTGAGTTACAATTATAATTTTCTTAAATTTAAAAATTAAAAAAGAAAGGTTTATAATTGTATTTGCTCCACAGTACTAACAGAAATTGTCGGTTAATTTACAGACGCAAAATTTTATTAATTTCTTGAAAATGATCTAAATATAGATCGAAACGTCGAAATTTTGTGATATTTTGCAAATAGTGTAGAAGTAGTTTTTTGATCGAACCAGTGCGCTGATACGCAAGTGAGTTACAATTATAATTTTCTTAAATTTAAAAATTAAAAAAGAAAGGTTTATAATTGTATTTGCTCCACAGTACTAACAGAAATTGTCGGTTAATTTACAGACGCAAAATTTTATTAATTTCTTGAAAATGATCTAAATATAGATCGAAACGTCGAAATTTTGTGATATTTTGCAAATAGTGTAGAAGTAGTTTTTTGATCGAACCAGTGCGCTGATACCATTAAAAATTTTGTAAATACAATACTTCGAACGCGAATGAAATTCGACGTACGTTAGAGCAGAGGTGAACATGACAAATTCAGTGGTTCTAACGCGGAAGACAAACTCGAAAGCAAGTCACGGAGTGGCCCCGATTATGCACGGGATTATAAGGTTAATTTCCCGAAATTTCAATTCACCGACGCCCGAATTAATACAAGCACACGTGGCGTCCTTACAAAGACCACCGGGAATCCCCGGATGAGAGCTGCAAATCCCGACAATAAATCAGCTGCCCGGCCACTTCACTTTGTTTGAGCGTTTAAAACGCGGTGGAATCTTGTTTGCGAATCAACTGCGAATCCCATTCGCTCGGACGAAGATTGAAGCCACTTTCCAACGACCTGGTCGATAGTATCGATGTGGTATTCCAGTTAGGGATGAATTGGGTTCCGCTCTGAATTGCGTATCTGTCTTTCGACAGAGAGCACCGATACTCGTTAATTACTCTTTCCATTCCATAATTACTCTTTCCAATTTTAAACAGCACATTTGCCAACTCACGACCACCAATCTCGTTTCACCTGCGACTTTGTTTTTCTAAGTCGATTTCATTATGCCATCGTTCTAAAGGGGCGCACTCACGCTCAAGCATATTGCACAATTTGTTGTGTAAAATCAGAAATTCATGGACTTTTTCAGCAACAACAATGCTGTACGGGGAAGGATTCGATTATATGAATTTAATCGACACCCTGTATAGGTAAACAGAGTCAACTTATCTTTTACGCGAATGTATCGCCAGACATACAAGTGTCTTGGCTAACAAGGGAACATATTCAGATGAGACAAACCGATTTTGATTGAACTTATGTCAGATATAGTTCTTCGAAAAATATTTGACACGTGTTTTTTTTTATTGGCAACCATGCACTTTGAAGGGGTGAAAACAGCCCTCAAAATTCGTGGTCAGAGTCATATCGGAAATCAGAGGTCGAAAAATATTGATTTTCTTTTTAAATTATGTGTTTTTAATGGGAAACGTAGTTGTGCAGAAAAATGATAACAAAAGACATTTGTTTAAATGATATGTTAAAAATAAACGCTTATATTTCTGTAAAACAAGCCAGAATTCCTTCCTCCGCACACCAGGTGCAAGCCCATATTTCATTATGCACAAATATTGTTAAATAGAATAAAGAAGAAAATCCTAAAACATGTATCCCCTATTTTGGATGAAAGATCACACACAGTGTACATTAAAATTAAGTAACGATATATGTATAAGAGAATCCGAAAGAAAACATAAAATTTTTAATGTACTGTTTGAACAAACATATTTTGTTAAAATTTTTTGCACTACTACATTCTCCATTAAAAAAAACACAATTTTTAAAAAAATCAAATTTTTCGATCTCTGGTTTCCAAAATATCTAAAAATATATGGATCTGACAGCGAACTTTGAGGGCTGTTTTCACCCCTTCAAAGTGGATGGTTGCCAATAAAAGAAAATACGTGTCAAATATTTTTCGAAGAACTACATCTCGCATAAGTTTCATTAAGATTGGTTTGTTTCACCTGAATATGTTCCCTTGTAAGAATGTTATGGGATTCGCGATTGGTGATTACGGGGAATGTCAGGTGATGCAGCTGCGGGGAATACATTAAAATGTGATAGGAATGGTGGTATGACATGGGAACTGGATGAGGTGATCGGAGTGGAGTACAAATACTTATTTCTAACGAATACTATTCAATTAATGATTATGAATTAAGCCTACGCAATACGTCGACAGACGTAACAATTGGGGACTTAAATTTCAAATGTTCTATAGCAAATTAAGTAGACAATACTGAAGACTCTGAGCATGTTGGTTTCAAGTGGGCACATATAAAGTTCCCATACAGGAATAGTCATAAAATGCAATAAATAACATTTTCTAATCAAATTTTATTATTTATTTCATAACCACACTCATATTTAAGTAGACAGGGGGATAATGGTTATGTATTGTTTGTTAATATTTTTTCATTGTCATTTTAAAATATTTAAAAATATCCTGTTCAATTCAAATTTGACATCAAACAGCAAATGTGAAATTTCTCTCCACGACGTGTATATTCGTCATAAACATCGATAAGGTCAATCCAGAAATAATATTAATTAATCGCTATATTGCAGGGTTACTAGAGACACAGAATACTCACTTCAATGGGAACCTTTTGAAGGTACAGTTGACGGTCTATAGCGATCGTATATAACAATTACCTTGTCGTACTGTGTATTTCACGTAGACGATTCAACACAAACGGTCATCATCATTGCATGGTTTTAAGGGCATACAGAAACGGTGAATGCAAACGTTTCATCGTGCTGTGTTTGCAACACGTAATCAGAATGTATCGGGACGTATTGATACATTTCCGGGGGCTCTCCTATTGTAGTATTAGGTAATTAATTGTTATACAGTAGTTAACTTTATTTGCAGTCATTTTTAAAGAAATGGGCCCTCAGTTTCCCACCTGCTGGATCATGAAAATTGTTTCGGAGCAAAAAGCTCCACTTGATAACGTTTATTTTTTATTTTAACCCCTTACCGTGTCATTTTCATTACAGTTACAGTGATTGAAACGTTTTTATCTCGAAAAATGTCGTAGAAGGGAAAAGACAATTTATATTGTTTGTATGGCTTCATTTATTTTAATATTTAAATATTAATTACGAACGAGAAATAAATTTTATTTCATCTCAAAAGAAATACATAACAATCATATTTGTTAGACTTTGTTAAAATCTTCATAACTAGTCTGGGTTATTTTTTTTTTACTTAATGCAATTAAAATCTCAAGGTAGATATTATTTCTGGATTAGGTTGAAATAGTTAAAACAAGGCAAGAGGTTAATACTAAAACACAAAAAAGGATAATTCACTAGGAACATTTTCTTTTATACCACATCATAACGTATATTAGTGATTTTAACCCCTTACAGTATCACTTTTTATACAGTTACAGTGATTGAAACGTTTTTGTTCCGAAAAATGTCGTAGAAGGGAAAAGAAAATGTATATTTGTTAGACTTTGTTTAAAAACTTCACGATGATCGTGACTCGTTAAAATACGGCAAGGGGTTATGTAATAGAGTTTAGGATGACGGTAATTGAGTGGATGACAGTGAATGGGTCTTCTATCCTATATTAAAATAGGAAACTGGAGGAAGAATGTTAACGCGGAGGGAGGGAATCGTTTATGGTTGTTTCCGGTATGGACAGCACGGACCTGCCAGGGTTATTCGAAGAGAAATTACAAACGCATCGATTTCCAGTTTCAATCGAGCGTGTGACCATTGTCGCTAAAGGGTCGCGAACCCGATCGTTCGGACTGAGACTTTGGATCTCAAAGGATTTGATGTGTGGCGTAACTTCACCTTCTCCGTCTTTGTGAATCCGTTTCCTCTGACGTTGAAAGTGGCTTTCCACGACCCCATTCGCTTTACGGCCGTGCGTTATTCCTCTCAAAGTTCAGCGCACTTCAGAACTGAGGGAATACTCTTTTTGTTGATGTTTTTAACGGAACAAGGGATAATCGAATGATTTGAAACCGGGCATTGTCTGCTTGCATTCCGGCAATTCCATGCAATATTTATCACAGATAAATTGCAAATGCATTCGTGGCATAACAATTCTTGACACACGAAGACGTCTCTGCCACGTCATGAGTAGACACCGAGTCTTTATGCAAATTAAAAATTTTCTACCCCTATTGCAACAAACTGCAGTGAAATGCACAATTAATAAATTAAAAAATAAATGGTATTTTTGGTCTAATTGATTTCATTTATTTGTTTGTTTAATAAAAATTAAAAATTAATTTCTTCAATAAATGTGACTTTCAATAATGTAATGAAAAATAATTATGTAAAGCTTCAAGACATACCGAAAATTCCTTAATTAATGTCTTAAGAAAATGACAATTACATTTTGTGTTCAACATATCAGAACGAATAGAATGACGTATGTCCTGTTCCGAAAGGACGTAGTGGTTTCTCGAAGTCTTAACGAAAAAGTAAAAAATGTCTGGTTTCCTGAGGTGAAGTTCAGCCTACATATGTGTGTCCCAAAAATGTTGTACAGGGTGTAAAGAAATGTTTGGTCCTGGCTGCCATAGGTATATTCGACATCTTCGGATCGGTGAAGATCTGTGAAAAAAATTGCCGCAAAATTGTCCTTGACCTTGAATTTCAAGGGCAAATTTTTGTGTTATGGCATTGTACTCCACGCATCATGGGGAGAAAATGTGTTAAGGGAACTATGGGTGAGTTGAGTTTTGTCTCATGGTTCCCTTGATACTTTGTGTCCCCATGATGCGTAGAATACAATGCAATAACACAAAAATTTTCCCTTGAAATTCAAGGTCAAGGACAATTTTGCGGCTACTTTCTTTCATAGATCTTCACCGATCCGAAGATATAGAATACCACTATGGCAGTCAGAACCAAACATTGTTTTACACCCTGTACATATCACAAATATTGTTCGGAAGAAAGAACCACGTGTACAAAATATGTTAAGGGAACCATGGGTCAAAACTCAACTCACCCATGATTCCTTTGACACTTTTTGTCCCCGTGATGCATGGAATACAATGCAATAACACAAAAATTTGCCCTTGAAATTCAAGGTCAAAGACAATTTTGCGGTAACATTTTTTCAAAGATCTTCACCGATCCGAAGATGTAGAATACGCTTATGGCAGCCAGGACCAAACATTTCTTTACACCCTGTACACGAGAAGTGAATGATTGAATGGCATTTCTTATGGTATTTCCGCGGTGCCTCTAGAATTCATAGCTATTTAACACAAGTTCAACACAATTCAAGCAGTGTAATAACGGTATGATTTGATCAGTCATTAAGCATTGGCTTCTTCCGACTGCTAGAAAATTTAGTAACGTTTACTAAGCTCACGAACGTTTGCTAAAGTTCACTACTTTCGGTTTATTAGTTTAGTGATAAAATGTATCATTGTAGCAAAAAGGAACGCGGTTCGTGCGTGTCAATTATACGCTGAATTCAACCCAGCAGCAAAATCATACTTCACGTGTTTCATTTCAACCAAGACCCACGACGCAAGAAGATATGAAAGAACGAATATGAAATGCAAGTTGCACCATGAATCGCGGAAATACCATAAGAAATGCCATTCAGTCATTCGCTTCTCATATACAGACGTGTTTTGCTGCGGACGGCCTAATAAAGTACGGTGATATCACCTTCTTCGTTTTATTATTTTTGTATTCTTCAAACTGAAACTGACATTTTCGCCTTGAAGGCCACTTCAAGGTCACAGTGTGTACATATAAACAATACATGTTAATATGCAAAAAAAGATGATCTTGAAAGAACTGTTAAAATGGCTTTCAAAGGACTTTTTAACCGACTTCGAAAAAATGAGGTTACTCAATTAGATCTTTATGTGTCTTTTAGAAATTATTTCAGACTTTTTAGTAAATTCCTTTTAGTGCGTTTCGAAGTCGGTTTAATTCTTTTTATACAATTTTTTTTATTACCATCTATGAGCGTCTTGAAACCATGTACATCATATTTAGTTATCTTTGTTACTTTTAATCGTCGCGAAAATAATTTAGGTATTCAAGATAAAATAAACCCCCTGTATAATTAACTTTGTAAGTATAAACTATTGCCCTTTTAAGGTAACTTAAAGTTGCACATGTACTTCTCGCGTGACTGTTTAGCACTGGTTGATAGTTCATATTAACTTAAAGTATATTAATAAATATAAGCTGCAGAAACGCTCATATTATAATAGAAATAACCCGTTTATGCACTTGCCTCGTTTACAATCTTACCTCACTCTACCTTATCGTTAAATGTTTTCAATAGACATCGGATTTTATTAACATGAATAGTGGAATAGCAGAATAGTAAACCGATTGAAAAAATGTTTAAACTGGAAGAAATTTCTATTTCAATCCTGTTTGTTGGGGATGAAGTAAAAAATTATCTGTAAAGATCCACAATCTCATAAGTAAAAATAAATCACTGCAGCCTTTCTCCATAAAAATAGACAGTGCGTTGTACTTCAAAACAAAAGATTCTGAACAAAAAGGAAAGAAGTCTTTGAACGAGTTACGCTGTATTTTTGTTTCGCGAGAACTACTGTCATCGGTTCTGGTACACATTCATCATCTAGCTGTGCATGTTATCTGTGCAGTAATTGCGGTACTTACGGGGGAGTTCAATTGCCAGAATGTCGGTCTTTCGACGGGATTCAAAGAACACTCGTGAAACGCGGTATCGACGCTCTAAACGCGAACAAATTTATCAGCTTTCAGCGCGAATCGTTCTGCCATGAACAAACATTATTCCGCTCGGTCAAAGTTGTATCGTCCCGGGGAAATTGAATTTCGGACCGGTACTCTTGTTGAAGAAGCGTATTAATGGAGAAGAAAGCGAGCGTTTGCTCGCTCCACGTGTAATTACGAGGCAACGTTCGCCCGACGAGATATTATCGATTACAGTTGCATTCTCTTTGTCTCTCCTAATTTCCCTGCAATTTGTTAGATCGTTTGCGAAACGTTATTCTGTATGCGAAAGCGACAAACGGCCGCGTCAGCGTTTTAGAAATGCTGCCGTTCTGTTTCGCTGATAACATCCACCCTTATAGATCAACGATCCCCAAACGATGCGACACGATCCGATCCTGAAATTGTTACTTTGCAGCCGGTGTCACTAAAACGTGACTTTGTACCGGGCTGAACTTCACGTCAGGGGACCAGAAATTTTAGATTCTCTTTTTATACGATCCTGTAGATTGTGTCGAGACAATGAGTGATTCAAGCGTTCTTGCAGGTTAGAGTATCGCCATAGTGGTTTCAGATATCGCACAATGCGCAGAGTCGCCGGAGGATTGAACTGATCTCTGTTGTCATTGCACGGGGTGTATAAAAATACGTTTAATTCCACACAATCAAAGTTTGCAAAAACTTTAACAGCTTATAGCTCAATAACTATTTGTTTCCGACATTTGGCCCTTTCAAACTTTTTCTCTTCTCGATGAGTAGAAGGCGTTGATGTAAAAAAAACTTTAACAACAATTAAAATAACAATTAAATTAAATTAAATAACAATTAACAATTAAAATAACAATTAACAACAAATAAAATAGCTTATATCTAAATAACTATCTGTTTCCGACATTTGGCCCTTTCAAACTTTTTCTCTTCTCGATGAGTAGAAGGCGTTGATGTAAAAAAAAAACTTTAACAACAATTTTCTTTGTTATAAGCAATTTTGCAGCAAGTTTCTCTTACAAATTTCCATCGAGTCAGAAGTGTAGATTAACCCGTTGGACGGATGACCATTACTTTTTATACACCCTGTACAAAGTGTATTTTGTATTTTGTAGTTCCATATACTAAATGAAGTGAAACATTTTATAAGTATAAATATTTTGTTCTTGTTTTTATTCGAGTATAAAAACGAAGAACGGATGACTATTACTTTTTATACACCCTGTACAAAGTGTATTTTATATTTTGTAGTTCCATATACTAGATGAAGTGAAACATTTTATAAGTGTAAATATTTTGTTCTTGTTTTTATTCGAGTATAAAAATTCGACCCTCGTTTTTATTCGAGTATGAAAAGTAGTTTCAAAGTCGATTTTTATGAAAACCTTAGTGTAGTTCTGTGTAATTATTTGTATCATATAATTAAACTGTACAACCTGACAGTTTAAATATTTTTCTTTGGCAAGATAAACTGTGTATAATGAAAGGATCGTATCTTCCGGCAGGTTAATGTGTTTTTAACGTTTACAAGACAACCAGAAATATTCGATCGATGTTCACACAGCTGTGCACGACTATGGGAGAGGGGCGAGAGGACAAAGCTGACGCAGGTCTCCCAATTCGACAAGCTTTGGCCATCCTGTAGGAATTTCGGCCATCTTGGTGGCGCCGATATAAGGTAAGTTTTCTCTCTTGAATCTCTGCAACATCAGCATGATTCGGTAGGATGGTTACGCGGATGTAAATCAATGTACTCCTGCATAAATGCTGTCTGGGCTACTATACTTTTAGGAACCGTCTTGCTATCTCCATTTTGGTAACACCTTTAGACCGCTTCGACGATAAAAACGAATCGATCGAACCGCCAGATAAGGTATTCTCTACTAACACAACGGCGAAATTATAAGTAGTACAATATCGATACTGTGGACGTATTGGTATTCCAACAATGAATAATTTTTCTTGTTTTCTTTAAGGATGTTCTGGAGGTACAGTGGGAGACAAAAGTACATGAAATTCGCAATCCATCAATATATTGGCAATGAAAGCCATTCACGAGTATATTTTGTATTAAAAAATAGATTAATTTAAAAAGCTTTCGTTCAATTAGTGAATTTCATGTTATATTTATTTTTTAATCAAATTGTCTTCATATTATAAAAAATTGTAAATGAATTTTGTGAATAATTGTACTCTCCAAATAGTAGCTATATTCAGTGGTCTACACTATTGTCGCGTTTTCATGGTAGTGAGATGACAACACGATAATTTTGAAGTTTTGTAACAGTTTATAATTTTTTACTCTGTAACTGTTTAATGAATCCTAATAAATTTTGAATATAATTAAATACATAATTTTTACTATATATAAAAAAACTGGAGTTTTTAGTGTAAAGAAATGTTTGGTCCTGGCTGCCATAGGTATATTCTACATCTTCGGATCGCTGAAGATCTGTGAAAAAAATTGCCGCAAAATTGTCCGTGACCTTAAATTTCATGGCCAAATTTTTGTGTTATTGCATTGTATTCTACGCATCATGGGAACACTAGGTATCAAGGGAACCATGAGACAAAACTCAACTCACCCATGGTTCCCTTAACACATTTTGATGCGTGGAGTACAATGCCATAACACAAAAATTTGCCCTTGAAATTCAAGGTCAAGGACAATTTTGCGGCCATTTTTTTCACAGATCTTCACCGATCCGAAGATGTAGAATATGGCAGGCAGGACCAAACATTTCTTTACACCCTGTACTTCCATCAAAGGCGTGATTTCAAGTAAGTTTTTGCATCGCAGAAATGTTTCCTGATTGACCTAATTCTTGCATATTCTTGTATATTCTTGCATATTCTTGCATATTCTTGTATATTCTTGTATGTTCTTGTATATTCTTGCATATTCTTTAATTTTATTGCATATTCTTGTATATGCTTGTATATTCTTGCATATTATTGTATATTCTTGTATATGCTTGTATGTTCTTGTATATTCTTGCATATTCTTTTATTTTCTTGCATATTCTTGTATATGCTTGTATATTGTTGCATATTCTTGCACCACCTTGTATATTCTTGCATATTCTTGTATATGCTTGTATATTCTTGCATATTATTGTATATTCTTGTATATGTTTGTATGTTCTTGTATATTCTTGCATATTCTGTTATTTTCTTGCATATTCTTGTATATGCTTGTATATTCTTGCATATTCTTGTATATTGTCGCAAATTCTTGTATATTCCTGTATATGCTTGTATATTCTTGTATAGTCTTGTATATTCTTGTATGTTCTTGCATATTCTTGCATATTCTTTTATTTTCTTGCATATTCATGTATATGCTTGTATATTCTTGCATATTCTTGCATATTCTTTTATTTTCTTGCATATTCATGTATATGCTTGTATATTCTTGCATATTATTGTATATTCTTGTATATGCTTGTATGTTCTTGTATATTCTTGCATATTCTTTTATTTTCTTGCATATTCTTGTATATGCTTGTATATTCTTGCATATTCTTGTTTATTGTCGCAAATTCTTGTATATTCTTGTATATTCTTGCATATTCTTGCACAAACTTGTATATTCTTGCAAAACCTTGTATATTCTTGCATATTCTTGTATATGCTTGTATATTCTTGTATATTCTTGCTTATATTGTTGTATATTCTTGTATATTCTAGTGATTGACTATTTTGCGCAATCACTACGCATCGTTTCCGCAATCGCGTAAAAGGAAAATGCATCGGATACAACGTTTCCCGTTTACGATTTTGAAAATGTTGCATGGAGTGGGTTCGATAAGCTGGCATCTACGAGTCTTCGATATTTGCAGGGGTTGGCATTTTCTTCCTTACCGCGTCGTCAGGGGCGTTTTAAAATCGCCGGCAATGTGTACTCGCGAATGTTTGCTTGCGTTTTATCGGCTCGGTTCTCGCGGTTGCGTGCGCGCATGCTAATGGTCTCCGCGGATCCCGTTGGATTCCACGTTGTCTTCGTACAAACTGCCGTACAAAGTAGCAGGCGGATCTTATATGAGTGCTTCGCTGCATAAACAAAAGAGGAAAGTCGGATAATGGCCAGCAATCAGTGGTGAATGTGGCAAAGGGTGGGGAAGAGAGAAAAGGGGTAACAATTCGCTTACGACCCGGAAAAAAGAACTTTCTTTCGGCGGCGAAGTTTTCATTTGAAAACCGAGAGTTTCCGCTTTGCTGCTTAAAGTTCCGCGGCGTTACACTCGTACTCGCATTCGGAGCACGTGCTTAGCTGGATATCAACGGGAGTGGATTGTATCGTCGCTGCTAACTGCGCGAAACCGAGTTTACCTTCTTTCGAACTGGCCGTCAAAACTTTCCGAATGCCAGATTTTTGATACGCGAATCGTTATGTTAATCTGAGGAGGATTACTCTGACCTACACGCGGTGAAACTTCACAGGGCGGAATCTTCATGGATTCTTTTCAGTAAAATTTTAAATGTTATCGGCGCGTTGGTTCGATCAATTAAATACTTTAAAACACTGTTTGCAAAATATCACAACATTTTATCTCGACGTTTCGATCTAAATTCAGATCATTTTCAAGAGATTAACAAAAACAACATTGCATCTGTAATGAAACAATAGAAAATTATTTCAATTTATATAAAAAACCCCAAAACGATGAACCATATTATAATAAGAAAAATGTTACTCACTTGCGTAGTGTCACAAAACAAACTTTAAATTCGAAAAATTAATATATGTATGACATACATGTTGCTGCCTGGACAGTCACCATGGTAGTGAAGAGAGTTAAATGTAAGGAAAATGTATAGACATTCGGGAAACCAATGGTTGATCAGATATCGATCTATTGGCCAATATCAATATACGGCGGTAAATTCAAATATTGTATAAACGTAATACTTTCATTTTTACCACAACCTTTTACCTCAATAAACTTTTTGAGCTAATTAAATGAAATACACACCTAGAATGGTTTGCCACAAAAATTATACATATAAATGTATATATAAAATCAATTAAAGCGTGACCAAAACAAAAACGATTTATTTAGAAAAATTCATCATAAGCATTACCGATCCAGTAAAGCCGCGTAATAGTCATGTATCTTAGGCTTTTCATACCTAAGATTTACGCTACGTTGTTTAATCGTATGAATTGTTTCTAACAACATCCTTTGATATAAATTGGTTTCATGGTCCACAACTTTAACATTGTCAAAATCAAACGGGTGTTCAAATTTCATCGAGTGCTTAGTCAACGCTGTATGATTAATGGGTGGAAGGAAAATGTTACGTTTATGTTCTTTAATCCTGGTTTCCATACGTCTAGACGTTTGCCCAATATATGCCTGACTACATCCTTTGCAAGGAATAGAATAGACTATATTATGGCTCTTTGATAACGGTAATTTGTCTTTAACAATGGGAAAATACTGTTTTAAATATTGTGGTACTTTGAAAATAGTCTTCAGAAAAGAAAATATTCTTTTCAGTTCTTCAAGGTCTTTTTTTAACACTGGGTTTTCGAAGCGTTTCACTATTTTACGTTACCTTATAAAAATAACAAAAGTGTCCATATTTTTAGCCATTTTGACCTTTCTTTTTTCAGACAGTTAAGTTCAACCTATCAATTTCTCATGCACTTCATATTTCGAAGTACGATAAAAATGTTCACACTTGTAACGAGTAGAAAAAGTACAAACAAAAATTGCAGTGAATGCTAAAAAGAATGCAAAACTAAAGGTATAGCCTTAAAGGACGGTGAACTGGGAAGCACCGGCACTATCTCTTCCGATATCAGGAATTCTTGTTGGCGTACAAGCATAGGTACGGTAAAAATGCTAAGCTCGTTCGAAGATGAGAGGTCGCGCGTCTTGTTTTCCACCCGTTTCCTTCAAGTCCCGTAATACCGCGGCTAGGACCGCCGGTGGTTATGGTGAAATGTGCATGGTTTCGTTCCTTGTTATACGTGAAACGAGAGTCTGCTGGTTCGTCGTAGTTAGATGCCTGGCAGTTTTCAATATTTTCTTCAAGGCTTCCCGTGGAAATTGCTTTCTTGGCTATTGGTCGCTAGGGAGGGGATCCCATTCTTGAAAACCTGTGGATGTCGTGATTCTCCGTATTATGTTTACAGGGTACATGGAATATTTAAACTAGCACGAAAGTTAGTTGCAACGAAACCCAAACTAGTGGGACCAGTGCAACGTGATCCTAATAACGAATCATATTGTTCGAGGTTGTTTAACACGAAATTGTGCAAGCAGGAAATTCAAGATTCCAATCGAGCCGTTTATTTTGAAAGAGTTCAAGTCCATTTAAGTTTAAATTGAGACATTTAAGAGTTTGCGTTTCAATGAAATTAGAAATGTATGTATAGGATATCAATGTGTCATAGTCCTTAAGTGTATCTATGACAGTTTTTACTATTACTATTACAATAATAGCAATTATTAAGTGAATAATATCTGTCTTCTTGCTAAGAATGGATTTAAGCCACTTTCAAAATTAACAAACAGATTCGTCATAAAATTTGAAACAGCCCGAGTCCGTTCGATATAATTTAAAATCCTTCAAATTGAAAAAAAACAGTATTCAACTTATTTTATATTTCATTACAAAACTTTAAAAACACCATTTATGCCATTCAGGAAATCGTGTAACTATACATATAAATTACATAACAATTTACGTAATTTATAAAATATTTTTATGAAATATTGTCAATACAATATTTTCGAATTTTTTTATCTATCCGACGTGATAATAAATTCAGTAATTTAAACTCTGTAATCACATCCATTGATATCTCATAGAAAATTCTATATGGTTCATTTCTCGAACAACACATCCAGCATATTTTTAACCAATTTATTGTTTCCCTTTCATCTTTTTCATTATTTGTTTAATTGGATAAAATATTTTGTTTTCACGGAAAATTATAAAATACCGAACTGAAGTTTCTTCCTTATTTCGATATACAATAATTTGTAGAAATGACAATTTACAAAAAGCACCGTGGTTATAAATAAATTTTATATATTCGAAGTTAATAGCAGAAGAGAACTGTAAACAAAAAGTAATTATATAAAAACAATTTTATAATAATATTGTTTGTATTTTTCTTTAAATTCTGAGAATAATAAATGAGTACCGCATCTTCGGTTTCTCCTTCTATGGACCATAAATATTTCTGCACGCGTATGGTTTCGCTAATGATTTCCCATCGACACGGCACTGATTTTAATTAGCGGAAATTGAAAACCTCTGATTTTAATACGATCCGTCGTTATTGCGGTAACATTTTACCTGGAATAGTCGTGCATACGAAACAGATTACATTATTGAGCATTATCAATGCGATGAGTTTCAGACGAGTATACAAAAAAGTAATTAATTCTGCAGCATTATTACGCCGAGTAGAATTATTTTAATTAACAGGCAAGGCGTCGACCAGAACTTCCAGGCGAGCGTGCAAAAGTTGTTATTAGTGGAATCCTCTTATTTCCAATAATAAAATTATTTTAATTAATCATTGCCATTGGATTTAAAAGCCCCCTCTTAAAACTTCGTTCCGCTACATGTTTTTGGAAAAGTGCTTATGAGTTGGGGTTGGAGAAGGGGCAAGGTAGAGTGGGAGGATTTACAACATATTTCGATGTGAAAGTTATTGAAGCTGGGTTTCCTTTTGTCAACATTTACCCTAAAAATGTTTCTTTGATTGATAAAATTCAGTTTTGTTCCATTTATGAAACCAGAAACGGTTTATATTGTTTTCTCGATGACTAAGAGCAGAATAGCTGTGCAGTTGCTGCGATGTAGATATTCGCAAGCAGAGGATGTAGCTCGGTAACAGAAGGTATTTTCGAAACCATGTTAAGGTTTCCGCTGCTCCTCGGTTTACGACAGAACATTGCTCCTTAACCCACACAGGAGAATGAACGAAAAATTAATTGCCCTCTACTCTGATGTGAAGCAAGCTGCGAACTTCCTGAAGACAATAAGCTACATCCTTGTGTAAACTCATTTGGAACTATTTATTACTACTATTACTATAGCAATGCGTCTGTGTTCTGTGAGCGTGCATGAAGATTACATAAAATGTATTTGGTGAACGTGCAAAATCTGAATTATTCTAACAAAACTGACAATATATTTTCACGATTTCCATCAATTAAAACATTAATTGAATTCATGAATTTATTTTAAATTTATATTGTCTATATAATTGTAATGTAATTTACATTATTTATAATTTCATTTTCACAAATTACAAGGCAATTGAATAAATTAAGCCAATAAATTAATATACACGATTTAAGAAACTATATTCTCATTTGACGTAACTGTCTAGAATTCACGGCGAATCAACGTTAATAACAAATTTTCCCGAGCCGACATTTTGAATAATGGTAACACTAGTTGTATCCGACTCCACTTCATAGGATTTATAATTTAGCGCAAATGAGAAAGTTCATTGAACGCTCGCGGGCGGCTAATACATCACGAGAGAAATGACTTGAGCAACGTTGCATGTATGAAAAATTGAAAATGCGAGAGTCTGAAGTGCGTGGATGCGCTTCCTGGTTTTACATCTCGTAAAAAAGCTTGCTACTCACTCCGTTAGCTCCTACCTGCTTCCCCGGAAGATATTACAACGGAGCTTAACACTTTCGTCCGTTCATTTTTAACTAGTTCGTGGCTGGGAACTTGATAAAGCTGGTGTCGTAAAATAGCTAAGATGTGGGATGTTGGCAACACTGTGGAGGAACCATTTTAAAAAGTATCGTGGGCGATGTTAATATTCCAGGAGCCGTGCTATTAGCTCGAAAATATTGACATAACTAAAATTAATCTTTGCTCCTTAATTGTAGAAATATTGGGTTAGGGAAAAAGTTTCTTCGTATTTTAATGTAGAAATGAGTCAAGCTTTTTCCACATTTTAGATGAAGTTTCTTAAATCAAGTATGTGCCGTTTTCATCGACCACCTTTTGCCATTCTTGTATTTTAATGCAGAAATGAATCAAGCTTTTTCCACATTTTGGATGAAGTTTATTAAATCAAGTATGTGGCGTTTTAATCAACCACCTTTTGCCATTCTTGTATTTTAATGCAGAAATGAATTAAGCTTCATCCACATTTTAGATGAAGTTTATTATATCAAGTATGTGCCATTTTGATCGACCACCTTTTGCCATTCTTGTATTTTAATGCAGAAATGAATCAAAGTTTTCCACATCTTAGATGAAGTTTATTAAATCAAGTATGTGCCGTTTTGATCGACCACCTTTTGCCATTCTTGTATTTTAATGCAGAAATGAATTAAGCTTCTTCCACATTTTAGATGAAGTTTATTAAATCAAGTATGCGCTGTTTTGATCGACCACCATTCTTGAGGTAAAACCATAATCCCATCACTGTAGAATTTCTGTGAATTTCTGGGCGAAAAACTGCGTCACGCGATTTTTACACGCCCCTTTTAAAGTCAATTTTACACCATTAAGAGAGTTCTGTGGAGATTGAAACAAACTGTAATCTGTTGATGCAATATCAGGACTGTAGAGTGGATGTATTAAAACTTCCCAGCCAAGCTTTCTTAATTTTTGACGGGTCCCTAAAGATGTGTGTGTTCTAGCATTATCGTGATGGAAGACAACGTCTCTCCTGTTTATCAATTCTGGTCGCTTTCACTCGATTGCATGACGTAATCTTATCAGTTGTTGACTGTAGAGCTTAGAATCAATCGTTTGTCCGGATGGCAGCAGCTCAGAGTGAATGATTTCTTTATGATCCCACCAAACGCACAGCATCACCTTTCTTGGCGGCAATCCTGGCTTTGCCACGGTTTGCGGAGCTTCGCCTCGCTTCGACCATGATCTTTTTCGTACATCATTGTCGTACGTGATCTATTTTTCATCGCCTGTTATTGGCGAGATCGTATGCCCCATCTCGCGAGAGATTGAGGAAAGCAACATCGTCGTAGAGTCGTCATAAAGTCGTTGTAGATTGAGGTTCTACATAAAAATCATTATAAAGTTATACGCGAATTTAATTACTTCCAATTACTCCACAACAATCCAAACACCTGTAATGAGCTGTTTCAAAAAATGTTCGATTTTGTTTCGTTTCAGCAACGACTCTCAAATTGATTTTTTAGTGTTAATTCATGAGGCAGCCAAACATCAAGCTGTTTTTTTGTATCCAACCTTCTTTAAATGGTTTAGAACTGTTGTGTGGTCGACGTTTAGTTCCTTATCAATATGACGACTGCTAATGTGTCGGTTTTACACAACTGTTTGCACGATTTCATCGACTTTTTCAGTGACAGGTCGACCAGAACCAGGTGTATCTTTAACACCAACATTCCCAAATTCGGAACTAAACCAATTTCGTGCCACACGTGATGATGTGAAAATTTCAAAATATATCGAATTTCTTCTTTATTTTCACTCATTTTCAAGACGTAATAAATGTTAACTAAATGAACAGGAATCACAATTTCTTGTTTATAATCACTCTATGACATATCACCTTTCAGACGCACTCATGTAATACCAAATCCGATGAATGTTAATATATTAATATATTAATTAATATTAATATTAATGAATTAAATACAGAGTTATGACATGGTAAGACCATCTATCGGGTGGATACGAAGATACTTCTTTCCCAACCCTATAGTTGACCAATTCATTACCTATAGTTTCTTTGACACGTATAAATTTTTAAATATATTTTCTGTTTTTAGTATTGTTTTTTGCTTCTAAAGTAAAGTTCCTAAAGTAGAGTTCCTCGCGATGAATAGTGTAGGATGCAATGGAAATAATGTTTGACCTTGAAAAAAGGTCAAGGTCAATTTTAAAGTGCGATTCTTAAAAAAATCCACTTATCCAGAGGTGCAGAATCACGTTACAATGCTTAGTACAATTCTACAAAATCGAGTCAAGAATAGAATATTGCATCAGAAATTAAAATAGCAACAAATTTAAAATGGTGGATTTCTTAAATTGTCAAATTTCCTGAAAGAATGCTTTCATTAATTCAACTCCAGTGCTCAATGTAATTAAAACCGTGTTAATTTCGAGCCAACCATATTTACAATTACCCCGAATTTACCTAAGCACAGTTACACATGTAAATAGAAGCGTGTTTTATTTGGAAAAATAACAGCCTGCAGGTTTTTATTGGAATCCAGTGTACACGCCTCGATTCCACGGTTCTCGTCATGGAAGTGATAAAAGTGCTACTTTTATTACTTCCGATTTTCCCTCGAGGACTTTCCCATGTTGAAAAATAGAAGGAAGCGATTCTCTCTCTCTCTCCGTGGTAGCGATTGCATACACGCTACCGAAACAAATAAATATTTCAGGGAGCGGCTGGACATCGGGCACGATAACGCCAGGAAGAAATATGGCGACAGACATTGTCAAATAACTCCTGCGTCGCGTTCAGGCGAAGGACAACGAAGGAAAAAATGATCTCGTTCGCCGGGAAGCGCGGAGGAAGTAGCGCGGACAGGATGCCCAAACAGGAAGCCTCCGCGAGAGAATTATTTCGGAGGCGTGAGGGAAAAGCGTAATTACAACGAAAATTGCTTCCTCGATTTATATTCTCGTCGGAAGAGGGCGCGGCGGCGGCTGAGAAATGAAAAATGAAATCCCGACGCGAACCTGACCACCCCCACGGTGCACTGTGTGTTCCCTAAAAAGGGTCAAAAAACAAAATAGGAAATTAACGTTAGAAAATCTTATACTCCTGGACAAAACAATAGTACTTGCTAATAAATACGTAATATCGATCGCAATTTGTTTCTAACTAAAGTATAATGATTTCAGCGCACAGGTTCGATCTGATTTTACATAAAACACTATTTGCAAAATATCACAAATACCATATCCATATACAGTATGGTACATGAACAAAGAAATAGGTGTGAAAACGTATAAAATAAGTGTTTGAATTTACCGCCCAACTTGATTGAGCTATAGATTATCGACCATACTTCGTGTTCGTTTCAAATGTCCTGACGGTTGCCGCATCTTACAGATACCGGCTCAACACCAACATGTGGTTACAGTAATGTCAAACTCAATCGAAACTAAATTTGTTTAATTTACACTAAGCGAGTAAGTTACAATGAGTTTATCGTTAAAACCTTTAATTTAAAAAAATCATATACAGTTCTTCAACATTAAATGTCGGTTATTTTACAGACGCAAAATTTTATTATTTTCTTGAAAATGATCTATATCTAGATCGAAAGGTTGAAAAATGATTTTGTGATATTTTGCAAATAGTGTTTTATGTAAAATCAGATCGAACCTGTGCGCTGAAATCATTATACTTTAAATAGTACTTTCTTCTTGAAATCATTATAATGAATTACTATTCTTTTTCAATTTGTTACAAATGTAGCTCCAAGCAGTTCCAATATTTAAATTTAATGTATTGGAAAAAAGAGTGTAATTGTAGATTCATAACACGTTTGATACAGTGGTTTATGTTTATTTTATCATCATCTCCACGTTTATACCATTTTGGAACACCCTGTAGACATATGGATGAAATAGTTTACGAAACCTCACAGTCGTTTTTTAAGAGTATGGTTGACCAAAGTTACTATTTTTTTAGCATATCTACACTTATCTCGAAATTTAGAATCACGCAATAGTAGTCGTAACATTTAATTTTGAAACACTCTGTATAATTTTAATTCCATTTATTAGCGTACTTTAAATAAGTAGCGGTTTCGAATTGTTCATAATGTGAAGTTTCAGAAATGTATAATGTGTTACGTTCTCAGGTGGACATTTTAAAAGGTAATATTAATTTAAAGATTTATATCGAAGATATTTTTGCTGTGTTCTTAATTTGTTCAACGGACTGTTAAATTCAAGCTGAGTTTAAGTTTGAAAGAAATCACATGAGTCAGCAATTCCATTATCTTAGGGATTTTCCTTAATTCTATTGCTTGCAATGTGCTATAATATACGATAATTTAATATTAGTTATTAATTATAATATTTGGTATTTTATTTCCCGTGCAATATTACTGATGATTGCTCTAAAGCAAGTATAAAAAGAAATTCTTGGTTAGTAAAGTTACCCATGATTGATTTCATTAATTACTACTTAATATAATAAATTGAATGATATCGGCGCTAGGTTCGATCATTTTTAGAAAAACAACAAATGTGCAATTATGTGCAATTAATCATGAGCTAAATTACTGTTCAAACGTAACTCACTAATTTTTGTTTTAAAATGTTTATGTCCATTTTGCATACAACAAGTACGTATATGAAATTTAATTTTTGGTTTTTCTATGTGGAAAAAAAATTTTCTTTTTGTTTTCTTTTCTAATTATTCTCATATTTTTCAGACGCAAAAGTGCCTCTTTGAAAAAGATCCACATCGGGATCGAAACGTTAGAAACATGCTTAAATAATTGCACGTTTGTTGTTTTTCTAAAAATTATCGAAGCTAGCGCCGATATCATTCAATTTATTATATTACTAATTTTCGATCGAGAAGAATTTAACCTTTATTACTACTTAATGGCTGAACCACCGGACGGGACAAATGGAAGCTTGTATTTTGGCCACTTTTTGGAGGCTCCAGGCCCCCTTTCAGTTTTCCTTCGTCTCTCGACCGGAAAACAGAGAGATCGAGAAAGGGGGAGGCAGGGTCGCAGGTGTTAGGAAAATTTCTCGCGAGGCAACCTAACGACTCCGGTAACCTAATTTCGCCCGAATTTCGCCAATTTGTAGTTCGCCCTCGCTAACTTTCCGGGCACAAAGCGGTCGCGACGAATGAAGCGGCTCCTACGTCTTCCGGAATTTTCGTATTTCTCCAGGCCACAAGCGACCGGCTCGCCACCGAAATAATATCGCGGCGGAAAGAAAAGTTGCGTTTCGATTTTCTCGGCTCGCGGCAAGAGGATTCGTTTCATCGACTCGGAACAGCGCCCGAGTAAAAGGGAAGACGGGATTTGAAACGCGAGACGAGGGAGAAGTTCGAAGGAAAGTTCCTTCTTTTGATTTCGAGGATCAAGTAAAACTGGGTTTCCCGGAACGGCGAAGTTGCAGAATCTCGAATTAGAAAATGGTATAATGCGGGATACGGAAAAGTATCAGCGAAAAATACAGTACAAATGAAATACGGTGGATCCAGAAAGTATTCGAACGATTTTGTCCGAGCTCTATCATTTTTATTTCATTCGAACACTTCTACTTTTCATATTAATTTCATGATTAAATTCAATTTGTACAGGTGCTAGTTACGAATTTTGTGAAGTAAATCTCTTTTTTGTTTCTATGTTTCCTGTCGCTATTTTTCATCGCTTTTTAAATTTGCAGTTGACGAAAATAATTTAGAACAATTTATACATTCACAATAGTCAGTATTGTATATGAAATAAACAAAAAAACCAGCACTCAGGTAAAATCATAGACGACCGGCAACTGAGCAGGAGACTTTCATTAAAAATTTAATTTTTGTATTATCATACAACACAGCGGATAAAGCAGAAATATAGTTCTTCCACGAAGGTGTCGGTATCTTAATTAAGCTGATCTCAGCTTTTAATTACCGCATTAATCTCTGGATAAATTAGCCTATCATAAACGCATAAAATACACGTTAGCATAACACAGTAATCTCATAAAAAGGAACAGGAAGTAAAAGGGTAATGATCTACACGACAAGACTACGACCTGGGATTAACAGCTCGAGTTAGATTGAAATAACGATCAGGATAGATCGCCGGCGATACATTTTCCTTGAGCGCGTTGCGTGATCTGGCAAAGGATTTGCATAATAAGCGTAAGCGTCGGCGTAGTGCCATAAATTTATGAAACGGCAAACGCCGTTTGCACTCTCGACCTTGCATCGTTCCCACTTTGTTAACATTGTCGGCGTTGAAAAGAAGAAAATTGAGATCCCTGGGCAACCATTGCTCGGTCGGATGATTCTGTCAGATTAGAACCGATCAATTTTAAGCGAAAACGAAGGAAACGAGGGCCCCTCGAGGAGCAACTCAACTGTGCCCGTGTCCTAAGAATTTCTGCAAGCTTTGCTCAGCTCTTACGCGTTCGCCGTTTTGTTTATTTATCTCTTTCAGACGCTTTTCTTTCCTCCGGCCTTTTCTTCCGGCAAACTGTTCTCGCCGGAGCGGCTGCAATCACGGAAGCTCACAGCACACCGTCGAGAATTATGTTCTTTGGCAATATCTTCGTCTAGAAGTAACGTTACTGGCGTCACAAACGAATTTCCCGCCAGATTCACAGAATCCCTTTCTCGCTTAATGATCGTGAAACCCTGTCAAAGACTACTTGCAGAAAATATCGTGCTATTGTATCGGTACCACTAAGTATCGAGCATTCTGCAAATTAATGGAATAAACAAAGAGGATTGTATACAGGGCTGCTTATTCGCATCTTATAACGTAGAGTGGGGTGTCACGTCCGGTGATTCTGCCGTAGACAATAATTAATAAACTCAATCGTGTATAACATATAATTTCTAAATTTCTTTTCGTATTTGTTTCATTAATATTGTACGAGAATTATAACTAATTGTAACATCAAATATTATAATTAATAATTTAATTATTGCATTTTATACTACACTAGCAGCCCCAATTTATATATATATATATACATACAAACAAACATTTTTATATATATAGATTGCGAGCGATAGAACTAAGCGAAATCTATTTTAAACAAATGAAATAATTCGAAATACAATATGCGAGCGATTAAATGAATGAAACTTCCGTTGAAACTTATTCATCATCAAAAAATGTAAAAGAAGAGTCGAGAAGAAATTGATAAACAACAGACTGGCGACTATGTACAGAGTAGTTGACATTTTGTGCAATATCCTATCAAAATGAACTTTCCAAGAAAAATTAGAATCCTACGTTATATCAATCCACCAGTAATAACTGTGCAAAGCTTTGAACTTTACAAAAACTAATCCGTACTTACCCCACTTCACCTTACCTCCAGAAGTTAAAGAAATAATTCGAGAAATTTTTAGTTTACATAAAAATGTGAGAAACATTCTGAACAAAGTTTTGTACGAAATCACAACATAAAGAAATACACTACGATACACGAACTATTAGCTACTTAAGTCGATGCACAAATAAACTAGCTGGTTATTGTTGCTCGCTCGCTTCGCGAGCTCGCGGATGGTGTTATTGTTGCTCGCTCGCTTCGCGAGCTCGCGGGTAGGACTGCTCTTGCGAGAGGGTTAGTGGTACGCATTGCTAGTGAGGCATACAGCTATTAATGGTTTTTTTTTATTTTGTGTGTGACTCTCCACGAGCCACACAAAGAACTTCCCGATTCGTTAGTTGTAAGCGGTAACATTAGCATTAACTGCATAATTAAAAAAAAAATGAAATATATATAATTACGTTTGTTTATTTGGTGGAAAATTTCCATCCTCTCTTATAAATTGCATTGTTGAATGAACTTCTTTCGAAAAAAACTAAAAAATCTAAAAAACTGCTTGACCAATATGGACCAAAATCTAATCAGCTCTAAATTACGACGAGGCACATCCATTGCATCATTCATCATTCTGATCGCATTGTTACTTTTTCAGAAAATGTTAACGAAAAATTTGACACACACACACACACACACACACACGCACACACACGCACGCACGAACGCACACACACACGCGCACGCACACGCACACGCAAACACACACACACAAACACACACACATACCGACATTTTGATAAAAAGAGTCTAAAATGAATCCAATGAACATGAAACGTGAAGATCTGTTAAAAATTCGATTTTCGATTTTCGGGGTAAAAAAACATTAATAGCTGTATGCCCCACTAGCAATGCGTACCACTAACCCTCTCGAAAGAGCAGCCCTACCCGCGAGCTCGCGAAGCGGGCGAGCAACAATAACCAGCTAGTTTGATTATTGTAAGCGGTAACATTAGCATTAGTTGCATAATTGAAAAAAAAAATTTTTTTTAATTAAAAAAAATTTTTTTTAACCCTTTGAACTCGAGGCCGTTTTCTCTTGCGCGAACCAGCAACTCGAGACGATTTCGGCCAAATTAGGTGAACATTTTACAGGTACTTCAAAAAAATTTAATTTTAAAAAAATTAAAAAAAAAATTTCACCAGTTTATTCATTTATATGTCGAAAACAACAAATTTTGATAAATATTACACTCTGTAATTAGTTTTGGTGTGATACTTAGTAAAACAATAGCCAAGATGCATCCTTGCCACTTCACATCGGCCGGGCGCCGTATCGGCACCGCTCGAGTTGCTACTTAACATCGGCCGGACGCCGTATCGGCGCCGCTCGTGTTCAAAGGGTTAAATTTAAAAAAATTTTTTTTACATAAAAGTGAAATATATATAATTACGTTTGTTTATTCGGTGGAAAATTTCCATCCTCTCGTATAAATTGCATTCTTGAATGAACTTCTTTCGAAAAAAACTAAAAAAACTAAAAAATCTAAAAAACTACTTGACCGATATGGACCAAAATCTAATCAGCTCTAAGTTACGACGGGGCGCATCGATTGCATCATTCATCATTCTGATCGCATTGTTACTTTTTCAGAAAACGTTAACGAAAAATTTGATAACATAAAAACGGCCATACGCACACACACACACACACACACACACACACACACACACACACACACACATACTAACAATTTGATAAAAATAGTCTAAAATGACTTCAATAACCATGAAACGTGAAGATCTGCTAAAAAATCGATTTTCGATTTTCGGGGTAATTACAGTAACTTCCCTATGAATCGGGAAGTTAAAAAAATAATACACTTAAGCAAAGAGAAGCGGCACGAGGAAAAATCGAATGAAATTCGCAAGTCAATGGAACCACATTTGCGTTAGACTGGAAAGTATTTCGTTAAAAGAGTCAAGTGATCGAGCGTCAACAACTCTTCAGTTTAACGGAAGCAATTAAGACCGTGAAAAGAGAACGGATAATGAAAGAGCATTAATGAGGCGGAGGTGTCGAGATCGCACGGTTGTTAAAGCGGCAAGCGCAGACGTGTTACAATTTAACGAGAAAACAATTGCCGTCTGTCCATCGAACGATCCGAAATCTATTATGCGCAACGCACCGATTAAATTGCAGTGCTGTTGATATTGCGAATTACCGGGAACGATTGCTTGTTCAGCGACGAAGCAAAATCATTTACACGAGAATAGTTATAGAAACGGTTGCATTCACCTGTGCATATAATGCTTCAATTTTTAAGACGAAACAAAAATGTAATTCTCTGTTGTCTCGAAAATTTTCAGGAATATTAACTAATTCACAGTATAAATTTTTAAATATATTTTCTGTTTTTAATATTGTTTTTTGCTTCTAAAGTAAAGTTCCTAAAGAAGAGTTCCTCGCGATGAATAGTGTAGGATGCAATGGAAAAAATGTTTGACCTTGAAAAAAGGTCAAGGTCAATTTTGCATTGCAGTGCTGTTGATATTGCGAATTACCGGAAACGATTGCTTATTCAGCCATGAAGCAAAATCACTTACACGAGAATAGTTATAGAAACGATTGCATTCACCTGTGCATATAATGTTTCAATTTTTAAGACGAAACAAATATGTTATTCTCTGTTGTCTCGAAAATTTTCAGGAATAGGAACATTAACTAATTCATAGTATAAATTTTTAAATATATTTTCTGTTTTTAATATTGTTTTTTGCTTCTAAAGTAAAGTTCCTAAACTAGAGTTCCTCGCGATGAATAGTGTAGGATGCAATGGAAAAAATGTTTGACCTTGAAAAAAGGTCAAGGTCAATTTTGCATTCACCTGTGCGTATAATGTTTCAATTTTTAAGACGAAACAAAAATGTAATTCTCTGTTGTCTCGAAAATTTTCAGGAATATTAACTAATTCATAGTATAAATTTTTAAATATATTTTCTGTTTTTAACTTCCCGATTCATAGGGAAGTTACTGTAATTACCCCGAAAATCGAAAATCGATTTTTTAGCAGATCTTCACGTTTCATGGTTATTGAAGTCATTTTAGACTATTTTTATCAAATTGTTAGTATGTGTGTGTGTGTGTGTGTGTGTGTGTGTGTGTGTGTGTGTGTGCGTATGGCCGTTTTTATGTTATCAAATTTTTCGTTAACGTTTTCTGAAAAAGTAACAATGCGATCAGAATGATGAATGATGCAATCGATGCGCCCCGTCGTAACTTAGAGCTGATTAGATTTTGGTCCATATCGGTCAAGTAGTTTTTTAGATTTTTTAGTTTTTTTAGTTTTTTTCGATAGAAGTTCATTCAAGAATGCAATTTATACGAGAGGATGGAAATTTTCCACCGAATAAACAAACGTAATTATATATATTTCATTTTTATGTAAAAAAAATTTTTTTAAATTTAACCCTTTGAACACGAGCGGCGCTGATACGGCGTCCGGCCGATGTTAAGTAGCAACTCCAGCGGTGCCGATACGGCGCCCGGCCGGTGTGAAGTGGCAAGGATGCATCTTGGCCAGAGTTGGGCAAATATTTATCTAAAATTTTTAAATAAAAGATAAACGAAAGTTATCTTTTATTTCTCCTTATTTTTTTGAAATACATATTCGACACAGTTTATCTGTAAGATACTCTCCAGAAATTTCATTCGTCATCTGTAGTTTATCGAAGCTCGAAGTAACGGCGTATTGCTTATTCAACGCCTCTAGCGGCGAGATGTTATTCGAGAAGCATTATTCGTAAGATACAGCCGACAATTTTTAGTTTATCTTTCACGAGTATTTGAGAGTCGAAGGCAGCGCCGCCATGTATCTTACGGCGTATTCGTCAGATTTTGGCCATGGAAATGTATCTGTCAGATGTCAATGGAAAAATTTCATCTTAACCATAAGATTTATTTGAAGCTCGATGTAGCAAGATGATTTATTCGATTGTTTTATTCGTAACGAGTATTTCGAAGAGATGAAAATCAGATGTATCTTTATTCGTAATTTGTATTTGACTTCGAATAACTGAGATCTTGATCCGATGTTGCCAAATCATAAAACGTAATACGTATTAAATTAACTACTTACGCAGTACGTAGCGACTTTCATTAATATTCAATATTCGGACACTCTTAGAAGGACGATAACAATTGTTTAAACAAATAGATTTATATTATTTAAACGATTGTTTAAACAAATAGATTTGTATTATTTAAAGAAATGTTTAAACAAATAAATTTTTATTATTTCAGCACGTGTTTAAGCAAATCAATTTTTATAATTTAAACGATTGTTTAAACAAATAGATTTGTATTATTTAAAGAAATGTTTAAACAAATAAATTTTTATTATTTCAGCACGTCGTTTAAATAATATGATTTCATTTGCTTAAACACATGTTGAAATAACAAAAATTTATTTGTTTAAACAATCGTTTAAATAATACAAATCTATTTGTTTAAACAATCGTTTAAATAATACGATCTCATTTGCTTCAACTCATGTTGAAATAATAAAAATTTATTTGTTTAAACATTTCTTTAAATAATACAAATCTATTTGTTTAAACAATCGTTTAAATAATATGATTTCATTTGCTTAAACACATGTTGAAATAACAAAAATTTATTTGTTTAAACAATCGTTTAAATAATACAAATCTATTTGTTTAAACAATCGTTTAAATAATACGATCTCATTTGCTTCAACTCATGTTGAAATAATAAATATTTATTTGTTTAAACATTTCTTTAAATAATACAAATCTATTTGTTTAAACAATCGTTATTGTCCTTCTAAGAGTGTCCGAATATTGAATATGTATTATGTACAACATTAATGAAAGTTACTGTACCTACTACGTATACGTACACGTATTACGACGTGGCAACGTCGAATCAAGATCTCAGTTATTTGAAATCAAATAGAAATTACGAATAAAGATACATCTGATTTTTATCTCTTCGAAATACTCGTTACGAATAAAAGCGTCAAATAAATGGTGCGGCTAAATCGAGCTTTAAATAACGAATAAAGATGACAGATAAATCTCGCGCGACATCTGGATTCGAATAATACATATGAATACGAATCTATTTCTTCCAATAAAATCTGACGGATACTCTGCGACCAAGTAACGACAGATACAACCGTAAGATACATCGTGGCGCTGTATTCGGCTTACGAATAAAAGTTGAAGATAACCAGAAAATTTCTCGGCGAAACAGATGAATAAACTCTCCAAACCGAGCGCTTAGAGATACAGTTACAGATAAATTCTCGCGCTGCATCCGACTTCGAATAAAAGACAAAAGATACAGTTTATTTTATCTTAAACTTATTTGAATAATTTTTTATTCAGATACTGCCCAACTCTGATCTTGGCTATTGTTTTACTAAGTATCACACTAAAACTAATTACAGAGTGTAATATTTATCAAAATTTGTTGTTTTCGACATATAAATGAATAAACTGGTGAAATTTTTTTTTTTTAATTTTTGTAAAATTAAATATTTTTGAAGTATCTGTAAAATGTTCACCTAAGGCCGAAATCGTCTCGAGTTGCTGGTTCGCGCAAGCGAAAACGGCCTCGAGTTCAAAGGGTTAAAAAAAAATTTTTTTTAATTAAAAAAAAATTTTTTTTTTCAATTATGCAACTAATGCTAATGTTACCGCTTACAATAATCGAACTAACTGGTTATTGTTGCTCGCCCGCTTCGCGAGCTCGCGGGTAGTACTGCTCTTTCGAGAGGGTTAGTGGTACGCATTGCTAGTGGGACATACAGCTATTAATGTTTTTTTACCCCGAAAATCGAAAATCGAATTTTTAACAGATCTTCACGTTTCATGGTCATTGGATTCATTTTAGACTATTTTTATCAAAATGTCGGTGTGTGTGTGTGTGTGCGCGCGCGTGTGCGCGCGCGTGTGCGTGTGCGTGTACGTGTGCGTGTGCGTGTGTCAAATTTTTCGTTAACATTTTCTGAAAAAGTAACAATGCGATCAGAATGATGAATGATGCAATGGATGTGCCTCGTCGTAACTTAGAGCTGATTAGATTTTGGTCCATATTGGTCAAGCAGCTTTTTAGATTTTTTAGTTTTTTTCGAAAGAAGTTCATTCAACAATGCAATTTATAAGAGAGGATGGAAATTTTCCACCAAATAAACAAACGTAATTATATATATTTCATTTTTTTTTAAATTATGCAGTTAATGCTAATGTTACCGCTTACAACTAACGAATCGGGAAGTTCTTTGTGTGGCTCGTGGAGAGTCACACACAAAATAAAAAAAAACCATTAATAGCTGTATGCCTCACTAGCAATGCGTACCACTAACCCTCTCGCAAGAGCAGTCCTACCCGCGAGCTCGCGAAGCGAGCGAGCAACAATAACACCATCCGCGAGCTCGCGAAGCGAGCGAGCAACAATAACCAGCTAGTTAATATTGTTTTTTGCTTCTAAAGTAAAACTGAACGCATATGTTTCGAACCAGTGGGTTCCCAACATTAAAACTTGGATTTTCGTTATTTCCTCAAAATCTGCAGGATTGCATTCAAAAAAGTAAGAAACTTATGGTTTCCTTCGGTGAAGTTCCCTCATTGTTCTTTTTCGTAATGTTTGTTCACAGTAATTATCAAATTCTTTGTATCCAGTGCGAAATTGTATAATGTGCATTTTACAGGACGGTAAATTATATGACCTCGTGAAATTTGCGCGGGCCAGTAAAATGGCAAACGCTTGCAAACTTGTCTGCATTAAGAATAATTTAAATTGTCATCGGAATTACCATCGCCCGTGATTAGTGCCGGTTTTACTGCCTCCGCCGACGTCGATTGAAACGATTAAACAATTCGAGACGTACCTCGAATGTGCGGAGGAAATATTGCAAGGGAGTTAAATGCGTGAGCAGGATGAAAAGTCCACAGCTGACAGAAAGGGAAGGAAAAAATTTCACCGGGTTACCGGAAACCCGCCGGCGGCGGTTTTCAGAGTCGCTTCTCTTTGGTTCGTTTGCTCTCGCAACCCTCCCGGTACCATCGTCGCCGTGCCGGCATTATTTTATCTGCTTCTCCACATTCAGAACAGGGATCACTGTAGCTTCAACCGAGAGTATACCTTCTCTCCCCGTGGTTGTTTCGGGCAAAATGAAATAATTCCGAAGGTAACGCCTCCGAATACTCGAAACGACTCGAACACTTAGCGGGTTGTTTCCCTTCTGTCTGGAGATTTTCTCCCGGGGCAACATTCCTGTTAAGTTTCAAGATTTACTGTTTCCTCCCGGGATCGAAAGAGTTATGGAACTCTTCAATAGGTTCTGCTGGAAACATGGTTCGTGGAGTATTTTTAAAACACGTTTCCGTATCTATACGGTGAATTGCAATAATAATTTTTAATCGCAAGTTGTCTTTCTCTGTTCACTTTTGTCAGTTATAAATGAGCCACTCACAGGCCAAATCGATTAACAAAACCCCTAAACGTACTTCAAGTTCTCCAAAAATTGGTATCTCATGGTTTTGGGTCCGCTGATTACAAATCTGGGTGAATATATCGATGAGGGGATCCAACTCGGACGATCTTTACATATGTTGTCAAGGACAACATTCTGAACAACTTTTGTCATTATATGTATCCGTCGCTCGATCATAGTTAGTTTAAATAAAAAAAAATTTTTTTTTAAATAAAAATGAAATATATATAATTACGTTTGTTTATTCGGTGGAAAATTTCCATCCTCTCGTATAAATTGCATTCTTGAATGAACTTCTTTCGGAAAAAACTGAAAAATCTAAAAAACTACTTGACCAATATGGACCAAAATCTAATCAGCTCTAAGTAACGACGGGGTACATCGATTGCATCATTCATCATTCTGATCGCGTTGTTACAAACGGCTATACGCACACACACACACATACTAACAATTTGATAAAAATAGTCTAAAATGACTCCAATGACCATGAAACGTGAAGATCTGCTAAAAAATCGATTTTCGATTTTCAGGGTAATTACAATAACTTCCCTATGAATCGGGAAGTTAAAAATTGTCACTATACTAAGTTTAAATAATCTACGCATGTACCTGAATTCTTACAGTCTTTCTGGAGATTTAACACTGTACAGGATGTCCCAAAGACGTTGTATCTTCTCGAAATAATTCCTAAAGTCGTTTCAAGTAACTTTTTTGTGCGAAAATGTTCTCCGCGACTTCGTTTAGGAGTTATTAACGAAAAAGAAGGACCAATCAGGGCGCATGGTCCATGTTTTTCTTTGATAACGCATCAACAAACCCGTCTATAACATTTTCGCAATCTTGAGCTTTAAGGTTTACTATTTTATTTGTTTTTCTTTTTGTCTGTCTCACCATTCGTACACCGTGGATGTTGTCCTGACGAAACAGGTAATTTCATGATTTTGCGTCACCCTTCTAGCTCACGATAACGGGAGAACTCGATTAGAACCGGTGCCAGACTGTTTTGCTTTGTTTGCTACGTCTCCCACCCTGTTCTTTTGTTTTATCGGCTGCAGTCCTCCTTAGCCAGCTGAGCTAGCAGCTGGAACTGTCAACCGTGTACGCGAGAAACGATCCTCTCTCTCTCTCTGATACTGTATTCATCTATATACACGTTCTCCCGATAACACCAACACTTTTGGGCATGTATAATTTTACGAGGATGCCAGAAAAATGTCGTGTTTCATTTTATTACATGGACAATATCTGCTTGTCCGGTCAGAAGTTCATTACTGAACTGCGATGGAGCTAACAAGATCTTTTTTTTTATTGAGAAAATCTCATATGAGATTTGTTAGAACAAAAAGCATATTACATTGTAATACAAAATAAAATCAAAAGCAAGAACATTAGGAAAACAACAAGATCTTTTATGGCAACAATTGTAAATTAATCTTTTTTATAAAATACATAGTAATTTACAGTGACGCGAATTGATATTCGGACGCTCTAGGAAAAGACGATAAAAATTGCAGGTTGTCGGGATTACAGAGAAAATAGTAAAAGTTGCATTTTTCAACTTTTTTATGTGAGTCTATATTGAAAATTTTAAAAATACGTTTCTTAGATCTGTGTGAATTAATCATATTCAGAAAATTTTGCTCAAAATCGACGGTGCAATGAGCTACAAACATTTAAAATTGGTAAAAATTACAGATTTTCACGATTTTCGGCCTCTAACTACAATAAGTCTAACAATTCTTACATCTTTCAATACCTGTCGTTTTTCCCGCATCAACCAATTTCGATGAAACTTTCACAGTGCATACAATTCACACAGCTGTACAAAACGTATTTTTTAAATATTCAATATAGGCCCATATAAAGAAGAATTGAACAATTGAATTTTTTGAAAATATTTCTTTTCATATCCTGTAGTAAACTAATTGCTCTAGCTTCTCAAAAAAGTTAAAATCATACAATACAACATTAACCCTCTTAAGGTAAGATCTAATAAGGTATGAGTAATGACTAGAGAGCGGATGTTATGCATTTACTACGAAAATGAATAGATGTAATTTAAAACCGTACAAACATTAGAAGAATTAAAAAATGCTGTTGTATAATTCTCAACCTACTATACATATTAAGAAAGAAGATAAACTTCTATTTCACTCCAGTTTGTTACAAATCAGATAGAAACTTTTTATTTCGCATAAAGATCCGTTCTCTAGTAATGACACATGAATTTCACAAATAGTCTTGTTTTTAATAAATTTGGGATAAAAAAGTGTATATTAAGTAAAGGTTACCTATTCATTGTGACATTGTGCTTGACACGATCCTTGAGTGGACCCACAGTTTATGGTTCCCATAAGTGGTCGTACTTCAATATTAAAATGGCGAAATACCAGTAGAAAAAATCAAAATTGTTCTACTAAAAGATTATTAACATTGAACAAATATAACCACTGCGAATATAATAAGACGACAATGGATCAAGACTTGTGATTACAATTGCTTTTAATAAAAGCCATCGCCTTTGTATTCGAGCTTGAATACTCGGACCGTGTTAAATAAACATCATATGGTAATTTAGTTCGTCATAAAGAACCTGTAAATTGCAACAGGTAGATGTGACCATTACCATCTAGCTTCTTCTCTGTCTCGCATTGGCTTTATTGACGATCCTAAGTGTAGTTGCATGGAGGAGGACGAATCACTGAACCATTTTTTGTGGCAATGCAACTTGTATAATGAGGAAAGGCACCAATTACTTAATAAACTCCGATTAATTAACTTCCAGCTTCCAATGGATGTCTCCATACTAATAGCTAAACCTAATATCAAGGCCTTAAAGTATAAGTGTTTGTTTATACCGTTACTATCACTCTCGTGTCTTTCTTATATTATTTATGTTTCTTCTGTATTCTGTTCTGTTTTGTGGTTTTTGTATTTTGTGCTGTATGTATTGTTTTCTATATATACTGTATTCTATATATTGCATTACAATTATGTTGAAATAAATCTCATATGAGATTTTCAAATAAAAAAAAAACCTGTAAATTGTCTCTTTTCCCGGTTATACACGGTTTCGTTTTCTACTAGAATAAAGCCCGTTATTCTCATAGGAATTTTCATTTGAGTCTCACGCTCTGAGCTGCTTCAAGTAATACCAAATTAGTAGAAGTTAATATAATTTTCGTCCCGGACAAAACAGTAGGAAAGAGTTTCCGCGACGAGTGAAAATCCTCGCGATATATCTGATTTAAAGTATACATTTCCTCGGAGAGTACCAGTAACATGCATTTCTCATTCCTTTGCGTTCCGAGTTACGGGCTGCTTCCTGTCTTGGAAAAATCTTGCTGTCAGCATGTTACATGGTATGGCAGTTACGGCGACATGGATGAAAACGCAATTTTGTAGGCAAACCACGGGACCGCGGTGAAATATTTAACCACCGTCGGACGTTCAAAGAGAAAGAAGATGAAAACGCGAACGAGAGACAATAATATCGTTAATTACGGGCTGTCCGCGTGGAGGATCTTTACGAGAGTCTGTACGCGAGCCGGCGCGGCAGTTGTCTAATTCGAGTTATTCAGGAATTAAGGAAACGGCACTTTTCGAGATGAAGAACGGTAATTGCTTCTATAACGATGGTCATACTCAATACTCGTACGGACAATTCGAAAACGAAGTTACACAGTCGTATTTGACTACAGGTGGGAGATAATTTAAAGGGTGATTCTCCTTTACAATGTAAAACGAGAATGAAGAATAACCAAATTGTGATTTCGGCTACATTTTTTTGGTTATTAACGATTAAAGATTATTGAATTAAGGGATCATATAATTAACTCAACTTAATTGACTCAATATATAATATTCATTCAACATATAATATTAACATATAATTGACTCAACGGAGTTTATTGAAAAACGAGAAAAGCACAAGCAAATCACGACTTTACGAACTGAACTAAACTGATATTGAATCTATCGTTCCCTGTGTGGAATAATAGGCTTCGTACAGACCTTAATAATAATACGAACGATAGAAGAGACACGTTAACTTCTCAATGCATAGAGAAGTTATTGTAATGACCCTGAAAATCGATTTTTTAGCAGATCTTCGCGTTTCCAGGTCATTGGAGTGATTTTAGACTATTCTCAGCAAAATTCATTTGTAGGGAGACTGGAGAAATAAATGTAACATGAAATTCGCTGATTAAACGAAAGCTTTTTAAATTAATCTATTCTTTTTATGCAAAATATACAAATGAACGAAACGTCACATTTATCGTGTTGTGTTCTCACTAGCATGGAAACGCGACAGTACAGTGTTGTCACTCTTTTTTTTGTTATTATGACAACATAATTTTACGCAAATTTCACACGTTTATTTTTAAGAATTATCATGAATATTACTTTCTATTTTTAATATATTTTTAACAACTTTTTATTGCTGAATTATGTGTATTGAATATCACAAGTTTATTTTCTTCAAGTTCAAATCAGAGGGTATAATTATTCGCAAAAGTCACTTACAATTTTTTATAATATGAAGACAATGTGATTAAAAAATAAATGTAACATGAAATTCGCTAATTAAACGAAAGCTTTTTAAATTAATCTATTCTTTTCATGCAAAATATACTCGCGAATGGCTCTCATTGCCAATACATTGATGGATTTCGAATTTCTTGTACTTTTGTCTCCCATTGTACCTCCAGAACATCCTTAACGGTTTGACGAACCGCGCATTCCATCAAACATTTTGCCGCGCAGAACGGCGAACGAAACGGATTTGTGCTATTTCCAGAATTTCTTGCGAACAACTACGGAAACTGCAGCGGCATATACTACACAAAGAAATACAGAAGATGTAGGCAGTTTCTTGAGTGAATTAAAGTTTCAAAGTGAAATGTTCAGGTCAGGACGAAGCATTAAAGACATCAGAGTCGAGACTAAATGACTTGAATGTTTGGAGATGTTGCAACATGCTGAGTTTTCGTATTTTTATGATTCTACGATGCATATTCTGAATAAAAGCGTCGCGTAGGAACGCTGGTTGATAAACGGCGTGTCGTTCAGCTGGCTCATTATAATTGTTTTAAACAAATGCAATGTTTTCATAGCAAGGGCCTCTTTAATAATTTGAAACAAATTAGAAAGTAGAGATATAATTTTTTCAAATAATTTAAATCACCGATGTCTTTGTTTATTTTTTTTTTGCTAAACTTTGATAAACTTGATTATGCTAAGATTTCTAAAAACTAGATTTTTTGATAAACTTTGTTATGCTAATAAACCACATCTGGTTTAAATCATTAAATAAATAAATAATAATAATAATAATAATAAATTTAACTTTGTTTATGTTCTTTCTATTTCTTAACATTTATTCTTTATCTTTCGCGTTTCGCCAAGCCATTTAGGTCTATACGAAGCCTTAGATGAATTCTGTTTCTCGAAACATATTTCAACAAAGATCCGCGTGAAATGCGGCAACCCAACGAACAGAGTTAGGCGGACTTTAAATCGCTTTAATAACTAAAACATGAACTCCAAATCGCAATTTTCTTACACTTGATTTTTGTCTTATACTGTCAAAGAATACATTTAAATGAATGCTATCAGCCAGACGTAGACTATGAAATTTATACATTTCTGACAAGAGCGAATAAATTAAATGGAAGGATACACATTGGCTGACTTCTGGGCTAATCAAGGAAAAAAATGATCAAAAACTGACAACATATTTACAAGTTATTAGGGTCGACGAAAAGCCAAACTTTTAACTATCTAATTCTCCAGTAGCCAGTTCAAATGTTCAGTTTGAGTCAGGCCAATTTCAGTTTGGTCAAATATGGAGTACCACATCGAAGCTCAACGCAGGTTCAAAGAAGAGTAAAAAAAAAGATGGTTGCCCTGCAATCGTCAAAAGCCGCCTCGTAACGAAAGTTAATGATAGAAAAGCATTCCTGAAGCGCCGAGCTCACGGTCGAATAAGCAGACCGAATGAAGTAACAATTGATCTGGAGTACTCGTTCGCCATTTCTGCTCGCGTATTCGCAGTGTATAAAGTGGTGAACAATAGCCGAGCGTATGAATTCGTTAGTACTTCATCCTGGTCACTTTAAACCTATGCTTCGCCATGACGGTGGTACGCGAGCTTTAAAATGGCTCGGTTAGGGGGAGGGGGGGTGTCAGCGGGGGTGAAAGAGCGGGGGTGGCGACGATGGCAGAGATGCAAGAGGGTAATTTGCGGGTGTAGCTAATTACAGGGCTCGTTACGGAAGCTCGGAGTAATTTCATACGGATTCCGGTCGTGCATCGAGTCGATTCTTTGTTTCCTCGTTTTGTAACTCCTCGCCCCGATCGATCGGCGGCTGCTCGCCGGAAGACAGTTCAAAGGGTTGCGCATTTATACATATGTACATATATCTACACACCGGCTCAAAAATATTATTATTTTATTTTATTGTTACGTTACATGGTTATGTTTTATTTTATTGCAAATATTCAAGATGTGAAGCGATCCTAACGACATCGAATTTATTATTTGAACCATGTATTTTTTAAAACGATCGATGCAATGAACTTTATGCAGTTCATTATTCCCCATAAAAAATGATTATACCTTTATTATATCTTCTTAGACCGAACAGAATATTGGTTTAGATGATATTGCTACTCGAATATTACCAGATGGCACTCAATAGCATTGCAGCTTGTATTAGTATTGTTCGTTACTAATTGTTACATGTAATAACTAGTCCTAACGACATCGAATTTATTATTTGAACCATGTATTTTTTAAAACGATCGATGCAATGAACTTTATGCAGTTCATTATTAACCATAAAAAATGATTATACCTTTATTATATCTTTTTAGACCGAAAAGAATATTGGTTTAGATGATAATGCTACTCGAATATTACCAGATGGCACTCAATAGCATTGCAGCTTGTATTAGTATTGTTCGTTACTAATTGTTACATGTAATAACTAGTCCTAACGACATCGAATTTATTATTTGAACCATGCATTTTTTAAAACGATCGATGCAATGAACTTTATGCAGTTCATTATTCCCCATAAAAAATGATTATACCTTTATTATATCTTCTTAGACCGAAAAGAATATTGGTTTAGATGATATTGCTACTCGAATATTACCAGATGGCACTCAACAGCATTGCAGCTCGTATTAGTATTGTTCGTTACTAATTGTTACATGTAATAACTAGACTGCAGATTTTATGCATTTATGAGAACTGTAAATTTTTGCAATAGTAGGAAGCACTTGTATGACGAGAACTTAGTAACATTTTCAGATTGATTTTGATAGAATGAATTTCTTAATTTGGAATGAATTTATTTAGTCAGTTATACTTTAAAATTTATATATCAGGATTAATTTGTATCGAATTGGAAATTTTAAAAAAATGTTAACGTCCAGAACTAAATTTACTGGAAGAATTGTTGAAGACAGTAATAATCAGAATTAATGAAACTACAATTTTTAAAATATGTGAATAAACATGAAATTCGTTATATATCTTGTTTTTCTTGATTCATTTATGTCTACGTATCCATAATTCCTTCTAATAAAACACTGCTGACATCTAATTTGAATTTAAAACATCTGCTTGTCCTTTTCTAGTTTGGAAATAGTGAATTGTGTTTGATGGAAGGCTTATTTACATTCACATTATTACACAGTAGAAAACAAACTAGAATCTTACAAAAAATATTGATTGCTTATAATGGTCGTGATGGTTGATAGGCTTCTACCGCCGGAATTATGTTTCCATAACTAAAACTCCCATTACATCGTTGATTGCTAGAAGTCCATTTCAGATGATCCCTGCTATGATGTAGATCACTGAATCAGCTCCCATATACTCTGATTTAGGACGATCGTTAGCGAAATGAATTTCTGAATATCAGCAGCTGGGGGTCGCGTGTCTACGTAGTAGAACGATGCGAAAATTGCGAGCAGATGACGCCGTAAGTCTTCGCGAAAGACCACGGTGATTTACTATGCAAATGGTCGAACGCATCTCCGTAAAGAAACATAGATTATAGATTATAAACAATTGAAATATTAGATGAAAATATTTGGTTTAGGTAAGCAATAGTATTACCACAGAAGATCAAAAATCAATTTAATTATGCGGTTATTACCGAATTTGAGGACACTGTCGTATTGTTATCAACGCATAAAAATAATTGAATAGAGAAATTTTCATTGAAATACAATTACTTCAAGAATTTCATGTTATCGGTATTGCTGATATCAGTATTATTTCTTATCATGTATTTACAGTAAACTACAGTAATATCCGGACACTTCTAAAAGGTCGACTGTCATTTTAATATCAGATCACACAATATGGATTTTTTTAGAAGTTGGGACAATTAATTTACTACATAACGTAAGAAAGGAATTTTGGAAAAATTGCAATTGGTTGAAATTACAAAGAAAATAATAAAAATTGTTATTTACAACTTTTTTTCATGTAGGCCAATATTGAAAATTTAAAAACTACATTTTGTTAACCTGTGTCAATTAAATATATTCTGCAAATTTCATTAAAGTCGGAAGATTCGGAAATAAACTGCAAGCATTGCAAAAACTGCAGTTTTCACCGTCTTTAAAAGTTTTTAGTTAATTGGAGCGTTGGCCGACTTTGATAAATTTTTCAGAATATGGAAAAGTGACACAGATCTACAGAATGTATTTTTAAAATTTTCAATATTGGCCCCCATAATAAAGTTGTGAACAACAAGTTTGAGTATTTTCTCTGTAATTCCTGTCAATTACAATTTTTTCAAAAATTTTTACAAATCGTATGATCAGACATTAGAAATGTTATCGTTCTTTTAAAAGTGTCGGAATATTACTGTAGTTTACTGTACGTGGGAAATCTTATTTTTTGGTCAACTCTCAAAAATCAATATTGAGGGAATTGAAGGCAATTTCCAGTTTTCCCGAACAACATGTTTTTTCCTGAATGCAGTTTTTAAATTGACTGTCAAACCGTGGTCAACGTCAGTGTGAGGCGCACAAAGAATATTTCAAGTACCTTCTTTCCACCTCCATGTGTGCTTGACGGATCGTAAAAAGCTTCAAGACAACTTTCTCTTAAAATATTTGCATTGGTTCATCGTTTATACATATTTATGTACTACTCTATTCACGAATGAGAATGTAAAAACTACAAACAATTTCATATTCACAATTGTGGTCATACATGAAACTGTTTTTCTTAAAAGAGTAAAACTTAGGATACGTATTTTTAACCGACTTCGAAACGCACTAAAAAAATTGTCCAAAAAGTATGAAATAATTTCCTTTTGATTTCTGTGAACACGTACCAATTATTAATACAATTGATTAAAATAAAATATTAAATACTATAAAATCTTTTCGGAGGCGGTGCAAAATTAAAAATTTTCCAAATCACAGATAATGCTGATTATGATTTCAGTGGAATATGGTGGACTTGGAAATCAGTAGGTTGGAAAAGAAGAGATATTAATATGTGAAAGCATGTGAAAGAATTTAAGGATTTTCAATTTAATATTTTATTTTAATCAATTGTATTAACAATTGGTACGTATTTCTAGAAATCAAAAGGAAATTATTTCATACTTTTTAGTCCATTTTTTTAGTGCGTTTCGTTGTCGGTTTAATTTTTTTTATAAAACTTTTCCATTATCAAAAATTTTCAGGAAAGAGGATTCGTTAACATTCAAACAATTCTACCTCGAATTCTTGTAACGTTGTTTTCTCGTGATTAGCATTTTTGCATTCACGCTCATTTGCAGATAACACCTCAATTATTCTATCGCATAAAGAGCATGCGAAAACGCGCGATACTAATTTTAAGCAGAGCAGATAAGCTGATCGTATAATAAAAACGATCGCGATTAGTGCGTGACGTGAAATCGCCTCGAAATCACATGGAACGTTCATTATAAAAAAAAAATACTTCAGATATCATTAAAAAAAATTTTCCTCCGTGTGCATACATTAATAAAATGTTTATATATTTTGCAACTTGCAAGTGCACCTGCTTCATACAGAAATCAAATGTTTTATTCTATTACAGTTATGCCATTATTTATATTCCTTATTTATTTATTTTATTATTTCCTTAAACCAAATATATGAATCTTGTTAATTCATAGTATTTCATTTTGTATGTACCACGCAATTTGCAATTTTTCGTTGCAGTCGAATGAAATTGCAGAAATTAAATTTAAATTAAAAATGTATCTACAATGCACGTACACATTTTAATGACTCATCCAATATTACAAATTAAATTCTTTCTTTTGTAATTATACAATCGAGTATGAAGTTTTTCATATCACGTTTCAGTCATCTCAAATTTGCAATAAGATAAAATCCTGTGAAATTAAATAAAAAATTGTAATTAAATGTTTGATTGAAAATATTTAAAAATAATTTTTCTTTTTATATGTTTATGCAAGTCACGTCCATCGTGCAATTGTAAATTTTAAATTATATATTGTCGGTCCGTAAATATGTCGGGACGTGACGGCAATGACAATCTAGGCATTTAGTATATGCGTTTACCGAACAGCTGAGAGTCAGATGCTTGGAAGATGAATAGGTGAGGGTTTAGCGAGGATCACTAGTAATTGGTAGATTGCTGGTCCGAGTATGGCTCTCGATATTTTTTTTCTTCTAGAAATTGATACCCCTCTCTCCATTTTTAGCCTGAAATCGATTTATAAGTTATTTATATTTTTTAAGTAGAAAATGCATGTTTTTTGTTGATTGGTCCGTGTTCCTCATTAATAAATTTTTGCGAAAGAAAATGTCGCTTCAAATGATCTCAGGAACCTCCCATTTCCGGATGTTGAAGAAATTTTGAAGCATCCTATATAAATAGTATTGTAGTGGACATTCAATTTTTTGTAATAAACCATTACAATCGAAATTAGTTACAATTACGATACTGTTTGATTGTTTCACATATTAATTATAATATGATAACAATCTGTTTAAGATAGATATAGTCAATATTTTAGACACAGCTTCGATTGTTTATTTTTAGATTGTATATAATTTCATCAACAATTATGGAAGTTTCATTGATAAAGTAACAAAATTGAATGAACAAATTATTGCTCGACGTGAAACGCAAACGATGTTTTCCCTTGAAATGCGCAAAAAAGAATTGTTCAACTAATTTTTATCACACTCGTTTTAAAAAACACAGCTATTCAAAAAAAGATTAAAAAAACAGAAGTCTATTGAAAAATACGATATCGAACCTAAAAATCGCCCTTTTTTATCCGCGAAAGTAGACTATGACGTTCGAAAAAAGTTTCGCAATGGAAACCAGAAATTTTTTTTAAAAACCTCTGTGAAAAATTCTAGTTCAATGTAATCCTTGGTTTCGTGGAATATTGGCCACTATTTCGAGAAAAATGTGTCAACTATTTTTTGCGCTACTTTATGCACCACTTGATTTATTCGTTTCTGATCATTATAACTTCTCAAATGAAATTCCCATGAGTAATGTAGATTAGAAACAGTACTATCGGATTGAAATATTTTAACACAAAATCTACAATCACCGCTCAAAATAACTGGTTCAAGATTTTTTTATTTTACGGTTATTGATATAATAAAAATAATTTCATAAGAAATTATTGTATATAGGTATCTTTAATGAGGCACATATTACAATAGGTTCTGCAGAAAGTCTAAATAAAATCACACTTGTCATTTTTACCATATAAGGGAATTTGTACCAGTTACATAATTTTAAGGCTTGGTAGATTTAGTGTCAAGCGGCTTTTCATGCGTCGCTGACGCAGATATTTGCAGCAGATCATCGTACCTTCATTAAAAATCTAAATATTGAAAGGACAGTTTGTTTTTTCTACGGGGTCGCAAAGAAATAGTAGAACCATAGAATCTAAGAAACAGGACGGACTCTGGGGGTATCTTGTTATATCAAGTCTTTAATGGAATTAAAATATTTCTAAAAGACCGGGCAGAAAATCAGTTTAGGCAGAAAAAAGTAAGAAAATTTGTTCGCACCACTATTATTCAGACTTGGGTATAAAATATTTCAACTAAGAAATACAAATATTTTCAAATACTATTTCTCACAACTGTGCTACGTATGTTTCATTTGATACTAATACTAAATTACTGTTTCAAATGAAACATATGTAACACAGTTGTGAGTACTAATTGCAAATATTTGTATTTCCTAATTGAAATATTTTTTACCCAGGTTTGCTGTTATTATTTCACATTAATTTAGTTAAAGTATATGATACTGATACTAAATTACTGTTTCAAATGAAACATATGTAACACAGTTGTGAGTACTAATTGCAAATATTTGTATTTCCTAATTGAAATATTTTTTACCCAGGTTTGCTATTATTATTTCACATTAATTTAGTTAAAGTATATGATACTGATACTAAATTACTGTTTCAAATGAAACATATGTAACACAGTTGTGAGTACTGTTTGCAAATATTTGTATTTCCTAATTGAAATATTTTTTACCCAGGTTTGCTATTATTATTTCACATTAATTTAGTTAAAGTGTATGATACTGATACTAAATTACTGTTTCAAATGAAACATATGTAACACAGTTGTGAGTACTGTTTGCAAATATTTGTATTTCCTAATTGAAATATTTTTTACCCAGGTTTGCTATTATTATTTCACATTAATTTAGTGAATGTATATGATACTGATACTAAATTACTGTTTCAAATGAAACATGTGTAACACAGTTGTGAGTACTATTTGCAAATATTTGTATTTCCTAATTGAAATATTTTTTACCCAGGTTTGCTATTATTATTTCACATTAATTTAGTTAAAGTATATGATACTAATATTAAATTACTGTTTCAAATGAAACATATGTAACACAGTTGTGAGTACTAATTGCAAATATTTGTATTTCCTAATCGAAATATTTTTTACCCAGGTTTGCTATTATTATTTCACATTAATTTAGTTAAAGTATATGATACTAATACTAAATTACTGTTTCAAATGAAACATATGTAACACAGTTGTGAGTACTAATTGCAAATATTTGTATTTCCTAATTGAAATATTTTTTACCCAGGTTTGCTGTTATTATTTCACATTAATTTAGTTAAAGTATATTGTGAGAGCCATTTCAAACACTTGAAGTATCGAAAACAGATAATGTGACGGACACTCGTAGGTCGAGAGCTATGCGTTTTCGCTCGTCAACTATCTCGGGATAAATGATAAAACTCTAGGTTCAGGTGAAACATTAATCCATAGAAAAAACCACGTTTTCCGAGATAAACGAATTAATTCTCGGGTTATTAGAACCACGTAATCCTGTTCGACTGAAGGTAATCACGATTTTTAAGCTTCCCCCGTCGCTGGATTTCGGGAAATTTAATACATGCGTAAACGAGCGCGTCGTCAGCGGAATTAAAAAGGATACCACGATTTACAGCCCCCACGTGTGAATAAAATGGTAGGATTTCGTTGCTCATAAAGACGAATCTTGCTCGCCTTCCTCAGCTTTCGTTTTATATCACCCTAAAATGGGGTCCGGCTTAATCGCAATTTCCATCGGTGATGTCATTCCAGGGAATGTTAATGTTCGCGCTTCGAAATTGTCACTCATCAAAGATTTTACCGTTTCAACCCCAAGTCGTTAGAACGCGCCGGGCCAGTAACGTACTGTTTAAGTGTTTCAGAATCGTAAAACCAGAGTCTCCAGATCAGGGGAATTGACTCGAATCGTTGGGAATGAGTTACCCTCTCTCTTTGCCAGTACCGGATTAGTCACGTGACATAGTGACTTCAATCATTCTAATAATTCATTAGAATTGATTTACTTTGACAGAAAAATTCTCAGATTCAAAACGCTTCAACCAATTTTGTACCACGCGTGATGATGTGAAAATTTCAAAATGTATCGTATTTCTTGTTTAAGGGTTCATTCCGTTTCACGCGTCAAGCGCATAGATCGCTTGCAATGCGATGCGTGCATTGACATCGTTCCGTTTCGTTAATGTGCACAGCTTCACATCAAATTTCAAATTTTTTGAAATTGCCGCTAACAACCGCTGATGCATCGACTTCGCATCAAACGCTTCACTTCTGAGCTGTGGTAGCTGATGCGCGAGAAGTGGTGGGGATCTAGGGAATTCTGAGCGTTCTGATGCAGTTCTGATGCGCGCATTGAATGCAACGGAACGCTTCTCTATGCGATACATGCGCTTGAAGCGTGAAACGGAATTAACCCCAAGACGTAATAACTTTTGACTGATTAAACATATATCACAATTTCTTGTTTGTAATTACTCTATGTTACATCGCATGGTAAGACCATCTATCGGGTGGATACGAAACACTGTTTCCCCAAACCAATAGTTTACCAAACTTGAGACCTATAATTCCTTGGACATTTTCGTTGCTCGCGATGATTTGTGTACAGGATGCAATCATTTTTATCCCAAGTTGCAGAATTGCGTTACACTGGTCGCAACATATATAGTTTTACATTCACTTTTACTAGTATTGTATGTAATTCATAAATTAATTAAATAAAATATTTTATACGTTCTGCCCCGAGAAAAGAAATATAGCGTAGAAAAACGGAAAAGTTTTTATCACATAATATTTCAGTGTCGCCACTTATCGCCAAATACCAAAAACTGTAAACAAAAATCGTTCTAGCCGTATCAATAATTCATGTAAAGGCAAACATGGCAACGCGATAAATTATTCTCGTGAAAGAAGAATACGTTCGAATGAAATAGAGGACCAAACAAGGGGTACCACATATTTCTTCGAAGCGATTCTATTGAAGCCAGTTAAACACCGAAATAGTCATTCAATCTTTCCAGAACCAGGAAAATTACGTAGCTGAATAATGGCGCGAACGGCCGGCGGTATTTGTCGTTGATATACAGTCAGTTTTACTGCTTGTTCTCTCTCCCAGATGATTCTTGCTTTATCGTCCGAATTGGTATCCCCTATATTCTCCTTCGACGAAAGTAACTCTAGAAACGTTCCGTATTTGTACGAAAGACAAGTACATCCTATCCCAACCCAATCCTGGTCAAAACGATGACACGCGAATCCTATCTTATTGCAAAATTAAATGACAGAAACAATAGAAAATTAAGGGGGTTGTATTCAGATTAAATTAACGTGTTCACGTTTAGAGAGTGTTACCATTTTGTAGCATACTTTTTAAATGTCCGTTCGAAGCCTATGGAAAAAGCTGTGAAAAGCAACTTGCACTATTTTCTTTTGGTAATTCTGACTAAACGCAATTTTTCCCAAAATTGTCTACCTTGATAGAAAAACTGAAGTTGTCTACGTTTAATGTTGCAATATAAAATCGCCGGCTAATTTTTAAGTGGTCGTTATCAAATTTAAACTTAAAATTTTTAAAAGCATTGAAACGTATGTCGGAAGATATTTTTCACCATTTCTGGAATAGTTCGAGGTTCGAAAAATGTCAACAACTTTTACCTTACTAAAGTGCTTACTTAGACTAAATAATAAATAAACAATGTAAAACAAATTCTAGCTTCCCAAAAAAATTCAAATCGTATAATACGATATTTAAAAAGTTATCGCCTTTTTAAGAGTGTGCCAATACTTTTTTTACCCACTGTATATTCCAAAGCAACGCATTTTTAAAATTTTCAATATTGACCCACATAAAAAAGTTGTAAAATACAACTCTTGGTATTTTTGCTACAATTCCGATGAATTGCAATTTTTGGCAAAATTTTTTTCGCATCCTGTGGCAAACTAATTGCTCTAGCTTCCCAAAAAAATTCAAATCGTATAATACGATATTTAAAAAGTTATCGCCTTTTTAAGAGTGTGCCAATACTTTTTTTACCCACTGTAAATAAGAAGCAATACAAAATAATTTTCTATACCAGGAATTCTTAATATTTGCCGTCTAAATCAAAAATGCCAATAACTACTGCAGTGCCAGTAATAGCACAGTTTGCCCTCCCTATTCCCGTGCCATTTTGTGTGAGAACGTCGAGGGCTGTAAACTTTAAACGCATAAGGATCCGCAGCACGACCGCAACCGAGACGGGGAGAAAAAAGAAGACGAGCGATCAGACTGAATCAGATATTTAATAAAGTATTGGGATAAGGGGTAGTAAGGTGCAAAAAGGAAGGAAAGATCTTTACACCGAGGAGGATAATTAAACCGCTAGTAAAAAATTTGATACTGACGGGCGAGCCGTCGCCGTCTCCTTTCATTTTGCCGTCGGTATCCCGGAAACAAAAAAGAAGCAGAGTCGGGAGTCCTCGAATTTCCGATACACCGTGCTTGTTATCCTAACCACTTGCGTCATAAAAACCGACCGATCGATAAAAGATTACACACCCCCGAAAGCGGCGTACAAAGTGTAAAATGTAGCGAACGCGTGGGTTAGTTCCGAAGGGGTGGGTCCCTCGGGGGTGGGTGGTAGATTATTATCGAGGGCGAGGGTATCGATGTTCAACATGTGGAAAATTAAGCGAATATTATCTGCGGCCGGAGGACCGGTTCGCACAAAAGGATTCAATTTTCTCGAGAAATAAAGACGAAACGATAACAACGCAGAGCAGGAAGATAAGGAAAATATATTCGGAGACGGAAGGGAATAAAGGATGTGCATCACCAGTCGGTGTCTTCTCGATCTATCCTACACATCCAATCAGAACGCCCGTGTGCTATCTTTAATTTCTCGGTGGCCATGTTGAAATTTTTTATTTGCAAGAAATACACTCAGTGCCGGATTAAGACAGCCCGGGGTCCGTAGCAAATGTTACCAGGAGGCTTTAGGTTTTGCACGATAACATAATAGGACACAATGAATGACCTTTTTTTCCCTACCCTGTTTTTGGCCCAAAATCTAATTAGATGCTAGTAATGTCACGTGGGTACCCTACCCCCTTAAAAAGGTTTGGCTGTCGCTAGCCTCGACCGTTTGACTAGTTCTTCATTACTTTTCCGACAGAATAATGAAGGCATATTAAACAGGATAATTAGTTGTGTTGAAAAATGGATTCTCTACGACAAGCGACGACGTTCTGCACAGTGGATAGACGCAGATGAAACTCCAAAATAGTGGTATCTGTGTGGTGGTCAGCAAAGGGTATTGTACATTACTCATTTACACAGAACGGCAGGATATCTCGGAAGACCGTGTCGTTATCAAAAAAGTGTTCCTACAAAAGTTATTTGGTATGACGGGCTAAGTTACGTGTGTTTTTGTCGTCGCTGTGTGATGAGCGCGACGTGTTCCGGATCTGTGCCCGCCAATTTAATATTGGGCCAGTAGTTCAAGATGTTATAATGATACAAGACGCAAAAGACAATAATCGGTTCGCGTGACAATAAAATTCGATAAAGAAAGCGTTTCGTCCCGGACCTGCTAGTGGACTCTCATCAGTAAGGCTGATCTAGCAGGTCCTGCCTTATACGCGCGCAGATTTGAATGAGTCTATATTCGTGTCGAATCGCGACAATATATGACGCTCGCGGATCTGATTGAGATGCGATCCCGTTTGACGCGTGTCCTGATCGCAGGACAACGAACTGCCGTAAACCGAGTTAAAGTGACGCGAATGACTGACAAGACTAAACTGATGAACGCGGTCTCAACGCGATGCCCGTCAGGCTTCTCGAGCAGGAAATGAAATGCACTGATTGGTTCCTGCAGAAAGTTGCATTGTCCAATCAGTACACTTTTGGCTGTTAGGACCTCCTTTCTGTAGCACTGAATGAGGCCCTTGGAAGGAGGAGTGGGGCGATCCCCGAATCTGTCATCGACGCGTCTCGGTAATTTAACACGGTGCAGTTAACGGTCACGGGTGATCCTTCGGAGGGACTAGATTTATGGCACGCTGTCCTTAAAGAGGTATATAAAAAGCTAAACATTAAGCAGATGCCACGACTGGTCGCCGAATGACTCTTGTTTTGCTTAATTCTCAAAGAAGATTCTTAGTCACGAACGCACCATAAATGCTCTCCAAAGGAAAACCTCGTATTTTGTTCCTGTGTGACGGAACAACGTGGTATTAATTGTTTTTTGTGGGTGGAGTGGTGGAGGACATTTCAAGGTGAACTTGATTTTTTAAAATGGAATAGTATATTTTTTTCTTTAGAAAATAATAGCGGGTAGTGAGACGAATCCAAAGATGTGCTACATGATATTATTCAGATTTTGATGAAGGTAAATTGTTAGCTTGTGTTTACATACTGTATCGGTCGACGCAGAAAAAAATATACTATTCTGTTTTAAAAAATCAAGTTCACATTGAAATGTCCTCCACCACTCCACCCATAAAAAAACAATTAATTCCACGTAATTTAGCTCGTCATACCAAACAACTTTTGTAGGAACACTTTTTTGATAACGACACCGTCTTCCGAGATATCCTGCCGTTCTCGACACAGTGGGACACCCTGTAGATCACGCACTGTTATTCAAAGGCTGGCCCCGCATAGTTCTATTTGTGACAGCAATCTGGAATTGCATAAATTCTCGCAACGACCAACAGCGTAAATGGTGAATCGTTTCGGAAAAGATTGAACGGGTTTATTGGCACCGGTTTAAAGACAAGAATTTCAAGTACCAACAGCCGCCGCGCCGGGAACCGTAATACGTATCGGTGGAGCGCGAAAAATGTTTCGCGAGTGACGGTCATAAATTTTTATTAGAGGTAAAAGCGCGGGGGCGACGCACATTTGTCAAGTGACGTCGCCGTGTCGAACGAGGCCGGAGAACAAAGAGATTCATAGGGTATGAAATAATAAAAATACTTTTTTGGAAACGGAGACGTCAAATGATTTATACAGCGTCCGATGCATTCAGAATTGCCATGTATAATTCTGGCTAACACTGTACTCCGAATTAAACGTAACAGCGTGTAGAAAAGTTGAACAATGGAAGCGTCCAGTGAATGCGAGCTTCATTCATTGAATTATCAAGTGACGATATCATAAATTAAATAACAAAGGATAACCATGAAAATGTATATCAAACGTACAAAAATTGGCATATGTGAAAGTAACCAGTGAAAAATTAAGTGACCTTATCATAAATTACATAACGTAGAAAAACTATGAAAATGTATCGAAATTTTACAAAAGTTGAGATACGTGCCCATAATTATGAAAGTGGTCTACGTCAAAATTAAAAAGAAATAAGTTTATCATTTATTTCACATCACATTATTTAAAACTAAATTAATTCAATGTGATTTTTACTACATTTTTTATTGCATCGTGCAATAGATGGATAAATAGATGGAAAAATACATTGAGATGTGTATAATAACATGACCTTGAAATGACTTTGGTATTTGACTGCTCGAAGAAACGAGATGAGTCGTTTCAAGGTCATGTTATTGTACGTATGTAAATGTAATTTTTCGATCAGTTACACGATGCAAAAAAAATTTAGTTATGTATCAAAAATCGTCGATGACCTTGATAACTCCGATAAATATGACCTTCGGGAAAAAATATTGTTGCCAGATATTTCAAATATTTTTTGCATCGCATTAACCAGAACAGACATTTAGGTGGTCCTATTTAAACGGGACTCCCTGTGTAAGGTTTATAAGCATTTTTCAAGTTGATTTTTCTCAAATACTGCAATTTAGTATTTTTAGCATTTAGTACACTTCTAATCTCCCTACCCTTCTCGCACACATCAAAGGAGGTTGGTGGGGAGAACGCAGGAGTAAGGAGAGTGGGGAGATGTAACCGCATGCATAATATTTAAAAATCGGCCAAGTACTTTTGCAGTCACCTAATAGAATCGCGTTTCAATTCAAATTTCCCTCAACTTATCAGGGCAGTTTTTCAATTTCAGTAAAGCTGTATGTAATTCGCGGTGACGTTTAATTTTGCCGCACAAAGGGGTCGCGGACATTCGTATCTCTGTTTCTGTCGAGTGAGAATATTTCGATTCCTGGAGTAGGGGAATATGAAAATGAGGGAGACAGCGGCGGTTTCTACGAAAAGAACGGAAACCTTCGTCTTCTCGTGGAGCACGAAAGAAGGCGGGAACGTAAAAGCACGGTCGGGAAGCGCGCTCGTCAAGTCAGTAAGAAACAAAAGGTAGAAAACAATGCTATTCCTGATACACGGGAGGACGCCGCTGTCACTTTTGTGCAGAGCTGAAATTCTAAAGCGACTGCGGCTCGCCAGACCTTCGCGAATGAATTGTCGTCGACCTTCGAACAATGGAATCATAAAATACAATCTGGAATATCAGAAAATATATTTGTCAAAGGTTTACGTTATTTAAAAATCCACGCGATAATATCAATAATAACAATAAAGTGACTTGGCCTTAGCAACTGACTGGTGAAAATAAGAGATTAATCCCCATTCTAGTTCTAAATTCATTAAAAATATAGGTTGAACTTCACTTTCCGGTACCAAAAATTTTTCACCTTTTTTTTATATTGCACAATCCTGTAGATTTTGACGAGAAACCTCCAAACATACAAGTTCTAAAGCATGGAATGTACTCGTTCAAAAGTTATACACGTATAAAGTTGAATCTCTATTTTTCTCTCAGAAACAGTTTTTGTAGTTGTAATATTTCATCGAATACAACGTATCCGGAAAAAGATTTCGGTGAATTCGTAGTTTTCAAGAATATCGTGGCACGTGTTACAATTTTCTATAATTATCCGTATTAAACCATGCCAGCTGAGGAACCAAACGTGAACATGAAATTACATTTTTCGCGTTAGAGAAAACGAAAATCACTTTCGAGCAATGCGGGAGAAACACAAACCGGCCGAAGCGAGATTTACGTTGAGAGATTGACGTATTTCGGAAAATTAAGTAGAAGCCGCAAAAGTTTCGCTAGAGGCGAACTCGACTTCAACCTTCGGGGTCGTTCAAAATTTTTGTACGATTTTTCCTACTGGAATGATTAACGCTAGCTTAAAAATAATAACGACCAAAACTCGTTTCAAATATTTAAGGAAGAGATATGAATATTCATAAAACAAAATGACTGTACTGTACTCTATCTATGACTGTAGGGAAGTCCGGGGCTGGTTGATTAATGAGGTTAGTTGATAAATCCATTGCAATTGTAATACTATAAAGTAGATGATGCTGCTTTCCACGATATTGAAACATAAGAATAACTAGCTCACAATGTAACGTGTGTCGTGACCGAAACTTGCGTGTTGAGGTATTTTGTTTTATCCGGTACATCAAGATTATGCACGTGTGGCCCTTACGGGTCCCATGGAAATCACCGACACGAATTTCCCCGACACGGTTTTCACCGACTCCAGATTTGGCCGACAACGATTTTAGATTCAGAACGGAGCCTTTACGTTCCCCCGACCATTATTTCGGGGAGAGGTAGTGGTTCTACAACTTCACCGAAATGTAAATATACTCAGAAACTACGCAGCTGATAGAAAAAAGTCATAGGACATCAATTGTTGGAAATTTAATTATCTACAAAAAAGGTCTCTTGATATTTTGCCATATTTCGCATAGTTACCGAGATATTTGCAGATTTATACAAAACAGGAAATCTACTGTATCGGCTAATCTAGGCCGATTTGACATCATGTTATGTCTATACATTTTTTAAAAATAACCTCAAGAACATTAATATAACCTAACAGCGAGGGACCAAGGAAATCGTACTTTCCCAGGAACCACGACCTTCGCGAACACAGCGAATTCGATAGAGGCGACGAAAGGAGATAGTGCGGTCGGTCTGAACGACGAGATTCTCCAGTAGAAACGCCAGCGCCTCTCAGACAGTAGAATGAGCGGTCAGTGGATACGGCAGGCCTCCTTCAGACAGCCTGCTGTCACTGCTCGTTGACGGCTGCTGTAGCATCAGGCTGGGTCGTCGCAGGAGCGGCGATCCTTAGGGTACGCGCACAGTGGATCCGTTTTCGTCCGATTCGGCAGACATCCGACGCATCTGTCTCTTTTTTCAAGCGTGCGGAAAAGAAACACAACGTCGGACGTCGGACGAGTCGGACGAAAACGGATCCACTGTGCGCGTACCCTTACTCGTCCTTGGAAGATCAGGTCACTGTTAATCCTGGATTCACGTGTAGTACCCAGCAGTTGTTGTCCACCATTTTCACTTGCGTAGATACGTGTGAGTTTCCGTAACTGGTACCGGCGACCTGCGCGGCGCGGCATGTGATACTCGTATAATTTAGTAGGCAAAATCAATAGAGGCTTCTTCGTTTCCCGTTGGATCCAGAGAAACGCACCGAGCAATTTTATGCTCGGACGTGCGAAGTGGAAACGCAGAAACAGACGGAATACGAATTGAAAGAGAGTATCACAAGCGCGAGGTGTAGGGCCAGGAATTAAGCGAGACTTACTTATTGATTTAATGACTGGAAATATATATATAATAAATATATATATATATATATATATATATATATATATATATACACATATGTAAAGAGAACATACTCTCTTTAAATTCAGCGCGCTTAGTAGGATCCGCGCGCGCTTCTATGACACCTGTTAGATGCATCGTCAAGCATTAGAGAGAGAGAGAGAGAGAGAGAGAGAGAGAGAGAGAGAGAGAGAGAGAGAGTGTATGAGAGAGATAAAAGGAATACAAGAGAGAGCACGTGCTAGAGAAGGAAATTTCATTGTCATAAATAATATAGGCTAACCGCCTATATGCCTAGGCAGAGTTGGGAAGGAGAGACGAATAATTGACTTTAATTGTCTTTTCTCTTATTTTACAGGTAACTTGTAAATTCTGTATATATTGTAAATAGTAATAGTAGTTATAAATTAAAATCTCTTATTTTACAGAGAAACTACAATAATTTGGTTATTTATTCCGACAACCCTAATCTCAGATATAAAAAAAAATTATAATAACTGGGAGTATGTATATGTATATATACACACTGCTATGGATGGATAAATTTCAGACTTTATTATTGTAGAGATATCACGTCTATTGCATCGTTCGTCCGTCAAGAATCAATATTACCATATGATTCTCGAAAAATCAATATCTTCTTTTGGTGAGGGGACTGTGTCCGCTCCGCGGCATTCATCCCAGATCCGTCTTAGAGAAAAGTTCGCGTTTACAAAAGTTCACATGCCTGTCTACATTTTCCAGTGGAACATATGTTAACTAATAAACGTCATATTTCTTAAAGATGTGACCAATTTTTCTCGAAGAAGCACGCGAAAAATTTCCCTTTGCCTTGGCCCAGTTGTTTCACAATCAATTTAACTTCCAAGATGGCTTCTAGCTGTTTCAGCCTTGATTCGATAGATTGTAGCCACTTAGATAATGCATGTTGCTTGTAGGTGATCTGTATACAGACGATGTAACGTAAGAGACAAGGATCTCGCGTGTAAACTGTTCCGCTGATTTCCGGTGCTGGTTACAAGGAAATTTATAGTCCGAACCGCAACATGACTGGAACCGGATGTACCACGACCGTTTTGTTTGGAAGATTTAGGATCGAATTCCAGGAGGAGACCCTATGTTACCTTAAAATCTGCGTTTGTTGGGGTAATTGACGATCTTTCCCTTGGGATTACGTTTCTACCGAGATCGGAGTTGTGTTTCTGTTCGGTTAGTATGTTTAATACGGATTGGGGTTTAGGATCTGGAGTTACATTTAGCCTCTAGCATCTGTAGCAATATTCTGGGACACTTTCTAAATCAAATCTGTAATCAACACTTAAACTTTAACACTTGAACACTTAACGATTAACCCCTTGTACTATGATTTATTTTACAGTTACGGTTACATCTTTGTCATTTATAATTTCGTAGAAGACAGAAAATTTATATTATTTATTGTCAGGATATTGTTTCAGATTCACAGAGATGAACAGCATATGAGTCGCTCACTCGTTAAATCGTTTAACTCCGTGAAACAGATAGTGCAGAGATGTGATGAAATAATATACATTGTTTTCAACATTCCCTTTAAAATAAAAATTGAAGTAAACAGTGTATAATGCATAAATACAGATGTAGCATTCATATGAAGACATGTAGAATTAATAAGATAGAATATCCTTGGTGTAATCGTTATTAATATTACAATTTTTATGTGACTAAGGGTGTTAATGGATTTAACAAGTGAAAAAAGTAATAACATAAAAATCAGTCGTAAAATTATATTTTTTATTGCAAACAAAGCTTATTATTTTACATTTACTAAAAGATTTTTCGCAAAAATGAAAAATAACTGTTCTCTTGCAATATATTATTATATGTCATTGATTCATCAGCGTTATAAATGATGTATTCTTCGTCAGTTGTATTTGAGGTATCGTCTACCTATTTGTTCTTAAGTTTTTATAGTAATTATGTTTAATAAGAGGAATGAAGTTTAACAAATCCATCATATCTTTCCTCTTTTCTCTGGTCAGAGTTCTACCTATAAGATATAGCAAAGGCTGATCTATATTTCTCAGACCTAATGATCTACCTGCACCAGATTTTCTTATATTTATGACACTAACTTCTGAATCTTGATTAAAGTCATGAATTAAAAAATAATAAAGAATGAATTGTATGACGTAGGGTTTTGATCTTTTTAATTTTATCCAGTGCATATCAGGCCAATTTACTGGTAACTCATTAATTGTTCTTTTTCTGTGAATGATAGAATCATCGAAAGGCTTTGTAACGATTTACAAGTTTTCCTTTTCGATTCTCTTTTCTTTTTCTTTCCTATCTTTTTGCCTTTTCTAACTCCGACATGTTTAGGAAACCTTAAACTAAGCCTCCGAAACTATACAACACCAACACTGCAGTGATATTCGCACTTACCGATTTTACCAATAAACGAAGTGAGGACAACTTCTATTATTTTATACCACCACTTCAGTACGTTGGATCGGTGGAGATCTGTTCGAAAAATTAATATCAGAAATATTTATAAATATATGTTGTATATACAAGTGATTTCAAGATGGAGAAAATTAAATTTCATTTCAAAATGTTTGTTCATCGAGAATCGAATGTTAGGTTTTCGAAGGAAGGTTTGTCTTTTGATCTAGCGATGTAGGTTCCTGTTCCAGTTCGAAAAAGACCCTCTCATATCTTGAAATCGCTGTCCTATTTGAAGTAACCGTCGATCCACCACTTTCCAGTGTGAAAAATAAGAAATTTCATTCCTTTCTCCTCGTACCTTACTCTGAAGTGCTTAGAGAGAATTCGAAAAGATAAAAATACAGAAAATGCACTTGAGAAGTTACATATTATCAATATTAGTCCATGTTACATCTATTCATAAAAAAATACCTCTTATCGAAAAGTAGTTTAGAGTTCAAAAAAAGTATTTAAGAAATGGAGAAAATTCTTGTTGTAAAGGTTAACAATACTTTTTAATACTACAGGTTACAAATTAATAAATTTATTATAGGTGTAGCATGACGGTTCAGCGATGTCTCAATTTTTCTAACATGAAGATGTACATTTTTTATATACTACAGTCAAATTTCCGAGAGTCAATTACACCACTCTAAAGTGAATATTTGTTAACAAAAACAAAATCACATAATACATACCTTCATCTGCAGCACATATCTTCAAAGTTCCATAATTTTTGGAATCTCCAGGTACGGAAATATTCCTCGTTAGTGCGCGTTTCCTGGATTGAATGCGAAATTGGCGCCATCTCTGAATAAAACAATCCTCTTTCGGTGAAAATGACCGGAGTCGAATATTTTCGGAAGAAAAGCTTCTGCTCCATTCACCGTGAAAGACAGATTTATATAATACCTTACTCGCTCGATTGAATGTGGCACGGTTGTACATGCAAGCAAGCACAGACTTGTGTCCGTGGAATCGTGTAATTCTCTGATTCTGTGTTCAGTGCTAAGTATGTTTCAGAGTTCAGAGTTAAAACGAGGCAACGCTTCTTCCCGACGATGTAAGTCGTCGTGATTGTTCCACATCAAGCTCTCTCTCTCTCTTTCTCTCCTTATTGTTATTCCATGTTCTTTATAGCGAACTGACCGAATAGCTTCTAGCTATACTGGTACACGTTTTACAGCACGAAGATGCCTTGGGAAGTCTTCCCTGCTAGGCGAATCCTATTTCTCGTTCATCCGTGACAACTTCATTTCTCTTTGCCGTCTTTTGTAACTTCGCCATCTTCCTCGATACTAGGTAGGATTGTTTACAAGAATAAGGATTTTTATACATAGTCTGCAATGAACTTTACCTCAGGAAACTAAAATTTTTGACTTATTAAAAATGTAATCCTGTAGAATTTTACGAGAAAATGTCGAAAAACCACGTTTTAGTGTTAGGAAACCACTGGTTCAAAAGTTATGCGTGTGTAAAATTGAGCAATTTTAAGCGCTGTGGACGCGTAAGGGTGCCGCCATATTGATATGCAGGGTGGTGGAGAGAAATTTACGTTATCGACATCGTCGCGTGCTCGTGCTGTCATCCATCGGCTCCGCTCGTTAAAATTTTATAATAAAATTCGTGTACTGGAAATTATTTATTCGTAATTTCGTAAAGAAGCTTCTACTTAAATAATTCAATGTTTATTTTTAAAACGGCTCTGAGAACATTAAACATTTCTTTCCGCCGCTAAATCTACAGAAGACAGTGACCTGCCAAAAGGTACACGCTTTTATTTAGCTGTTTTATGGGACAAAAATGGGGAACATTCGGTTCGCTCGTATAAAATCCTCACGGTGTACTTGCCTTATATTATTGTAAAGTTGGCAGTACATATTTCATTCGGAGCTCAAGAGAACGATAAAAAATTGTATACCAAGTTTTAGAGGGTCGTTGTAAAGAGAAAGGTTCGGCCTTCAAGGACATGGCAGATTCAGCCATGTGCAATATTTTCCATTATTTTTAGAGTCGTTTGAAGTAGCATTTTCGAAAAGAAACGTGTCTTTAGTTTTTCTCTCGTTATATCGTGTAAATGTAATCTAGAAAAAATTATTGATGAATTAAGAAAGCCATCAATCGTTAAAACGAGTTCACATCAGTTTATTGTTGTAATTATTTTTCTACCCTTAATGCTTTGCTCACAATTGTGAAAAATATATACAAAATGTAGGAGGTAAGTTCGGGTATTTCCTTTTTTTAACACCTTAGTATTTTAATTAACAACCGAGAAAAAATGATAAAGTTCAGGGTGTTTGCTCTCATAGTTTCCTTAAATGAGATTTAGCATATAAAACTATCTACATTTTTATCGTATTTAATGTTAAATTTAAATCAATATTCCCGTGATTAACTTGCGTGATTTTGAATAAACAGAGATTGAAATTATTAATGAAAAATGATGCATTCACGAGTGAGACAGATTGTACGGAAATTATATTCACCGGATGGACAGCTTATGTGAATATCTGTGGAAATATTAGAATTGGCAGAAAATGGGTAACGGGACAAATATTTTTATACTCTGGTGAATATTGGACGCATTCATAACTCCTGGAAACGAAATGGTTCAGAAGTAATTAGATGGACAATTGCTCGATGGTTTTTTTCTCATAATAAAAATTTTACTGTTCCAATAATTTTATAAAGCAGTATATGATATTTTACCGTTTATTGAATACATCATTTACATCATATTACACATACAAATAATAAATGTATTATAGGATTGAAATTTTTCTATTGAACCTACTGAAACGCTGACACAATTTCAAATGGAATTTTACCTTAACCAACACACGAAAACTGTGTAAGTTTTAATATTACCGGAAAATGGGAGCACGGTACATCGAAAAGAATGTTATAGAATGTTTCACGTAAAAATAGACCTTCCGTAGAGCAACATTGGAAGTTAATTGTCAAATATGAGAAACGTAAAGTTATAGTCAAGCGACACACGTGACATAAGTTTGAGAAAAATTTTTTTGAATTGTATGTATGTTTCGAATCGTTAGCGGAATTAATACTTTCATTGTAAATGTTACTGTAGCCAATTTGACCTCAGCGTTCAACAAATTAATTTTTATACAATATTTTATATAATTATTAATGGTCACTTCAAAATACAACTTTAAGGTTGAAATTGTATTATCCAAGTTGCTTATTCGTTAATGTAATATGTCAATATCGTTAATCAATTTTTATACACACACGCACGTACCTTTTATCGGTAATATTGCCATGTATTAACATGTATAACCATTAACGTAATCAGTAGCAGAGAATTATTGTTTTTCATAACAATTCGATATCAATTGGTAATTGGAAGATAGTAAGATTGTTAAAACGGAGATAATTCCGTATCATAATCAATGTTAACTACAAATATGGAAATGGCGCACAAAAGTCAGATAACATCAACTACAATATTCGAAAGCGTGCGTGCACGGCGTATCTTCGAACCAGATTTTATCGAAAATGGGAGCTCGTATAAAAAAGAGTTATTCTACACATTCAACTTATCTTTCTACGTAGAATCGTGTCCCTTCAGATTGTGCTATAATATTAATTATACAACACACCGCGTTTTACAACATACACCGTAATCTCTGTTGATCATTATTCAGAATTACGCACAGGGATTTTAAATGTCTACTTGTGAATATGGATTAACATAAATTGTGTAAGTTAAGAATGTTATTGGTATGAATTAACAATACAATATTAAATCAAATTATATTTGTTAGACTTAAAAGCATTAAAAATCAAACACATATTTTGTCCCGGTTAACCCCTGGACTCCTACGAGTTCTAGACAGATCTACTAGATAGATTTGAAGGTCAACTTAGTTTTTTTTTTAAACAGAACCACATATTTTTGAACTTCGATTGTCGTCCTTTTCCAGGCAATTCAAACGAAACAGTTTATCAAAGTCAATCAAAATCGTTTGAGGTGACGAACGTAAGAAAACATGAGAAACGTGTCTTCAGTTTTTTACTTGTCACGCAGCGTATGTGTACAGTTAGGAACATAACTGATCACACACATTTTAAATAGGAACAACTTTTTTATTAAAGGACGAAACGACTTCAATTTTTCTGTAAGGCTAGAAGAATTATTTTATGAGCAGAGCGACCTACGATCAACATTTCTCTTTAGAATGAGCCCTCAGATAGCTCGAAACATGCTCGTATGAGGACAATTTTTTCCTGCAAACACTGTATTCACTTGTTTTTCTAAAATATTACTAAAACATTACTAGGTGGTTTCCCATGAATGCATTCAATTTTCCCATATTTCGTTCATACAGACAGAGTTTAGAAACAATTTTAGTTCAGCTACTTAAGTGATTCGTAACAACAAAAATATAAGGGGCTTGAAGCAACTCGGATCCATTAATAGCAATAAAGATATCGATAAAAAACCTGTAAGGTAAAGATACTAGTAGTTGACCAGTTAAGAGAATTTTCCACGCGAATAATAGTAACCACTTACTCTGTCATCAAATAGCGAGAGTCGATGCCTGAAGACACTCAACAGAAGTCTTATTAATTATGTACCAAGGCCACTTTTTAAAAAAAGTTTACTTGTACAAATTTAAGAATTATATTTAAAAATTGAGTAATTGCTTCAGAAGTTGACCACTCTTGAAAATGAAAAAGTAGTAATTGACTTCCTATTCGTTAGTAGTTGACCACTTATAATAGAAAGAGGATTAAAGCAATAATCTTGGGAATCATTTTATTATCATTTGCTTTCAACAATTACCAGCACAAATTACAATTAAAGAATGAAATAAAAAATAAAACAAATCAATTACATAACAATTTTAATTGAGGAATAATAAAGAATACTATAGAGAATACTATAGAGAATTTAATCAACAGACGGTATGGCATCCGAAGTTCACTTTCATAAACAGTGTATAGCTTATAAAAATCTTATTTTTTATGTTTTTCTATAAAATGGTCAATTACTCGTATATGGTCAACTACAGGTGCCTTTACCTTAATGATAGCGAAACTTAGTTTATCTAGCGTTAGATTGATGCAAATGTATGTTCATCACTGTTTTTCAGCATGGAGGTTGGTTATACTGATAAATACCCTAGAATCAGAGGTTCTGGTACCCCCTTGAATATTGTTCTTATTTCCTTAGATCGTGGAAATAGGAGTTCCAGCCATCAGGACCGTCAAAATTAAATTTCTTTTTATCACTAAATATCACATTTCTCCACTTCTTTTTCTACGAAACATGATTGCGAGCAAACTTTAAACGAGCTTCTTTATGTTGCACACTTAGAGGTTTTCTTTTTAGTCTTTTTCGTTTAATCTATTTACTGCTAAGGAGAATACGTCGCACAGTTCTTATGTTAGATGAAACACCCGCTTATCAGTGATTTTCCTTGCAGTTCTTTTATAATTAGAAGCTACGCTTACTATGGCCTGTCTGTCGCGAACTGTTGCAGCACGAGGTCTGCCAGTACTTTCCTTTTTTCCGTAGATTTTCAATTTTCATGATAGTTTGATTTTGTGACCGCAATAACAAAATTCGGTCGGTTTCACTTTTGTCTAATTGTTTTCCTCGATCCGTGTTAACTGTAATGGCACAAATGTTATAGATAACTGAAAAATTTGCACGTCTGCTTCTAATCACTGGTGATAGATTACTGCCAGAGTTCATAATAACAGAAAATATTACATGCGTGCTACCAATTTGACTGACCAAAGTCAGCCCACGTTTACACTTTTTCCTCTAATTTCTTTCGTATACAAGATACAAATTTGCAATTCTATATGGATACTTTGAAGTACATATGTAATATACAGGGTGTCCCAAAACTACCCTAGGAGCGGAAAATGGGAGGTTCCTTGGGTCATTTGAAGCGACATATTCCTTTACAAAAATGGCGTTCGCGGGTTTGTTTAGGAGTTATTAACAAAAAACACGGATCAATCAGAGCGTGGCTACTGCGGATTGATTCTGAAGTCAACCAATGGCGACACCACACCTCGCGGGACCTGTCGCAGAGTCGGATTCCGTTCGCTATAGCTGTGCTCTGATTGGTCCGTGTTTTTCGTTAATAATTCCTAAACAAAGCCGCGGCCGCCATTTTTGTAAAGGAAAATGTTGCTTCAAATGACCCAAGCAACCTCCCATTTTCCGCTCCTACACTAGTTTTGGGACACCCTGTATAGGGTGAGTAATATGAACATATACCCTATTGTGTTGTTTGAAATATACAAATACATGAAATGTCCTAAGTTAGGGTCAAATACGAATCATGGAATCGTTACAGATGAGCACTAAAAATGGTCTCTTTCATAGCAACTCCTATATTTGCGACTTCTCGCATAGCTGGAACGATTTCCACGTAAAAAGTGGCTAGCCATCCGGTACACTTCATCGATAACCGTCGCGTTATTCTATTATGGAATTTTCTGATGCAAAGAGGGTCTGATCCTCCAGTTTAAAACACCAATTTCCTTGGCGTTGGGGAAGAAGAGTTGATCCCCGATTCCGCGCGCAATATTCCTGTTCACGAACTCGCCTGTCACTCGGTCGACCGACTCCCGGGCCCGGTAACGTTGTTAACATTCAGTGTCGGAACGCGCTCGTGGAAAATTTCCGCTGGCGCAATAACATTTCGCAGCTGCGTTGATCTCGTTAATCCGGTTTCGTGTTTACGCGGACGTGTCTGCCAAGATTGCAGCCGCGTTATGGACTGTCGCCGGTGTCTGCGCGCGGGGATAAATGCGAGTGCCGCGGGATGCCGCCGCCGGGAGGGTTGCGGAATAGTGCGAAGTAAACGAGGGATGAAAGACGAACGGGTTTCCTAGTCGAGATGCCGGGAAGTTACGGGTGGCCCGATCGTAAAAAACCGGGCGATTTTACGAGCATTTGCACTAAACGACAAAATGCAATTCTACGAGCGAGCAGCCCGCGAGACATTGTTAAGAAGACGCTCCAACGTACCGAACACAACCCCCTTACGTCGTTCAACAGACGAACCAATGAACTCAACGCTCCCGACGCGACAATCCCTCTCTACGAATTGCATTGTTCGTTCCCTCCGCGCCAGTACCGCTTCCTGTAATTTATCGTAACGAGTGGACCGTGGGTACTTGCGCTTTTAAAGAAACTATCATCACTTCAACTATCAAATAGGATGTTCGATTCGTTAGTAAGGTGAAATACCCCAAGCCCGGGCAGCATTTTTTGCAGCATCTTTGATTTTATCAGTTTAGATGAACAAAATTAATTTTTTAAGAGTATGTATACAGGGTGTCCCACATAAATGATGACACCTAAATATCTTTCGTATTTACAGTCCTATCAGAAAATTTCTGAGGATAAAGTGACGATATTGCAGGGGGGCAATGTAATAATGAAGAAAAAAATTTTTATGTCGTGTTTTTCAATGAAATTGCAATATCACCGATGTTTTTTTAAATGGAATAGTATATTTTTTTGCGATACCATGATAGACAATAGAAAACTGAATTTAGTGGATACCACCTTTTTGACCTTGAAATGACCTTGAGCAAGAATAATCATGTTGAAGCGGATGAAATGTGGAAGTTTAAAACTTACGTGTTTCAGCAAAGATTGCGCGTTGTTTACGTCGGATTGACCTTTACATATCATATCAAGGTCATTTCAAGGTCAAAAAAGTGGTATCCACTAAATTCAGTTTCTTATTGTCTGTCATGCTATCGCAAAAAAGTATACTATTCCAATCAAAAAAACATCGGTAACATTGCAATTTCATTTAAAAACACGACATAAAAATTTTTTTTCTTCATTATTTTCAATTTTTTATTTTTATCTTTCTGTAAATACGAAAGATATTTAGGTGTTATCATTTATGTGGGACACCCTGTATATATATATATATATATATATATATATATATATATATATGTATATATATTAAATATATATTTAAATACGAAAAACTTTCTGTAAATACGAAAGATATTTAGGTGTTATCATTTATGTGGGACACCCTGTATATATATATATATATATATATATATATATATATATATATAAATTATATATATATATTTAATGCTTAACCATTTATTAAAATAATAATAATATACATGTAATCGATCTGATTATATACATAATAATCTCTTATCTATACAGAATGCAGATTTTGCAGAAGAATTAAAAATCCTAAATGTCATTGTTTAGATTATACCTTAGCACTCGAGAGGCGCCTCTGAGGCGTCACAAAAATTGCTACTATTATTAAAAACAATTGTTTACATTATTAGATATGTCAGTATCTAACCAATTACTAAACATTTAAGTATTGTATGAGATATTATATTAATTTTATAACTACCAAATTTAAAAAATAATAGAGAATGAAAATATTCTAGATCAGAAAAAACGTTTGATTTTCGAGTTAAAGCAGCTCCAAGTGCAAAGGGTAATGTTTTAATTTTATTAACAGGAATAAATTTAACCTATGTTTGGACATATATATTAAATTCAATCTAAGCTAGTGTCTAGACAGAAGTAAAGCCTATACCGGGATAAATTGAATTTACATGTAACACTGCCCAATACCAAATTTGTTTCCAGATTTCTGTTGGATGAATCTTATAGAGTTTTCTGCGCTGATTCTGAATATGTCCTTAGTTTTTCTCCTATACGCACAATTTTTGAGAAACATGACTTGAAAAAAAGGATTTTTCAGATTTAAACAAATATTGTAATGTTATTATAAAAGATATGGGAATGTTCCTTGCAGCAAAAGATTCTGTACTTTACTTAACACAGTGATATCCAATACTAATACATTATCATTGTTTAAATACGTTTTACGTCAAAATTCAATTTTTAAAATTTTACATAAATTGTAAAATTTTTGTTGCTTCAGTTACTTGAATATCTGAGGGACAATCTCCTATCATTCGTTTTCCCATTTATGTATCCATGGAGCACTGAAATTTAGTTTTTCATTAACGAAGCAATTGTGCGGAGCTTCCTAGTTCACGTTACAGTTCAAACTGTAGTTTTAGGTGAACTGAACTGAAAAAAACTTATGTAACGTGATGAAAGTATCATAAACACATATACAAATTTCAAATTATTTAATGTCACATTTTTGTTTATAAATATCCCTGAAGTATTGATATTTTCGACCAAGAAAAAAGGAATTTCCCCTTAATCTGGCGGCTGTATTTACTCGACCGTTCTTGATTATAGTTTGCTTTTGCAGGACCGTGCTCACCATTGCTGGGCCTGCGTTTTGCATTTCACCAGATAAATACATAATCAAACATTTTTGCATCCTACTGTACCTGGACACGTATTTTCGCATATGGTCGTGAAAAATATTTATACTAAACGTACGTAAAATGAACATGGTTGAAACCATTTTATGATGAGAACAAATGTCTCCGGTATGCATTTTACGATGAATTTCCTGCAAGAAAATGCATTTGCATAAACATCCGCATTCTAGTAATGGGTTACAGAGAGATTAATGTAGCATGCAGGTCGCTCCGCATTATCAAAGAACACGCTGTGGACAAATGGTGGTATTTGTTTTTGTTTTTGTTCCGCGGTAGTGGTTTCAGTGCTATATTTCGAAGATTTAGAATATTTTCTGCTGCTCTTTTTCCGTAGATCTTGTTCAGTCTTTGTTAGCGGGACCGGGAGAACAGTGCTTCTCTGCTGAGAATTTACGTTCTGCGAACGCAATGGTGCTTAGAATTTATTTGTCGGGGGCAAAGGTGTTCGCGGTAATAAAAACTTGGTCGCGTAACGTACAAACAAGATTTAAGAAAGTGCGAGAGTGATGAGTACATTAAATGCGAATTATGTTCTCTTTATTTTTGACGAGATTTTGGCGGTATTAACAAAATGGCGGTAGAAATGGCAGTAAAAATGTATTTCCTTGAAAGAATTCCTAAGGTCGTTTGAAGTCGATTTTTCCTTTGCGAAATAGTTCTCTGCGTCTGCGTTACGAAGTTATTAAAGAAAAACTAATAATAGTTACGTACAATTATATCGGAAGTAATATCAAACGTATTCTCATAGAATGGCAAAAATATTGGCACATTCGAATAATAAGGTTCATAAACAATTAAAACCAAAATATTAATCGTCTGTTGCTTGCTTTTCCAGTTATGAACCTCTGTCAGTCTTTTCACATTCAATCCATTCGAATAATAAGGTTCATAAACAATTAGAACCAAAATATTAATCGTCTGTTGCTTGCTTTTCCTGTTATGAACCTCTGTCAGTCTTTTCACATTCAATCCATTACATTAAATTGAAAACATGATGTGTATTTTGCAGCCTGTACCAATATTTTAGCTACACTTTCGTTGGTATTATCAATATAATTGCATTTATGTTACCGCCTTTCCGGAATACAATATTCCAGAACACAATTTCATGAGGATATGCGTTTATTTCAACAAAACACATTTATTCCGAGGATGAATATTCACTTCAATTTTCTTCACAGTTATGGATATTTATACTGTAGATATTGTATCGTGTACTTTTGCATGTATACGCGCAATGCAGACTGCGTACAGACCACCTTCTCAGCCATCTTATACTGCTATCGTATCTTCGTTTAAAGTAGCAAACAATTTTAGAGAGAATGTTACAAATGTGTCGCTCCACATTACAAAACTACTGAAAGAAAGTAAACTCTCGGGGAAAAGTAAGCAAGCAAAAATGTGTGTGTAACAGATTCTTGGAAAACAGGAAAGCGTAGAAATAAATAAACCTGCGAAAAGAAGCTCAGAAGATAAAGGTATTTTTTACAACAAAAGACACGGCCTTATTTAATGGTGCTTAGCTGCAATAAGGAGAAAGAGAATGTATATTTGACATTAACTTTAGACATTGAAAGAAAGGAACTCGTTTCAAAAATCAATTGGATTTACAAACAATAATTTGCCACAGTTGTGATTAAATGAAAACTACTTACGCATATATGTACCGAAGAACTTTTTAATTGATTGATTAAATCCTTGTCTACTGATCGTCCATCAGAAGATGGCAGTGAGAAAATTGTAGGAACCACGTGATACCCTTACTCCGCACTGCACGTCTTCCGCTATTGGTCGAAGTTATCGACGAAGACAGCCAATGCGGGTGTTAGTGTGACTGACAAGATAGAGTGTGGACACAAGTCTTTTGATGGACGATCAGTCTTTGCTTTCCCTCACGAGTTTAGCATTACTTCAACATCTCAAGTAATTAGCAGTTAATTAGTGATTGAATTGGGTAAACTTTACTTTATCGGACCAAAAATTTTTGCCTGTATCCTATAAATTATTATGTATTTGGTATGTAATCCGGTAGATTTGTACCCCGGGAAACCTGCAGATCGAAGTTTCCAACCTGTAGGATCAATGGTTTAGAAGTTATGGTCACTTGAAGTTGAACAATTTGCAGTGTTTTTTCGCGCCGCCATATTGGTTTGTAGGCTTACCGAGCAGAACCGCTAGATGGCAGCACGGGCACACAGTAATATCGCTAACATAAAGAAAATACCTCAGAAAATTATTGGGAAGAAATATCGTGGAAAATATTTACAAAAACCTAACTCAAACCTGGGTGAGAACCCGGACCATGTTTTCCAAAATTCATACAACAATCGCAATACACGTTCTACATTATATCAGCATTAACATGTGCCCGTGCTGCCATCTAACACCAACAATCATAACGGCACGCTTACCTGTCAAGAACACTGCAAATTGCTCAACTTTAAGCGATAATAACTTCTAAACCATTGATCCTACAGGATCGAAACATCGATTTTCAGATTCCCCGAGCACAAATCTACTGGATTACCTACCAAATAAATAATAATTTATAAAAGAAAGACAAAAATTTTGAGTCCGGTAAAGTAAACAGCAGCTATTGAATTCTTGAAATCGTAGAGTTGATTTCTCAAGTATGGTTTCTAAAATGTACACATCAATACATTAATATTTTCAGCAGCTCTATCAAGTGTCTATCAAGTAAATCGATCCGGATCTCCGTCGAATTATTTCTAGAGAGTGAGGTAAAAATGAATTTTGAACAGCGTGTCACGTTGTTCCGCAGCATGCAAACAAGTCTAGTTACGTTACTCGAAATCAGTTTAATTTTCCGGGCCGCGAGTCTTGTTTCTGTGTTTCGTGGCGGTAGTAACAGGAACCCGCAACGATTTCCGTTCCACATACAGCAGCTGTGCGCCCGGAGATTCGGGACAGATCCTTCCAGACAGCGCCTCCGTTGTCGGAGGTCACCGTGAAACCATTCCCTTGTCCTGCAAGATGGAAAAACTTAGATTACCGCATTTATCTACGCCTAGACCTCATCCTCGCGCCTTAATTCCTACCTCCCTCTATTTCTCTCTCTCTCCTTCGTCCGGCCCTCCTCGTTCGCCGTAGTTTTCCACTTTTCATTCACACCGACACGTGTTTTGTCTTCAACTCTCTGCCAATTTTACGAGCTCCGTTCGGTTCATCACTCTTCAATGTTTTCCTCCAGCTCGGCTACATCAAGAACTGCCCCCCCCCCTTACTCTTCGTCGTAGAAAAAGTGAAACATGAAACCTATTTCTCTAGAATGACATAACTCCTGGGTAAGAACCAGAGTCGCCAGATTAAGCTCTGTCTTCCCACTATCTAGCTTCCCCTTCTATGATTCTAGGATATAGAAATAATTTTATTAATAGTATTTTAGGTAAAATAATTTTATTTATAGTATTTGATTTATGAAATTTAAATTGAGGAATAAATTTCATATAAAATAATTTTATAAATAGTATTTTAGGTAAAATAATTTTATTTATAGTATTTGATTTATGAAAATTGAGGAATAAATTTCATATAAAATAATTTTATTAATAGTATTTTAGATAAAATAATTTTATTTATAGTATTTGATTTATGAAAATTGAGGAATAAATTTCATATAAAATAATTTTATTAATAGTATTTTAGGTAAAATAATTTTATTTATAGTATTTGATTTATGAAATTTAAATTGAGGAATAAATTTCATATAAAATAATTTTATTAATAGTATTTTAGGTAAAATAATTTTATTAATAGTATTTGATTTATGAAATTTGAGGAATAATACTATCCCCCCGTTTTACGACCTGGTCACGTGACGCGTTTCGTCTCTGTCGTGCACGTGTCACAATGTCACGCGACTAACAAGTGGAAGCCGCGGTTGATGGATCACGGATTTTTCTGAAACTTGTAGTATTTGAAGATGTCTTCTCGAAACGTAATTTGGCAAAGCAGTAGCGCGTGCTTCTCAATATTTTTCGAGAAAATTGCACTTGAAAATCGGTTTACAAGTCATAAGGAGTTAATAGCAGAGGGCGTAGCGTGGATTAGTAGTGATCGGTAGGTTGCTAGAAAAATATTGAGAAGCACGCGCTACTGCTTTGCCAAATTACAGTTCGAGAAGATATCTTCAAATACTGCAAGTTTCAGAAAAATCCGTGACCCATCAACCGTGGCTTCCCCTTGTAAGTACTGAAGGAGAGAGGGTGACATTCTTAAAGTCTGTGGTCCATGGTAATGAGGATTTTTTAATAGACCTCTCAACAGTAATAGTAATTTTCATCGTAAACAAACTTGTCTCTTTAGGATTAATGTTATTTTCATAATACAGCGAACAATTTATAAAAGGTCTATGCAACAGACTGTTTTAAACAATGTTATACAACTTGTTTTATTTCCTTCTGTTACATCAAATACGATCCTGTTTCTACTGAAACAGAATATCTGTTTCATTGATTACATCCTCCTCTTGTTTCAGTCTTCATATTACATTATATTTAATATTGAAATATATTCTTTTATTTATTTCTTGCTCTGTATGTTGCTTTGTATAGTCATATACGAAAATATGTTAATGATCCGTAAAAGTTTCGTTTCATCCCTTTCAGCTACCCATTTTCATCTTCCGCTGGGTCAAACAGCGACTCTTACTTTTCTTTTCCACTTCGAAGTTTAAACGCTTCCGTTGCTCGACTTCACCTTTCCTCTTTTATTCTATCCATTTTTCTCTGAACATGTAAGAACGGAAAAGGAAATATACAAGATGCTCCTCCCATTGTCACGTTCCGTTCTTTTACATTTTTATATATTTTGTATAAATATTATTGATATTAATGTTACGCGTTACATATTAATGTTATGCTTAATATTCATAGAATCATCTGCAAGTATTTCCTACTAAAATGTAAAAAACAAATCTCATTCTGTTTTACGTTATTTTTAATCTACTGAAACTATTAATACTAGAAACAGTAGTAATTTGGTTCTTTAGAAGATTATTTACAGTTTTGTTCATCTTGTGAAATACCCATTATGTTTATATATATTTTCAGACCCAATTGCTCTTGAAAATGATCCACACCTGGATCGAAACGTTGAGTTGAATTTAATTATTGCTAATTTGCTTAATTTTATATATTTGGTTTATAGAAACAATTTTATTGGGAAATATGTAACATTAAACGAAAAATCCGTACACCGAAAAGATAGCTCACACTTCTTAAAGTAACTAAAAAATAAAGTATATGTATAAAAACACACCGTCTTAATATTTTGTAACTCCGCCTTCTGTTTATATAAGTTGGAATAAACGTTTCGGTCTAGATTTATATAATTCTTTACCCACGTTTCTGCTTAACGATACCAAGTTTCGTTCAATACAAGCTTTTAATTAGTCGAGAGTTCGAGATCGTTTTCCGCTAGTATACAGGGTGAGTCCGCAGAAACAGAACACCTGAATAACGCAGCTGCTATTGGTGTTAGGAAGAGATGCATCAGATGGAACTTGCATGGTTTCGTGGGGGCATTAATCTGATGTAAGTAGCTTTTTTGTAGGTGGACGCGTAAAGGACGTACGAAGGTCAATTTCATTTGTTTAAATGGAATGAGGTATTTTTTCATACATCAATCGATGCAGCCGGACATTCGTTGTAAAAAAGTACTAACCTATGTATGTCAAAAAATTAGTAGTTCAGCAGATAAACACAAATCATATAAAGGTCAACTTCATTTTTTTAAATGGAGTGAGGTATTTTTTAATACATCAATCGATGCAACTGGACATTCGTTATAAAAACCTATGTACAATTTAAATAACTTAAAAATACCATTAGAGTCATACTAAGTCGTTAGGACATGAGGGCACTCTTAAAATCACACTTGTCTAGGTATAGCACATCCAACCAACAGTTATTTTCCACGAGTACAGTTTTTTTAAACGTCGTTTCACTTTAATGCATAAATCGTGCCTAAACACAAATCATGTGAAGGTCAATTTCATTTTTTTAAATGGCATGAGGTATTGTTTAAGACATCAATCGATGCAGCTGGACATTCCTTATAAAAACCTATGTATGTCAAAAAGTTAGTAGTTCAGGAGATATTTAAATTTAAACAACTCCCAAGTACCATTACTGTCGTACCGAGACGTTACACTAGTAAGTAAACGCTAACGACTTAGTATGACTCTTAGTATGTTATCACATGTGCTATCTTCTCGTCGCGGAGCGTATGTGTACACGCAGTTGCCAGTTACAGGTTTAACGGCGAGCAGAATTTCGCGGCGACCCACTCAGGCAAAAGTAGTTTGTTTCCGAAAATTTCGGCGCGGTGTATTCGATTAAACTTGATGAAGAAAAAGCTATTACGAAAGGGCCGTTCTGTCGCTCAAGTGGTTCGTAGCGCGCGGAGAGTCTCCTAGGCGGGGAAATAATTTAAAGAATTGGATTCCCGCGAAGTGCCGAGTCCTCGTTTTTTTCTAGGCACATCCCTAAACCGACCGAGCGCGCGAAGAAGAAAACTTTTTTGGAATTACGTGTCTCCAAAGTACGTACTTGCCCCTCGTAAATCTGTAGCTACCGGTGGTAGAGAAAGAGGAGGGGAAGAGTCGTGGAAGCAGATTGAAAGAGGTCAGAGAAATCCGCTGAACGAAGAAAGCCGAATCGAAGAAAGATCTCCCGGCATCCACGAAACTTTTCTTTATTCGATGCATCCCCTCCTCGACGTGGCTGCAAGACCAAATGCGGGGAACAAAGGGGAAGGAAGGAAACGGATGTCGGTTTTTCGATACAATAAAGGCACGTGTACATGCACGTGAAAACAACATGCAGGATTTCGAACGTGGAAGCGGAGACTGGCTTAGTATACATGTGTAATGAGACCCGGGGAATTTTGGTTTGGAGGGTAGAATTGACAATCATTGCATGCATAAGTTGTCAGCTAGGAGGCCGGAACTAGTGGTTCTTGGGAATTTTCTCTTAGCAACTGTCGGTATCTATATATATAAAAATGGATGTTTGTATATGTATATGTATATGTATATGTATATGTATATGTATATGTATATGTATATGTATATGTATATGTATATGTATATGTATATGTATATGTATATGTATATGTATATGTATATGTATATGTATATGTATATGTATATGTATATGTATATGTATATGTATATGTATATGTATATGTATATGTATATGTATATGTATATGTATATGTATATGTATATGTATATGTATATGTATATGTATATGTATATGTATATGTATATGTATATGTATATGTATATGTATATGTATATGTATATGTATATGTATATGTATATGTATATGTATATGTATATGTATATGTATATGTATATGTATATGTATATGTATATGTATATGTATATGTATATGTATATGTATATGTATATGTATATGTATATGTATATGTATATGTATATGTATATGTATATGTATATGTATATGTATATGTATATGTATATGTATATGTATATGTATATGTATATGTATATGTATATGTATATGTATATGTATATGTATATGTATATGTATATGTATATGTATATGTATATGTATATGTATATGTATATGTATATGTATATGTATATGTATATGTATATGTATATGTATATGTATATGTATATGTATATGTATATGTATATGTATATGTATATGTATATGTATATGTATATGTATATGTATATGTATATGTATATGTATATGTATATGTATATGTATATGTATATGTATATGTATATGTATATGTATATGTATATGTATATGTATATGTATATGTATATGTATATGTATATGTATATGTATATGTATATGTATATGTATATGTATATGTATATGTATATGTATATGTATATGTATATGTATATGTATATGTATATGTATATGTATATGTATATGTATATGTATATGTATATGTATATGTATATGTATATGTATATGTATATGTATATGTATATGTATATGTATATGTATATGTATATGTATATGTATATGTATATGTATATGTATATGTATATGTATATGTATATGTATATGTATATGTATATGTATATGTATATGTATATGTATATGTATATGTATATGTATATGTATATGTATATGTATATGTATATGTATATGTATATGTATATGTATATGTATATGTATATGTATATGTATATGTATATGTATATGTATATGTATATGTATATGTATATGTATATGTATATGTATATGTATATGTATATGTATATGTATATGTATATGTATATGTATATGTATATGTATATGTATATGTATATGTATATGTATCTGTATATGTATCTGTATATATACAGCGGCGAGTTACAAAAAAATGTATAGCGTAGAAACCTTCTCCATGAAAAAATATATGTATATGATATGATTGAATATGATGAAATATGTGTATATGAAAGAATATATATATATATATGATTAATAGACTTCGAAACTGTTTGATCGATCAACATGAAATTTGGCACATATATGTATTTTTTCGTGGAGAAGGTTTCTACTCTATACATTTTTTTGTAACTCGCCGCTGTAGATGGCGCTGCAATATATCAACTTCTATACCGTTGAACCTATCGCTATAAAAATTGGTATACATAGGTATTTGAGCACGAGGTATTTTATACTGCGAAACACGTTCGGACACGTTCAAGGTCAAGTCTTCCTGGGAAAAGCATGCACATATTACATACCGCGAAAAACCCCCCTCCCCCACGCCTACGAACGAGCTTTGCATCTTTCAAGTCTATATTCGTTATTTTAACTATTATTTCAACAATAAATTGTTATTAATCAATTAATAATGTTCACCAGGGTTATCATATTTGATACCGCGAAACACGTTCAGACACGTTCGAACACGTTCGGACACGTTAGTCTATATTCATTATTTGAACTATTATTTCAACAATAAATTGTTAGTAATGAATTAATAATGTTCCCCAGGGTTATCATATATATATATATATGGATGTTTGTATATATATATATGTTAATATTCTTAAGATCAAAGATCTAAATTCTTCTCACAAGTTTCGTATAAAACAACTTAATTGCGGTGTAAAATCTGTGGTTACATGGAAAAACGTCGCGTGTCACAATCTCGAAAAATTTGAGTTTATAGGATTTACGTATTTATTAAAATATCGTGTTTGGTCTCATTTTAATCAGACGAATTTCATCGATACGTTATTTAAGGTTTCCCACAATAACTGAAACTAATAAAGTCTTATCGATGCATTATTATGGAAAAACGTAACACTATCCGTGGAGAAAAAGATAACACTAATCGAGAGCAGACTGTGATTCGGTGATGGCAGAGAGAGGGTAACTATTTCGTCTGATCTGACGATTCTGCCGAATAGTCGTCGACGAACTTCAACCACCGGACGCACTATTATTTGAATATAGTCGCGGCAAGCTGCTTTGCGTTAAAAGTCAGCGAAAGTGGGTCAAGATGGTCGACACATTCGATTGCGAGGAGGCTGATTCTATGGAAATGGACCGGCTTAACTGGCCATTCTGCTCGGTGGCATTCGAAAACTCTTAAAACTGCAATTCGTATAAGACTTGGTCGCCCCGGTGCGCAGTGGGAGCGTGTCGGTGGCTAGCCAGGGATGATATCGCGGCAGCTTTTCGGATCGGTAAATATAGGAACCGACCATTTTGGAAACTTCATTGACCGTGGAGAGAAAAATGATCGCCGAGGCTGGACAACGGTCACGTCCACGTTCGCAGTTATAAAATCCACCGTTCCAGCCAGCGTCGTTTCTAGGTAAATCGTCTGTTTGAGCTCCGGGGGCCGCAGCTTACGGGCGATTTCTATTCCGGACTCTTCGAATCTGAAAATTTATCGGCCGGGAAGGAAGAGGAACAGAAGGCGGGTACCCTTTCGCGTGGAACAGCCCGGAGTATAATCGAAGGCCATTACGATCGCTAAATCGCGGTTCGACGTCGCGGCAGAAACGGAAAGATGCTGTACCACGGCCTTTAACGATGCAATTCGGGACCAGAACGTTGCGCTGAGTTGTTCGAAAAGAAGACCGAGAAACGAACTGTGATACGCAGGAAACCGTGTTCTACATTTTCTGTCCAACTTTCTGAGAAATGGCTCGCCAGCTTTCGGACCGGTGAACGAATAATGCTGGCCATTGTACTTCAAAGAACTGAACATTCTTCAACCTTGTCGGATAATGTTCGACTTCTTTGATTAATGTAGAACGGAATGGTTCGCTTATAATAATTCTTCTTACTATGGGTCCGTATCTAACCTGTGGTAATTTCGTTAGAAACAATAATAATTCTTCATTAAAACTTGTACTTTTTAAACCGATATTCATTTTTGCCTAACGCAATCTTGCACGATACGACAGGCGGAAGACATTTTTATCCTTTTTTACGTTTATGACCTTAAATGGCCTTGAATTATTGTTGAAATTGTTCCGAGAAGAGGTACAACCGTAGGAGTTCAAGACTATGTGGTTCCATTTGAAAGGATAACAAAATTATGTACACCATTCGTGTATCTACTATCTTCTTTTAATAAGAAATCAGAAAAAATTATTAGATTTTGTTAGTTGACTTTCTGGTTCACAGTTCAATCTGCTATTGCTATTACAAGATTGTTCAGAATATGTTGATCATGATTATTAATACATTTTTTAAAATGATTATTAATACATTATTATTAATACAATCAAGATTTTAAACTTTCAATTGTAATATATTTTGTTAGAACATTCAAGGCGTAAGAATATTGCAAATCTACTTTGGAATCCCATAAATATTGTCACTCGCAAAACGGCTACAGTGATATATACGTATTGGAGTGCCTTGTGCAGATACGGATGAAGAAAGCATTATAAATGCACGCAGAAGCATTACCGACGCGAATGTGAAAAGCAATTATTCATTCTTTGACTGCAGAATTATATCGAAATCAATGTATATTTATCCCAATATTGATTATTCTATAAAAAATTACTGACTTCGTACATGTATACAAGTTCTTATATTTCGAAGTAGTATAACCTTAAAACAAGGCATACCGCAATCGACATTCATTATATTACAATATTCTTGCTTTGGGACATTGAAAAATAATTTCATTTAATATTTGTTATAACAGGGTTAAAGTAAATATAGGTATTTATGTATTAGAAAATATTATAACAACAATATTAATAAACACAGTTCGGACTAGCCGTATGTTAACCAGGTAGTTGTTTCTCACGAGTATACTCGTCACGAAAAGAGTGCAAAATTTGGTGTTATGACGAGTATATTCGTCGTCAGTTATAAATAGTAACAATTTCAAATTTAGATTGCAATTTCAGTGAAAAATAAAATATAGACGCAAACTGCAAAACGTTTGAAATATTTTGGGGCCAAGTCGAAATAAAGGGAACAAATAAAAGTTTATAAATAATTAGTATAAAAAACCGTATATGGTATGAATTATGTTTTCGTAAATGTATCGTTGCTTCTATAAGAAGAAGCTATCCGTCTAATTCCTTCAACATGCGGAAATGAAAGGTTCCTGACATCATTTGAAGCGTCATTTTCCTGTAGAGATGAATAACTCAATCTTGCATTGGGATATTTTTCGATTATTCTAAGCGGTAACATTAGCATTAGTTGCATAACTAAGGAAAAAAATATTTTTAAAAAAATAAAAATGAAATATATATAATTACGTTTGTTTATTCGGTGGAAAATTTCCATCTTCTTGTATAAATTGCGTTGTTGAATGAACTTCTTTTGAAAAAAAATCTAAAAAACTACTCGACCAAAGTGAACCAAAATCTAATCAGCTCTAAATTACTGAGGGGCACATCGATTGCATCATTCATCATTCTGATCGCGTTGTTACTTTTTCAGAAAACGTTAACGAAAAATTTGATACCATAGAAACGGCCATACGCACACACACACACATACTAACAATTTGATAAAAATAGTCTAACTGACTCCAATGACCATGAAACGTGAAGATCTGCTAAAAAATTACAGTAACTTCCCTATGAATCGGGAAGTTAAATATATGTGATCTTGTAAGGTAAAGGTACTAGTAGTTGACCAGTTAAGAGAAGTTTTCCACGCGAACAATAGTAACCATTTACTCTGTCATTAAATAGCGAGAGTCGATGTCTGAAGACACTCTTTAAGTCTTTTAAATCATGTACCAAGGCCACTTTTTTAAAAAAGTTTACTTATACAAATTTAAGAAACATATTTAGAAATTCAGTAATTGCTTCAGAAGTTGACCACTCATGAAAATGAAAAATCTAGTAATTGACCTCCTGTTCGTTAGTAGTTGACCATTTATACTAGAAAGAGGGTTACAGCAATAATGTTGGGAATCATTTTACTATCATTTAGTTTCAACAATTTCCAGCACAAATTATAATTAAAGAATGAAACAAGAAATAAAACAAATCAATTCCATAAAAAGTTTAATTGAGGAACAAAGTAGACGTTGCAAGTTAATAGAGAATAGTATTAAAGAAATTTAACCAACAGATGGTATGGCATCCGAGGTTCACTTTCATTAAAAGTGTACAGCTTACAAAAATCTTATTTTTTATGTTTTTCTATAAAATGGTCAACTACTTGTTCATGGTCAACTACTGGTACCTTTACCTTAATTGTATTTACAAAAATTACGAGGCAATATTTGCGGATTATCCTAGAAAATTGTAGGTATTACCATGAAGGCTAAATCTTAAGGTGTCCGAATTCCCTAAGCGGTGTTCGAAAGTTTTAAATCATGCAAAAATCGTTCGGAACTTCTTACCGGCAAAAATAACGAAAGTGTTTCGGAGTGGTTAAGATAAATGGGTCGGCTTGTAAGAAGACACACGATGCTTCCCAGCCAGGCAGACAATCCGCCAGTGGGTGTTAGGTACAGCCGCGCATAACAAACCGGAAAGGCCAGAATATATTGCATAACCGTAAATGCATGCAAACTACGGGTCTACGGGATCGAAGTTCCGCGGGTAGCCGATGGGAATGCCTTCCGAAGTAGTCGAAGGGAGGAAACGAAGCTCGTTTATTTAGCCATTCGCGGGAAAATCTCCGGTCCGATGGTATCCCGCGTCGGAATTCCCACTTCGTTCTTATGCGAATGGCACTTTTAAGACGCATCGGAGATCGCATCGCGGGAAACCAGCTAGTTAGGAGTTTGATTACGCCCGAAACAAGCCGCTCCGTAATCGGATAATCAAGGCCCTGCCCGCCATTTTCAACTCTTTGAAACTCGCAGACGAGTAATTCGCCCCGGCTGAATGATAATTGCCAGCTCATCTGTAAACACAAGCGGCCGCGTTCCTATCGCGAGATCTACGATTCATTTATTCCGCTTCCGTGCAAGATTTATTTTCACCGTTTATTTCGTATCTGCAGCTTTACCCACCTACCTGTAATAAAACTTCCAGACTGATTTTTATGTGCATTAAGGGATTGAAGTTTTTACGCGGATTAAGCTTTTCGAAATAATTCACTGCTGAGTAGGGTGAACGAGAAAAAGAGGATTATTGGGAGTCTTGTTAGACTTTGTTTCCTAGTTAATTTAAGGGTGACGTTCTGTTTTCGACGCTGGAATTGTTTCTGTTTTTCTCGGAAAATGGAGAACGATTTTGATGTTCTGTGTTGTACGGTTTATTACGTAATGTTGGAGTATTTTCATCTATTTAGTATCTGTTTACATTAAAGAATTTTTAATCTTTTTTGACATTGATAGTGTTCAAGTTGATTATGTTCGACAAGACTGAACGGTGTCAGTTTTTATTGTATACTAAAATATATGATTAACATGCCTTTTTGTAACCAATAACTACGAAATCTGAATTTTGAAAAAATTACGTATAACTGGTGCAGAATACAAATACAGCAGGACCTCTCGATAAATAGGGTTGATCGGGAGACAGTCCGGATAAATTAAGGCACTATGGATAATCGAGACCCGAGGAAATAATTAAAATGTACATTGTATTCCAAAATAAATTTCTTATTTTTGAAAATTTATTTCCCTTCGTAATATAATCATCCGGTTATCGAAGTCCTACTGTAATTAGTACAATAATATTTTAAGACCACAAAGTTTGCAAATATCAGAAGCCCACGCGTCACCCTTATCAGCCGCCCTTATCTAACGACACTGGTACCAACATGGCCAGAACTTATTTTCAATTTGAAGAATTGAAACTTAAAACTTCTCGTTTTCACTTTCACGATAATCTACTTGGCGACGAAGGTTAATTGAATTCTTTCTTGAATTCCGCCTCGATGCAACTCCGTGGAACTGAATCAATTAACGATTTCATTTCTTGCACTTTTAATAAAATTATTAGCTCCTGTTTCATTTCCAATGGTAGCCTGCTGGGTTTAATTAACGCCGGAGTGAAGCAGAAGTGACCCCCGGCTGTTGGCCGTGTACTACGCAATTTTTACAGCACTACGTTTCTCATTTTTATCGCAGATTATGTTGTCGCTTTTCCATTACGGCGTAACTGGCCATTCCGTAGAAACCGAGAGAATGTCATGCCCACTTAGAGAGTGTTTTTCAGGCTCCCTTGATTTTCATCATGCCTTAAGGAGCTGGCTTCTTTGCCATTAGGTAGTCTGCATGACTTTCTGTCGGACTTTTTATAACGAGATAATAATAAATCACTTTAAATTTATTAATTCATGGCAAGAACTATGCTATCGTCCATCGTACTTTATTTCTCTGAAATTGTCTCATATTTTTATGTTTGAATACAGTATTAACGATGCATTAACTATTGAATTTTATTTGAATATTTTAATAAATATATTGTTCAAGTATTATTTCGCGTCGTCGTCACGTCGAATTTAAATAGTGACTAGACCACGTTCGAAGTATTAATTATAGTTTAGTAGCTTTTAACTGACTAATTAAGAATATCTGACGAGAACGGAATTTTATAAAAACTCGACACCACGTTCGGATTTAATTCGCGGACTGTAGTGGTGCTAAAAAATTTATATAAAATAGAATTGGAATTATACAGGCTTTTGTTATTACGTTCGTCGATGGTGAGCACTCTCGAAACAAATACAGCAGGCTATCTGATATCGGTAACATTTTTAATTAACAGAGGTTCCAGATTGTATACAGTAAGAGGTGCTCCACGAATGTCGAGTATCTCTTCAATATTTTTTATTGAAAAATATTTTCACGGGGTCCACGTTTTGTAGAATTATTAATGCTTTTTACCAAAAATTGATGGATTTGTAGGAGGGAATGCAATTCACGCTCAATGATACACTTGACATACAATATCGTGATTTAACGTGCGAGATCATGATTTTAGTATGGTTATCGTAATAATTTAAGGACACAATTTTATAGGAAAATTTGATTTGCTCAAGGGTAAAAAAGTTATGAGGCACCCTGTATAAACGCAAGAAAATATACAGTGTTACGAGTCAGGGCCGCGAGCAGCACGAGCGACCGGCGAAGGGTTGTTACTCTGGAAATATGGTCTCAATTTGTTAGTTAAGGTACGCGGATGCAGTGTTCCGATCAGAACCAACTTTTCTCGCGTATGCGCGACGATTTCAGCTTCAGTAACGTAAGTTTCTTGATAAAATGGGGTTTGAACACTTTGAGCACCCCGCAGACTTTTAAAAAATTATTAGTATACAGGGTGGTCATTTTATCTGAAGACATTGAAATACCTCGAAAATTATGCATCGGATCAAAACAAGTGGGGAATGCAATGATACCAAACTGGACCCCCCTTCGTCGCCCCCTGGGGGTGGGGATGGGGGAAGATAAAACACTTAGATGGGAAACCTAATTTTTCATTGCAGATTTTGATTCTCCAAAAAAATATACAAATTTGACCTAGGAGTTTTTGCATTTTGGTTCACAGATGGCGCTGTAATGGACAAAAATCAAAATCAGTAAAAATTCGTTGAAAATTGGGGATATCTCAAGAAATACACATCAGATCAGCAAAATAAAAGTAGACGTATTTGATATTTTTAAGAATGCTATTCAATAACACCATAATTGACCCCCCACCCCCACCTCTTCAGGGTGGGAGAGGGAGTTATTTCAAAATCTTCAAAGTCTCTAGATCACCAGATCTTTCTCCATTGGACGATTTTTAATGGGGGTAGATTAAAAACAATGTATATGTAATAAAACCTGCTAATCTAGCAGACCTTAAGGAACGCACACTGCACCAAGTAAAACTTATCTCACTAGAAATGAGACGAAGCTTTTGAAATGAATTTCATCTACGATTAGGTTATTGTCAAGCAGCAGACGGAAGACAATTTGATCATTTAATTCAGTAAAAGCCCGTTTACACACGCACGCGCACACACACACACACATAAATACAAATATGTACACACAAGAGATGTAAATCCTTATAACTCGAAAAGTAATTGATGAAAAACATTTGATTATAGTGTTTCGGAAAGCTCTCCAGATCAGCTACAAGAATATATAATACAAAATAGGGAGTGCCATTTTAAAAAATTGAGGTAACCTTCACGTGACCTTGAAATGACTATTCAAGGTCAAACCAATGGCATCATCTTATAGCTCTTGCGAAACCATAAAATACATATCTGAACCATTTTTCTCTATATTGCTTTGAGATGTTCGACCGTTTCCAGACTTTTCTGACACCCTGTATAATGGAATTGATAGGAAGTATTATTACCTAAGATGCATGGTGTTAATGCACTAGCAATGCGGACTCTCGGAGCAACTTTATAACTACCTAATAAATTTTATACTGAATTCGCGGAATCTATATGGTTAACCTTGATACGACGGGAAACTTTAGCATGATCTCACTGAAGTTGACTCTACGAGATGCAGCACGACGTGACACGATTAGTGACTACGAAAGTACTAGTCCCCGAGAGTTTTTCTTCTTTTATTCTTTTTTTTAAACAGGTCATGTTTAATAGATAAAGTTAAATATCTCCCGATTTAGACATCATAAAAAATGTATGGGATCTGTCAAGACAGTATAAATCAGAATTAGACACATTTAAAACAAAAACAAATCAATTTAAGGGAGGTATCACGAAGTATTAATTTTGTATTTTTATTTGCTTAGTCAAGCATGATTCAGTTAGTGTTTTATTCTTTTGTCGAATTAATGTCAAACCGTGTTTGAACATCTTTCTCTAATTTTGATATGGTATGCGATACAATCCCAGGATTTTACATACTTACTTTACAGATAGTATGTAATATTCAGTTATATCTAACGGAGTGCATTTTCTACCTTTAAATATAAGAAATTTAATATGTGCTAGGTGTCTTATTATTTTGTCGAGGATTGTAATTTAAGAATATGTTAAAAATTTATAGGAATGAGAATTGTAAAGTGGCTGCGATGACGTCATGATTTATATAAGTCTCTTAGATCTGAAAATAAAATAGATTGCAGAGGTTACCTGACATGAAAGTGTTCATAACTAGATTTATCGACTCAATCTGTTTTAGTCGCATCAAGATCTGTCGGAAAAACAGGCCATATGAAGACTATTCCATTAAATGTTACAAATTCTAATTTCTCGTGAGGCGTAAGGAATTCCAAACTTACCTATACATTATTCATTTTTTGCATAAGAATATCTAAAAGAGGAAATTATAATCTTCAATTCGATAAATATTTTAATTATTAGTGAAATATCTGAGGTGCAAGAAAATGAAACAAATAATTATAGTAAATTTTAACGATATATTTATTTAAATTGAATTGAAAAATTGGAAAATCGATTCAGTCTTATTAAGACGATATATTTTTGTAACTGCAAGCAACAGCATTAATTTAAAACACACAAGAAAAAAGTTTCATAAATTCTTTCTAAAAACACTAATTTTCAGTTCCAAAGATATCATTTTGCAAAATGAGCTTCTGCATGGATGAATAAATTCGACATCGTTTACATCAATATTACTGTATTGAAATCATAAATATCGGAACTGAAATATTTTTCAACATCACTTTTAGAAAATCGCATCGAGAAAATTTGACTTCACCTAGAAATAAATTTTGATTACGCCGGGAACAATTAACATATAAATGAACATATTTTGTGAGCGCGTAATGTATAAATAACGAAAAAATATGTAAATGTGAAAGAGAATGTTTGCTGCCACATCGAACGGGAATATCTGTTGCATAGTGAAATAATACTTTGCCCGAGAAGCACGAGTTTCGCTGCAAGAACAGGATAATCACGATCGGAAGAACTATGTTCGCGTGCGCCCGCTTAACAAACCGCGTTCTCCGTTGTTTTTCTCTTGACTCGTTTTACTTTTCTTATTTGAAAAAGGTTTGTTTGTCGACTTAAGGGCACGTGCAGATCACCGACGATATGCTGCACATTTTCTGCGATCAATAACTGTGCGACACAGCGAATTACGCTTAAAATTACTCACTGCTGCAGGGCTGAACGTTAGAATGGTAATGGGCTTAGACAGCTTTTTAATAGTACTTATACTCTGACGTAGCAATTTTATTCCAACTTACGACTAGTAACTGTCTCAAATATACTATTTAACACGTTCCGTGACAAGCAGTTTTTGCTCCACTTTTCATTCAGGCCAATTGATGTTTTGACTAAAGATTGATATTTTCGATTTTGATGTTTTCAAAGATACATTAAATATATAAACTATTTTTTCTCGATCGTATTATTGTTTCAAACAAATATTAAATGATCTCGGCGCTACGGTTCGATCAATGAAAAAAGCTAAGCAATTTTGCTAATTGATAATTAATTCGACGTTTCGGTTCCAATTTGAACCATTTTCAAGAACAATAATTATAATTGCGTCTGTAATCAGAGATTTTAAACGTACAATTTTCAAAAGATATTGGAAAAAACTATCAAATGTTTGAATGTACAGGCAACAAATTTATCACATGTACATTCAAACACTTGATAGTTTTTTCCAATAACTTTTGAAAATTGTACGTTTAAAATCTCTGATTACAGACGCAATTATAATTATTGTTCTTGAAAATGGTTCAAATTGGAACCGAAACGTCAAATTAATTATCAATTAGCAAAATTGCTTAGCTTTTTTCATTGATCGAACCGTAGCGACGAGATCATTTAATACATTAAATATCTTGAGAACAAAATTGAATGGTAAAATGGGGCTTATACGGCACCAAAAAAGTTTTGTTTCTATGCTATTTGTTTTAAAGATCAAGGTCACCTTCATTGTGTTAATGGAATTACCCTTTTTGAAACATCTACAATGATATATTATGATATATTAAAAATTTTATGTTTTTTGCAGTTTCTCTTATTTATTGTTAGTTAATTTTAATGCAAACTCGGGTATGTGTTTTATGATCCAAAATAGGCGATACATGTTGTAGAATTTTCCTTTTTTTTTCCTTTTAACAATACCCAGATAACTCAGGACGTCCTCAAGATGTACATTTTATGTCCATTTCAGGTCTGAACATCCTACGTCCTGGAAGGACGTATTAAAAATATCTTGATAACATCTTTTTGGGACGTTCGTTTTACGTCCAAATGAAGACATTTTGTAAGCGTCTTTTTCGGAACGTTAAAAAACGTTAATTATGTATATACTTATATGTGATTGGTCGTATGAAAATAAGGGACTGGAAGAGTCTTAGTTCCTTTTCGCATCACTGACATAATGGTAATGCATGAAACAAATTCTTTCATTTTAACATTTGCATAACAATTTTTAAATAAGTGAATGAAGGCAGAAGATGACGTTCATAAAAATATTCCTGTACTTTCCAATGTGTTCAAATTGTATACAAAGAACAAGTATTAAAAAATATATGAAGCGTATTAAAATGGTAAATAGAAAATATGATGAAATTATTGAGACGAATTATATTGAGGTTTGAATTTGCTTTAGATCACTTGCTTCTAATTGGTCAAGTTCCAATTCTTTGTCCGTTAGTATTCAACAAGGATTCAGTCCATTATCTACCAGCATGGAAGCAACACATTCTTCATAAAGATTTTCTTTCCTATATAACATGTGAGAAAAATAAGTTTATTTTCCAGTTTAAAGCATTGTTTTTCCTTTTCTTTTAAAATACGGTCATTTTTGCAATGTAACATTTTGTTTCAGACGCAAAAATCTCTTGAAAATGATCCTAATCAGGATCGAAACGTCGGGATTTCAACTTGCAAATTTGTTATAAAACATGTAATTTTTAGTTTATTTTTGCTCGAACCTGTGCGCCGAAACCATCTTCTATCATGATGAAATTACTTCGAAATTGGTCAACTCAAATGTTACTATTTCTATTTTGCTGTTTGCAGCAAAGGTGAAAGCGACTGGCAAGAGTGAAACTTTGAACGGTTGATTAATTTAACTCCTCGGATCCCCGTTAACTTTATATTGACTTAATTAAATCAACTTTTCCAAAAATCATGGGGCAAGCATGCCGAAAGTTTCATACTAATATCAAGAAACTACAGCCCCGTAAGCGACTCCCATGATGTTTAAATTAAACACCTAACTGACACGTTGCGCCCACTTCCAGCAACTTTCGGAAATTCGCGCAGGGAATTTCCGCTAAATACGACTTTGGTAAACTGAAATATTCTGTTTAACGGGATTTGGACAATCTCATGCGGTGAATAGACGTTCGAGGGACGCGGACGGGACGAGTCAGATGTCGGGGGTTAAAGGGTTATTCCGTGAACATGCCGAACAGGATACTTTGTTAAAGCGGGATTAACATTTCCATGAAGTGATTATTACAATCTTCCGTCAAAACTTCACGCGACGACGCAGTTAGCCTTAGTTTCATCTCCGGATCATTAATCCGACGCAGAACTGGAGGTGGCGAACATCAAAGTCCCTTGATTGGATTTGCCCCTCATTTAACGCTGTTTTCGATGCACTGATGAAATCTGCAGCGAGCTCGTTATTCTCGTTACTCTGTTTTCTCTCACCGAATGAATACGGGAAGATTCGTGATGGCGCGATACAAGTGACTATGATCCATTTGGTATGGGAATAAGTTTATCATTTTTTGTTGAAAGAAAAGCGTGTAAACCATACCCATAGCGTGCAAACGTTTTCCAACAGTAGATCGATCGACATTTCATTCAATTGACAGTTCCTCAAGTTTCTGACGTGGATTTTCCTCAAGTAATGCTTGCAAATCTGGATCTTCCAATTCTCTTGGCACACCGTTGCGATCTTTATCCCTTACGTCGAAATCATGCTTATTAAACCGTCGAAACCATTATTTACAAGTTTGATCATCGTATTTGAAGCATCGTCCCCATAAATATCCACGAGCAAACGATAAATTTCCGCGGCATGTTTCTTTAAAACAAAATCATGCAACATAACTTCTCGCAAATACTTGGAACATTTTTTACGTGAAGAATTGACTGCTATTCACGCTCCAAATAATTTCCACTAACTGCATTTCGAAACTTAGACACACACCCTTCAAAAACATATACTACGTTCCATCAAATACACGATCGGTACTTAAGTACAACGGTATCTGTCAGAAGGGCGGAAACTTAAGGGGTCAAGCATATTGCGCAACAATGATTGTGCAACATGACGTTTATGCTAATTCACATTGTATTAATTAGTCAATCACTATTATTCACTGTCATTAATGATGCAAAATAGACACTATTGCTTTTTTCAATCATATTTGCATGTTCAAGTGGCGATAATAGAGATAGAGATGTAGACTCGGAATAAAAAAATTATTTAATTACTTTTAAAGCAATAGAAATAAATAGATTCCTAACAAATAGAATTAAATAACTACATGACATTAACATACATAATATTCATTGTTCTTGACATGAAGAGACTTATACGTTTTTGCAATCAAGTTAATATTTATATAACAGACTATTACAATTATTATAATCATAATCTTATGTAAATTATAATACTTTTACCTGCACTAATGGTGTCCGATATTTTCTAAGGCACCATATGTGTCAATTATGATATTCAGCAATATCTTCAGATACGTTCATGAAGGAACATGCTGGTATAGACGTGTACATGTATCTCGGCGATGCATAAAATCGCGAAGAATAACTTTTTTACAACGCCTTCCTTGGTGGTAAATAAACATGTGCGTCCCTCCCCCACGGCGTTACTACTCCATCACTCTTTTTATGAGAACTAGCATAAAGGAAACGTAAATGGGACGACCATATAAAGCGTATTCCCATCTTAAAATAGAATATCGAGAGTCGTAAATAGACTATAGAATCGCCGCGCGAAATCACATTTTCTTGTAGTTATTTCCACTGACACGTGTTACACGGAAAGTCACGCGGACTTTATAGAGCGAAAAATAAATCAAGAAGTTCGCCGACATCATTGCCCGGTTTATTCTATTGTATTTTATATTTTTATGTACATATACTATATGTATTGCAATTGCACGAAACCGGTCCGGATGTAACAAGTGAACTGTACATATTTATACGAAATAAAAATTTCGATTGAGAGAACCAGAGACCAAATGGAATCTCTCTTTTTTCTAATAATTTCGCTGTTCCAAAAATAATGCATCTATTTTAATTGTAAAACGTGTATAAATATTATGCACAGAAAATAATTCTCCAACAAGATGGTATATTGTATATTTCCATAATTTCATAAATAATTAGGAACGTTTAAGCGAAACATTTATTAATTTATCTGTCCAATTGTAGGTATCTATTATGGGTAACGAGGACTATTCAATTTTATTGATCAATGGCTGAAATATTTTCCTTACAGTGATCATTATTAAAAATATCAATATAAATCAATTGAAAAATTCAATATTGTAACAATGAATGAAGAAAGAAATATATAAAACAGACAATTTCTATTTTGCAGGAATATTCACGATCTAGAAATAACAATTTTAAATGGATTTAAATTAAATTTAATTTAAACATTTATAAAATTTAAATATTTATATTAAATTAAATTGAATTCTAATTAAATTAAAAACGGAGGAAAAGTACGCACAGCGTGGCATATTGATTTATGATCGTTGACTTACTATTTTTATTAGCACATATCTTTCACTGTTTGGGTTCACAATGTACAAATATAAATTAGAAATAGAACGGCCGAGATGCATAATTTTTTACCACTCATTTTACAAGACGTAATGCCGACGTTATCGCGATCCGTCCATGTAAATAACTTCATCTTCGCCTACATCATTCCTGTCGCACTAGTAACACGGGGCTTTAATTCTGTCGTTAAGTTTCAACAGCACGGTAATATTCCGGCACCTACCTCTAAATTTCGCTTGGTTTTATTATTCTCGTCTGCAGTGAGTATACCCTTGGAAAATATAGTGTGGCAGCTCGCTTGCCATCGCATCCTTGACAACGATTCCGCATTCCTCAACGTTTCATTTTCTCCATTTTCTTTTTTTCCAAGTCTCTGCTATTTTCGTCTGACCGATCTTGATTCTCATTTTCATTTCTCAAAAATTATTTCGACGTTGTAAGGTGAAGTGCCCTAACTCTGGACAGTCCGAAAGTGATACCTAAGTATGGACAATTGAATTTTCATAGTTAAATCAATAATTAAGAGATTAAATAATTATATTATATATTCTGAGGCCTTAGCTGCGAGTAGGTGTGAATATTATTTCATTAAGACATCGATTGATATTGGAAAATAAATTCAAAATTCATCTGAAAACTTCGACTTCTACGATCTAAATCCACAACCAAGGTCAATTAGTATTAAGAAATCCTCAATCAATAATTAAGAGATTAAATAATTATATTATATATTCTGAGGCCTTAGCTGCGAGTAGGTGTGAATATTATTTCATTAAGACATCGATTGATATTGAAAAATAAATTCAAAATTCATCTGAAAACTTCGACTTCTACGATCTAAATCCACAACCAAGGTCAATTAGTATTAAGAAATCCTCAATCAATAATTAAGAGATTAAATAATTTATATTTGAATATTATAAAACTGTTATTGAAATAATAATAATAATAATAATATTATAATAATAATATAATAATAATATTATAAAAAAAATTTGAATATTATATATTCTGAGGCCTTAGCTGCGAGTAGGTGTGAATATTATTTCATTAAGACATCGATTGATATTGAAAAATAAATTCAAAATTCATCCGAAAACTTCGACTTCTACGATCCAAATTCACAACCAAGGCCAATTAGTATTAAAAAATCCTCAATTACCCGAACTAAAGCCAGTGAATGCAGGTAGAATTGCAAACCGCATCCTCTACCTAAATCTTTAAAATAGAACTACCTTTTGAAACATCCACCTTAGGACGTAACAATGGATTTATTTTGGGACAAATCATTTCACATTAAAATTACGTTTGTGCAAAAGTTCCGAACTTAAGATCTGTTGGAATTGAACGAAGCCATAGCACTTAGGTATAAGGGATGGCATAAGGGTCAGGTATCAGGGACAGTGAGGCCCAGTCGGGGGCGTAAAATCGTAAAAACGGTAGTCAGTCCGGTTACAGAAGTTAGTCCGAGCGGATCGCGATAAAGTAAAGTCCCACAGTAAAGTAGTAGCGCACCGTATAGAAAAATTGCACGTTTACTGTTCACGCGTTGTATTATGAATCACGCGGATACACTGTGGTACGTGTAAAGTGGCACCATCGTTTATAATTAAAGTATATGCGCAAAAGCTGCGTTTCTTTTTATTTTACACACAGTAAAGGTTATATCTAAGTGGTCATCATCCCTGGATCAAGTTTATTCTCCAACAAGATAATTTCAAAGTTATTGCATAATACACTGTTGAATTCGTCTCGACGTCAGCAACAATCCAGTGATATCCAAAACATATGGCGCCACTTAAAAAACTCAAGGTGATCTTCACTTTTTTACGTATGTAACATTTTTTGTGATTTAAGAAGAAAATCAAGATACTTGAGATGTGAGTATGAAATTTTTTAATTGCACTAGCGGAACATGAACAGGTGCACCCTGTGTACGCTCGTAATCTCCCCAACCTCGCCTATACTCCACAGGAGTTAGGTGGGGAGCACTCAACAGTAGATGGAACTGCCTGTTCTATAAAATATCTTTCAGAGCATGGAACGAGAGAGTGTTCTTGAAACATTTAATTAGACTTATTCAAGAGCTCATCGTGTTCCTTCAACTATTGATGTCCCCGCCACGGTATAAAAACCAAATAAGGAACTTAATTACCTCGGTTAAATATTCAACAGCGGCTGTTATCCAATCGAGCGTAAATTGTTTCTAAAACGGGTCGTTTCACGAGAGAGTCGCAAGGTTTTGCGTAACGTTTTTCATTCGTCAGAGGCCACCTTGTTTCCTTTTCATCGCGGAGGACACTGACATCGAGGCTAGGGGAAGGTGTCTGAAGCTTTCCTAACCCACCTTCGGAGCTTTTACTCGCGTAACAAGATCACTACAGCCCCTCTGGCCTGACTAAAACTTATCTCTTTCTACTTCGTCGCCTTTTCCTTTCATCCCCTACATATATATCACCATTGATGTACAACTCGAACGAGATCCAAAGCTATCGGCCATCTTCATGAATACGGAATAATCTGGCACCGGATCAATTTCGAGAAAAACATACTTCTCGCAATTGGTTGTGACCAGTGACCACAATATTTAGTTGACCCGAAACCTCCTGCGTGTACCAGCCGAATCCGCAGTAACTCACTCGGGCTATAACTCTGTTTATATCGCAAATAGAAAAAATTTCCCAGCGAAATTTTGCATTATTTATCAAGCTGCGCCGGCCGTTCATCGGTTCGATTATTTATAGAAACGCGGAGGCGCTATTTGCGACGTGCGATTGCACTTTTTTTTAGAAATCGAATGCTTTTAACATTAATTAATTTCTGTTATAAGTTCAAATTTCGGGAGGTGTTTCAAATTTTATATAATACAGATACTTCAGATTTATACGTACAATAAAACTGAAATAATCTGCGTTAATGCAATTAATTGCATAATAGACAAGTATCAAGATAAATATGTTTTGCCTGCAAGTATAAACGTCTAATTGGAGTAACTTTTTTTTAAAGTAAGTATATGTACATTTAACCAGATTGCTTGTTTGCACTGTAAACATTATAAACTAATAGTTTAGTTGTATATTGTTGTCTATGATGGACGTCTGAATTTTATACCAAATTGTTTCAAGAGTAACACATGATTCAGAGTTTCATGATTCCATATTTTTGAAACACAATATATGGATAAGAATTTTACCGAAAAGTTGTATATGAAGTTCAGGTAATTTTAACATGATTTTAAACGATTAATATGAAGAAACATTGACAGTTCATTCCGTAGAAACATTTGCAGGAAACACGCATGTCGCCGTGAGCAGAGATCGTGCGCATCCACGCAAAATGGCATGGATTTACGATGCAGAAAAGCGAAACGCTTCTGACAGTTTCATTGTGCAGAAAATTTAACGCGAATGTGCAAGATGAAATTATCCTCGAAGCTGCTCTATCTACGGTATTCTGAGCGCCCGAACGATTTATTTCACAGCGATGTCTTGGAATCTTCTAATTTAGAAAACTTACGCTGAATCACCAACCCGGAAAATGCTCTCGAAAACTACCTGGAAAATTATTCCTGAGAAGAGGATTTTAGAGGGAGATGGCTATCAGTATTTATTATCCACGTATTTTAACTAATAAATAAACGGGCATTCCACAGACGTTAGGACAGATAATAATTTACGATAGTTATATTTTTGGAATAGCATGAATCTTTTTCTGAAATGTAATACAAAGTAAACAGTTTCTCTACATCTCTCGATCTATATACATATCTATCTATCGATTCTGCAACGAATAATATCGATTTGACCACTAATAAGAAATTGTATTTTTAACCAACTTCGGAAAAGGAGAAGGTTACTCAATTCGATCTGTGTGTGCCTCTTTTCGCTTTATTTTTCATGTATGTCCACCGACTGCTCCGAGATGGATGGACCAATCAGGAAGAAACCTTCGGCATCTTGCAGGGTATGTCTCCCGATTGTTCTCTTAAAAACAAATTCTGCATTTTTTCATTCTCTCCAAGACCGAAAGAAGTGTGAAATAAAAAAATTTTATTAAAAAAGGTTAAACCGACTTCGAAACGTAGTAAAACATTTCACTAAAAAGTATGAAATAATTTCCATTTTGTAAAGTATGTATATGATATTTAGTCCCCTGAGGGTTTCAAATCCATTTACCAACCTCCTTTTTTCCACTCTCTCTATCGCCAAATTTCAGCCTATTTCAGCCTAATTTTCAGCGGGACCTACTTTTTTTTATTGTAAAGTATTAAATACCATTTGAAATACAATATAACCTTTTCGAAGGCTGTGCAAAATTGAAAATTTTCCAAATGACAGATGTTGCTTTGATTTTGCAGATTATGATTTCATTGGACTATCGTAGACTTGAAAATCAGTAGGTGGGAAGAGAAGATACATTAATATGTGCAAGCATGTAGAAAAATTAAAAGATTTTCGTAATTATTAGTGTCGAAAATTTTTTAATTTTGCTCCCGCCTCAGACAAAATTGTATTGTATTTATATGGTATTTAATATTTTATAAAATGAAAATTGTTTCATATTTTTCAGTGCGTTTCGAAGTCGGTTTAATTTTTTAAAATACCATTTTTGCAAGAGAAGTGTCTTTTTACATTTTTGTTGTATCGAAATAGGTATCTAAATAATAACAAATCTTTCCCCTGTGCAATTCAAAGAATTATAAAGTATGAAGTGTACATCTACGAAATGTACATTTTAAATTTTCAATATAAACCCACATAAAAAAGTTGAAAGTGCAACTTCTAGTATTTTTTAAATAATTCCAACCAACTGCAATTTTTGAAAAATATTTCTCCACATCCTGTAGTAAACTAATTGCTCTAGTTTCCCAAAAAAGTTCAAATCGTGTACTGTAATATTAAAAAAGAATTGTCTTTCTTAGAGTGGCAGAAAATTTTTCAATAATATTAAATTTCTATTAAAATTAAAATTTATCCCTCGATAAAATTAAATTTTCTAATATTATTGAGCGTCACTGTATCTATACATTCGTTTTCGAATTTTGCGTTTTTTTAAACAAGTAAAAATCTTAAACGACTAGGAAACGTCAAAGCAAAATTCGAAATTAGAGAGAGTGACTATTATTAGGAAGCGAATATAGTAATTAATAAGCGGCTGGAAATAAGATCCTGAGAGAGAGAGTGCGACAAAAGCGGGAATCTAGATTTAAGTAATAATTAGATTAAGGTATTCAAGAAGTGAATAGTGGAAATTTGTGTTATATAATTTTTATTTTCTGTATTTTGTATTTCTGGTTTTTCTTTTTTATTATACCACATAGTTAATAATAATACTACAGCATGCAAGCGAGCCTAAGAGGCATACGTTATGTCGTTGTTTAATTGTTACATAATGTTGAAATGTTTTTAAAAACGAATACAGAAAACAATAGGAAATATAGCGAAAAAAGGTACATTTGACCTATTATACAATATTATTAGCTTCATACTTAAGGGTGTTCATTACGATCCCTGGCGTACCCAAGATGTTCCCATAAAAGGCTGCTACAAATGTCGTAAAAAGTTCTAACTATTACTATTATTATATGTAAACTATAAGTTTCTGACTATTATATGTCGGAACATTAACTGAATAAAATTATGCAATATAACTTTCGTAACGAGAGTGAGAGAGAGAAAGAAGCCTGCAAGGAGCTCGCAGAAAATTATGCAATAAGGATCAACGAAGCCATACCAGAGGAAACTTTCCAATAAGTTACAAGAATTCGTTAAATATTCTAACTTCGATCGTGCAGCAGTGAATTGAGGAACGAAGAACCGCACAGTTGCCCGATTCTTCATGCGATTGGATGACGGACGACAACGGAGCTACGCGAAAAATGCTCGTTAACGGGGAAGTGGGATTGCGAAAAAATATCGCGGTTTTCCGCATCGTCGTTAATCTGGCCAGTAATTGCATCGCGACTAATTAGCGCGCGATTTTCCGTTCCTTTTATGGGGGCAGCCTTTGCTAATGATGGAGCTCCCCTTATGATCTTGCATATCTGAAACACTTTGATAATTATGCTTTACGAGTAACTTGCGCCTGGCGTCGTTCCACTGAACGAAATTATCATGAAACAGCAGCGGGCAGCCTTTGTAAGGAACCTCGAAGCGAGATCGTAATACTAAGATCCAGTTTTCTGATCGATGGATTAACCCTCCGGTGGCTGGCTTGGGATCGAGGCGGACTCAGGCGATTGCTGAGTCATTTTGACCCATAGCTGAAATTCCATTAAACGCAGGCTTTAGCCCTTTAGCTACTATGCGCTAGTATAGTGGATTCGCGTTAAGCCATGTTTTGGGACGAGATGCCACTGTACCGGATCTATCAATTATCTTGCGCTGGGAACGGCCAGTTTGATCCATCGGAAAAATTTATGTCAGCTATAAAGATGAATATTATTGAGAAATATTACGTTGTGTTGCATAATACCATTATACTGTTTCTTAGGATTGACTTCGGCTTTTATTTATTTTGCAAGAGGATCAGCCGTTTAATTAGAAACTAAAACCTATATATATATATATATATATATTATTATTTATAATTATATTATATATATTTTAATTAATTATATTATATATATTACATAATTATATTATATATATTAATTAATTATGTTATATTATAATATATTATATTATATATAATATATAATAATATAATATATATAATATAATATAATTGTATATACTATAATTATAATATAATTGTATATACTATAATTATAATATAATTGTATATACTATAATTATAATATAATTGTATATACTATAATTATAATATAATTGTATATACTATAATTATAATATAATTGTATATACTATAATTATAATATAATTGTATATACTATAATTATAATATAATTGTATATAATATAATTATAATATAATATAATTGTATTATATTAATCATATTATATTAATAATTATATTATATATATATACTAATATTAATAATATATTATATTAATAATTATATTCTATACATACTAATCTTAATTGAATTTCAATTAAAATAAGTAACCCTTTGCGTGTGTGTGCACTCCTTGGTCAAGTTTGACTCGACATGAGAAAAAGAAAAATGTAAATGAAACCGGTTTTTATATGAATTTGGTTAATTCTTTATTTATTTAATTTCTTATTTTTTAGTTAAAATTGAATGGAAGTTCGAGAGCAATATTTAATATAATCAGTAAACAAAATTGTTTGAAACAAGTACCAGTCAAGGAACTCTACTTTGAAGTCAATTCCAAATAAAATACTTAAAATAGTAGGGAGTTATTGGCAATAAAATTGAAAAATAATTCGGAGTGCAAAAGGTTAAATCAACACATGTTAAGACAGGAGACTAGCCACAGAACCGTACAAAATATGTAAAAGTATGACCTAAAAAGTTTGAATATTTTTGAGTAAGAAAAATGTAGCTTGTGGCTTTATATTTAAATTTTTATAATTATACTGCAATTTATTTCAAATTAACATCTCACTGTTTGGAACACAGATTATTGACCACTATTGTTGCAAGTGACTGAAATATCTGAAATAAAACATTCTTGTTACGCTAACACAAGAATGTTCAAAATTTGTTATCACATTACTATTGTTTACTCGTAATTTCCGAACCTTACAGAAACATAACGCAAGCTGTGGTATGTCGATTCCCTGTTCAATGCAACTGCAGTCAGCTTAATGTAATGTGGAGTTATCACAGTTCAATAAATTACGTTACAGTCCAATTAAATTTAATGGAACATTGCGAGGCAGAATAATATACCTTGGTAATTATGACATTGCGGATTTTATGCATTAATGACAAAAACTAGTTGGTACAAGTTAAGATAGTTCGGTTATTAAAAAAACTTGAGAATTTCAATACATCGTTTAATTGCAATAGATCAAAGTAAAGTAATGATTGTAAAAGTACGAACGTTAATCGATTTCAGCTCTGTGTTTCAATTTTGTCTCTGTATATCATTATCAGTCTTCTAAAAATAATCTTTTCTTCAGGGTACTGCGTGTATCTCGTCGTCTTTATTGACAGACACAACCATAAATTATTAATGAAAGCATAATCAAAGGCTCGATTTTTAGCTTCGCAACGGAGTTGTTGATTAACGACGTTATTATACCAATCTTACGGTCCTTTGGTCGACGCTATTACGTGGTTAACGAAAATTGGCAGTAACTGCAGAACACTTTCAGCCTTGACTCCCTGCTAAAGCACTCTATCGAGCCTAGCAATTCCCTGTTCCAGAATTGCTTCATGCATGCGCAATGGCGATTTCCTTCAGTAATTTCGCAACGATGATTGCCTAAGTAAATTATACGCGACACATATCGTTATTTTACCTTAAACAGTAATTAACAATTCTACGACTTCACGATTGATTTCAAAACACGACGTTTTCTTTATTCTACCTTAATTACTTCAAATTTGGTTGCACTATTTTCTACAAATACAGAATGATCAATCCATCCATATTCTTTGCACTTTACGAAGCATTCTACATTCTCCAGATCAACAATTTTTATATTTCACTTAAAACGAAAGGCGTAATTAAGAGAAATGATGCCAAGCTCCTTATTTAAAAATACCACGTGAAATAACTGGATCGTTATTTTTGAAATTCTCTTCGCATTGAGCGTTTCTCTGTTTACCATATATTTCGATGGAATCAGTTATTGTCAGAAACAGATATGCGCGGATAAAATAAGATCAGTGGAATCGATGAAATGCTCCCAGCGTTCTGCTAGCACCGACGACTGCACAAATAGTTTTGAAAAATGGACATACACATGACAATGACATCGTTGATAAAGTCAGTTGTCCAGAATTATCGCACATTGTTCTAACAGAAGTAAATAGTATGAAAGCAGGGAAAATTAGAAACAATAACATGAAGTCGATATTATATTATATGTTTAAAGTTCAGAGGAAAATATCTACAATTGTGTGGTACTCAAAAGAGAGGAAAATTAATTAAATCCAAATATCCATTGGATTTAGCATTATTTACCATAAAATCAATAAGAAAAGGAACAAAATATTCGTTATAAACAGTCGGAGAATCATGTCAAAATGAATTAGCTTCCATTCATTGGAAAACAAGACATATTAGGTTGTTGCAATTGAAATGATCGTTTTTCACATTTGAAAATTCTCGCTTTTGCTTTTGTGCAATTTGAAAAATATATATCTCGTACATGAATTTGCGAGTATAAGATTATTGATATTGTACAGTGTACATGGTTCAAAAACACGATGGAAGAAGTGTATTGATGTCGATGGAAATCATTTCGTTTAATGGAATGTTAAAGTTTATGTTAAAGATTCAAAACGGCCATTTCATTTACAACGACCTAATACTATATCTATACAGTTAGGAGCATGAGTGACCACACACACTTAAATCAGAATAACATTTTTATGAATGGACTGAGCGATTTCAATTTCTCTGTAAGGCAGGAAGAATTAAATTAAACAATAATAGTAAAAATTAATTGTTACAACTTTTCAACCTGGCCAAAAATCTTGAAAAATTGCAATTTTTACCACTTTTGATCCTATATAACTCGTAAACCAAATAACAAATATCAATGAAATTTTCTGAGCGCATATATAATTTATACCACAATTTATACCAAAATCAATTTTTATCTCGTTTATCACAATTCCGACCAAATATATTTATTCAACATATTTTTTAGACGACATTTACTAAACTAATTCTTCTAACCTTACAAAAAAATTGAAGTCGTTTGGTCCATTCATAAAATAATTTTTCTGATTTAAAGTGTATGTGATCGGCGAACTTCGGATGATTATGCATTTTGCAATTTTTGCAGACGAATTTGAGATTGAAATAAAATAGAATCTTGGTTCCGGTTGTAGTAGCCTTTGCAGATTTGAAACAGATAACACTGGTCCTATATTGTAATCTTTTCTGAAAATTTTCAGAGGGCATATATACAGTATAGTGATCAGTTATGCTCCCAACTGTACATATAGGGTCATCCGTTTTTAAACGGACAAACGTAAACCAGCTATAAAGAACCCCAAATGGAACAAGTTTTACCCCTGCCACTTTTTTGGTTTCGGCCTTGATTTCTAGAAAATTGCAAAAAACCATAATTTTTTTAGTTCACATAAACTTGAATATCTCGGGACTCCAGTGATGAATCTTGATGATTTTTTCTTAAATTTCAACATTTATAACTAAATGGTTAGTAAAAACGTTCAGTTTTCGAAAAAATAGTTTATGTTAATTTTTGAAAAATCTTAAAATTTTGAATTTTGTTAATAGTTTTTTGTTATTTTTTGTCTTGAATTAAAGGGTTGATTACGCATAAATCCAAGTTTTTCGAAGTTTTTTCATTCAGACTCCACGACGTGCCCTATGCCAAAAAAACAAAGATCCGAAGGTCATACAAAAATATTGTGTTAACGAAAAAGATGCCCCTATTTATTTTAAACCAAACAAAGGAAAAATCATCAAGATTCATCACTGGAGTCCCGAGATATTCAAGTTTATGTGAACTAAAAAAATTATGGTTTTTTGCAATTTTCTAGAAATCAAGGTCGAAACAAAAAAAGTGGCAGGGGTAAAACTTGTTCCATTTGGGGTTCTTTATAGCTGGTTTACGTTTGTCCGTTTAAAAACGAATGACCCTGTATAGTGGAAAGGATATTCGCTTTTCCGTAGATCCTACGGTTTCCACTTTCTTAGATCAAAGCTATACAGTATTTTTTCAAGCAGATGTCTTCGTTAGATCTAATTTACGTCCGCATTCATGGAGAATTTATTCGTTCCGAAAAATATATCCATTTGCATAAATGACGCGTGTGACCAGCGAATGTAGCTGTCGCTCTGTTAATAGTGTTACGTATGCGGCAGCGACCGTTGCTAACCTTTGGCCCTTCTGGAGCTGCACATCGAAATAAAGAGTCTATTCAGAACAGGGCAATCATTCAGATTAGGGCACTCATTAGGATTTTGGGGCACTTAGAGACGATACATCAATCTGCATCGTTTCTGGGAATCCTGTTTTATCAATAGTCCCCACTCTTGTCTAGGCCGATATTGGGGACTATATAAGGGCACCGAATCCCTTCATATTCGGGCTTTCATCTCAAGAGTTTTATACTGTACGCGTCGATTCACGTCGCGATTACTGTCGAGCAAGATCGGGTATTAGTTCTCTTTCGAGCAAAACTGTTAGATCTCTTCCGGTACGAATCCAAAAACGGGATTCTGTAGTAGATAGCCCCCGCATCCCTCGTTGCGTAAACAGAGAGGTTAGTCCGCGACACCGCGACAATTTACACTTTAAACATTTGTATTCCTTTCGATTCAAGATTATATTATCGTGTGTTAAACTTAACCTAGAGTTTAGTTCAATCATAACCTTTCCTATTCGATCCCCAGTCGTTAGCATCCTGCGACAATACACCTTTGCCGCTCAAGGTGTATTCTAATTATTTCAAATAAGTTACGAACCGGCGGAACCACGACCCTATCCTAACCGACAGTGACACATACGGATATCCCGGTGTTGAAAGATACACTGGCTAGTCCGGAGTAATTCCACTGTACCCAAAATTCCACACATACGGATATCCCGGTGGTGAAAGATACACTGGCTAGTCCGGAGTGTACCCTTTAAAAGGAGACCCAGGTGGTGAAAGATACACCTGCAAGTCCTTCCTGTGTTCCACACATAAGGATACCCCAGTGGTGAAAGATACACTGGCTAGTCCGGCGTGTACAATTCCTACCTATATCAAAGCCTCTAAAATATTACCACAAACTATCCTCGGTTTCCGCACGCTGCCAAACCTCGGCTCGTAACAATAGCAATGTCATGCTGGGAAGCGAATTAAAAATAAATGCAATGGTTACTGTCGCAAATAAACGATCCAGCCTTTAAAACTTTATATTTGGAATAATCCAATACGTTGGTTATCTGACAATCGAATAAAATGGCTTGCATGCTTAAGAAGACGAAAAAAGCAGCTGGTCGTCAGCGGAGAGCTGAAACGGAACCGTGAAACCAGAGACTTCCATTATCGTTGATGAGTCGAAAATATTTTATGGAGTAAGAGATCGGTCCAGCGAAATATGGGTAATTGCATAAAAGCCGATCCTCATTAGTGCCGATTTTACTTTCATGACAAAATATTTCTCCTCCTCCACCTTTCTGCCTCGCTGTAATTCGTGATTCTATGATTTCTACAATTTTCAACGTCGTCGGACGTCATTTATTTGTCACGTGCAATTGCGGAGACGGCTTCCTACCTGTTCTCCGAAAGCGATCCATCACTTTTAACCGTGATTATCGCCGATGATTGATTCGTCATGGTCCTGATTAACGATCATCATTCGTTCGTTAATCAACGTCGTCGGAAATGTTTTCCGCTGGTAGAGATTAACGATTCCAGGAAGTGCAATAGTCGTTCGCTAAAGATAATTGCAAACCATCCTTGCCTGTTGTTATTGAAACATAGTTATTTGTTTACCAATCGTTGCTGAGTATAATTGTCTTGCGAGGTGCAACACAGTTGTATAGCTCTACGACGTAGGACACTGCGATTAAACGTGTTAATCTCACTTTGGCACATGATTCTGCAAAAACTGTTATACAGGGTGTCCTAAAAATACAGTATTTCACGGAAACGGGCGATTCCTAAAGTTATCTCGAATAGCTTTTTCCTTTGCGAAAGTGTTCTCCACGGCTTTGTTGAGGAGTTATTTCGAAAAGCGTGGACCAATCGGAGTGCAACTAAGAAAGACTATGCTCAGCGAGATCTTTGCTCTGATTGGCCCGTTTTTTTAATTGATATTTCTTTAACAAAGATGCGGAGAACATTTTTCAAGGAAGTATACTTTTGGAACACCCTGTATTTACAACGAAAATACAGGGTGTCTCATAATTCATGGTCCAAATTAGGTCCAGTCGATTCTATGGTTGAAAATAAAGAATAACGAAATTAGCTTGATAATTTTTGAAAATGGACTTTTGTCACTTTCAAAATCGACGACTCGAATGACTAATGTCATGAATTTCACTATAAGATGCTGTCGCGACCATGTTTATACCATAAATACGTGATGCAATGTCAGGACTTATTTACTCAAGTTGATAGTAACATCGGTTATTTATTGAGGACGCGCGTATTCAACTGATATTTAAATTTAATTTTCTTGAAAAACGAAGCCCCCACGCCATTTTTATTATTCTTGATTTTCGTCTTATTTCCAGCCATAGAATCGACCTGATCTAATTTGTACCATGAATTATGAGACGCCTTGTATATGTATAGGAAAATCTCACATACAGTGACTCCCATTAATATTCGGACGCTCTAAAAAAAACGATAACTGGTTAAACATTGAACTATACGACTTGAATTTTTTGGGCAAGCTAGAGCAAATAATTTGCTACAGGATATGGAAAAACATTTTTCAAAAATTGCAATTGATCGGAGTTGTAGAAAAAATACTAAAAGATGCATTTTGCAACTTTTTTATGTGGGCCTAAAAAAAATTAAACCGACCTCGCAACGCACTAAAAAAATTCACTAAAAAGTATGAAATAATTTCTTTTTCAATTTCTTTTTCGATTTATTGCCGAAAATCGTGAACATCTGCCATTTTTACCATCTTTAAACGTTTGTAGCTCATTGCAACGTCGACCGATTTTGAAGAAATTTTCAGGATATGTTTAATTGACACAGATCTACAAAACGTATTTTAAAAATTTTCAATACAGGCCCACATAAAATAGTTAAAAAATCAACTTTTCGTACTTTTTCAACAAATCCGATCAATTGCAATTTGTGAAAAAATGTTTTTCCACTAGCAAACTATTTACTCTAGCTTCCCAACAAAAATTCAAGTCGTATAGTTCAATGTTAAACCAGTTATCGTTTTTTTAGAGCGTCCGAATATTAATGGAAGTCACTGCAGCTATCTGTCGTTAGTGAATAATAACGGGTTTGCGTTATAAGTAACAATTAAGTTATTAAAAAAAATGGACACCAGTGACATGATATGGTGTCAATTATAAAATTTGATGGCTATAAATTATGGGCATAATTTAACTTGGGAATTTATGCTTGGAAAAAATATAAATACGTACGTAAAAAGCGAACAGATTGTTGTGCAACGTTGCTAGATGATTCGGAGTAGCGATGAAGCTGCTTTTATTGGATTTCGCGCGTAAAAGTTCTGAGTCCTTCAGACACGTTTTCCCGTTACGCGATCGAACGCTTCCTTTAGACGTATTATTTTGTTCTAAATTGGAATCATTGTAGAGGGAGCATGGCTTCATAAATCAATTGTCCAACAAATTGTCACTCGGCGCAAAACAACTTTCCAATGGCGTCGTAGTTACGTGCCTGAAGCTAAAAATTCAAGATGATGACGCAAAGCTATTAAAACATACAGCTGTTACAACTTTATCAGCACGAGTTCGCTGATGTGCAGAGTCGCCAGGTTACGACTTGTCTCCCATTCTACCCTTCCCCTTCTCCAACGCTATTTCCCCCCAACGGGCCGGTCACGTGATGCGTTTGTCTCTGTCGTGTATGCGTTACAATATCGCGTCACTAATCCCGTACAATTTATGTTTATAGTGTGAATTATATGCTATACTACAAGCCGTATTACACATTAAAAATTCAAATAAAAACAGATTTTCTCTTTTTACTGACTCCAAATCCGCTCTTGACGCCATTGGAAAACCGACGCAACACACTACTATTCAACGTATTCAAAAAATTATAACAGAAATTCAGAATGATAATAAATACATTAATTTAGAATGGATCCCTGGACATGTTGGCCTCATTGGTAACGAATCTGCAGATAAAGCTGCAAAAGAAGCATGCAATCTTCAATCCTGGGACGAAAACTGTAAAATCAGCCTTCATGATGCAAAATTATATATTAAAAATGCCATCATTAATTTTTGGAATATAAATTGGATTAACGGCACCCAAACCAAGCTACACAAATTTCAAACCAATGTATATGATACACTAAAAGATTTCCAACTGTCTAGAAAAGAACAGGTTGCACTTACCCGTATCCGAACAGGACACTCAAAATATACTCACGAATTCCTGATAACTAAACAAGACCCACCGGAGTGTACAACATGCGCCGTAATCAACAGTATTCAACACATCCTACTCGAATGCCCAAAATTCTCGTCACAACGCACAGTGTGTCGTCCAATGGAAAAAAGTCCGGAAATCAAAGTGTAAGACCAAAAAATTGATGTATACTAAAATGTTCGTAACAAAACGTAGTTTCTGAAACTGCATTAAATTTTAACTGAATAAATCAATTTGTTATTAAAATTGAGGCTGAAACTTTACTGTCAAATTCTGTGCATTATTTTAAACATGCGTCCCTCGCAAGCTATTTGGTTTTTTAATTTGATTTTTAGAGGGTGTGTTTAGCATTATAAGACCTTCAATCTTCCACAAAATTTTTTTAAAATAATAATTTTTTTAAAAAATTTGTCCTAATTTTTTATGTTTAACATTTATCAACTTTGATTAGAGTTTTTAAAAAAGTACATCAAAGCACATCCGTAAATTTTTTTACAGTAATTGGTGGCATATTAAACTTTAATTTCGCGTTGGTTTAAATCTGCTCACATTTGCTCAAGGGGAGAAAATAATAAAAAACCATATAAAGACGCTCGCGCTCGGCGGCTTTCTGCGTAGTCTTTCGAAGAAATTTGTTGCAATTATTTTTAAACGCATGCCATTTGATAAGTAGTTACATATGTGGTAAATTTTATTCTTATAAATTATATATTTAGTTTTAAAATTGTTTAAATATTTACAATCTTCCAATTCAGTATTACAGAAAGTACCAAAAGGTTCCTTTGAGATTTTGTATTATACTAATTTAAAGCACATTAGACTTCTTTCTAGGTAAACAAACGGAATTCTTAAGGACTCCTAAGTTTTAATTCCTCGTTGTGAAGATTTACAATTAGATAAACAATGTATATAGTATAGTACTTTTTAAAAAAATTTTCGTTAAAATTGTAAACCACTTTTTATTCAATAAAAAGTCATAAAAAACAAGATCATCGCAACTCAAAAATGAAATTTTTGTTTAAATAATTAAAAAAAAATTTTTTTTACATCATTCGATTCGGTTTTGCATTTTATTTCAAAAAGTATTAAGGTACTTTACTCGAAAATTGCATAGTTTAAGAGTTACGACTTTTTTCCCGAATTCCCATATACTCGACACACTGTGCAACGGTCCATATTCTCCATCTCAAACGACCTCAAGACAACTTTAGACGAGAACAACACTAGAAACGTCCTCCTCTTTTTGAAATCTATTGATATATTTAAACTATTATAAATTTGTTTTTTTGCTTAGATTATTATATCATATTATATTAGAATGTAAAACATGTGGTCGATTTATATTTGACTTAACCTTGCATAAAAGTTTCATAGGAGCAGCCATCTTGAAGGAAACGTTTTAGCAGCTTCTGTTTCCGGTAACAAGGCATAACTACCGCGTATTTCGATCCCTGAATTTACAAACGTTCCTGTTAAAGCATCATCTTTAGCTATTACCGCATTCATTAGGAAATAAACACGCAGAATATTGGTAGCGATCCAGCGATTAGAATCAGTATCGTTTAGTGCTCGCAGCAAACATTCCACTTGCTGAATCGAGTAATCGTTACCGTTGGATCGTTGAATATCTGTTACCATTTTCGTATCGTGTTTAATCAACGAGGTCATCGCTTTCGTCGACCGACAGAGCACGTTCATAATTATTTCTACGATTCGCTATCGGGAAACGATGATGCTGTATCTGGTTACGTTTCCGACGGACCAGGAAACTCACAGAAAGATTTAATTGTTACGACCATCTATCATTTTGTGTGAATGAAACGAACTGCCTATGAATTTACTCGCGCATTGTCGGATAAAGCATAAAGCTGGACAGTGCTCGACACTACAGCAAAGTCACGATTTTTCTCCGCAACCTTCTACCCAGAATTTGTCTAGTGCCTACTTACTCCGCTGGCTCTCGAAATCTGTGTCAACATCAAAGAACTTTCGATAGAAATGAGATATAGCAACGAAAATTTTTCAATTGAAGCTGAAACTTTGCAGAATACGGAATAATTATGGAGATTGTGGTATGAATGTTTTTTATACTTAAAATAATTCGTTAAACTTGCACAATTTCAAGAAAATTGTGGTTTCTCAAGACCACGGGCGGAAAAATTCTTTTAGAACATGCTACACATCATTTCCCGTCGATTTTTTACGCTGATTTCAAATATTGTCACTAAATTTGTCTATGACCTCAGGATTTAAAAAAAAATTGAGTTTTGTGAAGAAAACCAACGAAGTCATCATTTCTTCGTTGAAATGATTGGATAACCCACTGATTTGAAGGTATATTGTATAACTATTAATAGAATACAATAAAGATAAACACAATGAAATATTTGAATTTAGAAATAACGTTTCAATTAGTTAGTGTAAGCTAATTGTAATAATATTGTACTTGCTATATAAACCACTTGGTTTAAAGCAATAATAAATAAATAAATAAATAAATAATGAAATATTTGAACGTTTAGAGTTATTTACGAAGCATGAAACACTTCAACTCTCGTGAACGCTTGACGAGTTGTTGCTATCGGCGCTGGCGCTACTTGTCGGCTGTGTGTGACTGTAATGTAATTTAAATTAGATATCTATTTTCCATTATTTATTTATTTATTTACACAGGAGGTAAGGTAAGTGTTTAATCTTTTTAACTTACTTCTTATCAACGAATTCTTCAACTTCTGCTGGTACCTTGTGTATTTTGTAGAAATTCGAATCGTGACACAGATTTTATCGGTGTTAACTAATCCAATTACAAAATTTCTTTATTTTCCATTATCTTTTATGGAACTTTCGCCAACTTATTCGTGGCATTTTTCTGATTAAAACGACACTGCATACGATATAATGTTAATTGTATTTAGTGGTTTAATCGACGATAAAAGTCCCGAAATTTTCATCGTCGATTAGACCACTAAATACAATTAAAATTATGTCGTGTTTGGTGTCATTTTAATCAGAAAACTGCCAGAAATAAGTTGGGAAAGTTCCATTGAAAAATAATGACAAATAAAGAAATTTTGTAATTGGATTAGTAGTGGTTCACACCGATACGCTTCGGCCACGCGATCTGTATTCTTTTTAACTTCCCGATTCATAGGGAAGTTACTGTAATTTTTTATTATTTCTTTTACGTCGCTCTTAACTCTTTGAAACGGGATCCATATTTATTGTACATGCTATCCTTTCCTATGTTCGGCTTCATTTGTACTCTCGGCGCGGTAGACACATTCATAAAAATATAGTGTCCCTACACGATAGCTCTCCGTGCAGAAAATTGACAAAATATCGCGACTTTACTGTACCAGGTGGTGCTGTTGCCACGCCTCTTGTGCATGCCGTCATATACTGATTTTTATAACGCAGTTTGACTATATTATACAGGGTGCTCCAAAAATGTTGCACTTGCAATATTTTCAGGCAGCCTGCATAGGCGATGTTGATACAAGCAGCACGCATCGCGTTGCACGATTATTTCGAATAAGAGATGTATAGCTATAGCAGCGAGCACCGGAATAATGTCAAACGTCGTTCCGTGAATTCATCAATCACTATACCGCTTAACTGACACCTGAATACAGGGCATCGCAGGTACGGAATGAAACATTTCCACACGTTCACTAGCAACGCTGCCTATTTGTAGCTTTGATGATCTCGTATTTTGCATGGAGAAAGTCGAATTGATTACGTATTATGCGTTAGCTTAGAAACACCTCTTGCAACACTGAAAAAAGTGTCTGTATAAATGAATTTAAAAGAACGCTATTTAATTCTTAAACAGTTACATGAAGGGCTAAATTGTTCAAACTTGGTCGCTACCTAACATCTTTTATGGCCACTGGTTTAAAAAGTAACGACCAGGTTTGAACAATTTAGCCCTCGTAACTCTTTAAGAATTAAATAGCGTTGTTTCAAACTAATTTTTACAAACGCTTTTTTCAGTGTTGCAACAGGTATTTCTAACCTAACAAACTTGGTCGTATTCTGTTTGATCTCACAACTGTTTATGGCCATAGAGAACGTGGCTCCTGTTTACAGGATGTTTTTGCTGGGATTTACATAACTTCTTATGGGAAAGGTTGGTTTGGTATACGTCCTATTCGGTACAAGTCCAAACATCAGGAACGGATTAAGATCGTACACCGAGGTTCCACTGTAATTAGATGCATGTAATTTTTAGAAGATTAGTAAAATTGAATGGAATAAGCTTTATTCTCGTGTGCTGCTAAATTTGTATGTCACCGTAGGTGTAACAGTCGGTATAAAATGGCTGTTTCGAACGCACTGCACGGCAAGCTTTGATTCTTACACAAGGATTTAATTATTGTCGACAGACTCAGATCGAGGGCTGCCTAAATTTCAATTCGCTTACATATTGTCCTGTCACGTAATCCGGCCGTATTAAGATTCGGAATTAAACGTACACGGTGTTCCCTGTATTGTCGTCGAACGAGCAGGTGTTACGAGGACTTTTCGAGGAGGATTCCAGGCGAACGTTACTAAATTACTCGGCTGCATTAATTGCGATACAGCCAGGGAAGAGAGAAAGCGCAGTGGTGTACCTTTGACCCCGTCGTTTGTAAAATTTTGCTAGCGCTAGAATTTCATAAGTTGTCCGTTCGCCGCCATTGCGTAATTTCAAAACTCCTCTATTGCTGTGGAACCGGCGCGCGGCGATGCTGTCGGCTTAATTAACTGGATCTTTATAAAGAAGTAAAATAACTGTACGCTGGCCAACTTCTGTGATGAGCTGCCTAGCCAACTTTCACGATTTGGTTACCCGTTAATTATTTGTCGTCAAACTTCGCTGAAAGATGCCGGACTCCGAGGGATGAGAATTCAAACGATACTTTTATGGCCAAGATTAAAAATGTTTATGGAAAATGATTTGCGGAAATAATAATGCTTCCGTTATTAGATGAAACCAGTTTCGTTTTGTTACCTCAGTTTTGTATTGTTACAAAATTTATTTATGAAATAGTTGATAGTGGACGAATGTACTGGTAGTGGGGAAACCGATACACTGGTAGTGAAAGACTACAATTCAGAATTGCTATAATATTATTTTTAATTCTAATTTAATCTAATTCATAATATTAAGAAACTTTTTTCCCAACCTAACATTATTATAATAGATAGATGGTTTCGGCGCACAGGTTCGATCAAAAATAAACTAAAATTCCATGTTTTATAACAAATTTGCAAGTTGAAATCCCGACGTTTCGATCCTGATGAGGATCATTTTCAAGAGATTTTTGCGTCTGAAACAAAATGTAACATTGCAAAAATAACCGTATTTTCAAAGAAAAGGAAAAACAATGTTTTAAACTCGGAAATAAACTTATTTTTCTTACATGTTATATAGGAAAGAAATATATCTTTATGAATAATTAATGTGTTACTTCCACTATTACATATATACTAACATTATTATAAAAACATGTTTCATATAAACCGAATTTTTTAAATTGAAATATGTATAGTTTTTCACTGAAGCTATCTGAAATGAAAGGGACAGGCATAGTAGAATCGATTTTCGCAGATATTGCGGGCGTTACAATTTGACAACGTCGAAATTAATACGGACACGGACATGCATCGTCATAGGTTTCTACGGTAACAATGATTTTTTCCCGTGAACTGAACTGTAATAATTGATTGGCGTATTTCGCGTGCAAACAAACATGGAAAAATTTGCAGCTACGTTTTTAATTTTTGTTTCGTGTCTTCGCCAATAGCTTACACGTGCTCGAAATTTTTTTTAGACAGTAAACAAAATTGATTACACTCCCTTTGCTAGGGCGAATAAAATCGTACTCGTGTAAAAAATTTCGGAATAAAAATTGTTTCAGCACGATGTATTTATGGTCATAACATAAATTCGTTAGATTATCGAGTGTTCGGATAATGGAGGTTCCATTAAATCGTCAATTTAACGAGTAAATAGGATCGAAATTGTATAATAAATAAGTAAAACAAAAACAGAAAATCTTTAATATCAATCTTTAAAATCTTTAATATAAAATCTTTTTTAAATATCGTATAATGCATAATAACAGATGTAGCTTTCATATAAAGACATGCAGAATGAATAAGACAAAATAGCTTTGGTGTAATCGTTATTAATATCACAACTTTTCGGTGACTAAGGGAGTTAATCGATTTGTTAAATGTAAAAAAAAGTAATAACATTAAATTCAGACTTCAAATTATATTTTTTTATTGCAGAAAAAGTTCATTAACGCTGATAAACTTCTAATTTCAATCATTCTATTTCCACAAGATATACATGTGTATATTTACAGGGAGGTCCATTTAAATAAAAACACCTAAATATCTCTTCAGGTTATTGTGATGCAAAAAATATTTGTTACGTAATGTGCATGCTGTCCATGGTCCAATATCTGGCACGAATATTTCTTTTCAAAGGTCATTTTCTTCGGAGTTGTCAAGGTTATCGATGTTTTTTGATACATAACTACATCTTTTTAAATTGCATCGTGTAGTTGATGGAAAAATACATTCAGAATAAATACATGTATAGTAACATGACCTTGAAATGACTTTGATATTGAGTTGCTCAGTGCAACGAGATGAGTCATTTCAAGGTCATGTTATTATACATATCTGAATGTATTTTTCCACCAGGCACACGATGCAATTTAAAAAAATGTAATTATTTACCAAAAAACATCGATGACCTTGACAACTCCGAAAAAAATGATCCTCAGAAAAATATATTCGTGCCAGATATTGGTTCATTGACACCATGCACATTACGTAACAAATATTTTTGCATCACAATAACCTGAAGACATATTTAGTTCTTATTTAAACAGATCTCCCTGTATGTGTCGTTCACAGGCCATGTCAATTAACCCAATTTTCTGAAGTATTTGAAATTTTAGCGTCAATTAATAATTAATTCAGTCGTAATTTTTTCTATTTACAATAAATTTCCCAAATAATACAGATTAACACCCTTGAACGGAAAAATTTTTTAAACTCAGATTTCATTATTGCAATGATTTACATTAGAGGTTTTTTAACTCCACTATTTAAAAATAGTGGATATTTTATCGATCGCAATTTTTGATATAGTATAAGAATTAATTTTTCGCGGCGCCCTGGTACGATCATTATTTACTATACATGGCTCTACTGTAGCGAATATGTCAAAGTGACATACATGTGCTCGTTCAAGTAGTAGAGGAAAGAGGAAAGGTGTTTGTGTTTCATCGTTTACATTAGAGTACGGATTTAATCAGAATGGTTCGTGAAATAAATTATTTATTATTCGGCGACCAAAAAAAATGTGTCGTTTAATAGTATTAATCTGTATTACTTAGGAAATTTATTATGATTAAAAAAAGTTATGACTGAACGAAGTGCTTTGGCCCTTAAATTGAAAACATTTCAAACAGCGGAGTTAATCAATTCGGCCTGTGAACGGCTCACATGTTACACTCCTCAGCAGTGGCGTTAAGTGGAAATAATTAATTTCTATGCCTGACATACGTATTCGTGTAGGTACATCGTCGGAGATAGAGTACAAATGTACACATTTCCATAAACATTCGCAGATTAACAATAACTTTGAGAAGGTTGGCAGCGCCGCGTTACAAGACGGCAAGCTTCGAAGTACAACCTACCCTAATCCTGCAACAACCCCGAATCCACATAATCCTGTGCCCTCCTGCCCCTGAGTCTCGGTATAACTTGGAGGAAGAAATCAACGCAGGCTTCATCAGTCGATATTCGTAGTAACCTCACGTCTACGCGGGGGATGAACGAGTAACTCTCTCTCTCCTCTGACGGAACTGTGTCAACTGAATTCCGGCGATACCTTTGGAACTCGGGAAAACTCGACTGATATGAAACACTGGAATGTAGAGTTTTTCGATTTGACGAAACGCGATTTCTCACTGGTCTCTGTGATTCGATGATGAAGCTTTTTCCTGAGACCAGTGCTGGGCCAGAGAAGCCTGACGAGGGGAGGTAGCACGAATTGCAGGGAAAAAGCTACCCTCTCTCTGCCAGTATCGGATTAGTCAAGTGACGTTGTAACACGTGCACGACGAATAGCGAAGTAGAAAGGGAAGGTAGACTGGAGACACAAGACTGAACCTGGCGACATTATTATCATCTATCGAAATGTTACGTATGCGGCAGCGACCGTTGGTAACCATTGGCCCTTCTGGAGATACGCGTCGAAACAATGAATCTATTCACATAAGGGCAATCATTCAGATTCCCGTTCATTAAGATTAGGGCACATAGAGACGATGCATCACACTGCATCGTTTCCGGGAACCCAATTTTATCAATAGTCCCCACTCTCGTTTAGGCCGATTTTGGGACTACATAAGGGCACTGAATCCCTTCATATTCGGGCATTAGAAATCGGGAGTTCCACGCTGTAACGCCAAACCACGTTATTACTATCAGAATTAATTTTTCACGGCGCATTTGGTTCGATCATTATTTTTACTATACTTAGCTCTACTGTAGCGAATATGTCGAAGTGACATAAATGTGCTCGTCCAAATAGTAGAGGAAAAAGGAAAGGTGTTTGTGTTTCGTCCTAGACCCGCTAGAGGACTCATCAGTAAGGCTAACTAGCGGGCCCTGCCTTATACACGGGATGTTCGAAGGCGTTTGAAGAACGTATATGTACTAATAGGTGACATATTAGTAACTCGCGAGAAAACCTTCCGGCAATTTGTCCCACTAAGAGAAGGACATCTTAGGGAAGGAGAAAATATGTTTTATTTCAAGTTATAAGGCTTGAAAGTGACAGTACCGCCTCCATCAGCATGCACCTCGTCCTTGAGTAATGCTAATGCAGGCAGTACTATGAAAATATTTAATATAAAATACTTAAGGAAAAAATATTTTATTCAAATGTTTCGGAAAGATTTCAAAACAAGCTCCAAGAATATACAATAAAAAGGGAGTTCTGTTTAAGAAATTGAAAATGATTTTCACGTGATTTTCAAACGACTACCCAAGGTCAAATCAATGACACCATTTTATGTCTCCCTTAAAACCATACAACTTTTGGCTGAAACAATTTTCTCCTCAATGCTTAATTTCCTATATATACGTCTGTTTCACTTTAACTAATTCATCTGTATAAGAGAGAATATGATTTGCGCAATTTTCAAATTTCCTTTTCATTCATTAAAAAAGTAAATGATTGGAATCAACTTGTTATGATTATTATAATAACAATATATTTGTATTTATCTGAATGAATTTATGTTACAACCCAATCATTATTTAGAATAACAATCGAAACAAAATAGAAGAACATTCAAAGTAAAAGTTAAATAAAAATTTACCACGAAAAATGAGTTAGAAGAAGATGAAGGGGCGAAAACGAAGAATTTACATTTTGATGTAGCTTCACATCTCGCTTCGAAGATTTTTAATTTTCAAATGATGTTCCAATATTTCCAGAGGATCCGGAACATTATATAAGGAATTATGAAGTACTTTAAATCTCGAACTTCCGCTTTGAGGTTTTAAAGAAAAAATAATTATGTCCCGAAGCGATTCAATCTTAAGACCGCAAACACGGCACCAGCGGAAAGAAACGAGGATTTGCTGTGTCTTTGCCGTTCCCGTTCATTTTTGTCCTGCTAAGAATAATTCCATCCTTCTTTAGTCGTTATAACGTAAATACGCGATTAAGATTTGCGACGTAAGTCTATTTAATGAAATGCAAGGCTACTGTTCCTCCATCTATTTTCTTGTGCAATATTATTCACAAACCAGTTTTAGGATAAAATCTCCAGACGTTTTGCAGTTTATTTTCTCTTTAATTTATGCTATTGATGTTGTTTGATACAAGAATGTTATTACGATAAATATTAAGAGGCATAAACGGTATAAAATTTAAATGGTATAAACTGTTTAAATTCTATAAAATCACTCAACAAAATTGTTGGTAATAAATAATTGCAACTCGTTAACTCAGTACTTGAAGAAATATTTCCATTTATTCATGTACATACATACAGATCATTCGGATAATGTGTAAATTATTTATACGTATACTGTATCACCTCTTGTAACGTTTCTAGAGGTTAATTTAATCTGCTCATGTGATTACAGGTAAAATACGTATTTCTATAGGGAATTATATTCTCATTACAGTCACTAATTATTACTTTTACCGTGCATAATAATCGCAATTACTTTCGCATCTATTGAAACTGGGGACAATCGTACAGATCGCGAGTAATTATTGAAATTGTTATCATTACCGTTTCCAAGGAAACTGTTTGTAAATGATTTATATCGCAATTCCAATTGTTCTCATTTAATCTTCTTATATTGGAAGAGGGAATGAAATAAAGCAAACGAGGAGGATAATATGGTGGAAAGGCAGTGCTGAGACCATTTTAAGTTCCATTGTCTCTTCCCAAGAGAGCATCAGTATTGTAAAGTATTATTAAAATTTATAACGTTTTATCGTGGATCGTTTATCAAAATGTATGCGTTTGTGCAAGATACAAATTATAGAAAAGTACAAAATTATAGAAACCATACAAATGAAAAGGGGGTGATTCTACATGAAAAAATAAGTCGAACGTTTTGAATAAAATTATTCATACAAGGCTTCGAGAAAATCTAGTTTGAAAATTCGGTGAACATGCTGCAACTGAATAGACAGAGTCGCCAGATTAGGGGGGAGAGCACGAATTGAGGGGAGAAGGTTACCCTCTCTCTGATACGATGTGTCATCAAAGATCACACACCCGAGTTTACATTAAAGTGAACCAACAATAAAAAAGAGAAACTGCAAAAGAATATCAAACTTTTAATATATTGTTTAAACAGAAAACTTTGTTAAAAATTTCTTGCACGACTACATTTCCCATTAAAAAAGACAATTTTTAAAAAATTCAATTTTTTTCGACCACTGATTTGAGACATCTCAGAAAATATGGCTCTAACTGTTTTCACCCCTTCCATATAAGGGTACTGTTCCATTCCATTGAGGGTGCTGTTTCACCCCTTCCGTATTCCATATTTTTTGCTTACTTTTTCATGTAGACCCCCGTCTTTGAGTTGCACCGCCCGTAACCGATCACCCTACATAATTTTTGAATGATATATGCATACCCTAGTTCTTGATCGATAGTTAGGTGTCGCATCTGATAAGGCGTTGCACCGGCGCAAATGGATGACTGGTTACGCAGCTGGAACACCGTACAATCACGATGCCGTCGCGAAACGGGAACAAGCCGTCTTCGCTGCACTAAAATATCACAATAGTGTGCTACGTTCCGTTCACGATACGAATAACAGAACGGAGGAGCACGCTACGACAACGAAAGCTAAGACACAGCTAACAATACGCACCAAGTGAAACACCACCAGGTACAAATGTGTTTCACGTTGAATGGGGTGACATTTGAAATAGGAACGACGCCGCCCACACTCTTCAGGTCAACAAATGCACTGTACTATTAGCAATTTGTCTATGATTATACAGGATGTATAATATCTTTGAATAGCGTTCATTTTTAATCCTAGAAATCTGCCGTCAGTACCATCTGCTGTTACAGATGGAAAACAGATTCCTTTTGACTTTCACGCAGGTATCTCTTCAAACTCGACTTTGGTAAGAAACATCCTAGATAAAAATATCTTAGTATCGATCGTAAATAGGTTTAAACAAAATTTTTAATGGTATCAACGCACTGGTTCGATCAGTTTTTGATACTATTAAAAATTTTGTTTAAATCCTAGATAAACTTCTGTATCACAGTTGGTCCTATTAACGAAGCCCGAGCTCTGGTCCGATTTAATTAGAAGTGACAGAAACGAGAGTCTGACCCTACGTTATCTCAGATTACACGGTCCAACAGCCAAAAATGGTTTCGATTCTCACTATGCAATTCTTATAGAGTTTTCCGCGCTGATTCCGAACCTGGTCTTAGTTTTTCTCCTAGGCGTTTTCTCCACAGTTTTTGAGAAATTTGAGTTTGAAAAAAAACATTTTTCGACTTCGAACAAAGATTGTGATGTTATTATAAAAAATATTGTATTGTACTTTACAGCAAAAGATTCTCTAGACTTTCCCGAATCCAGAGATGTGCAATAGTAATACATTATGATCGTTTATCATCAAAAAACGGTACAAAGCGGTGCATCTCCGTCTTTAACGTTTGTTTAAACATTTAATGTATGAAGTGTCAAAGATGACACTTATTTTTCAACAGAAACGTCCACGTAACTCCCATTCGTTAATGAATTAGTATATACTAAAGGTCGCTAAACGCGATGATTATTACAAATATGTGAAGTAGAGACCTACTTTATTTCGATATCAAAATTGACTTGCGAAACGTATCAGAACTAAGGTAAAGGTACTCGTAGTTGACCAGTTAAGAGAAGTTTTCCACGCGAACAATAGTAACCATTTATTCTGTCATTAAATAGCGAGAGTCGATGTCTGAAGACACTCTTTAAGTCTTCTAAGTCATGTAGCAAGGCCACTTTTTTAAAAGTTTACTTGTACAAATTTAAGAAACATATTTAGAAATTCAGTAATTCCTTCAGAAGTTGACCACTCATGAAAATGAAAAATCTAGTAATTGACCTCCTATTCGTTAGTAGTTGACCACTTATACTAGAAACAGGGTTAAAGCAATAATATATATTGAAATAGTTTTGCGATCGAAAAGAATTGATAATAGATAGATGGTTTCGGCGCACAGGTTCGATCAATTATAAACTAAATTTCCATGTTTTATAACAAATTGGTTAATTAAATTGGCTTCTAATTGGTCAAATTTCAATTCTCTATCCGTTAGTATGCATTGTTTACTGTGTAACCTTTAACAAGGATTTAGTACATTATCTACCAGCATGGAAGTAACACATTATTCATAAAAAATAAATTTCTTTCCTATATAACATGTAAGAAAAATATGTTCATTTTTCGAGTTCAAAACTTTGTTTTTCCTTTTCTTTTAAAATACAGTTATTTTTGCAATGTTACACTTTCTTTCAGACGCAAAAATCTCTTGAAAATGATCCTCATCAGGATCGAAACGTCGAGATTTCAACTTGCAAATTTGTTATAAAACATGGAAATTTAGTTTATAATTGATCGAACCTGTGCGCCGAAACCATCTATCCATTATTAAAGCAATAATGCTGGGAATCATTTTACTATCATTTAGTTTCAACAATTTCCAGTACAAATTACAATTAAAGAATGAAATAAGAAATAAAACAAATCAATTCCATAAAAAGTTTAATTGAGGAACAAAGTAGACGTTGCAAGTTTAGAATAGTATTAAAGAAATTTAATCAACAGATGGTATGGCATCCGAGGTTCACTTTCATCAAAACTGTACAGCTTATAAAAATCTGATTTTTTATGTTTTTCTATAAAATGGTCAACTACTGGTACCTTTACCTTGTATGAATTGTTACATTGAACTTGCGCCGTTTGACGTTCACGCTCGTGACAATTACAGCTCGGGCGCGCGTTCCGAAAGCAGTCGATGTCGTCGCCACTTAGCGGTTTGTTTAGTTTACTCGTTCATTGTATATCTAAAGAGTAAACAACGGTGATATCTCCAATTTTCCTTCGCACTTTCTTCCTATGAAAATTCGTTTCTTCAGTCTCAAAGCGTTCAGTGTAGTCTAAATCTCCCTTGCGCTTTTCTTACATCTTTTAGTTTCGTTATTTTTATCGTTGTTCCTTTTATTGTTAACTTCTCAATTCGAATCAGTTCCTCTCATCCCGCGACTCTGCTTATACTCCACGGAATAGAATATAATCTTCCGCGTTATCAAACGGCTAGTTTATTCGACCGCGCCTCCTTACGGCGCCATTGCCGTCTAAAATTTAATACTTCGCGTGACGAATCCTGCCTTATAAATTCGAGCGAGATGAGAGTTGCGTGGCGGACAGAGGGATTTCACGGTATCGTTCGCGCAAAAATTTATTGGCAAACTTTTTCACTTAAACTTTATTTACACGTGGCTAGAATAGGAGTCGAAACTTGCGTTCATGAATGAAACAACAACGTCCAGGGATGCGACAAAACAGTCGACGCTGCTACTTTATGAGAAGATATATAAGGACGTAACTGTAGCGCTACAGCCGGAAATTAAATCAACGTGTATTTCGCGGAACTGTGTACCTCTGAGCACACGTAATAATATTCTATTTATTTATTGGACCCGAGTTATTCGTAGCAGTGCATTTAATTCTGCTGTACAAATATTCTACCCTCCGTCATAATCAGAATTGAATATGCAATAGTATTAGTCGTTCTCAATAATTATGCGTGATGATTTACAATTATGATTATAATCTTTATGTGTAATTTTTTCTGCGATAGTGACGCGTCTAATTAACCAACTTTATTATACACTGGTGACACACATACTATTAAATAAAGGTTAAATTCTTCTCGATCAAAAATTAATAATATATTAAATGTTCGACGAAAGTTAATAACTCTGTTTCACCCTTACGCGTCCACTCACGAAAAAGCTAACAACACGAAAATAGTGATAATAGTAACACAAGTAATAATAGCCAGAAAATGTCAAAATCGCATGAGACAGCCTGTATAATCCATCTGTAGATTGTAATAGTATCTCTCCATTAAAACACATGCATGCAGTGACCTAATAGTCGTTAAATTATTTTTTATTGAACGTTGAATTAATTAATAAAACCGGTTACTGGCCGAGAGTAATGAAATTTGTCACGTATTTCGACCAAAAACATTGGAAACGGCAGAAATGTTCCTCCTACAAATGCGGAGCTGTGATATCGCTTGTAAATTACATTGCCACGAAGAGATGAGCTCGCCAGACTTGTAAAGCAAAACGTGGTAGCCGTAAGAAAAGTGTGATTAACGAGCAAGAAGTACCACGGCGCTGGAGAAGTGGAGGCGGTCTGTTTTTGATCAGACTGCGGGACAAGCGGAAAATATTCAGGCGAATATAACCGGACGATTCGCAACTCCGTGGGGACTTTTTGTACGGCTATACTGCAAATATTGCCGCGCGTTGTTTGTCAAATATTATCGAACGATTTTGACAAGTCGAAAATATTGCTTTCGCACGGACACGTATTCGGAAAGTCATGGAAGTTAAAACGTATGTCAGAGTCAATTTCATTCTGTAACACCAAATCGTCAGGATTAGTATTTTTAACAATAATGATTACGTTTTGTACTATCAATTATGCATGTAGACTGGATGCGTGTACTCTATTTAAATTGCAGTGATATTTTATGGTAAGCTTTGAAATTGTCGCCATTGTTGTACGGCTTTATTAATGTTCAAAATGGGATAAAGTTTTCCTTTTTTAGCTTGGTAGTAATCAAATAATTCATATATTTTTTATTACATTAGTCGTGGAATAAAATGCAATAAAAACCTTGACCTTCAACTTGAAGATCAAGTGTAATTTTGCGGCAACTTTTTGTTTTCAGATCTTTACCGATCCGAACACATAGTACAGTGACTCGACTTAATATTCGGACGGTATAAAAAAGACAATAACTTTTTTAATATTGTATACACAATGTATAAATATTGTATTGTATAAACAATTTGAACTTTTTTGGGAAGCTAGAACAAATAGTTTACTATAAGATGTAAAAAGAAATGTTTATCAAAAATTGCAGTTAATCGGAATTTTAGAAAAAAATACTAAAAGTTGCATTCACAACTATTTTATGTGAGCCTCTACAGAGAAAATTTAAAAAACACGTTTTGTAGATCTGTGTCAATTATATGCACTATAAAAGTTTCATCGAATAATAATAAGTGTGTGATCTTTGATTCAAAATAGGGGTATGTGTTTTAGGATTCTCTTCTTTTTTGCCATTTAACAATATTTATGCATAATCAAAGATAGTCTTGTACTTGGTGCGCATGAAGAAATTCTGGCTTGTTTTACAGAAATATAAGCATTTATTTTTAATACATTGTTTAAACAAAAGTCTTTCGTTAAAATTTTCTTGCGCTACTACAGTTTCCATTTTAAAAAATCGAATTTTTTCGACCGCTGGTTTCCGAGATAACTCAAAAATGATTTTAACCCCCAACTTTGAGGGCTGTTTTCACCCCTTCAGAGTGAATGGTTGCCGATGAAAAAAACAAGTGTGAAATATTTTTCGAAGAACTATATCTCACACAAGTTTCATTAAAATCGACTTGTATCAACTGAATAGGATCCCTTGTTAGTTAGACTACGAAACGCACGAGATTCCGCGCGCCAGCCACTTTCGTTACGCGTTTCCGTTTCATCGTCACATCGGTTTTACGCCTACTGCGCCTAAAGAAGTTTCACTTCGAAAGATTGTAAAGTGCAATTTTTAGTATTTTTTCTATATTTCCGACCAATCGCAATTTTTTTCACGTCCTGTAGTAAACGAATTGCTCTAAGTTTCCAAAAAGTTCAAATCGTATAGTACACTATTAAAAAAAAGTTATCATTCTTTTTATAGCGTCGGGATATTCATCCGAGTCACTGAACACATTAATAGTCATATTTAAATATTAAAACAACAGATGGTAGAGGCATTTAGTAAGATTAAAGTTATTTCTGCGAAGCTCATATCATTACGTCGATAATCCCCATTCGATTCGAGTGCAAAAAACATAGTAATTAAACGAAACATTCGGGAAGAAATGCCCGTTGCCTTTACTCTTGGCAGTATTTTAAAGCGTTTCGTTTCTTTTCGTCGCAAGAACGGTCATATTAACCGGAGTACGGAATTTAAATGAAACTGGGATAAAATGTGCAGCTAATGTTCTTCCTAATTACTGTTTCTTACAATTAGTCCAATTCTCGCCGCTCTAAAAAGACGACAAGAAAGGCGGCGCAAGAAACTCGGATAGAGGGACCGTCGAGATTAGCGAAGTATTTCATGAGGAAAAACTTTTGTAAAAATCACTACTAAAATTTTGCGCTGCCTGCAACCGAATTGTCGGATCGAATAAAAGCTTTTGTACTACATTTTTCAAGTTCAACCACCACGCAGTTGGTTACGAATCGACATTCAATTTCTGTGGATTTTTTTTGCTAGCCGGCAGCTTTGAGATACTTCAACCGGTAAAATTTAACTACTAAATTGGACCACATAGTTTTGTACAAAAATAATGTCGAAAGTTTATTATTTCAATTTCCATTTATTGTGTATCTAGAATTCATTGTTTGTAGTTTTTCTATGTACTGCACTTTTTAAATATATTATAGAATCTTTTCTTCCTTCGACATTTTCTACAAAATATTCTGTGACGATTGGAACGCATGTTGACAATATTATTTGACTGGCAATTAATATAATTCAATTATGTTAGAATTTCACATGGTTAAATTATAAAACGAAAGAGCTGTGGGGAATGAATTAAAATAAACAAAATATTTCGAATATACATCAATTTCAATGATTTCTTAAAAGATGACTACAAATGAAATCTCACATGCGTGTTTATAGTGCCACACGGCGACTAGAGTGCACACCAATGTAAATCGTTCAACTTCAAACACGCATAACTGTCGAACCAGTTGATTCCTAACATTAAAACGTAAATTTTCGGCATTTACTCGTCAAAATCTAATGGATTATATAAAAATAAGCCCACAATTTACGGCCCTTAAGGTAAAGTTGAACCCACAGATTAATAAATCTTCTAAAATAACTTGTTGACAGAAATTTTATTATACGTATTAGACGATGAGCTGATCAATTCTCGGAGAAGTTCCTGGTTGTAATATTATAAAACTTCCATAGGAACAGTCCTGAACAAATTTTGCAAGTTCGAACAAAAATTTCCTCCATCTTTGGTTGTGAAAGCTTGTTCCAGGAGATGATTTCATCAGCATAGAAAATGGAGAAAAGACTTAATCACTGCTAAATATTGCATGGTGGCCCAACCAGAGGAACATCAGCTCCAAGGGATTTAATAGTTCGCCAAAGACATGCGCCTTGCGAAATTTGTAGCATACCAAAAAGTAGCAAAAGACTAAATAATAAATTAGATAAATAAATAGTAAATTACATGGCTGTGTTACATGAAAACAGTATATTTAATTTCGAAAATTTATATTATTAATTTCTTTTTCAGACGCAAAAATTTCGTCTCTTGATAATGATCCACATTGACCTCGAAACGTTGAGAAACTTAAATACATAAATTGCATATTTGTTGTTCTTCTTGAAATGATCGAACCTGGCGCCGATATCATAAACATATTTTATAATAAAGTTTTGGAATCGAAAAAGAACTTGCAGAATAATTGGTAATCATTATCACTACTTCTTAAGAGTTCGGATAATCTGACGACAAAATGGTTCCAATAAAAATTGAACAGTATTGAAACATGTACAAAATTACAGTAACTTCCCTATGAATCGGGAAGTTAATTATATATTTACAATTTCAAAAGAATTTTTTTTCGACAAAAAATAAAAATGATTTTGATTTTCTTAATGTTAAAGTACATTTTTTATTTCATAATCTCATTCATCGAGACGAATCCAACGATCTACTTTTTTAAGACCCTGGGCCCATAAACAAAGCTGCAATATGTTATTCCCTACTGTGCGGTATAGGCTTTACTTCTATCCAGGTACTAGCTCAGATTGGATTTAATATGTCCAACTATAGGTTTGAATTATTCTTGTTAATACAAATAAAATATTAATCTAAACAATAATTTTAGGACTTTAAATTACTTTACAAACTCTGTGTGTGAACTGTACGTTAAAACTCTTAAAAAATTATTTCTGTTTATCTAAAGTGATAAAAGTTAAAGTAGAAAAACATGCTGTCCAGGCACAGGGCACTCCACCTTATTATCAGCAAAGCTAAACACGAAGAAAATCATGACGTCAATGAAATGATTATTTTTGATAGGGGTTACTCGACCGGGAGAGCATCGAAGCTCTCCTTCATTCCACGGAGTTGACAGCTATCAGGCAAATGTCGAATGGTAGCCGGCAGAATGAGCCAGCGAATTCCACATCTTCCTACCAGTTACAAAAGCGAATGGGTGTAGCAGAAATGAATACAGATGGTCCCGTGCCGGATGGTCCTGTTCGAGCTAGACGTGGTATCGCGAATCGATTTCAGGATGCACACACTGCCGTGTCCCGTGTTCAAAAACTGGTGCAGTTATCTCGACGGTTCCAGCTGAAACGGCGATATTGCCCGGTTCTTTTCGATTCTCGATCAACCTCTAGCACGACCTCTCTCTCCCGCTCTCTCTCTTTCTCTTCCTCTCTCTATCACCGGTAATGCATCCCGGAATCTGAATTCACGTGGAACAACTCGATCTTGGACTGCTTCGGCATGCTGCGAACGTCTTAGACACGATTAATGCGGACTCAGACACAGTTGACGAGGTATCATAACCGCATCGAGCTCGCGGTATTTCGACGTTACGAGTATGCTCTCGAATGGTTTCTAACGACGGAGCGGCGTATGACACGATGACTCTCACGGGTACTGTTCCTCAAGCCGGAAGGTATTCGAATTTTCGGAAATTCCGGATCGTGTCGTGTGCAACAGACAGTTCTATGGACTTCCGGTAGCTGCGTGTTCCAGTTATGGGGTGATGATAATCGTCAGACAATTCACTCGCAGGGAACACTGCAATTGATGAACCTGAACGCATGGATTCTTTTATGTCGCCCGAAAATCTGGCAAGATCAACATAACTCGGTTAACGAAACCGAAATTCGAAAGACAAATTTCTCGCAGCCCTTGTGCATCCTAACGATTCTGATAAAAAATTTTGTATAAGAATTTATTCGGATATGTCGATATTTACTCGACAAAGGAGAGCCGCCGATCTGTGTAGTGTATGGGACCTACCTGACAGTGGAACACATTCATCAATCACCGAAAGGAGAAATAATAAAATAAAACCTGTCTTGATGTCAAGTTGTGTGACAGGTTCCGAATTGGTTCAGGTTCTGAAAGTATTATTCGTAATACTAATTTCAAAAAAATATTAATTTCTGTATCTAGTTGAAGAATGGTGTCACCCATATCTGATATTCAACGTTTACGGCTATCACCAAAAAAACACATTATTGATGGACCCACCGGAGTGTACAACATGCGCCGTAATCAACAGTATTCAACATATCCTACTCGAATGCCCAAAATTCTCGTCACAACGGTCCATACTCTCCATCTCAAACGACCTCAAGACAACTTTAGACGAGAACAACACTAGAAAAGTCCTCCTCTTTTTGAAATCTATTGATATACACTGGGTAAAAAAAGTATTGGCACACTATTAAAAAGGCGATCATTTTTTAAATATCGTATTATACGATTTTAATTTTTTTGGGAAGCTAGAGCAATTAGTTTGCCACAGGATGCGAAAAAAAATTTTGTCAAAAATTGCAATTCATCGGAATTGTAGCAAAAATACTAAAAGTTGCGTTTTACAACTGTTTTATATGGGCCAATATTGAAAATTTTAAAAATGCGTTTTGTAGATCTGTGTCAATTAAACATATTCTGAAAATTTCGTCATAGCAATGAGCTATAAACGTTTAAATATGTTAAAAATTGCAGATTTTCACGATTTTCGGCCTATAACTGCAGATTCTTACATCTTTCAATGCCTGTCGTTTTTTTTCGCATCAACCGATTTCGATGAAACTTTACCAGTGCATATAACTGACACAGATCTACAAAACGCATTTTTAAAATTTTCAATATTGGCCCACATAAAAAAGTTGTAAAATGCAACTTTTAGTATTTTTGCTACAATTCCGATGAATTGCAATTTTTGACAAAATTTTTTTTCGCATCCTGTGGCAAACTAATTGCTCTTGCTTCCTAAAAAAATTCAAAACGTATAATACGATATTTAAAAAGTTATCGCCTTTTTAATAGTGTGCCAATACTTTTTTTACCCACTGTATTTAAACTATTATAAATTTGTTTTTTGCTTAGATTATTATATCATATTATATTAGAATGTAAAACATGTGGTCGCTAATGACCTAGCTGTTAATGCGACCACATTCAAATAAACACAAAATAAATAAATAAATAACATTATTGATGGGACAACCCAATAATCTTACATTGCAGATGTGTCCGCACATACTGCGATGTTTACATGAACAAAATGGAAGATTAGCGCAGGTATAGTGGTAGAATTAACACGTTCGAACTGAGAGAATTAATGGGGCTAAAGTGGGGCACCATTGAAGGTAGACTTGAGGGATTAACGATGTAGAGCAAAGGGAGTAATGAAGCTAAAGTGAGAAAACACAGCTGGAATTGGAAAAGTAACGGCGCCACGGTTCAGAAACACGTAGAGCAAGATCAGGAGAACTAATAAATATCGTTCGCTAATTGTGTGGTGTTGGCGGTTCTCGACATTCGCAAGGTCTAATCGATTTGTGTCATATATTTGTCCTGATCAAAACGTCAATTTTAATGAATCATTTAATAGTTTAATAATGTAGGAAATGAATTATTTGTACGATGTTACTTGTTGTATGAATTTGAGAATCGAGATTCGTGTGTGTATGCGTGAGTGCCGTGATATTGCGATTGCGACACATCTTGTTAAATCAATATTTGTTCTAGAAAGTTTATAAACATTAGAAAAAGTAGGATATAAAAGGACGTGTTCACGTAGCGATTCGACTTTTTCTCGTTCAAGACAATAATCATCAGGCCGAAAAATCAATTATAATAAGTTAAAGGTGTAGGGAGCAGCAGCTCCAGGGAACTTTTAATACCATATTCATGACAATAAACCCGGGTGCCAACCTGTAAAAAAAAAGCGATTCGACTTTTCCTCGAGATACGATACACGTCATCACGTTTGATTTAAATACGATACGTTTACGTTAATTGCATATATCAGTTGTGTCTTTTCTTTTCGGATTAAAACAGTTATACAGTTATTTAATATCTTTTCTCTTATAATAATTTTAGAAACTTTACAGTTGTCTTTATTAACTTCCCGATTCATAGGGAAGTTACTGTAATTACCCCGAAAATCGAAAATCGATTTTTTAGCAGATCTTCACGTTTCATGGTCATTGGAGTCATTTTAGACTATTTTTATCAAAATGTCGGTATGTGTGTGTGCGTATGTCCGTTAAATACTGTTGTTAAATACTGCGGTAACATATTTTTTAATATCTTAAAGACAAATATACTTATAGTATAGCCTCTGTCTTATAGCCATAAACTGCAACGCTTACAGCATATTTAACTTTCAGATTCATAGGGAAGTTACTGTAATTACCCCGAAAATCGAAAATCAATTTTTTAGCAGATCTTCACGTTTCATGGTCATTGGAGTCATTTTAGACTATTTTTATCAAAATGTCGGTATGTGTGTGTGTGCGTATGTCCGTTTCTATGTTATCAAATTTTTCGTTAACGTTTTCTGAAAAAGTAACAACGCGATCAGAATGATGAATGATGCAATCGATGTGCCCCGCTGTAACTTAGAGCTGATTAGATTTTGATCCACTTTGGTCCAGTAGTTTTTTAGTTTTTTTAGTTTTTTTCGAAAGAAGTTCATTCAACAATGCAATTTATACGAGAGGATGGAAATTTTCCACCGAACAAACAAACGTAATTATATATATTTCATTTTTATTTATTTTTTAATTATACAACTAATGCTAATGTTACCGCTTACAACTAACGAATCGGGAAGTTCTCTGTGTGGCTCGTGGAGAGTCACACACAAAATTAAAAAAAAACAATTAATAGCTGTATGCCCCACTAGTTTGTTAAATAAATTGGTACAGCAGGATTTCAATGTTCGCAACGCAATGTCGTTCATTCGGAACATACACTTTCTTTCACGTAAATGGAACAGACGTTATCGGAATCTCGGCTCCGAACTTTCCACTTAGTCGCTCGAACGACGGAATCACGCATAAATTCGAGTTATCGAAAGTTGAGCTGCTGGCAGAATCCGCGAACGGTTCCACACCTGCGACGATTAGCAGCTCGCCGTTTATTGTCGCGCGAAATTCCGATCGGATTCGGTGTTTACGATCAACTCGGTTGCAACGATGGGCTAATAGAGATTGAGATTCCCGGGGACTAATTTGATCAGCAGCCTCGGCTGCCTGGGCGTCACTTTATAAAAGCTGACTTAATCGGGGCAACTGTTCCGCGTGAAGCTTTTAGGTTAATGTCGAAGTTCCTTGGCCGTTTCGGAAAGTTTCGTTTTATCGCGTTCCATCGATCCGTATTGACCTGCAACATGGTCTGGTACATCGTCGACGTAGTCGTCGTCGCCCCGGTCATTCGAGGTAGCTGCTTTCACGCCGCATTTGACCGGCCTTGTTCGCTTGTTGGAACCGACTCGGTGTAAAAACAAAGTGTGTTACACTGCATTACATCCGAGTGCAATGAGAACGAAAGTGCGTCGCACCCGTTTAATCGCGAAGGAGACACTCTGAGGCGTCCCGTTTCGCTGAAAAGAAACAAGCCCCTGCGTGATAAAGGACTATCCTGACACCTCGCCTTGCGATTTCTTCCGGAAATATCGTGATGTCCAAATTTTATCACTGGTCACACACCCCGAGGCAAAATTATTCACTCTGTCAATCTCATAATTAGACAGCGGATATTTATGCTAAATTAACACTTTCTTCCTAACAAGTGTAATATATCACCGTGTGGATGACTGAATGTTTGTAATATATCACCGTATGGATGACTGTTTCTATCATATGTTTATTTGTTATATATAATTTTATTGATTTATGTGTTATATATAACAAATAAACATATGATAGAAACAGTCATCCATATAATTTTATTGATTTATGTGTTATATATAACAAATAAACATATGATAGAAACAGTCATCCATATAATTTTATTGATTTATGTGTTATATATAACAAATAAACATATGATAGAAACAGTCATCCATATAATTTTATTGATTTATGTGTTATATATAACAAATAAACATATGATAGAAACAGTCATCCATACGGTGATATATTACAAACATTCAGTCATCCACACGGTGATATATTACACAAGGGAACATATTCAGTTGATACAAACCGATTTTGATGAAACTTATGTCAGATATATAGTTCTTCGATAAATATTTGACAGGTGTTTTTTTTTATAGGCAACCATCCACTTTGAAGGGGTGAAAACAGCCCTCAAAATTCGTGGTCAGAGTCATATCGGAAATCAAAGGTCGAAAAAAATTGATTTTCTTTTTAAATTGTGTGTTTTTAATGGGAAACGTAGTTGTGCAGAAAAATTTAACAAAAGACATTTGTTTAAATGATATGTTAAAAATAAATGCTTATGTTTCTGTAAAACAAGCCAGAATTCCTTCCTCCGCACACCAGGTGCAAGACTATCTTTCATTATGCATAAATATTGTTAAATGGAAAAAAGAAGAAAATCCTAAAACATGTATCCCCTATTTTGGATCAAAGATCACACATAGTGTACAGTAAAATTAACTAACGATACATAAGAGAAACTGAAAGAAAACATCAAAATTATAATGTATTGTTTGAACAAACATATTTTGTTAAAATTTTTTGCACTACTACATTCCCCATTTAAAGAAAAACACAATTTTAAAAAAATCAATTTTACGATCTCTGGTTTCCAAGATATCTCAAAAAATATGGATTTTATGTAAACCTGATATACAAGGTCTGAAAATAATTTTTAATTTTCTCAAACAATGTTCCGTTAGAATTTAGAAATAACGTTTCAATTATTTAGTGTAAGCTAATTGTAATAATATTGTACTTGCTATATAAACCACTTGGCTTAAAGCAATAATAATAAATAAATAAATAAAATATGGATTTGACAGCGAACTTTGAGGGCTGTTTTCACCCCTTCAAAGTGGATGGTTGCCAATAAACGAAAATACGTGTCAAGTATTTTTGAAGAACTACATCTAGCATAAGTTTCATCAAGATTGGTTTGTTGTCATCTGAATATTTTCCCTTGTAAGTTGCAATAAACTGGAGTGGAATGGAAATTTCGTTCTTAATATATTTAACGGGTTGAAGATAACATATCATTGTTTCTAAATTTTTCTAGTGTTTCTATTGTTTTAAATGACAATTAATGTCTACTCAATGTCTACTTTTGGCAACTTTGGTACATCAATCTCCACATAACTGAGGGTATAGAATCTCGCTATGACATTCGCAACATATAATTTCTGTACACCCTGTACATGTGTGAAAAATTCTCGTGCATCTTGCGGTTAGAATTTCATATTTATTATGATTATTGCCATAGTAACTTGGTATTCTTTTCGTCTGCAAACTTGGGACGACGTAGATACGCCTCCCACAGGTTTGTTTTCTCAGGGAAAGTCATCTTTACAGAATAAACAGGTACATGCCTTTAGTTCAAACGGTTCTGCATTGTGTTTGAGAGAATTTTTATGCAGCTTTATTTTACTTGTTGAACGAGACATTCGTTGACTAATGTCGAAGTATTGTTGACAAATAATAATAGCATCAAAAGTTGAACAAATAAATTATCAATTTATTTTGAGTAAATTATTACAAAAGCAGCGTAAATAGTTATATTTAGTTATTTTAATTTCTATTAATCCTATAGGATTATCCGTGAGAATTGAGGGATATAATTATTTAAATAATCTAAGACCAGTGCATACGTTATCTGTCTAATATTTTAGACTTGAATAAATAATTAATTTATCTGAGAAAATCTCTGTCAATATTTAAAAAACTATTCGTCCATAATAGATTTAAAACCAAGTTTAATATGGTAAGTGTTACTTTCAAAAAAGCATGTTACGCTTTTCCGTGTAAAATTATTTGCACGTCAATTTAACATTTATTTTCCGCGTCTTTTGAAAGCAACTTTATGTTAAAGTTCGTAGTTACAGGTAGTGGTAAGCGCCATCTCCTGACACCGTTCAATCTTTCTCGACTTCTGTTGAAGTAATTTCCCAAGACAGCCAACTGAGGAGAAACGTTCAAACTTATCTAAGTTTTTATATTAAAATCAGTTCATTAATAACCAGACTGAAACACTTTGTGGTCATTCTACCAGAAACCTGTAACTTTTTATGATAATCATACGAACCTCCAAAGACAACGATATATGGTACTATCTATTTGAAGTTAAGGGCTGTTTCAGTAACGGACTGAACTATGTTAGATATGTACTTTTCAAATTGTACAACTTCAACGCAATCTTCCGTGGCAAAACTAAACTACAAAGACAGGAAGTTTGAAATGTAAAAAACGGTCATTTCAATTGTAACAACCTAATATAATAAATCAATAAATTTTATTTGATTGAAAAAATATTAGTAAAATAGTTATATCTCATCATTGTACGTTCATTTCTTCGAAGTATTATAATATTTGAAGTTGTAAGTCCTAAAACAAAATTAAAAATTCTATATTCTAATTTACACTCAGCCTATGAGTAATATTCAGGAATTATGCGAATTAACATAAAGACCAAAGGATAACACCTACCCCCCTGAACGTGATTTTTAGAATTTTTTTCTGAAAACTTGATGGCTTCTTTTTAAAAGAATACTTTATTTAAAACACCATACATTTCCGATATTTAGTAACTTTTAAAAAAAATTTCAGATCCTTACCCAACATCCTTTAAGTGTATTTTTCACTTCCTTTCAGGAGGAAGTTTCTCGATATCGATCAGGATAGAAATTCTACAGCGACTCCCAGCTAACTTTCTCTCCCGATTTGCACAGTTGTTCACGTCCATCTCTTTAACATTCAGCGGATCATTTCACTCGGATTCTTACTTTATCTACCGTTCCCTCACGCGGCTGTCGTCTCACCAGTCGAAATCTTCAACTTCGTTCTACTTTAATCTGGCATCGTCCAATTTTTTCGAACTCCGAACCCCCTCGAGTCATCTTCTTTTCAGTCGTTGATAACTCTTATGCATTCCACCTCCCCCACTGCATAATTTAATTCCCGTTCACGCGCTCTTGGGGCAGGGCGTCGTTTTTCAACAATGTCGAATCGCTCTGAGCGTTCGTTGTTTTTCAGCAAGATCACGGATACCATATCCGGGATCCGCGTTTGTCGATCCACCTATATGTATGCCACCTATGAACCCTCTGTGCCACCTGCCTTATGTCTTCAAGAGCATCCTAATCGAAAACACGATCGTTCGAGCTGATTTTGGAATTGTCTTAGAACTGTTAGGTGTGTGCAGAAATTTTAGCCTTTTAAGGGATTATGAAAAAATTTTTAAACTTATGGTGAATCCTCTAAAGACGAAAATTCGAAATGTATAAACATTAGAGAAGTTAGGGTGCGTTCATACGGGTGCCGATGATGTTACTTAAAAGTTTTTCAATGAACGGAAAAGTATTTCTGTACCTATAAATTTTTCACTTGCCAGTGGAGATTGAGCCATTTTTTTTCTAAAAATGTCGGACCCGGGTAAATTCAGAATTCTCACGGAGTATTCGAAAAGTACAATAGACTAGGTTCCATGTGAAAAAGATGGATTTGGCAGTCACCCATCCGTCAAAAATGTCGAAATTTTACTTGCTGATACAAAAGGGGATTTAAAAGCAATAATACTTTCCGATAGGAATGAAAAGGAAATGGAGCTGCGCGGTTTATAACCTTAAAAATAATAATGTATTCGTGGCGCCAATTGGGTCATTACTTGCTAATGAGAAACCATGGTCTGGATTTTTTTTAAGTGAAAGCTTTTATTAGAAGTAAACAACGACGATTTCGCGATAGAAGGTCTCGTCTCTGCGATGGCGTTTCATCGAGAGCAGCCGGACGCTGTTCCATTTCGGAATTACTCTGTAATTAGCGGTCAACGACGGACCAAAAGCGCAACTCGCTATAACTCGTCAATCATGCATAACGATTTTTCCTCCAAGCTATTCCTGTCTGTGTAACCTTGGTACGAGTTGGCATCGATTCAATGACCACAGCTGTCGCTCCATTGTGGTTATTTTAAAACGTGCAATTATTGCTCATTGTACTAGTTTCCGTAATAATCAATTCTGTAGCGTCGAACACGCAAGCAAATATATTATTATAATTTCCACACGTCCGAAGATTATGTGAAAAGTTGTATAATGTTGTTAAACTACAGCAACCATTCTATCGCGATTATGGGACACCCTGTAGACACATACAATAAAACAGTTTGCGAAACTTTCAAGTTGTTTTCTGAGAGAACGGTTGACTTGAGATCTATAGTTCCTTCGAGACTTTTATTTTTCGCAATGAGTATAGCATGCATTAAAATTAATAAAAATTTAAATCTTTTCAATGTTAATACAAAAAATTTTACTGTAAACCAGGGACCAAAAATAACAATTATTCTAAAATTTTCTACGATAAAAGTCATTGATAAAAAATTGATTATTATTAGGATTAACAATATTTATTTGCAAATAACAGGAGTGATCTCACTCGGATAAAAAAACAAGGGGGAGTGAATCTCAAAAAGGGCCCTTCCCCCGGTTTCCGAGTAATGAAAAAAGAAGGAACAAAAAACCCATAAGGGAAGGGAAAAGAAGGATTAACGATACTTGAATTTTTATTTATTCATACATATCTACTGCAGTGAATCCGATGATGATTTGTAGGAAAAATTAAGTCAAAATTAGGCTTAAAATCATCACCGCGTCACAGTTAGCACATCTGATGTATTTTTCGTGAGTTTTTTTGCTGCAACGCGTGCACTGCATCCAGTATTCACCACAAACGCTATCAGTGTAAGATTCATTGCAGATCAATCAGTTTGAATCATCTTCTGATTTTGAGGACAAGGAATCTCTCTTGAATGACGTAAATCCTATCATCATTTTTATCATTGTATGGGCCACACGTGCATAAACTCGATGCATCGGATAATAAAAAATATCTCAAATTATAGCAAATTATCATATATTTCCATAAACTAATCATGAAAAAGTATCAAGCAGTACTTACTTAATGAACAAAAATTGATAAATAGTCGGTACAAAAATATTTTTACATTTAGTTTTTAGATTTTTTATTCCCATTGGTATAACACGCAAGTTTCGGTCACGACAACACATTACATGGTGAGTTAGTCATCATTATGTTTCAATATCGTGGAAAGCAGCATCATCTACTTTATAGTATTACAATTAGAATCTTTGCTAGAATTAGAATGTTTGCTACCATAGGATGCAAATTAAAAAAATGTTTGACTGTAAAAAAAGTGTCAAGATCAACGTTGCGGTTCATTTTTTAAACAAATCTCCAGCTTTGCGGAGATGCAGAATCATGCTATAGTGGTCGCGAGACATATAATATTGAAACACCCTGTACAGTTGTGAGTTTAAGATTTACAGAAATAACAACAGCCCTTCCTATACATCTTCCGAAAGCTATTCGCGATTAAAGCGAATCCGTGAAATCCTTTAGAGGATCACTTCTCGACGGAACAATAGTTCTGCTTAGAACAATAGCTTTTCATGCTCGGCTCATCCGAAAGAAGTTTCCGCGCCTTCTTCGGTACACTTTGCGCCACTGCCGGGGGTTTCTGAACACTGAAAAGAAAGTTTCGGTCGGGGAGGATATTCTGTAAAGTGCGCGGAGTACACAGGAACAGTAGCTAAACGTTGGAAACATAACTGGCGACGACCTATACACTCCGGTTGATGGAGGAATAATAATAAAAGGAGGGAACATCGACACCGAGGAAATAATGCTTTCAATGCTTGGGGCTTAATGAACATCAAATGTTTCCGAAAAGCGCAGTGCCCCCCCCCCGCCACCCCGGTATAATCCGTCTTGATGCTAAAAGATGTTTTGTCCACGACGAAGTAGGTACTGTTTCGCGATAGAATAAAGTCGCCATATTTTGCGAACGACTGTGTTCTGCACGGAGACATACCGTGTACGGACACTATTTTTTATGACTACGTCTACCACACCGACCGCGCCGAGAGTAGAGCTGTGACTTATGAGTTACCCGGGTACTCGAGTAAGACATGAAACACCCGGATAGAGCAAAAATACCCGGATATCTCATGACACAGCCGGCTACCCGGGTACTCGGTTCCAGGAAATGAAAACCGTTATGGATCGTTTCCGGTTCTCGAAACAGTTATTAAGAACCGAAATGATGTTATAACTATTATTAAATAGAATATCGATTCTGGCTTATTTCGATTCCATAACTATTATTTTTCGGTTCTGTCTTTCTGCATTCTGTATTGTGTTCGGCCTTATACATTGATTGTTTAAGTAGCTATATATTGTCATTTATAATTTAGACAATTTTTAAATAATTAAATTTTTATAATTTTATTCTATATTCATTATTTGGATGATTGTTCCAATAATAATTTATTGTTAAAATAGATACATTTTTGAATGAATGAATATAGAAACAAGTTATAAAAATTTATTGATTGTTTAAGTAGCTATTTATTGTCATTTATAATTTAGACAATTTTGAAATAAATAAATTTTTATAATTTGATTCTATATTCATTATTTGAATGATTGTTCCAATAATAATTTATTGTTAAAATAGATAAATTTTTGAATGAATGAATATAGAAACAAGTTATAAAAATTTATTGATTGTTTAAGTAGCTATTTATTGTCATATATAATTTAGACAATTTTCAAATAACTACATTTTTATAATTTGATTCTATATTCATTATTTGAATGATTGTTCCAATAATAATTTATTGTTAAAATAATTGTTGAAATAGATCAATTTTTGAATGAATGAATTTATATTTTCCTAGATTTTGCTCATATCTAATTAATACCAATCAATATTTTTAAAATACGTTTTGTACTGTTTTAAACTAACGGTGAAAGCACGTTTTATTGTCTTAATTAATTCCATTAATTATATATACATATATATTATGAAGGTTCTCTATGCAATATTCAACAAGCTAAAAGTGGGCAATAAACGCCAATACGCGGAAAAATTTTTGTTGGTAGCATTAGAGCAGACTTTAAACTTTCTTTTCATGTAAATTTTAAAATGCGGATATGGTCAATATTTATATGTTTAGTGATCGTTGTTTCATAATCTAAATTTTTGAAAGTTCGGAGGAATTTTTGGACAATTATATTATATTATATTATATCATCTTAATGGATTGTATGAATTTGTTTTGGAGAACGAAAAGTTATGTGAAGAAGCAGAAAAATCTGTATGGATTAATATTCCTAATATTTGCACACTTTGTATTAACAGTCATAAAGAAGGTTTTGTCCAGCTAGCACCTCGAATATTTCATCGACAATTAAACCATTAAATACAGTTTCAATTATATGTATAGTGTTTAGTGTTATTTAAATCAGAAAAAGTTATTTTAATCACAAATAAGTTGATGAGAGTCCCATAACAAAACAATGAAAAATAACGAAGTTTTGTAATTGGATTAGTAGTGTTCACACCGATATACCCAAGGCGAGATCAATCATCGCCGCTCTACGGCGCACACTGGGGAGACTTGACCTAACTCGATTCAACAAGAAATAACTTTCGATAGAAATGGGATAGAGCGATGAATTTTTTTCAAATGAAAGCTGAAACTTTGCAGAATATGAGAAAAATAGGGAGATTACGGTACGGACGTTTGTTAACCTTGAAAAAATTCGTCAAACTTGCACAATGTCGACAAAATTGTGGTTTTTTCAACAAAAAATGTTTGCGTTGTATACAAGACACAGCTGCCAAATGAAAAATTTGTTCATCATTTAATTATCTTATCAAACTGACAATAATACACGCAGATGTTGTAAAATCGTTTATTATGATCATTTCTGTAAATTGTGAGTCGCCATTTTTATATTTTTTTTATATGTAATTTTATACGCCATTATAAATGCAAAATATTCACAGTCTAATTACAGTAAAGTCGCGATATTTTTCCTATTGCCAGTTCCGAGCAGGGAGAAATATCGTGTAGAGACACTTTTCTATGACTACGTCTACCGCGCCGATCGCGCCTTAAGTATCAGTGTGAACCACTACTAATCCCATTACAAAACTTCTTTGTTTTTCATTATTTTCTTATGGGACTTTCACGAACTTGTGTGTGGCACTTTCCTGATTAAAATGACAACAAACAGGATACAATTTGGCCTATATTTACTATACACGTGAAGTATAACTTAGTTACTGCATACCGTCAATTAAACCACTAAATACAGTTGAGATTATATCGTGTTCAGTCTCATTTTAACTAGAAAATGCCAAAAATAAGTTGGCGAATGTTCCACAATATAACAAAATAATGAAAGATGAGGAAGTTTTATAATTGGATTAGTTTATAATTAGTTCATACTGATATACGCTACCGAGATCAGATTACGCGGCATCATTACATTACTTGGGACCAAGGTGGATAGCCAAGGGTGAATTTTCGTGATGATAAAAATCATTTTGATTATCCCACGTTTCGAGTATGATATTTCCATCAAAAAATAGCAACGTAACTTCATAAAAATATGCCACAATTTTCTGCATTAATTGCAAAGATCGAAGCCAGATCGAGGAACTTCAACAATGCATGGTCTTGGAAAGTCAAGCCATTGCGCATTCCGCTTCGCATTCATAATCAAATTCTTGTTGACGTTTCGATACACCCTGGTAACATAGTCTGGTGCACGTAACGACATTAGCCGCGGAACGACATGCGATAACCTAAAAATGCAATAACAACGAACTCCTCTGTGGAGCGACTAGGTCGACGATACATTATCCCAGCGGCGTTCTACGATGGAACGGAAAACGTAGACGGATGATGAAAAATGACCAGGACCAAGTGTGACGTGTTGCGAAGATCTTCTACGGATAAAATGTGGATTTTTTTTCGTTAAGAAATTGAACAAAGTATACAGCGTATGTATACGTACGGTATCGAACGATTAACTCGCCCTGCCTTTCTTGAATAATGTAAAACAAGATTTCTGATTTTCTCGCTCATTTTTTATCCGTGCGACAGGTAAGCACGAATTCGTTTCAATACGCAGTTATAAATAGTGAAAAATAAAATGGAGCTAATTAAAAATTGATTCTTGAAATGAATTTATGAAAATTTCCGTAGGCGCACCGCGGGCACAATTGCTGGGCAGTGAATACGTTTGATCCGCCACGCTGCGAGGTGAAACGCTATTGGGGGGAGCCAAGTTTTTCGTGAAATATCTCAAGAACAAGAAATGAACAAAAAAGTTGAATGGTATGATTGTGTCTACCAAATTATGTAAAAAAATAAATAAAATCCTTATCACTTCATTGTCAATGAAACTGAAGTGGATAAGGTGGTATAAAATAATAGAAATTGTCCTCACTTAATTTATTAGCAAAATTGGTGAGCGCGAATGTCGGTGCAGCTCTGGTGTTGTCTCGGAGTCTAACAATCGACTGATTACACTTGTTGCATTTCCTAAACTCGTCAGGGTTAGAAAAGGCAAGAAGATAGGAGAGAAAAAGAAAAGAGAATAGAAAAGGAATACTTGAGAAGACAGCAGAAATTATATTGTCAAAGCAAATTATATTGTCCAATAACAAAAATGTTTCCATATAACTATTGGGTGTATCTTATACAGTTTTTGGCGCTGATACAGAATCTGGCCTTAATTTTTCTCCTACACGCCCAGTTTTTGAGAAATTTGAGTTTGAAAAAAAACATGTTTTTCGACTTTGAACAAATATTATTATGTTATTATATAAGATATTTTATTGTTCTTTGCAGCCAAAGATTGTCTAGACTTTCCCGAATCCAGCGATGTGTAATAGTAATACGTTAAGATTGTTTAAACAACCCATAGTTGTTGAGTAATAAGCGAAAAATCAAAGCAAGGTAATAACTATCTGGTTATTGTTATTTAAAAAAAAAAATTTTTTTTAATGAAAAAAAAATAAAAATGAAATATATATGATTACGTTTGTTTATTCGGTGGAAAATTTCCACCCTCTCGTATAAATTGCATTCTTAAATGAACTTCTTTCGAAAAAAACTAAAAAATCTAAAAAACTACTTGACCAATATGGACCAAAATCTAATCAGCTCTAAGTTACAGCGAGGCACATCGATTGCATCATTCATCATTCTGATCGCGTTGTTACTTTTTCAGAAAACGTTAACGAAAAATTTCATAACATACAAACGGACATACGCGCACACACACACATACTAACAATTTAATCAAAATAGTCTAAAATGACTCCAATGACCATGAAACGTGAAGATCGGCTAAAAAATCGATTTTCGATTTTCGGGGTAATTACAGTAACTTCCCTATGAATCGGGAAGTTAAAAATCGTGGTTTTTACCCCCTCCCCAAGTTAGTACAGGATCGTCCAGGTCAAAAACTCAGATACGACACCCAGAGTACCCCTAAATGACGTGTCAAAATTTCATTGAGTTCGGAATACTTTCCAGGTGGACGCCTTTTGTTCGACCTGCCGACTGGACTAATAGTGTCGATTTGACAGACGAGGGACGCGTTAAGTAAAATGGGGATCTCGATGAGGGTGAAGTTTGAAAGTGCAACATCGTAACAGGCTGTAAACACCGGCAGTACACCGCAAATTGCCATCGGATTCCCACTTTTCGATGGCCTGGTTGCGCCGGAGCATCGACACGCAGCAACGGTGTCGGAAAATAATGATGGTCGATGGCCAGGGACCAACACACCGGTGCGGCGCGGCGTTTTCCTGCGTCTATCCGCAAACGCCATGGTAAATACATTAGGTATTGACGTGGGCCATTTGCATCAAGAATAGAGGCACACTGTGTACGGGAAGGTATTCGTCATCCCCCTAGCATTCGTGTGTTAGGACGATGTAAGGGGGTAAGTGTGGAATGGGCCACCGGGCCGTCTCCGCATGATAACGACAGGGTGAGGCTCGCGATACCATGCAGGAAATGCACCCTGTGCCGCGAATATATATCTGAACGCGCTCCACCACTGCCTATGAAACTCGAAGCCAGCTCATATTTCCATACAAATTGCAATACGCGCGAGAGAGCGTAGCTCTCGCACTCGACGCCAGGGCGCACACTTAATTGCACCCTTCGATCGTCGTGGTAAAACGCGATACGGCGGCGAGTCACTTTGTCCTTTTTCCGAACGATCCCGCGAATTCCGTTGGGATTAGGTACGATTTTCTGCGCGAATGAACGAGCAGGGAACGCAGGTAGAACCGTACCGAAGCTTTTAGGTTATTTAATTAATCTCGCGTGATCGAGCCACTCTCTTTCTCTCTCTCTCTTTCTCGTTTTCTTTGTATGTCTCTTTCGATCGACTCGTGCATTGGCCGAGGATCGGCATGTTAGAATATTTGCGTCGAAAAATCGCTCGAAGTTCTTCGGACGAATAATGCGTACAGGGTGGTCCATAATAAGTTGATCCAGATTTAAAGATTCATACAGGGTGTCCACGAGAATGTTGCATTTCCTTGAACAGCGTAATTTCTCAGGCTACTTGAAATAACTTTCTCTTTTTTGAAAATATTCTCTGCGGAATTCTTAAGGGGTTAGGACACAGTAACAAGTGGAGAAAATATTATACAAGATCTCAAAACAACAGTGATTTTTCATTTTTTAATGTACTATATTATGAACTATAAAAAAATGCTTGTGGTATTTAAAAAATAATTTGTTCTTATTCCTTTCGTCGTCTTTGCTCGGAATATCGTTTCTTTCAGATGGACAATTGGTGTAGAGGGTTCCTACAAATCGAATTAATTATATCACGAATCCCAAAAATGTCATGAACTATGATATATTCTCCAGGCATTGACGATCCCGTATTTCAATTGTTGAGAAAATTAACAAAATTTGAATTCAATGACTGAATTTCGGTAAAAAATCTGTTAATATTTTATTTATATTTGATAAAATAATGTTAAAAATGAAAAACTATTTACTTACACAATTCAAGGTTCTCCGTCATTTTTGGAACACCCTGTATTTCTTTGCTACTTTTCTATCCATTCTAAAGGTAAACGAAATCAATTTCTGTTTTGCATTCTATGAGACTAGGTTGCTGCTGGGTGCTTCCGAGACGCGATAAACAATCTCTTCTATATGGGATCAACGCGTTAGTCTCCATATTTCAGGTCAATAGTATTATAGAATAAATAAGCAAGAAGATAGAAAACGTGGTCGTTATATTCAACCTACCGTGGAATACGAAAAATAATATTGGGTAAAATCTGAAATCTCAATAATAGCATATTAATAATTAAGTGAACGAAAATGGGGAAGATCGGCCGTTACAACGGTAAAATATATAAACTGAGTTTTTAAAAACAGAGAATATGGGTTGGGTATAAATCACAATTTAAAATCCCAATTTATATTATAATTTTATAACTGAAATTCCGCGCTCATGTATCAATGTTTGTAAATTCGGTCACTGATAACCGCAAAATGAATGTGAAGTTCATAAATTTATATATACAAAAAAAAAAGTTTATTCCGAGACAAACACGCGAATAGAATTCACATTACTATTCTCAAACGTGCGAAATGATTCGAACGCGGATAAGAATATCGACCACGTCGAACGTTTGTATCGCTAAAAGCGCTCTCTTATCTATCCGAAATCGCGCGCCGTTTGACGGAGCATTTTTAATCTCGCGTTGAAGATAAACGTCGGAAGCTGAACGCGTGCGTTCTCAAATCGAGAAACACGGAACAAGGGCTGGATTAAAAGCACATCGAAAAAGGGAGCAATGACTGCCGAAATCGATAGAAAATCATTTAAGGAGTTGTTCTGGTTTTCGAGACCATTTCTTCACCGATTTTCAGGAATTTTTTTCAGGACAACCACTGAACCTTTTAGATTGAAATTTTGCACACTTATTTATGGACATTTGTAGTACACAAGACATACTTTTAAGTAAAAATTACTAAAATTACAGGAGGCACATATACTTTTATAGAGTATGTTTTGAAAAGTGACAGTTTTCCGATAAAAACACATTTAAAGGTTATACTGTAAATTATTAAATTATACAGCGTGTTCATAAAAAATTGCAATTTCAGCTTCGTTACTTAGCTATTAACAATTAAAAATCAACAACGCGTCTAACAAAAGTGTACTTTGTGTACGTCAAAGAGTTCAACACTTGCAAAATGATCTCGGCGCTACGGTTCGATCACTAAACTACTTTAAGCAATTTTGCTAATTATAAATTAATTCGACGTTTCGGTTGTAATTTGAACCATTTTCAAGAAAATTAATTGAAATTGCGTCTGTAATAAAAATATAAGACATACAATTTTCAAAGAACAAAAAGAAACTATTTTTTTTTTAAGAAAACTAATAAATGTTTAAAGTACAGGAAAACAATTTGTGCTCACTTGCTTAGGTGTGATTAAATATTTAAATTTGAGAGTCGTGAGACACGTGGAACGCGTGCGTTCCCCATGTCTGTTTGCACGACACTGATCATTCTTGTACGCGATCTAGGTTAAATAGATCGATACAGAGCGGTAAATTCAAAAATCATAATACATCTTTAACCTCACACTGCTGAGAATACCACAATGGTAAACAACAATTTATTAACACTCGATTTGAACTGAGATCAGAAAGCAACAAAGGTTGTGCGTGTTTCAGATACAACCAAAAGAAGAATTATAGAAGGATTTTTGTGTTGGAAAGGATTCATCATATAACATTACTGACACAGTAACGCTGCGTAATATTCATTTATCTTTGGGGTCTCATACCTCAAGTTTACGCTTTGATGTTCAATCATATGAAAAGTTTCCAACAATAACCGTTGGTGTAGATTTTCTTCTCTGTCAACTATTTTGACATTGTCAAAATTAAATCTGTGATCCAGTTCAACCGAGTGTCTAGTCAATGCTGTGTGCTGTGACGGAGGTAAAAAAATATTATGCTTATGCTCTCTGATCCGCGTGTCAAGATTTCTGGATGTTTGTCCAATGTAAACTAAATCACAACCTGAGCAAGGAATAGAATAAACAACATTGTAACATTTAAGTTGCGGTAGCTTGTCTTTAAAGAGTTCAACGTTGTCCAACGATTTGTTAAACATTTTCACCTCGCTGGGGCCCCAAATGAGAACCAAGTTATGCGTGCATCTGTCATTCGATACGTGACTGTCGCGTTGTTGATAGCTAAATAACGAAGCCGAAATTGCAATTTTTTTTATTCTTCATTTTCGTCTTGTATCATCGTTAAGAACCAACCCTTAAATTTTCTCCCACCTGTACTCGAACACCCTGTATTGATAACATATTCTCCAACACTGTATACTTAAAGCAAGTGCATAAAAATAATTTTTTTGAAAACGAAAAGAAGATAGCCGCTTAACGCGTGGTAGAAGGTGGTCCGATATCGATTTTACAGCACTCTCTCTGTTTATCCGTGTCGTACGTCCTTGTCGAACATCTCTCTGAACGAGTAACCGGTATTTACACGATGCGTGAAATGAAGCCACGCATTCGAGGGCTGTGTTCCCCCATGACAGTAAAATGTGCAGTGACACATTGCACGGCCTACAGAATTGCGCGATCGAACATTAAATATTCATCCGGATGGCAGAAGCCGCTGGCAACAGTCCAGTCGATGACAGTTTGGCATTTGGTATTGGAGAATAAATCTCGATCCAGAACGAAGAACTTCATTAGCCGCGACGACAACGTCGTCAACTGCTCGTGGGAAGATTAATTGGTTCTTACCACTGACGTTTGCAACTTCCCGGATTCTTGAAAAGTAATGCTCAACCGAAAGAAATATAATTTCCTTCTATTATCATATTTTATTCGCTCAAATATGCAACTTGTATGCAGGACCGAATTACGCCAGCGCGGAGACCGTAGCAAATGTTACCAGGAGGCCCTAGGTTTTTATTAAAGGTAGTATACCGAACACATGTTGGGGCTAGAATAAGCGACGAAACTTCCGTTTATGGTACACCTTAGAATTCGATGAAATTTTGAAAATAAGTTCTTTTTTTACTAAAATGACGATTAACGGGAGGATTTTTAACGCATTGAAAAAAATTTCTTTTATCATTTCAATGTCGCGCTCTAGCTTACCGACTTACCGGCTTTCTATTTAATATGGAATATCTTCAATTAGTTGTAAAAAGGGATCATCATAAATATCTCAACAATTATTGAGTGATCTCGATCTCTCATTTACGAATACATACCATTATAAGTGCAAACACTCAATAATTGTTGAGATATTTAATAAACAATATATTACAAATATGTAAGTACAATATTTTATATTGAAAATATGTAAGTACAATATCATTAAATTTATCGTATACCATATTTTGGCTTCCTATATTTATTTTATTTCTTCTGTTTCCAGACACGAGAGGATAATTTACTATATTATTAATTTCGGTTAATTTATTTATAATTTATTAAGACTTTTGTACTTTAATTTATAATAATTGTATAATATCTTGTAAATAAGACGACATTACATAGTGAATAAATAATATAAACAAAAAAAAATATTTTTACCCGGGCTGGGATCGAACACTAACCCACCGGGTGTATCTCTACAATCGCATATTTAAGTAGCAATAGAACTTTGTTTATTAAATATCTCAACAATTATTGAGTGTTTGCTATACTGGTATATATTTGTAAATGAGAGACCGAGATCTATAAGTATACAAAATGTCAACCAAATCGGTGACCCGAAGGCCTTGCACTCTCCTTGTAAGTAATAACAAATCTTTCCCCTGTGCAAGTCAAAGCATTATGAAGTATATAGTGCATAAAAGATTACATTTTAATGACATTTCACTGCATAAGTTGGAAAATTGGCTTTTGGCCAGTAAAATCGCGTTGCGGACCAGTGGAATCGGAGGCGCAGCAGAGTCACTCAAATGTTCGCTCGACATATAATTTGGACGCACCCTGTACAAGCTGCTCGCGCCCTTGTTTAAAAGATGATCGATAGTACTTGAAGCTTATCCATCAAATTCAACTCTTATTTTCCCCTATAATCGAATCTGTGCCCCCCTGGGCCAGCTTAAATAGTGATTGAGAATACGCGGTAGAATGGACATTCTAATTGCTTACGCTTGGTCGACAGCCTTAATTGAAATCACGTGATATAATTTCGACTCTCCTTTTTTTGTTCTTCCGTGAGCTGCGCGCTGAAACGCGGGGAGATATGGTAGGGGAACGGGACGGAACGATCGGGCAGCCATTGATTTCAATTCCGTCGCGCATTTGTTAGCAATAATGGGCCACGATCGACACACTCGAGCGAACCGGTTACCGGTGGATTTCCGGCTGAAAACCACGCGAAATTAAAGCGTTCCGCCGGAACGTCGAGGAGGAGACACGTGGTGGGATTGCAATTAGTTTCTAACGATCTCTCGATCGGCAACGGAGCCGTTTCTCTACGTTTTCGTTCTTCCTTTCTTTTTCCTTTCCCTTTTCTTTTATTTCGTCGTCACGCGAGCCGAACGCAAATTCGAGCGTTACGAACGTCGAGCATCGGTTGATCGGCCACGGCGACTCGCCTGGAGTCACGATTTTTATTTCGCCTTGTTTACCAGGCGATTTTTATGCCAGATTAAACATCGCTGCCTCTCTCCGATGCGATAATATCGCGGATCATTTTACAAACGGCTGGTTATACCATTATTGCTCGCGATTCGTCGTATTTATCAATTGTGCTTCCGAACTGCCGCCATTCGAGTCTTTTGTGTATTTACTTCGAGGCGAGTTACAGTGGCCGGTCACCGATCTGGAAAATAAGAAACGTTCAGGAAATAATGATACATATTTGAACGTACTCGCCAATGTGTATTCTTCTTATTATTAGGGAGATATTATTCTGTACATCATTCTCTGCTTTCTGATATTTTATAATAGATTATGGTTTCGTTGGTGTATTTTTTCATATTTATCGATTTCGTTGATGTTCATTGATTATTATTTATAATCATTATTATTCATAATTCATAATCATAATCATTGATTATTTAATTCAGGTCTATTTGAACAAATTAACTAGATTTGTGTACTGCAGATTTTTATGCAGCATGAAAGTCTGCGTCAATTACGAGGCATAAAACTTGCACGAAATTTTATTTCTTTTCGTAGTGCTGACTTGAAGCCAGTGCTCCAAATTTCTGAAGCTGCAAATTCAGTAGGACCTGGATTAACCGGCTTGATCGGGAGGCAAACAACCCGTAAAAATTAAGGTCTGATAGATAATCGAGACCTGAGGAAATAATTAAAATTTCTTAAATCTAATAATAATTCTCTTAACAATAATTAAATCTTAATAATGAATAATTTCTTAAATTCTTAATAATTAAAAGGTATATTCCAAAATCGATTTTTTATTTTTGAAAATTTATTTCCCTTCATAACATAATCATACTCAAACGCATATTTGTTTATAATCGCGATCCGGTTAATCGAGGTCATATAACAACAGTACATAGTTATAATTTTTTCCAGTATTTAAGACTTTAAAACACGATCCAGTAACTTCCAGCTTTAAAATGATCCGAGGCTTAGGTTGCATTAATTATTTTTCTTCACGAAAATATAACAATTTAAATATGGAAGATGTTTTGGATCCAGTCTATTAAAAGTCTATTTTATATTCTGTACTGCGAAACGTAGTTCTCTCTAACTTTTGTCACATTTGCAGTGGGTCTACGTGCAAACACCCCGCAAAGAAAAACAATTGTACGATCGAAAGGCAACGAGCGCAACGAGAAATGTTTGTGTCCGAATTCATTTGTCTGGCACTATACAGGGTGTTCCGTATACCGTGGACGATCGATTGGGAAGTAATTCTTCACGTGGAAGTGAGTTAAATAGAAAGAATAAAATGTTTTCATTTGGCGCTTCTTTCTCAAGTAAATTGAACTTGAAAATTCAGCGAATACGGATGGCTACATATTAGATAGGAATCGGCTGATGCGTCTGATCTTGATCTACCGATTCTACTTCTTGTACATACTATTAGGTTGTTGCAAATGAAATGGCCGTTTTGAATCTTCAATATAAACTTGAATTTTACAAGTTTCATGCACATTCCAATAATCGAAATAATTTCCATCGACATCAATACACTTCTTCCATCGCGATACAAACACCTGAATGCCATTCTGGTAGAAATCTAATAAACGTGAGGCAATAATGATATCAAATGCAGTTTTTACAGCACGTTCTTCTTTGAATAGTTTTCCCATCAAAAAGTCATCTAGCTGCTTAAAAAATCAGGCGAATAAGGAGGGTGTCTCTTCAAAGTCTACAGGATTGCGTGAAAAATGCAAGATTATTGGAAGAAAGAATCAAAAATGGAACTGAAACATATGAGACAACAAACAACCTAAACAATCATTGATACTCCTGAGGCTCGAAGCGAAAACTGTATTCTTTCTTTTTTGGTTGACTTTCTGCGGGCCACCGGGTATGTTCGCGCATGGACGAGCAACAAATAATAGCCAAAATTAAAAATATTGCCACAATTTTCTGAAAGTTTGTAATTAGGAGTTTTTGGAGTCGCTGATAACAAATCGGACATTAAAAATAAAAAATTTTTACGGCAGAGTTATTATGGCGATTTAGAGGGCGGTATTTAGTGGCCCAATTAAAAAATTTGTAAATCGATGTTTTTCATAATTTTCATAGAACAATATCATTGAGAAACTTAATGCCATGTTTTTTAAATTAGTATAACCTATAGAAAAAAAAAGAAAAAATACCTCGGAAGCGTTTATTAAAATTAATACAGAGTTAAAAGTTGCAAGTGGGAGCAGCTAAACTTTGCATATTCTTTTTAACAAATGTTTAAACTTTCGTACAAAATAAGTCCAAAGTTTAGCACTTTTAAGCATTTTTTTAAAACCCTTCTTAAAGCTTAAATTGTTACAAACTTGGAATATTTGTTTATTATGATATATGAATATTTGAATATTTGTTTATAGATTAAAAAATATTTATGATGGCGTTTAGAACTTAAAGTGCATCTACTAACATATAAAAAATCATAATTATAACTTGTTTTCTGATATCCTATAAGTGGTATTTAAAACGTTTAATAGAATGTTCAATTTTATGATTTTGTTTTTAGAACGCTGTATTTTATTATACAATTACCTAAAATCAATAATATTTTTGATTTAGGAGCTTTGAAGAGTTATCAGTTTATAGCAAAAAAAAATATTTTAATCTATTAACCTTGAAAAATTGAATTTTGGCCACAAAAACCGGGCTTCTTTGAGAAAATAAAACGATCTCACGCATTGATGTGGAATTTCTCACCTGGCCGGGAATCCGGTTCTCAGTGGCGCCATATGGGAAATCAGTTGGGTATTACTAGCAAACGTTATAACCGTACGGTTGCAGGTTGCACGCCGGTCGCAGGCACGGGATCGCCTTCGCGGAGAACCCAGCCAAGCTTACTTCCTACGTTGACGTATGTATATGTGCGAGACCCTCCGGGACCACCCTGTGCGTTCGAAAAAAAAGAGAAAAGGGAGAACAAGGAGAAAAGAAAACGTTAGAGAGACGCGTGGAAGCGAGACGGGGGACATAGCTTCCCACGTACGAAAAAGAAGTGCCATAAGGCGGTCGGACCAGGAGGTCCTTTTTTCCGCGCCACTGACGCGAACTGTCACCTCCGGTTAAATTAAAAATTCCTCCCACGATGCTAACTGGCGCATTCTAGCTTTCAGACCGCTGGAAAAAAAAGTTTGCGGAATATATGGCGCGACTCAGTTACCAACAAGACTGCGTCCGAGGTGTCGACTTGTGAGGGGATGCTTTAACCCCTTCACTGTCGAGGATGAAGTAACAGGGCATTTTCATTTTGCTCTTGGCTTTAGATCGCGTCAACTATTAGAATTATCATGATAGGGTAACTGCACCAGTGAATGAACATTTAAGAAATTGTTCAGGAAAATATTTTATTTAAAAAAAAACTATGTGAATTAAAGGAATCTCATATATGCCAAATAGCTCCCTATACTTCATTTGTCAAAAATAAATGAACACAAATACAATGAAATTATTATTATTCTTCTTTATTCAACGTTAAATCAAAAATATAAAAAATACCAGTGAATGAACACTACATTCTAGTAATTGAATAATGCTAGTCCAATCAATGAACAAAATTACTAAACAATATTCTCCTATTTATTTAACTCTTTAATCACAATTTTATCGCTAGTATGCCGTCCGGGTTAAAATTTGTTGAAATATACAAAAGCGTTCATTTACTGGTGCCCGTTCATTCACTGGTGCAGTTACCCTATCTTAGTATCGATCGTAAATAGGTTTTAAACAAAATTTTTAATGGTATCAGCGCACTGGTTCGATCAAAAAACTACTTCTACACTATTTGCAAAATATCACAAAATCAAACTTTCGACGTTTCGATCTATATTTAGATCATTTTCAAGAAATCAATAAAATTTTGCGTCTGTAAATTAACCGACAATTTCTATTAGTACTGTGGAGCAAATTATATTTGTTAGCAAATTATATTTGCTCTTTACAATAAGCCCTCACACAGCTCATAACATGCTAATATCAGGACAAAAAATGTTTTCCCGTGATCGCATTCAATTGTTCCCCAGATTCCGTTCATGAAGGGCAAGTAGAACTAATTTTAGTTCAGCTACTCAAACGAGATGGCGCTTAGACAGGAGAATTATCGGCGTATATTCGTAACAACCAAAAATATAAAGGGCTTGAAGCCACTCGGATCCATTAATAGCAATAAAGATATTGATAACAAGAAAAAAACCTGTATTGATAGCGAAATTGAAGCGTTAGATTGATACAAATGTATGTTCGTCACTGTTGCCAAACTGTTTTTCAGCGTGGAGGTTGCTTACACTGATAAATACCCAGATCAGGGGTTACGGTACCCCCTTAAGGTTAGGGTAGTGGTTCCGTTGACTCGTAACTTATTTAAGGGTGTAGATACGAATTTGACCTTGACCAGAAACTCTCGAGTGTGAGAGACACACAGCGCTAGACCCGTATACGTACACGAGGATTGTAAGGGTTCCGTATTTTTCGATTCCTGACTCTACAATGCACATTTCAGTGTTCTAGTTAGTCACAATCGCTAGATAAAAGATTAATCTATGAGGGACGTATGCTAAGAACGCCTTAATTTCACGTATTCGAGGCGCAATTTCGACAACAAGTATCGGAGCCGTAAGAAGCAACGGGACAAGCGACAGTGCTGCCGCCTATCGTGGCTGCCGAGAGACATTTTCATAACCCTACGACCGCCGAATAATGTAAATTGCGCCTCGATAACAGCCAGCCAACGGTAGAGATGCACAAATATCAAATATCGGGGCCATGATGGATTTCCGTGAAACGATATATCTGTCTCGTTACAGTTTTTAGCCGCGCCTCGTGTTCTGTGCTGAGTAAAAATTCACCGAAAAAGCGTCGAACGAGTAGCATAAGTGGACGAACTGGGAAAGTTTCCTCGATACACCGTCTAATAATACCCGTGGGTCGCCGTTCGATTCTATCCAACGGCAAACGGAAAGCCCTTCAACCGGTTGTAGCGTGTTCGCGCGGAACTAGATGCGGATTAAATTCGACTCGCCGCCGTGTAAACCAAGTAGGATCGGATTAGGACGACGCTATCAGAGTAGCCATCGAATGCACAAGGAATTATAGGCAGGATGGATGGACAACGGAGAAATTGATTTCTATCGCGGCACCGGCGTCGGAACGCCATTTCCTCGACAAATTACTCTCCCAACTCGTACCCGCGAAAAGAAGCGGCGTTTAATTGATATTTCGAATTACCCGGCCCCGGGAATCAGTTCGCAGCCTGCTAACGACTGTGAGATCGAATACGGGCCTGTTACCCCTCCAATAATTTAGAAACACGGTATCGACGCTTCGATAATATCCCAGAATACCCCGGTATTAGGGTGATTCATTGTACAGTGTTCCGAGATCTATCAACATTCGAAATATCTTTTGCAACGCTGGTCCCCCGGGACGTAACGCGAGAAAATCATTTGGCAAGTGGACCTTCAAACTGTATTTGTGAAATCCAACGAATCAATTTAATTATACAGGGTGTCCCAAAATAAGTGTAACTCCCGGAAGTGGGGGGTTCCTTGGGTGATTTGAAGAAATTTTTTCCTTTACAAAAATGGCGTCCGCGGCTTTGTTTAGGAGTTATTAACGAAAAATATGGACCAATCAGAGCGCGGCTACAGCGGATTGATTCTGGTTCGGTCAATAGCGACACCGCGTTAAGCGGGACCTGTTGCCGAGTCGGACTCCTAGTAATTTCATAAAATAACTGAGTAATATATCTCAGAAATTTAATCGGTTATTAAACAGTTTCATTGATTAACACATTATTATTGTTTATTTTAATATTTCACAGATGACATTAATAATTTTCTTGAGATGGTCTAAACATAGACCGAAACGTCGAAATTTGAATTTCTATTATCTAAATTGCACAATTAATAATTCAAGTAATAATTTGATCGAACCATTGCACCGTTAACATCAGTATTCTTTGTTCGACAAATATACGATCGATAGAAAAGAAAATTTATTGTTTATTTCGATTCGTAATAATTTTAGTAAGTTGAAAATAATGTAACAGCGTTTCTAATTTCATGAAATATTTTTGCTGTTTTGCATTTGATCTTAAATGACAAATGATGTAAGAGATGGCCAGGATTAAGACCAAGTTTTATTAATTACATTTGTTTATCAGTTAAACGTATAGCGATCGTAATAAGCTTTAAGCAAAAATTAAATGTTTTCGGCGCATTGGTTCGATCTATTAATACTTTAAAAACTTTAACCCACTATTTGCAAAAATTCACAATATTTCATCTCGACGTTTCGATCCAAATTTGGATCATTTTCAAGAGATTAATTTAATAACATTGTGTCTGTAATGAAACCAAACATAATTATATTATTTGATTATTTAAACTTATAACGAATGAACACACGCGTAACATGTTTTATAAGGAAAATAAACAGGTAATAGAAAATTAAAAAAAAAACAATGTTACTTACTTGCGTAGTGTTGCAAAATAACTTTAAATTAAACAATTTACAAAAATCGATAGTCTGTGTGGGACCACATGTTTATCGTTAGTAACAAACAGTTGGTATTCGATACATTCGGATATATTCGATATCAAGAATATACCGGGTGGCCATAACAACTTACAATAACGAGTATAAAATTCATAATACAGTCAAGCTAATTACACAAAGCATCGAACTCATTAAGAACTTTTCCAGAAGTCCCCGTTTCGAATTTCCAACGCAAACTGTCCGCAAATACGATATCGTCAAATTACAATGGCCGTCGGGCTATTAACATTGACGGGGAAAAAGTGGAATGTCTTTTAGTAGACATTTCTCCCTATAATTTCTTTTGTCTTGGTTACAAGTATAATCTTTCAAAGGAAATAATTGTCTGCCGTAGGCTGAACGAGAAAGCGTTTCTCCATTTTACCATTTTTATGAGAAAAACCGGAGCCCCACAGCGGCGCAGTTCTCTCTCGGAGCAAACGTGGAGTTACATCTGAAGTTTCACGACAGACAATTCGCCTTTCTAGAAAGAGACAAAGTACGTGCCCCGCGGAATGACGTGACGATCGAGACCGACGACGAAAGCTGGACAAAAATCTGTTGAAGTAATTCTTCAGTGTAATTTCCTTCCCTCTCCCATCCAGATGGTGTTTCCCCGTAGTTGTGGAAACTTCTATGGACTTCGCTTCTTATCTCCCGCGGTTTATTTTTATTCATTCTTCATCGTATTGACGGGCTATCTTGAGAATAATCTTATTTATACAGGATGTACCAACAACAGAAGTGCAAACGCACAAGGAATGAAAAAAATTAAAAAGATGCATTTCGAAAAATAATTTGATAGACACAACAATACCGTGCAACTTTCGTTTCAATTTTTTATTCATGTCATTTCACCCCCTATAAAGGGGCCACTCACGGTCATGCATATTGCGCAACAATTGCGCAACACGATTGACCCGAATGATAGTGATTAACGAATTGCGCAACCTGTTGCATAAAATCAGAATTTCCTGATATTTGTTATAGTATTTATGAAAATCTGTCAGTGACGCCCATCTTGTGACGTCGTGCTTGCAAGATAATGTAAAAATATGCATTTTGGGCTCTGATCAGACATAAATTTGACTTTTAGGAATCACAATTGTATATGTGGATCTAACAATGAGTTGGGTGTCTCTTAACAAACGAATGAGCGATAAAATGTTAGGACGCTTTCTAATTTTATTCCTTTTCATGTTCTAAGTAAGTGTGTACAATATTAGCCCAATCGGATTATTCTAAACCCTGCCTTAAAAATGTTTAGTACTTTTGTCGTTTTGAGTGAAAAACTGCTTACAATAGATAAGTATCACAATAACAGAATATAATCACAGAACTTATTACTGTCCCCTAAATAGTAAAATTTTTAATGCATAATGCATCTTGAATGCAACCACAAGTCGTAAACTTAACTCCTCTTGGTCTTCAATTTTGAAAACAACTGTATGACTATGATTGCTAGTGTCAATCAAAAAATCTCGGACATAACCGTGAAGAAGTTTTGCGGAATGATTGTAAGGACTTTAAGGAAGCGCTGGATTGTTGCCAAAAATGCTGTTACTAATTGGCCAAATGGTTATTTCTCTGCAAATATCCTGCGTGATCATAAACGGATATAAGTTGCATTTTGGCGTCACGAGAACGAGTGGCACATGGAATTGCTGTTTTGACTATCGCGTTATGTTTCATTGCTGTCAAAATGGCGGTAATCCCGCAATAACGTAGCTGGCACGTTGTGGAACTTGCAGCACGAAGCAGCATTGTGCTTGTGCAGAGTGCGTCCGACGAATGATTCATAGCTAAACACCGAAAGTCAGAAGCGACGTTGCAATTTTTCCAAAATTTCACACTTTTTCCAGCAAGGTGGAAATCATTTATTTGGTTTAATTGTATTACGCCATCCTATAAGTTCGTACCATTTTTCGAGAGGTTGGATATGTTAATTTTGTAAACGTTCCTTTAAGTTTATTTTAGGTATTTTCAGAACATTTGACATCTCAACTGGTAAACATCGTAATTCCTGTACAAGGTCTCGAATTTTATTTTCGTCTATCTTAGGAGAATACCCGAAACGTTCCTCGTCTTCGAAACAAAAATTCTCACCAATAAAATGTTGAAACCATTTCTTACAGGTACGAGATGAAAGAGCACTGTCTCCATAAACAGTACGTACATGTATGTTGTTCGTGGCGATTGTTACTGAACTAGAGAATTCTCTAGAATTTTTAAGACAGTAAAAAAATATTGGAAAACTTATGATATTTGGAATATCGTTGATAATACTTATCGAAAGCGCAAAAAACTTTAACTCAATATGTATTTCTGTTCAATATGTACATAATTTAAAAAACGAGGAAAAAATTGATGCTACAAATAACCGATAAATTTATTTATTTGAATGTTTTTGTTTAGAAATTACTTCTTAAGAAGCATAATATACGTCTAATGTAGAATCAGACAATCTACTTCTTTTTAACTTCCCGATTCATAGGGAAGTTATTGTAATTTTGTAACAAAATCTGTAGCCGCAGAAGAATTTCATTCATTTTGTGTGGATGTTGACTTTATTGTATATAGAACATCCGAAAGTTGCTGAAGATTGAATGTCCTTTCTTCTAAACTCTTGACATTAAATTCACGAAGGCTGTCTGCAATTTCTAATTCTAACTGTGTTTCCAGTGATAGTACCTTATTCTGAGAATCTGAAAGTTTTTCACTATTTTCATAAGAACCATTGTTATATTTTCCAAGAAGTCTACTTAGAATTTGTTGTACCGCCTAAACATTGCATCACATTGTGTCGTGCTGCGAACATCAAAGCACCAAGTGCATTACCTCGCATCGATACGCATTCCTAACAATTATTATAAATAAACTTGTGTTTCTCGATCGTATTATTGTTAAAAACAATTGCAAAATGATCTCGGCGCTACGGTTCGATCACTAAACTACTTTAAGCAATTTTGCTAATTATAAATTAATTCGACGTTTCGGTTCTAATTTGAACCATTTTCAAGAAATTAATTGAAATTGCGTCTGTAATCAAAATATTTTAAATAAGACATACAATTTTCAAATTTCAAAGAACAAAAAGAAACTATTTTTTTAAAGAAAACTAATAAATGTTTAAAGTACAGGAAAACAATTTATACTCACTTGCTTAGGTGTATTATTATAAATTATAAACAATTATTGATATGCTTATACGTATGCGATTAATCAATCGTAATATGCAATTTGAATTAACTAAAAATTAATTTCCGCAAATATGTTATAAAATAAAGCAGATTCATAAGAATTTTCCTAGATTTCAATTTCTCGAGAAACACTATAATTCTCGAGAAATGAGGAATAATCGATTATAAAATTTCTCGAGAAAATCTCGAGAAAGAATTCCCGAGAAGGAACACTAGCTTAATTGCACTGGTCCCTTATCGCCATAAAGTTTATAAATCGACGCATGAAATGTATACCAAAAAGCCGGGATGACCTAATACAACAACTCATTCAATGTTGAAGGGAGCCTTCGAGTTATGAGCAAGGGATTATAACTGATAAAGGGGGAGCAACATTGGAGAAAAAAATCCGAGTGTGAAGGATTAAGTGACGTGGTCGTGACTGAGCAGTATTATTCTTCGACGACTGAAATAGTAGAAAATTGAGTGCATGGTAGCAGAGGGAACGCGATGAAAGCTCAAGGCTGGGCGAGTGTCCGCAGTCGGGAACGGATTAAAACCGGCGCAAGGAATTCAATTCTTCATTCATCCTGGCTCCGTTCGCGTTTCCGTTTCCTTCGTCGATCGTTCTCCTCAGCATCAGATTCTGCTGGTCGTGGAACCGTCTCCTCCCCTTTCTACCGCGAGACACGGTTAACATTTCTTTCGTCGCGGCGTTCGTTCGCTCAGGTATTCATGACCGGCGACGATTACTATGCGTCGGGCGTAACGGATGACGGACTACGAAAAGCAATACCACGACGCGGCGAATAGAATCCTTAAACTGGTTTGCACTGATGTCGAGAGTGAAAAGGTATTGCCCGGTGGTGTGTACTTGAACCCCGGTCTTCGGTGTTCGAACAAGCGACAGGTGTTATTGCGTGTCTTCGTTACCGGTTACCGTGTGGACGTGACGACTCGTGCTCGCGCGAGAGAGAAACCGGCGATCGATAGTTCGCCGTTCGAGCAGTCACTCGAATGGATCGACACTTCGCGTCTGTAACTCGCGCCATCTTTATTTACACACTTTCTATCCACCCTCTCGGGGAATTTCTCGGCTCCGTGCGCCCATTTTATATCGTTGTTTACCGGGAAAAATTAGGTAGCTCGCTGCGCGCCATTTCGCTGCGAGGAACTCTTCGATTGGTTATATTTATACAGGGTGTCCCAAAACTACCCTAGGAGCCGAAAATGGGAGGTACCTTGGGTCATTTGAAGCGACATTTTCCTTTACAAAAATGATGTCCGTGGCTTTGTTTAGGAGTTATTAACAAAGAACACGGATCAATCAGAGCGTGGCTACAGCGGATTGATTCTGAGTCAACCAATGGCGACACCACGCCTCGCGGGACTTGTCGCAGAGTTGGACTCCGTTCGCTATAGCTGCGCTCTGATTGGTCCGTGTTTTTCGTTAATAACTCCTAAACGAAGCCGCGGACGTCATTTTTGCAAAGGAAACTGTCGCTTCAAATGACCCAAGGAACCTCCCATTTTCGGCTCCTAGGGTAGTTTTGGGACACCCTGTATGTATCTAATCCTAGATCACTGAACGCACGCTGAAAGTACGCAGGTATATGGCTAGATTAAGTCAACAGATTAATTGTCCTCACTCTACCTTCCCCCTCTACGACATCATTCCCCTTCGCTTCGGACCTGTACAAACCACAGGACCCACGGTGGGCCCAAATGCCAATCTGTCTGATAAAAATCATAGTGATTAGACGCAGCTTCTTAGTACAACTTGTATGGAGTCGTAACCGGGAGACTTGAATCTTTAAATTTATGGTAATTTGGACCACAACAAAATTTTTTTTTAAATAAATTGAATGATATCGGCGCGAGGTTCGATCATTTTTAGAAAACAACAAATGTGCAATTATTTAAGCATGTTTCTAACGTTTCGATCCCGATGTGGATCTTTTTCAAAGAGACACTTTTGCGTTTGTTGCGTGAAAAATGGGCACAAATATTTTACAACAAAAATTAGTGAGTTACGTTTCAACAGTAATTTAGCTCAACGATGGTAGATATGTAACTCTTGGTCTAGTGTCGTTTGTTTCTTCCAAATCGTTGACGTTTTTATTGAAATTGTAGATATGATAGGATCTGACGAAAATGATACGATTTGGAAGAAATCTTCCATTGTTTGTTCTCTTGACATCTTCCTGGTGTTTCGTTCCCGGTATTTTTTAAAATCTTTATTCCTAGGTTCCAGGGCTTCCTCTGGTAGCATTCTTATGGATACAATGGCTTTTCTAATTATGTCTGCTCCGTGGATCAATATTTTTTGTATGGTAGATGGCATGTTGTACCATGGATACAGTATAACGAACTTTTTGACCGTATCCTTTCCATATTTCCCGAAGGAATAACTATTAATTGCGTATCCACAAGACAATGCTTGTAAATAACGGAAAACCGATAGTTTTAAATTCTAAAAACATTTATAATAACCAGAATACTGTTCAGAGTTTTCATCAATTACTGAATGTTCGACTATCGTCTTGCGAGCACGCAGTCGTCATTGCTTTTCATGTTTACTCGTGCAATTTTTACTCTAATCCTGTCAATTTTCAGAATATTAAAAACCATCTTTCACAAAACATTCTTTATATCACATACAATTAAGTAATATAAAGTATGAGTCTTTTAAATCTCATACAGCTGTCCTATTCGCTTATATGCTGTCACGAGAAGACACACTATGCGATGAAAAACGTGTACCTTGAATTTCAAGATCAAGGTTAATTTTTCAACTAGTTTTGTTTGATTTATTTTATTTATATAATTTTGAAACACTCTGTACATCGGATTAACCATATTGTTGTTAACCAAAAAATTCCACGCTATTTCGTATTCAGCTCTTGTGCTTTACCAGTTTGACTCGTTTAGGCGAACAATGTTATTATCCCATTAGCGGCAATAATAATTGTGTTTCTTTTTGGGGCGCTTCTATCGAGCACTCGGAGAACTGGTGTACCAAGCGACTCGTTGATTTTCAGGTACAGAACAACAAGAATTGCTTCTTCGACTCCGATTTACCAGCAGTTTATTCTCTGCGGGAACTCTCGGCCGAGCTATCGATTAAATCGCGAAACGGTGGCGGTTTTCGCAGCAGTGCGCGACGTGGAAAGAGAAAAGCCGGGAGCCTCGACATTTGGATGGAGCACGGCCATCAAAATTCACCGATTCTTTTATTCGTCGTCATGCTTTTCATCTTGCCTTCTTCACCCGATTCGGTTACCGGAATACTTTCAAAAGATTTTCGAGTCCACATTTTTCCCTTGCCATCGCTCTCGTCCAGTTGCCATTTAATTAATTCTTATGACTTTCTATTGAGCAAACGTAATGAGCTCGCAGTAGTGTACGAGTTATTACAGTCTCGGAGAATTTTACTGAATTGGTTGTATTGCGATCTAAAATTCTGGTATTTTATCTTTTGTTTCGCACGGTACGTTTTTACATAAATAATTTTTACACGAGTTTCTGACACGACTAATTTGCTTTGACATCATTTACGACGAGTACGACGTAGTAATTGTTTTAGTCATAAATTTCTGATTTCTGACGAAAAATCATCGAACACAATGGAAAATATTTTATTGATTATAGTTCATTGCTTGGATGAAAGAATTGGATTTTATTTCACCTAAAAATACCGAAATTACTTTCTTACCAACCCAATATTTTATTCTTATTACCCAGTATCCAGGTCTCAAACAATGTAATATACATATTGAAATAGTTTTGCGATCGAAAAGAATTGATAATAGATAGATGGTTTCGGCGCACAATTAACATTCAACTACATTTGAAATTTAAATGTAAATAAATCAGAATCAAACATTATAATATACGATATATATAAGATCCTCATCAGGATCGAAACATCGAGATTTCAACTTGCAAATTTGTTATAAAACATGGAAATTTAGTTTATATTTGATCGAACCTGTGCGCCAAAACCATCTATTTATAATGTAATATACAGGGTGTCCCAAAATTCCTTCAGCATCCGGAAATGGAAGGTTCCTTAGATCATTTGCAGAAACATTTCTCTTTGCAAAAATGTCGTCCGCAGCTTTGTTTAGAAGTTATTAACGAAAAATACGGACCAATCAGAGCGAACAAAGTTCGACTTAAGGACAGGTCCCACTTAGCGCGGTGTTGCCGTTGGTCGAGCCAGAATCAGTCCGCTGTAGACGCGCTGTGATTGGTCCTTGTTTTTCGTTAATAACTCCTCAACAAAGCTACGTACACTATTTTTGCAACGGAAAATATCGCTTCAAATGATCTCAGGAACCTCTCATTTCCGGATGTTGATGGAATTTTGGGACACCCTGTATACTACTTGAAAAGCTAAAAAACCAATTATCTCTATAACGTATTATTATCTTATATTATTATATTATTATCTTTTTGTCGCGGAGTGTGAAAATGTCTTTCGCATTATTATCAATTATTTTCTACACATTCGTTTACTTTGTCCGACAAAAGAGGTACAAATGTGTTTGATAGAAGTCATAAGCTCTTCCGTGTACAATTCAAAATAATAAATAACGATTTTTGTAAAAATCGTCACGTTTCATTGCTTGGGACTTACAGCGAGCGACTATATTTCCAGGTCATAAGTGTAAACCAATGGAGAAGCGTGGAAAGAACGGGTATCCGGGACGACCTTCTGATTTTTCAAGAGGAGAGTAGAAAAAATTTCAAACGGAAGAGTTGAAAGTGGGTGGACGTCTATTGACAGAAGGTTTAAACGAACGAACACACAAAAATTCGCGAATAGACTATAAAATACGCGGAAGACAAATATTTGCCTCGAGAAAGGCAAAAATGCGCACACCGACGCGACGCGACGCGACGTCGCTCTCGAATCCGTGAATTAGAATGCCGTTGGCGAAATCAAGATCGGGGGAAAGGGAGCGAGGCGAATCACGGAACCAAATTTTTCGGAATTCCCCCCTCCACCCACTGTTCTCGCCCATGAATTCGGCTTCCCTACGTTGGAAGTTTCCTTTTCAAATTATAATGAGCCGCTTAACAATTCCGATTTTATTAAGAACCGCCGGCGAAGGGAGACGGCGAGTCAGCTTTCACCAGACTGGAACGAAGGGCGTAGGAAAAGAGGAGCTGGAACGGAAAGGGAGGCGCAGACTGGATTATGACAATCAGAAAAGGAAAATTGTAGGACCATCATTTCGAAAAGCGGAGGACGCCATCCTTGCCGTTCCAGACATCTTTGTTAAATAAAACTTCGCCCGCTATTATTTGAGTAATTTCATGAGGACTTTTAACGTAACGCTTTAAACGTTAATAACTTGCGTGGGACGACGACGTCGGAGATAAATCGTGCATAACTATTTACGGTGGCCGAAGTAATAATAGGTTCACTTCAATTTGTTGACATAATGTTGAGTTCAGTGCAGTATTTCTGGTTTTACTTATTATTTAACAAAATACACAGCTCAATCTAATAACACAATGTTAATTAACGTCAATTACAAATTTTCTATTATAACGGTTGAAATTTAGTTGCGAAGTAAACATAGGTCCATTATGTATTTTTACATAATTATATTATTTATAATTATATTATATTATTCTAATATACTTAACAAAATATACAGCTCAATCGAATAACACAATGTTAATTAACGTCAATTACAAATTTTCTATTATAACGGTTGAAATTTAGTTTCGAAGTAAACATAGGTTCATTATGTATTTTTACATAATTATATTATTTATAATTATATTATATTATTCTAATATATTTAACAAAATACACAGCTCGATCGAATAACACAATGTTAATTAACGTCAATTACAAATTTTCTATTATAACAGTTGAAATTTAGTTTCGAAGTAAACATAGGTTCATTATGTATTTTGACATAATTATATTATATTATTCTAATATATTTAACAAAATACACAGCTCAATCGAATAACACAATGTTAATTAACGTCAATTACAAATTTTCTATTATAACAGTTGAAATTTAGTTTCGAAGTAAACATAGGTCCATTATGTATTTTTACATAATTATATTATTTATAATTATATTATATTATTCTAATATACTTAACTAAATATACAGCTCAATCGAATAACACAATGTTAATTAACCTCAATTACAAATTTTCTATTATAACAGTTGAAATTTAGTTGCGAAGTAAACATAGGTTCATTATGTATTTTTACATAAAAAGTTACAAAACGTTTAGTACATACTTAGTTGAACCTCTTTTGTGTTTTATAACTTGAAATATTATGCATGGAATTGATTCAGTTAATTTTTATAATGTTTCTAATTCAATTTCGGAAAACGTCTCTTTAATACCATTTTTCAATTCTGCAACAGTGCTATACTGTTTCCCATTGTCGGATACTTTAATTGTTCGTTACGATTACAATTTTAATCGTATTTCATTAATTTGATTATTTTCGAGGTAGATGGATACGAGGAAGTTTATTTTACCGAACGACATAACAACAACACTTCGCGCTGCTGCAGTGTCCTGCTCTAACCCAGACTAACTGTACCGATTACTACGGTATAATTACTTAATAATGATATGCACGAAAATTATATATATAATAATTATTCTTCCATCAATATATCATCGGTCTGTTATCCGACAAATTGGACATCTCGTTCGGTATTGACCAGACCATGTAATCGATTTATCATTGCATTTATTTCTGCATCAGAATATGACTGTTCGATTATCTGAAAACCCCGATTATTCGTGCTGCTTGCCCGATGAACTTAATTAAGATTCCACTGCAATTAGGTGGCAACACACGGACAGTCGGTAACGAAGGTATGCAAATAACAGAATGGTTGAGGATGGTCATGTTTACAAATGGTACACGCACGACAATAATAATATTGTAAGTACGTAAAATATTACAGTCCGAAACATACGGAGAAATAAACGATACATAAATTAATTGAGATTAAAAATTAAAAGAAACGGAAACAGCGAAAAGTTGTGGAAGTGCAAGAAAATAAAATGACAAAAGAACAAAAATGAGTAAGTTTCAACGAAAATCGAACACTGCTATTAAATTGAACGATAGGTTAAAAACTTTTTTCATAGAAATTCTCAAGGATTGTACACATATACACCGAGTCTCATTAAACTTCTCATAATCTTTGCCAGTTTGTGTATCCGGCAATTGGCAACCGTGTGACTTTCGTGACGAATTATCCTCGAACTGGAGCACGTCATTCAACAACCGTCACGAGAACATCTTTTTCAAAGAACAATTACGTCAAATGTTATAATTATAATCGTGCGGTCTTTTCCTAGTAGTTTGCTTGAACTACTTAATCACTTATTATATAAACATATAAAATACTTGTTTTCTGTAATATAAAAATATTATATTACATAATATACACAATTCTGTGTACATAGAAATATTATATTATACAATATTATCAAACGTTATAACATTATGTAATAAGTAGGCATCGGAACTTTATGCAAAGTAAAAATTTTCTACCTGATTTCCTGCAAACTGAAGTGAAATAGAAATTTATATTCTTTCTGAACATGATTAATAGTTTAATTTAAATTCTTCTAATGTTTTACTGTTTGAAATTACATCTACTCATTTTTGTCATAAGTGGATAAAATCTACTGTCTAATAATAAGTTAAAAACACCCCAACATATATGTAAATTCAAAAATGTTTTTACAGTTTCGCATTCGTTGCGTTTATTCTTGTTATAATTGCATCAAATCTATACTCGACCAATATAGTACAACGATTTGCATTTACATCGCAATAAAAATTTGTTTGAACTGTGCGAATCAGAGGCAAACACATAGGAATGAGTTCAGTAGTCGCTTATACCACTTGTTCCCGTATCGATTCGGCGAAATCGAATTTTCAAAGCATCCGTCGTGGTCAACTGTTCTCAAAAATGTCTGTTTCCGAGTGGCGGGCGAATATTGGCCGAGCGTAATAGCTGTATCGAGCTCCGGTTTGCCTGAGCGAGCATAGTCACATAAACGGGTATAATGAAACGAAAACAGGATTCTGGTCATCGCGCCTTGAATTCAAACGCTGCGCCTCCCACAGTAAGCTATATTGTATTCTCTGCACGTTTTTTAAGACTGATATCGTCGACGGTGTACCTTTATTTATGGATGCGGCCTGGAAACTTCTTCCCCGCTGTCGCTTCACGACTCCCACAACCAGTGTACTGGTCCCTACATTATCAATTATTTGGCAGCTCTCCTCCTCGCGTAACCAGAAATTGTTGTCTTTCTCTTATAAATTTTTACCTTTCTCCTATGTTATCCAGCAGATTTGGATGAGAAGATGTAAGAAATACCAGATGCAATCCTAGAGGATCAATGGTTCAAAAGTTATAAATGTTTAAATTTGAGCAATTTCCTGTATCTTTAAATCGTTCTCTTAAAAATTTATGGTGAAGTTCCTTCATTACCATTTTTATCAAAAATTTGTATTATAATCTTTAAACTAACAAGTCATGAAAATAATGAGTGCGCTACTATATTGAAAACTTGCACATGATATATCGAAGCGTGTTTTAAAAGAGTAGAAACACAATTTAGCAAAAATTAAATTATCGAAGAATGCACAGTAGGCTTGTAAACAGAAAATGTAGAAGAACATTTTTTCGTTGTTATTATTAACTATTTGGCTGCTCTCCTCCTCGCGTAACCATAAATTGTTGTCTTTCTCTTATAAATTTTTACCTTTCTCCTATGTTATTCAGCAGATTTGGATGAGAAGAAGTGAGAAATGGAAGTTGCGATCCTGAAGGATCAATGGTTCAAAAGTTATAAATGTTTGAATTTGAACAATTTCCTGTGTTTTTGACAGATTAGCGCCTCCATGTTGTGTGTATTGATGGTCGCGCGCCGCTTACCGAGCAGAATGTAGCCTTGTATTAAGTATGAATTTGATTTTCCTTGTACGAAATTGTTAAAGCTGAAGTTGTAGCTGTGAAAGGAATCGCAAGAGTGCACTTCCAGTAAAATGTAAACAAACTGGGAATGTGATTAATCGAATTAGCTTATGAACGGCTCGACTAAATGGTCGAATTATAATTAATGGAAAAATTTTATTTCTCAATAAGTCTTTAAATTAACATATAACTGAAAATTGTTAAGTGTCTTTCACATACAGGCTTCCGGTACACAAAGTGTGAAGAATATTGTTATATCACGTCAAAAAATATGAAACTGAGCCGACAGGAATAAACTTTCGCAAATAATAGAGAGAACCATTGTTTTTGGAAACATACAGTGAAACACAGTTTGGTTCACAGTACATTAATTCTTGTGACCGCTTCGGTCACGTAATGTTTCGCCGTGCACACGAGCCTCGCTTTGTGAATTTCTTATTTAATGGACCGTGTTATGGAGACATTCGCGGTACAATTTCGTCTACTTTCGATCTGCCATTTTCTGTTAAACGCGTGTAATGACGGCAGTCGACTGAACCCCCATGTATACTATACACGTGAGCCCACTATACAGAAAGATTAATTTACTGGAATCGTTTGAAAACTGAGTCAAAGGTAGAGGATCTTTTAACGTTAATTACATCACAGTGTGCACCACTTTTCCGTTGTTTAACCGTGAAAAATGGAGCGCACAGCTACAAACGATCGCAGCCGGACAAAGGAAAAACACCTCGAAAAGGAAATCAATTTGATATTTTCTATCGACTGGATGCTCACATCACAGAGTTCAATTTTTATTTATCAAATCTATCGAATCTTTATCAAAAAATCGAAAGTAGAACGTGTCCGAATCAAGAGTACACTGAGTGTCCCAAAAATGTTGTATTTCTTTGAAAGAGGCGATTTCTCTGATCATTTGAAGTAATTTTTTCCTTTGAGAAAATCCCGAATAGAATTTCAGTTTGGGAGACTATTAGGTCCGTATTAGACTAGCCTAATTTGACTGTTAGGCCCTAATGGGGCAGCTACATTAGGAACGCATGCGAATGTAACGCGGAATATCGAGTGCCTAATTGGGAAAGCCGAATGAGGCCCGTATTAGAAAATCCACGTATAAGGCCACATTACGTTTTCTCGACATTTTTTTTCAATGCCCACAAATAAAAAACATGCATTTTCTATTTAAAAAAATAACTGCTGCAGATGTTATAGATTTTAGGAATAAAATTTAAAAAATGAAAAAAAATGTTAAAGTTAAAGGTTTGGGATCTTCAACCGGAAAAGAATCAGTCTTTATATAATCAACACAGACTTTATTTAAACACACCTTCTGTATTGTATCTTACACACGTGATTCTTCATAGAGAGTGAAGAAAAAGACAAAGTGTTCAAAGCAAAGAAAGAGCAGAGGGAGTGCAGGTCGCTTAGTGAACGCGGTGAATTTAAAGATTTGAATTTATTTCTAATAAAAAATATAAAATATAAATAAATAAAAAATATCGTCAGCGCATCCGTTCACCGTAGCCGCACTCTCATTGGAACTTGTTTCCCGTTAATAACTCCTTAACTAAGCCACGCAGTATATTTTTGCAAGAAAAAGATTACTCAATTACGAATTTTCCTAATTGTCGCTTTGTATCTCCCTTTCGAATGGTGTTATCCTTCTAACTGGGGCTTGGAATCCAGTGGAGTTCGAGGAAGAGAGATACCTAATCGATCGCGGCACTCACCAGCGGCCTCAAGATCTCGCAATTACACGGCTTGCCCGATTTACCTGTAACCGGCGTGAAATATCGGAAAACTACCGGGTAACATTACCGATCCTGGCTATTTATTGGACTTGCATTTTGGGAGACAGTTTCGTTGCCAAAACTCCTATTCTCTTGGTCAAGAACGATATATATATTTTTTGCCTATTATATGGATAGTATAATATTACTAATATAATATATGTAAGCGAAAAGATATTAAATAACTGTATAACTGTTTTAATCCGAAAAGAAAATACACAACTGATATATGAAATTAACGTAAACGTATCGTATTTAAATCAAACGTGATGACGTGTTTCGTATCTCGAGAAAAAGTCGAATCGCTACGTGAACACGTCCTTTGATATCCTACTTTTTCTAATGTTTATAAATTTTCTAGAACAAATATTGATTTAACAAGATGTGTCGCAATCGCAATATCACGGCACTCACGCATACATACACGATTCCCGATTCTCACATTCATACAACAAGCAACGTCATACAAATCATTCATTTCCTACACTCGGCGGTCCTGAAAAAGCATATGGCCTCAAATGCTTTCATCGCGATTCTCACATTTATACAAGTTACATTATACAAATCATACATTTCCTACATATATAATAACATGTAATAGTTATATGTTTATTAGTGCAGTTGCACCTGGCGGGTGTACCGGTGCATCCACATAACAAATAAGGTCATTGGTAGTTAAGACGTATTATTCCATATATATTTTATATATCCATATATGTATTGTTCATTTTATAAAATACAACGCATATACTGTAGGAAATCGAGCCTGCAGATTCAAACGACGACGTTGACGCGAGGAAAAAACATATTTATTGTCTCGATCTAACTGGTCAGCGGTTGACCGCCGACAGTTAGAATTCGTAAATGCAAATACGCGATGGGTTAACGACCGAGCAAACAATAAAGAAGAAAGAGAGCGCGAATTGGTATATATTTGGCGAGGTAGGTCAGAGAGTCAGTCTTCGGCGAAATTTAAAGGTAGACAAAGATATTTTTAAAATAGAAAACACGAGACACGAGTTTTGATGTGAAATTTGTATTATTTAAATATTTAATAAACAACTCTCCAAAGAAACACTGATCGAACCTTCCTGACTCTACAATACTTTCGTAGATACACATGTTTCAAGTCAGTTATTTGATCGCGTCATAAGAGGGTCTATCATACTCATTTTATAGAGTTGTTCGGTTCAGCAAATTGACGGCAAATCGAATGCTAAACGTTTACGGTGCAATTATTATGTGAATAGAATTTTTCCTCCGAATTAGTTCGTATAACGGAGGTTCTTGTATCGAGGTAAACGGTTATCGCCCAAGAATCCGCAATTTATTTGCCGCTTGCTCGATAAATAAAATATAGGGTCGAGATGATCTCGCTGGCGTCGGAGTCGCAAGGGGTTAATGTTTCAGCTATAGCGTGGCGAGGGTGGGGGCGATGATCGGGCATCGAATACCCAACTACGATAAAAGAAAGAGTGAAACGAGGGTCGGGGCTTTTGTTTCAACCAGCGAACTTCTACCGGGGCTTTCCGGGCTAGAAGGACCCTCTCACAATGGCTGCACTCCTCTAACCCACTTCCACGATCTCTTCAGGCCGCAATCCACGTCAACGTGCAGTATTCGAGGTATTTCGAGTCGCGCAGGCCACCCCCGCCTTTCTCATCTTCTTATTGTCTCCGACAGTGCTGCCCCGTCGCAAGCCACTTCCACCGTAATTACAAACGAAGCCAATTAAAGCGGATGAGCCTAAATGGCCTGGCCCCGACGTTTGACTGCATCCGCTAAAGCCGAGACAATGGGTTTGACAACGATCGTGTCACTTCCGGCCTCGTTTCTCCTTTCGCGGCAATTTGTTCGCTCACCCCCGAGGACTCGCTCCTTCGGTTCTACTGCCCGCTCGGTTTTCGGGAACTCGAAAGCTCCCTTTTCGGATAAACCAGGTGATTGCGGCCGCGGGCTAAACGGTCAACTACGTAACCTCACTCTCCGTGCCAAAATTTGGTGAACGCGTGACTGCCAGTGTCAGCCGTATACTCACCCAATCATAAGTATTCGGACACCTAGCAAAATATGCTCCGGACAACTTCACAGCTAAGATTTCGACTTACAAGGAGAGTGCGAGGCCTTCGGGTCACCGATTTGGTTGAGATTTTGTATACTTATAGATCTCGATCTCTCATTTACGAATATGTATCATTATAAATGCAAACACTCAATAATTGTTGAGATATTTAATAAACGATATATTACAACTATGTAAGTACAATATATTATATTGAAAATAAGTACAATATCATTTTTATCGTCTACCATATTTTGGCTTTCTATATTTATTTTATTTCTTCTGTTTCCAGACACGAGAGGATAATTTACTATATTATTCATTTCGGTTAATTTATTTATAATTTATTAAGACTTTTGTACTTTAATTTCTAATAATTGTATAATATCTTGGAAATAAGACGACATTGCATAGTGAATAAATAATATAAATAAATAAGAAAAAAAAATATTTTTACCCGGGCTGGGATCGAACACTAACACACCGGGTGTATCTCTACAATCGCATATTTAAGTAGCAATAGAACTTTGTTTATTAAATATCTCAACAATTATTGAGTGTTTGCACCTATAATGGTATATATTCGTAAATGGGAGATCGAGATCTATAAATATACGAAATCTCAACCAAATTGGTGACCCGAAGGCCTTGCACTCTCCTTGTTAGTCTACGTAATTCTACATTCACTTACAAAGCTTCCTTACTCATCCTCACGCTCCCACTCAGACTCTAGGTTCATCTGCCTAACTTGTTACTCTAAAACCTCTTTCTTCTTTATCCCCTCTATCCTTTTTCTCTTTAGCAGCTTCTCTAGTATAAGCTTCTCACCTTGCCTCCCACTCCTACATCTTTCATCCTGACACCACTTTCAGTATCTCTACACTCCATTGCTAATCGTTTTAGACCCTCGAATCACACTTTCTTCTCTGATCGTCTCCGTATTTAACGTGTTTGTGATCATCTATTTCGTTCACAGATAACTATGTTGCAAGAAGCGCAGAACGGGGCCATAAGAGTCATATTAGGGTAACTGCACCAGTGAATAAACGGGCACCAGTAAATTAACGCTTTTGTAATTTTGTTCATTCATTGGACTATCATTGTTCAATTACTAGAATGTAGTGTTCATTGACTGGTATTTTTTATATTTCTTATTTAACGTTTAATGAAAAAAAAAATAATAATTTCATTTTATTTGTGTTCATTCATTTTTGACAAACGAAGTATAGGGAGCCATTTGGCATATATGAGATTCCTTTAATTCACACATTTTTTTTTACATAAAATATCTTCTTGAACAATTTCTTAAATGTTCATTCACTGGTGCAGTTACCCTACAATGTGACAGACGAACCAAAGTAGAAAATATGCTGCAAGCGTTGCAGTTTATGGCTATAATACAGAGGCTATACTACAAGTATATTTGTCTTTAAGATATTAAAAAATATGTTACCGCAGTATTTAACAAATAGGCTAAGAATAGTAGCCGAGGGAAGTGTAATGCAAACAAGACAAGCTGGGAATATTGTAGTTGAATTTCGTAGAACGAGAAGTGCCCAAAAGAGTTTATTTTATGAAGGAATATTAATGTATAATGCACTACCAGAAGTAAAGCGATGTGAACATTTAGACATATTCAAGAGAATGCTAAGAAAATTCGTTATAACAAATGTAAAATAATGTATTGTAAATGTAAATCAAAGTAGCTGAGAAAGCTAATAAATAATGAATCAATCAATCAATTCCATTTCGCTTTTCGTGTTGCTATGTAGTTCTCTCTCTCTCTCTCTCTCTCTCTCTCTCTCGCTCTCTCTCCCTCCCTTTCTCAAATTGAACATAGGTGCTACCAGTAAAGAGTTAGGAGCAGATTTCTTTGTATGTCTATCTGTCTCTCTGTCTCTCTCTCTCTCTCTCTGTATCTCTGTCTGTGTCTCTCTCCCTCCCTTTCTCAAATTGAACATAGGTCCTACTAGTGAACAGTTATAAGCAGGAACGTGCCCAAAAAAGGACGAAAAAAGTCGTATTTGGTCTGCTTGTGACGGTAGATATATCATTCCATTTAAGAAAACATCGATGACTTTGAATTCTCATTAAAAAATGACCTTGAAAATTTTTTCCCTTACACGATTACATGTGGCCCTACAGACAGTGTAACTTTGTTCTAAGAAGTTTTTTTGTATGTACAACGAAAACTAACGGATATGTTTAAGTGTTCCCATTTATGTAGAACACCCTGTATATAGAGATAGATATAGAGATTATTATACAGAGATTAACATTAACAAATGTTTATTTCTAAGAATTGACCTTTTGATGATGTATGGCAAGATTGAATATAACTTTCTAAGGGAATTGAGATAACAGTTTGAGTAAAACTCTCGTTCAACCATTTAATGGACTTTATCGAGCAAACACGTATGAGAAGATTATTGAGGAACCGTAGAGTAATTATAATGTGAACGACTGAACGAATTAAAGCCCGAAATTCACGCAGGTTCACTAATAGGCTCGGATTTCACGTTTGGGGGTATAATCTTCGGTTTAACTACTCATTACCAATTCACTTTCTGTGTAGCCAAGTGCATCTAGTGAAGTTTTGATGCGAATATTTTACTAATCGTAAGATATATTGTGCAAACTGTACAACTACATTAATATCATTAGACTGACTCATTACTGCTTACTCAATATCAACAATAACAAATATTAATTGTATGAATCCAAATATTTTGAATGCTATTCTTACTTACTATTGATTAACCTTTTGACTGAACAAATTTACAACTATAAAACGGTTGAGATACGACCCATGGTTTCTTTCACAAAGTTGGTCCTTAGAACCAGTAGAATACGATTAAACAAAAAATTTGTTGACCTTGATTTTCAAGGTCAAGGTCAATTTTGCGGGGATGTTTTTATGTCAATTTCCACTAAATCGTAGGTGTAGAATCACGCTATGGTGGCCGTGACATATAATTTTTAGACACCCTGTACCCGAATGATCCATAAAGAAAGACATCTCATCAAGTTCGTGTTACGAATTGCCCAGCTCAACAATAAGATTGAAAACTCGTTGAAGCAGCATCTTGAATTTCTTTCCAATCAGCAACAAGATTTGTAACTCATCGGTCGGTTATTAGATACCTGGTTGCAGCCCCGGTCAATGGGCCACCCACACAGTGAATAGTTCGTTTCGAAGCAATTTCAAGCGGACCTGACGCTGAGCGTTAAGCTTTCGCCCGTCCGCAAGAACACGTCTAGGCGTGAACCGGAGCGGGCGAACCTGAGCGTCTCAGAAACCGCATTGCATCGCCCCTTCAATCAGTCCGGCAATCCCGCAGCTTTCGATCCGATTCCAGGCAAACTCCGGCGAAATTTCAACGGCGTCATTGAGGACCCTCGCCCCGGCTGCGACGGACCCGTATCAACGCCGTTTCCTGCGAGCAGAATTCGCCGCTTTGCATTCATGGCCCGGCCCTGCTCAAAAGCCGATCCACCCATTTCCCATGCGATCCCACGGAACCGTATACGTATACATGCACAGAGAAAGAGAGGGGAAGGACACAACAGCACCATGCAACAAGTTTCGAAGGGGTCGGTATTAACTCGTCACCGACGACGACCATACCCCACCCTCTTCCGTCTTTCGAAACGCTGTACACATTACAGAGATGCAAGTTTCCTCGCGTGTCGCAAGCCTTTACGCGGTTCCCACTGTAACTCCCAACGTCTCTGTAAACCCAAAATCCATTAGAATCGGCTGGGATCTACGGGCTGTGTCTAAAATTCGCGAGTAGAACGTTCGGGATCTCTATCCAAATTGAACGTTTGGATAACGTCTTCCCTTCTTCAATAAATTTAGTCAATTGACTATAACGTAGCTGTACAATGGTGGCAATGGTGTGAAAATCTACTATTCTTCAGGACTAATTTTAAATGAACATAACATTTTGAATAACAAACGTTAAATTAATAATATCTGGATCGAAAATTAGTAATATAATAAATTGAATGATATCGGCGCTAGGTTCGATCATTTTTAGAAAAACAACAAATGTGCAATTATTTAAACGTGTTTCTAACGTTTCGATCCCTATGTGGATCTTTTTCAAAGAGACACTTTTGCCTGTACATTCAAACATTTAATAGTTTTTTTTCCAATATCTTTTGAAAATTGTGTGTTTAAAATTTCTGATTACAGACGCAATTATAATTATTGTTCTTGAAAATGGTTCAAATTAGAACCGAAACGTCGAATTGATTATCAATTAGCAAAATTGCTTAGTTTTTTTCATTGATCGAACCGTAGCGCCGAGATCATTTAATATTTGTTTGAGACACTTTTGCGTCTGAAAAATATGAGAGAAAACAAAAAAAGAAAAAAATTATTTTTTGTATGAAAACAATTATCATATAGAAAAATCAAAAATTAAATATAGTATTATACGATTTTAAATATAGTATTATACGATTCGAATTTTTTTGGGAAGCTAGAGCAATTAGTTTGCCACAGGATGCGAGAAAAAATTTTGTCAAATATTGCAATTCATCGGAATTGTAGCAAAAATACTAAAAGCTACATTTTGCAACTTTTTTACGCGGACCAATATTGAAAATTTTAAAAATGCGTTTTCTAAACTTGTGTCAATTAAACATATTCGAAAAATTTCGTCGAAATCGGTCGACATTGCAACGAGCTATAAACGTTTAAATATGTTGAAAAATTGTAGATTCTTACATCTTTCAATGTCAACCGATTTCGATGAAACTTTACCAGTGCGTGTAACTGACACAGATCTACAAAACGCATTTTAAAAATTTTCAATATTAGCCCACATAAAAAAGTTGTAAAATGCAGCTTTTAGTATTTTTGCCACAAAAAAAAATTTTTTTTCGCATCCTGTGGCAAACTAATTGCTCTAGCTTCCCAAAAAAATTCGAATCGTATAATACGATATTTAAAAAGTTATAGTCTTTTTAAGAGTGTGCCAATACTTCTTTTACCCACTGTACGTTGTTTGCAGAATCTTTTCTATAGAGTTATTATTTATTCGTGAAAGGGACGATGCATGAGAGACATCCTTTATCGTGGATAGGTTAATGCCAGTCCACATGGAAATGATTACACGCCTCGGAGCAACCTTTTTGGGGAGCCACATAGTTCCGTATGTGACCACGACACACCTTCGCCCGCTTCCTGAAAAGTTGGTCACGCATATGGACTCGGTAGATGGGATGCGTGGGAAAAGTCGTGCAAGCGTAGCAGTTTGAATTCGTCTTAAAGAAAGCAGGTGAGTAGGTAATATAAGCCGGTTCTAACTCACAGTTATCATTGTGGGCAGATTCCTGCCTTACCGGCATTTTACCTTATAGCGCGAGCATATTTTTGCGGGGTGAGGGGGATTAGCTTAGAACACAACCATATTTTGCGGGGGGCGGGGTGAGGGGGATTACCTTATAACGCGACCGTGTTTTGCGGGGGGAAGGGGGGGGGGATTTTTAGTTTTCCTGGTATTGGCAGTTCCAGGTATTGCGTACGTTTATAATAATATATCCTGTCGACGGCGCGATATCGGTGGCTTATCATGTTTATAATAATATAAACATCCTGCCGACGGCGGGATATCATTCTCACATCATTTTTTTAAATAAACATCCTTTGACCCAGATCTCTGTTCTCACTGATCGGGGGAGGGGGGGGGGGGATTTTTAGTTTTCCTGGTATTGCATCGAAGACCAATTTCCTGGTATTGCGTCCAGTCCCCTGGTATTGCGTATGTTTATAATTTCGATGGCGGGCGTCGTGATATCAGATCACATCATTTTTAAATAAGCATCCTTTGGCTCTGTTCGTATCGTTTCTCTCCTCGTCTCGTTCGTAACAGCAAGACGGCGGAGTCGCGATATCTGACCACATCTGTTTTGTCTTTTCATTATCGTTTCTTTGGTGGGAAGGGAGGAGGGTGGAAGGTATCAATGAATAAATAGGGCACGGTGGACCGCGAACGCGGTCATACGGGTCGTGAACGTTTACCGCGTTAAAGTTATTCGAATTCACCGTGTGTTAACAACCGTGCGATATCAAGATGATTGAAACGTGCAAAAACATGTTGAAGTGTTTGACGCGCATGTCAATGCTGGTGAAAACCATGGACGAGTATCGCGAATGGCATCGCTCTTACATCGAGTCTCTGCAGTGTTGCGTCAATTATCTATCCTGCGCAAAGGAACAATTGTCGATGGGCGAGAAGTTTAGTTTAACATCGACTATGTGCCGTATGAAGACTTTGAACGTTTCGTTGAATCATCGCGTTTCCTCGTCGCGCGTCGGTAGAGGTTTATACGATCGCAGGGGTGCGAGAGCGTCGTCGCTTCGTTGGGAAGATATCGAGTCGGCGTTTAAAACCCGCATATCGAGTGGCATCGTTATCAACGTCGAACACATCGACCCGAAACAATTTCTGCAACACGCGAAACGAATAGTTACGGGACGCGTTACGGAATTTTTAAACGCGCATTCGTCGTTGAAAGCTAACGTAACGTTGGAGGCGGAATTCATGCAGCACACCAACGAGGTTTCCGTGAAAAGTTTCGGCACGCGAAACGTTGCGTTGTTCCGTACGAGCAATCTACGACAGTGGTACCAGAAAGACGTTGTGCCTACGATTTTGACATCGATGGAGGAGTTTCAAGAGCGAGACAGCGGGTGGGCGCTGTCGAAGATACTACACTTGATCGTGAACTTTAGCAAATATCAACCGTTGCAAGCCGGATGCAGCGTTGCAATCGACGTGCCTAGAGCGATACAGTTGAAAAAAGCGGTCGTGAACGTGAAGAGCAACGACGACGCATGCTTTTTTTGGGCGATCGTGGCGGGTCTCTATCCCGTCGAGAAAAATTCGTCGCGTGTGTCATCATATCCACACTACAAAGACGTGCTTCCGAAAACTGAAGATTTTCCACTGCCTATGTCGTTCAAAGACATTCCGAAATTTGAGCGAGAAAACGACGTTTCCGTGAACGTGTTCGAATGGAAGCGCAAGAAATGCGTAACGCTTCATTTGACCGAAAAGAAACGGGAGGGAAGACACGCCAACTTGCTGTTTCTACAGAATGCCGCAGAGACGCATACCCATTTCGCGTGCATACGAAATTTGTCAAGATTGGTTTCGTCGCAGCTTAGTAAGCGGAATCATCAGAAGTATATTTGCGATCGGTAAGTTACATTTATTTTTTTAAATTGTTTGAAGGAAAAGACATGATTTTTTCCCTTCCGACAGGTGCTTGCAATATTTTCCCACGCCGGAGAGATTAGACGTTCATACGGCCGACTGCGAACGGATGAACGATTGCGCTCTGATGCTTCCAATATCGGAAGAAGACAAGTGGTTGCGGTTCAAAAATTATACAAACAAGGAGCAGGCGCCGTTCGTTATCTATGCCGACTTGGAGTGCCTGCTGCTGCCTGAGGGACGGGAAGGACAAGACCGCGCGGCACGCGTACAGTATCAACGTCACCACGCGTTTAGCATAGGATACTACATGCATTGCCGATACGACGAATCGTTGTGCGAGTATCAGGTTTATCGCGAGAAAGAGGGTTGCGCCGCGTGGTTCGCGAACAGGTTGTACGAACTCAGTCGTAAATTACAGCCGATATTCGACAAAACGGTACCGATGAATCCGCTAACCGAATCGGAAAAGTTAAATTTTCGTACGGCCACGCATTGCCACATCTGCGAGAAACCGTTCGACACTTCCGACGCGACGAGGGTCCACGATCATTGTCATCTCACGGGCGCGTATCGCGGTCCGGCTCATAACGGATGCAATTTAAGCTATCAATCTTCGTACGTGATACCGGTGGTTTTCCATAATCTATCAGGCTACGACGCGCATTTCATCATCAAGGAATTAGCAAACTCGTTCGAGGGACGGATAGACGTGTTGCCATTGACGAAAGAAAAGTATATCTCTTTCACGAAAAACGTAAATATCGAGACACAGCCGGGTAAAGAGTTAAAGCATGCAAAGTTTTTGAAATTCCGTTTCATCGATTCGTTCAAGTTCTTGAACTCGAGTCTGGACAAACTGTCATCATACTTGGACGAAAGTAAATTACGCATCGTACGAGGTGAATTTCCACATCTTTCCCGCGACGATTTTAAACTGTTGACCAGAAAAGGCGTCTTTCCGTACGACTATCTAACGTCGTACGACAAATTAAACGACACGTGTTTGCCGCCGCGCGAGGCATTTTACAATCGGTTGTACGGCAGCGAGATATCCGACGTCGATTACATTCACGCGAATACGGTTTGGTCGCGTTTCGCTGTACAAACGCTTGGACAGTACAGCGATTTGTACTTAAAATTGGATGTTTTGTTGTTGGCGGATGTTTTTGAAAATTTTCGCGACGACTGTCTCGAGAATTACAAGCTCGATCCGGCGCATTATTACACGCTCCCCGGTTTCGCGTGGGACGTGATGTTGAAAATGACAAAGATCGAATTGGAGTTGTTGACAGACGTTGACATGCTTTTGTTCGTGGAGCGGGGAATACGCGGCGGATTGAGCCAGTGTTCTCACAGATATGCGCACGCCAACAACAAATATATGTCCACGCACGACTCGGCCAAACCGTCCACCTATTTAATGTATTTCGACGTTAATAATCTGTACGGTTGGGCAATGTCGCAACCTCTGCCGCACAGAGACTTTCGATGGGTGGACGCGGACAATTTCGACGTCGAATCCGTTCCGGCCGATAGTCCCGTAGGATACATTTTGGAGGTGGATTTAGAGTATCCGCGCGAAATTCACGATGCTCACGCGGATCTTCCGTTTTGTCCAAGTCACGACACGGCGACCGACTCGAGTTCGCAGAAAAAGTTGATGGCAACGCTTCGCGATAAGGAGCGATACGTTGTACATTACCGATACCTCCAACAAAGTTTGAAGCATAATTTGAAATTGCGGAAAATACATAGAATTTTAGAGTTTAGGCAGTCGCGATGGCTGTACAGCTATATCGATTTGAACACAAAATTACGCGCCAACGCCACCAATGATTTTTCCAAGAATTTATTCAAATTAATGAACAATGCCGTGTTTGGAAAAACTATGGAGAACGTACGAAATCATACGATCGTGAAATTACTTTCTCGATGGAGCGGTAGACACGGCGTCGAACGATTGATAGCTAGACCGAATTTTCACAGCTGTGCGGTGTTTTCCGAGGAATTTGTCGCGGTTCAGCTGAAAAAGAAGCTCGTTAAATTTTTCAAACCAATCTACGTGGGCATGTCAATATTAGATATTTCGAAATTTCATTTGTACAACTTCCATTACGAGTACATGCAGCCAAAATTCCAGCAAAATTGTAAGATATTGTACACTGACACGGACAGCCTGATATACCAGATCGCTTGCGATGACGCGTACGAGGCGCTGTTGAAACGCGATATCCATCGATACGATACAAGTAACTATGCCGCGAACAACGTTTACGGCGTCCCGATCGCGAACAATAAACAGCTGGGATTGATGAAGGATGAGAACGGCGGTAAAATTATGACTGAGTTCGTGGGGCTTCGTTCGAAAATGTACGCGATTCGCGTGCACGGTGACCGGGATACTAAAAAGATCAAAGGTATCAGGACAAACGTTACCGCTCGGGATATAAGTTTCGAAGACTATGTCGAATGTCTTCGTAATCACACGGAAAAGAGCGTTACCGGTAATCGCATAGTGTCCGTACGGCATCAGGTATACTCGATGTCTGAAAAGAAATTAGCGTTGAGTCCGCATGACGACAAGCGGCATATTTGCAATAATTTGATGGATACTCTTCCTTGGGGACATTACAACATCGATTAAGAAGTAATTTTTTATCCCTCGTAAAAGAAAAGGAAGTGTTACGGAAATTATTGCAAGTCTGTAACTGTCGGGGAGGAGATTGTTGATATTATCTGTAAAAAGAAGTGGTAGGGGGACATGCTATAAAACGACGTATTCCGAGCGTCAAGCTTCAGATCGAGACAACTATCGCTAAAAACGTCGCAAGATGCAGTACAACCGCCATCCATCCGAGCGCTCAAACGTCGAGGAGCCGCACAAAAAGAGGAGACTAAATAATATGTAAGTAGAAAGATGAAAAAAATGGTGAAAAAAGAAATTTAGAAAAAACGTCTAATTTTTTTAATCTGTTGCAGGGTTTCTCAACAGCAGCCCATTTCAATGATGCAATTGCCGAAGAGTTTGCGCAGCGCACGGGTCTTGAGCCGAAGATATTCCATAGCCGGCAATTATTTTAAATATCTTGAGATTGGTGTACGCGTTGGCGATGACATTTGCGTGGAATTGGCTATAGGAGATAACCGCGGTAACGAGATCGCATTTTTCTTGGATGCATGGACAGAGCTGTTGCGCACGAAAGAGTATATTTCCGATTTACTGTCATCGTCTACGCAGAAACAGTGCCGAAAAATGGGCGATGATTTAACGTTGCAAATAGTTAATCGTAACGATATGAATCTAGTCAAATTGTCGAATCAGTTCGTGGCTCTGTACATCACGGAAAAAACTATGTATAACTTGTACAATTTAGAATTCTGCGTGTACAACATGTATTCGTGGCTGATCGACAATGTTCCCGCGGTGACTGCTAAATTCATGAATTTTGTCGGTACGGTGAAGGATAGCCACTCGAAGAATATCGTGAAAGCGATCGTCGAGAGCGAATCTTTCGATCAAAGTTCAATGATCGATTGCGAACTAGCGGCTTCGTGCGTTGACACCATCGCGGTGTTCGCGCAAAATAGATAGGTTAAAAAATTAATGTGTGTGTGTGTGTAAAAATTATTCGAGAATTTATTTTGTAACGGTACATTATTTTAAAAATAAAATTATTTGAGAATATCTCTTTTGTATTTTATTTTATTATTTTGTTATGAACAAAATATTACAACTGTAACGAAATTTTTATCAAAATATTGGTGGTACTTTGACAAGTAAATTAATTCATATAAATAAAGATTCATGGCTTCGCCGAAGCGATATATTAATTTTTAGTGAAACATTAACGACAGCCGATGATGAGTTTGAATATTTTAAATTATGATATATTATTCCGACATTGACAACAACAACAACAACCGCGGATTAATTTGTTATGAAAAACAGAATTATCAATAGAAAAATTATTTGTTGAACAGGAATTTCGTTCAAATGCGCATGTAGAACTGTTCACGTTTAAATTCAGAAATTATTATATAATAAATGGTTATAAATCATCAAAAACTACTAACTCTGTGTTTGGTAGCGCTGCGCAACGAATAATGATTAAAATTTCAATTGAAAGTGAAAAGATTTTGATAGGTGATTTCAATTACAATATATTGAATTGCAAGGATAATGGTAATAATTATTTGATTAACCTTTTGAACAAGTACAATTTAAAAACTAAATTACCATCCAAAAGTATAACGATCAATTTGAATACGCAAATAGATATCATTTTTCAAATGTTGATGATATAGATTGCGGTGTTTATGAAACATATTTCAGCCAGCATAAGCCAATTTATGCGATCATCGATAAGAAGGTTGTCAAAGGTAATAAATAAGGGAATGAAGAGAAAACAGATGTAACAATCACAAATTGAAAAATTAATCCTGAAAGTTTCACAATTTTTGATGAATGTATAATGATCTCGGACCAGCATATCGAACGAAATAATTATGAATATGCAGCGTCTGCAGAATGTTTCCTCAATGATGATTATAACTATACGTTAGTAACAGCCGAATGTAAAGAAGTCATAAAACCTGATTATTATTTTAGAAGATAAGCATATTAATTTATTTCATGAAATTATGAGCAAAAATCTAAACGAGCGTGGAGTATACAATTTTGCTGAAGATACTGGTTATGTTCGAGCTTTTGAGTAATTTGCAAGAGATCCCTGTACATGAGACAAATATTCAGATAATATACACTGGCGAAATTGGAGAAAAGGTAGTAGGACATTGGATTTGTACAAGATCTGATGGTAACGGCAATGTACACATTTATGATAGTTTTAATGCTAATCATTTGAACCATGATGTAATAGATTATTTGAATATCCTTTATAAATATAATAAGAAATATATATATTTCACGTCAGGTACAGGTACAGATACAGGTACAGGTATAGCGTATGCACAGTATGGCGGTTGAACAGTACCCAGTATGGCTGTTGTACAGTACACCGTATGGTGTTGTACATCTATCCATGGATCTCTCAAGATCGGTCGACGCGTTTCTCGTTCAATGCAGAACGGGTTTAGAACGGGTTCGACAGCAAACAGGGTATTGAACTACATCGAACATTGTTCAAAACGCCCCCAATTGATGCAACAAAAGAGATTACCAGTAGGAGTGAAGCTGAAAAAATAGAGGAGACGTGTGGTCACATTCAGCCCCATGTTACTGGTCAGTGTACGTGAAGAGCTATTTTCTTACTCGGCGAATGCTACTTAATATTGATAATACGTGGCTGCACAGTACAGCTACAGGTACAGGTACAGGTACAGCTACAGGTACAGGTACAGGTACAACTACAGGTACAGGTACAGTATGGCGGTTGATCAGTACGCTGTATGACCGTTGTACAGTACGCAGTATGGCTGTTGCACATCTATCCATGGGACTCTCAATATCGGTCGACACGCTTCTCGTTTAATGCAGAACGGGTTCGACATCACCCAGGATATTGAACTACATTGAACATTGTTCCAAACGCTCCCAATTGATGGAGCAAAAGAGATAGCCGACGCGACGATACGGCAACAGGACAGGGTTAGGATAGGGTTGGGACGTTTAAAAAATAGAGGATACGGCTGGTCACATGCGGTCGCATGTGACTCGTCAGCATACGTGAAGAGCAAAGCTCATCACGTACTATGACCAGCCGTATCCTCTATTTTTTAAACGTCCCAACCCTATCCTAACCCTGTCCTGTTGCCGTATCGTCGCGTCGGCTATCTCTTTTGCTCCATCAATTGGGAGCGTTTGGAACAATGTTCAATGTAGTTCAATATCCTGGGTGATGTCGAACCCGTTCTGCATTAAACGAGAAGCGTGTCGACCGATATTGAGAGTCCCATGGATAGATGTGCAACAGCCATACTGCGTACTGTACAACGGTCATACAGCGTACTGATCAACCGCCATACTGTACCTGTACCTGTAGTTGTACCTGTACCTGTACCTGTAGCTGTACCTGTACCTGTACCTGTAGCTGTACTGTGCAGCCACGTATTATCAATATTAAGTAGCATTCGCCGAGTAAGAAAATAGCTCTTCACGTACACTGACCAGTAACATGGGGCTGAATGTGACCACACGTCTCCTCTATTTTTTCAGCTTCACTCCTACTGGTAATCTCTTTTGTTGCATCAATTGGGGGCGTTTTGAACAATGTTCGATGTAGTTCAATACCCTGTTTGCTGTCGAACCCGTTCTAAACCCGTTCTGCATTGAACGAGAAACGCGTCGACCGATCTTGAGAGATCCATGGATAGATGTACAACACCATACGGTGTACTGTACAACAGCCATACTGGGTACTGTTCAACCGCCATACTGTGCATACGCTATACCTGTACCTGTATCTGTACCTGTACCTGACGTGAAATATATATATTTCTTATTATATTTATAAAGGATATTCAAATAATCTATTACATCATGGTTCAAATGATTAGCATTAAAACTATCATAAATGTGTACATTGCCGTTACCATCAGATCTTGTACAAATCCAATGTCCTACTACCTTTTCTCCAATTTCGCCAGTGTATATTATCTGAATATTTGTCTCATGTACAGGGATCTCTTGCAAATTACTCAAAAGCTCGAACATAACCAGTATCTTCAGCAAAATTGTATACTCCACGCTCGTTTAGATTTTTGCTCATAATTTCATGAAATAAATTAATATGCTTATCTTCTAAAATAATAATCAGGTTTTATGACTTCTTTACATTCGGCTGTTACTAACGTATAGTTATAATCATCATTGAGGAAACATTCTGCAGACGCTGCATATTCATAATTATTTCGTTCGATATGCTGGTCCGAGATCATTATACATTCATCAAAAATTGTGAAACTTTCAGGATTAATTTTTCAATTTGTGATTGTTACATCTGTTTTCTCTTCATTCCCTTATTTATTACCTTTGACAACCTTCTTATCGATGATCGCATAAATTGGCTTATGCTGGCTGAAATATGTTTCATAAACACCGCAATCTATATCATCAACATTTGAAAAATGATATCTATTTGCGTATTCAAATTGATCGTTATACTTTTGGATGGTAATTTAGTTTTTAAATTGTACTTGTTCAAAAGGTTAATCAAATAATTATTACCATTATCCTTGCAATTCAATATATTGTAATTGAAATCACCTATCAAAATCTTTTCACTTTCAATTGAAATTTTAATCATTATTCGTTGCGCAGCGCTACCAAACACAGAGTTAGTAGTTTTTGATGATTTATAACCATTTATTATATAATAATTTCTGAATTTAAACGTGAACAGTTCTACATGCGCATTTGAACGAAATTCCTGTTCAACAAATAATTTTTCTATTGATAATTCTGTTTTTCATAACAAATTAATCCGCGGTTGTTGTTGTTGTTGTCAATGTCGGAATAATATATCATAATTTAAAATATTCAAACTCATCATCGGCTGTCGTTAATGTTTCACTAAAAATTAATATATCGCTTCGGCGAAGCCATGAATCTTTATTTATATGAATTAATTTACTTGTCAAAGTACCACCAATATTTTGATAAAAATTTCGTTACAGTTGTAATATTTTGTTCATAACAAAATAATAAAATAAAATACAAAAGAGATATTCTCAAATAATTTTATTTTTAAAATAATGTACCGTTACAAAATAAATTCTCGAATAATTTTTACACACACACACACATTAATTTTTTAACCTATCTATTTTGCGCGAACACCGCGATGGTGTCAACGCACGAAGCCGCTAGTTCGCAATCGATCATTGAACTTTGATCGAAAGATTCGCTCTCGACGATCGCTTTCACGATATTCTTCGAGTGGCTATCCTTCACCGTACCGACAAAATTCATGAATTTAGCAGTCACCGCGGGAACATTGTCGATCAGCCACGAATACATGTTGTACACGCAGAATTCTAAATTGTACAAGTTATACATAGTTTTTTCCGTGATGTACAGAGCCACGAACTGATTCGACAATTTGACTAGATTCATATCGTTACGATTAACTATTTGCAACGTTAAATCATCGCCCATTTTTCGGCACTGTTTCTGCGTAGACGATGACAGTAAATCGGAAATATACTCTTTCGTGCGCAACAGCTCTGTCCATGCATCCAAGAAAAATGCGATCTCGTTACCGCGGTTATCTCCTATAGCCAATTCCACGCAAATGTCATCGCCAACGCGTACACCAATCTCAAGATATTTAAAATAATTGCCGGCTATGGAATATCTTCGGCTCAAGACCCGTGCGCTGCGCAAACTCTTCGGCAATTGCATCATTGAAATGGGCTGCTGTTGAGAAACCCTGCAACAGATTAAAAAAATTAGACGTTTTTTCTAAATTTCTTTTTTCACCATTTTTTTCATCTTTCTACTTACATATTATTTAGTCTCCTCTTTTTGTGCGGCTCCTCGACGTTTGAGCGCTCGGATGGATGGCGGTTGTACTGCATCTTGCGACGTTTTTAGCGATAGTTGTCTCGATCTGAAGCTTGACGCTCGGAATACGTCGTTTTATAGCATGTCCCCCTACCACTTCTTTTTACAGATAATATCAACAATCTCCTCCCCGACAGTTACAGACTTGCAATAATTTCCGTAACACTTCCTTTTCTTTTACGAGGGATAAAAAATTACTTCTTAATCGATGTTGTAATGTCCCCAAGGAAGAGTATCCATCAAATTATTGCAAATATGCCGCTTGTCGTCATGCGGACTCAACGCTAATTTCTTTTCAGACATCGAGTATACCTGATGCCGTACGGACACTATGCGATTACCGGTAACGCTCTTTTCCGTGTGATTACGAAGACATTCGACATAGTCTTCGAAACTTATATCCCGAGCGGTAACGTTTGTCCTGATACCTTTGATCTTTTTAGTATCCCGGTCACCGTGCACGCGAATCGCGTACATTTTCGAACGAAGCCCCACGAACTCAGTCATAATTTTACCGCCGTTCTCATCCTTCATCAATCCCAGCTGTTTATTGTTCGCGATCGGGACGCCGTAAACGTTGTTCGCGGCATAGTTACTTGTATCGTATCGATGGATATCGCGTTTCAACAGCGCCTCGTACGCGTCATCGCAAGCGATCTGGTATATCAGGCTGTCCGTGTCAGTGTACAATATCTTACAATTTTGCTGGAATTTTGGCTGCATGTACTCGTAATGGAAGTTGTACAAATGAAATTTCGAAATATCTAATATTGACATGCCCACGTAGATTGGTTTGAAAAATTTAACGAGCTTCTTTTTCAGCTGAACCGCGACAAATTCCTCGGAAAACACCGCACAGCTGTGAAAATTCGGTCTAGCTATCAATCGTTCGACGCCGTGTCTACCGCTCCATCGAGAAAGTAATTTCACGATCGTATGATTTCGTACGTTCTCCATAGTTTTTCCAAACACGGCATTGTTCATTAATTTGAATAAATTCTTGGAAAAATCATTGGTGGCGTTGGCGCGTAATTTTGTGTTCAAATCGATATAGCTGTACAGCCATCGCGACTGCCTAAACTCTAAAATTCTATGTATTTTCCGCAATTTCAAATTATGCTTCAAACTTTGTTGGAGGTATCGGTAATGTACAACGTATCGCTCCTTATCGCGAAGCGTTGCCATCAACTTTTTCTGCGAACTCGAGTCGGTCGCCGTGTCGTGACTTGGACAAAACGGAAGATCCGCGTGAGCATCGTGAATTTCGCGCGGATACTCTAAATCCACCTCCAAAATGTATCCTACGGGACTATCGGCCGGAACGGATTCGACGTCGAAATTGTCCGCGTCCACCCATCGAAAGTCTCTGTGCGGCAGAGGTTGCGACATTGCCCAACCGTACAGATTATTAACGTCGAAATACATTAAATAGGTGGACGGTTTGGCCGAGTCGTGCGTGGACATATATTTGTTGTTGGCGTGCGCATATCTGTGAGAACACTGGCTCAATCCGCCGCGTATTCCCCGCTCCACGAACAAAAGCATGTCAACGTCTGTCAACAACTCCAATTCGATCTTTGTCATTTTCAACATCACGTCCCACGCGAAACCGGGGAGCGTGTAATAATGCGCCGGATCGAGCTTGTAATTCTCGAGACAGTCGTCGCGAAAATTTTCAAAAACATCCGCCAACAACAAAACATCCAATTTTAAGTACAAATCGCTGTACTGTCCAAGCGTTTGTACAGCGAAACGCGACCAAACCGTATTCGCGTGAATGTAATCGACGTCGGATATCTCGCTGCCGTACAACCGATTGTAAAATGCCTCGCGCGGCGGCAAACACGTGTCGTTTAATTTGTCGTACGACGTTAGATAGTCGTACGGAAAGACGCCTTTTCTGGTCAACAGTTTAAAATCGTCGCGGGAAAGATGTGGAAATTCACCTCGTACGATGCGTAATTTACTTTCGTCCAAGTATGATGACAGTTTGTCCAGACTCGAGTTCAAGAACTTGAACGAATCGATGAAACGGAATTTCAAAAACTTTGCATGCTTTAACTCTTTACCCGGCTGTGTCTCGATATTTACGTTTTTCGTGAAAGAGATATACTTTTCTTTCGTCAATGGCAACACGTCTATCCGTCCCTCGAACGAGTTTGCTAATTCCTTGATGATGAAATGCGCGTCGTAGCCTGATAGATTATGGAAAACCACCGGTATCACGTACGAAGATTGATAGCTTAAATTGCATCCGTTATGAGCCGGACCGCGATACGCGCCGTGAGATGACAATGATCGTGGACCCTCGTCGCGTCGGAAGTGTCGAACGGTTTCTCGCAGATGTGGCAATGCGTGGCCGTACGAAAATTTAACTTTTCCGATTCGGTTAGCGGATTCATCGGTACCGTTTTGTCGAATATCGGCTGTAATTTACGACTGAGTTCGTACAACCTGTTCGCGAACCACGCGGCGCAACCCTCTTTCTCGCGATAAACCTGATACTCGCACAACGATTCGTCGTATCGGCAATGCATGTAGTATCCTATGCTAAACGCGTGGTGACGTTGATACTGTACGCGTGCCGCGCGGTCTTGTCCTTCCCGTCCCTCAGGCAGCAGCAGGCACTCCAAGTCGGCATAGATAACGAACGGCGCCTGCTCCTTGTTTGTATAATTTTTTGAACCGCAACCACTTGTCTTCTTCCGATATTGGAAGCATCAGAGCGCAATCGTTCATCCGTTCGCAGTCGGCCGTATGAACGTCTAATCTCTCGGCGT